>JALDQA010000012.1:0-1200000 GCA_023634325.1 Cladosporium cucumerinum | reverse complement strand
GTGGTGGTGGTGGTGGTGGTAATTATTATTGTCCAGGGGTCTAGACGGTAATGGTAGTCAGTATATTTAGTGGGGACATGGGAATTGCTGGCAGCAGCTAGGTGTTCAGACCAAGGCCAAGCTCGGCTCGCTAATGAACCTACCTGCTGCCGACGATCTTCTTCACGTTTCCATACCGCTCAATGTCGTTAGTACACGAAATACATTATACTACAACGGCCGTGCTATATCGAGTATATCGACTCTACTTATTCGAATCATATGTTATACAGCATCTGTCATGGTCACGTGTACGCTACTTTTCCATGTGGTGCTGATGACTTTGGAATGATCTGATTCGCTGGCGGAGCATGTGGGAGTATACCATCCGTTGAGTAATAGGGCGTCCTTACAACTGGGCGATTATTCGCCTGAGAGCCTCGAGAGTCATGTGACCTTGGAAGGGCACATTTGTAATTGCCAGCATAGTCCGAGGAAGAATATCTCATGACTGCAATGTCTGCTGACTCGACACAGAGCAAAGCAAACAATCGTGGACACGTCGAAATGGCATGCGAGGAAGACATGTGAGGTGTGCAAACCGAGACAATACTCCTTTCAATACACTAGATATGTCCATTCGGAGTGAATTGTGCGGCGTGCCTGCCTGCCTGCAGTTCACTTCCTCGTGGCTTCTGCCGAGCTCTTGCTATTTTCGCACCTTATCTCGCGCATGCAGCTCACCGTCGCATGCTTACAGTACATGCAGCCACACGCAAAGCAAACACCTCACGACTGTTCAGCCCTTCGCAGGGCACGACCACGCCACGCTTGAGCGCCTCAGCGCAGACACTCGGCCATGGCGGTGAAATTGTACGCCATGCTTATCGGCATCGTTTCTCTGGGCATACAATATGCGACCGCACTCCAGCTCAACCTGGACGATCATGGTTGGATTTGTGATTAGGGGTAATTACTGAACTGGCTAACAAATGTGCAGCATCAATTCGACAAGCAGCAAGCACAGTGGCTTATGGCATGATGAAGTACTACAAGGGCAACGAGTCCGGCCAGACACCTGGAGTCCTCCCAGAGCCATACTACTGGTGGGAGGCGGGAGCCATGTTCGGAGGCCTGGTCGACTACTGGCGCTATACTGGCGACACGACCTACAACAAGCTGGTTCACGAGGCGATGCTATGGCAGGCGAGCTACGGCAGAGACTTCATGCCTCCCAACCAAACAGACACAGAAGGCAACGACGATCAAGCATTTTGGGGTATCACAGCGCTCATGGCCGCCGAGACTGGTTTTCCTAATCCGCCACCCCAGGAGCCTCAATGGCTAGCGCTCGCACAAGCCGTCTTCAACATGCAAGCCTCACGATGGGATTATGGCACATGTGGCGGGGGACTGCGTTGGCAAATCCAGCTTTACGCCAAAGGCTACAATTACAAGAACTCCATATCCCAAGGCTGTTTCTTCAACATTGCTGCGCGCCTTGGTGCTTTCACGAACAATCAAACTTACTACGAATGGGCCAATCGGATGTACAATTGGAGCGAACAAGTCGGATTGATCAGTAATACCTTTCAAGTCTTCGATGGTACAGACGTCTTGATCAAGTGCTCTGCGCTAGACCACACCATGTGGTAAGTCGCTTATTACAGCAACTGCATGCTACGATGGCTAATGGACCTTGCAGGACATATAATTCAGGCGTCTTTCTCCATGGGTCCGCAGTGATGTGGAACCAGGTAAGGTACTCACTGGTCTGCTACTCGGTACCTGCAAGCTAAAATGTTCTCCAGACCACAGGCGAAACGCAGCAAATGTGGCGCAATCGCACAGAAGGCTTCCTCAAAGCCGCCCTCGTCTTCTTCACTGGTTTTAACGACACCCAAACTAACCAAACTATCATGTTCGAGGCCGCCTGCGAACGAAACCCTCAAGACGGCGATCAAGGCTGCAATACCGATCAACGCTCCTTCAAAGCCTACTTTTCCCGCTGGCTAGCTGCCACAGTACAGCTCGCGCCCTGGACAGCGGATACCATCATACCACTCCTGCGCACTTCCGCACTTGCAGCAGCACAATCTTGCTCTGGCGGCAAGGATGGCGTGACTTGCGGGACAAGGTGGTGGGTTTCGGGGTGGGACGGGCGGTATGGAGTCGGAGAGCAAATGTGCGCTCTAGAAGTAATCCAGAGCAATCTGGTCGCTCAGGCAAAGGGACCAATGTCGGGCACGACAGGTGGCACCTCTAAGGGAGATCCTTCAGCTGGTAGCGGCCATGCAGGGCCGCCACCTTTAGAGCACCTCAGTTCGAGGGATCGCGAAGGCGCTATTGCTGTGACGGTCATATTGATTCTTGCAATGCTGGGAGCTGCTTGGTGAGTCTTCCTGATGTACGTCTCGTTCGAGGACTTTGCTGACCTCTTGGACAGGTGGATGGCCGAGTGATGCGAACAACAAAACAGAGAGATCAACCCTTACATGAACTTGGTCGGAGGCTTGGTGAAGTGTATCCTTGTGATTAATGTTTTACTATGATCGTAGTGATCGCGCTACAAATCCCTCATCTCCTCTAATGGACGTCTAACCCTTTCCTCACACGATCCACTCTTCACCTTCACACGAAGCAGCACTGTCATAGAAATTCTGCATTCGCTCCTGCATCCATCCGGACTGCATGCTGGTTGAAACCTCGCCCAAGCTAGGCTGCTCTGCGATCAGGCAATTTCCGTCTCGATCGTAGGTGTACTGTAAGCACGAGGTCTCACGCTCGCAGGTGCTCCGGCAGGCGTCCGCTGATGCCACCGTGCCTCTGTCTTCGTGAGCATGATTGTCCCAATCGCTTCTCGGCTCCGCTGTTTGAGGCAGGATGTACGCAGCGAATATGTCTCTGTGTCGTATAATCGTCGACTGGCCTTGGCCGAGCTGTGCGATTTGGGTCTGCTCAAAGTGCCACAGACTCTCGATAGCTGGAGGAGCTACGTGGTGATACGAGACGGTCGGATAGCACCACAGTCGCTTGCTATAGCCGATGTGGCTGTAGTTCAAGTTCCCGATGTCTCTGCCCTGCCACATCGGCCACGCCCAAGTGAGATTCGTGCCGCTGTCGAAAAGCGCTTTCCCCAGCACGCAATCGCCAGCCCAATGGCTTGCCGTGAACGCTTCGAGATCAGCTTTGTTCTCGACGTACAGCG
This sequence comes from Cladosporium cucumerinum, assembly GCA_023634325.1. NCBI lineage: Eukaryota > Fungi > Ascomycota > Dothideomycetes > Cladosporiales > Cladosporiaceae > Cladosporium > Cladosporium cucumerinum. The sequence goes on along the minus strand of JALDQA010000012.1, from coordinate 1,196,813 downwards.
CCACGGCTGCTTCGAGCGCTGGCCGAGAGATGGCGAAGCCGCTGCCGCCGTGCGCAAAGATCACGTCGCCGATCTCGATTTGCGCACCGATGTAATGCTGCTGCGTGGAGTCGAGGGCGGTGAGGTAGGAGAGCAGCGTGCTCCAGAAGATGTAGGTGTCGGTTTCGACGAAGACGTACCACTTTTTGTCGGGATACTTCTGGAGAGTCTCGCGGATCATAGGCAGGAACTTCCATTTGTCGAGCCTCCAGCCGGGGTTTGTAGGTTTGCCGCTGGTGCCATCCTGTGTGTAGCTTGCTGGACCGCTGAGGTCAGATGGTTTCAAAGAAGATCTTCCACCTTTTTGGAGTTGGCGGTAGAGGTCGAAGTCTTTGTGGGCGGTTTTGAAAATTGGGTCGACGTCTTCGAGGGCGTCGATGATGGTCTCTCCTTGGTATTGCTCGGCGTAGTCGGAGAATACCAGGTAGCTTGGGTAGCAGCGGAGTGTTGTTTCTAGGTGGATTGGAAGCTTGTCTTGAAGTTCTGTGGATCCGGTCTTCAATATGACTACGGTGTCATCCGCCCCAGAAAGTAGTTTGCAAGGCAGTGTGGCGGACGAGATCTGATGGTACTGTGGTGATTGTTTCACCGCCAGTTCTGATTGAGCGTAGAAATATATCGCTGTGGTGGTCAGGAAGGCCGCGAGCATGCCGACATATCTACGACTTGGCCGTCCGGATAGCATCGCTGAGATGAATCAGAGAAGTGTCGCGGTTGCGGAGAGATCCGATATGAGGCTATGGCATCATCTGTGCCCAAAAGAGAATCAACTATACAGTTTAATACTGCAAAGAATCAGCTGGAAGCCTCACAATGCAGGGCTCTAGTCTGCATCGATTGATGTTCTCGTAGACACTCAAGGGGCGTGAATCACTACTGGCGGGACTAGTTTGGAACAGGACCTACCGTGAACAAGGAAGTCAGCGCATCTGCTGCAGGCACATTTCCTTGAATCAAGTGCTTGTATGCCGCGACCTTGGAAAGTGTATAGCATCGATGTCCTCGACAATGGAAGATGCCTGTCAGGGCGAGGAAGAACAGGGACGTTGCGAATCCTTCGGTCCGCCCGGCGAACAGGAAGCGCCACCACGAAACATCACAGCACCGAATCGCCCAATTTTTTCACCAACGGCACAAAGAACGAATACCTCCATCAACCTCTCATCGAGATGACTGTGTCTACTAAGTATATCGTCAAGCACTGCGCCACTGCGAGCGGACGGCACAGCACTGTCGGGCCAAAATTGACCACACAAATAGGCGCCACCGAGCACACAGCGAGCATGCGTTAGTTTCAGAGTAAAACGGTAACCGCCCACGTGAGGCTTAGACTTCACAACAGAAACATCCTACTAAACTATCGTGTAAGTGATGAGCTGCAGATAACCTGCCTTGAGGTATACATCTCTTGCATCTTCATACCCCTTCCTGGGGGACAGCATCAACATTCCACCTATCCAATGGCCTTGAACATTTATTTCCTTCTGGCAGCACTCTACATACTGCCAGGACAATACACCACCGCACAATCAACAACGACCTTGCTGCTCCCGCAGGGGGATACCGAGTCCTTGATTGTTGATGATGCACAAGCTTTCGCCTCTTCACAGACAACGTCAATCCCCGAATCAACACAAAGTCTTGACATGACCCACAAGTCATTGACTATCCACCTCAAAGTACCGAAACCTACATTAGCGGGCCTAGGAATTGAAGAGCCCGCAACCACCGTGCCAATCCTGGGGCCACAAACAGAGCTGCCATCGAGCGCGAGCGGTATCGAGGCATCTCAGACCGTTCTGTCGAGTCTATCACAACCATTCTTGCCCGCTGTCACAGGAGCAGAATTCGACCCTTCGCAGAACGCTTCAGATGTCCAGCCTTCAGCCTCAAACCTATCAACATCAATCATGACAATCGAGCAACCAGCAACCACAGTGTACGTCGCGGCAATCACGCCAACAACGTCGCAGACACTCGCACCTGTGCCTACGGAAAGCGAGTCATTCTTAGGAAGAAGTGGTATTACGACTCCAGGCTCTAAAGCAAATATAGCTGCGATTGGACTTGGCGCTGGGTGTGGTGTGCTTGTGCTTGTTGTTACTCTGGCTATGATGGTGTGGCTCCTTCGCCGGCATAGAAGCAGAACTAGAAGAGCCGACCGGCAGGACGCGGATGTTAAGGTTGAACGTGAGAGCTATTAGGAGGTCGATCAGATATGGTGCACATATATATATGTGTTAATGGCAGGTTGTGGCGATATAGTCAAGCGGCAAAGGTAAAAACATGCAGATGGACAATATTTATCGCAACATGGATATTGCTTGTATATCGTGCGCCCAATGCATATCACTCTCTGTGCGCGTCTCGATTAATGAATGCTATAAACGGTATCGTGATTCTCTGTCAAGTGACACATACACACATCTGATGCTGAGTGGCTATGATCCTTGTGAATTCTACGGGTTTTACGGAAAGGACGAAATCGAAGTCACCAACATCACGCGCAGTATCTAAAACAGGTAATCAAATACCCTTGCCGCGATTTACTTGTTACATGAGAATCTCCAGAGTTTTACTCAGGTACAACACCGTAGTGACGAGTTTTTGGTGCTGTGACCTTAACCCAACCCTAACCCCTCTGACGGAGATTGGGGGCACACATGCATGCACTGCGGAAACATGAAGAAGCAGGCGCATGATCGGGAATACTGCGCGTTAATATGAGCCTTTCATGCGAGCCCCAGGATAACCGCAGTACATTGTATAGCTGCTTCGATTAGTTCACCTATCCACATCAATATTCAACGTCGAACGACGTAGGGCTCCGCAATCGATACTGGAGCCATGGCATTGAAATCACGTGATTGATTGCCAGCGATCGACGAGTGCATCGCTCAGATACTCGATAGCTTCTTGCAGAGACCAGAGAGGGGACCAGCAAGTAATCATGAAGCACAAGCTGAAAGGGTTGCAATGCTGCAATGCAACCCAACCTTCTGGCCGCAACGCAACACAATGGGGCAGATCGGAGCTGAGACTGCTTTGTCTTCTGGGAATACTGTGCTTGTAGGGATCGGCATTCCCGAATGGTTGGTTTTGGTACAGCAACAGTGGTATATGCGATCTGTCTTTTGTCCGTCCGTGTGTAACTGTACCTCAACCCAAGTACCAAGACATGGTCAAAATAGAAGATCGGATTGCGGGGGGGGATCGAAGAGGATTCGCTGTGGCTATTGAAGTTTGAAACGGCGTATGGACGAAATCTCACGGACAGCGTACTGAACTTCAGCCGCTGTAAAGGTCCGTCCATTGGCCCAAAGAGGAGTGTGGCACCACTTTGGTTGCCCGGGGTGTTCTCGCTGGCCTGCATGCCGCACCTCCTAGCTGGTCGGGACCGACACAGAAAGCTGGAAGACTAGCGATTGGTTTCTCCAAGACGCATTATTTTCTTCGTTCCAAGACACCCGAGGACAAAGCTGGCTCGGCGGCTTATCAGGCCAGGCCATACAGTACTTACTTAGCCCGATGTGAGCGAGAATAGGCGAGGTGCAGCGAGCACACAACCCCAGGAGCGTGTAGCTCTGCAACGCGTGGGAAAGGCGGCGATGGCTGGCTGGCTGCTTTCGATGCGAGCTGACAGTTGCCGTGTCTCTGAGTGCCAGCAGCGCACGTCTAGATGCCGCTCGATCTAGCCTTCGGGCCGATGGTAGAGGAGGAGGAGGAGGAGGAGGAGGAGGAGGAGGTGAGGGCAGCTGGTCGGCCAGTCGTGTGGCGCGTTGTAGCGGGTGACTGTGTGATGGCGATATATATGTGGGCAGTGTAAGGCGATTGATGGTCGACGCCAGTGGCCCGAAAGGGACTTTGGTGCAGCTGTTGCCTCTACAAACCTAATAATAATAGTAATAATCCGCCCGCCCGCCCGCCCGCATCTGTTCTGCTTTGTTCTGTTCGGGTTCGGCCTGTGCTCGCTGCCTGCTTGCTGCTTGCTGCTTGCTGTAACGTTACCGACGACGGCTCTGCGCGTTTTAGCCTCGCAGTCTCGCAGTCTAGCAGCCTGACAAGCTGCTACTTGCTGTACAGTAGTAGTCTGGTCCACCCGCCTGCCCAACGCATACCACTCACTACACGAAACCACCACCACCACCACCACCACCACGACCATTACTACTATTATTATTACTATTATTACTATTACTATTGTTATTATTATTATCATTATTATTATTATTTCCACTGCCACCTTCCAACCATCTATCCCATCGCGCCACGCATCCGCCAAGCTGGCGACAAAGCGACATACCCAGACCCATCAGCCATCATCCCACCACCACCACCACCACCCCCACCAGCGTCTGGCCCGCGTCGACGAACCATTGATGTGACCCAGCTAGCATCCCGACTCACTCTCTTTGCCTCGTCCACCTTGGCGCACAACACCCTTCTCTCGACAATACATCCTACCTTCTGCCACCGCGCGGGTGAGCCTGCGATAGCATGACGCTGCGCGGTGCGCTCAGCAAAAAGACCCACCCGACGAACACTCCCACCTCAGCACCGGCAAACGGCGATGGTCCTCCGCCACAGCAATACTACCAGCGACATGGTTCTGCCGAGAGCTATCGATCGACAGACACGGTCAGAGGTCCTGGAGTAGCGGGTGTGAATACGGGTGTGGCGCCGGCATCGCATTTCATAAAGCTCAAGTCCGGACAGAGAACTGGGTAGGTCATTTCGCTTGGATGCTATGTTTCGTGCTTCTTCGCACTAGCCGCTGTGTTGTTGAACTTGGTGGACAGCGACAAAGTCTTGCATGCGCGGGTTCATGCTTGCGGCAGCTCGCTGGTCGCCTTTTTGCAGGCGTTGTTTGGGATGGAGCCTTGCAGGCGCACATACTCCTTGATCCGACCGCATTCGCTGACAATCGCCTTTACAGGTTCGATGCTGAGCCTGCAGTCTCACCTGGCAGCTTTCCCGCCAGATCACAATCCTACGCATCGCGCGCCGACATTGCGCCGTGGGACGACCCTGGTGTCTCACCGATGGAACAGGCTGGCGACAGAAACCGTACCGAGTTTCCTCTGCACCAAGGATCGACGAGTACACCTGCGATAAAGCGACACGGCCCGACTTCGAGTGCCATTCCATCCTGGGCCAGTAGCAAACAAGATGGAAGGCATATGCCAAGCTCGGTGTTTGGTGGATACTTTGGCGATTCCAGCGAAAATCTGGGCCAAATGTCTCCAGGATGCGCGCCGACGGGTGGAATGAGCTTCCCAGGAGATGGCGAAGACAGACGGCCGTCAATAGCTAGCGCAACGACCATCTCATCCCAAGGGTCGAGAGGAAGTGTAGGCGGCAAGTTCTCGAAAAAGCTGCAAGGCTTCTTTGGAGAAGACATACTCAACGACACATCCGGCCGATATGGATATAGCAGGCAGAACTCGGAGACGAGCTCGTTACAAAATGGCATACCGGCTTTCCAATCTGGAGGCCCTCGAAACCGGAACAACTCCATGAACGATGCCATGCTGAGGGAAAGCAGAGCACCTAGCCCCGGCAGCTCGCGACCAAGAAGTCCAGTGTCAGGACCAAGCAGTGAAGTCACGCCATGGGTGTTCCAAGATCCACAGGTAAGAATCGGAAGTTGGAGGATTGCCATTGTTGTTGATAGCGATTGCTGACGGTCTGGCAGGAAGCACACAACCAAGCGCCACAGACCGAACAGAGCAAGAGCCGCTTACACAAACCTTCCATCGGCGGTCACAAGTTGCACTTACCTGGTCACAGACACAACCGTAGCCATGATGACAAGCAGTCTGGCGGTTTTGGCATTCCTCTCAGGGCCTCCACAAGTCGCGAAAACACTGCCAACCCTATTCGATCAGGATCCACTGCTATGAGCTCAGCGCTGAACCTAAGAAGTCGCGCGACGAGTCCCTCGCCGAGCATACAAAGCGCGCAAAGTCGCGACAACACTATCGCACAACGGTCGCCTAGTGGGCGAGAACCAAAACGATCTCTTTTCGACCGCGTCACCGGAAGACACAAGAACGAAAGGGGAGGGCTCGAAGGTCTCCTGCCGTCCTCGTCCACCACATCACTACAGAGCCAGCAGCCGGGGCCCAGACCCAACAAGACGCGGACGGACACCGCATCAATGGCACGACCTTTAGCGCGCAGGTCAGAGGGCACAAATGGCGGCTCGAGCTCACAGAAGCAATCCAGACTGCCCTTCAAGAGGCGTGGTGAGACAAGTTCCGAATCAAAACAGGCGAAAGACCCAAATGCACGCGACACAGATGAAAGCGCAAACCTTTGGAACCTAGACACAGACTTGACTCAGATGGAGGGCATCATTGATCGGAGACAACCACCCATGACACCCCCAGCATACGACAAGGTGTTCGATGGACCATTCAAAGCAGAACCTGGACAGGAAGAGCCATCAAAACCAGAGGCTGGTGCTTGGGACGCACCAGACAGCTGGGCGGTCAAGCGAAAGACAGACGAGAACGTTGAACGTTTGCGAGAAATCGATGAGGAAGGTAATATGCCGAACAATGAAGACTCTGGTTCTATGTACTTCATGCGGATTTTCAGAGCAGATAGCACGTTCGCAGTCATCTCAGCAAGCCTCAACACCACCGCAGCAGAACTGATATCGATGATGGCAAAGAAGACATTCCTCCAGGATGAGCTGGACAACTACCAGATTGTTATGCGCAGGCAAGATACAAGTCGGCAACTGGAAGCTGGTGAACGTCCGCTCGTGATACAAAAGAGGCTACTGGAGCTGGCTGGATACCAGGAAATGGACAAGCTAGAGGACTTGGGACGTGAAGACCACGGCTACCTCTGCCGCTTCACCTTTTTGCCAGCCAAAATGAGTGGCTACTCAAGCTTGGAGCGCGATCCTGGTTTCAACAAGATGCAGCGCTTCAATCACATTGATCTGTCCGGACGAAATCTGGTCACTATCCCAATTGCGCTGTACCAGAAGGCTACCGAGATCATCACTCTTAATCTGTCAAGAAATCTGAAATTGGATATTCCAAAAGATTTCATTCAGAGCTGTACCCAACTTCGTGAAATCAAATACACAAGTAACGAAGCCTGGAAAATACCTCAAGCCTTGCCCCTGGCAGTGAAGCTGACTATGCTGGACATTTCCAACAACAGCTTAGAGCAGCTAGAACACGCTGATCTTTTCAAACTGTCTGGCCTGGTCAGCTTGAAGCTCTCCAACAACGTTCTTGGCAGTATTCCCAAGTACTTCGACCGTTTCGCTGCTCTTCGAAGCTTGAATCTCTCATCAAACAATCTCAGCGAATTCCCTGAGGCTTTGCGTGGTATGAACACGCTTGTCGATTTGGACGTCAGTTTCAACTCTATCTCGGATTTGGGTGATATTGGGAACTTTACCAATCTGGAGAGGCTGTGGGCCACGAACAACCGACTGGGTGGCCCACTCCATGCGTCATTCAGTAAACTCACAAACCTCAAGGAGATTGACGCTCGGTTCAACGGCATCAACAACATGGACGTCGTATCTCAGTTACCGAAATTAGAGATCCTCATGCTTGGTCACAACTCTATCTCAGCCTTCGAAGGGTCATTCTCCCGCCTCAAGGTACTCTACCTCAACCACAATCCAGTCACACGATTCGACCTCAACGCTCCTGTACCTACGCTTTCCATCCTCAACCTTGCTTCGGCTAAACTATCACAACTGCCCGATGCGTTGTTCATGAAGATGTCCAACCTCACGAAACTCACGATCAGCAAAAATCACTTTGTCTCGCTTTCGCCGCATTTCGGCAACATGTCAAAGTTGGAATATCTCAGCATAGCAAAGAACGAGCTCCAACGAATGCCAGCGGAAGTCGGTCGCTTGACCGAACTGAGGTATTTGGACGTACGAGAGAACAACCTCTCCAGCTTGCCCCCAGAGATCTGGTTGGCCAAACGATTAGAGACCCTCAACCTGTCTTCAAACGTTCTCAGCGACTTTCCTAAACCGGGCAACCCATTGCCGGCAGTGCCCGAGACGACTCCCCAGCAAACACCCGCCGCGCCTAGCAATTCAGAATTTGAAGAGCTGGGTCCATTGGAAGATTTTGCTTTGCGCAGACCTAGCCAGGCCTCCGGTATGCTTAGTGTGGCTAGCTCGCCAGGAGGAACCTCTCGCAAAGGCTCTGTTGTCTCGCACTCGTCGCAGAAAGCGGGCGCTATTGGTCGGACTAACACTTCGGGCAGCATAAGCACGATGACCCCAGCCAACAGAAAAGATTCCACGCTCTCTGGTCGCCTGGCCAGCACTTTCTCTACTTCTTTGAGGCATCTGTTCCTCGCCGACAATCGACTTGAGGATGATGTGTTCAATGAGCTGGTCTTACTGCCAGAGTTGAGGATCCTCAACCTTTCGTACAACCAATTGTACGATATTCCACCTCGAACAATCAAGCGATGGAACCACTTGACAGAGCTATACCTGTCAGGCAATGATCTCACGTCACTTCCAGCCGAAGACCTCGAAGAAGGCTCTCAACTCAAGGTGCTGCACATCAACAACAACAAATTCCAAGTACTTCCTGCGGAGCTGGGCAAGGTGCAAAAGCTTGCAATACTTGACGTTGGTAGTAACATGCTCAAGTACAACGTGTCGAACTGGCCATACGACTGGAACTGGAATTGGAACCACCAGCTCCGGTACCTCAACCTGTCTGGTAACAAACGTCTTGAGATCAAGCAGAATCCTAATGCTATCAACGGCCGAGAGGCTAGGGATTTGACCGACTTCTCATCGCTGGTCAACCTTCGTATCCTGGGACTTATGGATGTGACCCTTACGATTCCTTCCATCCCCGACCAGGCGCCTGATCGCCGTATTCGAACGGCCGGATCTGTCATCGGCACTGGTATGCCATATGGCATGGCTGATGCCTTGGGCCGAAATGAGCACCTCTCCACCCTGGATATGGTCGTGCCTCGCTTCCGAGGACACGAAGCCGAGACGCTTATCGGACTCTTTGACGGGCAGTCTCTGTCGTCTGGTGGCAGCCGCGTTGCCAAGTACCTTCACGAAAAGTTCAAGCACGTTTTCAGTGAGGAATTGGACAAGATCAAAAACGAAGAGACGCCGGTTGATGCCCTCAGGCGCACTTATCTAGGTCTGAACAAAGACCTCGCCACAGCCGCCATGCAGGCTATCAATGAAAGGGAGCATCCTGGCAGTGCTTTGGTCCACAGAGGTAGTATATCAGGACCCGAGCTCGGGGACGACGACATGAACAGTGGCAGTGTTGCTACAGTGATGTATCTGCATGGCATGGACCTGTACATGTCAAATGTTGGTGACGCGCAGGCATTGCTCATTCAGTCAGAAGGCGGGCATCGCGTCATCACGAGGAAGCATGATCCTGCCGAAACCCTCGAGCGGCAACGCATCCGCGAGGCAGGAGGTTACGTGTCTCGACAAGGCAAGCTGAACGACCAGCTTGACGTCTCTCGTGCGTTTGGCTACGTCTCCCTCACGCCATGTGTCATCGCTGCACCGCACGTTGTGCAAGTCACTCTGAAGGAGTCCGACGAGATGATTCTGCTGGCTTCGAGCGAGCTTTGGGATTACCTGACGCCCGACTTTGCAGTCGATGTCGCACGTTCCGAGCGCGGTGACCTCATGCGCGCTGCCCAGAAGTTGAGAGATCTCGCGATTGCCTTTGGTGCTACCGGCAAGATCATGGTCATGATGGTCGGAGTCACAGATTTGCGCAGACGAGAACGTGCGGCAAAGGTTCGCACACACAGTATGGGCATGGGTCCCTCTGGCTCGCCACAGCTCGACTACTTCAGCGGCCGCAAAGGCAAGCGTGGAAGAGAAGGTGTCGGCGATTCGAAGCTTGCACGCTTGGATCAAGAAGTCGATGCACCCGTTGGCGATGTTACCCTGGTGTTCACTGACATCAAAAACTCGACAATCCTCTGGGAAACATATCCCATTGCCATGCGCTCGGCTATTCGCATGCATAACGAGGTCATGCGCCGACATCTGCGTATCATCGGTGGCTACGAAGTCAAGACAGAAGGTGACGCCTTCATGGTTGCTTTCCCGACCGTGACTAGCGCCCTGCTTTGGTGTTTCACCATTCAATCCCAGCTTCTCGAAGTACAGTGGCCACAGGAGATTCTGTCATCGGTCCATGGCGAAGAGGTCCGAGACGCTGACGACAATCCAATCTTCCGCGGTCTCAGCGTGCGTATGGGTATTCATTGGGGCCAGCCGGTGTGTGAGGTCGATCCAGTCACCAAGCGCATGGACTACTTTGGCCCCATGGTCAACCGCGCTGCGCGTATCGAAGGTGTTGCAGATGGCGGGCAGATTTGCGTTTCCTCTGACTTCATCGCCGAGGTTCAGCGTCTTTTGGAGTCCCACATCGAAACTGACCGCACCAACTCTACCGGTAGTGAGGAAACCCTCTCGGATGATCTATTGACTGAATCTATCCGCCGTGAGCTACGCTCGCTGTCTTCTCAAGGTTTCGAGGTGAAGGATCTTGGCCAGCGCACCCTCAAGGGTCTTGAGAACCCGGAGTACATCTATCTCATGTACCCACACAGCTTGGCATCGCGCCTGTTGGTACAGCAGCAGAAGGCAGAGGCTGAAGCGCGCAACAATGCTGAGAAGAATTCGTTGACCGCTCGACAGCGCGGCTCGCCTCTGACGGTTGACACGCAGAACGTCTGGGACCTGTGGAACGTCAGCTTGCGATTGGAGATGCTGTGCTCAAGCCTCGAAAGCACAGGCGTGACGAGCCTGAAACCGCCTGAGACGGCTCTGCTCGAGCGCATGAAGCAGCGCGAGAGCGAAGTCACGGATCGCTTCCTGGTCAATTTCGTGGAGCATCAGATCAGTAGGATTGAGGTAAGCCGGACCACCCATCTAAATTTCAAGAATTTCGAGAGCAAAAGCTAACATGTTACCTTCTCTACAGACCTGCATCTCCACGCTAGCGTTACGAAACATGGTCCGTCCATTCAGGGACGGCATGCTCGAACAGGCCTGTCCGATGGCTGACATTCTTGGCGAAGTTGCGAGCCAGCTTGATGAGCTGAAGGTGCTGCGGCGTCAGGCCGACTTCGAGATGGCGCCGGCTTAATGATAGAGAGGGAGAGGGGGATGAAGGAGAGGCTCTTAACGAGCGACCCGCAATTGGTGCTTACCCAGCGGCGGGAGGGGTTTTCTTTTTCCTTTTTAGAAAGCCTCGCATCTTTTGGTGCGATGGTTGCTTTGCGAAGCCAGGCGTTTTTGAGGGGTGGATATGTGGCATATTCCCGATTGGAAAGTGGAAGGACACACGATTGGGACGTCTTTTTTTTAAATGGGTTAATCTTTGGTGCGAATTGGCGCGCTGTGGATGTGTTATTTCACGAAAGCAAGCTGGATACTGTACCGCCACCCATACCCACGAGGTTTTGGGGATTGTTTCGATCCCTTCTTCTTCTTCTTCTTCTTCTCCTGCAATGTCACTGGGGTTGAGATTTTGATCGGGTGAAAGACGATCGTCTTTTCACGAGGAAGAGGTTACTTATAAGGTAGCCTTTTTTTTATCTTTTCCGTCGTACGACTTGTAGAGAACCTCTAGCATGCTGGTCCTTTTCAGTCGTTGAGACTTGTCCTATTTCCACTCTCTGTGTGCCTGGTTCCATTGCGTCAGAGGCTAGTTCCATCAGATCCCTGTGGCATTCACGTGATATTTGCAGTGGAAAGTGGCGAGAGACAGATTTCATGTTCCTAGAGCTATGTACGCGGTGAGCTTTTTGTGTGCCAAAATGAGACTGTTGCATGCTGTGTGCCTGCCTGCCCGTCAAACAAACGCTTTGCAGATCGCCATCCTGCAAAATGGGTGCCAGCTAGATATTTACGATTTCCCACATTTCTCACCGATCTCATCAAATTTCCACCTTGCTTTCACCGTCGGAAAGCTTGATGGCCCCCTGATAGCGCTTCGACAAAGACCAGCTATCGGCCATAGAGCGCAGCAGCGCCGTCGTCGCCGCCACGCCCTTTCGCAGCGTCAACGGGTCGCTTTCGCCAGGCACGTGCAAGAACAGCACCGGGCGATCTTCAACCCTGCCGTCGCTGACCTGCGGGTTCCGGCGCGCGAACCAAGCAAGACTATTAAAGTAGATGTAGTCGCAGAGGTAATGGCCAGGGTCATTCGACTCCTCCGCCGGCACGAGCGGTGGCGACCCGGGCGCTTCGCACAGGTTCCGCTGCCAGCCGGCCAGCACCTCGTCGTACTCCAGCGTCGTCGTCAGGATGTGCTTGCAGTCCGGGAAGTCGAGGTCGCCGGCGTTGGACGCGAGGCGCTTCCCGTCGACGTCAGCGTTTTTGCTGTAGCCGTCGCGGTGCGCGAGGCGCTCCAGCGAGTAGTGCGCGCGGCCGGACGCCATGCCGATGTGCAGGACGAGGTCGACGGTGTCGATGTAGGAGGATAGCAAAGCGGGGACTAGGGCTCGCACATCGTCGTAAGCTACGCGGATGGCGTCTGGGTGGGTTATGAGGCGGATGGCGGTGGCGTGGCCGGGGACTGCTGGGAGGAGGGTTGGGAGGAGCTTCACGATTTCGTAGGATGGGTTGACGGGGAATCTGTCGTGGAAGGGCTGGGAGGTGGGTCAGTGTGATTGTGATCTGCTATGATGCGAGGCGTGCGCAGTTTTGATATCGTACGCCGAAACCTGTCACTAGGATTGTGACGACATCTTGCTCTGGAGGTCCTGTGCTACCCATGACTGTGGACTTGTGGAGGTTCTCTGCTCGAGCCTTGACTTCCGATATAGGCGTGTTTGGCGTACGAGACTCTTGCGATCAATGGCTGTTGATGATGAGACTTTGATATATAGTTGGGGCAAGAGGTCAAACGTAGCAAGCTCTCGAGTCGAGAAAGTTCCTCAGAGGCGTTGATGCATGCATGCACTGTGGCTGGCTCAAGGCCTGACGTAACAAAAGAAATACCACGAGTAAATCAAAAAAGCACGTAGCCTTTAGATCAATGCACCTGATCTATATGAGCTCCAATACAGTTTCCTCGTTAACCTAATATGTTTGAATCGAATTGAGGGTTCTGGATTTTATCGCTATAGTTCTGATGCATGACTAGTTGTGATGACTGATGCCTTTTCTCGGCTGTCGGCAATAAATCTCAAGGGTTTGACAAGTTTATCATAGTAGTACCTCTCCCTGGATTACGTATTCGTGTATCATTATTCCACCCAAGGTCTATCGAGAAGTATCGTCCCCCCCCCAAACACCCCTGCACATAACTGTGAGCGATGGAAGTGCGATCAAGCCACAATTTTGACTTCGGCAGCCTTCCGCAGTCGGTTCATGACTGCAGCCGCCACATCGCCCTCTTCATCACTGATTCCCTCGACGAAAATGGCATCGACGTCTTGCCTGTCCAGATCGCGCAGCGCTGCAAAGACGCCTCGCGCAATATCTGCCGTGTTGCCTCCCAGATTGACGTCCAGAAGTGTGAAGTCTGCTCCTGCATTTGCCACCGCGTGCGGTTCGACGCTCCGTTGGACGTGCTGTTTGTGAATGGTCTGCAGCATGCCCGCGAAGCCAGGTTTCGACGGCTCGTGGCCGTTCGTCTGTATTGACGCCTTGACTTCATCTGTTGACTTCTGTGCAATTGGACCGCTTTCTCCAGTAGTCTCCACTGTCCACTGCTTGGTGCGAATCACCCCAAGCTTCTTGCTCGTTGTGATGTATTGCGTCATGTCTGACCAAGTCGGCGCTTTCTTCCCGCTCTCGAAGAGCACCACTGTGGCTTTTGGTGAATAGTGTCTGTATTTCATGCCCGGGGCCTTCGGCTTGGAATCCTTCTCCGAGGTATCCTTGTAGCCGACCTGGGCGTTTTCCCAGCCCTCGCATTCTCTCAATTGCTCGATGCTGACACCGCCGGGTCTGAGGATCAAGGGTGGCGATGAAAGGCCATCGACGACTGTGCTCTCAACGCCAACATCGCAAGGTCCGCCATCCAGAATTGTCTCGATTCTGCCGTTGAGATCGTACGCTACGTGCTCGGCAGCTGTGGGTGAGGGCTTCGTCGACGCATTCGCAGATGGAGCTGCTATGGGCTTGCCACTTGTTCTAATCAATGCAAGAGCTAAGGGGTGCCTCGGCATGCGCGCGCCGAAAGTGGGCAGACCGGCTGTCACTTCGGGCGCAAGAGGCGAATGTGGCGGGTTGGGCAAGATAATTGTCATGGGACCAGGCCAGAAGTTCTCGATCAACGGCTTATAGATGCTCGGAATGGGATCTTCAGTCGATGGAGCCTCAGTCACATCATCATTGCCATTAGTCGAAGGCCTTAAAAGTGCTCGTAATTGTTCCAGAGAGGCAAAGTGTACGATGAGCGGATTGTCAGCAGGCCGTTGTTTGGCCTTGTAGATTCCTTTCGTAGCCGAGCTCCTCGTAGCGTCCGCACCGAGACCATACACAGTTTCTGTAGGGAAAGCGACTGGGATGTCTGATGTCTTTAGTTGTTCTGCCGCTTGGCGCAAATATTGGGCATCCACGGAGTGAGGGTCGAGTTCGATATCAAGGTCGTCCAGATAATCGTTCGGCACGCTCCTTGCTTTGAGTGATCCGAGTTTCGTCGCGTCAATCGGCAAGACCGCCGTCTTGAGCAAAGGCGGTTCTGATGCCATGATTTGTGAGTAGTAGCGTCGAGTGACTCCTGTTGTGTTGATGTGCACGCTGGCACGTTGAGAGACCCGGGCGCGGTTTGCACAAATGTGTTTGGTTGATATTGTGCCAATAGAGTTGATGGTTCGTAAGTAGAAAGGGAAGGATGCGCTCATGGAAATTATTATGACTGAACAAGGGAACAAAAGTTGGGCATCGAGACGATTCCATCTCGAACTTTTTCCAACTGCCCTGAATTCGGTCATTCAAAACCCTAACCCTATCATAATGCTTGCATTTACATGTATGTGTACATGTGCTTATTTGAAGAAAACGTGAAATGATCTCTCTGTGTTATGTGTCTGTAGAAGTTGTTGATATTATGCTTAAGGTATATTTATATGGGAGAGACGTATGATACTCCTAGGTAAGGATTTTGTACAAAAGAAACTGTGGCTGATATCTATCAAATGCGAGACCGCCACCACAAATGCACCTTTTTCCAACATCACATGCAACAAACCCCAATCGTAGCGCACTCAGTATACATATAAAAAAGTAGAAGAAAAAGAGAATCAATTTTTTTGGCCGCCGCCGCACCAACACTGCGCATCGCCCTCTCGCTCGACATGGACCGTTAAGTTCATGCCACGCTCTGATGCCAGATCGACCACGCGATTCTTCACATCCTCAAGGTCTGCGTAGGGCGCTGCGATAATGTGAATGACGCCGCAGATTTTGGTTTGCGCGGCTGGTGCGTGATCGTGGCTATGTCCATGGTGGTGGTGGTGGTCGTGCGAGTCGACAGCCTCTCTGTCGTCGAGCCAGAAACGTGGCACGGCGTAGCCGACGACGCCGCGCATTCCGCTGAGCTCCTGCAGAGCATTTTTGATGCCGTATTCGAAGTCGTCAGGCACGACCAGCAGGAGCTTTTGACCTGAAGAGATTACGAGCGGAACCGCTGCAGCAAAGATGAGAATGGCGATGATTATGGTTGCGAGTGGGTCCCACAGGTACCAAGGTTTCCATAGGGTCATGGCAGTTGAGAGAATGACGGCAAGTGAGCCACCAGCGTCTGCGGCCACGTGCAAGAAAATGCCGTGCATATTGTCATTGTGGTCGTGGGAATGTCCGCCGTGGTCGTGGGAATGCGCTGCCTTGGCGGGAGCATGATGATCGTGCCCGTGTGCGTGCCCATTCGAGTGTGAATGATCGTGTCCATGCGAGTGGTCGTGTGAATGGTCACGAGAATGTCCATGTGAATGTCCGTGATCGTGCGAGTGGTCGTGTGAATGCCCGTGGCTGTGTGAATGCGCGTGCGAATTTCCGTGATCGTGTCCGCCATGCCCATGGTCGTGTCCATGATGCGCGTGTCCAAATGCGAATAGGCCAACCATGTTGACTAGGAAACCAAGAGTGCTCACGACGAGCAATTCCTTGACTCTCCTCAGCTCCCTACCCTCGGCCATACCTTCAGCTGCCTCCCAAATAAATTCAACGCTGACCAGCATAAGGAAAATGCCGTTACCGAAACCAGAAAGAGTGTTGAGTTTGCCCCATCCGTAAGGCATCTCCGGACTGGTGGGCCATTTCGATGCCACAGCAGCACCGAGACCGACTACAAGTCCCAAGCAATCAAAGAACATGTGAACAGTATCGCTGAGAAGGCCGAGAGAGCCACTCAGGTAGCCATAAAGACCCTGAATAAGCATGAATGCGAAGTTGAGGCTGTATCAAAATTAGCATCCTTGTTCTCGACCAGGGGGTGTGCCAACATACCAAGTGAAGTAGCAGATACGTCGGGAGTCCTTTTCGATAATGATGCTGTGTACAAGCGAGCCCGGTTCACACTTCGAAAGCACGAGTCGGGTGAAAGGAGAGTACTGTGTGTCATCGTGGTGATGGTGATGAGTCGTGACGTTGTGTGTATGGTCATGGCTGTGGTCGTCTCGGGTGGATGCTGTTAAGGCATCGAACATAACGCCAGCGAAAGCCAAGGCCGAAAGACCGCCGTTGCAAATGGTGCCAGGCCACAGCGACGGCGAGAAGAGGAACGCGCAACTTGCCGTCAAGAAACAACCAAGTCCAAGACCTGCCTTTGCGGAGCTGCGTAAGGCTGCGGGCTGTGCCAAAACATTTGCAGCAGTAGCGCTGGCGATCGATAGTGTGCTCAAGCCGATAGACGTCGGAACGAGAGACGGCGACCTGCCCAGTAGAACCGACGCACCAATAGTAATTAACGAAAGCAAGCCGCCAGATATCAGTGTCAAGTTCACATCACCTTTCGAGCATGTCAGGGACGAGGTGTTCCAGGACAGAGATCGTGATGCGCTAGTCGAGCCCACTCTAGCGGATGAACTCGAAGATGTGTTCGCAATTGGCAAAGGAGGATTGAGGTAGACCACGGTGACCGCGAGTGCCAAGTAGCCAAGGAGCAAGTCTGAGAACGACGTATGGATCGTAAATCCAGCGAAGTCAGAGATGGCGGTCAGTAGGATTGCTGCAAGCGTAAATTTTTTGTTTTTGGCCTGTCGTATCCACTGTCCCATCGAAGGCTTTAACGCATTGTCGAGGCACGTCAAGTTTGCAGCGATTGCAACGAGCAGAAAAAGTCCAGTCCTCATTCCACCGAGCTTCATCGCAGCATAGAACGGTAGACCCACGCTCATAGTTCGCAGTAACAGAGCCTGTACTGTGGAAAGATCCAAGGCAATGTGTGCGTGTCTAGACGAGCCCGAGTCCTTTCGACGATCCATCATTCGCTCGGATGCCCGTAGCTTCGCCAGAATGCCTACCAAAAGCAATGTTCCAGATGCCAATTGACACGCCTCGACGAAGCCGGATGGTTTCGCAAGGTTCCTAGACGGCAGGTCTGATGTTGATGTGAGGACTGACTGCTGCAACTTCGCATATGCCGAGAGAGGTGGGAAGCCGTCCGCGCTCGCTGAGCCATCGTTGGAAGAATACGCTGCTGAACCCAACAGGTATGGCAACGGTACAAGCAGCGCCGTCAAAGCCTCGGGCAGAGAGAACCACGATGTAGAGGCAGCAGGTATCTCTGAGAGACTCGGTGTATATATACTGGTGTGCAAATCATTCCTTCCAAGGTCCGATTCTCCTCTTGCTCTTCCCTTCATTGGCGGCGCAGAGTGGCTGTGCGAATGTCGGTATCCAGGGCTGTGCGAGCGGTCGTGCGAATGAGAGTGAGAGTGATCGTGGTCGTGTGCGTTGCCGTGGCTATGAGCGTGGCCGTTGGCCTGGACAGCGTCGATGTTTGCTTTGAAAGCTTGCGAGTGATCGTGCTCGTGCTCGGGCGACGAATATGGACTGTTCTCGCGACTCGTTTCATTGTGTGTGTAGAGAAGGTTGCCATTCGAGGCAGCCTTCCTAACATGGCTGCCATTCGCGTTGGAGAAAGAGTTCTTTGCGTTGGCAGAAGCAGGCGAAAGGTGTGAGGCGGAGAAGGAGTGGCCGTGACCATGATGGTTCCTTGCTGGGTGGCTGCTCAGAGGCAGCGCATAGCTGGAGGCCATGTGTGCACGTCCAAATGTCGAAGGTGACGACCGGGGAGGAGGAGGGAGCGGGAGAGGGAGGAGAAGGTAGAAGGAAGTGTGCCGATTCTTATCGCGTCATCTGGGTTGGCCGGGCGGTGGTGTGCGTAGTGATTGCAGTGTGTACACAGCCCAGCTGGCAAACGTCGGGCGTTTCTGGTCGTCAGTAAGTCCGCGTGTGGATCTTTGGTGGGATAGTCAACCGTTGTACTCTGCACAGATTCCAAAGTGCCTGGTGCCCCTATCCAAGCGCGCGCGCGATTCACGAGTTTGTACAAAGCCCAAGTGCTTTGTTTGCCGGCTAGCGAGAGATTACTCCCGACAACAACAACAACAACAACACCACCACCACCACCACCACCACGCTTGTTTGTATACCAGTAGAAAATAGCTGTATGGCCAGGCTTACAATTAAGCAGAGAGAAGATTCCCATATATATGCACAAGACAGCGACCTCTTCCTTGCAACCTTTTGCCACCACTCTGTCAAGGCAATGATTATCATTTGTTTTGAAAGCATCACGGGTGGATCACAGCATTAGCGCATCGGCTAATCGTGACCCTGATCGGTGGCTTTGGAGAACCTTGCGAGTGCTGTGGAATTGATCAAGGTTGCTTTGAAACGTCATCCGGAAAAGAGCGACACCACTGAAAAGTGGCAGGTCGCATACAAAGATATGGACCTGCTCGACATCTTGCAATTGCTGCTGCCACTAGCAGTCTTCGCATCTACTGCTCTGACTATCTTCATTGCCACTCTGCCACAAAGATACGACCCTTCCACTCCTCGCGAGTTCAAGGAGTCGGATTTTTCAGAAGAGGACAAGAAGAACGCGGACAAGTCGGGCTATTCCTCTTACCAAGCTCACAAAGACGGCGATGGCATCTTCAGAGCTCATGCTTGTGTCCATGTCGTTGTCCTGGGTGACATTGGCCGTAGCCCACGCATGCAGTATCATGCGTTGAGCATTGCAGCTCGAGGAGGCAGGGCAGTGATTGTTGGCTACGTGGATTCCGAAGTCCATCCAGATATCCAAGCCAACCGCCTCATCTCTATCCTGCCCATACCTGCTTTCCCCAAGTACTTGCAGACGAACAGTAAGTTGCTGTTCCTGCTGACTGCTCCGCTCAAGGTGCTGCATCAGATCTGGAGTCTTTACTACGCCCTTGGCTACAAGACAGCTCCTGCGAAATGGATGCTGGTCCAGAACCCGCCGTCTATCCCGACACTAGCCGTCGCTCAATTCCTCTGCTTCTTCAGGAAGACTAGACTTGTCGTCGACTGGCACAACTTTGGCTACTCCATCCTCGCTCTCCGCCTGGGAGCCAAGCATCCTCTCGTCAGAATCTCAGAGTGGTACGAGGGCTTCTTCTCAAAGCATGCCTTCGCCCACTTCACCGTCACCAACGCCATGGCACGAGTCCTCAAAGCAAAATGGAACATCAACGCACTGGCCCTCCACGACCGTCCGCCCAAGCACTTCCAGCACCTCTCCCAAGACCAACGCTCAGCTTTCCTGCATCGCCTGCCAGAAACGGCGCAATACGCCCCAGACATCGAAGCCGGCAAGTGGCGTCTCATCGTCTCGTCAACCTCCTGGACTCCAGACGAGGACTTCTCAGTCCTCCTCGAAGCACTAGTCGCGTACTCCGCTTCCGTCACCAATCAAACACACCTGCCCAGCATCCTCGCCATCATCACCGGCAAAGGCCCGCAGAAAGAATACTACCTCGAGCGCATCCGCCAACTGAACCAGGAGAAGAAACTGCTGAATGTGGTCGTCATGACGGCGTGGCTAAGCGCAGAAGATTACGCTTCGCTTCTTGGATCTGCAGATCTGGGCATCAGCCTGCACACCTCTTCGTCAGGCGTGGATTTGCCCATGAAAGTGGTGGACATGTTCGGCACAGGCTTGCCAGTAGCCGGCTGGAGCAAATTCGAAGCCTGGCCAGAACTAGTAACAGAAGGCGTCAACGGACGAGGATTCGGAAGCGCGGAAGAGCTCACGCGGATCTTGGAGCAGCTCTTCGTAGGCAAAGGCGGAGATTTAGCACGTCTGAAGCAAGGCGCACTGGAAGAGGGCAAGAGAAGATGGGACGATGAATGGATGCCCGTGGCGGGAGAGCTCTTCGAGCTGAAGCCCTAGTGATTACAAAATCTGTATCGAACTGAGAAAAGACTACCGACAAGAGAGAAGTGAATACAATCAGATTACGAGCCAGCTCACGCCCATCCAGCCCGCCATGCTGCTCAGGCCGATCAGCAGGACGCAAATCCCCATCACCACGCCTGCTCCCACGCGGTCTCCGGCGCCTCTGAATCCTCCAATGTGCATTGTTGTATCCGCAGCGTTGAAGGAGTCTGGATTCATGAAAGTCCTGCTTTGCCCAAGGAGTAATCACAATAGAACTGCAGCAACGCTCGCCATAAGCACTAGGATCAGAGCGAGCGACAACCGTAAGATCGACCAGGAGAGCACGAACTCCAGGCCTTCGGGCTGCTCGATTTTGTGGATGAGGTCGCCGTCGGCATCGACACGCCCGCTTGGCGAGTGTCTCGATTCGGCTGCAGCGAGTCGGTGCGCCCAGTGCACGAACGCGTACCTTGACTTGCCCATCGCGGGACGACAGTAGTACGCGAGGATCTTGTCTTCGCCAAAAGTGTCTTGCAATCCTTTGAACGCTAGCTCACGAGGACTTCGAGGCGAGTGCAGCCAGCCATAATTGGAGTCGGCTGCCCTGCTCGCTGCGCCAGAAACCACGATTCTTTTGAGACTTCGGGCGCCGAAGAACCGCCAAGGCCCGGAGAGGCTTGCGTATGCTTTCTGTAGCTGTTGGAAGAATTCCTTATCGTCGAATTCGATGCCGTGGAAATGCTTCTCCTTTTCCGTTGAGCCTGCGCCGCGGACGGCCGAGAAGCCGTTGGTCGCTGGTATCACGATCGTGGTGACGCGTCGGCGACTGTTTGTCTTGCTTGGCCGAATGCTTAGAGTGAGCACGCTTTCCACGTGGGGCGAAGGCGTGTTTGGATCCCGAGCACCCTCTGTGATGTGACTGAGATCCTTCCGGCGCAGGCCATCTGGATAAGGTGTGCGAACTAGGCTCTGTGGGAGCGAACGTCGAGGCTGTGAGGTATCGATGGGAGGCGGGAGGACATGGACCTTTTTAGGAGTGTCTGAAGTGGGATCGTCATCTTCTGGAGCGGAGAATTTGCGTATAGTGCCCGGGCTGCGTGGATCGTTCGCGAAGCGAAGCGACGCAGGGATGACGGAGGCTCTGTCACCCATGGGTCCAAAGGTCTCGATAGTACGGTCCAAAGTATTCTCATCTCGCATCAATGATTGGAGTGTGATCTCGTGTGCGATTGCATGAGCTGATAAGATCTGGTCGACCTTGTTTGCGACAGGCGGAGGCATGACGGAAGAAGATCGGTAGGCAGGCTCAGAGCGAGGCTCTATTGTGCTATGTGGGCTTGCAAAGGTAGAAAGCCGTGCAGGCCGAGGATACTCGGGTGGACTGCTGCCATGCTCTCCAGGCAAAAGCTCAGTAACGGAGCCGTTGAACGAGGTTGGCGTACTTGGCGTGTCAATGTATCTAGAAATCGCTTCCGGCACCGCCTTGACTGGTGAAAGTCTTTGGTAGCCGTCCCCTTCCGGTTGAAAGGAGCGACCTTTGCTCTGACAACGGGTGACGAGAGGCTCATTGGGGACCGGATGAGGTCGAGAAGCTCGTCTCTTGACTTGTGAATGCCGTCCCCTGTCGATCAGGTTGGCTTCCACTCCACTGGCGTCCCTGCCCAAAATGCCAGCAATGTCCTCCTCTCCATCGCTGGAGTTGGCATCAAAGAAATCGGCAGTCCTCATGCCTAGGTCTGCCTGGGTATGTAGAGACACCATCGGCATATCTGCCTGGCTGTTAAGAGATTCCATGTGGAGCGTTGGATGCAAACTGCGGACTGGACTAGTGACTGTGTGTGTGATATGAGGCGACCGACGCGGTGAGTCCGAGATACGCACGCCGCCCTCGCCGGTAGATTTGATGACAGAGTCCATTGGGCAGAATTGCTGTTGCCCAGCGGCTGATAGTGGCGCGAGGCAGTGTTACGATCGATAAGCTTCGTGCTCTTCAATCAGCTGTATTGACAACAACCTCAGTTCTCGACTGTTTCGAAGGATGTCCTCTGGTAAATGCATGACCAAGTCAGATGGGGCGCCATTTAGTTGCTGTAGTCACAATAGCGGTGCGTAGGAATGCATCTGGAAATTGCAACGAAGTCCAGTCCCGACATCCTGGATGATGCGTTACACAACGAAGTCCAATTACCCTAAGCAACGAATTTGCCGCCGCACAGGATGCACACATCGCATGCAGAGAAAAGTAGTCTCGCCAATGAGATATTTGGCTCAACACCATCTTCCTGCGACGCACCGCTCGTGTTCACCGCTCCAGCGTTCGTGTCTACATCCATGTCTTCTTCTTGCGGCGGTTCCTCGACCTTTATGGCTTTGGCATCCGGCTTCTTGAATTCGGGCAGAGCGTCCTCGTTCAAGTACAAAGCATTACAAATGCGACAGCTTTTGCTGATCCCCGGTTCCATGATCGAAAGGAAAGTCAACGTGCATCTTGAAAATTGGTGACCTCCAGCACATCGCGACCAGCGAAGACTTTCGAGAACAACATCCTGGTGGCAGATGCTGCAAGTCTCGACGAAAGACGTGCTATCCACCATGGCAGGATCCAATGCACTCCCTGAGTTATCCAACTTGGCCTGGACAGCGCTCAAAACACCTCCTACCTTAAGACTAAGAGGGCTGATCTCACACAGCTCATACGGGAGATTTAGTACAACTTTAGTGATATGCTGGTACTGCTTCTTGGTAAGCTGCAGTTTTGGCTGTCGTTGCATGACTACATCGATCAGTCTGCCCAGACGCTGTGAAAACATTTCATCGTCGTAGTAGAGGCGCGCCCGGATGCTAGTCAAGCATGTGTGAAGATCTTCCGAAGTCATCTCAAAATCACGGCCATCATCTTCGCTCCACGGAAGTGGCGGCACTGAGATTGGAAGAGACACTTCAAGAGTCTTCATTACTGCTCGTCTCGTGGCATGCATGATCTGTTCATCGCCCTCAATCTTGCCGCCGCGACTGACGAATTGACGCAAGCCGTGCAGAATTGTCTCAGCAGAGATATCCTTAGATGATGAGCGGCCACCGTAAGAGGGAAAGGGTTGATCAGTGCTATTAAAGTCAGACGTGAGAGCAATCACACTGCGCTGCTCACTCTGGATAATGTGAGCAGGGCTGTCGCTGGGTAACAACGAGACACAAGTCGCGACGACATCCCCGAGAGGCGAAGTTGTGATGCCCCAGGTTCGCTCTTGAACATTCGGTCCAAGGTCGTAGGAAGCACTGAAGTTTGCCTTGCTCTCGTGGATTGCGTTATGCCAGTGAGACTCTTTGAGATCGGTGTCGCCCTCAAGTGACAAGGGCAATGTCGAAGTTGCTGCTGAGGCAGTCGAAAGATGTGAGACGAAGTGTATTGTTGACAAAGCATCGGCGTCTGCGGTGAACGCAAGGCCAGAGATCTCATCCCAGCGTCCATCGAGGTGGTGGCTCCGTATTTCATCGTCCGGATTGGCTTTCGTATCGACGTTCATGATAGCATCAAACCCGAAGAGTAGTAACGAGAATGTCTCGGGTATAAATCTCAGTGGGCCACGGAGCTCAAGATTTGCTGTTGGATATTCTTGAGCTTCATCCAGGATGATACGAGGCCCGGTATCGGTGTAGGGCTCGTATCGTGCACCACAAACAAATAGACAGCCACGTTCGATGTATGCGAATTTGGCGCAGTCATTGGTGTCCCAATCACTGAAAGCAAGGGCAGTGGCACCAATGACTGGAGGAGGATTGTTCTGATGGGTTCCGAGTGGAAAACTCGAACTTTCGGACGACACTTGCAAATGGAACACAACTTTGGCTTCCCATTTGATGTTCTCCGGGGCCAAAACATCGTGAGGTGAGGTGACCCTCAGTATGAATATGTCCCCAGCATCAGTCGAAACCGCAAGGTAATGCTCACGCTGTGCAAGATGCGAGTCCATTCGTGGATCGACCGAAGTATGCTTTTTGTGAACAGAAGGGACCCAAGCGAAGCTGCGGATTCTTTGCCTGACTTGCCTCATCTCGATGTCGTCTGTAATGCTGCTCTCGTAATAGGCCTGTATTGTATGATTGACGTTCAGACAACGCTTCCATTTATCTCGGATATGCGGCTGTCCGACGCACTCCCATAGGACCAAAACGTGGTTCGAATGCAGGATCGCAAGCGCACATGTGCTGAATCGCGCCAGTCCGGGCGGTGACCAGTCGAGTTTGGTGACATGACGGAGTGACAATTCCTCTCCAATCGACCAGTTGACGGAGCTGAGAGGCTCGGCGAATGGAATTTCGTTGGTGGTAAAAAGATTGACTCGGTGTGCGATACTGTCCCAGAGCAGGCTATTTGGACCTTTGGTGTTTAGTCGCGGGACCAGAATGGCAATCGATTCGCCGCCTCCTACAGCGATGAGATTGTCTGCGGACCAAGCGAGGTTGTCAGTGCTGGTTGGCCAGAATGGTACATCAACGCGTGTCGTGCTCATGGTTGCGTTATATCTCCAGAATTGTGTTGTATCTCTGCTACTATGCTGAGGGACAGCGTGGCTGGCAAGTGCGCCACAATCGATCGAGTGGCTAGTACGTTTGGGTATTTTGCTTCTATGTTGATGGAGGCGTGTAGGAGCCGCTCTCACCGATAAGAGTGTCGGTGTTGGTATTTGTACTTGCTCTTACAAGCTCAATGAGGCTTTATGAGTCCTCGAGGCATGAGATGTTTTGCGATTGATGTTCTGGTTAATGGCAAGAAGTTCTTGAATGCGAGACGGACAATTCCGCGCGCCTTCAACTCGCTCTCCCCCACATCCTCGCTCACACGCCGAACCGAAGGGGTCCATCCATTGCGGCCGACTACTGAGACGAACGTCCACAGTCCACGAATACTGAAGGAGAGCAATCACAAAGTCACAACAAGATGGTTCTCTCCTTCATATTGATCCAAAATCGGCAGTGAGTACAACATCTCCGACTGCGACCATCACTCCCATTCTCTAACCGCACTCCCTTACAGAGGCAAGACCCGCCTAGCCAAATGGTACAGCCCCTACAACGACGACGAGAAGATCAAGCTCAAGGGTGAGATCCACCGCCTCGTCGCACCTCGCGACCAGAAGCACCAGTCCAACTTCGTCGAGTTCCGCGGCGCCTCAAAAGTCGTCTACCGCCGCTATGCTGGACTGTTCTTCTGCGCGTGCGTAGACGCCAACGACAACGAGCTCGCGTACCTGGAAGCGATACATTTCTTTGTGGAAGTGCTGGATCAATTCTTCGGCAATGTGTGTGAATTGGACTTGGTGTTCAACTTTTACAAGGTAAGCAGCACACGGCGCATACACCGGAGGTTGCGGATGGCGTGCTGACGTTGTGTTCTACAAGGTCTATGCGATATTGGACGAGGTGTTCCTGGCTGGCGAGATTCAAGAGACGTCAAAACAAGTTGTGCTTACACGACTTGAGCATCTGGACAAGCTGGAGTGATGGAGTATGGTTGGCCGATTAAGGAGGGCATATACAAAGACGAGACATAATGCAACACGCCTGGACATACACTGGTCGGTAGCCGGGTATGCTGCGAAACTGGCATGACAGAGCTGGAGCCGCGATAGGGTAGCACAAGGCGCTGGGCCGCAAGGCATCTGCATCCGGAAGCTGGTGTATACCACTACAATCGCAGCAGCGTGCGCGGAGGCGCGGATTGGAAGAGATAGAATTCTATTGAGTGCATGGCAGAAGGGCTTGAATTGGAAGAGGGCCACCGGGAAAGAAGCAGCATCATACAAGGTGCAACGTGGTATGCAGCTGCGGTCATGCGTTGTATCAGCAGCGGGTAGTCAAGGAAGCGTACAGGGATTGAACGCGAATCACGAAATCAAAGGTCGTAATAATCATCTGCTATTTCTGCAGTAGTCCGCCTAAAGTGCTCGCCTGCTGCATATCCAGTACCATTTGCAGACACTTCTGCCTTGTAAAGGATAATGTGGCGAGGCTCCCTTTGGAGGGTTCAAAGCTCGCCTTGTAGTACTCCCTGTAAGCCTCCAAAGAAATCGCCATATGGCATAGGCTGTGTCCGTACCGAATCCTGTTTTTGTCCAATCATGTTTTCTTGTCTGTTGCCAGAATATCAATCCGGTCAGCTCAGCCGGCTGATCAAGCATCAGTGCTGCGAGCGACTTCAGTCGCCACCAGCTCGGGATCATGTCGTGGTCTCAACTCGAAGGTCTTTAATCTTCCAACTCAATCACCTCGATCTCCTTCGTCACCAGTCCCTCTGTGATCAGCCTTCCCACCGAACCCGGCGTCCCCTCCTTCGCGACCTTGAAGATCACGACCTTGTCGTTGAACAGATCCAACTCCTCCATACGGTCCTGAATATCAGGCCTCTCTTCGCCCATTATGAACACGACGTCCTCAAGCATCGTAGTCGCCGCGTAGACCTTGCTCACGGTCTCCACCGTAGTCAGCCTGTTGCCTTTCATCCATGTGAAGTGCTCCTCTTTGCAAGCGTTCTTCGGGTTGTGGCCAGGGTTGAGCACGCCGATCCAGTACCTGTGCGAAGCGAGAGGGACACGAGGGTGCAGGTGCGCGACTTTTTCGTGCCAGCGCCCCTCGCGGAGGATGGGTTTGGCGACGTCGCGAAGGTCGTCGGGGCCAAGCCAGACTCTGCCTTCTGATTTGGGCTCAGACTTGACCTCTGTCCCGGATGATTGGATGGGCTCTGGTGGTGGTGTGACTGGGGGCGTGCTATTGCCGCGAGTGCCGTCGCAGCTATAGACATGCTGGTCTTGGGGAATGTCGAAAGATCTCTTGATGGAGTCGTGGTATGGGGCGGCATATTTCTCAGAAGCGCCGATTTTGTTCACTTTGATAGCTTCCTCGGGCTCGCCGTACGGGTTATAGTGGTTCGGACTGCTGAAGGCGGAAGGCTTGTAGCCATGTACAGCCTTTTGAACCGGGGCATGGTTGAGCTTAGGGGTGTCCTCTTCAGACAGGAGAGCGGGTTGAGTCGGAGCCAGGTGAGGAGAAGCAAGGTTGTAGGCATCGCTGGCGGCGGTGTTGTTCAGAAGCTGTGACTTGGAGTCTTCCATAGTGCCATCGTACTTTGCTTGGTGCTCCACAGCGTCAGGGAACATCTCCTCCTCCAACGTGTAGTCTTGGTCATAGTCGTCGATATCCTGACCGAGTTCCTGCATGGCCGAGCGGAAGAAGGTATTTGCATCGTTAGGGCCGAATGTCGCCATCTCTGCGACCTGTTGATGGTTGTTGTGCTTCTTGAAGGGGTTGAGGTAGGTAATACTTTCGAAAGAGGATGATGAACATGATTAAATCTGTTGGCTCGTGGTAGACTTTATGCATGTCGATGGCAGTGGTATTCACATGCTTTGCTTCATAAGTATCACATGCGTCCGCCGTGACTGTAGGCGGTGAGCTAGCAACAAGCGACTATGTGACTTTCAGATCACTGCTCTTCACATCACGAGCTTCACCTTACTTCTTGACAAAGCTTTTGACAGAGTTGCATCCCTCTTTCACTTGACTCTCTTCGCCTTTACCTCATCTCCTTACTCTGTTCCTCATCGGCATCTACCTCATCAACGTACATCCACACGCGCTCACCCAGCGCATACAGACATCAGTAACACAACCTCAACATCACCACCACCTACCATGGCCGAGAAGGCTGCCGCCAAAGGCTGGACCGACGCTGAGAAGGTAAGAGGAATCATCACCAATACTGGGACATGCTGAGCTCCAACTCACATCATACAGGTCGGACTCTTCCTCCAGATCATCACCAGGGCTGGTCCGATTCCGTGGCCTGAGCTCAACCCCCCCGAGGGCCGCACCATGAAGGCGTGCCAGGTCATGATCGACAAGGAGAAGCAGAAGATCAAGAAGGCGCGCGAGGCCGCAGGCGAGGACGTCTCCGACATGACTTCTCCGATGGTATGTTGAGTCTTCCTTTGTCGTAGCAAACCTCACTGACGCACTTTATAGAAGCGCAAGACCACGGACACCGGGGGTGGCAAGGCCAAGCAGGCTCGCAAGAGCAAGGCCGCTGCCAACGAGGGCGACGGCGATGAAGAGCCTGTCCAGAAGAAGAAGGCCAAGGGCGGAATGAAGAAGAAGGCATACAAGGCTCAGGCCGAGGAGGACGAGTTGGTGGAGGAGGAGAACGCTGAGGACGATGAGTAGGCGGCGACATGCTTGCACCTTGACGGCATCATACTCTACTCTCTCTGACCAGCGTTCTCAGGCATTTGGGTGCATCTGCATTCCATCCACTGCCTACATTGCTTTGACTGACTTTTTATCAATGACGGCATTATCGTGTTTCAAATACTTTGATTAAAGAAGAAATGCATGCAATTCATCATACAAACATACTGGCAAACACGAACGTGAAGTCGCTGCTTCGGTGTTACCTTGATGGAGGGAGCTCTTGGCGTGAAGTCTAATCTTTGAAACATCTTCTGTCCTTTGTATCGCTGCACGGGCATGATACCCATCTTCTCTCCTTTCAATTCTCTCACTCGCCCTTCGGCTCCTTCTCGCGAGCCTGTCTGGATGCTTATCGGCTCGTCTGTAAATCTGAGGATCGCAGCGCAAACCTGGCGCAACGCTTTCGCATCATCATCTAGAAGTCTTACTGTACCGCATTCGCATTTCAGGCCATCTGGATCACTCTTTGCCGCAACAGACACCGCGCGCATTACCCGGAAACCCACCGCTTTTGCATCTACTGCACGCGCATTCTCTAGCAAACAGTTCCAGAATACTCGCATAAAGCCCACAGCCATGGATCACAACCACGCGTCCAAGCGCAAAGCGTCTCACACGCCCAAAAACGACCGTCCCATGAAGCAAGTACGACAAGACGCACTCTCGCCTCCGCCACCTATTGCTACGAACGGTGTCTCCGCAGACGTCTCTGCCAATGACACGCCCAACGATTACGCATCTTCCGACAACGAGGAGGTAGAAGAGCTGGTACATGCTGCAACTACAGAGTCAGCGGAGTGGCAGGCAACCATCGAAAAGGTCGTGAAGAATGTGGTCAGCATCCACTTCTGTCAGACTGCCAGTTTCGACACCGACGCGGCACTTTCGAGTGAAGCTACTGGATTTGTGGTGGATGCGAAAAGAGGATACATCTTGACAAACAGGCACGTAGTCGGCGCTGGACCTTTCTGGGGATACTGCATATTTGACAACCACGAGGAGTGCGATGTCTACCCGGTCTACCGCGACCCCGTGCACGATTTTGGTATTCTCAGGTTTGATCCTAAGGCTGTCAAGTACATGGCTCTGGACCAGTTGGAATTGCGACCGGATATGGCCAAGGTCGGCTCAGAGATCAGGGTTGTGGGTAACGATGCCGGAGAGAAGCTCAGTATCCTGTCTGGTGTGATTTCAAGATTGGACAGGAATGCGCCAGAATACGGCGAGGGGTACAGCGATTTCAACACAAATTACATTCAGGCTGCGGCAGCCGCTTCAGGTGGATCCTCAGGATCGCCTGTTGTGAACATCGATGGTTTTGCGATTGCGCTGCAAGCAGGTGGAAGAGCGGATGGCGCTGCGACGGATTACTTCTTGCCTTTGGACAGACCCCGGAGAGCTTTGGAATGCATCAGGGCAGGCAAGCCCGTGGATCGAGGAACAATTCAAACACAGTGGATGATCAAAGCGTTCGATGAGTGCAGGCGTCTGGGTCTCAGCCCTGATTGGGAGGCAAAGGTTAGAGCGGAGTTCCCCAAGGAGACCGGAATGCTGGTGGCTGAGGTTATTCTTCCTGAGGGACCTGCGCACACGCATCTTGA
Source organism: Cladosporium cucumerinum (assembly GCA_023634325.1). Taxonomy (NCBI): domain Eukaryota; kingdom Fungi; phylum Ascomycota; class Dothideomycetes; order Cladosporiales; family Cladosporiaceae; genus Cladosporium; species Cladosporium cucumerinum. The sequence goes on along the minus strand of JALDQA010000012.1, from coordinate 1,166,548 downwards.
GGAGGGTGATGTTCTGGTGAAGGTCAACGGAGAACTTTTGACTCAGTTCACGCGTTTGGACGCTATCATGGATTCTAGCGTCAACCAGAAAGTCAAACTTCTTATTCAGAGAGGTGGAGAGGATGTCGAAGTCGAGCTCCAAGTGGGTGACCTTCACGCAATCACTCCTGATCGCTATGTGTCTGTCGCCGGCGCATCCTTCCACAACTTGTCCTACCAGCAAGCCCGTTACTACGCTGTCACCCTTAAGAACCCCGGTGTATACTGTTGCGAAGCGACTGGATCTTTCCGATTCGACGGTTCTGAGTTCGGATGGCTCATTCAAACTATCGATAACAAAGCTACCCCTGACCTTGACACTTTCATCGAGGTCATGAAAGCAATTCCCGATCGCAGCCGCGTCGTCGTCACCTACAAGCACCTCCGCGACATGCACACTCTCAACACAAGCATCTTGCTTGTCGACAGACACTGGAGTAAGAGCATGAGGATGGCGATCAGGAATGACGAGACTGGAACTTGGGATTTCACTGACCTTGCTGAGCCTGTTCCACCTGTCGCCCCTGTCCCCAGGAAGGCCAACTTCGTCAAGATGGAAGGTGCTCAACATCCTGCTGCCGTTGATATTATCCGTTCGTTCGTCAGAATCGGCGCCACCATGCCCTTGAGGATCGATGGTTTCCCTAGATCTCGCAAGGTCGGCTTCGGTCTGGTCATTGACGCTGAGAAGGGTCTCGTTGTTGTCAGCCGTGCGATTGTACCATACGACATGTGTGACATCAGCGTGACTATCGCCGACAGTGTCATTGTTGACGGCAAGGTCATCTTCATGCACCCTCTTCAGAACTACGCCATCATCCAGTACGATTCCAGCCTGGTCCAAGCACCCGTCAAGAGTGCCAAACTCGCCGAGCGCCCAATCAAGCAGGGCGAGAACACCATCTTCTTCGGTTTCAACCAGAACTACCGCCCCGTCGTCGCCAAGACTACAGTCACCGATATCACGACCGTCGCCATCCCAGCCAGTGCATCTACACCTCGCTACCGTGCCGTCAACCTCGATGCCATCACTGTCGATACCAGCCTGAGTGGCCAATGTGGCAGTGGTGTGCTCGTAGCCGAGGATGGCACTGTGCAAGCTCTTTGGCTCACTTACCTTGGCGAGCGTACCGGCCACAGCAACAAGGATGTTGAGTACCACTTGGGCTTCGCTACTCCTGCACTTCTTCCTGTCCTCGACGAGATCAAGCTGGGCAAGAAGCCTATCCTTCGTATCCTCAACCTCGAGACACAGACCGTCCAGATGTCACAATCTCGCATCATGGGCGTCTCAGAAGAGTGGATCGAGCGTGTTGAGCGCGAGGACCCAGAGCGTCACCAACTGTTCATGGTGCGCAAGGTCGATGCTGGCAATGTTGGCGGTCTTGCAGAGGGCGACATCATCCTCACACTGAACGACAAGCTCATTACCCGCGTCTCGGACCTTGACATCATGTACAGCAACGATGTCCTAGACGTCGTTGTCGTGCGCAAGCAGCAAGAGGTCCGCTTGAGTGTCCCAACAGTCCCCACAAGCGAGCTCGAGACCGATCGCGTCGTGGCATTCTGCGGTGCTGTCCTGCACCGCCCTCACCACGCTGTCCGCCAACAGATTAGCAAGATGCACAGCGATATTTACATCACAGCCCGCATGCGTGGTTCGCCAGCGTACATGTACGGCCTGGCACCGACAAACTTCATCATGGCCGTCAACGGCGTGCCTACGCTTGACCTGGAGTCTTTCATTCGCGAGACCAAGAAGATTCCCGACAACACATACTTCAGGCTCAAGGTGCGCACGTTCGACAACGTGAACTGGGTCGCTACACTCAAGGCGAACTACTCGTACTTCCCCACGGTTGAGTTTGCCAAAGACGATAGCGTGAGGGAGGGTTGGAGAAGGGTGCAGTATGAGGATGGTGTCGCGAAGAAGGGCGTTGGTGAGGCTTCGGGCCATGAAGAGGTTGAGGCTGGAGAGGACGGTATGGAGGAGTAGAGGCCATCCCTCCAGCATTATCTTGATAGACTTGTAAACACAAATGTACAAACATGACCTTATGTCAATCAGTACACTCTATGTACTCTTTGACACAAGGTTGCAATTCTCGTTCTATGAGTTTTCCCTTAGTTCACTCTACACCATTCAGAACACTTTTCCAACAAGTGCACCCTTATCACGAATACAGCTCGAACACTCGGGGAACATTTCAAGGTATTTGCTTGGCTTCAGCTCCTCTGCTGGATTGAGAAGCTGAGTTTCGGGAACATTTTGGCCATCAACGCCGGCGTAAAGTTGGCGCTCCCTGGCCGCGTCTTCTTCCGATAGATGAAAAGTCCTAGCATTGACGAAAGTCTGAACATGTTCCGAAGTCAAGCGTGCGCACGATAGACTCCGTCTGGGTCTACATGAGCGAGACCGACCTGGCCCTTGAGATCAGTCAATTTGGGAAAGTCGAGCTGCATGTGCGGCTGACCCGCAGCTACCACGCCCACAAGCTGCATGCGCGGTAAGATACGTACTTCGAAGACGGCACAACCTAGAAACTCCAGCCTTGGCAACGGCAACAAATGGAGTATGAAGCGGCTGATTTGCTGATGCTGCAGTCTTCAAAGGTCCGGGGCTTTTGCCCAATAGAATGGCAAGGCAGCCAATCATCCAAGCGTACAAGATGTCCTAAGCTGATCGAGGCTGCAAACCCCTCTCTCACCAGTGAACATCGGGCAAACATGCATGCATGCGTCGATCATCTACGGCTCATGCTTGTAGGTTCTAAAATTCGTGGCCGAGCTGACATATGCTCCTCAGGTTTCAAGGCATTATAAAGATAGTGGTCCTGGCAAATGAGGATCGAAGCCGCTTTTGCAGGATCCTGAATTCCTTGTGCTACAATCATGCAAACGCAACAAGTCGACAGATATCTGGACAACGGCAAGCTCCTAGATTTGCTAACAAGCAAATACGGAAAGCATGACTTTAATATCACGGTTCGAAAGGCCAGCCATACCCTTCATCCGAGTATTTACACTAACCGACCCTGATCGTTCAGTGCAGAAGAGGTGTCACAACTTTCACTTTCCCCGATGGTAAGGAAAAGTTGAGCGAGGTGAGATACCACGGAGTGTGTAGGTCTGAGGCTGCTAAAGCTGACGCTGCTAGCAAGGCTGAGTTAATGTAGGCTGAGTCAAAGCGAGGGTCAAGTTAACAGCATCTGACTAGCCACTCCAGTACCTGCCAGAAGTGATATATAGCCAAATCCCACCATGTTCAACCATGCCTTCACTTATATCTGCTCCTCGTCGTGAATCCCGTATCTGGCAATCCGGCTTCGAGCTTCCTTCAAACATGATGTCTCAAAGTCGGCGACAAGATTTCGACCGCGTCCTCGACACTGCGGCTTTGCAAAAGTGTATCTCTTTATCCATGGACCCTGATGCAATTGAGTTGCACGCGATTTACCCCAGCGGTAAGTGTCCAGGATGTTTTGAAGATCGTACGCTAAACGATACCAGCCATTTCGAGTGGCGCATGCCGCTTTCATGCCCTCACTATCAACAGCTTTGGAGACCTCCGGAAGCTCACTTCCAACCCTACTATGGCGACATGTCTAATGTATGTGTAACAAGCATAATGATCCGGAAGGTGCTGATATCACCCCTTAGCTTCATGCATCAGAGGCACTCCTTCCGACCAATCAATGTGACCAGAGATATTCTCCAAGCGTTGGCAAACCACCTCGACATGAGTTCCGCCCTTCTCGACGTTCTTTCCAATTTCTACCAAAAAGTCACCGATCTTGAAGAAACATACTGTGCACCGCTTGTAACTGGAGAGACAGCACAGTACTTTGGTATACGATTGGCCACTTCTGGCTCATGGAAGACGCCACTGACTTCAAAGTCTAGAATACATGTATATCTTCAAATACCCCGAAGAGAACAATCGAAACGATGGTGAGCCATGGTCGATTCGAAAAACTGCAGTATACCACCAGCTGGACAAGTTGACCGGCAAATCAGTCTACGTGATTGTGTCTCCACTTGCGGACTCTGCTGGAGCGAAAGCGGTTTCACATTGGCTCAAGCAGCTGAACGACCTGGAGAGCTGTAAGACAAACGCTTTCGCGGTCAATCAAGTACTTTTGAGCACCTATCAGCCTGGATTTAGGTCTTATGCCATCTTCTACGAGAAGAAGATCAAAGAGTTGGTGTGTCACCCGATTTCCAGATTGGTCCCAAAACTCATTTCCGCTGCAGCGTATGAAACTGATGAGCATTGGTCTTGTCAATGTCGATGAAGTGACCCCCGATGAGATGGCCGATCTGTGCTATTTTGAAAGCAAGATATTGCCCCTCGAAGCAGCCGCGGTTGCGGCTGCAAACCTCTACAGGGGCTTGCAACACTGCTCCAAGAGATTGGCAGGCCACACGGGCAATCCTGCATCCTTTGCAAAGGCTGCGCAAGAGATTGAATGGCTCCAGAACTATGAAGGGAAAGCCACCGCTTGCGCAAACAATGCTGGTGCTTTACTGACAACGTGCGAGCGTGCTGTGCAGCTCCTCGATCGAGTCTTGAACCTCAAAAACCAGCAGGTCGCTCAACAGCAGAACACAACCATTCTGTCTTTGACAAAATCCACTGTGGATGACTCGGCTACTGTAAGGGTCATCACAGCAATTACGCTGGTCTACCTGTCTTGCACGGTCGTAGCGGTAGGTCACCCATCCCAACGAACGCGCGAACGAAATTCGACTGACTCGTCGACCAAGACCATCTTTTCCATGCCCTTCTTCGAGCTCGAAACCAGCAAAAAGTCACTTTCGATTTCGCCAGACTTCTGGATATACATAGCAGTGGCAATGCCTCTCACCATGGCTACCATTGCTTACTGGAGATATAGTCTTGCACGGAAGCGCCGTCAAAGGGCCCGGGTTTCGATGGTGTGAAGAGCAGCTCAGCGAGCATGAATACTTACTCCGTGGCGATACTCGGAAAAACTACGTTGATAACGTGACGGTATGAGATTGATGACATTGTCAAAAGTCTTTGTTGCATGTGAGCACAAGTCCTATCTAGAGCGTTGAGGCTCGCTTGTGTCTCTTGCACGCGCCCAGTCGAAGAACGTCTGACCTGGTGGCGATGGTTCCGAGGGCTTCCAGAAGACATCTCTAAGCTGTCGCCATAGAATACGAGGAGCTTCTGACACCTGATATTGGATGTGCTTCCAAGTCCCTAACCGAAAGATCTGAGACAGCTGATCGAGATTGAGGTATGTCAAGCTGTTGCTGCCATTGCGAATGCCCGCACCTGCAACTTCGGGCACTAGTAACCACACCAAAATGAAGGCTAAAACGTTCAGGCCGGCAAAAGCTGCGAGAAGAGTCGCTTCCTCCGTGGCAAACGGCGCAAATAAGATGAGGAGGCCAAGGCCAAGCAGGTTGACGGAAACCGCCAGCGACATACCCACAATGCGCTGTTCCAGTGGGAATATCTCCGCAGAATATGTGAAAGGTACAGGTCCTACGCCCAAGGAATACACGGCTGTAAAGGCGTATGTGAACACAGTGATGACGGGCTTTCTCATGTACGGCTGGTCTTCTGGTATGCTGAAGCCTCCTGCCGTAACAGCAAGTAAGGATGCGAGGACCGGGAGTGTAACCATTAGCAGCCATTTTCTTCCGCGGGTGTCTATGAGGAAGTATGCTGGAAAGGCGAATGCAACATTGGTCAAACCAATGCCCCAGCTGAACCAAAGAGGCGATTGTGTTATGTCGGAGGTGCCAGCAGCGCAATAGAGGGAAGATGAGTAGATGATGAGCAGATTGATCCCACAGAGCTGCTGGCTGAGCATTACGATCAGCGCAGCCAATACCTCACGAAGAACCTCTGGCTTAGTCACAAGCCGTCGAACCCTGCGCCACCATCGAGTCTCACCACTCAGCGAGAAATTAGTATCAGACTCTGGCGCATTACGTATGCGCTCAACCTTTCTCTTGCGCGAGTGAGCCTCCACAAGCAGTTGACAATGAGTGAAGACGAGCTCCCTGGCTGCCAGGATCGGCTCGCCTTTCAGAGCCAAGAGTGTTTCCCAGGTTGGCGACTTATAGGGCTTGTCCACGTCCAGACTGAAAATATGCCAGAACCACCGCAACGAATGACGGCGCTGGGTGGAATCGTCCTGACTGCTTTGAGAATCTTGGAAATTTCCATCGAGCTCACGTGCAGCTTGATAATCATCGTCGTATCTCTTCTGTCTGGATCGCTCGTGTTTCATCAAGAATCTGGGAGAGTCTAGCCGCGCAGAAGAGATTGACGACAACAATGCCACAGATGGCAGGCATGATGATGCAATCTGCCAACGCCAGGACGCCGGACCTGTTGTAAATCAGCTCCAATCCATAACTGTGTCATCTGAATTGGTCTCGCCTTGTGTGGATGCGATGATGTTGGCAGTGAAGCCGAGAGCGATGCCTACGGCGTCAAATACTTGCCAATTCATCACGAGTGATCCTGTACGAGTCAGCATACTCTTATCTTGATTGATGATGTGCTGCAGTAGGGAACTAACCTCTGAGATGTGCGGGAGCGATCTCTGCAGCGAACACAGGCACAGTGGACGCCTTCCAACCCATGCCGATACCTAGAGTGATTCGGAAAGCAAGCAGCATCTCTTTTGACGAAGCGAATGCACCACCGATCGATGAGATCAATATCAAAATGGCGGAAATGGCAATCGTGGCTCGTCGCCCAGCCAAGGCTTCATTGAGCCAATCCGAGAACCAACAAGAGCTAGGAAATATCAGCAGCGGAAACCAAAGGACAAACCTATCGCAACATACACACTAGCCGTCAAAAATGGTGCAGCATTCACGGCAGCATACCACCAAGTCTCTGACGCGAATCCAGTAAGACCACAATTTTTCTCGCTATTCCTGTCGATCAAACCGAGCTCTTTTGGCCAGCTAAGATTTGCACTGTTGACAGAAGTTTGGTTCCAGCCTTGCACGATCGCAGCGACGAACAGCATCGCGAAAGTGCTCTGTAGCGCCGACTGCTGTCGGAAAAAGCCAGTGGCACTTTCGTTCTCTAGTGCCCGCCTTTCTTCGGGAGTAAGATCTGGAACTCTGTGTTCCCAGGCCCTCGGATCCGGATCCTTCAAGACTCTTGCCGCCTAACGCCATGGTCAGCACCTGTGTCGTCGTTTTTTGACGAAGAACATACTTTTATGAAGAGCTTCTCTTGGTCTCCCAAACGATATTCACGAGCAACACGTTGCGCCGCACGATCGACTTTGCGCCAAGGCCAATTGACGAAGGGATTCTGTAGCCTATTACAATTAGCTTTATATATACAATTCGTGGTGATCATACTTGGCAGTTTGCCCGCCGGCGATGAAAAGAGAGGCAGGTAGGGATAGATCCTGTTCAAACTCGTTCTCGTGAGTGAGTCCAGCGCTGCGAATGTTATCGGCCGGATGTGCTCCATTGGCGAACGGATCCGAAACCATGATGAGTATTTAACGAGAAAGTGGTCTCCTAGCAAGCGTATTGAGCACTTAATTGCAAACCAAAGTTAGCTTTAGAGAAGAGAAAAGGCTCACCGGCAGGGTAACAGGAACATAGAACACAAGGTTGGGGCTTTAGCAAGGCTGAGCTTTAGCAAGGCTATGCAGCACGTATCACAAAAAGCAACTGCATGCATAATGCATACATTCATGCGCCGACGCCACATTCGTTCCGCTAATCAAACCAGGTCCAATCGCCGCGACAAGCGAAGGCTTGTAAATACGGTCGCATGCGGGCGTCGGCATGATGCCGAACTGGCTTGGAGCATTACTTCCCAAGCCTTCTTCACCGGTCAACGCCTGATCTCATGTCTTCCATGACGACATTTGCATACAACAGTACGGGGTCAGCATGCATGCCTGTAATGCCAGGGTGCTGCTGACATGCGCATGATTATTAGAATGAGTTTGGGCATGTTCGACACGTTATCAGCTTGATCGCAACCAAGTGAGTGGGAGTTCTTGGTTTATGGTGACTTAAAGAAACCGGCGTCCGATCAACATAAAAAAGAACGTGCAAGTAACTCAGTGTCCGTTGACATTCGCACTAGCTTCTTGCCGAATGGCGATACAACGTCGCTGAATACGCGGCGGCAATGTGTACAATACGTCCAGTACATATTGTTCCCTGGATGTCTCTCTGCATAGCAGCTTGACGACGGCCCAGCGCTCTGGCTCAACATACTCCTTCCCGTCGAGTGCGTGGTTCAAGGGATATTTGCCTGCTTTGTCTTTTAGATCCCTCCTAGCTTGGTAACTCAACAACTTCGTCACACATTTCTCATGATCCTGTTCGAAGTCCGAGCTGATGACTTGTGCGCAAATATGTAGAGGGGTGGCACCCCCAATATCGGCCTTGTTGACTTCTACTGCTCCGGTTTCCAGTAGTGCATCAACGATTGTGGGTATTGCAAGCTTAGAAGCGTAGTGCAGAGGAGTTTCACCCTCTGAGTCGACAACGTTTACATCAGCTCGCATTCGAATGAGGTGCGATACCATTGCCAGTCTGTCGTCCGGAGAATCTGCTGTGTTCCGAGGCGTTTCGATCGCCATTAATAGAGGAATTTCTCCACCAGCATCCTGCTGATTCAGATCTGAAAATAACCCAGGATATGTCTCCGCTTGATTAGCTTCTCTGAGTTTGGCCAACCTTTCGAGAAAGGGTACACTTCTGGACTTCACGGCTCGGTGAATCACATGTGCGCCGCCGACCAAATGTGCAGAAAGTAGATCAACGACGGGAAGGTTGCAATGTCTAATGGCGCGGTCCAGGCATTTGCTAAGGATTCCATATTCGGTAGTGCTCGCCGCCATAGCAACCATGGCAACCAGAGCATGATTGCCCTCCCCTTGCGCTTGCCGAAGGTCTTCGTACAACCTAGCCGAGGGGTCGGTGCTCGCGGTGGTGGAGGACGTTGTCCCATTCCTACGTAAGGATTTCGAATATCGTGAGCTGCTCCTTCGCTCGCGAAACGAGTTCTGTCCCATGTCATAGAGCTCTTTCTGGGCCTGCTCGGCCGTGAGACGTGCGCCTTGATCACAAACCAAAAGCTCTTTGATCAGGCTCCAGAAGTGAAAGTAAAGATTTTCATCCATCGAGTTTGGAGTACTGTCTAGAAACGTCTTGAACCAGTCAGCGACACTTCGCCGAAGCTCAAATACTTTGACTGTTCTTGTCAGATGTTTGCGTTGTTTGCGACTACTGAAGTACTGATCATTTCCAGAGTCAGATCTGGCCGTTTCGAAACTGTCCAGGCTCTTCTTGCCAAGACTGAACCAAGCGAGAACTTCTGACAACACAGTTCCAAAGCTCCACATATCCCCTTTGCTCGCTATATATCCCGAGCCATATGGTCCGGGAGCTCGATTGTGGCAGTAATCTCCGATCGATTTCCGGTTTGGTGCTTCCTTTGTTGAGATCGTGAATGCATGAGAAGTAGACGTTTGGACACTGCTGGACATGTTACCGAAATCGGCGATGCACAGCTCCAGAGAACCAGCCTGGCGTTCAAAAATGAGTGTGTTTTCTGACTTGACATCGCCGTGATGTATTCCTTCCTTATGGAGGAAAGCGAGCGCACCAGCGATCCTGCTCAACTGTTGCACCCACGACAACTTCTTGTCGTACTCTCCTGGTCCATCGGGGTTCTCCGAGTTCATGTACTGCCAGAGATTGAAATTGGCTAACGGAAAGAAGAGGAGGCCTCCGTGTTTCAATCTGAGCGCTGCACACGCTTTCAAAACCGAGGCATGGCTCAGGTCTTTTCCGTGCAGCTTTTGGGATTGTTTCCACTCATACAGAAATGCCGTTCTTGCATTATCATATGAGAACTCCTTCATCGCAAGTTCTTCGGTGTCGAAGGCCGTGAAGTGCCCAGGTGCGAATTTTACACGGTACACTTTCGCAGTCGAGCCCTTATCACGAAAGGACTTCTTAAGAAGTGGCAGATGCTTGCCCTCGTCAGAACAGGCAGAACGATCTTCGTAGTAAGCTCTCCGGCATTCTGGGCACAGCACCTCGAATCTGACAGCACACACAAACAATTGTCGCGAGATGATGTCTGAGTGCAGGGTCCACTGATCAGGCTGGTGGTTTGCGTAAATTTGTAACCGCGCGCTGAGTGCTTCACTACTGATGGGGAGATCGCTGTCACAAAGACCAGCGATCCCCCGATCAGGGCGGGTATCATGGCTGTCAGGGTCGAGGAAGTCTTTCCAGATCCTGGACCTCGCATTGATGGAGTGTACCCACAGCAAAATAGTGAGTAGCTTTGCGCGTGGAATCACACTCCGCCAAAAACGTTCCGCTGCTTCCTCATCATGTTCCGCTTCCTCGAAGGCTACGTCGCTGGTGGATTCCACCCAAACAGAGACCTTGTACAAGCGTTTCACGACTTCTTTGTTCACTTCAACAGCGCGTTGCGGTTCACCACTCAGACAGTATCCCCCTCTTCCTGTCTCGCTTTCGGGCTGGTCTTCGGGATGATGTATGCGTATTCGAGCCCTGAGGTCCTCGCGCACCTGCTCGAATAGACTGCTGCTGTCAGTCAACCGGGTATCGAGTCTCCTGAGGGACATCTCAGCTCGGAGTCGCAATCACAGATTGCGCGATTTGGATTGGAGTTGTGGAATGTCTTTGATGACCCCCTAGACAAAGACTCAGATGCGATCATGGTTTGGTCGTGGTCTTTGTTCATTGATGATGTATAAGACGCCAACCTCGGACGACAGACCTGCTGCGGCCTGGAGGCGCCGCGAGTTGGGCGCATGCCCAGGACCACGAGCTTACATGACGGGGCTGTAGCGTGCATGCATGCTAGTGTAGCTAAGTTCTGAATCTCAGACTTGATTCGCGAGCTGCCCCGTCACGTTGCGTCCCACGCGATCGGAGCAGTGCGGAGAACATGACGCGCGCGAACGCATATTAATTGCCTGTGTATTGCACATCCCCCGATGTAGGCTGTATACCAAACCCTGGAGTCTCGATGCCTCGTGGAGAGATGGTGACTGAAGTGAAGTACTTGACCGCGACTCTGGCAACTGTCTCTACGCATGGGAAGCATAAGGGTGTCTGCGCTTTGTAGCATGATAGTAATCGACGGAGTATCGGATTCCGGCTTGATCAGTTACGGAACTTAAGTACCAGGCGAGTCTTTGAGGTTCCTCGCCCAAGCCGACCTCAAGCAAATTTACGGGCGTATGGGTCACAAAAAGGCACATGCAAAAACATACAACAGGCGGGATTCCCAGATGGTCACCCACTCTAGTACTAATCGCCCGGTTCAGTGCTTATGTATGGCAGAGCGGACGGGATGCCCAGTTTTCACTGACCTATGGTCGTATGTACTAGCTCTCCATGAAGACCAAAATATATTACTACAAACGTACTATATTTTTGACTAAATTCTTGTAAGTTATCCGGTTTCTAGCAAACTTAGGGATGCGAGTAGAGATATAGATATTGATCAAACCATACAAAATATCTATGCGAAGACACTAGTTCTATTCTTACAGTCGAGAAGTATTCTCAGCATATGCAGAAGCACACTATGCAGTAAGTCTGGCATTTGCGCCAATCCGGGCCTTGGCCATATCTACCAGATTCAGGACTCGAGCGACCCTAGAGCAAAGAACTTGGTTTACCGAAGGTATTCATGTTTCGTCTAACGCTATCGATTGTGGTACAAATACCGGTCGATGAATAGGCCGCTTGCGGCACAATCAGTGCATCAACAAAGGAATTTGTCGCTGGAACAGACGTTTCACCACCAGCATCCATGGTCGAATAAAGGCGGAGGCAGTGTCAAAGTCGCAAGGCTTGTATCTTTTTGATAAAGGTTATGCCACTGATGGTTTACTTTCATAGCCCTTCTATCAACTCAGTTAAGCTTCACCACCGGCATTCAGCGATCACTGTACACAAAACAAGCAACACAACCTACCTCAAACACAGCCACGGAATTCACAGTCGACCAACATGCACTCCGGTAAATCCAACGTCACCAAGGGCCCTAGCGGCAACACGAGGAGCGCTGACAAGCACCAAGACTTCCTCAACAAGCCTCTTACTGGTCGTGCTCTCAAGCGCGCTGAGAAGAAGCAGCAGGACAAGGCTGGCAAGAATGCTGCGGCTAGCGATTTCAGCAAGGTTGTGAAGGTGAAGGAGCAAGAGTTAAAGAAGAAGGCCAAGGAGTATTTCAGCAAGCAGTAGTGGCTGTGAGAATCTTCAGAAGAACGAAATCACGTGTGCACGCTTTTAAACGTACCAAACAAACGGTCTCCTGGATGTATCAATCTGTCTCCCCCCGTGTCGTTATCTCAATGAACAATCGTCGATTGTGGAAAATCCCTTCAACGCTCTTGAGTACACTAATGTACATTCATGTCAGCTGGCCCGCACGTTAGACTCTAGCAGCGTTTTCCGTTACTTGCGGAGCGAGCACAGCGGACGTCCCAGGATAACGCACCGGACAGTCAAATGTCTTTCCGCGGACAGCCTTCATCATGCTGGAGGGATTAGGACACCGTCGGCCAGGCGAGCGGGAACAGACTTGCGTCAGACAGAGGCGGGCGGCGTCGGCATGCCAATGAGCAGCGCCAAACGGTGATGCGATCCGGAAGGAGCCACAAGTGTGATTTTGTTCCACCTTCAAGTCGACATGGACCGCAGTTCGCTGGGTCAGTAAGACAATCGCCTTAGTGGTGCAGTAAGGGCAGATAGTACATGAATGACACATGGAATAGCCACGAAGAGGGAAACGAGCATAAAGCAGGACCTTTGGCACGAGCAAAAACGGGTCATCACACGCAGCTGAATGGGTGTAACCGCGTACAGGTATTGGGAATAACAGCAGTCATGTGTAGTAAGCATCACAGCCCAAGGCTCATCCAAACAATGTCTGCAATCCACTGTTCACCATCGTCGACATCCAGTGCTGCCCATTTAGAGTCTCATCCGCAGAATCGTAATTGAACCAGATCGCTCGTACAAGTGCCAAAGCAACACCGATGGGTCTAGGAGGTAACGACTGCTGCAATGCACCTAATCGATTAATAACAAAACGTCGTCCGGCGGAGACTTCTAGCGTCAGCGATGTGAGCGGAGGCATTTCCTCGCATGTCGATGAACCGTCGAAGTCGTTGGACAAACCTGGAGTCTGGCCGTTGCTGCCGAAAAGCATAGAAGAGCTGGTGAGTGGCTCAGACAAGGCTTCGCGGTTGATCATCGTTCCACCAAGGTGAATAGAACTTGCCGATCTTTTTCTGTTGGAGCTCGTGGTATGCGTTGGGACGTCGAACTTTAAACCAGCAGCCGCAGAAATCAGAAGAATCGGTTGTATGCATCGTGCGCCTGAATCGGCCGGAATTCGCTTGAGTACGTCCACAAGTCGAAGCGTGAGAGTCAGTAGTGCTTGATCTCTATTCGTATTGGCGGGTGATTGAGTCCATGACAATACATCGTCATCGTCTTTGAGCTCAGAAACGCTGTTGCGAATGGCTTTAACTTCGAGATCAGAGAATGCAAGATACAGGTGCAAGAGCGAGGCAATCCTATAGGCCTCGGCCGTGTCGACCAGGTGAGAAAGCGGTGCATTTGGGTCGCCAGTTTCGTTTGTACAGGATTGTGTGTCGGGTTGACCACTGACGAAATTGAAACTAAGAAGCTCTTTTTCGAGATCATGCGCGAGCTCAATATCACAAAGAGCATCGCAAAGGCTGTCCGCACTCTGATTCGTGTCTGAGTTTCGAGCAACACAGCAGTTCTGACACAGCCCCATCACAAGTCCAAAAGTCTGCTGGACACTGCTCGAGATTCCAGTCCAGACATGGGGCATTGGTCCCTCTAGCGTTTTGGAGTATTTCCCAGGACCAAATGTCGTCGCTCTGCTCTCGTCTGTGTTTGTATCGGGTTCGCTGATGCTCATAGCGCGTCTGATGCGTTTCTTAAACCTCGATCGGCGTGATCTTAGTATGTTCTGATAATCCTTGGTCACGACATTTGCCAGCATCTCCCAATAAATCAAGGCTTGCCGAAAATACTCCACTGTCTGTTGGCCAGGTATATCCAGGGCCAAGTTACCTTCACTGCCGTACCGGTTCAAGACTCCGCGAGCTTGGTCCAAAAACCAGAACCCCAGCTGACGTGGATCTGACCAGCAGATAGACGTGCCCATTCCCAGTACAGCAAGAAGCAGATCCGTGGGTAAAGGGCCTGCTTGGTCGCGTTGGATCATCGCATTCGCCTGGACCGCACGTTGGATGGATTGAGCAGCCTGTCCCGTCAACTTCGGTAGTGCTTGCTTCAGATGGGGCAGACTGTCAACGAGTACGGATGCTGACATTGCCTGAAGTGCGTAGTACACCGGTTCGGAGTGCTGCCATGTGTGGCCGGCAAGGTTTCGGTACCAGTTCTGTGGCGAGTCGTAGGCGCACCACATCGAGCACACATTCGTGAACCAATGAGTTATCAAAAATGTTGGTAGATCCACGGGATTTGGAGATGGGAGGCTTAGACACCGTGCTTGTGTGACCGGTACAATGGGTGGGCCTGAAAAGACGGGGTCTATTGTGGCGAGATCAGTGCCCGTGTCACCGATTGTTTCGAAGCGATTGACGTCGTCGGTAGACGACGCAAGAAGGCCGACTGCTCCGGTCCATTCCGTCCACTCTATCTCCGTCTCAGGGACTTCAGACGCGTCTACCCATCCTTCAGCATCCAGGATCAGGTCGGTATAGGCAATGCCGGAGTCTTCGAAGTTCCGGTCCTGTTTGCCCGCTCCAGAGTGGGTTGACAAGCCAGAAATGGAAACATTCTGCGGTAGCGACGCAGAAGTTGCGGTCAAGTCCTCAGATTGAATGATCTGTGTTTCTTCATCATGGTACTCTTCTTCTGGGGGCGGTCGTGTCTTGCCATCCTTTGCTGTGATCATAGTGCTCCATTTAATTTCGCGTCGATACCCTGGGCACAAGCGGCCTCTGCGCACGCACTGATTGCACGCGGGCTTCGACTCGTCGCACTTGAGGCGTTTCCGTTTGCACATCTTGCATCCTGTCCTACTCTTCGTCCTCTTGGGCTTCTCCATCGCGTTTGTTGTCACCACTGCTGTCGACTTAGTTGTGGCTCATTGAAACAGAGTGGTATCGTGATAAGGCAGTAATGCGATAACGAGTTGCGGCTCTCATTGTGGACAATCCCCGGGCCATCACGTGGAACGATGGAGCGGGGTTCGTGGAGAATAGACGCGTGCATCTCCATGGTCCTTATCACAAACCTTGCCTGGATGTTCCGAAACGACGTACCTTATCGCTTTTGATAGCTAGATGTTCATCAAGACCTCCCACATCGGCCCGCGTGAAGGGAAGTAGAAGGAGGTAAGGTGAGATCTTGATGGTATACAGTACTTATGCTCAAGTTTGTGTACGACTCAAGCACCAGCAATGGCTTTGTCGACATTCCTCTCCACTGTTACCAAAGGTATCAAGCGTGTCTAGGACCATGCTAGCGGCTGAGAAGCTGTCCATGTCGCCTCGATGTCCCAAGATCTGATGTGCTAGTATCATCTGGCTCAGGAATTTGGCGACGTACTGCGTACTATTGAAAGTTCGTGTACGAACTTGAGCGCAATGGCTGTACATGCCATTTCAACGACTATACTGTCCTGTAGCTATCAGCATTGATGGAATTATACAATGCACTCTATTTCCTGTGTCTAAGAGATTTGTAGCTAGAGCGCGTATTGTTGATGATCCGGGGGCCTTATGGGCTTAGCTGTCAGTCATTATAGTCATCCACGATAAAAGTGACTGCTATATCATGCTTGTGTGACGCTAATCTCTATGTAGAGTACACCTATAACTGCACCTGGCAATCGGTCAACAGATCTCAGTGCTCTGTTTCGACTTAATGCAAAGCCACTGCACTCGATGACAAACCAGCATCTCACTAAACCCAAATACGGTAGCAATCAGCACCACCTTCACTAAGCTGAAAGTGGCTTCATGAGATACAGTACTTTGAATTTTGGAAGCCACGGAAATGCGCCCTGCTCTCTACTTGGGTAGCAGAGTGCTTACCCAAAACTGACAGGAAAGCATCTACCAGACCGGCCTGTTTCGGGAATCGCCAATGGAGCTATAAGGCAAGCTGGAGGTTCCCTACAGGATTTATCGCCGCTGAGTTGTACGTTCGTACTCACCGCCGACTTGGTCACATTAGAGTATTGTGCTCTGGCTGGGCCTTGAGCCAAGCTCTGTGGCCAGAGAGATGCATTTGCATCTCCCTGGCATGGGACAGATGCGGCTCATCTATGTCTGTCTACTGGGCGGTGCTCAAGGAGTGAGATAGCTGGTTTGTCATCGAGTGCAGTGGCTTTGCATTAAGTCGAAACAGAGCACTGAGAACTGTTGATTGATTGCCAGGTGCAGCTGACCCTAGAAAATCGGTGTTGCCTTCTAATCGCGTCTAGTGTTGGTAGACGATAGATATCCTACAGCCTGATGGTTTCGATATAGCACTAATACGCTGCAGGTTTTGTGATGACTTCGCCTTTTGCAAGCAAGCGCTTGATATCCTGAGAGGTAGACGATGCAGTAGTAAGCTCATAGCAAATGGTAGGTAAAGATATACTCAATAATGCGTATTTTCGAACTTCACCTACGCTTCAGGCAAACAAATGCTAATACCTAAATGCTCAATATAATTATTTGTGGCCAATGTTAACACAAAGAGAGGTCGAGGGAGAAGAAGTTGACAGACCGAAGTGCATCTTCTCTGCCTTGGAAGTCTGTCGAAGCGCGAAAGCAACTGGAAAAGCCAGCTTTTCTCGTAACGACATATTCTGCTTCATTCAAAGCAATCAACATCATGTGGTGATACCGATAAACTGGAGACAGGCCAGAGGCTTGTCTTCATTTTATCTGACAACCCCAGAGATCTTGATGAATGCCTGAGGCATGGAAATCTTCTTCGCAAAGTTCTCGGTGTAGTCGCGGCTTGGCAAAGTTCGATCGCACCTTCCTCCGCTGAATTTCCTCCATACCTCTGGGTTTTACGGACTCCCACCGGCGACCACGACAACCGACCCACGACCAGACACCGGAGAACACCGCCGAAATGGGTATCGACATCACCGACCACAAGCACAAGACGTGAGTGAAAACGGCGCGCAAAAAGATACCGGGGGCGATGCGCCAGGACTTGGAGCGCAAACCCGGCATGTTGGAAGGACGGACACTGATACAGATTATAGCAATGGTCACCGCAAGGCGCCCAAGTCGGCAAACGACTACCGGCTCTTGCTTCACAAGGTAGACAAGCGTGGAAACCCATTGGAAACGATCCGGAATGGTTACTGACCATTTTCCAGCTGTACAGCTTCCTTGCCAGGCGTACCGACTCCGCGTTCAACCAGGTTGTTCTGCGCCGTCTCCGTCAAAGCAAAATGCACCGGTATGGCTGATACCCTAGAGCAAGTGGCAATGCTGCGTTTTGAGCTCTACTAACCTTCCATCCAAAGTGCCCCGGTCTCCCTCTCCAAGATCGCCTCCCTCAACAAGAGGCCCTCCTCCAACAAGGAGTACGAGGGCAAGATCATGGCCACTGTTGCCAAGGTCACTGACGACGTCCGCATGATTGAGTGCCCCAAGCTCTCCATCTGCGCTCTCGGCTTCACTGCCGCCGCCCGTGCCCGCATCGTCGCTGCCGGCGGTGAGTGCATCACCTTCGACCAGCTCGCCCTCCGTGCCCCCACTGGCGCCAACGTCATCCTTATCCGTGGCCCCAAGAACTCCCGTGAGGCCAACAAGCACTTCGGCTTCGGTCCCCACACCGACAAGAAGCCCTTCGTCCAGTCCAAGGGTCGCAAGTTCGAGCGTGCCCGTGGTCGCAGACGCTCCAAGGGTTTCAAGGTGTAAGCACCTTCTGGATAACCCTGGTGAGGAATTGCGGATCAAGCATGGCCATGCGGCTCTCCCGCTAGTCGTCTGCTTTTCTGGAAGAGGCCAAAAACCTCAAGTCTACTTTGCGACGGATATCAGTGCACAGCGAAGCACATGGCGTCGTATGGAGGCTTTGAAGGAGTCAAATGAAAATGCTTGCAAGATATCCCAACCTCAAAATGAAGCAGTAGAACTGCATGCTGCTTGCGAAGCGCTCGTGCAGGTTCTGCTGTCTTTTTCACGTTCACAATCGTTCCAATTCCAGTGGAAGTGACGTTCAAGCACATGTGATATGAGTCTAATTTTGCAGAGCAAACCCGGTTTATTCGCCAACGACAAATACAAAAGCCTTGTAGTTCGTGAGAAATTTTGTGCGTGAAACCCTCTTGAAGCCATCACTATAAAATTAGGGCTCTATGCTCTGCCATTGGATTGAAAACTTCGTCCTGAACATCACCATGCAAATGAGCATTTTTGACTTACGCAATGATCGCTGTAGTCAAAGAAACGTGCTCCAGATTTTTAGCAGTCATATTTAGGGATTTGCGCAAAGCTTAAAGTTTGACTGGACGGCATCCGCTCGTGCAGTTATCGCAGACTCAGTACCGTAACCCCACCTCAAAACATTGCTGTATACACATTTTCTCCAAATCCTGTTCGTTAATTTCTGAAACAATAATGGAGAAGACTGTCGGTGTCCTCGGTGGAGGCCAATTGGGCCGCATGCTCGCCGAAGCCGCCAACCGCCTCAATGTCCAAGTCAACTTTTTGGATGCTGCTGGATCATCCGCAAAACAAATCACAAACCACGATGGCCACGTCGAGGGATCTTTCAAGGACTCTGAGGCTATTCAAAAATTGGCAGCCAATTCAGACGTAGTCACAGTCGAGATCGAGCACGTCAACACGGAATTCCTCGAGCAGATTTCGGCAACCACAGACGTGCAGCCTAGCTGGAAGACCATTCGCGCCATCCAGGATAAGTACTTGCAAAAGGAGCACCTCAAGAAATATGATGTCGACACTGCGCAGTCCGTGCCCCTTGCATCCGCCACCGAGGATGAACTCGCCAAAGCCGCGCAAACTCTCGGTCTGCCATTGATGCTCAAGTCTCGCAGAGAGGCTTACGACGGCAAGGGCAACTTCCCTGTCAAGACTGAGGCTGACTTTGATGCTGCTCTCAAGGCTCTCGGTGCCAACAAGGACCTCTACGCAGAGAAGTGGTCGCACTTCAAGATGGAGCTTGCGGTCATGGTTGTCAAGACCAAGGACGGTGTTCTGTCCTACCCTACTGTCGAGACCGTGCACGAGAACAGCATCTGCAAACTCACATACTCTCCCGCACGTGGCGTGTCGAAAGACATCAACGAGAAGGCACAGGCTCTGGCCCGCAAGGCTGTCGACTGCTTCTGGGGCAAGGGTGTCTTTGGTGTTGAGATGTTCTTGCAGCAGGATGACACTCTTCTCATCAACGAGATTGCTCCTCGCCCGCACAACTCTGGTCACTACACTATCGAGGCTTGCCCGCTTTCACAGTACGACGCTCACCTGCGTGCCATCCTCGACTTGCCTATCACCCAGAAGAACTTGAGGCTGCGTGAGCCCTCTATCATGCTCAACATCCTCGGCGGCGAAGCACCTGACTCTCACATTCAAGCCGCAAAGAAGGCTCTCGAGCTCTTCGGCGGTGAGGGTGTGCATCTCTATGGAAAGGGCGATGCTCGCAAGGGCAGGAAGATGGGCCACGTCACCATCACCGCACCCACCATGGCCGAAGCAGAGAAGACCATCCAGCCTCTCGTCGACTTCATGGACCAAGGCAAGGAGAAATCCTCCGACACTCCCGCAAGAGTAATCAAGGAACAGCCCCTCGTCGCCGTAGTCATGGGCTCCGACTCCGACCTCCCCGTCCTCAGACCCGGCCTCGCCATCCTCGACAAGTTCGCCATTCCCTACACCACCCGCATCACCTCCGCCCACCGCACGCCCACTTGGATGGCGGAGTACGCGACCGCGGCCGCCGACAACGGCATCAAGACCATCATCGCCGCAGCCGGCGGCGCCGCTCACCTCCCCGGCATGGCGGCCGCACACACTCCGCTGCCTGTCATCGGCATCCCGGTCAAGCCCACCATCGGCGACGGCATGGACAGCTTGCTGAGCATCTGCAACATGCCCAAGGGCGTGCCGGTCGCGACGGTCAGCGTCAACAACAGCATTAATGCTGCTCTCTTGGCTGCTAGGATTCTTGGCGCCAGTGATGCGGCTATCAGGGAGCGTGTTGAGCAGTACATGCGCGACTCGGAGAAGGAGGTTAGGGAGAAGGATGTCAGGCTCCATGAGATGGGCGCTGAGGCGTACTTTGAGAAGTTCTTGAAGAAATAGATGGGTTGGATGTGTGTGCTTCTATATAGTTTGTCGCTGGTACTTATAGACTAGCAACAAGATGCCATTGATTACGAAAGTAAGACCTGCAATTCGTGACGTGTGCTTATAGACTGGCATGTAAAATAGCAATAATCACGGAAGCAGACCAGTGTTCCGGCATCGGTGGCTATAGACTGACACAGAAAATAGCAATTACCACGAAATCAAGTCGGAAGACACATTACTTGGGCTGTCGTGTCCCTTCGTAGTATAACGTCACGACAGGAAGCACTACATGTATGAATCAAACATGCTTACAGCAGATAGCACTATTGATGTTTAAAAATCCCATCGTGTAACAGTGCAATAATGATGAGATGATGTCGGACCTCCGACAACGGATTGCTCAGCCACCGCTCGAAGCTGACTCAAGAACGCGAGTACCTGATGTATACATGTAACGTTACACTTATAACCAAGACTCTCCGGGTTGGCCAACAGCACGCCTTATCACGTTGGGAAAGGCATTCCACGCCACACCTCCTGCATGCACGCACGCTAGAAGTCGGTACGCAAATCTGACACGAACGAACGACATGTAGTATAGCCTCCCCGGACCGAAAGCATGGCACTGCTAGGAATTAGGTTGGGTCACGTTGCGAGCGTTTGGAGAAATTTTCAGCCTTGGTCTTCTTGTACTCTTTCTTTCATCGTGTCATCGTCAAAGTTTGCGTTGGAGCTCCCTTATCTTGCTTGCTGAGAGCTGAGGAGCGGGACATGTGTCAGAGTTCCTCCGTTGGAAAGAGATGCCACAGTGCTGCCGACGAGCTTCCCTATGATCTCCCAGTCGAATCGGCGGGCGGACTAAGGAGTGTCTCACGTCACTAGGCGGCGCTCATACGGCGCTGGCGCGATCTTAGCGTGTAGCTTATCGAGCGAGTCGAGGAATGCGGCCTGCGCTCACCGAGAGACGGCGATGCTGTAAGTTATATGTAACGGGATGCATGTATACAAGGGCATTAAAGGTGATGTGATTGTTCATTAGCTGCATATGTGTGACCACTGCGAGACATGATGCAAGGTGAGAGAAATAATACGTGCGTGGAGACATATATAAATACATACATATATACATACATACATACATACATATATACATATATACATACATACATACATATATACATATATACATACATACATTGCCATTACCGCATCGTTATATCATCGGCCTTATCTATTGCGACAACAACCCTGCTGGCTTGCTGGCTGGCGTGCTTGCTTCTTCTGCTCCTGCTGCTCGTGCTTGCTGCACCCCACGCGTAGCATTTCCACCAACTCCCCACTAGCTCGCGCCAGAAGGCCCGCATCTCATCCACCGCCCAAGGAACCGCCGCCGCCCTTGTGACCTCTCGCACACATCAAACACTGTCACTGTCCCGACGCCGGGCAGTGTCCGCCTTGCTACATACTGTTCTCAATAATCCTGCTCACGAAAACCTGTAAAACTACCGCTATCCGTCTCAACCACATATCCTCCTCCCTCCCTCTGTTTCCCTAGCCACCTCGTCACAAGCCCCACTATTGCGCAACTCGTCTGATACCACCGTGACGATTGCTACACCCAGACCGTACCACGACGACCAATACTTGCGCGTGACAGGCTACACCACAAGACCATTTCGCCGTCCAGGCGACCGTCCAAACCACTTCCTCCCACCCTTATAGACCGCCCTCCGAGGCGCTACCTATCACCCAATCATGGCTTTCCAGCAACCCCAACAGCGACTGCAGGCAGCGCGCCAAGTCTCCGTATCAAGACCCGCCAACGAGACACAAGCACCGGCTTCACCATCCAGGAAGAGGACGTTGGAGGAATCGCAGGAATGGATACTATTCGCGCCGGCGCAGAACACAGACTCCGCTTCACATACCTCACAGACTCCGCGGACGGCCACATATCTGTCTGAAATCGGATCGTTGGAGACACACGTACGATCACAGCCTGTTACAAGCACCGCAGACGAGGGTGAAGCGACATGCCAGGGAACCGAAGCCGAAGACGATGGCGCAGAGTTGGACAGTCTCGACGATGGTCTACGCGCATTCTCACACGACCCTTTCTCTTCAACACCATACCAGCTGGATCAATCTGGTGGGACACTTCTCCCAACACATGATGGACTCGGTACGTTCACTTCCTCAGCCGGCCTGCAGGAGCAACTCTGGCAGTTTGAGCGACATAATCCGCACCGCAGACGACATGTAAGGAGACGGAGCAGTCTTCAGAGGAGGATCGATGAGGTTGAAGAAGAGCACGAACTCGACCCCGCGGACGAGAATATGGCGAGGATCGAGAAGTGGAGGCTTGAACAGAGCAAGGCTGTTGTCGAAGAGATCGAAAAGGAGACCAGGCGCAGGCAAAGGCGCATGAGTAAGATGAGTGGCATTACAAGGATTTCCGAGGTATCCGCAATACCTGAGAGTATCATGGCGCAGTCGGAGCCTGGGGAGAATCCTATCATCTACGAGGAGCCTGAGAGGGAGAAGAGCGAGGAGCAGGAGCCTAGCGAGTCTTGGTGGCAACGGATCACACGTAGGGTCATCCAGGACCTGATCGGCCTTGATGAGAACACACTCTCTGTCATCTTTGGTGAAGAATTGGTTGGTGGTCCGACCCCGACTGCAACACCGACCCAATCTTCACCAATCGCTGCCGCCGGCGCTGCAGAGTCAAGAGTCACGTTCCGCGACCACGACCACTCCTGGGAGGTCAAGCTCATGGAACGTATTGCGAAAGAATTGGGTTTGCTCGTACATCAACTATCCGAGCACGAGGGTGCTTTCAGCACTTACCAGCGAATGCAGCAGCTGCCTAATGACTATGCCGGGCTTCCTATTCAGCAAAACCAACCCGCAAAACAGCCCAGTCTCCGCCAGTTGCGCCGGAAACTCGGCACTCGCGACTCCGACAAGGCCTCCTCCGACTTGCTCTTCGAACCGACCATGCCACAGCACCCTCATTCCTCCGAGCCTGATACCTCTCTATGGGGCATTGAAGAAGAGCCAGTCCATCTCTCAACTGCTGAAGCGGCCCGTGAAAAGCAAGAGCGCGAGTACTGGGAGCGCGACGTCGACGTCGGCATGATCTTCTCATATCTACGACGCCGCTTTGCCTCTCCGTCTCCTCCGCCTCAAGCTCAAACCACACCAGCTGCCGGTCCTCTGCCCGCCTCATGGGCCACCTCTACCGACTCTCAACGCCGCGCAGAGCAGATCCGACGCCAACACCCGCTCGTGTCCCGTGCTGCTGAGCGCGCAGCAGCCCAGAGTAAGCGCCACGACTCATTGCTGCGCAGACACCAAACGCAGAAGCGTGCGGGAAGCAGCAGTTGTGCCTCCCAGAGCACAAAGCGCAGCCGTCGGAGCAAGGATGCCGCAAGTTCGAGACACTATTGGGATTTCGGGCACAGTGCGACCGGCAGTGTTGTGACTAGTGGTGGCGGCTACGGGGAGAGCGGTGTTGGTGGATGGGGCGAGGTTTGAGCAGAGTTAATTATTTATTGGAATGTACGACTACAGGACGGCTTGCCGGCATAGAACTTATGGGTTTGGTGTGCTGGTTGGGATGATTGGGAATGCGCATTGGTTGGCGATAGTTTGGAGCTAGACACTACTCTACGATTATAAATACATTAACAATTTGCAGCCACATATTTCGAGTGAAGTTGAATATGAGCCACTTGATCGTGTCAAATTTTCTGTTTCCAGGTATCAGGTACAATTATATGGCTATGTCTTATGGTCGGAGGGTGGTGTTCATGATGGATGGATTCGAGACGCGAACGAGATTTGTGTTCTAGACGCACAAGAGAGTTCCAGTGACCGAACGAACACAATTAGAACACATTGATATCTACATGTAATGGCCATAGACCATGACATACCAACAAAGCATTGAAATGCCGAATGTTTTTCGATTTCTCGTAAACTGTGGCATTCAATTCGGACCCCAACCCTAACCCTGCAGAGATGATGACGAACACGTGAATCGTGGACGAATCTTCCCGTAGCGGAGGCACCTGCGCTTCTCGAGCCCTGGCTAGTAACTTAATCCTTCCGCAGCTGAAGAGAGAAACAACTCCACCACGACGGCACGACGGCGATTCGGTCGAATCTAAGCGATCGCAATTTTTTCGCGGTAAGAACGGCACGGCACTGTCAGTCTGATCTACTGTTATTTGCTGGTGAGTAAGCGCTCGCTTGCTCGTTGTGCCGACGGATCTCGGACGTGCATGTGGAATACCCTATATCATCTCTTACTAATATTTCACGAACATGTCTACACCGGGACCGCGGCCCTGCAGTATCTACACAATGCTATTCTTGCACTGCTAGCAATATTACCATGCGTATCACTTCCACCAGTCAGGCACCGAACCCTTAGAACACGCTATCCCGCCTTCTCAATGGAGAATGCCATGCCACCACGAGAAGAACGCCTTCAGGGGCTAGCTGCCTAGAGCCGAGATTAAAGTTACAAGTATCTCTGGTCCAAGGAAGGCTAGCCCGTCTTTCTGCCTAGCCAAGCGCGGCCTTTTGGTATCCAACATGCCAACTACACAAGGACCGTCTTCTTACCGCCTCACGCTACCGCGAAATACGATCAGCCACAGCATCCTTCGCGCTCGCACTTGAGGTGTTCGACCGGTGAAGGCTGCCTTGTGCCATTGTGTAGCGGCCATGTGAGGGCTTCTTATAGGCGCCAAAAGGCCGACTCGATGGGTTTGTTCTCTCACTTTGTCTGCTGTTGTCAACTATTTGCTCTTGTGTTGCGGTTCTTTTTGCAAACGGTCGTTTGCGTCCTTTCGTTAGGCCTTCTGGCCAGTCACTCCTTTACCTCACAGCAATACTCACATCCCCTACCAGGGAACCACGCTCATTATTTATATCATCCATTCGGAATTCACCTTGAACATGTTTTCCTCGACATCTCGCGGCCTGAGTTTGGCCATACTCATTACTTCCGCTTCCGCAGCCTTCAGCCCTTCGGCCAAGAACAACGTTGCTGTGTACTGGGGTCAGGGTCCCAACCAGCAACCTCTGCTTGAGACTTGCAAGAACCCTGCTGTTGATATTGTCAACATTGGCTTTGTCAATGCATTCCCTGATAACAGCCCCGGCGGATACCCAGGCACTAACTTTGGCAATGCGTGTGGAGACGAGACTTTCACCACTCCAAATGGTGGCAGTACTTTGTTGAAGTCCAACTGTCCTCGCATCGCATCAGACATCATCGAGTGCCAGAAGACCTATGGCAAGAAGATCTTCCTTTCTTTCGGTGGTGCTGCCCCGCAAAACTACTACATTGCAGACGACAACAGCGCGAACAGCTTTGCCGACTTTGTTTGGGGAGCCTTTGGACCTCGCACCCCTGCATGGACCTCAGCATACTTACCTCGTCCGTTTGGCGACGCAGTTGTCGATGGTTTCGACTTCGACATTGAGAGCAACATGGCCGCATCGCCACCTAAGGACTCTTCTGGCAACACGATCAACGACTGGCAGAGTCGTGGCTATGCTACGATGATCAACCGCCTGAAGGATACGCAATTCCCTAAGGATACTTCCAAGAGTTACTACATCTCTGGAGCACCACAGTGCCCTTTGCCCGATTTCCACCTCAGCGGACCAATCGCTAATGCGTGGTTCGACATGCTGTTTGTGCAGTTCTACAACAACCCGTCTTGCTCAGGACGTGCTGCTGTAAACTATGCTGCCGGCGACAGCTTCTTGAAGTGGACACAGGCTTCTTCCAGAAACCCGAACGTGAAGATCTACTTCGGACTGCCCGCGTCCACCCAGGCAGCAGCGGCATCTGACTATCTTACCCAGCCTGAAATGAAGGACATCGTCCAGCGCTTCTCGCCGAATGCGAAGTGGGGTGGTATCATGCTTTGGGAGTCTACATATTCCCAAAAGAACGTTGTATGTGGCAAGGACTACACTACATGGTCCAAGGATATCGTCACGGCTGTCACTTCTGGACAGACTATCGACACGGACATTAGCAAGTGCAGCACACTTCCCAGCCCCGTTCAATCTGGTGTCATCTCCAACTGCAACAGATACGAGAAGACCAACTCCGGTGGCGCCAAGTGCGAGATATTCGCAAATCGCATCGGAGTCTCCCTGGCGCAGCTCTACGCATGGAACAGCATCCTTGGTCCCAATGGTGAGAACTGTGGTTCCAAATTCCTTGGGGATACTTACTACTGCGTTGGAGTAACACCTCCACCTGGCGCCACTCAGGCTGGCATTACGCCCTACTGCACGAAGTACGAGAAAGCTAATCCGGGCGGATCTTGCCCTGTATTTGCCAATCGTGTCGGAATCTCCACCTCCCAACTCTATGCATGGAATTCTGTCCTTGGTAACAATGGACAAAACTGCCAGTCTTCGTTCTGGGGCGACACTTACTACTGCGTTGGTGTATCTCCCAACTACGTCGCACCCATCACCACTACTCAGCCAACCCCCACTGGCGCTGCACCAGCTCCTGGCCCTACCCAGTCTGGTATCATCTCGACTTGCTCGAAGTACCTGATGGCAAACCCGGGTGGCTCTTGCCCTGTCTTCGCTAACCGCGCCGGAATTACGACAGCCCAACTGTATGCATGGAACTCGGTCTTGGGAAATGATGGACAGAACTGCCAGACTTCATTCTGGGGAAACACTTACTACTGTGTTGGCGTCAGGTCCAGCAAGGCGAAGAGAGGTGTGGCGGCCGAGATCACTGCATACGCCCCCCCAGCGTACGGAGTCTCGCCATACGCTGCTCCCAGCGCATACGGCTCTGTCAGCGATGTGTTGTCCACCGAACAGCCTCCAAAGCCCACATCCTCACCCGAGCTTTCGGTATCCACTCCTGAGCCCTACATGTCCACATCGGAGACCCTCGCAACCTTCTCCACTGTTCCTGCTGCTCCTTCCGGCTACACTACCCTTGCGTCATCAAATACCTCGTCGACTCCAGAATCCTACATCGTAGTGCCGACACAAAGCCCTATCATTCCGGCCAATTCTACATTGATCACCGTCGGCACCACCCACGTCCCGTACCCGACGAGCGTGGGTACCGGCCATGGCCACGGCCTGTCGAACAACACTGTCATCGCGACCGGTACGGGTGCTTCGACTCCTGCGCATACTACTAGCGTGTTGATTCACCCGTACACTGGTGGTGCAGGTCGAAAGACGGAGATTAGCTTTGGACTTGCTGCTGTGTTTGTCGGCGCCGGCCTATATTTGATGTAGATTATAACGTGAACTAGAGTTGAGGTTCTGCAGTCTAACGCGCACCTACTGTAAAGAAAATCACGGAATCGACTCCACGTGTGATAGCGCTAGGAAGATGGATCTTCACGGTTGCCTCGTTCTGCTTTTCTGGGTTGGATGGTGCCATTGGATCGTCCGTCAGATGAATTGAATGCATCTTTTCAGCGCGAAGATTGGTTTCTCTCCTAATTAACGAGCGTCTCGTAAAGACAATTGCCTGTGGGGCTTTTAATATCAATGACATAGTGCAATAAACATCGGGAAGTCTTTCATGCAGCGGGGGTTCTCGAAATACAGTATACCAAGTCGCGCTCCCGCTATACCAAGATTCTGCCAGCCAAGCCACAAAATCATGACTTGAGCTCATCAATCCGAGATCAAATGTCCGGCTAATTGAGAGGCGATGGCTTCTGCTGCTCTTAATCTCGGCTCGCGTCAATTCCAAATCCTGATAATTTGAAGTTCGCCAGCTCAACCCTTCTCAGCGGTTTTGACAGCTCTACCCAGCGTCGTGTTATTAATACTGCCGATCAGGACGGGATCACCATCACGACCATGCAAAGGGAAACCATTTCCCCGCCCTCGAGCTCCGCACTTTCTCTCCACAACCCGCACTTTCTCTCCACAACCCGCACTTTTGGCATCTCGAGGTCGAGGAAACCTTGAAAGTTCAGTGGTCTACCCGGTAGCTTTGCCAGACACATGGTATAACATCCGGCCTGTGTTTTCCCGGCGGATAAAATCAGGACTGACCATGGATGGGGCTTGGAGTTGAGCAGCCTCGGTGGAGCAGGGGAAAATATGACGATTGCTATAGAGTGACCAAGCTTTTGAGCTGCTCGTAGCCATTGGCGAGAGGCCGATATATAAAATGGGTTAAAGGAACCATGTCTGCAAATCGCCGCAGCTTCCCAGGAATTCTTTGCGTTGCGCAATAACACCTCCTCTCTACTTTCCCTACCATCATGGGCTTTGTGAACAAGGCCGTGCTGGCCGCTAGCTGCATCGCTACCGCAGCTGCCGTCAACGTCAAGGTTCGCTCGTCTGGAGGCAACTCGACCAAGCACTTCGGCGTCGACTACGGCTATGGCTTCCTACACGAGGACATCAACAACAGCGGCGACGGCGGCATCTACGCCGAGTTGATCCAGAACCGCGCGTTCCAGTACAGCGATGCCTTCCCCGTCAACACCGACCACTACCAATCGATCAACGGTGCGAGCCTGAGCATCCAGTTCCTGGGCCAGCCTCTCTCCGACGCCCTGCCTGCTTCCATGCGCGTGAGCGCCGGCAACGGCTCTGGCCCCGTCGGGTTTGAGAACGAGGGATACTGGGGCATGGACGTCAAGGCTTCGCAAGAGTACACCGGCTCTTTCTGGGTCAAGGGCGCGTACAAGGGCAGCTTCACCGCTGCTTTCAAGTCTAACTTGACCGACGATGTCTTCGGCAGCGTGGAGATTGAGTCGAAGGCTGTGGCCAATGATTGGACAGAGCATGAGTTTGTGCTGCAGCCTAGTAAGGATGCGCCGAACAGCAACAACACCTTTGCTGTTACTTTTGACCCTGCTGTGAGTGGGACTGTGTCTATTGATTGACAGGGTTGATCTTTTGACTGACTGAATGGCTGGTTGTAGGGCACTTCCAATGGCACTCTGGACTTCAACTTGATCAGTGTCTTCCCTCCCACCTACAAAGGCCGCAAGAACGGTCTTCGTATTGATATCGCTGAGGCTTTAGAGGAGTTGAACCCGGTTAGTTTGGATACTTCTGACGTGCACCATCGCATTGCTGACTTTTGGTGTAGACTTACATTCGATTCCCTGGTGGTAACATGCTTGAGGGTCTTACTCTCGGTACTGAATGGGACTGGAAGGACACTCTTGGACCGCTTCGCTACAGGCCCGGCTTCCAAGGTGTTTGGGGATACCAGCAGACCCACGGCCTTGGTCTCATGGAATACCTTGAGTGGTCTGAGGACATGGGTCTGGAGATCGGTAAGTCTGGCAACGACCATATCAAGAATATTCAATGCTGACAAATGAAATAGTCGTCGGTTGCTACGCAGGTCTTGCACTTGACGGCAACTTCACTACTCCGGAGGAGCTCAAGCCTTTCGTCGAGGACTGCCTCAACGAGATCGAGTTCATCAGCGGCCCAGCCGACTCTGAGTGGGGTGCACGCCGTGCTGAGCTTGGCCACCCCGAGCCTTACAGACTTGACTACGTTGAGATCGGTAACGAAGACTGGTTGGCTGGCTACCCTGATGGCTGGAACTCATACAGAGAGTTCCGCTTCAAGGCGTTCTACGATGCCATCTCTGCGGCTCACCCTGAAATCCAGGTCATTGGCTCTGCTGCATCCAGCGACCCTGGTGGAATCGACCCGATCACTCTTGAGCTCAAGAACGCTACAGATGTTATCACCTACCCCGAGGATGTCCTTGGAGACTACCACCCTTACCGCGAGCCCGATGAGCTTGTCTACGAGTTTGACCGTTTCGACAACGACTATGGCCACATCATCGGTGAGGTCGCTGCCACTCACGTCAACAACGGCACACGCTGGGAAGGCGGCCTTTACTACTTCCCCTGGTGGATCGGCAGTGTCGGTGAGGCAGCTTCTCTCATCGGCTACGAGCGCAACTCTGACCGCATCCCCGCCACCTTCTACGCTCCGGTCCTCCGCAACATGAACCGCTGGCAGTGGGCCATCACCATCATCCAGTTCGCGGCCGACCCTGCCCTGACCACCCGCTCCACCTCCTGGTACGTCTGGTCGCTCTTCGCCCACCACCCCATCTCCGAGACCCTCCCCACCACGGGCTCCTACGGCCCAGTCTGGTGGGGCGCCGGCAAGGACGACGCCCGCGACGCTCTCGTCTGGAAGGGCGCGTGCTACAACACCACCAACGGGGAAGACGAGCCCGTGACCGTGCGCTTCGACGGCGTCAAACGCGGCACCAAGGCCACTCTCACCCTGCTCACCAACCCCGGCGGCGACCCTTACGATTACAACGACCCGCTCAAGGGCAACAACATCGTCGAGTCCACCACTACTATCATCTCCGCCGACAAGAAGGGCGCTTTCCACTTCAGCATGCCCCAGCTCAGTGTTGCTGTTCTTGACACTGATACCAAGGCCGACCAGCCTGGCCAGCACGGTGGTGGCAAGAAGGAAAAGAGGAGCACTGCGCAATAAATGTGAGGGTCGCTCCCCTTGATGCTTTATTTGAGAAATGAAATGAATGTGCTCTTAACGATTTTGGCAAGATTAATGACATTATTCGCAAGAATATCTTGTGGTTTCGAGTGACTTGTACGTGCGTGAAATGCAAAGTGTAAAGTCTGCAGTGCTGCATGACCTCTATATCACATTCCAAAGGTCTGAGTATGTTCCGAATGTACTTCATAAACAGTAACGACATTACTGCCCGTCAAGAACACAATGTCAATATCATGAGTATCATAATGGCGCGGTCGTCGCACCTTTGCATTCCAGTGACCAAAAAGCGAAAACTCGTATGCAAGGAAGTCAACTCCGTATCGCTAACAAACGAAAGGGGGTATACCTAGTGACTAAAGAGGACAGCGCTGAGCGAAAACATCCCAATCCATCCCATACCGTCAAAAATTTATGCTCGTCGCAATTTCTTTCCTCCAAGGGTCAATGCAAGAAATTCATTGAATACTCCTGCTGCTTCTCCCTCTCTCAGGATCGACCTGCTGGCAAACAATTCGTTGCTTCGTTTCTGCACCATTCCAACATTACTTCGACATCCAGCATGTCGCTCTATTCCTGCGGCGAAACATGTAGTCCAAGGTTATTGCTGTTCATCGGTGTACATCCATATGCTTAGTACGCGCTTGCTGGGGTGCTGACAGCCATGCCAACCGGCACTGTTCCAGCGCCAGCGGCGGATTGAGTGGCGCCACTGACGGTTCTGGGAATACCTGCAGTTCCCACGCCACCTGACGAGAAGTTCCTAACGTCGCCTCTGCCCTCCTTGGGTACAGCGGCGACGGGCGTCACGCCACCCTTGATGCGCATTTTCGTGCCGGGGACATTGCGTAGGCGCGATGTGCGCCATTGTTCATACCAGCGTGTCCGGCTCAGCTCACGGAGGTCGCTGCGCCATTCGAGGAAGACAGAGTCGCGCAGGCGGGAGAAGTCGCAGTGCTCAGGATTTAAAGGCGAAGCAGAGCCCCATGGGAAAACGCGTGAGAGCTCGCTTTCGGTGGCAACTCCAGTCTTGGGAAGAGTGTATGGATCCGGAGAGAGGACTGAGAGCGGGAGGTATGGTTCTTCATCAGCGAGTGCGCCAGCCTGCGAGACATGGCGCATATGCGAGATGCGCTTCGATGCAGACTTGACTTTGGCGCTGCTGGCAGAGCTGGATGAATTTGAGGAAGAGCTGAGTCGATTGGGGCTCTGGATTGGGAGATCAAAATCGTCGTCTTCGTCTTCCTCAACGAGAACATCCGAGTCCGCGTATTGCTCCTCCTCGTCTTCCTCGAGTTCAAGTGCGTCTAGAGGATTCATCGAGTTGTCTTTGATACTCTTCCAAACAGCACGCTTGAGGTGAGACATGTGTTTCGTGGTAAGAGTGTCCGCCTTTGCAATGACCGGAATGACGACTGTTTTCTCCCAGAGAGCGCGGAGGACCTGAACATCGAGAGCTTCGTCCAGGCCTCCTTCGCTGGGGGAGGCACCTTCAATGTTCGCATCAAGCCTCAAAGGATCGAGCACAAGGAAGACGCAATGTATGTGGGTATCCCTAAAACCCGGACTACGCATCACCTTCTGCTCTTCGGCAAAAGTCTCCTCAAATTTGGATTCGATGAAAGTGGTCATTTCTCTGAGCTGGAGGTCGACAATGCTCTTTTCCAGGCCAGTCGAGTCCCAAAGAGTCACGCCGACTCGCTCGCCCTCTATTTCCGTCTCGACATAAGTGGAGGCGAAATTGCCTTTGATTTGTGCTGATTGGCGGTCGATTTCGCGTTTGGTACTCGGCATGGCAAGTGAGTGTTTGAGGAGGGATATGAAGGAGCTTTTGCCGCTGCTTTTCGTGCCAACCACGAGTACACTATTGAAAGGTCAGTCACAGGTGTTGATTCGAAGCTCTGCCAGGTATACTCACTTGAATGGCGTAGGATCTTTCCGCCTGCGCATTCTCCTCGGGCTGTTCACGTTGCCCGCCTGCGCAGCGGCAGCAGTGTAATCGTAGCGGCCTCGGTTCGTCATGCTTCCAGTTCTCTCGGTCGGATCGTCTCCATTGACTGTGGCATTGGCAGCGGGCGGCGGGCTGACTGATGCTGAGGCACCTCGGATTGCATACGCCGGAGAGCTGGAGTTGTCTCTTGACACCACACCAGGTCGGGAAAAGTTGGCGGCAGTCTGCACGGGGTTTTGAGCATAGTTGTGAGTGTAGCTCGAGGGTGGTGGGCCGCGGCTCGGCTGGGCTTGTCCTAGTCCGTTGAACATGGCGACACTGTCTGGACGTGCATCTTCGCCCCCGAAGGTGGGCATGGCCATCAAAGGATGGTGGCTAGGCAGTCGAGGTGGTTGTTTGGGCAGCATTTGGGCCTCGCGCTCTCGGCGCTCAAGCTCCGCCTGCCGCTGTTGCCTCGCCTTGGAGCCGCGTCGTAACATTGCTTCTCTTGATACGGAGTGGGAGAGTGAGCGAAAGATCCTGCTATTTGGAGGTTGCTCTTCGGAATTGTCGAATGAATGATTTGGTGGTGGTTGGCTCGGAGGGATGGAGTATGCGGTGCTCGTGACTGTAGCAGTTTCTCCAAAGTGAAAGTGCTTGTTCGGGTCGTTGTATGGGGTTGGTGGTGGAGCGCCAAAGGGCGGCGGCGGTGGAGGAGGAAGAGGAGGCGCGGTGAGAGGATCGCTGATGGTGACTGCCTCTGGCTTGTGTTTTGAGGAGCCGCTGCGCAAGAGCCCGCTCAAGCTGTTCTTTCTCATCCGTTCCTTCACAATGCTCCCGCTTCCCGAGCTCTCCTGTCGTTTATGCTGCTGGTGCTGCTGCCGTACCCACTGTTGCTGTGTAACCTCTGGTGACCGATTGGGACTCGTTGCACTCGGTGCGACAGACGGAGGCGCGGGCGGAGGCCTATGCGGGATGGAATAGTCGCGGTCCTGCAGGTTGCCAGCACCCGATATTCCTGATATTCCTGAGGCCATGGTACTGCAATCAACGCTGCACACGCCGGCCAATGTGCGACGAGGAGGCGACGTGGTGCGACAGGGGTTGCAGCGCCTGCGGAGATTAGACGGACGGCATTCACTTCAGTCGCATACGAGTCACGTGCACTCGGGAGTTGCAAGGCAGTTGGGGCTCTCGGTAGGATGTGGTACAGTAGACAAATGTCGATCCGAGTAAACACGCACTCGGGAGGACTCAACAGCCGGCGAAAGCAAAGACATCTGCACAGCTGCAGGAAACGATCGTCACCGAGTCTCCACTTGGCCTAGCAGGGTCAAGTTGGTGGCTGGCGCTACTGACGTCTCCTTCTGGGGATAGCCCTGGTTTCAAGAGGGCCTCGGACATTGCTCTGCCCCCTGTGAAGGCGTTGCGCTATTCTTTTAGGCGTTTCGATTGTGAAGGATGGAATGATAGCTGTCGATATTGCAACGCGTCTGCAGGTGTGACATGAATTGGAAATTCGCTATCCGACGCCGAAAATGGTCCTCGCATCAGTGTGAATGATTATCGAAAATCATGACATAGCCTGTAATGAACTCTAGATAGGAAATAGCCAATGCAGCTGACCGGGTAGTGCACCATGGCTGTTGTACTTTCGTTACGCTTCCGAAGCCTCGAAGCCTTACAACATCCCGCATCAAATTGTGTGGATAGTGCTAGCCGGCCATTATATTAGCCCAATCTTTCAACATCGTCTGTTTGGCTGGGTGTTCTAGCATCATAGGATCGATTAGAAGCATCTTTTCGATGGCGAACACATAGCTATAGCTACCCGGCTTCCCTTTAGTGGACGACTACAGCCATTGCGCTCATGTTGTGTGCAGAGCCTCTCAGTGGCATGTCAACTCATTGTACCCCTGAGGCTGATGATGAGAACGCACGGTAGCCTGAGTCTTTCACGTCTTGGAATAGGCATAGATCCAATACCAGCTCATTCAAGAAGGTAAATCGATCAAGAACGAATCCCACAATTATCCCACCATTCGATAGCCCACCATCTACCTGCGCTGAAAGCTTCCTTTCCCCAATCTGAGATAGTTCAATTCCTCAAATCAATACTATGTGGCGTGGTGGTAAGAAGCTAGGGACTGGTTCACGAATTCTAGTCTTTAGACGCACACTAGATTTGGTGATCTATTGATACTCATCCATTTCCAGAATAGCCTGGCTATTTCCCATAATACCGTTCGAAAACTATGGTCTCATATATGGCTCCATATGATCAACTCTCCTGGCTCTGGGCTCGTTGCACCAAGTGATATATGTACTTTTTTTGAGCACTTATCCATCCAAATAACATCCGGTATGGTCTAGTGGCTAGGACATGTCGCTTTCAGATTTCCAATTCGTGAATCAGAGCGCCGACAAGGCCGGGGTTCAATTCCCCGTTCCGGAATCTACAGCATGGCACTATGTCACGATCTTTTGTTCGCCCAGATGAATAATTTTTGGTATAGACAGTCGAACTTCCTAATCGTTAGGAATTACCTACAGCGGCTTTAGATTGTAATAGACTACAGAAGAAGCTGAGACGATTTGTGCGAAAGGGGTCGTTGAGAAGTTGACACGGCGGAATTTGGACCTCCAGAATTTCCGGGCTGGCAACCGACGACTGCACCATTCCGTGTGATCTCAACCCCGTACGTATGTATGTATATATGGGAGTTGACAGCGGATGTGAGGCGACGATCTTTGTAATAGTTCGACAAGAATTTTGCTTGTTTCAAGGGAACCAAGTTCTCGCGAATTTGTTTTGGTCTGGTAATAGGGGAAGCATTGTATTCGAGCAATGGACAGAGGGTAAGATCGTTCGCATTGTACTGACTCGCCGAACAAGATCGCTCAATCATCCCTTGCATTGTTAATAGGGTACGTCCGTCGCCTTGATTTGATCGTTGATCTAATATCTACATACTGACCGTCTTGGGATGTGCGAATAAGAGGTAGTAGCTTGTCCGCGAAATGCTTCCCTCGAATATTGCAAGCGATCATTACGGCTATGAAAACCCAAATGAGTACCTGGCGTATTTTGATTTGAATGTTCCTAGCCAGTATCATCAATCGATCGACGCCGCGTCGCCAACTTTGCTAGCTTCTATTCCATCTCTCTACGGCATAGTCAACCACTAGCCTGCAACGCGTTGATCTTGCGAATCACTAAGACTCTACTGCCATATGCTTGTGTTCTCCGGCCAAATACTATGTGCGAGTTACATGTCCAGTGAGAGAGTATCATGTCATTCAATATGAGCAGGTCTTGCGCGTGCACACCACGTCCTGGATGTTACGCAGAACTCTATGTTTTCGCAATGAAAGAAGACCTATAACGCTTTTCGTGTAATGAGGCATCGGTTCAATTATCCTAGGTTCTTTGTTAACACTACGATAGAGCTCTCAAGGGCGAAAGTGCAAGATGAAGCACTTTCACAACAACGCGCGAACGCTCCTGCCGACGAGAGCCGCGATATTGTCTGAGCTGTATCAGAGCCGAAGGAAGAGAGAGCAGTTGCGTGCCGGATTATAGGGCGGCCTGAAGATATACAAAGGATCTCTATCGCTGCTTTTTGCTCAGGAGCTCGAGAAAAGCTGCATTATAATCACTATAGTGCTGGAACACGGCGGAGCCAATGTGGCACGACATGACTGGCGTTGATGTCAGCACGCTGGCCACCGCACCAGTATCTAGCAATGTTCAACAGCGTCTCAGTGGGCGGTATGGCTTGTTTAATATCTATGCCGGATCACATTAGCTTAGGGGACGTGGAGATGGTAATTGAGCTGCGACTGCGAGGTGTCTTATTTATGCATGTGCTATGCATGTGCTCGATGTCAACGCTCAAAGAATGGTTGAGTGGTGTGCATTCGTAGGTGTATACATGCAATATATAGCGTCATGTCATATTCAGTAGATGTAAGATGTTTGATCATATCCGTGCATCTGCTGATTCACGAGACAGAATCAATGAGTTTGGAGGATGAGCAGCAATCTCAATCAGCGTACGAAATTCCACCTTGTACGTGAGTGAGTATAGAGAGGCGAAGTGTTTGAAGAACCCGCGAAACTTTGATGCATATGAACATCGTACATGTCAAGCAAACAGCAAGTAAAAAGTAAAAGGTAAAGTGGGTATCATTGCAGCTGGACTTGTTCATTGCTTTTACAGACTCATGTCTTCGGCTGCGGCGTAGCCTGTGAACGCAAGACAGGGATTCTACATCATAAGTCTTGTCATGCAACCCGAAGCGTGGAAGGGCAGAGGTGCTTTTCGCAGACTCTCCCAGACTGTTCGTACCATCCCAAGACCGCCAAACGCCAAGCTGTTCAGGAAAAAATCTACTGGCCAGCAAGAGCGTAAGCGCGGCGGCGGTCGCGCTCCTCGGCGATGGAGAGCTTGACACCCTTGCCCTTGGGAAGGGAGATCCAGGGCTTCTCCTGGCCGATGACGAAGACGTTGCTCTCACGGGTGGCGAACTCGTTGTCAATGGCGTCCTTGATGTGGACGATGTTGAAGCCACCATCGTGACGCTCACG
Organism: Cladosporium cucumerinum; assembly: GCA_023634325.1. Classification (NCBI taxonomy): domain Eukaryota; kingdom Fungi; phylum Ascomycota; class Dothideomycetes; order Cladosporiales; family Cladosporiaceae; genus Cladosporium; species Cladosporium cucumerinum. The sequence continues at coordinate 1,129,065 of JALDQA010000012.1, read as the reverse complement.
GTGGGTGATGACACCAACACGACCCATGTTACGACCACCAGTGGCCATGGCGATCACACCAGTGTCGAAGCGGATGAAGTCCTCGATCTTGCCTGTTCAATGTATCAGTATCAAACCCAGAATTTTATCGCATCTCCTCGTGCAACATACCGGTGGAGAGGTTGATCTTGACAGTGTCGTTGACCTTGATGGCGGGGTCGGGGTAACGGATACTACACAAGAAATCAGTATACAAATATCGCCAAACATTGGTCCAACGTCTGATAGACGCGCAATCACTTACGTGCGTGCGTCATGCGTAACCAAGAATGGGATGCCGCCCTTGCCCAACTGCACCCTCTTGACTTTGCCGAGCTTGTACTCAGCCTCCTCGCCAGTGATGCGGTGGACGGTGAAACGGCCCTTGGTGTCGTAGACAAGGCGGAAGTGCTCGCCAGTCTTCTCGATGGTGATGACGTCCATGAAGCCAGCAGGGTAGGTAGGGTCGGTGCGGACCTTGCCATCGACCTTGATCAGGCGCTGCATGACAATGGCCTTCATCTCGCGACCGTTGAGGGCGTACTTCAGACTGCGAAAAAAAATGGCGTTAGTTCTTGCTTTCTCATGTTGCCGCCTCTCCTTCGTCTCCATGGAATTTTCCCATCGCGTACCGGTTGCGGATGAAGACAATGAGCGGCATGCAGTCGCGCAGCTTGTGCGGACCAGGGGAGGCCTTGGGCGCATAGCTGCCGCTGAGCTTGTCGAGCAGCCAGTGGCTGGGTGCTGACAGACGCTTCTGGTGCTTTCCGGGTCCTCTCATCTTGACGGTATGGTTGTCGGGCTGCTGTCGAAGAGTCGCTTGAGGAGAAGTTCACAATCGCAAAGCCAGCCAGGCTGGAACTACGCTTGCGAAAAGTGCGGGCCTGTGCGCAGCTGCCAAGCTCGGTGAAAACAGATTTTCCGTTCACCGACTTTGGGCGGTACGGGATGAGCCGTAGACCCTACTTACACTTCACTCTTGGCCTGGCCTCGCCAACATCCATCTCGTGCCTGTGCAAGGCAAGGCTGCAAGTGCAACATCAGGTGGCGAGACTACCCAGACGGGCCGTGGAAGAGCTTTTCCACTGTTACATCACGCAATGAGGAGCCATTGTGATGTGTGAACCGACTCGACGAACAATGTTCTCAGACCACTCGATCCGACCTCGATCCGAGTAACCGTCGGAAAAGCTACATCTGTGTATCGCATGGCCTGGCTTTCGTCCCGCATACCATGTACATGATGCTATGGTATCGCTCAGGCTCCCATTGCTTGCAACACGGACCAGAAACAGTGCATCCGGCATTCGTACAATGCATAGTCCAGGGCCTCCCGCCCAAGAAATCCTTGGAGACACGGAACATCCGGACGTGGCACAAGCTGTGCTTCCCAACATGCGTACCCAATTCGCACACCAAACTCGGTCGTGTTATACATGTAAACGGCTGCACAACTCGCAGCCTTGACATCGGTACAGCATTGTCCCACTCACTCACCTAGCTGTACGTCCACATACGACTTATTTCTTTCTTACACCGCAACATATTGATCATTCCATAGACGTGTCTCGGTGCTTTCGTTGTAGTCGTCCCAGCAAACATTGATGCCAACCTCTACCAATGTCTTACTAACGTCAAAGAAACAATCAACATGCTTTGCAAACGGACTATCCTCGCCATCGTGCTTCTCGCTGTGCAAGCCTCCGCCAATATCGTCTTGAACAACGTCCAGCCAGCTTGCAATTATCTTTTACCAAAGCCTCATCAAGGTTGTCTTCATGATCAGACATGTCTCCAGGACAACTCGTGAGCAATTTGTCGGCACTATGGCTTACGGCACGACTAACACTACACAGATGCCAGAAAAATTATGGTCCTATGGTTGGTAGTCGACTTATCGCTCGCGATGCCAGCTCTGATGACCAGTTTGTCAACGTCCTGGCAAATGTTGTGACTGCCAGTGGTGTGTCTGTCGACAATGATGGTACAGCTCAGTCCTCGCCACTGCAGCCTCTCGGCCCCATCAACCTCTCAATCGGCTCTGGCATATATTCTGCTACCACTCCTGCCACAATGTCAGTCACTACTCCGGGTGTTCCATACTCCAATGGCACCGATCCCACATGCACAGACGACTCAAACACTCCAGCAACGACTATTTCTTACCACACCATCTCGTTTTGGCCGCTTCCTACCATATGTTTCGACACTCCTACACTCTGTGGAAATGGACCATTCCCGTGGACTGTTCATCTCGATAAGACGGAAAGCCCCCGAATGATCACTCCAGCTGCACAGACTGCACATCGCGAGCATCCTCAAGGATGGCTCGCTCCGCCCCGCCCTCAGGTCTTGACTTCTTCTTCTTCCTCTTCTTCTTCTTCTCAGAGTGGGTATATCGGATCCACGGGAGCAGTGCCTGATTATCCAACCACACTTTCCACGATTCCGGTGCACATAGTACAAAAGGTCCCCACCGCCCATGTCATGGGAGCGACGCAAGATCCCCAGGCGGCACATTTGGAACACCCGGCCCTGAACCTCGACATCCCTCGACATGGGCGAGTCAGACGAGCTTTCCCCTCTCACGGCCTCGCATTGGAACTGTTACCGATGGAACTCGACGCTCGAGCAAAGATCCCAAGACCTCAGCCACAGACCGCACGCGCGATGGCAACACTTGGGCCAGGTCTCGGAGGACCTCAGCTCGGTGGACCCGACAAAGGTCACCCAGTGGGTGCTGGCTCATTCGTTGGAAAGCTCAACAATCGGGAAGAACTCCCATCTGTCGTTGATCGGCGAGAAGACAACACGCAGACTTCTACTGAGGATGAGGATGCAGATACTTCGACGGACTCGATCTGGGATTCGCATGCCAATCACGTACGCGATCCCGCTGGCAGTTTCATGGTGGCCTTGATGGCTACCGTATCGTCGGCGTTGGTGCTTGTGATGATTTTGTGAGATTTTCTCAACCCAATTGATTGAAGTCCGAAACACCATTTCCCTGAGAGATATCTGCCCATGGACAAAAACAGGAATTTAAGACGCATCAATGTCAGTTGGACGAACATTCGTAGCTGAGTGAGATGTCGACGGCCTCCATTAGTGTGCGTTTTCTTGGGTGTGGAAGTCAAAGTTCGTATACAGTATCAATCACATTTCCATTTCCTTCGTCTCAACACTGCTATATGCTGCCAAGCCTTTCTTTTTTATAGTGTTCTGCTTCCTCACATAGCCAGCCCTGGTGGCAACCAAAAAGAGGAAATGTGAAAGCTATTCGGCTACAAGTCTTACAGTGAAAATTTCCACACTTGATTCCCATTCTTGTGTCTGATAAAAGCACCGGAAATTACGCGCTGAAAAGCAAAAATGGCCAAAACCCCATGCGCCGCGCTAGTTGATGCCTGATGAAACGCCTTGAGTCGCGAGTGCAGTCCTGTTCGCCGTGTCTTCTCTGATGGGATGTTCGAGTGGGATGTGATAACACACACATACGATGCATGCATGCATGCTTCTCACTCCATCCTCGGCTTCTTGTTCCCGTTGCCGCCGCCTTGCATGTTCTGTCCACCCATGTTCATGCCGCCGTTCCAGCCTCCACGGCCGCCCATCACGCCGCCTCCTCCGCGACCTCCTCCGCCCATGTTCATCATGTTGCCCATTCCCATGGCGCCCATGTTGCCCATAGCTCCCATGCCATTGAAGCCGCCGCGGCCGCCTCCCATCATGTTGTTCATCATGCCTCCACGGCCGCCGCCCATCATGTTGTTGAAGCCCATGTTGCCGTAACCGGCCATGTTGTTGTTGAAGCCGCCCATCATGGGGTTTTGCCAGCCGCTGACGGTGGAAGGACCGTTCATGCCCCAGTTGGCGTTTGCTCCAGCGCCGCCACCACCGCGGCCCATCATGTTGTTGTTGTAGCCGCCTCCTCGCTGGTAGTTTCCTCGGCCACCCCCAAAGTTGCCGCGGTTCTGATAGTTGTTGTTGTACGCGCCGCCCTGATTGTTGAATTTGCCTGCCTGACCACCGAACTTCTTCTCGCCCACAGCACCATCTTTGCCGCGGTATGGGTTGCCCATTGGTGTGTACCACGCCTGGAACTTGTCTCTTGCGCCCGAGCCGGGTTCTTTCGCTGCGCTCTCGGCATTTACACGCTCCACTTCACGTTTTGTTGCAGTAGCGGCAGCTGGAGATGTGAATTCGAGGTATGCCTCGCCGCGACTCTTGCCATTGATCTTGTGCTCTCCAAAGGCCAGCTCTCGTAGCTCATGCTCGGTGTTGGCCGCGGCACAGAAGGCGCGCAAATCCTCTTCTGTGGTCCACCAGTGGAGCTCGGAAAGCTTGAGTGATGGCAGAGCTCCTGGGTCGACGGGACGGCCATCGGCGGCTACAGGCGTTTGGCTAGGAGGGCGCTGCTGAGACTGGTCCTCGCTTTCGTCGTCAGGTGCTTTGCGCTTGAGGTTTTGCTGTGGTGTGTTGGATGCTGGCTGGTGTGAGGCCTGCTGGTAGTTTGCGCCATCGCCGCCGTTTGCTATTGGATGGCCATTGCTTGGGCCATTCTGCTCAGCATGGCCGGACTGCTCCTGTGTCTCCTCGTAGTTATAGTCGAAGTCGTCGCCTTCCGCTTGGTGCTGTGGCTGTGGCTGTTGCTGCTCTTCCTCATCGCCGTAGATGTCAATATCAAAGTTGTCGTCCTCGCCCGACATGATGTGCAAGATCCGCTCACGTTATGATGCCGTAAGTGTTGCCGGCAGCGGTGCTGTCACGTGAGTACGCGCCAGTTCGGCTCCCTAATCGCAGCTGTTCTGTTCCTGAGTATGTACACTCTGCTCCGCTCGTTACGAGGTCTGAATCAAACAGGTCAGAATAAGTACATTGGAAATCGAGAGAACGCGCTCCACTCTTCACAGCCTCTCTGTCCAGCATTCGCGCCCGCGCCATGGTCAATACGTACAGAAGCGAGAAGTGTACAATGGAAAAGAAACGAGAGCTCGCAGGTAGAGCTTATAGTGTGAAAGAAAAGAAAAAGAAGGCCTCAAGCTATCGCAAAACAGTGTTCTCCCAGCCTTGTCGGTGTTCACGACCTGGTATCCGTGCTTCAGCCTTGTCCTTGCTCTTGTTCAACAGCGATGCGTGATACTGGGCTGTGGCGACGAACAGCAGTCTGTTTGAGTGTCGCAGTTTTGTCGCAATAGCACAGGGTGCAATGAGGAGGTACCGTCTTGGTGATGGGAGAGTGTTAATGCCAGTGAGTGAGGAGTGTTTGGGTGGTGAATGCGATGGTCTCGATGGCAGCGCTGACGTCCAGCCAGCTCTCCAATCCGGGGCAGGCAAAGGCCAAGCGCCAACGCCAGCCCAAACAGGAAACTACCTAGGTACAACCACGACGATCAGCTCGAGAGACCCTGGTACATGTACATGTCAACACTGCGGCGAAACGAACCATACGACAGCCCAAAGACAACTACACCACCAGCGACCAAAATAGGGACGGCAACTCTCACATGTCGTTCTGGGACCGTTACCTCGCTCCCGGCGACCTTCGCGCCCGTCGCCTGGCCCTCGCACCTCCGCCACCTCTCGCGATAGAAGAACAGCTCCAACGAGCCGCGATCCGACCCTCCACAACCTCAGCAGCCGTCGAGCGCGTAGACCCTGCACGTCGAGCACGTCGACAGAATGCATTGTTCTTCGGCGGTATTGCCTTCACCATGCTCAGTGCGTGGGTAACACGCCGCTCGCTCATCCGTAAGCGCCCGCCTGTACCGACGACCTTCACGCCCTCGAACGCACCTCTGCCGAAGGGTGAAGGTGGGCTGGATGCTATAGAAGCGCTGGGTCTTGCAACTATCAACACTGTGTCGGTTTTTGCGACGGCCATTGGCGCGGGTTTCATCTACTGGGACATCGCGGACATTGAAGACTTGAGGGACAAGGTGCGGAAGGGTGTGGGCTTCGATGTGTATGGAGGCGAGACAGACGCAGACAAAGAGATTGAGGGCTGGGTTGCGGAGGTGTTAGCGAGGAAGGACGGCTATGGAAACCTCAAGGACGAGATTGTGGATAAGCTGATGGAGCTGGAGCAGAAAGAGCGGGCTAAGAACGAGGCGCAGGCCATGCTTGGTGTTCAGAAGCGGTAGGGATGTATAGTGTGAGGCGGCGATGTAAAATATAGTATGATACCCACGAGCAATATTCCTCTACTTTTGAAAGTCCAACACTGTCTCTCCAAATCAACACGTCTCGAACATTTTTCATTCACACTTTGACACCAGCCTGACCATCCCGGTTAGCACGCCACACGCCGCCATCAGCAAACCACTCCTCCTTCCAAACCTCAACCTTCTGCTTGACCTCCTCCAAGCACTCCTCTCCGGCCCTCCAAGAAGCCTGTCGATGAGCCGACGACACAGCGATCAGGATGCTTTCTTCCTCGATATCGACCTTGCCCAACCGATGCGTAATGGCGATCGAAACAAGACCATGCTTCTCACGTATGGAGCGCGCAATCGTCTGCAACGTACGGAGAGCCAGCGGCGGGTATGACGAGTACGCAAGATGTGTGACAGTCTCGCCATCGAACGAATCGCGAGTGCAACCTACAAAAGACCTACAGTTTTAGCTTACTGCGTGGTGTCAGTGAGGGTGTAGCACTTTGTGTTACAGGAGAGTCATACCGGCGAACAGGACTACGGCGCCTGCTTTAGGGCTCTTCACGCGGTCGATCATGGATTTGACGTTGAGCTCGTCATAGGTCAATGAGACGTAGACATCCTGTTCGGACAAGGATTTCTCTCCATCAAAAAGACGAGATGAGAAGCCTGCACTGGTTTCACTTGCATTGGGAGCTTGGTCTGACATGTTTTTGGTTCTTGTGAGTTGGGAACGATCAAGGTTGTTAGTAAGATGCTCTCTATCAGCAATAACGTACTAATAAGTGGCGTGCTCCAAACAAGCTCCCAAAGCGGTGGCGCAACGTGAGCGGGTTGAAAGGCAAAGGCAAAGCGGCGGCTATCGGGGGCTCTGCCGCAGAGAGACCCTTGCTTGCTGCTGCACGCCCTGTCAGCGAATGGAATTGTCAAGCCAATTAATCACCCGGCGCGCGACATATACTATACTATCCAAGCAATACCCACTGCACGTACACTCGCTCGACCTCACATACACAACCATGGCTGCCATCAGACCACCAGCAAGGCGCTTTGTCGCTTCTGCGCTTTTCGACACCCGATCCTCTCTCCTCCCGCAGAAACGCTGCTTCGCCACCACAGTCAACGAGCCCTCAACCGTCACAGCAACATCATCAAAACCTCGACCTTCCACCAAGTTTTCCGACCGTCTCAATGCCGGTCCCTCATTCGGCGACTTCGTTGGCGGCAAAGCAGAAGAGCCCATCTCACCCGAGGAAGCGCTCGAGCTCAAGACCGTTCAAATCGGCCCGGAAGGCCGCAAGAGATCACACACTCGTCTGCCAGAGTGGCTAAAGACGCCTATCCCTGTGAACAACAACTACAAGAAGATCAAGAATGATTTGCGAGGACTGGGTCTGCACACCGTGTGCGAGGAAGCAAAGTGCCCCAACATTTCCGATTGCTGGGGTGGAAGCGATAAGAGCGAGGCAACGGCGACGATCATGTTGATGGGAGACACATGCACACGAGGCTGCCGCTTCTGCTCAGTAAAGACTTCCCGTGCTCCTCCTCCTCTCGACCCTCATGAGCCAGAGAACACCGCCGAAGCGCTTTCGCGCTGGGGGCTTGGCTATGTCGTCCTGACGATGGTTGACCGTGATGACTTGGTCGACGGTGGTGCGCGCCACGTCGCAGAGACAATCATGAAGATCAAGCAAAAGAACCCTTCAATCCTCGTCGAAGCACTGACAGGCGACTACATGGGCAACACCGACCAAGTAGCCACCGTCGCCCGCTCTGGCCTGGATGTCTACGCCCACAACGTCGAGACCACTCCCCAGCTCACACCCTACGTCCGCGATCGTCGCGCTACCTTCGACCAATCCATCGCCGTCCTCCGTGCCGCCAAAGAAGCCCGCCCGGAGCTCATCACAAAGACCTCCATCATGCTCGGCCTGGGCGAGACTGAAGACCAGCTCTGGGAAACCCTCAAGCGACTTCGTGCGGTCGGCGTCGACGTCGTCACTTTCGGCCAGTACATGCGCCCTACAAAGCGTCACATGAAAGTCGAGGAGTATGTCACACCCGCCACTTTCGAGCTTTGGCGCCAGCGTGCGCTCGACCTGGGCTTCATGTACTGCGCCTCCGGACCTCTGGTGCGCAGCAGTTACAAGGCTGGAGAGGCGTTCATTGAGAACGTGCTCAAGAAGAGGGCGAAGAAGTCGCAGCTCTTCGCTGCCGAGGCCGCGGCCGAACTTGAGGCGACGAAGAGCACATAAAGTAGATCTGTGGTTTGTTCCCGCTGATCTGCTCAAATCTTGATGTAATTTCTTTTTCAACATGCATGGCGGCGCATCTGTGGGCATTCGGCATTTTCTTGCAACTTCACACAGGCGTTTTACTTTACAAAGGATACGGACAAATCCACGAGGCAGCTCAACGCGGGCCTGGAGACCATAGGCACGGAACGATTCGGGGTGTTTAAGTGGTTTAGAAAAGCCCGAATTATATGTGTAATTTTCAATTCTCCTAAAACAAAATGTACAACGCTGGTTGAACTCGAACAAATGAACCACTCCCGTCAAATGGTAATCCCTACTGGAAAGTAAAATAAACAAAAATCCGGCATCTGTAATACAACACAACCACTCTACGCAGCGACAGGAGGCGCGGGACCAGTCGACGACGCGCCGCCCATGGTAGGAGGCAAGAAAAGGGGCATGTAGGCCTAGAAAATAAAGTCAGCATGACATCCATCGTCGTAGTTAAACCCTTCCGTTCAAGCACATTGGCCTCGAGGACCAGTTTGCCACCAGAAGTAAGAATACGTACAACACCAAGCGACATGGCCGCCATGCCGACTTGCAGGTAACTGGGCGTGGTGGCGGCGGCGGCTTGCGCGGGCGTCTCGCCGAGCCAGCCCTGGATGGCGAAGATGACGGCCGTCCAACCGATCATCTTGTTGCGGGTGAAGATCTGAGGAGGGCACGCGTGTTAGTTACTTGTAAAAGCTGGCGTGAAACGCAAAGTGGCACAGGATGGCGGGCTGCGAGAGAGACACGTACGGCGGCCATGGGGAGGGTGGATGAGATGGTGCCTTGGAAGTCGTTGTTCTCCTTGTCTTGAGGGCCTTCGGTGTAGGGGACGACTGTGGACTGTTAGCTGTTTATTCTGAAGAACGAGGGTGTGGAGATCAAAGGGGTCGTGCGTACTGAGCTCTGCTCTCCTCATGTCTTTCTTGGTGGCCATTGTTGCAGGTGTTGAGGATCTGAAGGTTGGGGAGTGGACAATTGCGGGTCAAGGGTGGTGTAAGGGAGAGTTCCAGATGGCAGCGGGTTGTGATGTTGTGGAAGTGCTGAAGTGGACGGGGAGCGAGTAGTGTTGGTATTGGTGTCTGCCGGCGTGGCTGCTGTGAGGTCTCGCTCAGCAGGCCAAGCTGTCGTCTCGAAGTTCTCCGCTAAAGGGTCTGGGGAAGTGCTAGCGGCGGTCTCGCCTAGCGCCTCATGCTCGTGCTGGTTGTCCTTATCGGCGTCTTCAGCCGCAGAAGGGGAGGCATTGGCACTGTCGGTGGCAGCAGCAGCAGCAGCAGCAGAGTTCTTCATCGAAGGTCGACCAGAGCGTTTTTTTGTGCGACAGTGCTTGAGCAATTCAAGCAGATCCTCCGAATCTGCGGCCCTTTTCATCCGATAGCAAGTCGTCCTGACAGTCCCCGGATCAATGTTCAGCATTGAGGCGATCTCGACCGATTTCAGGCCTGCGCCGAATCGGAGAGAGACTATAGATGCGCGCACTGCGATGTCTAGTTCGGATCCGCGGACCATGATGGGTTCAAGGCGATATACGAAGTGTATGTGAGTGTATACTCGAATGATACATATAAGTCACGGTAAAAGTTTGCAACACGGAGGTTGCCGTGGACAGACTTTGTCCACACTCCGAGCATCGCACTTTCTTTAGAAAGACATGTCTACATGTTTGGGAACTAGGAATCAAGACTTCAGTGTAATGAAAAGATCGTTTGTTCTGTTCAATTAAGTCCAATATAAATTCGAACACGAAACTCCTGTAGATTCCAGAGTGCTTCTAGCTAAGCTGTAACGAAGGAAACTTGTCGACATGCAATCCACGCACGCTGCCATATGGTCCAGCTCTCAGATACTCCGTCCCAAACTCATAGACGAGTTCCCAGAGAGTAGCGGCCCTCCACAACTGAAAACATCACCTTCCGGCGCACCAAACAACCTACTGTCATCGAAGTACTCCTTACTGTAATCGATATCGACACACTTGTAATTATCCGGCGGAGCACCACCAACCGGCCCAACGTGCGGGCAATGCACATCCGGCCGGATGCGCGTAAGGATGAGATGAATCGTGCGGCAGACGATGTTATCACCCCAAGCCTCGTCGAAACTGCCAAAAGGCTTGAGCTGTAGATCCGCAACGCACGAAAGCGTGCTGGAGTACTGCTGGTCTTTTCCCGTGCACAATTTTTGAATCCCCAGGCAGAGGGCGGCCTTTGCGACCTTTTGGAGCGCAATGTTTGTTGGTGGCAATGGCTCCGCGCATGCCACCAACACTCGCAAGCGAGTGCCGGTCAGCTCAACGATTATCCATGCTCAACGATAATCTTCTTCAGGCTCCATCGTTTATCTAACAACTGATCCATAACAGTGCACCAAATTGGTGTAACTTTGAGGCGGTACTGCTTATACATTGGCCTCCAGCTGCACGGCTGAATAAGGCTAATTATCTGCTTCGTACGCGTTTTTAGTGTAGCCTTATAGTCACATCGAATAATGTATCGTGCCTTATCCACCTCATTATCCTCACGAACACGTACCATTTTACGTGCCTGTGTACCTATAAGAACACCACCACATTGTAGATGCGTATGCTTTTGCAGGTTACGAGCGGAACGAGCTGCTGAGGCCACAGTAGTATGGTATAATTCCTTAATTGCTTTAGCTCCTTCGAGAGCCTGAATCGCTGCACTATGTAAGATTGGTAATAGTCGATTACGTAACGATGGATCGAGCATCTCATCGTCGAGGATGGCATTAGATCTACGCTTAAGCGTTCGCACTGTTCGAGGCGTAGCTCTGCTTAACAGCTCTGATTGTGTTAGTGTTCGAAGAGCCTTAATTGCTAAGAGGCGAGTCCTTATATAATCAAGGATAGGAGCCGGATTGAAAGGCTATATACCAGTCTTCTCAAAGGCCGCTTTGATTGTTGATAGTATAAGAGCTTGCCTTCGAAAGTATTTAAAGTCATAAAAGAACTCAAGCTTGTTATAGTTGCTGCATCCTAGCTGTGCAGAGCGATTAATAGCTTCTGCGTGGTAGTGCTTATATAGCTAAAAAAAACAACAACATCTAGAGGCTGTAGGAAGTGCGTTGAATGTGAAGGTAATCCAAAGGGGATAATGTAGTGTTGTTTGTAGAAATTAATGAACTCGAGCGTGTGGTGCAAGCCGTAACTATCAAGTAGTAGGAGCCGCCAGATACCCTGTTGATAACGAGCTGAGTACTTCTCGAAGTGCTCAATCCACGAGAGCATAAGCTCGTCATTTATATAACCAGTATCTGCGACTCCTACGAGCGTCTTATCGTGTAAGTTCTCAAACCATGCTGCTTGGTGTACTTTGCCAGTAATCACAAGCATTGCAGGCGTTGCTTCGCTAGCCGCATTAATAGCTTCGACCACTATAAGGCTCTCTCGATTCTTACTGCTTAGAAGTATATAAGACTTCTCAGGATGCTCCGTAAGTATATAGTAGCCCTTGCTAATACCAATTCTGAAGCCTGATTCATTTATATTCTACAGATCTTCAGGTTAAATGCCCTTATCTTAAATCAGCCTACCAAGCTGTTTAAACTACTCCTCAGTATCCTCAATATCGTAGGCAGCTACACGCTGAGCCTCTAGCCCTGTCTGCTTCTTCTTCACAAAGGTAGGATGGCATTGTAGGAAGTGTGAGGTCTATCGCTCGTTAACTGTTGGTACAGGGCTATCACCTTCGTGAGAGCAGCGTAGGATCGAGTTGGCACTGATTGTAACAGCGCGCGTACGTGCACAAACACCGAGACGCTCGCAACGCCTTATATATGACAAAACGGCCTCCTCTTAATCACTACTAAGTCTCATATTCGTAGGAGCGCGTGTTGAACGTGAATTGTGGCCTTAGAGGCGTCGCTGTAGGCGTTAGTAGGGTATCTTGAACATGGTGGCCAGTTCAGTGATTATGATAGGGATCTGTGTATTTGAGCGATAATCTATGGCTTTAGCGATACGCTGCTCGATTTGTTGGTATTCAGAGGCCATAATATAGATAATAGATGAATAGGAACACGATTATCATTGAGCATGGATAATCGTTGAGCTGACCGGCACTCGCTTGCGAGTGTTGGTGGCATGCGCGGAGCCATTGCCGGCACTAGTATCTCAAATGCCAGCAGTTAGCCATAATTAGTCATCATTACCATCAACCTTCTAAGTTTTCGGGGTATGCGGCTGTACAATCGGAACAGAGCTTAAAAGGAGCTGACTGCAAAGTACTAGTTTGTGCTTAACAAATCAAGATGACACACGAACTCCAAGGCCATGCACAATTGATCTCCATCGAAGGTTTTAAACGCTGATCGTGACTACCGTTGGATGGCGATTTGGCACAAGTTTCATATCGAAACCTTAGGCTTCTGAGACGACTACTACGAGTATATTTCAAGCCATATACGAAAGTTAAAGAGACGGCGCGTTTTGTGTATCAAGGGCCACAGCAATGGCAACAGCAACACATACCAGACTACATGTAGCACCTTGCTGTTAAGTGGTTGGATGATTGGTGTTGGTGTCCCGTAGTTTGCAATATTTCCACTATGGTTTCCCAGGAGTTCCTGACATGTTCTTGCGATGGCGACTCACATCCATTTATAAGGGGTGCTCGTTCGATCGATGACTTCCAAAGCCATGCTGACGAGCGCGACATCGAAAGACGAGGATCAACATACTTTACAGTAAGCTTTACAAGGCCGTCCTTCCTAGCACCCCCAACACCTCAAACATGAACTCACGCTCTCTCCTCGCAAGCTTCTACAACACACCCGACCAAACATCATTTTCCGTCGTAACTCGTTCCACATCCATCCATCCACATCACCCTACTCTACATATCAGCCGCCGCCTTAAACAACACCTTGTGTACCTTCCTCGCCTCAAAGTCCTTGTAAGCCTGAGGGGCGTCTTCCAAAGACATCGTCTTTCCCGCAAGCCATGATACTTTGTCCTGCTGCTTGACCAACAGCTCCAGCGCATCCTCGAAGATGGAGCGCACAGGGCAACGGCCGAAAGCAATAGTAGCGTTCTTGCTGTATAGCTGGAAGCCCTCAATGCCCAGCTTGTGGTTGTGCATGCCCACAGACGAGATGGAGCCCCAGGGGCGAATGAGGTCCAGGCTGAGCTGCAGAGCGTCTCCGTGGCCGACGACTTCCATCACGACGTCGGCTCCGCGGCCGTTGGTGACTTTCTTGATCTCGGCGACGGGATCTTGCTCTGTCAAGTGGATCGGGATCGCTCCGAGGGCTTTCGCCTCTTCGAGACGCTCGGGCACAGAGTCGATCGCGTAGACGGTGTCGACCATAGTAGTGGCGCAAGCAATGGCGCAAAGACCCACTGGACCGCAGCCCACCACGACAGTAGTAAATTCCTTACGATCGCGGGCGTTCAGGTTCTTGAGGAATCTGCTCGCTGCGAAATATCCGGTAGGGAAGATGTCGGCCATCAAGACGAGCATTTCCTCGGGGATGCTTGTGGGTGCACGCACGCAGGTGGTGTCGCAGAGAGGTACGCGAACGTACTCTGCCTGGCCACCGTCGATGCTGTCGGCTGATAGTGCGTTGCCGAACAGTTGGCCTTCAGCACATCGGGATGCTTGGCCACGGACGCAGTAGAAACATTGGCCGCATGCTGTGTAGAAGGGCACAACGACCTGGCGATGATAAAATTAGCATTGATCGATCTTTGGAAGCATGTTTAATGAGAGCATGGATCATTCTGTGGTGCGTGATCGAGAAGTAACACATCGCCCGTCATAAGCAATACACATCACGACAACCCCAACGATAAGTAGACTCACCTTCTCGCCGTATGAAAAGTTCTTGACCGCACTGCCCTTCTCGACAATCTCACCAACAAATTCGTGGCCGCAAGTAAAACCAGCCGGAACGTCCAAGTGGCCACGGTAGAAGTGCAAATCGCTACCACAAAGTGCCGAAGTCGTGACCTTGAGAATACAATCGGTGTCGGTTTGCAGCTTAGGATAAGGCTTGTCTTCCACCGCAACCTCATGAGGGCCCTTGTAGACGACGGCTCGCATCGTAGCAGGTGGTTGGAAAGACGTCATTTTGGTCGGTAGAACTTTGGGGATGTGTTTGTTGTCACGGGGTTTTGTCGACTTGTACAGGCTTTGTCTGTTCACGCTGGACCTATGCAATTTCAATCCAGTGATTCATGTTTCTTGTGAGTCCGATAACGGCGTCGAAATCCGCGTTCTCGAAAGCTTGCGCCTCCGAGGATAACCGGGTAGGGCGCCCTCAGGGCGCGTCCGACGTACATATATCCCACATAGCCGACTTCCAAGACTGCCTGACTCGCAGCTACGGCGTTTTGATTTAGACGGGTGGACATGTAGGGCTGAAAATCCTATACGTGCTACGAAAAGTTTAGAGTTTGTAGAGTGCCACATTTAGGGTTAGGGGTTGTGGTTATGGCTTCTGTTTCTATCCTCCATGCGGCGATCGAATATTGCTTGCTTCTGCTTCAGAGCATGTGCTGACCAGGTACAGGGTGTTAGTATGCAGTAGCTGAAGGATGAAAGCAGCCGTAATCTACGAACCAGGCGGACCCGATGTCTTCAGGATTGAAGAAGTACCTCATTCACACAGGTCAAACCCACGAAAGACAAACTGACGCTACCCAGCGTCCAATCCCAACCCCAAAGCCCGAATGGGTCCTCATCCACGTGAAAGCCTGTGGCCTAAACAGGAGTGAAATGGTTACCCGTCAAGGCCACAGCCCCAACGTCCAGTTCCCTCGGATTCTAGGCATCGAAGCCGCGGGCCTCGTCGAAGACGCTCCCGGCGGTGAAGTCAAAAAAAAGGCGACGTCGTTGCCACTGCCATGGGCGAAATGGGACGGGCCAAAGATAGTGGTTACGCAGAGTATACGTGCGTCCCAGCAACCCAAGTCCAGAGACTGCGCACCAGCCTTCCCAGGTCCGTCCTTGGCGCCTGCGGTGAGATGCTGCAAACAGCTTACGGTTCTCTGTTAAATGCGCTTCGATTGAGTAAAGGCGAGACGCTGCTCATCCGAGGCGGCACGACGAGTGTTGGCCTGGCCGCATCGGCCATAGCCGTCAACCACAGCGCCACAGTGCTATCCACAAGCCGCAGCGACGCGCGAACGCAGTTGCTGAAAGACCGCGGCGCCAGCAGCGTGATTGTCGACGACGGGAATATCGCTGCTAAGGTTAAGGCAGAGACTGGTGGTGCAGGCGTGGACAAATTGCTCGAACTGATCGGGACGACAACGCTGCTTGATTCGCTGCAGTGTGTGAAGCCGCATGGTATTGTCTGCATGACGGGGATTGTGGGAAACAGTGAGCGCCCCAGAGACAGGTAATTCACACGCCATGAGGACCTACTCATACTTCACAGGCCGGACTCTCCCCACCTTCGCGCCCATGGGCAGCATTCCCACATCAGTCTGCCTGACCGCGTACTCCGGCGGACCCGAAGAGTTCATGCAGACTCCGCTGCAGGAGCTTGTTGGACAAATCGAAGCAGGCTCGCTGCAAGTCTGGGTGGCGAAGACTTTCAGACTGGACGAGATTGCCGATGCGCATCGCATGATGGAAGGGAACAGAGCTGGAGGGAAATTGGTGGTACTGCCGTGATCATGCAGTCTTCGCCGTGTCTGGCTGGCTTCTTCGATGTCAGATTCGCTTCGTCTGCGTAGGTTAGGGCTTGCTGTGCCCTCGTAGCTTCACTGTCGTTCAAACTCCGTCCCACGTCCAGAAAAGATACGTCGCTGTCATGTGCTTCCGATGTTGGTACCTAGAAGTCAATCGTGAGAGCGCATTCGGTGTCACGTGTCGAGTGCACATTCAACAGCCTCTGTATACATCACACCTGTGAGAAAGAAGTGAATATATCAACCAAATCCAAACAAGTATGTTTTGACAAGAATCGAGTAAATGAAGAATCGACCGCTTTGTTGCTTCCGGGCTTCCCTCATCTAGTGGTAAAAATTCTATCCTTTCATATGAGTCTTTCGCAATCTTCTGCTTGCTGTCGCTCGCAACTCTCTCGGATCCGCCCCAAATGTGCTCCTGACGCCGAAAAAGCCATGATTTCATGCAAGTCCAGCCAGGGCTTGGGCCGTGGGTGGAGGGAAGAGACAACGGGAAGCAAGGTATTTTTTTTTGTAGAGAGACAGATCTTAATTATGACTTGGTTTCGTGTGAGGGGTATTTAAAGAATGGAGCACTTGCTTCTCTTGGGCTTGGTGGGGGGTCGGGGGCTTATTACGGCTCTGTTGTTGAGATGTCATGTTAGCAATGTTCCCTTGGGCCATATTGAAGGATGTTTTCGATGGTGTTTCACTCACTTGATCGCTTCATCGAACACGCTCTTCAGATTCCGCTGGGTCAAGGCTGAGCACTCGAGGTACTTGACCGCCTTGATCTCCTTGGCAACTTGCACTGCTTGTTCATATTGTATGGGCTGCATCTTACGCTGGCGCAACTGCTCTTTGACCTCTGGGTCGTCGCGCAAGTCGAGCTTGGTTCCGACGAGGATGATTGGGACGCCGGGTGCATGATGCTCTATCTCAGGGTACCACTGCGGAGAGAAAGCGGTCAGCATGAATGAACTATGTCATGTAAAGACTTTGGAACGCGTCCAAACAGGTCTTCTCGTTCGCATGGATTATTCTCTTACCTTAGCCTTGACGTTGTCGAAACTGGAGGGCGAAACAATGCTGAAGCAAATGAGGAAGACGTCAGTCTGAGGGTAGCTGAGCGGACGCAAGCGGTCGTAATCCTCCTGACCCGCAGTGTCCCACAGGCCCAAGCTGATGGGCTTGTTGTCGACCATGACGCTCGCCGAGTAGTTGTCGAAGACGGTCGGGATGTACTCGCCGGGGAAGGCGTTAGTGGTATAGGAGATGAGCAGACATGTCTTGCCGACGGCACCGTCACCGGTGACGACGCATTTCAGCGACTGGGTCGCCGGAGCAGCCATCTTGTTTGTATTGTGTTGTGTGAGTGAGTGTATGTGTGTGTGTGTGAGAGGGGAGGTCGAGTTGACGGAGGTGGCAGGTCCCCTTGGGAGAGGGGTATTATGCGGTGAGGATGTCAAGTGCTGAGGTGGTTCGGCGCGGAAGTTGAATGTGTTGCAGTGTAGTGTGATGCGGTATAGCTTCCAAACAGTTTACCCAACTCGTTCGCAGCAGAGCCTCAGACAGCCGGATCGTGGTACGTGCCCCGAGTCCGTGGGAGCAATGCAATGCAGGCCACGTCGGAGTGAAGTCAAGCAAGCAGGGTTGCACTGGACAGCTCGACAGACACTGCTCGGGTCAGGAGAAGTGTTTGGCTGGGGTGAGTGGGCTGCCGGTAGTTGCAAAGGGACGGGCTGGCCAGGCAGCGTGGGGGTCCAATTGGCGGCGGCGGTGGTGGAGGAGAGGGGAGGTCAACAGCAGCACAGCAGCACAGCAGCACAGCAGCACAGCAGCAGCAGCAGTGACGAGAGCAGCAGCACAGAAGCACAGCACAGCAGAGCGGAGGGGGTCGGTCCCCTTGGATCGTGGTTGAGCCCGGGCTCGTCGCTCGCGTTCGGGCCGTTGGGTGTGGTGGTGGCGGGCTCAGCCGACGGTACGGGCAGAAGGGAGGAATCTAGGCGCGCGGATGGAATGGATAATAAGGGTGTTGTATTCCAGACAGCAGACAGCAGACAGCAGACAGCAGACAGCAGACAGCGGTAGTAGTAGTAGTAGTGGTATAGACAATCAACGTACACGGGGGGAGGCGGAAAAGCAAGCAAGCAAGCAAGCAAGCAAGCAAGCAAGCAGGCAAGCAATCAAGTAGGCAAGCAAATCAAGTAGGCAAGCAATCAAGTAGGCAAGCAAGTGAGGTGAGGTCGGAGAGCAGCAACGGTGGTGGCAAAATCTCTCTCACTCCCTCGCCACAGCAGCAGCAGCAGAATTCCAAGATTCAGTTCGCTCAGCTCTCTCTCTCTCCTTCTCTCCTCCCCTCTCTCTCTCTCTCTCTCTCTCTCTCGCTTGCAGCAGCCAGCCAGCACGCCAGGGCTTTGGGCGGTGACTAGCCCGAAAGCGGCACTTGCTTCCCGCCAAGCCACGACCGTCAGCTTGGAAGACGTACCTTGTGTATGTATGTACAGACATATGGAGCATAGTGCCACCTCCAAAAGGCTCCACGGCGGCGCTTACACCGGCGGGCGCAACTGCTATGGAGTGTGAGTCGTGCCCCCCCCCTTCCCCCGATTGCCGGCCCAATGCTTGTCCGCGGCCAGCACCGTCGCCCTGCTATAATACGTGCGCGGCAGCACGTGGCCAGGTAGCCATAAGCGTATACTGTATGGGTCGACCCGCCTGTCTTGAGCCCGAATCCGGCCGGCAGGGACAACAATGCCTCGGACAGTAGTAGTGCGCACCGATGTCTGAAGACCAAGTCCAAGACCAAGACCGCAACTGCAGCACACAGATTCACGATAACACACGAGCAGCACAGTCCCGTCAGAGTGGGATTGAAAAAAAAAAAGAACCACCTCCGCAAGCCGTGAACACAATCTCGCGGATCGTCCGGGATCGATCGACCGCATTGATCTCCTTCGACCCACATCTGGTGATCATGAAACCTTCTTTCCCTTGCCTTGCAAAAGCGCGGAAGCCCGACAATCAGTTGTGGGAGCGATCCGGTGACGAAAGATGCAGAAGGCAGCTATTTGACAGAGAGCCACCCGAGACATAGCCATATATGTATATACACGTCCTGTATAGTCCCCGCTTATACACACCACCACCATCACCTGAGATCGCCTGCTGAAAGAGATCTCCGCGGACAAGCTATCGGTATCCTTCACTGGGCCCTGTTTGCAAACACTCGCGTCTCTCATCTTCCCACGGCACATGGTGCGGCAAGCTCCAAATGTGACGTCGTGAAGGATGTCATTGCACAGCACCGTTTTGGTGGATTGGATCAACACCAGGCGACAGGGTGGTATGTACATCGTCATTTCGTGACATGTAACTCTGCTAAATGGTATGTGTAGAGTGATTTTGTTCTTTCATACCGGCATGTTCCATTAAAGGGGAAAAAAAGAACCTTCTACTCATGATATAGCCATATTCCCCGTCTGTAGAGTAATTTTGTTCTTTCATACCGGCATGTTCCATTAAAGGAAAAGAAAAAAAAAAGAACCAAGGACAAGAATTGTGCAGATAATAGATATAAAAGAAAAAAACCCCCCCCCCCCATCGCTCGAACGCAACAAGACAAGAAATGATCCCAACCCCAAGAAAAGCAGAACCTTAAAACTCCGCCCTTAAAACAATAAACAAATAGAATTAATAAAAAAAAAAAGAAGAAAAAAAAACTCAGCCCACCGAATCATCCAACTCCCCTTCTCTTCTCATCTCCTCACAGCTTCCTCGCGCCGAACAACCCCAGACTAATCGCACAATCGTTCTCGCCCATCACCGGCGTGGGATCCGGCATAATCTCCCAGTTCCTCAGCGGGTAAGGCGTCAGTTTGCGCTCCATATTGTTCGCAGTAGGCCTGGCTGGTCCACTACCACCAGGCACCGGCGGCTGGCGACGGGCGAGGGCGCGCTGCTGCTGGGTTTGCGCGGGTTGTGCTCGCGAGGACAGAGCCAGGTTTGACGTTGTCGCTGCTAGGGCGTTGAAAGAGCCGAGGAGGGAGCGCAGGATGGGGGTCGATGGGTGGAATTGGCGGGAGAGGGATGAGAGGGTGTCTTCGGGGAGGTGGTCGGCGTGCAAGGCGGCGACGTCGTGGATGTAGTCGGTGAGAGATTGCTGGCTTTGCAGGCGCGGGTGGATGAGCAGGGAGGAGAGTGCTGAGACTAGTTGGGTGCGAGCTTGCTTGGCGTTGTCGCTCGTGGCTGTGGCCTGAGCGGGGAGCGTGCAGAGGTGTAGAATGGTGCTCATGCGGCCTCCCATGTCGTGGAGTCTGCTCTGGTAATCCGGTACTGTTGTATCCAGTTCGCTCAGTAGCTTCTCCTGGGCTTTGAGTTTGTCTGCAAGCAGCACCAGGAATTGGGCGTCGTCTTCGCCTTTGATCGAGTCGTAAGTCACGTCCAGTACTTGACATAGCATCTCAGCAGGATGCTTGTTTTCTGGACAATCTCGAATCTCGACCGGGCATACTTCAGCCAGTATACTACTCCTTGCCCATACATGAATCTCCCTCAAGGTCTCTGGCTTGGCAGCTGACAGTAGCTGGGGCCACACCTCGGACTTGTCAGCGACGGCTTTCAACAAAGCGCTCTTGACCGCATGCTCATTTCCTGTGCTAGACATGGCCTGGCTGGTGGTATAAATGTGAAGCCATCCGATCGAGAAAGGTGCGTTCAGCGCATTAGCCGAGCGAATGACCTGGCAAGCTTCCAGACTAGGAGCCGCGGTCGCCGAATTACCACGTGATAGCAATGCCTCGCTGATACGCGCGGCCGCCTGCTGTACGTGGGCGGATTGATCCTCGGTGAAGCAACTGCGGAACTTGTCTGGGTGACCGGTGATCGTGTGCAAGGTCAAGTCAAGTGCCCAATCAGACTCCAATGAGAAAGCCGGATCTTCTGTAGCTTTGCGCAGCAAGCTCATAATGTCGTCTGGGTGATCTTCGCAGAAGCGCTGTTGCTGAAGCTTGAATGCGTAGTCTTCCGCTAAGCTGAGGCCGACGGGTGATATGGGCGCAGCTATAAGCTCCAACACGCTACCAGAAGCCTTTGGCGAGGCCTGCGAGCCAGTAGCCGTGATTGCCTCGAGTCCAACGCATCTGCTTGCCACGAGTGCAACAATGCCAGATGTGCTTACGGCATTTCCTTGGCTCTTAAGCATAGTGACAGAAACGTAGTCTCTTGCCAGCTTCTCGAATCCTGGGCCATCCACGTTGCGTAGTTGGTCAAGCCATCTGTGTATGTTGCTCTCAACTCCGGAGACTTCCTCGCCAGCTTTGCCTGCGCGTTCCATGACTCGCAAGAATACGCGTTGCATAGTCTGCTCGTCCATGGAATTGCCGCTTGCGAACACTGCATCAATCTCGGAATCGTTGTCAAGAGTACCCGCTTGCATGCCGACGATATTGTCAGAAGCAGGCGAACAGACTGCTGCGCTATGCTGTTGTTCGTACGCGAGCAGGTCGTTCTTGAGTATCTGTGCATCCTGGGCTCTTTCCGGGAAGCGTTTGACCAACGCAATGTATGCGAGCAGAGATGTGCGGTCTAGGGTGGCCCTTCTCAGTATTCGGTGCTGTTCCATCAAGCGGTCTATCGATTTGTGCATGATACCCAAGACAGCGAAGCTGAGTGCATGCTTGTTCAGTGTGTCTGCTACTGAAGCCAGTAGGCGGAAATCTTCAGTCGATAGTGCAGCCTCAACAAGGCCAGCCAGCGCCCGTAGGTCACCAAATTTCTCAAGAATGCCTCTCATCACACCGAAAGTCGTCGATGTCAGGTTTGGAAAGCCGTCTGAGTTCAAAAGCTCGCGACACATCCAGTTGCTCACAGTCAATTGTGCAGAGCCGGAAAGAGACGACAGGGCGTGTTCATGATCCTCGAAGCACCCATCGGGGGTTACAAGTGCTTGTTCGATCGTGTTCTTTGCTTTCGCGATCAGCGACTCTTCATCATCACCTTGTCCCAGACGCTCGAGAAGCGTGTTTCTGAGATTGCGAAGACGCCTTGGCATCTTTTCGACAGGCAACGAGGCCAGTAAACCCGTGGCCATGCTGGATTTGTTCGGTCTGAAAGCTGCACCGCTGGTGATGATCCACTGTAGATACGCGCCGGTCGCGAAGCAATCGTGCGACATGAGATCGCCAACAACAGACCAGACGTCTTTCGCCTCAGGTGGCAAATCAGAAGTCGGCTGTTGGAGGTAAGCCAGAACCGCTCCGTTAGTGTCGTGGCCGGCTGCATGTAGATGCGCAATAATCTTTGCGGCAGTGTAAATTCGTGCAAGGCCACAGCGATAGACAGTGCTGGACCAGTGGAGTACAGCTCGCACAAGCTCATACGTGTCAGATACGAAGTCCAGACATCTTCGAGGAGTTGCGTCCATGTCAGTATCCATGTCGATATTATCAAGCATCAGATAAAGACTGAGTAATGGGCTGCGTGTCGACTCGACCGTCCGCCACATTGGCGCAGCCAGGCGTTCATTTCGTCGTACAATATTCGTTTTCGCGTGCTGTAAATCCTGGCCTGAGCTCGGAAGCTCTTGATCCAGCAGCCTCGGGTATTTCCTCCATCCATGAGGCAAAATCAAACAATAATTAGCAGTGGTGGCCAACACGGTGATCAGATTTTGTAGTCTCGCCTTCAACGGCTCGAAGGCTGCGTTATTTTTCTCGACAACAACATGTAAATGCTCCAGTAATGCACTCGCAAGCCTGCGACCTCTGCGCCCAATCGTGACCAAGCCTTTCCAGTATATTTGTACAATAATCAGCCATAAAGGCAATGTGGCCAGCGAGGCCGAAGCAAAGGTCCTTACGAGCCAGTCCAGATACTCGTCTCGATCGAGAAGGCCCTCGCTGTAGAATGCAGAAACAAGCTTGATGGCATAGTCGATCTTCGCTCGCCAGTTCTCTTGGCCACAGGCGTCCGCAACCGACTCAAGAAATTGCTCGACTGATATAGTCCAGTCGCGGACCCACTTGGTCTCGCCTTGAGCCGCAGCAGAGCCACTGACACCCTTTCTTCGGAAAGATCGGAGTTCGTTGGCTCCCACACATTTCGCCAGCCAGACAGCACGTTGTAGAGGGATGGACTTGGCGAGACACTGCTCCATGAGTAGCTTGCCTCTGATGCCATGAGGGATAGTCCTACTCTGTCGGCGCAGAGGGATATTCGTATTGGCCAGATCCTTCAACCAGGCTTCGCGTTTAGTGTCCGTCACCGTCACTCTCGGAGGAGGCTTGAATGTGCTGGGAGCCGTACACTTGGCCAGACTCTGCCTTTTATCGAGCACCTGTGTGAACAAGTGTGATAACGTCTGTAGGGCAATGTTGTTCTTCTGGCTCAAGTTTGGCCATATACTCTGCCGAGCGCTGTTGCTTTCATTCTGACTGGGTCCGGGCGGCTTGTCGAAGAAGCCGGTCTTTATAACTTGTTCATTGAGGATATCCTCCGGATGTAGACCAGTCCACGGGCTGAAGTCGGCTATCATCTTGGGCGGTGGAAGTCGAGTTGCCATAGCAGGTGGCAAGAGGCCTTCTGACTTGCGCGCCGGGTCGTTGGGTCCTTTCCTCCGCGGGCCACGTACGGCCATGGTCCTGTTGCGCGGTGGGAAATCAAGCGGTTCCCCCGCTGTTCTGGTGTATGCATCCTCGACCGTCTTCTGCGCGTTGACCGCCTGTTCCTGTTCAGGGCTGCTCACGAGCGCGCCTTCCGTTTCTAGTTTCGCCTTCTTCCTCGGCCTCGTCTCTTCCACATTGTCGTCGAGGTCAATCGCGTCGATTACACCTCCCAGCCCCACTCGTTTCCGGTTCTGCTGCCACGCCTGGACGTTCCTCGCATCGGCGCCATCTACCGTCAGGTCGACGAATTGTCCTGTGTTGGAAGCCGATCGGACATTGTTTAGGCGCGAGGGATTGTTTGGTCGGTGGATAGTCTGGTGTGTATGTGTGCCAGAGTAGGAGTGCTGGGGCTGGGGTGGCCGTGTTACATTGGCGGCGGCTGTTGATCGATTTAACATGGCACTGTTGGTCGCCCATGCGCGCAGGTATTGAACATTGCTTCGCGATTGGATGTATGTCTAGCGGGCCATGGTGAGGGTAGTGCGGTGGAGGGCAGCAAGGCGCATGACGTTGGGCGAGTGCAGGTATAGTAGTATTGAGGAGGAAACAGACAGATCGAGTTGCGGGAGGGCAACAAGCAGCTGGTGGTAGCACAAGGCGGTAGCACAAGGCGGTAGCACAAGGCGGTAGCACAAAGGACGGACTACAGCGCGGCAAGTAGAGGAGGCAGTGAGACTGCGGGCATTTAGAGGCGGCGGCACTGACTTGTCAAACCAGGGACACATAGACAGATAGACAGACAGACGGACGGACGGACAGACAGACAGACGGACGGACAGACAGACGGACAGACAGACGGACAGACAAGGTGAGATAGACACGGACGCCTCCTCGGGGACGGATGGCGCGCGCGGCAGGCCGTGAGAGTGGGAGTGGCAGTGGTAGTGGTAGTGGGAGTGGCCGTGGGAGTGACCGTAGCCGTAACCGTAACCGTAGCCGTAGCCGTAGCCGTGGTCGTGGTCGTGTGGGTGAAGCACTGGTGGCAAACCTGGAGCAGCAGAGCCAAAGCCAAAGCCAAAGCCAAAAGTAGCCAGAAGACAGCAGGCAGACATTAGACATCAGACATCAGACATCAGACAGCAAGGAGATACGACTAGAGAGCAAGCTTCCTCGTCCACTCTCACCCGCACTGCACTGCACTGCACTGCACTGCACTGCACAAAGCCAACTCACGCCACCGGACATAGCAAGAGACTGACGGCACGAAAACCGTGCGGTAGGTGGTTGGTGGCTTAACACGCGCCATCACGTCAACACCGCCAACTCTCGGCGCGACTTGCTCATTCCGAAGAATTACCTTCCTTTCCTTCGTCGCCAGAGAGCATCATCCATCTTGAACCTCAGCCTCGTTTCGCCTCGCATCGCCTCGCCTCGCATCGCCTCGCCTCGCCTTGACCGCTCCGACTGAGGCCTTCCACTTGCAAATCCTCCCGGCAGCTCAAGGAAGGCGAGACAAAGGCCGCCAGTAGTACGTACTGTAACTTGGCATTAACTCGCGAGTGCCCGATCGGCCAAGCCTTTGAGACACGTCCCCGACGAACATGCCTATCAGCGCCGCGCCATCGGTAATTATTGCTGGCATGTTTAGCCGCATCTATCACCTTTCTGCTTATCATCTCCAAATTAGCATTGATAGACGCAAACACGGCGTCCTGTGCAATTTGCGAGCTGCATAATCGGGTGGCTGTGTTTTATCTTGACACTGCATGCCACTATTGCTTCGGAGCGTGAACTCTCGTCATTCAACCTCACATATGTAACTCCTGGCCTTCCCGCCAACAACGCCTGAATCGAACTGAGTTATCCGAGCATACTACCTTCAATTGTAGACCTTCTCGGCCATGCCGGCAATAATCTCACCTCCAAGCTTATCAACAGCTCCGCTTCTAAACTTATGGTCCTTTGCGATCCGGCTTTTCGCCCATTCTGTTGTTGATCGCATCAGCATAATGTTGTTTTCGGTCAGCAGATCCCTCAGGGACATGCTCAACTCACCTTCAGCAGTAACGCCGTCCACATCTCTACTCTCACCCTCCCTCTGCAACCCTAACCTCTTCAGCAACGGACTCTCCACCGGCCTCACCACGCGATGCACCGTACTCCGCAGATACCCACCGCTCAAGAACTCGAGCGCATCCGCGACATTGACGATAATTGCGTCGCGCGGCGAGTGCACATATCGCCACTCGCTGGGTGCAGTTTCGCTGGCTGGCATCAGCACTTGCAGACCTGCTACCGGCTGGTGGAAGAGGAATGTGAGCGTGTTGTAGTCGGTGTGCCCTCGCGCCCAGATATTACTGACTTCTGCATCGGCTTCGCGGGTGCACGGGTGCTATTTCATATACCGTAGGTACTCCAGCCCTGGTGCATCGTAAGCATGCCGAGAGACAAAGAAATCTTCATCAGGTAATGCGGGCGCGATAGCGAAGACCCGCAGCAGTGGCAACAGAATCGCATCGTGGATGTGCCGCGAGAAGGCCTCCATCTCAGCCAAATGCCGCTGGACGATCTGCGGATGCGAGAGGTGAGCGTGCTCAGTCGTGAACTTGGCGATGTTGTAGCGCTCGTCTGTGTCGCGCGCTGCGAGAGCGCCGGTCGAGCGAGGCTTGTAGCCGTAACGATGGTTCATCCACAAAATTGACTTCTTTATCCTGACGTGGGCGAGTCTGTCGTATTTCAGCAAGAACTTGAACACCAATAACTTCAGTAAGTCAAGCCGAACGGAATCCGCATTGTAACATTGTGTTGGCAGACCTGATACGATGGTGACCGACAGGCAATGCCTGCGTCTCTGGCATGAAGGAGGATCTCAACATCGTCGGGAACGAATACCAAATGCTCATGACTATGTGGACAATGTGAGCTCCTACTGCGGAGTTTTGTTGACATGATGGCCGGCTGATAGAAATCGTAGTGGTTATGTGATCTCTCAGATCCCGTCTCAGCTCATCTGCACACGAGGTAAGGCAGTCCTCAGCATATGTGAACAATCAATTCGTAGTGCCATTCGAAGCTGACATACCGTACAGTCCGCCTATACCTATGCTGCCCAAGCTGGGAGCTGTTCTGGTTCATCGTGACCTTTGCGACTGCCTCGATCAAGACTATGCATCAATTGTATGCTTGCCGTTTTCTGGTACGAAAGCATCATGCTCCCAAACCATCGATCATCGCAACTTTTAGATTCTAGTCAGTATCATAGGTCGGCCTAGCCGAGGGGACATTCTATCCAGCAGTGCACACCGTCCTTGGCGGACGGTACACGAAACAAGGTAACCAAGAACGAACCTCGATGCTCACTCATGGCTGCACTGACACCCCGAAACCACAGAATTAGCAAAGCGTGCTTGCATCTTCTTCGCCTCTGCGTTTATAGAATCTATGTTTAGTGGATACCTACAAGCAGCCGTGTATGAGGGACTTGATGGACGCGGCCTGCGTGGATGGCGATGGTTGTTCATCATTGATGGGAGGATCATCACCCTGCCTAAGGCGTTATGGGGTAAGCATATCATCCTTGCAACTTTTCTAAATCCCGCCAGAGGGCAGTGCGAGACATGCCTGTTCAAAGGTCACTGACAAATCGACCAGGGTACTACTCCATCCCAGACCTTCCCTCCAACACACGTGTCCGACGGCTCACGCCAGCCGTGAAAACGCTCGCCGTCGACCGCATGCAAAAAATCGGCCGCGCCCTCGAAGAGCCCTTCACACTCTCAGGCCTTCGCCGCGTGCTAGGCAAATGGCACGTCCGGGTCTACACCGCCTACTACACCTTCTCCATCTGCAGTGAGAACATCGGCGGGTTCATGAGCCTGTGGCTCAAGAGCCTAGGCCGATACACTGTTGCTGAAATCAATGTATATCCGACAGCCATGCCTGCAATCACGATTGTGACTACGCTCCTTTACGGCTGGACGAGCGATGCGTTACAACTGCGCGCGCCAATTGTGTATTTTTTCGCTTACTGTGTGTTTCTTTGCGGCGGTCAATCTTGCTGTTTGGGGTGATGTGCTGTTCCAGCTGAAGTGGGCGTCGTATTATCTGACGGGGTGAGTTGTTCTTCTTCGCCTACGATTCAGTCTTTTGCAGAGCAAATGCTGACTTTGAACAGTTTTGCCCAAGGAAGTGGTCCCATGTTCCTGGTGAGTTGCACACAGATCGTATCCTCAATCTGTGATGAGTATGATTGAATACTGACCAAAGCCCTGTTTGACAGACCATGGTCAACGAAGAAACCTCCGGCGATAGTCTCGAGCGTAAGCTCATCCTGGGTTCAACCAACGCCATCGCGTAAGTTCCTCCTCGGCCGTGTCTTTGCGTCCCGGAGAAATGCTGACTTTGGTCGTACCCTCAGGTATGCCTTCAACGCGTGGATCGCGCTGATCACATACGACACCAGATACGCGCCGCGATCCTTAGTCGGCAACTCTGTGACTGTGGGCTTGATTGTGAGCGCAGCGTTGACTTTGACACTGTCTCTGTTCCTGCAGCGCCGGGATGCAAAGAGGGCCAAGCTAGTAGCTACTCAGGGTTTAGCATTCGACTGAGAGCGATATGCATGAAATTGCGCGGGAGTCCAGTGATCTCGTTGAGATAAGTCACCAACATCGACAGCGGGCCGAAAGTGGTAGCGATTGACACCAACCCTGGTAGAATCTTGAAGCCATGGTTGGCCGCAGCACTAGTGCTATTCGATAGCCTCATCTAGACATCCTCAAGTGGCGTTCCAACCAAAAGGCAATTGGTTTACTAAGCTGTCTTCTTTCTCATCTCGTTTCGAAATCCGTGAAGCGGCTTGTTCTGAAATTCTGGGCTGTGTTTGGCTTCGCAGTGAGAACCTCGACAACGGTTTGCGCATATCGCGAACTGTGTTCTTCTCGAATAAGCATCTTTGACATTTCATTACACCGATTATTTGGAAACAATCCCATCGTCAATCACGACAAGTAGCCTATAAATCTAGCCACATGTAGTATAGAGCTAGTACAGTCTTGAAGCTGGTATATTCAAGTTCCTAACGATCTCTTGATGGTACTATCGATCCAAGCAAGCCTAGCAAGCCCGATCTAGCGGATTCGGCCATCCACGTTCGAGATTCCGACGTTCTCTTGTTACCGATCAATATCTCAAGCGTTATATAACAAAGATCATCTTGAAAACACAACAGCAGCAAGCCTGGTCTAATTCTCCTCTTTGTTCGACGAAACTACCAAAACGAAGCTTGGCTTGGGGAACAGACACCATTACCAAGCTGTCTCCTTCGTTTCTCGATCAAGCAGATGCTAACGAAGCATTATATGTACGGCAAGATGACTCAAACCATCCATCAACACCGCAAGCCTGGTCTAACGGTTATGATTTCTGTCTAACAATCAGTTGCAACATACGCTCTATTGGCAGCACAGACGGTTCCCGGTTCGATTCCGGGGGTTTGTAACAGATTATCATTTTTGCCTTTCTGAGTCCTTTTTGGGACTTGGAATGATCCCTAGAGGTCAACGATGCGACGAGGCGCTTTTGATGGTCGACGGTGGAGTTGATCTCGTTGCCCTGAGCCTTGGCTTCGGTTATGGAACGTCCTGATGCGATAGCTTCCGAGTTATGCAGTTCGATATGAGGATTTGCGCCCACGATTCGCTGAGGTCGAGACGCAGTGCCTGGCATAGAACATTGGAGATCTAATGCGGGAAAAGGCGCTGGATGGAGCTACGAAGACGAGCGATACATAGCTTACTGGGACCACTAGGACATCAAGCAATGGATGAATGCTGAAGGTAGGGATCGTAAGTCTACACGCTGAGTGACGCCAAACGTGGGAGAGAATCGTTTGAAGACGTTAGAGATTGTAAGGACAAACATGACACTAAAACTCTGTCAGAGTCTTGAATGACATTCAATCTCTGTCCATAACAGCGGTACATGTATCAGCAAGCTTCAGGAATTGATGTTATGAATACTGTTATAGCAGGGGCGAATGGCCCCTAGCAAGATTTTTTCTACTGAGCTAGACGTAATAGAATTCGGCCTGACTGCCAGAAAATTAGTTCTTTCCTAGTCACAATAAGTCAATATAATGTTCTCGTAGAAAGTCGGGAAGTTATCTCGTACGAACAGAACAGCCTATGTGCGGAGGTGAGCCGTCGGAATTCTCCCTCGCCTCCTGGAACAAGCTTCAATATTTGCATATGTCCAACATGTCCACACCACTCGAAAGGGTGCAACATCTGCTTGTAACGCCCGATAACCCACCCACAGACACCGAAGAACTCGATTTTCAACGCTGTGTTGAGCTACACAACGCAATTCTCGAGCATGGCTGGCTAAGCTCCGGACGCTCAGCAGAAGACTTTCAACCGCAATGCACTCCATATCATGAGCGTGCGGCCGGGGAGATTGACGAGAAGTGCAGTGCTTCTCTCAAAGCTTTCTTCCAAGGTGCTCGCGATGTGCCGCCAGGAGACCCCCGCTTCAACTTCTTTTACAATGTTTCTGGGCTAGACTGTGCGTTTGGCTGGCATGATTATTATAGCGAGGAGGCGAACCGGATGTTGAGATTGTACACGGTAAGCGAGGGATTATATGGTGATCCGGATGGTTTGGTGTAAGCTTTTATATGTTCTGTGGCTATAGAAATCATACTGATGATAGATGTAGCTATGACCAGCACATCCACAAGGCCATGATGCATTTCGATAGCAGCGACGAACTGGACGAGTCAAATCCGTGGCAGCCCCTGGAAAGTGTTCTTTCGGTCTGGATCGGAATGATCCAACGAGGAAAAGCCGTCGCACTGCACGACGACGTGTGCAAAGCCAGCTACGACGAGTCGGACTGGCGTCAAGATGCGAATGGCTTATGGTATGAGGTCAAAGGGCCGCAGCGAGACCATAATACAGGTGCCATCAGAGTCGGTCAAGCGCCACCTTGGACGATCGTGCCATGGACTAAGCAAGATTTGGCCGAATGTCTAGAAACCTGGGAGATGGCTGTCGACTTGATCGAGGAGAAAATGTCGCTTCCACCACAGGCGCACTAAGACGGTCTTGTCGACCTTGCAAGCATCGAAGCCCTCCCTATCCCTGAGGGATTCGTAAAGCAGTTCATGCTGCAAGCAAAGAGGTCACGCTTTAGTTTCATTGCGCCAGGCTTGTGTCTCCCAACTACCGATATCTTCGTGAAGCAGCCTTTCATGTCCACGCGCAACCCGAACGAGGAAGTCTCGGAAAAAGTAATCCCTCCGATCCTAATTTTTCGCGGTGAGAGCAACGTCTCGACAAGCTCCTTATCACCTTTGTCGTTCGGCTACCCTCACGAAGGCCCCGAACCGATAGAGTGTCCATCCGGGTTGTACTTCGGTCGATGCGATCGCACGTGCCAGACTCCGTTCGAAGACGGCTGCGAACTCCTGCTGCCTTTCGAATTCGATGACGGATGGGCGAAACAGAGCGATTTCAGCGATCTAGTCGATCGTGAGCCCCACGAATCTCTGCTTCAGAGCGGAGTCAACCCGTTCAACCAACGCCATCCCGTCCAGCTACAAGGATTCCTCGAAATTGCCGTTAGGAACTTGCAAGATGGGAATTGGTCGGTTGATGAGCACGGCGTTGCTGGGGGGCTCCATGTATGGAAGGAGGCTGACACGGAAAAATGGCGGAAATATTGGCTTCCACTGGGTCCGGGTATGTTTTGGTAAAACACCGTCAGCAGGTGATTACTTTCCTCGTCAGTGGCTGCAGCGATGTGAAATAGACAACCTAGAAGCTAGTATAGCCCTACTGTTCCTTTTCCGCTGCTTCCAAGTGGACAGTTTCTTCACTCTTTTAGTACACACATTCATTTGATAGTATCTTCGACGCTTTTCACCAGAGTCTCGCTGTCATTGACAAAAACAAAAACATACAACAGGCGGGATTCCCAGATGGTCACCCACTCTAGTACTAGTCGCCCGGTTCAGTGCTTATGCATGGCAGAGCGGACGGGATGCCCAGTTTTCACTGACCTATGGTCGTATGTATCATGAACGATACTGATTACAAACATATAGAAGACGCTGTGAATACATTCGATTGCCAATACATAGAAAATGTCAGTGTGATTTGTGTAGATTCGACTACGTATAACAGTATCTTGTTCTATTGTCTACAAGAAATCCAACACCTCATAAGGGCATTACATAGCCATGAATTCTACTGCTGATACACTCAAGTGATGAACGGGTTGAACGCAGCCCCCACTGCCTCAGCCTCGGCCCTTAGCTTGTTGTTCTTCTTCGTCAGGTGCCATTTGATTATCGCGGCGAGAGTGATACCCAGACACGCGAATACAATCTGCAAAATCATAGCCATGGTATAGCGTGGCGCATCTCTGTCCGGGAAGAAGTAAGGCGACCAGACATTACCAAGATGGCCGAAGATGTTGACGATGGCTCCACTGGCAGCACGCTTCTCTGGTGTCTGACTGAGAGTAGACACAGCCCAGGTATACTGCAAGGTGTTGGCGGAGAAGCATCCTGCCGCGTACAGGAAAGTCATGGCGTAACGAGCAGCAGGATTTCCCGTTGCGACGGTGACGATGAACCCTAGGACTGAGCAGCTGAGAGGAATGATGATGTGTAGACCGCGCTCTCGTCGACGATCGGAGTCCCAAGCGACGTAGAACGTGCATACTGTACCCAGGA
This sequence comes from Cladosporium cucumerinum, assembly GCA_023634325.1. Lineage (NCBI taxonomy): Eukaryota > Fungi > Ascomycota > Dothideomycetes > Cladosporiales > Cladosporiaceae > Cladosporium > Cladosporium cucumerinum. The sequence continues at coordinate 1,096,621 of JALDQA010000012.1, read as the reverse complement.
TGTAAGGAGGAGCGGTCATTAACAATGACGTGACACTGTTACCAAACCCAAGACCATTCACGATCGAAGGGAAAAAGTTGTTGAAGCCGTATGATGACGTAATGAACATGTTAAGGCAGAGGAAGCCATATAGCTTGATGTCCTTGAGGGCCAGCAAGAGGCCGTGCCAGACAGTGGACTCAGAAGAGGCCTCAACGCGGTCATCGAGGATGCGAGCGTGAGCGACCATGCGCATTTCCGCTGTCATGTACCGCATGGCGCCGCCAGTGGTCGAAGTCGGGTAGTTGGGTAGGATGAAATAGGCCGTGATGGCAAAAAAGGCGCTCATGGCGCCCTCGAGGATGAAAAGCCATTGCCAGCCGGCGAGACCCATTGGGCCGTCAAGGCCGGCGAAGACTCCAGCGGCGATGAGGCCAGAAAAGGCCTGGGCGAGGACAAGACCGGAGTAGAGTAGAGCTACACGCAAAGCGAACTCGCGGCGGGTGTACCAGCAGGACATGAGGAACACAGCTCCAGGGAATAGAGGGGCTTCGACGATACCAAGAATGAATTGGAGAGCCCAAAGCCCTTCTGCGTTGGTGCAAGCAAAGGTGGCGGCGGAGATACCAGACCAGAGGAATGCAGCAACCGGTAGGAACACGCTAGGAGGTATGCGAGTGATCAACATATTTGAAGGCAGCTGAGCCAGCATGTAACCGACAGTGAGGACTGCGACAGCGGTCTGGTGGATGGTTAGTTTTTGAATATGTAAGCTCACGACCACGGGGCTTGAACATGCCTGGTAGTCACCCTCGCCGAGGTTCAGATCTTCATTGAAGGAATTAAGACGAGCTTGAGCGATGTTGGTGCGGTTGAGATAATTGAACATGTAAAGGATCCAAAGCTGTGGAAGCATCCACGTGTCGAGGCGCCGGACGATCTTCTTCTCAATCTCAGCTGTATTCGCGAAGCCGAGCTGAGCGACGTGGTTGATGTCTGACGCGAATTCGGTTCGTTTATCATCGTGGACTTCAGTGACGGGCACAGGTTCTGGGCTGTTGTCGGGGTGTTTGGTGTCCAAGTATTCAACCGTCTCTTTCTCGCTGGAGACGGCATCGTTGGTGTTGTTGTTGTTGTTGAGGTTCGACATGGCTGCCGTGGCTAGCTTGGAGTCAGAGGAAGTCCTCTTGAATCGGGGTGGTCGAAGCAGAGAAAAGCTCCAGAGAATCGATGCAAGTCAAGACTGAACGAAACGACCAGATGAGGAGCGACATGAGGGCGTAGAGTCGACGACGAAGATATACTCAGAGTCCCCCATAAGACCTACCAGTGTGGGTACCCGTCCCCATGCTCCAGTTCCTCTCTCCATCATCTCCCCAGACTTCCCCGTGGCATTATCCCGGCAACATAGTTGTGGATCATGAGTGTACGGAAGAGATCGACAACTTCTTGGTAAAAGAAGCGAAGGAACTAGATATACCGGATCGCGACAAGCGGAGTTGGCATTGTGCGTGCTGACTTGCGTGCAAAGCCGTGTGCCGAGCTGCCCAGGCTTTGCATGGAACTGCCAATTGGAGGGGGCAGACCGGGACTGTGTTCTGGGTATACCGTGGTGGATCTGGAGAAGCCCTGGCAGTATTGGCCGAAGTAATCCATGTCTCGTGTCAGTTCTTATATACTCCGCTGGATTGGACGTGCTTGTGAGGTCAGTGTGTTTCGAGATTTCGCCTTCTCTTCGGAGAAATAGGTATGCACATCTCGACCGGGTGGCGTCGTGGCCAAGGTCATGCCTGAGGAGGAGCTAGAGAATGTGCTTCCGAGAATGCTTTGTGCTTATAGACTCCGACTGTTGTTGTAGGGGTCAGCGTAGCACACCAAATGAATTGATACATCGTTGAAAGTACGTCAGCGAAGCCTGACCAACGTCAGATTCGACGACCATTGATTCGCCTAGCTGCCAGCCACACCATGGACACTGTACTTCGTGACATTGCAACGAACCATGTACCGTTGGATTTACCCGTGTCTGATGATGTTCCTAGGGCATGCGCATGCTTCCTCATTATTCTCGCGTACACGCTCGGCGCACAAGACATGCGAAACAACGTCACCACAAGGGTCAGCACTTGGCACCTGGGAGGGCTGAGAAGTCGATCTTCGACTTCCGGTAAGGCGCCAGATTACCTTTTATCCTCCAACACGCCTCTTCAACATTGATAAATAGTGAGATAGAGCTGCATTGGATCTCCATACGGGAATTGATTCAGCATCAGCCGGTTGTCGTGCGTGCTTCTGACCCGTATATTAAAAGTCAAACACTTCCGACTCTATCCGTAGCATCTACAACATTTACAGCATGCCGTTCCTCGCCTTTACTCTTCAAGCAATCCCACCGGCACATTCGCGTTTCCCTTGTATCCTTCAGCCCAAGGCGGTCTTCCATCCTCGTCGAATTTCGCCCATTCGAAGAAAGCGCAGCCTTTCTCGCCCGGCGTGTAATTACGCATGCACATCCACATGTACCGCCCTCTGCTGGCTTTCTGCTTCTGGACGCAGCGCAGCGTACAGGGGACCTTACACTTGCAATGCGGCGTATTGCTGGGTAGCATGTAAGGCAGATAGTGTCGATAGGTGATGTTCAGCCGCTTGTTACCTGCGACAGGGTGAGGATCGATCGCTTGAGTAGGCGCGATGGAGTGTTTCCACTCTTCTTGCATCTCTGCGTGCATGACCAGGAGACTGTTGTGTGGGAGGTGGATGGCGATTTGACCTTGTGTATCTGCAGCTGCGTCTTCGTCAGCAGGGACGATTTTGCGAACGCGGAACTCGCGAGCGACGCCTAGAGACAATGAGCCGATGACAGCACGAGGGCCAAGATAGGTCAGCTCGTCCGTATGGTAGCCGACGCTCTCTTTGCCGCCATCGTAACAATTGACGAATGAAGTATTTGGTCGCCACTGCTCTGGCGATTGAAATTTGAGTTTCTTGCCTCCATTGAAGTCTCTCGTTCGCCGTTCGATCTCCTTGTTGACAGCTTGACGAACGAGCTCTGACGCTTTGAGCATTTCAGGGCGTGACTGATGGACTTGAGTGATGTAGCTACCATTGTATGCATATTGATCTTTCTGCTGTTTGATCTCCTGCGGTGTGTCGACATAAAAGCCCATGGAGTGTGGGCTCTCGACTGCCCGCTCAAAGAGTTGGAATACGTCTCGCCTGAAAGCAGGCGCCTCCTCAAGAAGCTCTCTCAGCAGACTGTCTGCATCTGCTGCAGGAAGAAGATTGTGAATGATAGAGCATGGTGTATTGTTCTCAATAGCTTCGGGAGTATACAGATGCAAGGTGTGACCTTTCTTGGTCAACTGCTTGCGTGGAGCGGGAATTTGTGTGCCGCCATCTTTGCCTATCGCGAAAGATGCCAAGGAGGATTGATACCCCGTCACTGCAGAGCGTTTCCGCACAGGTGAGGCGGTCTCGGGGGCATTGATGGCGGTGGAGGCTTCTTCTACAGAGCCGTTGTAGGCAAGAAGATAATCTAGCAAGACGTTCTGACCCTTGTCGGGGTGTAGGGATGCCAGGACGGCGAGCTTGAAATCCGTATCTTCAACATCGTCATTCCCTGGAGGCGGTGGCGAGCTCGGACGTGATTGTGATGGGCGACGGCGCTTGCGTGACACGTACGAGTCCATCCCCGTGCGCGTAGTAGCCAGCTAGTGTGTGTATCGTGCGCAGCGAACATGTTCGTTTACATGCTTGCCTGCTGTGGAGGAGTGGAGAATGCCTGAAGGCCACGATCGATCAGTCGTCTTGAGTGTAGCTCAGCGGCAGCAGATGGTTCTTCGGCGTTCCTTAGGTGTTATGTGCATGAGCATACGATGATAGATAGTAACAGGCACCCGACAGGGTGGCGTGGCGTGGCGTGGCGTGCGGAAAACGTGGTTGGTAGAGATCGATGTGGGACAGAAAGACTTTCAACGCCTCACTACTACTGGCTGTACAGTGCGTCACGGAGCCCAAAGCTGTCGGCTGTCGGTGAAGCAAGGCGCGCGCTGGCAAGCTTCCCCAGTCGCCAGTCGCCAGTCGCCGTTGCCATGTGCATTAGTGCCAGCGTCAACAATCAACAAAACACTCGCCCAGCAGCCAATTTACCTCCGGCGTTGCCCTTCATCGTCCAACATCGGGCATACTGAGACATCACACTCCATACTACTCATCGCTCGTAAAGACATTTTCCCTTTGGACATACCACGCGCGCGACTGCCCACTCACTCCCTCACTTCATCCCCGCGCCGCCCTCTCGTTCCCGGCGCGCTGTACAATGCAATTGTGCGCTCTGCGCGGCGCCTCATCAGTCTAAGGGTGCATTCCAGCATTTGCATCCCATCCATTCCACGGCTCATCATCGCCGTCCGATACCATGTCCTCGGTCTCCAGGGAAGCCTCCCGTGAGCGCCCAATGAGCAGCCACAAACATTCCTGGTCCGAAGCCAGTGGTCGCGCCAGCGTGCCCATGTGAGTACTGCGTGACCGACGGTCGCATCGACACGGCATCTTCGCGATGACAGCAATAAGATGGGAGTACTGACACAATTCAAACGCAGGTGGGACAGCGCCGACCCTGAGCGCGCACCGCCGCCATTGCCAATGAATCCTGGGCCGAATTCACCGACTACGAGGGCGAATACGTCTGCCACGATCGCGGCTGCGGCGAAGAAGATAATAGAGTCTTCGCGAGACAGCGCGCCACTCTCGTCTTACGTCTCCAACGTCACCCCTGTGGGCTCGCCCGAGAGGTCCCTGATCAAGGGCGCACACCACAAACGCATGCAATCGCTGCAGCCAGGCAGCGTGAAGGACCTCAGAAACTACTTGGACAACTCTCGATCGCCAGAGAAGTCGCTCGAGCGTCCAGCAGCGGCAGAGAGGAGGCAGTCGATGGCTAGTGGCCTCTCTCCTTTCAGTACCAGAGACGGCAAGGATTACATGTCTCCCATGTCCCCAACACCAGACAGGGAGAAAGAGACACCTAACTTGCGACCTTCGAGCCGACACTCCAGAATCTACGGCGAAAACACTCCACCCTCTGCCACCATGTTGGCCTTGCAGACCATGCAGGTGCCGGATGAGCCCTTTGCCGATGTCACCAACAGGTCTGGAACACCCACCACACCTCGCGTGAACAACAACTACGACTTTTCCAGCCAGCTACTCAACCTCACAACGATTGCCACCAATCTTCAAAAGGAAATGGCCAGCTTGAGCAGGAGGAGCAAGGACAATGCCACAGACTTGGTCCACCTCAAGGATGCCACCACTGCCAGAGACGAGGACATTCGGAGGAGTCTGAGGACCCTCACATCTTCGGTATCCGCGCAAGCTCTCTTGGGAGCACCACCGCCACCAGGTCTCAGAAGCCGTAGTGCTAGCATCACTGCGCCTGCCTTCTTGGACAGCAAGACTATGTTCGGCTCGCCTCCACCTATAGGTGGCGGATACCACGTGCCCAGGGCTGCGAGCGCGCACAGTTTCCTGGACGACGGAAGACTCGGTTCTCCTTCGCCATACTCAGTTGAAGGCGCGGCCAGTGTCGCTATGCTGGAGAAGATCATTCGCGAGATGGTCACAAAAGAAGGCCAAGAGCGACTCTTGAACACACTTAATGAGCTTTTCGAGAAAAGCTCAAAGGACAATGTCGAAGCCGCCAAGAAGGTCGGAGAGCTGGCTGATTTCATCAAGGAGAAGTCGGAATCCCAGGCGATGGTGCCCATGACCTTTGGTGCAGACGGAGGACCATCTAAGCTGGAACTCAACTTCGATTCACCCAGCGCTCTTGCGAAGATCCGAGAGGCGGCGAATGCAGAGGGAGCTAAGCCGGCACAGGATGAGGAGACCATGAAGCTTCTTCAGCGCATCAAGGACTCCATCGCGCACTCCGGAGGCGCCACGTCTGAAGTCAAGACAATCGTCCGCGACTTGCGTGGAGAGGTCTTGGGCATGGGTCGCGAGCTCGGTCGCAAGCTCGACCAGGTTAGTGAGACCCAACTGAACGCCACACTCGACCATTCTATCAAAGACAGCCAAGGGGCTGTGACTGCTGAGGAAATTCATCGCGTTCTTGAGGATGGACTGAATGAGCTGAAGTCGCAGATTCACTCAATGCTCCAAGAGCGTGCCGAGCACGATGACGACTCGTTCAGACAGCTTGCCACAACAAAATCTGGCCCCAGCAGCGATGAGATATTCGCTCTAGTAAAGCACGCTATTGCGGAACAGCACGAGGCCTCGGCTCGTGAGGTGGTTCCAGTGAGCACCGGCCTGGAGCGCAACGATGTTCTCGAAGCAGTCAAGGACGGCCTGAAGGACTTCGAGCCCAATATCGAGCTGCAACAGTTCGGTTTGGAGCGCGACGAAATTATTACAGTCCTCAAGGAGGGCCTTGAAGACTACCAGAACAATCGTCCAGAGCCTGCTGGTCCAGGCATCGACAAAGCCGATGTCTTCGAAGCTATTCAGGAAGCCCTCAAAGACTTCCAGCCTGCTTCACCGGACCACCTGAACAGTGTTCGAGATGACATCCTTGGCGAAGTGCGCCTCGCTCTCGAGGAGTTCCGCGCATCTCCCAACGCACCGTCCATTGATGACGAAGCAACTCGAGCCGGAATTCTCGAGGCTGTCCGGGAGAGTTTCGCGGCACAAGCCCCGACTCGCGAGTTCGACATCAGCAGAGCTGATCTGTTCGAAGCTGTCAAGGCCAGTATTGATGGCACAACCATCCCATTCAACAGCTTCGGCGAGCAGGTCTTGCAGCAGCTCCACGAGTTGGTTGACGGTATGCGTGTCGAATTCAAGCAATATTCCGCCGCCAATGGCAGAGACACCGAGCAGGTCCTCGATGCAGTCAAAGATGGTCTGGAGTCTCTCCGTGCTGAAATCGAGAGCTACGTTGATCGTGCTCAAGACGTTACTGGCAAGGACGAGATCGTTGACACGGTCAAGGTGGGCCTTGAGCAACTGAGATCCGACGTTCAAGGCTTCGTCGCCAACGGCCCTGACAACGATGGTGGGAAGGCAGACCTTCTGGAGTACATCAAGGCGGAGTTCGAGCATCTTCACGAGACTGTTGCAGCCTCTCGTGACGCAGACGAGTCAAAGCCTGACGAGAACGCCGCCAACACCGCCGCTATCATTCTTGCGATCAAAGAGGGCATGGAAGATCTCAAGGCCCAGACTGCACAAGCCCGTGAACTGAACAACGAGGGCGACGAAGACACCCGCGAGGAGATGTTCGAAGCGATGAAAGAGGAGTTCGAACAGCTCAAGGGCGCAGTCTTGAATGCCCACGCTACCGACAAGGGCGAGCTTATGGAGACCATCCAAGACTCCATGGGTGCCCTCCACGCCAAGTTCGACGGCAGCGACCTCGGTACCCGCTCTATCAGCGAGCACGAGGAAACTATTCAAATGGTACGCGATGATATTGCTCAACTCAAGGAACTTGTCAGCAGCAGTGCCGCTCCTGCTGACAACGGAGCCATAATTGAGGAGATCCAGCACACGATTGACGAGCTTCGCGCCGGTCTATCGGCTGACCAGAATGAAGCCTCCGCTGTCACTGTCAACACCTTCAAAGAGGAACTTGAAAAGATCAAGGAAAGCTTGGGCAGCTCCATGGTCCTTGCTAGCGCTGGCGCTCCCAACAACAGTGAGATGCTGACAGCCCTGCGTGAAGGCTTGGAAGAGATCAAGGAGGCTACATCAAAGACTGATTCTGGTGATGGTGTTCCAACTGAGCTTCTGGAGGCGATGCGCGGTGAGTTCGAACAGCTTCGCAACTCGATCAACTCGACCATGGTTCACAGTGGCTCCAACGATGAGGTCATTGATACAGTACGTCTTGGACTGGATGATCTTCGCTCTCACCTCGAGAAGAAGCTTGATTCACCCGAGAGGACTGAGACGCAAACAAACAACATGCTCGATGCCATCAACGAAGGTCTGGAGACTCTGCGCGCGGATGTTGTGAAGACTCTTGACAAGCCAGCGGATTTGACAGTCAATTATGAGATCCTTGATACTCTCAAGGACGGTCTGGCGAGCTTGCGGGTCGACTTGGACTTGCTCAAAGACAGACATCCTACCAGTGAGCCGCGTCCCAGTGGCACGGAAATGGTTCTTGTGGAAGACCGTGATGTTGACGACGAACAATCACGTGAACTCTCCGCTGAGGATATGGCTGCCGCTGCAGCAGCTTCTGCGAGCGGTGATGGATTGGGAGCCGCGGCAGGAAGTCAAAGTGCCGATGTTGAGCGCTTGGAGGTCCTGCTTTCCCAGCTACAGATCAAGATCGAGGCCATGGATGCTACCATGCAAGACAGTATCCACTCCGCTAAGGAGCCGGCCGAGGGCACTGCCACAAAGGTCGACCTGGAAGGCATCGAGTTCGCCATCCGTGACATGCAAGAACATGTGACTGAGCTTGCATCAAGAGAGCCACCTGCACCTGTGGTCCCTGAAGGTCTCGCCATGAAAGAGGACACTGATGCCATCGAGATTCTGCTCCAGAACATGAAGGAACAGGTCGAAGTCCTTGCACTGGCTGAAAACCCCACTGCGGCCTCCAAGGAGCAACTCGAGATGGTCGAAGGTGTGGTCCACATCACGAAAGAGGCAATCGACGAGCTGTCTGAGAAGATCGAGAGCACCACAGCCGGCAAGTCGGATATCGCTGTCGTTGAAGTGCTTACTCAGGACCTGAAGACAATGCTCGAAGAAGTCAAGGAAAAGATGAACGCCGAGCCTTCCGAGGAGGAACAAGCTCTGCGCATGACCAAAGCCGATCTGGATGTTCTCGGTCTCATTTGTACCGAGATCAAAGAGAAGGTCGAGACCATGCAACTTCCTGACCCGGCTGAGATGCCCACCAAGGCCGATGTCGAGCAACTACAGGGCTTGATCGCTGACTTCCGCGAGAGCCACGACAAGATGAAGGACAGCTACGAGGGCGACATCGCCATCACCGCGAAGGCCTTTGATGACCGCAAGACCGAGTTCCAAGATACTGTGCAGCACATCGAGGACGTCAAGTCCAGTCTTGTGGAGATGAAAGAGGAGCTCGTTGCCAAGTTCGCCGAAGGCGAGACCAGCATGAATACCCTCGGCGAGACTATCAAGTCGCTTGAAGAGAAGTCCAGCAACGAAGGCATGAACGCTGACGTCAAGGAGATTCTCGAGACCGTCAAGGCGGAATTCGAGAAGGCTCACGGCGCGCTAGAAGCCATGAAGACTGATGGCGAGCAGCACGCAGCTACTTCTCTCGAGAAGCAGGGCGAGCATAAGGAGGCCACTATCCTTGAGCTGACTGTGAAGCTTGACGTTCTCTTCGACGGAATGATGAGCAAGTTCGACGATGCGCAGACAGCAGCAGACAACAAGGCCAAGGCTGTGGAAGAGCAGGTCACTGCTCAGAACGAGCTGTTCGACAACACCAAGGTCATGGCTGACGATCTCAAGTTGTCTATCGACACCTTGGGCACGGCTCTCACGACTTTCACGACCACTTACCCTGATGCCGTTGAGAAGGCCGCAGAAGACTCCAAGATCGTGTTCAACCGCGTGGACGACACCTACAACAAGCTTGACGCTTTCACTGCCGCTTATCCCGAAGCTGTGGACAAGGCGGCGGAAGACTCCAAGACCTTGTTCAATCGCGTGGACGACACCTACAACAAGCTTGACGCTTTCACTGCCGCTTATCCCGAAGCTGTGGACAAGGCGGCGGAAGACTCCAAGACCTTGTTCAATCGCGTGGATGACACCTACAACAAGCTTGACGAGACGCAGCAAGGCCTGCTCCATGAGCACACGGTGGCACGTGAGGAGCTCGACAAGGTTGTTGCCGCAGTCGCTGCAGTGCAGAGTGATCTTACTGAGCACAACCCTCGCTTCATGATGTCTTTGCAGGAGGTTCAAGCTCTGATCAGCCAACACTACGAGCACAGCCAGCAGGCATCTGAAAGCGCAGCAGAGCACGCCTCGGCCATGAAGGAGTTCCAAGAGCAGATCAAGGCTAGTTTCGAGGAGTCCAGGGCCAGCGAGGCCGAGCGGGCCGCTGAACTGAAGAGAGAGTTGCCTGCTCTGATGCCTACGCCTCACGAAGAGCCTGAGAAGTACGATGACACTGCTGTTCACGAGAAGCTCGACCGACTCGTGAGCCACGCGGCCTTGGCGGCAGATGACAAGTACGACGACGCTGGAGTCCACACCAAGCTTGATGAACTTATGGGTCACGCCGCAAAGGCTGCTGATCCTTCTGCACAGATCGAACGCCTTGACCAGATTCACGAGAAGGTCATGGCTACTGCTGCCGAGGTCTCTGCATTTGTGGCACTGCAGAGCAAGCAGATCACTGCTGACCATGAGAGCAAGGAGAGGGAGGCTGAGGAGATTGCGCTTCTGCTTGAGAGACGCCTCGTTCAAAAGGATCAGATCGAGTCTGAGATTACGAACCTAAATGGCGAGAAGGATTCTTTGCTTAGTCTTGTCGAGAGCCTCCGTGCAGAGCGCGAGGCTCTGGCTTCGCAGAAGTCCAAGATGCAAGCCGATGTTGCCAGCCTGGAGACTGCCTTGCACATTCGCCGTGATGAGCTCCATGCGATGGATGCTAGGGCTGAGCAGATTGAGAAGAGGATGCTCGAGGGTGTCATGAATCAGTCGCGCATGATTCTGCTTGCCAAGTCTGCGAGAGTGCCCAAGCCTCCAACTTCTCCCAAGAAAAAGCAGCAAGGCCGCGACCTCAGGAATCCCAGCAGCGGATCTGCAATGTCTGGTATGACTGGCATCTCGGCTGCTCCCTCTTCTGTAAAGGCCGCCCAGGCTCTGACAACTGCCAAAATTCGCCCCCCGATGGCAAGGACTGCTCCGACCTACAATGCCGCTGAGCGTCGTATCATGAGCTTGAGCCAGATCAACAACAACGTGCCAACGGGTGCCCATGCTTTCAAGAGCAAGACACCCAGCTTGGTCTCTTCCAACACCGGCGTCAGTCGCAGTCAATCTGTCAGATCGAACCTGTTCGGTAAGCCTACCTGGAAGAGCGGCAAGAGGCACACGAGCTTGGGCACTTTCAACAAGGAGAATGAGATTCTGTCAGAGGAGTCCGAAGGCGAACTCGATTCGCACCAGGATGTTTCCACTATTCATGAACCAGAGCATGAGGAGTTTGATTCGGATGATGGTACTGAGCGACGCAACTCCCACCTCAGTCAGTCGAACAGCGCCATGAGTTACGACGATGACCGTAGCAGTTACTTGGATGGTCCGACACCAGCCTCGGAGAACGGTGCCCGCTTCAGCTTCGAGCCTTCGGAGTACACTTATGGAACTGGAAGCTACATGACCGGCTCTGAGACTGACCGTCGCGATAGCCTGGAGAGCACCATCAACGGCACCGTTGGCGTCCCTTCCACGCTCGAAGAGGATGCTGAGCTAGTGCAAGCAGCCGCTGGTGCTGAGCAACACGAGCCAGAGCAATCGGAGCTGAGCGTAGGCCAGTCTGAAGACGGCGTCGAAGACACTATGCTGCAGCTCGAGGCGCCGCCCGGCATGGACCAGATCATGAAGGGCCAGTATGCGCCACCGAGTGACAGCGGTCTCGGAACGGATCTGCCTACTGTTGAAATGGAGAGCAGACGCGGTAGCGACTACTTCCAGCAGCAGTCTGAGAAATGACATCGCTGCTGTGTTGGGGAGAATGGGTATGACTTATGAATACGGAGTTTGGATGTTTTCTTCTTTTTGGAGAGATTGTGTTGAAGTTGATGTTTGAAGCAGAGTTGGAAGCTGGAATGGCATAAATACTCTTTTCGTTTTTCGTTTCTCTGGTTCCTCTCGTTAGGCTTTGGTTTCCATCGTACAGTGTGGAATCGCCGAGAGAGTGTGCAGCATTAGGGTACATAGCAGTTGAAAGGTTTTCGCATCTTGTTCATCGCGGTGTTAGCGTTGGCATTTTTGCCACCAAGAACAAAGAGAATAGGATGTTGCTTGATTACGTTCATGTAACGTTACATATAATCATAACCCGTGACTCTTTCTTTTTCTTTCAACATCTCGCGCATCACGTTCCTTCATCTTCAATTGTAATTGCTCATGCAGTCGAGTGTCTGCTTCGAGTCGATCGATCATCTAACATTTTAACATTGAGTCCAGCGAGATGTCTCTCTGTGGACTTCATGCATGATACATCATGCAGACATCCCCATCGTAGCCTCCGGGTAACTTCTCTATGCCACGGAGAGCTTCATGGATGAATATACTGCCTTTATAAGTATCATGCTTGTGTCCTCGAACGTCGTTGACATTGAGTAAGGAGCTTGCCACTGAGATATTCGTGCTCTCTCGACCATTAGAGTGGTTTGATGTACTATTATCTCGGAGAGACGTTGCTTTCTCGGTGTGATCCGTCAGCTGTGAAATTGGTCGCCTGTGCCAGATGGTTTTCCTCCGCTCACCAGCTCAAATATTCATCTTGCACTCCATGCAGTATCGCCAGCACGGTACCTCGCCATCCCAGCAGACCATATAGCCGAATTCCACGCTGTCAATCAGTGTCTTCCACAAAGTCGAGGCTTCGAGCCCCTCCTGGAGCAAAAGTTGCACACCACCACCGAATTTTCTCTATGTCCGTAAAAGTTGGATTTCGCATAAAACACCAACAACGACAGATATAGCGATACTGCGACGTGCAAAAGAATTGTCTCCCCTCGCGGGATCGAACCGCGGGCCTCAAGATAACGATTGCTCGTTGAACAGTTACAGTCTTGCGCTCTTCCAGCTGAGCTAAGGAGAGGTGATGAGCGGAGAAGCTCACGTGATGAATTCTGAATCTCATTGCAGATTATAACACCCATTTTGGAGTTCACGAACCCCCCCCGGTCATGGAAAAGAGCCTTGGTCGTGTCGGTGTGGGTAGAACGTGGTGTGGAAGGCTATGTCGAGCTGGCAAATCTCGCAAATATGTGTTGGCAAGGTCAGTATATTTCCAAACCACTATATCAGGCGTTGTTCGACGAGCCAGGACGACCATTCGCAATAGCAGTACGGCATCTTCTTCGACCGGACCGGGTGCATAGATCATAGAGGCGCAAAGCAGCGAGCGAGGTGCCAAGTGGCCGAGCGGTCTTCTCAAGGGCAGATTGCCTCTCTTGGAAGCTGACTAGAGGTAGTCATGTGGCAACAGGGATGACTCGCGAGTTGTGAGGGTTCTTTCGTGCCGGCGTGTGGATACCGCAGGTGATGCTTTGATGCATACGTACGTGTAGTCTGGTCATGTTGTTGATAAATCCAGCCGGAAATTCTTTTTGACGTCTGTCGGCTCCCACAGCGGCCGTCTTCGCATGGACGATATTGTAAATGATGTTGGAAATGACCGGCAACGATCTTATGTTGAATCGGGTCGAGGAACACGACACCGAAGATGCATATTCGCATTTCACGAAAGAAAGTGAACGATACTGCTTGGGGTACGCAGGGTTATTTGACCCTTCTCATTCTCCCGCTGCTGCTGCAAGCACTTCCCCACGCCGATCTCCCGCTTCGTCTGTTTACTCGTCTGGATGCTGCATGTAAAGAAACACCCCACCAGCGCCAACACAACAAAACCTCGAAAAAACTACAATGGCCGCCCCAACAATCTTCGAAACCGACACCCTTACCGGGCCTCGCGCCACCGCGACCGCCCACCGCAAAGTCGAACTGCAATCCCCCGCCGACCTCGCCTACCTGATCGCGAACGTGTCGCGCGCGGCGCGCACAAAAATAGACACACACCTGCCTCCGGACGCGGCGCCCGAGAGCGGCGAGGATGCGCTGCGCAGGCGCGTAGAAGCGCTGGTGGAGGAGTACATCCGGCAGACGTTCGAGGGCGCGAAGGAGGGGATGGAGATCAATGGGATGGCGGCGGGGGAGATGGAGGACGTGTTGAAGAGGGTTGGGGAGGGGGAGGGTGGGTTTATGCTTTTCCTTCTTGAGATCATGAGAGCGTTGGGAGGGTGCATAGGGTTCTGGGCTGACCGCTGACCGTGGATGTTTACAGAAATCGAACCGTTCGACGCAAAGCTCGCGCAGCGCGTACAAGCGCTTTCAGCACAGATTGAGAGCCAGACCCTGGAGCTGGCGAGTCTGCGACGTAATGCGCCTGCCGCGACCGCGAAGAAATTTGAAGAAGAGTTCAAGAGGAGGAGTGAAGAGGACGAGGCGCGTGTCAAGAAGCAGGAGGAGCTGGATGCTAAAGCAGCAAGGGAATTGAAGTTGGATGTGGGAGATCTGGAGCGCATGGGTGAGGTTCAAGGAACGTGGCAGCGCGGCACAGAGGAGTTGGAAGAATTGAAAGGGAAAGTTGGAGGGACGGTTGCGAGGATGGAGCGGGCGAAGAGAGCTGTGGAGTTTGTGGAAGGCTCGAATTGAGGATGTGTTGTGTATATTTGGTTGGGAGTTCTGGGGGTTCTTGGTTTATTTGGGATTGATTGCGTATGATACCCACGGGGCCGAATGGCTCGAGTTACGACTGAATGGGAGCATGGATTTGAGGAGCGATTCGACTGGTATATGGGAGGTCCACGCTCCAGTACTACGAAGACCAATTGCAGACGATCCTCTGGCGCGTAGTGATTAGTCTATTCGAACTGCAATGATCTGGCATGTCATGGAGAATATCAGCCGGGATATCGCTTACGCAGGGACTGTTACTTCGGCATGCGGCATGTGGAAAGTATTGTCGCCCCTATATACGTTGCCGTGTGTACTGTCAGGCCACCCTTCGGACCGGATAAGGTTGTTGCAAGCCGGGCCGTTCCCTCCAAGATCGATTCGACGGGGCGCAATCCACTCACGTCTACTAAAGACCCGTTATCTGACAATGGAGTGAGACGATACACTCCTTAGATGTGACCTGGTATCGCAGTGTTTCCCCCTGGAACCAAGAATTGCAAGAGACATACCACAAAAGTAAGCTACTAAGCAAGCAAAATCACGGTACAGTTTCGCGACCCCAGATACCACCCATCCAGTGAGCCATGCCTACAAGACGCAGGGACTACAACACGAATCAACCTCTACCCGGTGCATCCTCCGTGTTCTGGAAATGTTACCTGCAGATGCACCTGTTTGACATCGCGTAGTGGCAGTGGGCTAGAACGTTCGAGATGTCTCTGGCTCCAAGAACCCAATCACAAATGATCCGGAGCCAAGTCCGCCGGGTTTCGGAAAAAGCTGAAAGCTGGAGCGCGAGTGAGTTCCACAACGTTCGCGACCAAGGGGACCCTGTTGATCCAGCTATACAGTACGCATCTCTCGATGCGCACGCCGCTTTTGGAGCTGGCGCTGCCGGAACCGGTCGATACTGCCAAATGATAATCGAGTGATGGAGAATTCGCGGCACTGATTGAGTTGTGGCCATGTGTTAGCGTGACTGGTGAGTCGTCATTGTCAGCAAGATCGCAGCAATATGTACGATTATGTGGCTTGGAGGAGGTGTGTTTCTTCTACTGAAAGCGCTTGCTTCTGGAAATCGGAGATCTGTCAGATCATCTGCACTTTGGGGATGCTTTGGTTTGCGCGACTCCGCAAGAGCAAGAAAGCAAGCCATGTAGGCGCTCAAGCGGTTCACATCGATGATTTGACAGCAGTGAATCGAAGATTTAGACATGTAGCATGTTACCTGACTGCTGGCTTCAGCATGACAGGCCGAGAGCTGACGGCGGATGGGCACAGATTTGGGGTCAGTCATGGCACACTCGGTGGCGTTCCGCGAATGGCATAGGTAGCTCAGCGCCAGCAAGGTTTGCGGAGCTCGTCGCAATGTGTGTGATATTGCGTATTTGTATGTCCTTTTCGCGAACATGGCATACGTCGTGGAAGTACCACCTAGACGTCAGAATAGGGGATCGCCGCTGCGACCAGGCAGAACATGACGCTGGTTGGCGCAGTGACAAACGTCGCATGATGAAGGGGTGTGTATGTACATGTAAGAAATTCCTTGCTGCTGCGATTAGCTTCGAAGAAAGTAGGCCGAGGCATCGGCGATGAAGGAGTTTGAGGAACGGCTTCGGCAGGATGACGCCAGGGTCTGCCAGACAGGGCTGCGCGCTGGGCGGGTTGATCGCGATTATGTGGGACATCGCCGACTTGATCAGAGATATCGAAGAGGCATCGCCGGCTCGGTCAGATATATCGGGGGCGCACCGTCGGCTTGATCAGAGATGTTGTGGATGTTGTGAGGCGGGAGGGTCAGGGCGACCAGGAATAGCAAGGCTGCATCTGTGATCGTGAAGACGCCGCTGATGAGTGCCATGCCACCGGTTCGTTTGCAAGGCACGGGCGCAGGTTGGCAGCGTAGAGTAACAAGAATAGGGATTATTCGAGGGATTTTATGCAAGGGGCAATGGGTAAGTGGCAGTTTCTACACGGAAAGATGTGTTGATCAAGTAAATGTTCTAGAACCTGCAACGATCGTAGCATACCATGATGATAACACGAAGACATTATTATGCTCCTACATGATCCAGGGTCAAAATTCAGCTCTGGTCTAGGCCTCGCGGCGCAGGCAAAGAAATGTAATTATCATGATTTATGCATGAGCGTTTGGGAGTTGGTCCTGGCGTCTTTGGCCCGGCAGCGTCACCCGAACACTCGATCTGTGCGACCTCACACGAAGACATGGCGATCGAGAGAGAGAGGCTGCTGTGCTGTGCTGTGCTGTGCTCACGCCTGGCCTGGCCAGCCGTCATGTCGCACCTAGTCCTCTACTTCGCGACCTCAGCACCTGCATCTGTGATCGATCACTCACTACCACCATCGCCGCCCTCACATCACCCCCCAAATCCCCGATCTGTCCATTGCCCTGCCCACGCGCCTAACGCCACCCACCCGGCATACTCCCTCCCAGAGACCCTCGAGAGTAGCCTCCCATTCCCTTTTTCGACTCAAACCAGACTACACACCACCGCGGCACCGCAATACACTTCCCTGGACCAATTCGCCACTTCTACACCAATCCAAGCCTCTCAACAACCGAACATCTGAACGACCGTAACAACAAACTCCCATAGTCACAGCGACGGCTGGCTCGCATGGATCTCCCACGACATTAGCTCATACCCCCTCCCGACATCACCTCTCCTCACCACCACCGAAATGTCGAATCCCCACCAACAGAAGAGCCAAATGCCTGCTGCGGAGCCCCGCCAGGTGTCGCACCTCGATCATCGTCGCCCACCTGCACACCGGTCTGTTTCTCTACGACAGTCGCCTCCCAAGTCTGCACCGTCTGCTTCTATGCATAATTTGAAGGCA
This sequence comes from Cladosporium cucumerinum, assembly GCA_023634325.1. Taxonomy (NCBI): domain Eukaryota; kingdom Fungi; phylum Ascomycota; class Dothideomycetes; order Cladosporiales; family Cladosporiaceae; genus Cladosporium; species Cladosporium cucumerinum. The sequence continues at coordinate 1,079,296 of JALDQA010000012.1, read as the reverse complement.
CCACAAGCCGTTCCGTACAGTGGCAACACCTCGACACAGACCGAGATCACTAGCAACAGCGATGGCTCGCCATCGAGTTTGCGCCCTCTCAACGGACGAGGCAGCTCTGGCGAGAGCAGCAACGCGGACAAGTGGTTCGATCAATCGAACAATGCCCCGAAGGAGAGCAGTAACTCCTACGCCGACAACGATCCTCCGTTCTTTATGCGCCATGGTTCTTCGTCCGAAAGCCCGCCCGATGGCGACCACATGCAACGCATCCGCCAATATATCAATCATGACGGATCACAGTCGCTGCCTCTTCGCGCGGGTCAGATGAAGCTCGGTACACCCGGTGGTAGCAGTGCTGAAGATTTCCGTGGCGTCATTGACGACCTGACCATTGAGAACCAGAAATTGAAGAGGCGCCTGAAAAAATATGAGAAGCTTCACGATGCACACCTGAAGAACGACAAGCTGTTTGAGATCAGAGTACACGGTTTGGCGGCCGACAAGAAAAGAGAGCTAGAGGAGCTTCTTCGAAACTTCGTGGGGAATCTTGCTACACAGCAACCCACGTCTGGATTCCCCTCCAATGGGTATGAAGGTATCTTGCCTGGTCTGAAATCCCACCCAACTGCGTCTTCGCAGACTTCCATCCACCATACCGATTCGGCTTATGCATCCATGTCTGCGTCTGGCCAAGGGTCCTCGGTGCCATCTGGTGGCGATAGCAAGCACCGACACATCGTACAGGCAACCAAGTCGCGTCAGCAAAATATCCAGTCTTTCCTTCATCACATCCCCGAAGGCCTCCAGCCCAATCACAACCTGGAGGCGATGACCGAGCGTGCGAAGAGGAAGCTAGTGGTTCGCCGACTGGAACAAATCTTTGCTGGCACGGATGCTCTTGCTGGCCCTCATCACCAAGCACTCCAGCAGCAAGATGTTTCGCAAATGGCCGCTCGTGCTGATCGCAAAGCGAGCGAGGCGCAAGGCTACCAAGTCGACTTGGAAGGTCTCCGCGAATCTGCCATCATGAATCTGGAAACTGAAGATCCTCTTGACATTGGAGCGAAGAGGCGATCTGCTGCCACGGCAAACGACTCACTTAACCATCAAGAACCTGAGAAGGTTGCAGAATACGACTTTGCCGATCAATCGCCTGACGCAAAATCCGACGAACAGCGACCGACTCGCCCCTTAGATCTCGACCCCGATCGTGCACAGATTCCCGCTGAGAATGTGCGATACATTCGCCACCTTGGATTTTCTCCCCAGGATCCCGAGTACCAACGTACTCCAGAGGATGGCCATGGCTGGGTCTACCTGAATCTTCTTGTCAACATGGCTCAGCTACACACTCTTCACGTCACTCCCGAATTTGTGCGAAAAGCCGTTAATGACTGCAGCGATCACTTCGAGGTGTCCGAGGATGGTCGCAAGGTCCGCTGGAAAGGTGGCTCAAAGGTGACCAACACAAGCAGCTATGGTGGTGGTTCGTCTCGAGAGCGCACAGACGACGATGTTCAAAGCCCACGCAAGAAGCTCAAGACGGCAGTTGGGAGAGGTGCGCAGAGTTCTAGAGCTACTTCTCACAAGGGCAACGGAACATCAGCACGCAGGCCACAGCCTGAATTTGGCAGACTCATGTACACGCCACTCTTTTCTCACCGGTCGTCATCCAGCGACAGTGCAGCATCCTCGTCTGAAGCAGAAGAGGAGGACGACTCGCCTCTTCAACATCAACTCGGTGCGGATTCTTCGGCTATGACTAGCTCCGGTGTTCGTACTGTTGTTGCACCCAGGAAGAAGAAGAGTCACGACACTGGACCCATTATTTTCTACAACAATGCCCGCTTCTGTACTGATCTGAGTGGTGACTCAACCCTGCGAGGTAGCAGCGGTGCTCCAAACTACAAGACACCGACTCTTGCGCCGGTTGGTAGGACTCCTGTCCATGAGGCGCCAGGTCATATTTTTGAGAAGCGCGGCCCACTTGCGGAAGCAACTTTGCTTCCTGAGCCAATGGACCTTGCAGACAACCCCATCCCGGACTCACAAGAGCTTGCGTTCCCGCCTCCTTCACCACCGAAGCCAGGTAATCGTATGCAGACTCTGCCTCCCGTCAATCTCGAGGTGACTGGCATGGGTGGCGTCTATCCCGCAGACAACTTCGCCATCAACATCGAAAGCCGGCACGCCATTGTCGACCAGGACGAGGCACCTGCGGTCCCGATCTCAAGCACCACCAAGAACCTGCCAGACCGCTTCGCAAAGATTCTCCAGAGCGATGAACCTCAGCGCAAGGTTCGCGCCGCCGTTGCTCAGCACTACCTCAACATTCAATGCGTCGAGCACCCGCCTTCAGTCCTACCTCCCGCGCAGTGCTTCGTCCCGGATGATGAATCCATGTCAGACGGCGATGCAAGCGATCCCGTCGACGACATGTCCGTCTCGCCCTCCTCGCACAACGCCCTACCGCCCTCCACCGCGCCTCAGACACTGTACATGCCCGACGTCGACTCCTCAGACTCCGACGAAGACATGGAAGACGACGAGGACTCCAGCGACGCCGAATCAGACGGCTCCCTAGACCTCCTCGCCACCGCCCGCAAAGCCGACCCCGAAGCCGTCCTGCGTAAGGAACGTCAGTACGACGCCGAGATGGCAGAACGTCTCGCCGAGGAAATCCCCGCTGGCAGTTCGGCGGCGACTGCAGGCGGCGGAAGTGGTTTCGCCAGCCCGGCTAACGGCGTCGACAAGAGAGAGTACCGCAAAGCCAAGGAAGATGCTCGTCAGAAACAGCAGGCCAACGCAACTCCTGCGAGCTTGAAGCGCGCGCGCATCAGTGACAGTATGGACGTGCAGGGCCAGGCGGGCTCGAGTGACAGCAGCGGCGAGGACGAGGAGGAAGATGGCAATTGATGGTCGAAGAGAGTCAATTGTCTGACGATGTGTTTTCCCCCCCCTGATCTACTTACTTCTTGATGGGTTAGTGAAGCGTGTGGTTTGTTTCGTTTTTTCCTGCGTTGCTTTTTGTTGACTCCAAAGAACATATACCCTAGCATCTCTTGGATTCTTTTGGATTTCGTGGATTGGGTTGTAGATAGCATGGGATGGAGTCGGTAGCATATACGAGATGGAGAAACGAAATTATGAAAGAAAGAAAAATTAATCCTACAAGCAATCTCTCAATGGTCTTTCATGGGTTTCGTTCTTGATGTCCCTCGTTGGTGATAATGTCTTAATTATCAACATACCTAGGTAGTCGTGAGCTCATGCCAACCGTGGCCGTCGCGCTGTGCTTTCGCGGAGATCGAAGCTTATGAGCCCTTTTTCATTTATTGCTTTTAGGCGTGCGTGTTTGTTTTCGAAGCTTATCGGGAAGTTTGATATAATCGATCTTGTGGACGAGATCCACGAATCCTCCTTGATGCTACTTATTACGCTTGGAGTGCATGTGAATCATTGCTTCTACGTTTGATCTTACATGTGTGAGCATGCAGTGGCAGTGCTTCAAATTCCTTAGTGTAGGTGAGCTCGCATGGATAGGGTGGTTCATGTGTCACGTGACTTGCTGCTCACTTGCCTAGGTAGACGTAAATCGCGATTACATAGGCTCGAAGACTTGATGTAACATCGATAATAATTGGGGAGTATCTGTAGCTTTATATAGAAAGCGATCCCCGAGGCCGGCGCAAACGTACCTTCTATCGATGTCGACGGGGAAGTCTGGCACTTACAAGTGTTATGGGGTTTTATTTTGTTTTTACTGGAAGGACGTGCAGGCTATGCATGTAGTTAGTCTTGCAACGAGCTTCCTTTAGCGTCTGGAGTTGGCGATGCGTGAAGATGTAACAAAGCTAAGGCAGGTAGTGAAGTTTCGGCGGAGTTGTCACGTAAAGCTTCGTGTTAAACCAGCTTCTGCCAATTGGGTGGATTCAAAGCTTGCAGGCTATTCGCAATTTCGATCACGGTAGTGGCCACTCGTACGACAGTGTGTACTTACGAGGCAGATGCCGTTCGTCCACGAAAGATTCGGCCCTATGGTTCAACGTCATCTGGTACTCTTCCCTGGCGCAACACCTCGACGGGGAATGCTGCCTAATGTGGTGACAGATTTGTCACTCTCCGCTATAAGCCGTTTCAAAGCACGTTATATTGCGGCGACGGGCAGTGGTGAGGTTGTCCTCGTGAGTCGTGGAGATCCACTTTCTCACTCTGAACGTTGGAAACTTGACTGATGTTGGCATGTGGTCCGGTGGGCGCTTGTGGTGGTCTAGATGACGCCTGTCCTGATACCCGAACCGCCGTACCAAAAGACCCGGGACAGACTGGCCGTGCGTGTTGAAGAGCGAGTAAGAATTGACGGGGAAGTGTAATATCTCCAACAATGTGGCACATGCGGCGGTGTCGATGTGCGTCCTTCGTGATGAGCTGTGCGTCGTGTGGAGGGCGTGCAGATCTTCTCTTTGTATGTAGAGTTTCGGCCAAGTATGCCCGTTGCCGTCACTTCCCTGGCCTCGTTCCTTCCTGCGCGTCAATCGTGAGGGCAAGCATCACCATCTATCTCATCTGCACGTGTAGCCGCCTTCAAGCTAGCGATCCCGTGGATCTGGTTAACGCACTTCACCTCCCAAATCCTCTCCTCTGCACACACTCGTATTCCATCGCCAATATCCCACCCGACGCATCCAGCATCCTCTGCCCGGCGCACGAAACCCGTCGCACACCCGGGACCGCTTAGCTCGTTCCCGCTCCACCTTCTGCGCCCGCACCTCCAATCGCTCGCCACATTGCTCACCCCTGGTCGACGTCTACCGCGCCGCGCCCTGCAGCTCCCCAGAAATCCAGCATCACCAACATCGACATCCATATATATACCCGGAGCTGCACCATCGCGTCTATCCATCACCTGGACCAAGGCTCTTTGCCTGCGCCATCGCCGCCATGAGCAGCAATAATTTCCTGGACCCTTCGCTGCACGATCAGGACGCGCCGGAAATCAAGCACCAACCCCCACCACCGGGTATGGATGGCTATTATCATGCTCCAATGCCCCATCACCAACCGCAGCCCCATCCACAGCCGCAGCTGCAGCAGCCCCAGCAGCCCCAGCAACAACAACAACAACAGCAGCAGCAGCATCAGCAACAGGTAATGAATGTCCCTGCTGCCGTCCAGGAAGGCGCCATGCCACCGCAAAGCGATGTCGACGAATTCCTGCGCAAAAAGCGCAAGGCCAGAGAGCACAAGGCGTGCTATCCTTGTAGGCAGCGGAAAGTAAAGTATGTGCTTTCGTCTCGTCTCACCCTTGGAAAGTGTTATTTTATATCACATACCCATCACTTTTCGCGATGCCAAGTCATAGCACACTATAGTGACAAGGCTGCTGACGCCGATTTATAGATGCGATCTGTCCCGACCTTGTCAAACTTGTCGAGATAGAGATCACCCTGAGCTTTGTTCCTACCATCCGCCTAACAAGAGACAAGCTGCCGAGCAACCTACTCCTCCAGTGCCCGTGCCACGCTCTGAAGACGGCTTTTCGGCTTCAGGTATGGTTCCTGCTACAGCGGGCAATATAACTCTCAGCCAGGCTCAGTTCGACATGCTGTGCAACAAGCTGCATGGCCTCGAAGAATCTATCACAGAATTACGAAATGAAATCTCGCGCAACTCGCAAGGCCAGGCGGCGAACAACAACCATGATCCTGCGCTGCATGCCGTGCGCGATGACCAGAAGAACAACGCTGATCTCACTACCTTGCCCAATGGCCAAACGCCCAATGGTGACGGGAAGGCGCCCCAGTTCCAGAGACATGCCGCCACACACGGAGTTCACGCGAAGAACGAGATGGTAAGTCTCCTCTCCAACCCAGCCTACCCGTTTTAATGAGCTAAGCTAACAGTACCAGGGTCAAACTGTACACTTCGGAGCAGGCTCAATACCCGCTTTCCTCATTTCCATGCGCAACGGCGGCAACACCAACCTAGACGAAGCGCAAGAAGTCCTCAACAAGTCAATACTGCCAATGTTCGGTCTGGACAACGAGCAAGCCACATATCCATTTGTGGACCTATGGGGCCTCCCTCACGGATCAATAGAGCGAGTTCAAGAGCTGGCGAAAGCTTTGCCGACTGATTCACAGAGTCTGTCATTTTTCCGATATTATCGCGACATGGCTTTTGTGATCTACCCCGGTCTGGCACAACTCGAATTGTTCGAAGAGGAATTGAATCAGTTCCTTGTCGTTCGAGCTGCAAATGATGCTTCAGGAGAAGGAGTATCGGAGCAAGAGGTGCACGGTCAAGACTTCCATTGGCTTGGCTTGTTGTTTGCTGTACTCGCGAGTGGAGCGCAGAGTTCTCAGATGCAACGGAAGGAGCGTGAGCTGACATCGCAAGTATACAGTAAGGTCGATTTAGTCTTCTCAACTCCCACACTTTACTGACCATTTACAGTTTGCTGCGCGATGGAGTGTCTAAGAATTGTCAATTTTCTCTCACAAGTCAGACTCGAGACCGTGCAGACTTTGCTGATCATTCAGAACGTCTTGACCAACAACATGAACGCTGCGACTTCTTGGGCTCTGCACGGACTTACCATACGACTTGCTCAAGGTCTCGGTATTCATCAACCTTGTCCTCCAAGCATACCTAGAGAACTGGCATTCCCACGGTCAAAACTGTGGTGGGGTGTCGTTTGGCAAGATAGCCTACTCTCGATCATATACGATCGTGCTTCAGGACCAACAACCGCAACAAAGACGACCATGCCTATGCCAATGCGCTACGGCAACATCTCGGAGTACCACAGAACCATGTACCCTCTTGTGCAAGTGGGTCTCGAGATTGTGCGTGATCGTGAGAGGATCAGCGAAATGAGCGCTCACGAAATGCATGAAAAGATTGCCACCCACCGGGAAGCCATCAGTCAGCTCATGAGAGATTCTGCCGAATACCTCAGGGACTCGAGAAAGTGCGCTTCGCCACAGCAAACGCTGGAACATTGGGCTTTGTACCTGCACACGTCCTACACTCTCTCGGAGCTGTGTCGACCTGCAATCAGCACTCGTCACGCTAGTAGGGAGATGCTCTCGGCGTATAAACCGCTGTGTGTTGACAATCTTATCAACACCGTTGAGGCGTTTCTGGGCCTCAACAACATTACAGCCTACGCTCGTCAGTCTTGGGCGGCGATTCATCGTGGACTGGGTTCTGCTTTACTTCTCGGAATTCTTGGCGAGCACAACAAGAATGATCGCGCTCGCCATCTTCTCGCTCGTTTCATCAGCGCCATTCACGACATCACCACCAATATCGATCCCAACGAGGTCGCTGCACCTTTGCAGCGCGGAATTTCTGCACTGAACCGCCTGGGCATCTCGGAAGTTCCCGGTGGCCAACAGCGTTACGAAGAACACCTAAACGACGCTGGTATTGGTTTGTCAGCCGACGGCTCTCTGAAGCTAGAGCACAATCCAGCAATGTACACCACACCGAACTCGGAAATGGGATCTGGTGACGAGCAGTCGCCTTACTCTGTGCTAAATACGATCTTGTGGGGCGCTACCAACCCTATGGTGCAACAGACTCACGGTCACGGCCACTTGCCTGTTCCGGGCATTTGATGATAAAAAGTCTGATACATACGGTCGATTGGACTTGGTCACGAACAAGGCGCTGTGAAAAGATGGGTATTGCTTTTGGGGAACCAGACAGGTGGTGCGGAAATGCGGCGTTTAGACCCATGGGTCGGTGGCTGTGAGATATCCTTTTGCCAAAAATTGGTGATTCCTGTTCTTGTCGGAATGTTATTTGAATACATTTTTCCACACCTCTCAGACCTTGCCTTGCGACCTTGCTTCCGTACTCGTCCAATGTGGCGTAGTGTACTGGCTTCTTTCAGAAGATTGCCGAACTCGCGCATCATGCATGCCCATCGACGTCTGCCGGGAACCTCTGTGTGTTGTCGATGCTGAGGGCTGTATATCCTGCTTGGGTCAAGTGTCGCTCTCCAGATAACGGGCCTGATGGTGATTCAATGATTCTGTTCACTCATTTCTGTAGGCAGTGCAAGACAGCCACCTGGGCTTTATCGAATGACAGTCCATCGAATGTGAACCGTCCCTTCAATCTAGAAATCATAATAAGAGAAATGCACGTGGTTCGTCGTCATCAAGTCAAATTCTAGTCCTCTATCAAATGCAACAAACAAACGGGCTATAGCTCATCATGCTTCGGTCGTCCAGAGTCCTTGTGCAGATCGACTCCCTTCTTCTTCCTCCACTTCTCCCAAAGCTCGAAGAATTCCTTCTCCATGCCCTTCTCCATCTGATCGGGCAAGACGACCACGTACTCCACGTGTAGCGAGCCGAACTCGGGCCCGTCGCCCTCGTGCCGCCAAACCGGCATGCCTTCGCCCTCGATCACTTCCACCGCGCCCGGCTGCACGACCTCGCCGCGCTTCCTCTCCAGCCTGACGACGTGCCCGTCCAAGTGGGTGATGTTCCTCTGCCAGCCGCCCATCCAGGCTTCTCTCAGCGAAAGCGCCTCTCGCCAGAACAAGTCCTTCTCTTTCCTCCTGAAGAACGCGCCATCGTGCCTGTGCGCCTCGTCCGCCGAGATCTCAGGATTTTTCTCCACAACATTCACCACCAGATCGCCCGCCTCGTAATCGGGACTCTCGTCCGCTTCGTTCTCGTAGTTCACCCGCACGCCCTTGGGCATACCGGGCTCAATGTGCAACTCGTACGACTCTTCCGACCTAACCACGCGCTCTCCATTGCAAGTCTTGCAAACATGCTTAACAGTGCTGCCCTTGCCGCCGCACGCATCGCACTGCATCTGCATCTGCTGGAAAATGCCCGGCGCCAACATGTGCTTCTGCACCACCATGCCATGGCCCTTACACTTGTGGCAAGTGTCCCGCTCGCCGTCCTCGCTGCCGCTGCCGCTGCACTTCTCGCAGATGACCTGCTTCTCCACTTTGAACTCGTGCTCGGCGCCGACGTAGAAGTCGCGCAGCGGCATGTGCACCCTCACCTCCATGTTCGGCCCTCTCCTCTGCCCGCGCCCGAAATGTCCGCCGCCGCCGAAGAACTGCCCGAAAACATCGAACGGGTCGCGACCGCGTCCGCCTCCGCGTCCGCCGCCCTGCTGGTGCTGCGTCACGCCCTCGTGGCCATACTGATCGTAGATGCGACGGAGTTCGTCGTCCGAGAGGACCTCGTAGGCCTGTGAGACCTCGACGAAGCGCTGGTGCGCGGTCTCGTCGTCCGGGTTCTTGTCCGGGTGGTACTGCTTGGAGAGTTTGCGGTAGGCCTTTTTGAGTTGGCGGCTGTCGGCGTCTTTGTCGACGGAGAGCAGTTTGTAGTAGTCTTCGGCGGCAAGGGCGAGGAGGGGCAGGAGGCACAGGAGTGCGAGGGCGAGGCGGGCGAGCATGTTCGCCAGTGATGTGTGGTGGTGGTGGTTTGTTGTTGGTGGTGGTTGAGAGGGAAGGGCTTATCGCTGGCGTGACATGTGATAGTGGGTGGAGAGCGAGGTGGCCCGGTGGTGTTGCTTGTTGGTGAGGTTTAGTTTTGCATTGTATGGGAGTGATACGATACAATACAATGACTGGGAAGAAGGGAGTGTAAGTGTATCGTAAAGTCGATCGTCAAAAGAAGATCAAATGAACACTTTCCCTCTACTATCTTATCCGCAAGAAGCTCCAGCTGGCAACATTGTTGCCGTCCCCTAGCGCCATGCCAGCCAGCCCGGGCGTCAGGTAACGTCAGTGTCCTAGAAGCGGAACAGACCTAGAAGCGGAATACTACGCAGGCAGGACATATTCTACGCAGTACGTGATGAAAACATCGCGCATCAGTATGAGATATACCCAGAGTGTTCCGCTTCTAGGACATTAACGTTACCCGAGAAAGCTTGTTGCCTTGCTTGCATCGTACATAGAAAGCCATATTTGCCCATGTCGTGCGTGCTGGCATGTAGTACAACACATGTAAATGACATCGTAGTAGTGTAGCCATACAAAATAACAAACGCTCAATCGCTAATATAAATTTGTCCGCCAGACCTCTGCGCTACTAGCTAAACTCTTTCGAGAGACATGCCCCATGGCACATGTCATTTTCCTCGCTGACCCAAACGGCGTGAAGAAATCACAGGGCTGCGTAGAACATCGTCATGGTAGTAGTTATCTATTTCCCGTCTAGAACAGGCCCAGTAGGTCCTCGTTCGTCTTCTTCTTGTCGCCTCCGCCGCCGAATTGGGATTGAGGCGCAGGAGGCTGTCCACCGTTCATGTCCATTCCTGCGAACCCGTTCATCAGATCAGCGTCGCCACCAGCTCCATTTGCGGGACCTGGTGTGTTGCCGAACATGCCCATCAAATCGTCCATACCGCCACTGGGCGCGATGGGTGAAGCAATACCCGGACTGGCAACGCGCTGTGGTGTGCCGGCAAGACCCTCGAGTCCCGATCCTCCCATCGCAGGCTCCTTCTGCAAAGATGCAGGTGCTGCGCCATCGAAATCGATGTCGAGCAAGTTCTCTGCATTCTGAGGAGCGCTCGATGAGTTGACGCCGGCCACTGCTGCGGAAACAGCTGCTGCGGCGATCGGGTTCTCGCGAGCGTTTTGCTTTGCTTCTTCGATAGCGGCGGCTTGCAAAGCAGAAGCGCGACCTTGGCCAAGGAAAGCCGAAGGAGGCTTGTGGTAGACTGAAGCAAGTGTTGAAAGATGAGGAAGGAGGCTGTCGAGAAGTGGTCCAGGGAGTACGGGTATCGTGCTTGTAATAGGTGGGCGAGCAGAAAGGACAACGTTCTTGGCGATTTGCGGGTCAGAAGAAAGTAGTCGCCAGTATACGTATGCTCGATCGCGGATATCGGGGTTGTCGCTCTCTGCTGTAGCAGCCTGGAGCACCTTTTGCACTAGACCTTGTGATTCGTCGGGTTTCTTCAAGAAGAGCTTGACGACTGCTGTGATGATCTGGAGTTGTGTCTGTGCTGTCATTAGTATGTGCAATCAATCCTGTGTAACAATAGAAAGACGAACCTGCGTAAATTCCTCGTTGAAACCGTCAACAAAACCAGCGAGAATATCGCCTGCATTGGAGATCTTCTCGGCATACTCTCCAACAATCCAGATCAAGCTACCTCTGGCGTCGGGGTCGTCCAGATCATCAATGCATTGACAAAGTGTGGGAATGATACCCTCGTAGCCAGGGTAGCGTCTGAAGATATCCTTGATCACAACAATGACCTCCTGCACGACGTAGCCCACCTTGGTGTTGATGAGCTCAAGCAGCACATTGACAGCCTTCTCAGCACACTCCTCAATCTTGATCGCCACCTGGCCAATCGCACGAATCGCCTTCTTCACAAAATCCATGTCCACTTCCATCGCGTATTCCTTAAGCTCATTAAGCAGCTGGTCAGCGTTGGTGTGGTTGGCTATCCGGACCATGATCTCCAGTTTGGTGAGTTTGAGGTATGGCGGATCATTGTATTTGCAGAAGAAGACGCGCAACTCCTTGTCCAGAATTCCAGGCTGCTTCTGCAGTAGCAAATCGATGTTCTTGAGCGCAACGTACTGCACTTCGGGCTGTGACGAGACGAGAGTGACCAGCGGAGGCGACATTCTCTTCATGTATTGTTGGCGCAGCTGCGAGCTCTCGATGTGCTGAACATGCATGAAGACAGCCTTGACAGCCGCTAGGACGACCGAGGGGTTGACGTGCTGGAATTGAGGGCTCACTCGTTCGCAGATGTGCTCCGCTTCCTTGGTGTCTTGTGCCTGATACTCTGCCAATGTGGTCAGGATTGTGACTCGTCCCCACTCTGTGCACTCGTTCAGCGCGAGGAGCATCTTCTTCAGCAATGTGCTTGTAACAACCAGCGCTTTTGTCTCCGGTGCTGCTTCGTTGATCTCCACAAGCGCAGTCACGGCGTTGGCGACCACCATGGGATTGGAGTCGCCGACCATCTCCTGCAGTGTCTCAATGAAGCCTTCCTCCACAGCCAGCACCGGGTTCAAGTCGAACAGTTTTGCGACGCACAACGCAGCGGTCTTGCGAACGTACGGCGATTCATCTTTCAGAGTCTTCCGTAGCGGTTCCTCCATGTAATCCACCATCTTATCAACCCGAATACAGCCCATCGTCCTCACAGCCAATGCCCTGACGAGCGGATTAGGGTCCTCTGAGTCTTGCACGAAAGTATTGACAGCCAGAATACACAAGTCCGGATGTGACTTTGCGTAGTTCATCAGGTAGAGGTAGACCAGCTTCTTCTGGCCGAGGTCTGCGGTGGCGATGTTCTTGAGGACGTCGGGGAAGAGCGACGAGACGTCTTTGCCCAGTGTCATGGACATGATGGTCTTCTGAATTGCTTCCTTGCGCTCCCAGGCATATTGAGAGACCAGTCCGGATCGCAGTTCGTAGGTCTCGCCTTTCCTAGGCGCTGCGAGGGCGTTTCGGAGCCTGTTGACCGCCATTGTGGTGATGTGGTGTGGTTGGTTCGCTCAAGAAAGAGTGTTGTTGTTCGGTCGCATAGGTAAGTTGGAGTTTGGAGGGGGTAACAGCAGGGTCCTGAGTATTGGGGTCGGTGTGTCACGGCGTGGGTGGCAGACGTGAGGTCGTTATATATCGGGGTAGGAGGGCAAGAGAATGTACAGCCAGATTGGAAGGCGAGTCGTCAAAGTGGCCCGGTGGTGTATTAGAGTGGCAGGCTTGTGTCCCGACGACCTTCAACATTCCCACGCTGCCGTGATGAAGGTCATGACTTAAGCTTTGGCTCGCCAAGACAGACGCCGTTGGACGACTTCACGCGAGTCTACACGGCTGGAACGGAACATACACAATCTGGTCGTAGACGGAAACCTGAAACCGCCAGTCAAAATGGTATGTATACAACACGACTGCAAATGTACCGAACATACACTAACATTCTACCTCTCAGTCCTCCAACTTGCCCAACCTTCGCCGTCTGTTCGTCGAGGCTCGCTCAGATGCCGAAGAAAGCGCGTACTCGCGCAATGCAGTAAGCTCATGTGCATTTGAGACTATTGCTGCTCGTGCTGATGTGTTCCAGTTCTACAATCTAGTGCTGTTCATGTCATCGGTAGCTCTGTTCAGTCTGGCTGCCCAAAAAATGCACAACCAGAAATAAGCCTTACCTACAATATGCAGTGGCAAATCAGTATGACACGGTCGCTGCTGAAGATACGTGTGCTACGGTCCATATTGTCACTGGGCTATTGCGTCGCTTGATGGCAGCATGATGAATCTAGCCTTGCTACTGTATCGTACGCCAATGCCCAGGCTCGCAGCGCATCCAAGGCAGGCGCAGCGAAAACGCAAATTGCTTGCTTGGTCATGCGCATCTCGTGCTGCCAGTAAATGTGAATCGCAGCATAGGGACTGGTGGCTACCCGCAACATTGATTCTGCACCTCTGTCAAACCGACAAAATTCTGTGGTTGCCAGAGACACCTTTCCTCTTCCACATTTCCGAAGACTGAGTCTGCGCGCCGAGATGGACTGTACACAAACTCCACTAGGTACCGAAGAGCGTGCGCCTTTGTACATGCCAGAAAGCCTCACAAGACGCCAACGCCTCCGGGCGATTGCAGCAGGAGGCGAACATCTTTACGAGCCACCCAACACTGCCGAAGCCTTTGCTCGCCTCGAAGCCGCCATCGACGAGGTCAAATTTCATGGATCCACGAGCGAAGGACAAGGGCTCATTGCAAGACGCCAGCGTCTGAGGGAGATCGTTGCGACCTACCAAGACCTCTACGAACCACCAGACACTGCCGAAGCTTTTGCTCGACTTGAGGCTGCGATCGACGAAGTCAAACGTCATGTGTTGGCTAGCGGCAAGGATAGTGGAGAAGACCAGATGCTGGACCCGCCAACCACTGCGGAGCGCTTCAATCGCATCGAAACCGCTATCGATGAAGTGCTTGCTGGTCATACTATTAGCACTGAGACCCCTCGGCGAGTACAGAAATCGACATCGGACCCATATTTATCGACAAAAAGTGCTGGCACAGATCACAAAGATGTTGCGTATCTCCTGAGGAAACGCCAGTTACGATCCGCAAACCAGAGCGAGTCAACAAGATCCACCCACTCGCCGGACAAATCAACTAAAGCCCCCGAATCTCCTGGCTTGAAGCGCAAACCACATGGGTACTTTTACAGATGCGGGTCTTTACGGCTACGGAGCGAGATCTACAAGCCTAGCAACAGCTGTAATCCGACTCCTGCTGAAGTCGATCTGACCACGCACAGTGCTATTGGTTTTCCAATCTCGGAAGCTGAAGGCACAGGGAAAAACCATGACGTGGACGTTTTTCGAGACGATGATTCGGTGAAGGCATTTGCGAACCAGACATACCAGAGCGTGAGAGAAAAATACTCCTAAGTCAAGGAAGGCGGTACGATGCGGTAGGGTTTGGGCGTTTGCTTCAATGTAAGTGTTTATCAAGGGTCAGCCTTTTCTTCATGCTCGGACACTCCCTTCATCAGTATTTAGTCGGTGTGTTGAACAGAAAGTTGATTGTAACATGTATTATTCAATTAAAGCTAGCTGTTATCATAAGCCATACAAACTTAAAATTGAAGCAGAACCAAACACGACTTCAAGATTGATCGTCTCAAAGCAATGGCACTGATCACTGCAGTGTCTGAACAGACGCCTTCTGCACTGGGCTCTCCGAGCGAGTAGAGCCGGCGACATCTGAGTAAGGCGCCGTGCTGGAAGCCTCCTCTTGCGCCCTCTCCATCGCCTCCACCCTCTGCTGCTCAGTGTACTGGGTGCTGTCGTGCGGCAGTACATTAGCACCGCCGTTGCTTGCGTGCGTCTGCTGCACAACATCCTCGTCTGCCTGACCAGGCATGGCGTTCGAGCCAAGCTTGCCGCTCTGCGACACAATGTTTGAGTGGCGCGGCTGCCACGCCCTCAGACCCTCTTCGGCATCGTTGAGCGTTTGCCTTGCGGCTTCGGCGTTTGTGTACACTGGGCGCTCTTCGCCGGGCACGATTGGCGTGTCGTCGAGCAGGTTGATGAGCTGGCGCGCCTGGGTCGCGAGTAGGATCTGCTTCTCGGCGCGCTCGATGATGGCCGCGGTGTGGACGTCGTAGGCTTCCTTGAATTTCTGACGGGTGATGTTGGTGAGTTGTGCTTCGGCGACGAGGGATTGGGCTTCGGCGCGGACGAGCTCTTGTTCGAGGGTAACGAGCTTGGTCGACTCGGGCTCCCTGTATTTGAGCTTTTGGATCTCGTCTTGGATCTTTGAATGCTATCGTTAGTACGTGGTCTCGCCGGCTTGACGGATCTGCGAAAGTCCCTACCTTCTGCTTGTGTGTACGGCTGGGTTGTACCGAGCTCTCCGTGTTGCGGATCTGCTTCAACACGCTACGACTGTCCTCCAGTCCCTGGGCAAACAAGTCCTCCTGCTCAGCAATCTCCGCCAACAACACACCAAGCTTGTCGCTGACATCGCTCAAGGCTTCGTCGTTGGTGCTCTCGCCCCATTCGCTCAGCTGTCCAGCAATGGAAGCGCCCTCCTTGGAAGCTTGCTCGTAGGCGTTGATCGCATGGTTCTCAGACTTGATGAGCTTGTAGAGCTTCTTGGATAGCTCGGGCTGTTGATGGCCGCGCAGAGAGGCGAGCGAGAAGTGAGGTTTGCTCGAGGTACTGCTGGTGTTTTCGCTGCGCTTTGAGCGGATGGAGTGGGAGCGGCCGATGTTCCTGCGATGTAATTAGATTGTATCCTGCATGTTGTGACGATCACATCGCACAGCTCGGTGCTATCAGATGTCATTGTTTACTTACATGGTGGAGCTGTTGGGTTGGTGTAGGGCAATCTTCGGCGCGAAGGTTTCGGTGCCGATAGCTGAGTGTTTCGTGTAAACTGCGATTTGCTAAATTGACAGGGATTATGAGGAGGATTGTCAAGTGGCTTGCGTTTGGTCAGACGATTCTTGTCCTTCCTCGCAGCAGGAGTGGAAGGCTGCGGCAGCTAATCACCCTCCTACGTCATCGCCAGACCCCACTATCGTTACCATCCGACCAACATTGATCGAACCACCACGAGCACGAGCATGAACAGACTTTACCAACATTTTGATCACGCGAGATATGCTAATACTTGTTATTTACATGGACGACAAATAGTTCGTATCTTCCGGTCGGAGTGAACAGCATCCGTTTCATCCTTGCCGACCAAGCTCCATCAGATTCACATCCTTTTTCGTGGTCCCGTCTTTTGGTGTCTCCAAGCTGATCCTGTGTGTCTGCGAGTATAACGATCCTTTGATCCTTCTATGGAGATGTTCGACCTGTTCCGCGGACTCCTCACCTCGGAAGTCGGGTTGTATATCCTAATGTATGAACGTGGTCCAATTTGTTTCGACACAACGAGTGTTTCCTTCATTCGCGTAGGCCCAGATCTCCCATAACGTGCTTCCGTTCATGAAGAACCAGCGCTCGACTCATGACACTTGCCTCATTGCTGCTGGTTTATTCGGAGCATCAAGATCCTATCTCAGCACCAGTCAAGTCAGCGTTTACCAAGCCGCAGATCGCCCCAACCCAACGAACGAAATCGGAAAGCCCAAAGTCAACGACCACTACCTGCCCTCCGGCTTTCACGACGCACTCGAAAACCCGATCTTAGAAGAGGCATACTGACGCCAAATCGACTGCGAGCAGAAGTTCAGAATCACATACGTTCACGACAACGACGCCGAGCTAGCAAACTCCCAGAAACGAGTTTCTCTTCTTGTAAACCCGGAACTTGAGTGCGCCAGCGATGTAGCCACGTACATTACGGAGCAAGCAACTTGCTATGGACAGGCCAAGGAGCAGAGTATGTTTGTCAATTCGCTGCCGAGTAATTGTGATGTAATCACTTTCACCGATGACCAGTGCAGAGACGACCCTTTGCATATGATACCGATCTTGAATGCAGCAACTGGCTGCTATAGCACTGACTCATTAGGCTGACTCGCACTCATGATGGTCGGTAGATGGTCCTCATCCGCTGAGTGACGCGCAAGAAGCAGAGGCAGCTGATCATCCTTTTACGTCGTCATGGGTAAAACCCGCTACCATGCGGCCAAACATCACTAGCACAACCATAGACTTCACAGAACGTTCGAGTAACATTGATACAGGTGACAAATGAACTTTTCGTTGCGGTGGAATTGAACAAAACTCATTGATGGCTAAGTTACATCATGGGATCCGGTTTGGCCATCTCATTACTGAGATGTTACTCCTCAACACCACGCAGAGGTACGGATCAATCGTCGAGGTGGGTTTTTATAGAGGTTTGCCCGGGCCTCTAATTTTTCCTCATACGCAAGTCCATCCATGTTGCCCATCCAGTCGGTCGCCCATCCAGTCGGTCACCCATCCAGTCGGTCGCCCGTCCAGTCGGTAGACCATGGAGATCGCGCCATGACTGCTTTCCCAGCTTTCGTCAGGTCGGCATCGTCCAATGAATGCTCTCAATTTCAACGGCCCCACCGTGATTCACTCCTCGCATCCTCAGCCTATTGATTACAAGCATTGCTGCCTGCAAGGTTCAGTCCGATTCCGCTTTCAAAAATCCCCCTCTTGCACCCTTGCGCTGTTTCATCACAAAGAGACTAGGCCAGCACTAAATACTGACCCAGAACCAAGCACACCATTTCGGTCTGACCTTTCGATCTGCCTATTACGTATTATGCTTCAGCCCTGCGGCAAACAAGCACATACGTCCTCGGGACAGACCTTTCGATCCGCCTCCTCGGTATGTGCAGGTGTCCGAGTTTCGTTGTGACTCCATCAACCAAAGGCCCATAAATACCCTCATTTCATCGATCATCCAGTTTGTCGCTCG
Organism: Cladosporium cucumerinum; assembly: GCA_023634325.1. NCBI lineage: Eukaryota > Fungi > Ascomycota > Dothideomycetes > Cladosporiales > Cladosporiaceae > Cladosporium > Cladosporium cucumerinum. The sequence goes on along the minus strand of JALDQA010000012.1, from coordinate 1,061,419 downwards.
AATGTTTGCTGTTCGCAATGATGAATCCAGACTTCGGTGTCAGGCGCTTGTCGGGACAATCCAGCAGATCCATCCAGTAGATCCATCCAGTAGATCCAGCCAGTAGATCCAGCCAGTAGGTACATCCGATAACCAAGCTTTCGCCACTCTCGCCTCTCAACCTGTACCCAAATTTCGAACCTGTACCTCAAATTCATCGGAGGGCCCCTCCCCCATTCACTCCTCGCTTCATCAGCTTTATACCTGCAAGCATTTCTGCCTACAGGGTCCTGCCAAGATTCCGCTCTCCCTCCGCTTCCATGGGGTTGTGTCGTCACAAGAGACTAGGTCAGCACTAGATACTGACCCAGGAACCCTGCTCGCACTCTTCGTGATCGGACCTTTCGATCCGCCTATTCAGTGGCAGCAGCCCCTGCGGCAAACGTGCACACACCTCCTCAGAAACAGACCTTTCGATCCGCCCCTCCGTATGTGCACGGGTCCGAGTCTCGAGACAGGCAGCAACCCACGCGCATCCCATCGGCATCCAGATCCAGGGTTCGGTGTCGGATGCTTGTGGCGAGTTCTAGATATCGGGCCTAAGGGCACGGCGGTGGCCTACTCGGTGTGTGGATTGTGGCGTTGGTGTTTGTCTTTTGTCGAAGAAGGGCGATTGGTGGCGCTGTGTCGGGGTTGGGGTTCTCACTTCAGACCGCGCGTCAGTAATGCTGGCATTTAGTGGTCCTCAAAGGCCTGTAGGCTCGTAGCCTTGAACTTACTGCTCCTCAGTGGGACTCGTTGACTTCGCATAGTCGAGAGTTGGGGTTGCTGTGGGCCTTGTCGCTGGTGGTCGCTGATGGTCGTGAGTGGTTGTGAACGACAGAGTGGGAGTGAGTGAGAGTGAGTGAGAGTGCGAGCTTTGGAGGGGGCCTTACTTTGCCACTGTGCGACGGGAGACTCCCGGTGCTTGGCCGCCGTGGTCATAAAGAAGGAAGGAGCGACCGGCACGGCTGCCTCAGGCGTGAGTTAGATATCAGTAACTTGCAAACACAATGCGAGGGGATTGGAGTAAACTCCCAGTCACTAGTTCTCTTGTATGGCTCTAAATTTACCTCAGTATTTCCTCAAAATCTGCGCGTTGATCTTTACATGCTGCAGCGAGTGATCGTATATGTTCGCACCCAATACCACAACATCCTCCCACAATGCTGGCTCCATTCTCAATCCATCGATTCGCATACTCACCATATTGAGCAGGATTCAGATCTTCCCTGATACCGGATACGACTTCGTTGGCTTGATGCATCTTTGGCTTTGGTTCAAACGAGTTCGCATATGCGCCGATGCGCACGCTCTCGCCGACGACATCCTTCGCGATGCGGACTGCAGCATCAATGACCTCCGGGCGGCAACAGTTGAAGAGTAGGGCTTTGACGCCTGAACGTAAGGCCCAGCGTGCGGCATCTAGCACCAGCTCTCCTGAGCGAAGGTTCGGCGGACTTTCGTCGGACTCGTCCAATGTGAAAGCAATCCAGACTGGCTTGTTGCTGTACCTCGTCGCCGTCACGACCAACTCCGCTTCGGCGATGAGACTCAATGTTTCTCCAAGCCATATGTCCACGTATGGAGAAAGTCCCCGAACGAGGATGTCAATGTACGTAGGCGCAAGGCTGGCCTGGAACTTGTCAGGCTCATATGAACCAAAGAGAGGTGGCAGACTGCCAGCAACGACAACTTGTCCGGCAGTATCTGCAGCTTTTCGTGCCAGACGACCTGCATCGTCTGCCAACTTCTCACCATGTTGGAAGAACCGTTCTTCGCCAATGTGGAAAGGTACCAGTGCGTACGAGTTCGTGGTCAGCACTTGAGCGCCAGCAGCTGCGAACTCAGCGTGCACCTGTTCGACCAGCTGAGGAGCCTCCATGAGTGCTAGAGCAGACCATTCTGGTTGGTGAAAAGGAGCATTGAGGCGCATGAGCTCGCGGGACATGCCGCCGTCGAGGATTAAGACTTTAGACATCTTGGGCACCACAAATTTTGAGTTTTGAACGTAGCATGTAGTTATGATGCTGAAGCAATGTTAGGACAGGATGTCGGCCTTCCTTGCTCTGAGATGTCGAGAATCCACTCTACAGATGTCGTGCTTCAAGCATGGGGATCACGACACGACGTTGTTATAGACCACAACTATTGACCGCCGAGACTTATGACCGGGGACAGAGTGGATCACTTAGAACCCCTCGGGGTTTGTTGGCATCATTGGGGATGCGGAGCAACGATGTGGGGAGACGAAAGCCCGAAAGGCAAAAGGCGATGGTGATGTATGTCCAGCCACATTCGCTCCTCTGCAGGCGACTTGTCCGTTCAACCGACATGTCCAAGACCGTCTAAGCTCGGCTTGTCGATCGTATGCTATAGTTTTGTTTTGCTTGTAGGTTGATGCTCCCTTTTTTTTCAAACATCAAGAATCCCATCCCAATTGCCCCTACGAACATCATGTCATTACGAAATATCACGTCAGACGTCCACGCGGCGTCTCTCAAGGACCCAGCCCAGTTTTGGGCCCACCAAGCACAGCAATTGACTTGGACTACCACACCAACTTCAGCTTTTAGGGAATCGCAACGAAAGCTCAAAGACGGCTCATCACACGCAAGCTGGGCATGGTTTCCAGACGGCGAGATCAGCACATCATACAACTGCATTGACCGCCACGTCGAAGCTGGCAATGGAGACACAACAGCGATCATCTGGGACAGTCCCGTGTCCAATAACAAGCAGCACATAAGCTACGCCGAGCTGCAGAAAGAAGTGGAGACATTAGCTGGTGTATTGAGGGAAGAGGGCGTGCAAAAAGGAGATGTCGTTCTGATATACATGCCTATGATACCCGCGGCGCTGATTGGAATCCTGGCTTCGATCAGACTGGGCGCGATACACGCGGTCGTGTTTGGGGGATTCTCTGCGACGTCGCTAGCACAAAGAATAGAGGCGAGCAAGCCCAAGGCAGTTCTCACGGCTTCTTGCGGTATTGAGGGCGCGAAAGGTCCTCTTTCATATCAGCCGATGGTGAGAGGCGGCATCAAGCAGAGTCCACACAAACCAGCAAAGACGATTATCTACCAGCGCGAGCAGAGTCCGTGGCATGGTATCAATGAAGAGCAAGGCGAACGAGACTGGCAAGCGTTGACCAAATCGGCGAAAGAAAGAGGCGTCACTGCCGAGAACGTGGCTGTCAAGAGTAATGACGGCTTGTACATAATCTACACCAGCGGCACAACGGGTCTACCCAAAGGCGTTTTGAGAGAGGCTGGCGGGCACGCAGTCGGCCTCAATCTGAGCATTCGGTACCTGTTTGGCATCAGAGGACCTGGCGATGTCATGTTCACCGCGAGTGATATCGGCTGGGTTGTCGGCCATTCATACATTTGCTACGCACCGCTACTCGCTGGCGCTACAACGGTATTGTTCGAAGGCAAGCCGGTCGGCACCCCAGATGCAAGCACTTTCTGGAGAATTCTGGAAGAGCACAAGGTCAACTCGTTATTCACAGCACCAACTGCCCTTCGCGCGATCAGGAAAGAAGATCCAGATAACAAGTTCTTCGAAGAGCGAGGTCGCAATGGCGGTTTGAAGAATTTGCGTGCTTTGTTCCTTGCTGGAGAGCGGAGTGAGCCTTCGATCGTCAAGATGTATGATGACTTGCTTGGGAAGCATTGCGCCCCGAACGCTCATGTAATCGACAACTGGTGGTCTTCCGAATCTGGATCCCCAATGACTGGCTTGCCTCTGCTACCCTCGACTGGCTTTCAGTACAGCGATATGAGCGGCACCGATGCCATTAAAATCAAACCTGGCTCTGCAGGCAAACCCATGCCAGGTTTCGACATCCGTGTCGTCGACGATGAAGGAAATCCAGTCAAACAAGGTGAGATGGGAAACATCGTTCTTGGCACTCCGCTCGCACCAACAGGTCTCACAACCCTCTGGAACGACCACGAACGCTTCTACAAAAGCTACCTGAAACGATTCGATGGCTGCTGGCTTGACACAGGCGACGCAGGCATAATCGATGAAGACGGCTATGTACACATCATGTCTCGTAGCGACGACATAATCAACGTCGCTGCCCACCGTCTGAGCACAGGCGCCATCGAGCAAGCCATCAGCTCACACCCGCAAGTCACCGAAGTAGCAGTCGTCAGCTTTCCCGACCAGATAAAGGGCCACGTGCCTTTCGCTTTCATCGCAATATCCGATTCTCCGCCAAACCTGCTGAAAGAACTGAACGAGAAAGTAAGAGAATCAATTGGGCCGATTGCCACGCTGAGCGGATTTATCGCCTCGCCTGGTATTATTCCGAGAACGAGGTCCGGCAAGACTTTGCGACGAGTACTGAAGGAGATTCTGGAAAATGCCGTGGAAGGCAAATTCGACAAAGAGGTAAATGTGCCGGCGACGGTCGAGGACGCTAGTGTTGTAGAGAAAGCGAGAGTGGCTGTCAAGGAGTACTTCATGAAGGGCGAAGGCACGAAGATCAAGGCGAAGCTCTGAGAGAGAGAGAGCGGAGTCAGCATGTGGGCATGTATAATGAGAAATGAGAACACACCTATACATTGTCCTACCAGAGCAAGCTGCTGCCTTACCAGGGTTCGCCGTCAAGGTAGATCGTCAAGCCGAACTTGAGTGTGAGGGTGTAGATGGCCGACCAAACATAGTCTTTAAGTAACTTGTAGGCGACTTGCCGACCCGTGGAATTGGAGCACCATCCTCGCGGTTGCCTAGAATAGAAACACGTCAGAGTTCCCAAGACCATGAGTGTCATTTCAACCTCGTTATTGGATTCACAAGCACATGACACCCTTGTGATTATCAGGAAAAGGAGTGTATGCTCAAGTATCCAGAGAAGAATTGATCCTCTTCGCCTCCATAGGTTACGAAGGCGCTGTTGTCTGTGGAAATCAAGACCACGAGGGACATTAGCGACCTGTGGATGCGCGAGTGCTGCGTTGTCCATCGTGCCGGTAGACTTGTGAGATCGTTGGTCAGCTCTGAGGGAGGTGCCTCAGGCGAGACCATGTGCGAAAAGGCCTTGCCGCCGGTCGACGTCCAGCCAATCATGATCTGTTTCTTGTCCACCGGGCTCTCGAGTTTGCCGAACCCGGAGACAATAGTGGAGGTTGGTCCCCAAGGAGCGAGTGATCCGGGGTTGGCGATTGTAGCCTTTGTCTGCGCTCGGAGCAGAGCCTCCATAGATGCCGTTTCCAGCATAGAGTAGCCTGCAAGATTTGCTACCAAGTCCTCCCGCACCTTCGCTAACGACGATGGAGGATTGTTGAGACCCGCCGGAGAGGAGATGACCACTGCCTTCTCCACAAGGTCGGGGCGGATAGCTATCAGGACTTGAGTATTGTACGCGCCGGCCGACTGGCCGATCGACGTGATATTGGAGGCATCGCCTCCAAAAGCGTGAATGTTGGCACGCACCCACTCGAATACTGGGAGAGGGTCGCCTGAGCCAGCACTTTTTTAGAGCATAAACAGAGAGGACTGCCGAGGCCTTTTCGTCGTATTTATTCGACAGTCGCCAGTCCCTGTTCAAGAACGCCAAATGAGATCGCAGCTGCGGGTAGTTGCTGGCCAGATCCGTTGCCGAGAACTCCTCGTTCTGGCAGGCAGAGGCTGAGGAGAATCGAAACGCTTTGTGAAAGGCAGAGCGTAAAGAATGCCGTGGGAGACATGGGTTCTATCTCTTAAGAATGTCGACATAGCGACCCTGACGAAGCGTGACTGGAGGCATAGTTGATAGGTTCCCGGAATTTGCTTAATACGATACTTCCGCTTTCAAGCCAAGTGAATGGGCTTAGCTGAGTTCTAATACATTTTTGTTTTACCGTCGGCGACCTACATTATTTTCATTTCTGTCGGTATCGATGCTGATCCTGACATTCAGACCGATGTGCATGCATGCTACGATTGCCAGAGGACCAAAGTCAATTTGCAACTCGCATTGCCGTAGCCTCCGATCCCGAGTACTTGAATGAGAAATTAAAGCCAATCATTCTCGTGTTTATCGTAAGCACAGACGAGGTAAAAGTCCGTAGGTTTCATCACGCTCCAACAATATACTGCGTACAATACAGACGCTAAGGCGTCTTGCATTAATGATCGGCGACGCTACCTACATTGAATACCTCGAGATGCCACCGATGCTTTGACCTCAGACTTCGCATTCGGTGGGATATGACTAGCCACTCTCACTCTCCATATCGCTCAAGTCGCTTTCCTCATCCTTGACCTTCTTGCCTCTACCTTTTCCCTTCTTCGCTCCCTTCGCCGCATCTTTCTCCTTCTTCTTCTCGATCTGCTCCGCAAGGCGATCCCTCTCAGGCTTCCCCTTCCTTGACAGATCGGCCTCCAGCTTCAAAAACTCTTCGCTCTCGATGTCCATCCCGACCATGTTTTCCAGTAGCTTAATTTCAGTCGCCCAGATGTTCTTGTCTTCCTGTGCCTTGCCCTTCTCGTCTTTGACGAGATGTCCCTCTGCGTCGCGCACTTCGATAGGCGTCTCGAGTACAAGCGGCAGACCTGCGAAGCGAGGTTCATTGACGATGTTATGGAAAGCGCGGAGACCCAGGAAGCCAGTCCCAATGTTGGCGTGTAGGTCGCGGTGGGATGAGAAGGGTGCTTTGCTGTCGTTCATGTGCAACGCGCGGAGGTATTTGACGCCGACAATGCGTTCGAAATCGTCCATGGTAGCCGCAAAAGCCTCAGGAGTACGTAGATCGTAGCCACCAGCAAATGCGTGGCAAGTGTCCAAGCAGACCCCCACGCGTGTTTTGTCGTCTATGAGCGCGATGGTGTCGCGGAGGTCTTCGAAGGTGCTGCCGAGGACGTTACCACCTGCTGCCATGTTTTCGAGCAACGTGACGACAGTGGAAGTCTCCTTGTGTGCGCGGTTGATGTTGCTGGCCAAGTGCGCTATGGCCTTGCCTTTGTCACCATTTGTCGAGTTCGCCACGCCCGGGTGGAAATTGTAGAGTTTGATACCAAGTTTCTCGCACCGCTTGAGGTCATCCACGAAGGCGTCATAGGCTTGTTTTGTGCGCGCTGGGTCTGTGTGCGCAAGGTTGACCAAGTAAGAGCCGTGTGGTACGACATGTTCGTTCTGGTTGTATGAGTGGTGCTTGCAGTTGGCGTGGAATCCGTCCACGGCCTCAGTCAGTATAGGCGGGTTTAACCATTTGCGTTGCGATTTGAGGAAGAGTGCGAAAGCGTTGGCGCCAATGTGGACACTGTTGAGTGGTGCATTTTGTACACCTGAACGAGCGGTGTCAGTTAGATGTGCGTATTTTGGAAATGGGATGATTAAAATTGTATGTCTGTGCTACGCGGCTGTATATGGAAAGACTGACCTCCGGCACTTGACACATGAGCTCCAATGAAGAGCTTGTGCCCGATTGTACGAGCACTCAACGGCATTGCTTCAGACTCTTTTTCTTCCTTGGTCTTACGCCTTTTCTTGACAGGCTTCTCCTTTGCGAGCTCCTCCTCCTCGCCCGCCTCCTCCTTCTTGACTACCTTGGCTTTGGTCTGTCGTTTCTTGGGCGCCGGTTTAGGGGCTTCTTCAGACGAGAAAGCTGACTCCTCTTCCTCAGGCTCAGATTTGATCTTGCGAGTCCTTGTAGTGCATTTTTGAGTCGTGACTACTGCGCCGTTTGTATTCTCTGTTGCCGTCTCGCTCTTCACGATACTGCTTGCAGTCTTTCGTTTCTTGATGGGCTGCGTGGTAGAGTCGAGATCCGCGTTGACATTTGCCAATGCTGCCGCGACTTCGTCAAGATTGTGTGGCGGAGGCGACAGATCTGAATCGTCTACGACAGGCGCTTGGACAGCCTTGCGTTTCGGCATCGTAGCGAAGGTGTGTTGTGGCGATGTTGTTCAACGGCAGCACTAAAGCACTTCCGCTGGGAAGACGCGATTTGCAGGGTCGTGATGACGCGCGCTTTGAGGCTCGAGCAGACGTGCAGGCAGCAAGCAATCGAGAAGTTGAAAGGAGCCCTGGAGTCCGAACCGAACATCATGCTCCCTTCCATTCAGTCACGCGGATTACAGTATTTCCACAAAAGCCCAGGCGACGGCATACGCTATCCTAAATACTCTGCACTTCCAGGCCTATTCGTGTAGCCTTGCAATCGATACAGTGCCTACAGCGTGGCCTCGTCTACTCTTCAACCCAAGACACATGTGTTTTCAGATATTAGACAGACAGGCGAATGTCCAGCTGGCAAGATCACCCACTACTGGCAGTGAGAAACTGATGCGATTGCAATCTCCAGTGATCCTAATTGTAAATCGGCCTGGGCAATGCTCACGTGCTCCGATGCCAGAGCCAAGGTGACGCGAACGCGGAATGGAAGCGAATCTGTTATGTACATACTGGCAAATTAATGCTATACTCTGCAGGCCATCGAGCAAGCGTAGCACGTTAACTGAATCGCTACCACGCATGCTGATCTATGCACACCCAATGAGCAATTCAGCCAAGGTAGTATTGGCAGTCGCTAAACCACCAATCGGCTTCGCTTCTACTACAGGGACATGATCATTCGATGCCAGAGCGTACGGCGAAACTCGACCGTGTCGAAGCGACTACCAACTGCATGCACTGCGCCCACCTCATTCATACCACCTAAGCCACCACCATATACAGACCTAAGCGGCAGTCTCTGCTCGCTTCCAAGCGGTCTGCCACATGTAGTGCTGACATATGGCAACCTCAGGCTGGAACGGCAAATCGGGACCGCATACAGATGCAATACTACCCATGGCATCCCATTACTCGTTACCAATCTCATACAACATGATCGATTTGCTTGTATCCGCGGTGGCTGAGACACATTTTTTGTACGAAAACAGTCGATACTGAGGTCATACATTAGATTAAATGAAACATACCAGCAGTAGCACAATGTATGCCCAACATGGATTGTACGACATATAAAATAAACTAGTACTCAGAGGGTATGGAACTTTATCACCAAACAGCACGAACAAGCGTTTGAACAATACGCTCATCCGCAAAAGTCTCCCTTTGACTTCCCGAGAATATGCGTTCCAATAATCTTCTTCTGGCGACATTCGCTACCACAATCGCCACGGCACAGGATCTCGCAACAGTCCTCTCTGGCCAAGAATCGCTCTCCACGCTCGTCGGACTGCTTGGTCAGGTCCAAAACACCACCGAATTTCTCGCCTCGCAGGAGAAGGTCACGCTTTTTGCACCAAGCAACGATGCTTTAGCGAACATTGTTGCCGAGGGCGGCATCTTCAGCATTGAGCAAGCTGCAGCCGACCCTGGACTCATCGAGCAGATTTTGAGGTACCACCTGTTCAAGGGGGTCGTCAAGGCGGCGGACATCAAGGAAATCCCCCAGTTCGTGCCGAGCTACCTCAACTACTCTGGCATTGTCTTGGATGGCGAGGTCAGCGGCAGTAATGTCACTGGTGGACAGGTCGTCTCTGTGAACATGGACGAGGAAGGAAATGCGATCGTGACCAGCGGTATTAAGTCTACCAGCCAGGTGGTTGTTGCTGTGAGTCTATCCTCCTTTCGACATGTGCAAGACCAGCCAAACTAACAAATCATTTCAGGACCTCGAATTCGACAACGGAGTCATCCACATCATCGACAAGCTCCTCACCATCCCCCTCAGCGTCTCCGCCACCCTAATCGCAGGCAACTTCACCGCTCTCGCCGGCGCCGCCACGCAAGTCGACCTCGTCGCGCCCCTCGAAGATCTCTCCGATGTCACGATCTTTGCCCCAAACAACGACGCCTTCCAGCGCCTCGCCGCCAGCAACTTCACCGCTACCGACGAAGAACTCGCGTCGATCCTGAAATACCACGTAATCCAAGGCACAGTCGGCTACAGCACCTCTCTCAGCAACAACACCAAACTCCCCACCCTCAACGGCGAAGAGCTCGACATCACCATCAGCGCCGACGGCGCCGTCTTCGTCAACGCCGCGCGCGTCATCAACGCGGATATCCTGCTCGAAAACGGCGTCCTGCACGTTATCAACGAGGTCCTTAACCCTGCCACCCCCGACGCCAAGCCTGCCGACAACACCGCCGACGACGCGGTGAGCCTTCCGCCAGTAGTTCCGTTCACGTCTGGCATTCAGCCCGAGACCTCGATTTACAGCGAGCTGACGCAGACTACGAGCTTTGTTGCTGCGGGTCTTGTGACCGCGATGCCGGATGCTACCGCTTCGGCTGGGGGTGCTGGATCGGGGACTACTAGTGCTCCGGTTGTGGAACAGACTGCTAATGCTGGAGCGCGCATGGAGATGCCGATTCTGGCTGCGGTTGCTGTTGGTGCTGTGGCTTTTGCTGTGCAGGTGTAGTGTGAACTGACGGAGAGTGAGCGCGAGAAGTGTTAAGGACGTGGTTGGCATGTGAGGAAACAAGGAATAGTGAGATTGTTGTGGAGGACGCTGGGAATGGAAGAGTGGTTGACACAGATTGGGGGAGAGCGTGTGGGGACGAGTGGAAGTAATATTTAATGTGAGAGTTTGTGGCAGTCTTTGCAATTGCAGTATATACAGCGGTATGACTTTAAAGCCTCGTCTATGTCTTTGTTGTACGTTCTGTATCGTGTAGCGATCTTTTTTTCGTCTCTTTTCAAGCATCACGCCTTATCCCTGCCACCCAGCATCCTTCAAAGCCCACTTGACGGCCTCTCCGACATCCTTGCTTACAAAATCCGGCTTAGCACCCTCTAAGTGCTCACCACCGGCATACACGCCCGTCTCAACCAAACAGCTACGCCACTCGCTTCCATACGGACTACGGTAGCCGTTCGCACCACGGATATCGCTCTCAGGGTTGTCGCCGATCATGTACACGCGCCTGAGCGGATCGTTAAGCCCCACGGAGCTGTACAAATTCTTGCGATACTTACGCAGCAAGCGCTCGGCGAATTCGTACGTGGGCTGGTAGGGCTTGCCCATAACTGTCTTCTCTAACGCTGCGTTGCCGGTTGTTGCGGCCCAAAGACCGGCAAATGCTTCGCGGAATCCGCCCTGACCCAGACGTGGGAGATGGTATTTGGCTGCCCACCAGAGGTCCGGGTTGCTGTAGTAAAGGTGTGGTTGCGAGTCTTGAAGGTAGCCATTGTTGGGGAGCGATTTGTCACCGTTCTTGGACGAGAGGGTTCCTAGGATGCCGCGCTCGGACAGCAGGAGGTCGATGATGATCGAAGCATCGAGACCCCAGTCACGAGGATCGTTGTAGACAAACATTGCGTCAATCTTGAGGCTGTTGGCTTTGTCGTTCGGGTCGATGGGCTTGGGAAGCGGGTTGGCGAAAGACTCGTAGTAGTCCTTGAACACTTTCGCGAATGGCCAGATTTCCGGATGTGCTACCACGATATCGGCAGGTGTCACGACATTCTTAAATCCGTATCCGCGCGCGACGGCAGCACATTTGTCACCTTCACCGCCGGCTACCAGGATAGTCTTGTCAAACAAGTCGGTCATCTCCGCGAATGGAGTGTGCGATTGTACGAACATGCTCTTGTCCATGGAGACTTGAAGCTTCTCGGAGACTTCAGCGACGCGTTCCTCCTCTGATTTGCCGCCGCCATTGGTGAGAAGGATGAAGGGTATGCGTTGCTGTTGGAGGTATAGTAGTGCTTCGCGCGCGGCTGGGATTGGGGTGGAGGATCGAAGGAGGACGCCATCAATACTGCGAGACATTGTTAGACTGGAATTTTAGTGGACTTATGATACATCTCAACTTACTCAAAGGCGAAGGCAAAGTCAGGTATGCTGCTGACTTGGGGCGCGGTCTGAAAGCATCGCCGTTGCCATTGTGATGTTCTAGAGACCAATGGTCTGGCTGTGTGTGACTTGAAACATGCTGATTTCAGTTTAGTAGACGCTGGGCCAAAGGTCGATCGTGCTCTGAGTGTAGCCATGGAGGAAGAAGAAGGTATAGAAGTCCGGTGGTGCACAATGTATTGTCTTCGAGATGTGACGCAGATCGCCGAAGCGCTTCATTAGCCGAGACGCTAACGCCTTATCGCTTATCATATCGGCTTGTCGCTTGTCGCGCGTCACCGAGGACTTTCACAAACAAACACATGGGTCGCGCCTTCCTCGCAAACAAGAATTCACACCTGGTTCCTTCCTCACTAGGATCGGATGTTGGGATGCCCTTGCTGCTATCAGCGCGCTTCTTTTTGATTGGCTGCGGGATTCCCGGCGCTAATATTTTGTCAGAGGATTTCGACCTCACCTCTTCAAATGAGCGGTCGGCATCTTAAATAGTGACATTGAATACCACTGGTCGCAGCGCGCTCAACGCTAACGACGGGCCTCGCATGTACCCACATGCACCTGCATGCATGCTCCCACTCGTTTCCATCGAGGCAGTGCATTTATTGTCAGTTTCGACCACACTACACTCTGCACGGCAGCAGCATAACCCTGCCCCCTTCAGGCAAGCAAGCAAGCAAGCAGTGCGTATGATCGTCTGATGTGATTGCGACAAGTGTCCTTGCTGCTACTTTTGCTGAGCAACATGGCCGTCCCCATCGCCATGCTTTGCGCGTCTGGGTAGCGACGAAGGCGTAGCAGTCGGCAACATGCTTCGCAAACAACGGTAACAGAAAAATTGCAAGCGCGGCAGCCTCTCGCTACCGGCTCACTCACAAGGGGCGCAAAAGAAGTGGCTACCTCGTTACAGAAACACTAAATCACATTACAAAGTCTGAGCAAGCTGCATAGAGAGTGTTAAGTGTACGAAGCACAACGCATCCTCCAAGAATCCAGCAGTGTGAAACTTCCATCCTTGAAACTTTAGTCCTTACGGACTTTGACAACCTTCCGGCCCATTCTCATAACCTTCGAGAGCTCCTTTTTGGCAAGCGCCCTCTTCGAAAATAGAGGGCAGGCGTCATTGGTGACACATATCGGGGTGGTATTGCCGCAATCTGGCAGATATGCACACGCTGCTCTGGTCCCAGTGCCCTGGCAATCAGCGTCTGTGGTGCATGCATTCCCACAGTAGCCCGTATCGGCACATGAGGCTATTCCGTAAGGCGAGACCGCGCAGAAACAACCATTACATGCGTCCTGCTGCGCCGAGTTGCAAGTTGTCGGCACCGGGCCTGCGCTTGAGGTCTGTTTTGGTCAGTATCGGGGGTTGAGACGAGGAAGATTATCTCACTGTAGTGGTTGACGGAGTAGTTGACGGAGTAGTTGACGGAGTGGTACTTGGCGTCGTACTCGGGGTCGTACTCGGGGTCGTACTCGGGGTCGTGGTCGGGGTCGTGGTCGGGGTCGTGCTCGGGGTAGTGCTTGGAGTAGTGCTCGGGGTCGTGGTCGGGGTCGTGGTCGGGGGCCGACTCTTTGTTGTAGTAATCGGACAAGTTGGCGTGACGGTCGCTGTATCCGTGCGAGTTGTCCCAGGAACATAGGTGGAAGTCTAAGTGCGGATGATCAGCAGAGTGGCTCTTCAAATACGGCACCAAAGGACTGTCGATCGTCACTGATTTCTTTTGAAACCCTGGCTGAGTACTCACCTTGACCGTCATGGGCTTAACAAAGGCTGTACAAGCCTCTTTGATCACCGAACAGCCGAAGCTTGCGATCTGGGGTTGTACGCCTTTGATCTCGCATTTCGAAGCCGTAGTGGTGGTGGCAACTTTAGAAGTCGTTGAAGACGTTGTTGAAACCCTGGGGGTGGTCGAAGGTGCTGCTGGGGTCGTTGAAGGTGCCCTGGGGGTGGTCGAAGGTGCTGCTGGGGTCGTTGAAGGTGCCCTTGGAGTGGTTGAAGGCGCGGCGGGAGTCGTTGATGGCGCTGCCGGAGTAGTGCTCGGTGCTCGTTTTTTCTTTTTATATGCGTTGGTACAGGCAGCGGTAACGGTGACTTTTGTGTACCCAGTCGTGCCCGTCTTGGTCTCTGTGGAGGTGACATCTTTGATTGGGACAAAGGAGCTACAGAACTGAGAGGCTTTGAGGGCAATCAAGATAGCCTTGCAAGCAGCAACATTGTCGCGCGCCTCGATCTCCGAGCGGCCAATGTTGGCAGCTGAGACCAAGGGTGACAAAAATGCAAGAGCTGCAACAACTGAAGCTGAAGAGATGTGCATGGTTTTGGGTCGCCTTTGCGGAGTAAATCAACCGCACGAAGGACGTTGAGCCCGCCTTACTTTATGCCATTCGGACTGACCACTCAACTCGGGGTGCCCATTGACGGCTGGCGGTCCAGGCATTGTGGCGCGTTGGGAGGCTACCTGAAGCATGTATGTCTCAAGGTATATTGTTAGTGCATGTTGAAGTATATGATAGACTGTCCAATGTCGTAGCATGCAAGTATGAGGGCAGACGTTTAAGTTCGCGTCGTGAAGCTATCAATGGGATCGTCGGAATCCCGTGCGCCACAGCATGCAATTGTTCAGGTCAGCTAATACCTGAAGATCGTGGCGTTGTCCGCGGAGCAACTGGCATACGCGTGCTTTGAGAGCTACCAATGCTTCAGCTTGAGGCTTCGATGAGACTTCCGAAGCCACAGGACCCAGCCATGTGTGTAGAATAGGAATTGGTACCGCCAAAGTATGATGAAGGCGTTCTCTCAAGTCCAGGCCGACGCCATCGGCGGCACAATTTCGACTGTCCCATGACTGCGGGATGAGTTTTACAGTTTCTAATGCCATTGATCAGCATTGTGTACACAGATTCTGCACATGGCTGCGGGGCTCCATCGTGTATATGCATGAAGCGGAGCTAGTCGCGGCTCAGGCCATTGGGTGGGCATGTTGAATTATGGATGTTGTCGGAAGGAATAGCGTGTCGGTCTGTGCCAATTGAGCTTGTTGTGAGTTATGTAAGCTGTGGATGCTATAAGGCTCAAGAACATGAGTATGAAATACGGTTACAGTTAAGCTACCGAGCGATACTGAAGAAATAACGCCGAGCTGAGATCGCGCATGTCTTGGCAGGATCGCCATAGGGTTGATCGGCGCTAATTGGTGAAGTGAAGTGGTGGCGTTGCGGGGAGTACGGAGATGTATGTGGCTTGTTCCAGTAACCAGGCTTCTTTTGGAACAATCCTACTCGAAGCTTTCCGCTCCCCTCACTGAGAAAAAGCCATCTCTACCTTGACATCGAGACTTCGCACATGAGATAAAGACCATTCCAGAGTAGTGGGGCTCGGCTATGTCATCTACACATTCAGCTCGCTCTTGACGCGTTGCTGCTGCAACGACAAGTATTCTTTTGGCATCGTACTACTGAAAGGTTCCAGACTTCTGCGTTGGAGAAGTCCGCCACAGCTCCTCCAATATGATTCAAGAAAAGTTCGCACGTGGCACATGGGCCGTTCGAGACTAATGCAGCTTGGTTGTATTGAAAACAGTAAGGTTAGCCATTTTACTCCATGTCACAGCAGTCCAGATCGTCTTTCACGCACGCTCCACCGACAACCATATTGGGAATTTTGGAAGCATGGCTCAGTAGTATACTCTTTCCCTCTAAGACACCATCCTGATTCGTGTTCGAAGGACCTGCGACCTGCAAGCGCTTCTCCGCCGACGGATAGCCCTCTACTAATTTGGATATAGCAAAATTGATCTATTCGGCATCAGACCAATATGCGACTAAGCCTCGAACATTCAGGACTCCGTGGAAACTCCAGAATGACAGCTCAACGTGCACTGAAATTACTGAGGTTGCTTGTACTTGCTTCATGGATCTCCGCTGTCTGGCTCTGCTTCACAATCTTCGGGACGACGTCACTGAACAACGCCGCTCAATACCTTGCCAGACAAGCCACACAAATCTCGGATACTCAGAACGACGCTACAATTTTAAAAGAGCACCCAATCAAGGAGCTCGTCCGCAAAGCGGAAATCGGATTCGAGGAGCAGCTCGCCAGACAATCCAACACGCTCGAAGGAGCCACTTTTGAGTATAGACAACGTTACCATAGAGATCCACCGCCAGGCTTTGAGAAATGGTACGAATTAGCAGTACGACACGAGTCTCTAATCATCGACGACTTCGACATTATTAATGAAACTCTCACACCATTTTGGAGCCTGAGCGGGGCAGACGTGAAGCGACACGTGAACGATGTCCTCAAAGATGACTGGGCGATACAGCACTGTGAGATTATAAATGGTCAGCTGATCGGCGAATGCGATCACTTAGGAAAGAGCGTACTGTACTGGCTTAGCGATGCAGAATACTCGCCTGATCTTCCGGCGGTCGACTTGCTTATCAACTTTCTGGATGAGCCTAGGGTGCTATATGGCGACACTGGCGAGCGAGTTGACGAGCTCAAATGGACAGACAACTCCCATTCATCTGTCTGGGACAAAATCACTGCTAGCTGTACTTTCGAGCTTGATTCTGAGGTCAATCAGACTTCCACGATATACCACAAGGTCCGGGCTACATCTCTCAGCTTCTCTGATGGCAAGCCAAACACTCTTAGCCTCTGCGAGCACCCCGAGTACAGTCACATGCACGGGCTCTGGGACGCTCCGTCAAATCTCAAAATTACTGACTTCGCTGTCCCAATTCTTTCGTCCGCAGTGTTGTCGACAATGGGGGACATACCTGTCCCAGAAGCTGCATATTCAAGCAGTATGTATACGTTCAATGAGCTTGAAGACGTCCCTTGGGAGAATAAAATCGCAGGCCTATACTGGGCAGGCAAGACCACTGGAAGCATCCAAAGCGTTACCAGCGACTGGAGGCACCATCATCGCCAGCGAGTTGTCAAGCTGGCTGATGAAATCCACAGCCAACCCCATCTATACCTCGAAACCCTGGATCATGGGACAGCATGGCAACAGCACAATTCGATAGTCATGGATGGACCACTCTACAAAGTGTACTTCACCGAGATCGTCCAGTGTGAGGATGATGTGACATACGAAGCCATCAGCAGCGAATACGAGATTCATGAACCAGACGAGAGAGCAGAGTCGTTCAGATACACTCTCAATTTCGACATAGACGGTAACGGCCACTCAGGAAGGTTCTACCGGCTGTTGAATTCTCGATCCTTGCCGTTAAAGCAGACGGTGTTCCGGGAGTGGCACGACGAGCGATTGCAACCATGGCTACATTATGTGCCTATATCTCTGGGCATGGAGGAGTTACCGGAGGTGGTACGTTACCTGACGGTCGAAGATGAAGGCCAGCAGTTAGCAGCGCTGTTAGCAGAAAAAGGCCGAGAATGGTCCCTTCGGGCATTGCGTCCCGTTGACCAAGCCATCTACCTCTACCGATTGATGCTGGAGCTCGCTCGATTACAAAATCCAGACAGGCTTGCTTCTTAACGACAACTCAAGACGGCTTTTGTTCCCATCAAGCTGATCATCCGCATCGGCGTTCCATGTACATAGAAATCGGCAACACACGCCATTAGGTAGAACTTGCAGGAGTCGAATTACAGGGCACTATTCGGCTCCAATCAAAGCCTCTCATGGTTCTTGGGTGGCATTGTGAGGCGCGCAGCGGATTCCAGGCGCTCGAGGCGGTCCATAGTGCTCTCCCATATCTGTCGGTGACTCGGTAGACTAAGACTGCGTGGTCATGGTTGCGGAGATGGTGTTGATTCACAATGCGCAGTGTTCAAACTCTTTGGAAGAAGGAGCTCGAGAACGTGTTGTGGCGACGAATAAGTCTATAAGCGTTGTCCAGAATGACAAATGTACAAAAGCCATGTAAGTTAAGCAAAACACATAGCATGCTGATAGACAGTATGCAACCATCGAAGCAAATCACCTCAGACTCTCCGCATAGACGGAGACTGGATATGCGGGGTCTCCTCAGAGACCAAATCGATCAGAATATAGATTCTAGAGTTAGCGTATTCGTGAGTGAGTGTGAATGTTGTGAAGGCGATTCAGAAAAGTGGGCACGGCACAACACGGAGGACCCGAGCTTCACACCTTCGATCACTTGTTTGGACGATGGGGAAGACGGATGACTATGCATCGTCCACTCGTCACCTTCCTTGGAGGTATCCTATTGTTCACTCACAATACACGAGTATCGATAGAAGCAATGAATGTTCTTTCGTTGCACTCTGACTTGTCGATCCCATTCTGCGCGCTCAGCCTCCACGATAGATCGGCTTTCACAGCTTTAATAGATCGGATGGCACAATCTCGATCTTTAAGCGAGTCCAGCAATTCAACGCTACACATGATGCCACGATATACCTTACCCCAGCCTGTCTCACGGCGACAGTTTCGAACAAGTTGTAGTCAAACCATCACCAATTTGGATGTCGGCACCTCAGCAGTCCACAGACCACGCAAGCGAAGCTTCTCACAACTCGATCGCGAAAGCGGACAAGATGTCGACATATTTAAAGGTAGACTACTCGGGGTCGAAGACGGTCTGATATTAGCAGTGATATCCAAGCCGCCGGAACTAGACCTTCCACCGATGCACCACAAGAGCGACAAAGAGGTCGACGAATATAAAGGCAGACTGCTTGGAGTTGAAGATGGGCTGATAGACGCTATCGTGAGCGAACCATGCCCTGGCCAACCAACAGACAAGGAGCTCTCGATTCTTCGAACAATTTCCCCTGGTACTCGCAAGCGAAAGTCAGGATGCCACCGAGACAACTTTTGCGATCATTCATAAGATCTAGCGATGCTCTCGTCGCATTACCTACAGATCGATGTGCAAAGGCTTCCACTGGCTCTTCGGCCTTCCAAGCGCCAGTCTCCCTTTCAGCGTATCCACAACCCGACTTACACAATCACAAACGAGGCAGTGGTGCGGACGACTATGCTGCTGCACATCCCGTGTTTTACCCATGTGTCAACGGCTCTCATCGCGATAGCATTGGCAGCGGCAACAGCGAATCGGACGCGCAATGCCCAAAGCGTATGTAGGCACCCATCGAGTCCGAGATTACAACAGCTGGAGACAAGACTCCCTCGATGCCATCAGTGGGAGCGTCTTCGCCTTCAACATGCGAACCAGATCTGCCGGAAGTAGTAGACACACCAATAGAACTAGATGACATTGATGTGGACACGAAAATATTGGAGAGATCTGATGATGACCCATCGCTAGGCACATGGGATTTGAGCAACTGGCAGACGCTTGAGTTTACCATCAGCGATTTACTGGTGGTGAGAGAATGATTGCGACGGCTCATTCTCGACGTCGTTGGAACATGACAAGATTTTTCCACCGCCTCCATATAAATGGGAACTCCTAGCCCTTGAACCTCCATGTCGCCTTCCGATCAACCCTGAGCTTCTCTCTTCTGAACTTCGCCCTCAGGATTTCAATCGGGACATTATTCTCTCGCATCACTGCATCATGGAAGCTCTTCTCCTTCCACCTCGGGCCCTGCGGATCGCACACAAGCTCTCTCCGCAGTTCTCGGATCTGAAAAGCTCCTAATAGATAGCCCGCCTGGTACAGAGGCGGATACTCGCCAGCGAACGACCGCCGGACTTCCCCTTCGGCTGTAGCCCGCTCATGTCCCACTCTGTTCACGAGCAGATCGATACATTCCTGGGGCGTCATCTGATCGAGGTGGAACTTTATCGAGAAGATGATGCGAGCGCAACGGTACATACGCCAGAAGAGCATGCCGATGCGATTCTCGGCTTCGTTCGTCGCCCACTTCTGGCCAATCTCTGATGGGAAGTTGCGCTGCCACAGCAGCAATTCCCAGTACACGGCCCAGCCTTCGATCCAGAAGGGTGTTTCAAAGAGCTTGCGGTGCGGGTGATACCGGTCCATGTAGTAAAACTGGAGATGATGGCCGGGGATGAGCTCGTGGAAGACCGTGGAACGGGAGAATGCCGGGCTGTTGCCGCGCATGCTCATCAGTTTGTCTCCGTGGGACATGTTACTGGTCGGGTAGGAGACGATAATTCGCTCGCCGCCGAGGAAGAAAGGGTTGACTTTTTGGCGTGCTGGTGTCATCATGGTCGTTTTCCAGAAGTCTTTGGCGACTGTCGACACAGTCATGAGATTGTGTTTCTCTACGTATGCGATTGCCTCGTTGGCAAGATCGCGGACAACCTGCAATCTCGATATCAGCTGTGTTTCTAGAGTCGGTATGCTCCACAAGCTGCACTCACATGGATCTGCTCCCCAGGCTCCACGAAGGTGTTCTTCACATGCTCCAAAGCTACTTGAGAAGGACTAAACCCTAAAGCTCTGCTCGCCTTCTCCATCTCCCTCTCACACCATTGGAACTCATCTTCGCCTATCTGTATCAGCTCCTCAGGCGTATAAGCAATCCACTCCGCTTCAAGCTCCTCCAACAGGGCTTCACGACCAATGGGATCGCCGACGATGTCGTCCGCACTCGAAGACCCGTCAACCTCAGTCTTCTTTTTGAGAGCGGCGACCAAGTTTGTCAATTTGTCGCTCAAGGTCTGCCACGGCTTCTCGATCCACCACGTTATGACAGGATCATAGCCTCGATAAAACCCAACCGCCTCCTCCAAAGCTCCATGCAGCTCCTCGAATCTAGCAATCGTCCAGAAGAAGACGAAGCGCGCTTTGTCGCCGCCATAGATCTTGAATCTTGATTATTCAGAATCAGGAGGGGCTCAATCAGGAATCAATTCAATCAGGTATGCGATTATTCAGTAATCAATCAGTAATCAGGTGTCATTCAAGACCTTAATCGTCTTCACTATCCACATCTTGGCTGTCTAGTCTCATGTCAGCAATACCCTTCTTTTGCCAGTCCTTAGAGAGCTCTGAATGTCTAATGGTAGCACCGTCCAGCTGCGAGCGTTCCCACGACGTAGTACGCCTTGCACTACTGAACGTCCGCTCTGATTCAGCGCTCATTGCAAATGCAGACAAAACGTCAATCGCTAGCTGAGACAACGCCAAATAAGATTGTCTTTGAAGGGGTGAAGCCCACCACTCGATTACGCTGAGCTGCCGTCCATCTACTAGAGGAAGCTTACACGGCTGTGCATTGACGAAGGCAGTAAAGTCATCTTCATCTGGAACGACGTCTTGATCCTGCTGCCACTTCTCAAAAGCCGAAAGTTCTTTGTTGCTGGTAGCAGTGTATGGAGGGTCTGGCTGCAGTCGCTGCTTGTAATCAAGCCACAAGTCTCTTGCTCGTTTCAAACCGGTTGTAAGCCATTTCTTCTTCTCGTTTGTCGTCCAGCGCTTCTTCAGCCACTTGACACGGCGCTCGGGGTGCAGGAGAAGTGCTGTTATGTAAGCTCCAGATTGATCGATAAGGCTGTAGTATTTCTCGAACAACAACCAAGCTGTGTTGATTGGTCTGAGCATGACATCGCGGCGTGTGTGAAGTATTTGCTGCTTCTCGAAATGGTTGATCAAAAATTCTATGCTTGGTTGGAAGCTATCAAGGGTTGTCTTGTGACCTTCGCTCTTCTTTATAACTTCTTTGAATGGTGCTAGGAAGTCTGCAATATGCCTCAGAAGTCGCTAATCCTCATCTGATAGAACTATTAGCTCAAGAGAGTCGTGATATCGAGCCAGCAGTGCATCAAGGATGGGTCGCGCTTTAAAGGCCTCCTCAATTATCAGCAGCCAGCCGTTTTAGCGTGTCTCGCCTGGTATCTTTAGAACGGCGGAAGGCAACTCTGGAAAGCTCTTTGCAATTGTCTTAAATGCCTACCAGAAACGATCCTCTCTCAATACAACAGCGAGCGCTCTGAGCTTCTGCAACGCCGGCTGTTTAACAAGCCCGCCATCTGTAGATTCTATACTGACAAGACTCTCGTTGTCGAGCTGATTGTCCAACTGAGATAGTTCAGCACGAGTGTAGGCAATCTCAGCGGCCTCTACGTTATCAGCAAACATAAAGGCTTGAGTTGCTAAATTAATAATATGACCAATGCAGCGCAGTCGCTGCGTCTTCTCGGTCCAATTCGTGATGCCTAAGTCACGCATATGGCCTTCCACAGTACGAACAAGCGCATCGTTGACAGTAACGTTATCCGAGGTGATCCAGCTAAGCTTGTGAAGCAGCATATAGTCCTGGCATATCTTGACGAGAAGCGACGCAAGATACGCGCCAGTTTTGCGTTATTCCCTATCCACCTCAACGAGATCCAGGAGTACCTGTCTGAGTGCTCCGTCCTCGTCCACAAATTGATAATTGACGGCCTGGAAATGCTTGTGGCCATGTCTCGCTTTCTAAGTGTCCGTCGAGATGTGGAAACAGCTCAGAGACCTGGCGAGCCACTCTATAACAACAAGCTGTTGCTCCTCGAATTGTCGCTTGATACGAGGCCGCAGGGTAGTGGCAGCATTAATAAGAGCATGTCCAGCTTCTGGATTAGCGGCGAGTATCATATCCTTGAAAGTCTCACTCGTAACACTCAAATGTGACAGGCTATAGGATGTGACAAAACGAGTGACTGCGTTTCGGAAGCGTTGTTTGTCTACTGCATTCTTCATGATGACGCTAGCCCGGATGGCATCGTCTGTTGCTTTCTTGTAGGCTATATTTTGAAGACCCTATTCTATCGACTAGTTCTAGTGAGTCTCGGCGGGCTAGAGCATTGCCCTCCCAGCAAGGATGCCGTGCGTCCTGAGATAGCCAGCCGCGTTAGAGGAGATATTACACCATGCACAAAACTCGCAGTAAAAGAGCTTCTGCCTATGGTCGTTCCGCTCTTCTTCGTGTAGCAATCTCTCGCGCGAGTACCTTTACAACTGTTCGTCTTTCTGCTAGCGACCTGTCTTAGCGCTTTCCCGCTTCCGCTTTAGAGTCAGCGCACGATTGAGGTACGTAGGCGTTAGGGTGAACAGTGTAACAGAGGATGCGTGGGACTCGGCCGAGTCCGGCGTCGGAATTGGTACATCAAAGACATCTTCCTCCGCTGCATCCAGCGGACCTGATACTCTAGGGTTAGAAGCCCTCGCATTGTGATTGCCACTGCTATTCACATATACACTATGACGCTGTGATCGAGTGCCCACCATTGCGTCACGCGACAAACACTTAAGTATTGCTTTGATGAAAAAATCTGGGCGAAGGCTGCGAGAATGCGGCGTATAATTTTTTCGCCGACGTTGTCCCGCCTGATTACTGATTGAATCTGATTATTCAGGTCCGGGCTTAATCAGGGACCTGATTGATTGATTACGTAATTGAATACCTGATTAAGAAAATCAAGATTCAAGATCTATGGTCGCCGCCGAAACTACTCTCAGAGTCCAGCACGTGGATCAGCTCATCAATGCCTTGCTCGGCAGTCTGGAAAGCAGTAGCGATTTCCTTCCCGCTCTGTCTTCCAACATCATGCCTTGTTTCGACGAATCGAACACCGACATCGACCCACGTTCCGAATAGGCCTAGATCTTTGGCTTGTTGGTACTTCTTCGCCGCAGCATTGCCTTGGTACAAATGCCTCCTAATGTGCGATTGCAAGAGGAGATAATCGACCTGGTCGTCCTGGCGCAGAAGGTCGAAGTCAAAGGCTATCGGCAGAGAGTCCAAAGCCGACGTGAGAAATTCTTTGACTTTGGCAGCGCGAGTCGGACTGAACGAGATGACCAGGAATGACTGGATGTCTGCGAGGTATGCTGCGAATGTCTGTATCGTGGTTTGTATGCTTGCGACTTCTTTGGGTTCGGGCGGCTGAGCAGCCTTCGCCGTGGCGACTGGAACTGTGGTCAATTTTAGGGTCATGGTTGTTACAGCTATAGTGATAAAGACAGAAAAGGGATCGATGATAGAGATTCAATGTCGGCAATGATAAGCGTCGTGGAGTAATCGACTATTCATTCGACAGATAGCTGGCTTGGAAGTGCTTTGGGATCGTCAAGCCTAGTGCACAGCCAATGTAACCTCGGAAACCCCCTCCGGGTCGCTTATCATTATTCTTAGTTTTATTGTGGACAAAGCCTATACTCCGCTTGACATGGTCATTCAGCCTGTAATCCTTCGAGATAAGCTTGTTTCGTCGCAAAAGCTTCACAATTTCGAGTCACCGTTGTTATATCCATTTGTCTACGGTCGCATTCTGAGTTGTGGGTGATAGCGGATACTCTGGGCAGAAGAGATTAAGTGCTGCAGCCGTAGTCCAGCATTACGAGCAGTACTACACATCGTGGGTTGAGATAGGTCATGAATGATAATCTGTCTCTGCCTATCAATGCCACTCCTTCGGTCCAAACGTCTCGCCTTCCGCCACAGTCTTGCGGAACGCCATCATATTATAATCCAGTGTGTTGAAGACACCCACATTGCCCCACCATTGCGGCGCTTCGACACCAGGAAGAGTGATAGCGAAGAAGATCACGACCGTGCTCAAGATCAGACCTGTGTCCAACGCGGCAGCAGTCAGATAATTGTACTGGTGCCACCATCCGTGCCATCGCTTCCTGATCCATAGATTGAAGATAAGTCCGAAGATGACCCATGAAAAGAAGCTCAGTGGAGTAGCAGGAGGCGGCCAACTCATTGCGCCGAGCATGATCGGCGCGTGAAGGTTGTTGATGTATCGATGCTTCATCAGCTTTGCGAGGCCCCAGAGAGCAATTGGTAAAACGCCGCCCAGCAGCCAGAAGAAGTTGAAGTTCTTGTAGATGCTCTGGCTTCCAAAAGCGCGAGTGGGACCGATTACTCCCCAGACAACACTCGACGAGAAGAACGTACGGCCGTTCGGACAGGTGAAGTGGTTGGCTTGAAGTGGTTCGCAGGCATTTTCAATGTTCGCGAGTGCCCAGTCCATTGTTGCAATTTGGACGAAGCACGACCAGATTGTTGCGGCAATTTGTGCGGTAAATGTGATACGAGGCGGAACTTTCATATATTGAGCCAATTTGAGATCACCACAGAAGGTCTGAAAGTCGGTATTGTTAGCTTAAACATTACCAGGGTAAAAATAGTCGCATACCTGAGCCTGGCCGAGCACAATCGTGCTATAGACCTTGAATATCATGACTCCGATGAGTCTGCCTTGAAAGAGATACCCTCCAATGAATGGACTGATGACGTTCAGGGACAGCTGGATGTTTGTCATGCCGAGAATGGTGCAGCAAGGGACGATGAAGATCCCGGCGATAGCGCAAGCGACAAGGAACCCCCACCACGGAAGCTGAGTCTCATAACCTTGGACGACTCCAAGGCCCATCGCGAGTACGCCGGCCAGCAAAGTAAGATACCACCAGTCGGGAGCTGGTTTATACTTCTTGATCATGTTGAAGTGGATGTCCTCGCTCTGGGACGACGCGAGCCGGAATTGCTGAACTAGTATTTTGCCACGGTGAAGAACAAGGTGAACCACAGATGCTGTCAAAGCTGCAAAACTTAGACCATAGTTGAGCGCGAAAGTTGGTGCGAGGAACAAGGGTGAGTACGCTTTGTACTTCTCCAGATCAAAGTTGAAGCGCGGTCCGAGGATATTGCGCACAACATAAGGGTTCTGAGTGTTGTCGAAGATGGTTGAAGTGTTGATGGGCAGGTAAGCAGAGTAGAGAGCGCCCGAGTAGGAGATGCCCAGTGCCGGAATCACGACGAACACAATCAACCCAATGAGGGTATTTATGTGTGAAATGGTCGGCGACAGGAGTGGATCACTCAAGTACGGGATAACGTTGGACCAGTCAAATGTGAGAGGGATTAGCGAAAGGCCTGTGAAGCCGCCAAAGAGCTGGTTGACAACAACATTCTCAGGCTTGATCCAAGTCGGGAAGTCGAAGACCGAAAGACCTTGCCAGATGAAACCTGGAAACCAGTAGTATACGAACATAGCGGATGCTACGTACATGAACCAGCGATAGTGAGAGATTGACCAACCATTGGCTTGTGCGGGATCAGTTTTTGATTTGTCATGAAGTGCGTATAGTAGCGTCGTAGTCGAAAAATTGTTCGGCCAGGTCAGAGCAGCAGGCCAGACTAGGAAGCGGCGGCCAAGTCCAGCGAGACAGACACCAATAAGCTGGCTGCTGATAGTGAACAAAAGCTGGAATCCTACACCAAGATCGTGGTCATAGAGTGACTTGGCTTGGAGCGCCAGAAGAGCATCCGTAGAGTAGGCGTAGCCGTATGTGACAGAAGCCATGAGCGTCACGGTAGTGTGCTCTTTGATGTTGAATGGCCCTGGGTTGAGCGACCATTCTACACCAAATGTCTTAAAGGTCCACGCAGGCACGACCCGTGCCCAGAAACAGCCGGCGGGGTAGACGAGGAGGAGTATGGCGACCACTGGGATAGTAATGGCGGGTGATCGCATGCTGAGAAGCATGTTCACGCCGCTGGCGACAGTGACGAAGAAGAATCCAAGAACCCAGGCGCGAAGGGTGTTGGCAGGCTCTTCGCCATCTTCAGCGCGCACAGCAGCTTCCACGTACGCGCTCGTGGCAACTGTTCCCACTGCAGCATCGGCGGATTCATTCATAGGGCTCGAAGTGCAGACTACACCAGCCGAAGACTTGGATGGATGCTTTTCGTCCAGCGCTTCCACCGCGGTGCTTGCCTCGTACGAGTGAATGCGTTCGGCCATGGTGTTTCGGTGTTCCAAGCTTGAAACGGGTCTCACGTTCATTCAGTTGAGCTTGTCAGCCATCAACGCTGCGAGAGAGAGGCTGTACGAGAAATGTAGGTGGCAAGCATGTTAAGATATCTGCCACACGTAACATGGGCGTGGGCAAGCCGACGCAGCGTTCGTGCAGTAGCGAGGTCATGGGCGTCGATAAGCAATGCCTGCAATCTTTCGCCATCATGGCGCTTGGCGTGAAACAGAAGGTTACATCTGTATGTGATATCTTATCATTCGCGTATAGTGGAGTGGAGTCGCCAGAAGCCCCTCGATTGCCTCGGAAGTCGTATCGGCTGCAGACACGCACACGCAGGGTATGCTGCAGTAGTTGAACTTTTGGGCGCCCGACGATCTTCGTGGCTACAGGTGGCTCACGTGCGACCCTCCACTGCTGATCTTATCGTGCGAGGCATGATGTTGCAAGGTCTCCTGAGTCAGGAAAGAGAAAGAGAGCATTGGCTGTGGTGGTGAAGAGTGAAAGAGCGGGGAGATCAAGCTCATCAATCAAGCCCATCGGCGCCTGCACACAAGCTTCAGCTCCACACAACACTCCACTGGGTACCTTACAGCACAGAACAACTACATCTATTCTACCGGGTCTCAGTCGGTCGTTCTATACAGTTGTCCATCGGGAAGATTCTCATGTTTGTCGTAGGTCAAGGCTGCGAACTGTTCTAAGGATTCGGTCGTCCTCATTCGCCGATGGCATGTGTACTTTCGCGGGTCGACATGTCTTCCGCCGAGTCCTTCGCTCGCTCGGTGAACCTATATAAACGCACCCATCACCATGTAGATAGAAACCCCATCCTCGCCTCATTACTCTCTTTCTACCATTCGCCCATCTCCTCCTTCCACCATGGGACTACGCTTCCTCAAATCCGCCCTACAAAGCGCTACCGTGTAGTCCAGCCAGAAAGTCACCCAGATCGTCCAAGGATTAATCCAGGACATCAGGTAGAATGGCGACAAAGCAGTGAGGACGTACTCGGAGAAATTCGACAAGTGGTCGCCGCAGTCGTTCAAATTGACCGATGCTGAGGTGCAGACCTGCATCGCCAGAGTACCCTCGCAGACTGTCAAGGACATCAAAGCAGCTCAAGCAAATGTGCGCAAGTTTGCCGAAGCTCAGCGCGCGACCATCCGCGACCTTGAGGTCGAGATCCAGCCCGGCGTCATACTCGGCCACATGAACAACCCTATCAACAGCGTGGGCGCGTACGTTGCTTGACACTCCGGGAGCCTGCAGCAAAGCAAAATGCTAATCGTAATAATTATATTCCGGGAAGTCGCTACCCTCTTCTTGCCTCAGCACACATGACCATCACTACCGCTAAGGTCGCAGGCGTAAGGGAAGTCGTTGCTTGCACTCTGCCGAGCCAGGGACAGTTACCAGACGCGACTATCGCGGCTGCACATTTTGCTGGCGCCGATGAGATCCATATCCTAGGCGGCACCCAGGCTATTGCCGCGACGGCAGTGGGCACCGAGACCGTCAAGAAGGTTGACTTCATCGCTGGGCCTGGCAATGCTTTTGTCGCCGAAGCGAAGCGTCTGTTGTTCGGAGATATTGGCATCGATCTCTTTGCCGGACCGACAGAGACTCTCATCGTAGGCGGCGAGTTCGCCGATCCTCCCACCATTGCTACTGACCTGCTGTCGCAGGCGGAGCACGGTCCGGATTCGCCAGCAGTGCTGATCACGTGCTCGAAGTCGGTCGGGGAAGAAACCATCAAGGCCATCGAGGTACTTTTTGAGACTCTTTCCACGGCCGAGGTGGCCAGCCAGGCCTGGAGAGATTATGGTGAAATAGTCTTGGCAAAGGACACGGACGAGGCGTACAGTATCGCAGATGAGTATTGCAGCGAGCACGTTCAGATCCTCACCCAGAACCCAAAGGAAGCCCTTGGGAAGATGACGAATTATGGTGCTCTGTTCCTTGGTGAGAAGATGACTGTGGCATACGGGGACAATGTAAGCTCTCCAGCCACACGATCGCTTGTTGTCGGTCTTGCACGATGGCTAACATCAGCGGCGAAATGGGCGAGCTTTGCGGGCGCTGCTCACGCGCAGAGAGCTTCGAAGGCCGCGCGCGATCTGGCGATCTGAGAGCGCACAAGTACCTTGAAGTCGAGCATTCGTGGATCAAGGAAGCGGAAGGGCGGCTCCGATCCAGTCGGTGAGAGCCACATCCTCCTTCACAAAGAGCGAGACTCAAGTAAGCATGATACTAAGGCTCGTTTCTTCCATGACAAGCCTCCAGTCCACGGGTCCCAAGCCATGTGAAGACGACAGGTCGCTTTCCGAGACTTGTCGGTCGACCCGTCTCCACACCTCCAGTACGACCTCTTTTGCTCTCTTGACGTTCCCAATGCCCTTCTTACACGCTTTAGCAAACCAAGACATGGCGCGGTGGCGGAGTTCAATGTCGTGTGATTCTACGGCAGCGATAAAAGCCGGCCATAGTGTGTTCCCGCGTTTTGTTGAAATGTCTCTTGTCAGGCAGTCAAGAACTTCTAGGCGGTCCCATACTTGTCGGACGACGTGTTGGAGGTTTGGCGAAAATTTGGATTGCCCAAGATCGTTAGTTACCGAGTAGGAATATGAGTCCGGAATCACGCGGTGGAAATATAGTATGACTGCGTAGTGGAAGGCCCATCGATGGTTGACCGGGAGTTCGTCAATGACCGCCTGTGGCAAGTGGATTTCTTCTGGTGGCCCAGATCGTCTAGTTTGAAAGGATGGTTGAGCAAGCTTTTGTGAAGCGGAAGTTTGCGCTTCACCACTTATCGTGTCTTCATCAATGCTGTACAGCTGCCTCGCAAGATCTAGTGCAGCTTTCCTCATGGCAGCAATTGGATGTGTACTTTGCGCAAACAATCCTCCCAGGTCAGTAATGCGACAAAGAATGGACATTGTTTCCATTCACATGTCCCTTGGCGAACTACTTCAACACACCGACCATGAAGACCAATTCCTCCTTGGCTCTCTAGAGCGGATACGAATGCCAAGCTCATCGGCTGAGCTCTTTGACGAAGCTCACCACCTAGAACCATATGTTGTTGACGAGCGCTGCCTAGCCGAAGTAGAATGGATTCTGGCTACTGTTCCACACGTCTTCTTGGTGACATCCACGGAGAAGGCATCCGGCAATAAATCCTTCATTTAGCCCATGCTGTCATCTCCGGCTACCAAACGTAGTCGCTGGGATCGCACGGTAACCGATTGAGATAGAACAGATTGTTCGTGTCTGGCATACTGAAAGCATTTTCGCTTGCTGCAAAATCCTGGTACGGGTCAAGAGGCGCCGGCGCTGACTCCCAAAGGCTTTGGATTCATCGCAGTACGCTCGGAATTTTTCGTTCATCGTCATAAAAGCATGTTCCCATTCGGATACGCATATTCGTTTGTTGTTCATGGAAGCCGGAGGTCCTTGGATGGTCGAGTGGTGTACCACTGATGCATACGCATTTTGTAGCTCTAGGAAATTTCTCCATCTCGCGAATGTGGTCACGCTTGGTTAGTCAAGACTCTGGGTAAACGACGATAACTTTGACTGAACTGTTTCGCGATCACCAGACACAGTTTCGCCTGGTCGCTCTTGACAGCTATCTGCTACCTTTGAGTTGACAGGCACCTGTAACCTCCGGAGGGCAAGACTGGCATTGTCCAGACTGTCCTTGAAATGTCGCTTGTCGCACTCTTCCTCGAACACCTGCACCTCATTGGGTTTTCCATCGATTTCGAGGAGGTCCAAAGTCGAGAGAATGTCGTGGGTAGAAGGACGTCCTTCGCTTTCGTCCAGAGAGGGACCCTCCCAAGCACAGGCTTCTCATAGCGGATGATGCATCTCCGTCAATGCCGAGACCAGCTGAGCTTGTTGCTGCTCGAGCATCTCGGCATAGCCCTGCACTGCATATGCGAATATTCGAATCATGTACTCGCTCGATGAGTACATAGTCGGACCGCGTGCGAAAGTGGCGACCCGATACTGAGTGACAGACCACCTGATGAACTTGGAAACCACTATCCGCGCTCCGCAGAATCGCAACGGAACGACAAAACGTCCATTGGCCGAGCACGAAACCAGCAAAGAGAGGAAATGGCCTTATGCCATCACGCATGTCTGGGCCAGAACCGACCTGGCCGAATTTACTGTTCCTGTGTTTGTGAAGGGCTCGCTCGGGCCAATTATCGCTATCGTGATGTGTCAAGTGCTCAATCTGGCTAACCAAGGTTTGCAACTGAAGTAATACTTTGGTAGTGTTTGACATTCATTCATGAAGCGACATACGCTCAACAGTAAAGCTCCTCACTCCTACTCATCGTCCCCATCAAGGCGCATTCTCCAAATTCCACTTGGGGAACCACTCCAACACAACAGCCGTGAAGTCCAACGCCCTCGAATTTCCACAACCCTGAGGATACTTCTTCGAATCATAGTTGTCCCCCTGAGCATTGGGCCAGCAATGCGCGGCTGGGGTATCCAACTGATAATGCGTAACCACATCGCTCAGCCCGCCCTTGCATGAGAGCAACTCAATCTCATATCCATCCTTCTGCTCAACACAAGTAGACACTTCGCTAGCGCCACAGTCACGCTCTCCCCACCACGAAACCCAATCTTCAATGTTGGGGATAGGACCTCCCAGAGCTTCTCCTCCAGCTGATGGAATAGTGTGGTCTGCATCTCCATGCGCTTCCAGAATCGCGCGCTTCTTGTTGCAAGATCCAAGTGAAGTATCAGTGTACAACGCCGCAGCGGCCATCGCGAACGCTGCGAAGTTGTCCCCTACGTCCGAGCACGCAAGCCTATCGACGAAGCCTCCTCCATTAGATTTGCCCGATGCATAGATGCGGTTCTCGTCGATGTAGAAGTCGTCTTCTAGGTAGGAAAGCAGGTCGGACACGAATTCAATGTCATTGACGTCTGGACAGGCGTAGGTGGGCCCTTCCCAGGACGCGCCTTGGCCACAGTCAAGGCCTTGGGGATAGACTATGATGTAGTCGGAGGCTGCAGCGTAGTCATAATAGAGAGATGTGTCGCGCTGTGTGTCAGAGGTGCCGCCGCGGCCATGCTGGGAGGCTGTTAGTGAGCGTTCGTTTTTGGAGCAATCATGAATTGGCAAGAGGGAGGGAGTTTTGGTCGAGGTGAGGTTACGGTTGGAACGCTCCCGTAGCCAGGAACAAGCCAACTGCCGTCTCTACTTCGAGTAAAGAATCACATTCTAGGGAGCGACACGTACTGTGAAGTCAATTAGCTGGTGCCGCGGTGGTATCTCGCAATGTAAGACTTACCAAAGTCAATAATCACAGGATATGAAGAGTGAGTATTATAATTCTCTGGCACCTGAATCTTGAATGATCGAGTGCGGCCTCCAGATTCAATCGTGCGCGGCATGTTGTCATAACCAGGAGTTTGCTCTTTCCCGCATCCTTGACACTGAAATGTGTTTGGAGGGATTGGTGATGCAGCTACTAAGGCAGCAAGCAGTGTGACGAGGGTGGTTCGGCTAGGCATGATTGATGAGATCCTCGCTACAGTCGTGACTGGCAAGCTGGGAGGCACCTCGATGGAAGCATATACTTGTATGTCGCTTTATATCAGGAACAGCTCGCCGATCGTGTCGCTCCAACGGCTGAACCATGGAACGGCCTTCTAGACCATTGCGTGTGGCATTGTGCCGCCCTAAGCCCTCGATGGAAGGCAGGGAAGTTCTTCACCATCATCCAGCCACTTGCAGGAGAGTCAATGTCTCAGTATCCATAGGGACCATATGAGGCCCATTGCCATGTGATTGTAGCTGTGCGCCACGACACGGCCTATTTGAAGGCAGCAGTACGTATGCATACCAACTGAAACATCAGTTAGCTTTGAGAGGCGCCAGAAGGGTTGCTATACCATGGATCGTCGCGCGTCGTGCAGACGGCACTTCTTATAATAGGTCGATCGGGGCGGATGTACCGGCATCCTAGTGTGGTTTTGCCATGCTATGCTGTTTTCGAGGTTTCTGGAGAAACCCAATCTAGAACTCCTGGGGAGATCGGGGTCCACAGGTTTGGTTACCATCAGCGGCCTCTGGCAGATGCGTGTGCAACTCCGTGGTGTCTGTCGCATCACTGTGAGCGGCAAATGTCTCGGCGGCGAACGATATCGCGTGTGATTTCGCCTTGGGGCCGGCCGCATATGCTGGAGTGTCGGCTATATAACACCCAAGTAATGTGGCGTCGGCAGACTAAACATGGATACGGAAGCTTGTTCTTCCTCCTTCCAGTTCTAATTCTCAGTCTACGTTAAGCGCTTAGGACAAAGCAACAAGCGCTGCATCAAGCATGGAAGATTCAAGCGTCACAATCCTCTTCCTTAGACCATAACCAACCTTTTGATCACAACACTGAGCACATGACTGATCCTCTGAGCGCTCACGTGCCGATAAGTATAATCAACAATGAAAAATCCCGTGTTGGAGTGTCTTACTTCTGCGTCATGTCACCCCCCTAAATCCTCCTCTGGAGGCTGTAGCGGCCAGTTCCGCTGTTTGTGCGGCTCTTCGGCTCAGCCTTACGTGTATTAAAAGGTGGCTGGAGCTCGCGTCATATCAAACGCTAAGCCCTACGCAATAAAAAGAGTGTTTATGCCTCTGCTGAGACCCCAAGAGCTCTAGGCCAGTCACTTCGGTCGGCGTCCCTCGCGAGGGGGTAGAGATACCAACTGCTTGTCCATTCTTTCCTTCCTTCCTGGTGCAAGTCCATGGTTTTCTATTCTTGGATACCTTGTAGGCTGAGCATGATGCCACAATACTCATCATGATCTTTCCTGGAAAGTTCGCGCTCAGTCCAGCAACTCGATTCTCATTCAGCGATCATAGCCATAATCGACTTGGCTGGACAGAAATGCACTTGAAGCTCAACATAGCACCACTTCCATCGGATAAGGTGTGAGTTTCGGGTCGCTCGGATCAAAAAGATGTCTGTACAAGATGCTCGCTCTTGAAACCCGAGCTTGATCTTGTTTGGTATCTGCACAACTGGGCTTCTCTTACATACCTAACTATGATGGTCGACGTTTGGAACGAATGTATTACAAAATGCGGCCTTGCCTCGCCCCCTCCCGCCAAAGTTATACAGTAGTACTCCAGCAGTCACAGCAACCCAGAGTTTTCTGTTGCTCTAGGTTTATCACAGAACCTTGCTCATCAATTGCCAGTCAATACGTTCCAAATCGTGGTCAAGACGCTGGCATTCTTCCCTGCCTTCGGATCTCCGTCATCCATTGACTCAGATTTGGGCCTAACGTTTTCGTTCCGGTGCTTTTTCGAGTCACAGCGGACTGTCTCACAATGATATCATGCTTAGGTGCGACAAGCCTCCAAGGTCGCTCCGTTGCTCACATGACGATAGACTCCACACGCATTGCAGGAGGCAGACCGGTTTCTCTTCAGTGGGCTGCCGCTATGATGGAGTGCTGGAAGTCCCACAATGTCTTGCGATGTTAGATCTATTTCCCCGGCGGAGTCTTCGGGAGGCGACCTTGGCTGTGTGAACAATAGGTGCCTGAACGTTAATAGTGCCCGACGGACTTTGAGGATGACCCTATGTCTTGGGCATCCACACATATTGTACCTACGTAGTCCGAATGATGTCGCTACTTCGCGGCCTGTATGCTGCGATAGCACTTAGCAAATCACAGCATACAGATGGTATCAGTTGGCGGTCGGAAATTATCCAAATCCACAGTTTGCAGGAAGCTCAACCGAAGGGTTGCAATTTGGAAAGCCCAGATCTAGTCAACCACCGGCCTCGGGCTGCGAAACAACCAATGGCATCGGCAGCATCACTCCTCAAGGTTGCGATGTCTCCCAGATAGTTTTCGAGTGGACTAAGCTATGTGTGTAAAGACCATACCTTTAGCTGGGCTCTCTTTTCAATCAGTATTGGCCTTGCTCGTCAGTAATTGCGTTTAGACGTTGCAGAAGATTTACGAAGCACATGTAACCTGCAATAGACGAACCAAACCAGATTGAGTCCAGCGATTCATCAGGCCATAAGGCGACGTCCTACTTGAGTTCAAGGTCCGATAGTCTCGAGGACTGCAAGCGTACAGTAGGACTTGGCAGGGCCGGGCAAATTGTGTTGGAAGCAAAGGCTGATCAGAGCGCCTGAGCGTTAATCCGGACGGGTCTGGAGCACCATGCCGACTCTCGCCGAGAGGATGGTTCATCTGGCTAGTTGAGCCCCCGCCCTGCAACATGTAAGTCGAATGGCCATTCTCAGCCTTCTCTGCTCTCCTAAGACTTTGCCACTTGACAGGCTCGCTCGTACATAGCCACCTTTAGGGGTTTCCCGAGCCTCCAAGCAGAAGTCCCAACGCGTGGCCCGTCCACAAAGACGCAAAAAACCGACGTGTCAAAAGAGGGGGACTCAGGGCAGAAGCCACTTCCAGCTCGCTTGCGCTTGCAAATTTTTATCTGATCGAAGCTATCATCCACAGTGGACCCCACGAATTGTCTAGCTTCCGAGACCGGGCTTGAAACGCACAAGCTTCTAAACAATACGCTTCTCAAGTCTTGATCAGGATCGATCTGCGTGCCTTGCTCCTTGGTCCTGGACATCGCGCAACGAACTTCTCGCTAGGCAGGATTGATGACAGCGACAGATGGTCCTTCTGCACTTATAAAGACGACGCACAGCGATCTCGCACGCCGTACAGCGAACGAGGCTTAAGACGAGCGTGAGACGGCGCCCCAGGCTACCAATCGTATCGCCTCGCGTGGGTACAGGCATTCGGCCGTACTCAGGACGACTGTTGCGATGCCGGATTCGATGCTTCTGTTAGGGCCACATCCGACTGCCCTAAAACCTGATGATCAGAGATTATTTCCTCATCTTATCAGATCCTTGCACTTGTCCACTCAACCATTCGATAGGCTGTTCCTTCGCTTGTTCGGTCCGCGGTGCGCGAGTGCTGAGGAATTATAAGAGAAGATCGTTGCGTCGATCTTATCTTTTCCATCTCGAGCTGCCCCATTCATCTTCACCTTGCATTTAGAGCATTGGCTACCATCTGGCCAAGATGGCGCACGAACAAGCATCCGGTTCAAGTGCTTCTGCCTCGCACGAGCAGATTCACAACCAGATAGCAGAACCTGATAGCAAGACAGCTACCGCAGACGTCGACGACAAGTTCAGCAATGCCGCTTCCGACGAGCACATGCAAGATGGTGTCAAGCAGGCCGAAGCGCTTACCCAGGCTTGGACAAAGAAGTCCCTTGGAGTTGCCTATGCTTTGTACGTGCAATCAGTCCCACGATCAATATGATCTTGCTCTACAGTCAGCTGATGCCTCTCTAGGATGTTCCTCTTGTACTTCATCAACTACTTCCAGCAATCCATCTCTGGCAGCTTGAGTCCTTACATCACAAGCGAGTTCGAGTCTCACTCCCTCTTGCCGCTAGTTGGAGTCATTTCTTCGGTCATGGGCGCAGCTACCTACATGCCTCTTTCTAAAATCCTCAATATGTTCGATCGTTGGGTTGGTTTCGCCCTGATGGTGGCTCTTGCGACCCTCGGTCTAATCATGACCGCCTCGTGCAACAACATCGGAACATACTTTGCTGCTACTGTAAGCTCTACCCACACACATTAAAGGGATACAGTCGGGCTGACTGTGTCATGATCCAGGTGTTTTACAGTGTCGGCTACGCTGGTATGACTTTCGCCATCGACGTTATCACCTTGGACACGTCCACCCTTCGCAACCGTGGCTTGGCCTACGCCTTCACCTCATCTCCAAACATCATTGTTGCTTACGCCGGGCCTAATGTGGCGGAAAAATTCTACGCTAAGAACTGGCGCTGGGCATTTGGCGCCTTCGCCATCATCTTGCCTGTGT
Source organism: Cladosporium cucumerinum (assembly GCA_023634325.1). Lineage (NCBI taxonomy): Eukaryota > Fungi > Ascomycota > Dothideomycetes > Cladosporiales > Cladosporiaceae > Cladosporium > Cladosporium cucumerinum. The sequence goes on along the minus strand of JALDQA010000012.1, from coordinate 1,024,996 downwards.
TTGCAGTTCCCATGGTCTTGATTCTCCTGCATGCGAAGGGCGAGGCCAAGAAGAAGGGTCTCCTGCAACCCAAGGTGCCTAGCGGCAGGACGTTCACCCAGAGTGTCAAGCACTACTTGATTGAATTTGACAGTAAGTCTACTTTTGAGGTGTTTCGCTCTCGTTCTAGTACTGACAGCTATCGAAGTCATTGGAACCTTCCTCCTCACAGCTGGTCTTGTTGTGTTCCTTTTACCTTTCAACATCCATGACAATCTAGGTGATGGCTGGGGAAGTGCGGGCTTCATTGCGATGCTGATCATTGGTGTTGCACTCCTTGTCGCATTCGTCCTGTGGGAGAGATATGGCGCACGCGTTCCATTCCTGCCGTGGAGCATCGCCTGCTCCCGCACAGTCCTCGCAGCTTGTTTGCTTGACATCTGCTATGACGTCTCCTACTACTCCTGGGCTTCATACTACACTTCCTTCCTCCAGGTGAACTGCGGTGTCAGTATCGCTGTGGCCGGATATGTCAACAACATCTTTGACGTGGTCTCCGGCGTGTGGCTTTTCGCCATCGGCTACATGATTCATAAGACATGTCGCTACCGCTGGCTACTTTACTGGATTCTGCCTCTCTACATTTTAGGGATTGGCTTGATGCTGCATTTCCGCCAGCCAGACCAGAGCATTGGCTATCTGATCATGTGCCAAATCTTCATGGCACTTTCCGGCGGTGCTCTCATTATCGTTATGCAAGTTGCAGTTCTTGCATCCTCGGACCACAACAACGCAGCCAGTGCGCTCGCTTTCCTCAACGTCTTCGGCAACATCGGAGCAGCCGTCGGTGGCTCGATCAGTTCCGCCGTCTGGCAGGGCACTTTCCCGCAAGCGCTTGCTAAGTATCTTCCGGTCGACGCACTGCCCGACTTAGACACGATCTACGAAGACCTTGAGACTCAGCTCTCTTACGCCAAAGGAACGGCAACGCGCTATGCGATCGAGGTGGCTTATGGCGTTGCCCAGCGCAACATGCTTATTGCTGGAATTTCGATCATGGCTATCGCTATCGTCTGTGCGATGGTGATGAGGGATCTCAAGCTCGACAGGGCACAGACGAAGGGCGTGCTTTTCTAGACAACTCTGCAACATGATGGTCGATGCCGGGCATGGACATAAGACGTACTCAATATTTCTACGGGTACACGGTACTGCACCAGACTGTCGGGATCTTTAGTATAGCAAACACGATTACGACTGACATACGGATGGCTCGCGAGCACCAGTCGTTGCTCCGTACATAATTACATCACCTCGTTTCCTATACTCTACTCAGTCGTTGACTGCCTTTTGTGTATATTTGTGTTGGGATTTCGTTCACTGAAAACCGTTGTCAGACTCATCGAAACATTTGCCGTCGTCGAGGCCACCAGTTTTGTCTCATCTTTGGATCGAAGCTGTGTGATTCTCCAGCCGGTACATAACTAATTTCCGTCACTCTGAAGCGTGGTGAGATCAAGCTTGAACATGAGGGGATTGTTCTTCTACGCCTAGTCTGGAAAGACGACTGCATACACGTGCAAGGGGACCTGCAAGCTAATTGTAAGATAGTTGGCGGTTCATTCATGTACAAGGGTCAGGGTTGGGGTCCTTTCCCAAACGACGAAAATCCTCACATGCATCTATGTACATGTACAACGAGAGTATCTATCTGCAGCTGCTTAAAGCGATACAGCCACAATCGCCTTCATTCCCACGATAAGACAATCGACTCGAAAGCAACACGTGGCACTCAATGTCTGCATCGCTGTTTGAGCCTGCGAAGTAAAATCGAGGCAGTCATTCAGAAGCCGAAAGGGATGTGCCACAGTTGACCTTCTCTTGCCTGTGAGCTCGCCGATGCGAGTCGCTCTGCAAGACTGAAGATACGGGTTCTGGCATTGTATTATGGATAGCAAGAGTTCGGCAAGTCCGCTGTTGGTTAATATCAAGATGGTCTAAGAATAGGTCCAATCAACGGCAAAGACGCTATCTACTGTAGGGCAGTGGATACTCAGGGCTGGGGACGCCAAGAGATCTACCCGTGTTTTCTTTAGGAGATACGCTTTCCACCAATTGCTCAGGTACTGTTCGAAGGTGGTGCATGTGGTCACAAGTCGATATCAACATGCCACATCGATACTAGATTGGTCGAATTGCTGCAGTCCAGCCTGGCGGGACCGTGTAAGTATTATCGAGCTTGGCGTTGAGCTCGTCTCGAGTGATACGGAAGATGGACTTGACCAGGATGCAGTATACGAGAAGCATCAGAGTACTGCCTCAATGACACCCACCCGCTCCGGAGGGATTGCCAACTGTGACGAGCCTACTATTCCCGATGAGGGGCAAAAATGGTTCTCACCGCCACCTTTCCTCTGTCCCGACTCACGACTGTACACGTCTTCTCGATAAGGATCGAAGGATTTGCTACCGTGTCGACACGAGAAGCTATAGTGCCGCAGAGACATCGATGTCGGTTCGTCAAGCAGCTAAAGTCATAGCAAACCTGATTAGCCATCATGGCAGGCTACCTCCTACCATTCAGCTCGGCACAATATGCTCCACACAAAGGCTAGGTTGTGTTTAGCGCTGCATATCCCTGTGGGCATCGTGACGGCCGCCGAAGGCCGCGGCGCAAGAGTCTGCATCATCTTGTTGTATTCAGTGTTGGCGAGAGGGATCATACAGTCTCCCGTCCACAACTAATACAGCATGGACCGACTGAAGTGGATGTCTGTTCGTATTCGACGGAATAGCTCATCGTCGCCTCGCTTCGATGGCCATGGGTTGACCATGAACCTGTCGCCTGATTTGGGGAAGCCATTTATAAAGTACGATACCTCTGGAACTCCAACCAGTGGAAGTCTCAAACTCACCATCTCCTCTTACCAACTTCCTTGCCATCATCACTTCGTCATGTTCAAATCTGCCCTGAGCGTTGCCGCTCTCGCAGCCAGTGTGGTTGCCGAATCTTCGTGTCCAGGCTCAGTGATCACAACGACCACCAGCTTGACCTATTCCGATATCACTGCTACTTATGTGACCGTCACTCCAACCGACTATGTCACAATGTCGACTGCAACCCCCACGGTCTACAGCACCACTGTGACCTCGTCCACAACTGTGGAACGGCAGGGCGTGTACGAATGTGCCGAGACCACTACAAAGTACGTCTCCTACAAGTGTTCCTTAGTCTATGGAACAATCGTACTAATTCCTTCTCCCACTCAGGAGCGTCGACTACACTTCTACCGTCTACTCCGATTCATACACATCCTCCTCCCTCCGCGCCTTGACCTCCTGCGCTCCAGTTACCTCTACCGTGAGCATCTACCCCGGCACCGAAAGCAGGACCTACACAAGCATCGAATACTACCCTACCGTCACCGCCAACACGACCGTCACGACTGCTTCGACATCCTACATCTACATCACCTCGGGCGAGCCGTGGACCACAATCAAACCCGCCTGTACCTCCACCATCCTGGAGATCACCGGAACCGCTACCTCCACCGCGACCCAGGCCGCCAAATGCGCAGCAACCAACCTCATCGGCACCGACGGCATCGCAGGCCAGCGCTGGCGCGGCGCTCCCCTCGACGGCATCGCCAACTACGGCTCCGGTGCCGGCGGCGTCAAAGACGAGGGCGCGCACAAAGACGCTTCGGCCTGCTGCCAGGCGTGTCAGGACGACGAGAGCTGCGCCGCGTCGATCTTCGTCGGCGGGCCCGCGACGTACGAGAACAATGGGCGGGCGGACGGCACTCCTTTCTGTCAGCTGTTCAATAGGAACCCGCAATCTGAGGAAGAAGGCTGTGGGCTTGGCTTCAGCATCTTCCCGGGTGATAAGCTGGTGGCGCAGTCAGGCTCTTGTGGCTATGTTGCTCAGATTGAGTACGCTCCAGGCACTTGTTATGAGGGCGACAGCGTGCGCGAGTGCTCTAAATACGCCGGCTATAGGAGGCCTTAGAGTGGTCAATGATGAATGGTGGATGATGTGTAATGGGGTAGAGGGCGTGTCGTTCGGTTGCGTTTGATACAAGTCTTTCCAGAGTGGGGTGAGCAAGGGTTATATATCCTTATATACTATGCAGCAATAAGATCTCATGAGCGACGATGTGCGCCTCTTTGACGGCGATGTTGTTCGGTGACGCATATCATCCAAGCAGCCAGGAGCCGTTCGTCACTAGGTCCGGCATGGTGCCATCGGATCATGTTGTTTGCTTGACCAGGTACAGCTTTGTTGTGCGTATGCCGTGAATTGTACATCGAAAGCTTGTTCTTTTTTGGACTGGAGGGACGTGGCATTCCGGCGGAGATGGCAATGGAGTCTTGAGGGCATCAGCAGCATTTGTTGCCCGCGCTCAAGCGGGCGCCATGTTCAGCAACTTTGTGGACGTTTGTCCAAGATGCAACCTAACAGCAAGCGGCGACGACATGTCCAGCATCAGAAACCCCAGATGGTTCCTGTTTCGCAAGGTTGCGAGCGTGGGATTATGATGTTCTGCATGTAGTGTTGTGCTGACGTATATTGGTGACTTCGCGTAAGCTTTTCGAAAACCTTCTGGCGCAAGTTTGGCTCCAACAAACAGACATGGCGTACTGTTACTCGCGGTGCCGGTGCCCGCAGGCGGGAATAATGGTAGCGTTATTGGCTTGATGGATGCGTCGAGGTGAAGTCGAGTGGCTGCAGGGCATCGGTAGTGTTCTGTTCGAGATGTCGAGCAAGCGAGCGTGTGAATGTAAAGCCATGGGTCAATCGCGATGAAGGGTATTTATGAAGTTCGACAACAATCTTGTTAGAAGGATCCATGCCAGGGTCACCGGGCTGTTCTAAACCGATCTAAAGAAAGCTGCAAATGCGTATACGTTAGCATTCTTACTTCCATATCGACTAATGTCACTTCACCAGCAAGGCGATCTAGTTCGGGGAATCCATGATTTGATGAGTTTACAGCTCGTTGAAAATGGATTCTAGAGTGAGCATATTTACTAGCGTCTTCATTTGGATATTCATTTCATTACCGACCACCTCTATCGCATGGGTTGCTGGACAGCTCAAGAGACCAGTGTTGGCAAATGGAAAAGGTTTCTTTTTGACGCTAGAATTCATGCTCTTTGCAAAGCTAGCTGGCTCGTCCGGCAGGTATTTCCCATCCGGTGGTCTCTGCCGATCCCAACCTCCTAGCCTCGCCATCGTACCAACCCATACGCCCCGTTCGAAACAAGCGCATTTAAATGTGGGTGTCGTAGGCGATGGGAGCGATGCTCTCGGGCTTGTTGTCCTTGGCGCTGACGGTGCGGGACTCGCGGGGCTTGTCGGCCTGGCGCTTGAGGAAGACGGTGGTGCCCTCCTCCTTGGCCTTGCGCTTCTTCTCGGCGTTGGTCTTGACGCGGACGATGAACTCCTCACGCGAGCGGGAGAGGCGGACGTGCTCGACGCGGAGGTTGACGCGCTTCTCGATGTAGCGGTTGCCGACCTGCTTGTAGATGATGACACCGACGGCGGACTTGGTGACGTTGTAGACGACACCGGTCTTGCCGTGGAAGTCCTTGTGGCTGCATATGTGTGTTAGTGATTGTCGAGGATGCGCGCGCCAAGTCTGGCGACAATTGGCAGAGATTCCAGGTGGTGTTGACTTACGGCATGCCCTTCTGGACGGCACCGTTGCAGACGACATCGACAATGTCACCAACCTTGTACTGACGAAGGTAGGTGGACAGAGCGATCATGCCCTTCTTCTTGAAATCGCGAGAGAAGGCTGTGTCCCAGAGTCAGCCTTTGGTGTCCATGATTCTCATGCCCGGCGCATCGTTCCCAGTGCCATAGTCCTCCCGTTGCTTCCTCCCCATGGCCCATACAAATCCTCCTTCTTTCTTCCTTTCCCGGCGGCGAGGTGTAAAACTAACCATAGCGAGTGCCCTTCCTGAGACCGGCGGAGTGACCCATTTTGGCTTATGTGTGCTGGCTGTAGATGTGCGGATTAGCGGCTGTTCGTGAGGCGGCGGTCGGGTTCGAGGAGGTGCGTACGTTAGTATCTGGCGGAATAGATTGTCAGTGTGCAGTCGCAAACGGGCGCAGGAAGCAAAACTCACCTTCGTGCGGCGGCGCAAAGTCTGCTCTCGTCGTTCGGCCTTCAATTCTGCCTGGCGTTGGCTGTTAGACATCGCGAATTCAAGTGCTTGCCAAGCGCGGAAGCGTCTGTGCGTCGCACCTCCCGCTTTCGAATTTGTATCAACGCCAGGGCGAACTTGAAATGTTGCTTTGAGACCACGACCGTGCCGATCGACAATCACTAACCAGCAGCCATGGCCCCGTAAGTACCGCCTGCAGACAGAGGCAGAGCTGAGCAGCATTCGACGACGTGTATGAGCAGGCTTGCGAGCGCGAGTGCGAGTGAGCGACCGACATGCGACACTGGAAATCTGTGTGCGCGCACGCGATATACGACACGGCGATCTTGGTTGCCATTTCTGTGGCCGGGAACGCTGCATTTGGGATGTGGCAGTTGGCAGGAATTGCTTGTGGCAGAACATTCCAAGAGACGGAGGATGTCCAATGCCGCGCCATACCGATACGACCAGCGCAACACATGTCTTCCCTGCACAACGGAACCTTCAACCGACATTACACGCATCGACATTGCACACCTCTATACGCCGCAATTCCTCGATTCGAACATTCAGATGAGCATGTAAATTGCACTGGACAAGTTCTCGAAGAAACCTGCAAAAAGTTCAACACCATGAACACAAACACCTCGCTCGCAACTCTCGCTCTGCAAGCCAAACATACACCACTCGAATGCTCTCCGCCTGCCTCTGGATATTCATAACAACCTCCCAAGCACGTGCTAACTTCCATTCAGTACCAAGTCTTCCAAGACCTACAAGGTCCCGCGTCGTCCCTTCGAGTCGGCTCGTCTGTACGTACATCTACAAGGCCACTGAGTGTGAGCTTGCTCCACTTATGTCTCAGATATCTAACGTGCATCCAGCGACGCTGAGTTGAAGACCGTTGGCGAGTTCGGTCTCCGCAACAAGCGTGAGGTCTGGCGCGTCCAGCTCACCCTCTCCAAGATCCGTCGTGCTGCCCGGTTCGTTTGCCTTACCCTCACCTCCATCAGTCCACATCTAATGAAACACCCAGTGAGCTCCTTACTCTCGACGAGAAGGACCCCAAGCGTCTCTTCGAGGGCAATGCTCTCATTCGCCGTCTCGTCCGTGTCGGTGTCCTTGACGAGTCCCGCATGAAGCTCGATTACGTCCTTGCCCTCAAGGTCGAGGACTTCTTGGAGCGTCGTCTTCAGACTTGCGTCTACAAGCTTGGTCTTGCCAAGTCCATCCACCACGCCCGTGTCCTCATCCGTCAGCGTCACATCCGGTATGCATCTACTCCATGAGCTCATTGTTTCGCTTCTTACTAACACCCCAATCAGCGTCGGCAAGCAGATCGTCAACGTCCCCTCGTTCATTGTCCGTCTTGACTCCCAGAAGCACATTGACTTCGCCCTTACCTCGCCCTTCGGTGGCGGACGCCCCGGTCGCGTGCGCAGAAAGAAGGCCAAGGCTGCTGAGGCCAAGGAGGGTGGTGACGAGGAGGAGGAGGAGGAGTAAATCATACGCCCCTAGGCCATGGTTCACTATCCAATCCTCTCTCAAAAAACTCGGTACGCGGGTCATGTTACCCGCTAGCGTCAAGCCGGTCAAGGCTTAGAAGGCGTTCAGTTTAGGGTCGCATGAAATGAGAATCAGAGATCACGCGTTGCCTCAAAATTTCAATGATACCAATTTCTTAGTTCACCCGTGTTGCCTTGCGTTCTTTCAACCCTTGCTACCATAAGTCAACATTTCTCCTCCAATATTAGTGTTACATCATTCCGTCATGCAAGACCTTTGGGTTCATGGCCAAGTTTGTATTTCGGAACTACCACGTCAAGATCGTCGGCTCAGCATTTCCATGGTGGCGAACCAGTCCAGTCCGTCAATCTCATGGTACACACATATTCGTGTCTGACTTGTTCGGTCGGACTAACAACAACCTTAGGCATTCTTGAGCCATGCCAACATCTGCATACAAGCTCATCAGAAGCTCTGTACTGGCGGATCTCAATGCACTGCTTTGGGAGAATGCACCTGCAACCCGGGGAACCTTCGCAACCCACTCCAGAAGGTGGATTATATGCAATAACAGCGCTATGGCCAGGCAAGCGTCTGCATGTTCACCGCCCGCCCACGCGATAGTGTCGTGCACGAGAGAGCTCCTGCAGGCTATCATTAAAGTAGCAGCATGTGGTGGCTGTCTTGGTAGTCGGAACGAGCTCTAGGAAGCAGTTCTCTGTTCCCATCTTGATTCGCAACACAACCTTCAACCACCTTCTAAGCCTCTTGCAGCATTCCTCACTCCGTCGGAATGTCCGGCAAAGTCTTCGTTTCGTTCGTCCTCAGCATCCTCCCAACAATAAAACGAGCATGTCTTCTGACATACATATACAGCAGGCTTTCAGCCACCGTCACCGAGGAGAGTCTCCAGGAACACTTTGGCGTGCACGATAAAATCACCGAAGTCGTTATGTCCTCTCTTGCCGACATTCACGGGTCTTGCGTCATTGACACGGCTCTGAATAGCTCATCCAGGAGGACACCGATAACCCCCCCCCGCCGCTATGGATATATCACTTACGAAGCGGAAGAGAAAGCGACGGCTGCAGCCGAAGCCCTGGACAACACATTGTAAGGCTCGAATCGTTCCGAATGATGCCAGATGACCGGTCTTTCTCGAGGCCGAGAAACGAGAAGCTAATTTTATGTTCTGGCTGATTCAGTTTCGATGGGGATACCATCCAATGCAAGTCGGCCCCCGCCTAGACAAAGGGGGCTTGCAGGGTGGTTTCTGTTTTCCTGACAGGCGAGCGTTGTTATTGGTATGTTGCCCGACGGTGAGAGCTCCACTGCTTTTGTGTGTGCAGTACCTTGAGACCATGGCCAGCTTTACATACCAGAACTTTCAGTTCAAGCTCGGTAGCGTATATTCAAGACCGTCATGCATTTTCAATGCCAAACTTCTTCGACAACGTTCATTTCTTCAGGCCGCGGCAATCGTTATCCGCAAAACCATGAGTGTTCGACTGTCCTCGAGCTGATTGCAAGCGTGACACATAGGCAAAGATGCAACAGCATCATATAAGAAAGCTGTCCTGCGTGCCAGCAAGCTCCCGTTCTGGCCGTTCTGCACAGCAACGTACCAGAGCTCACATCTGAGCGCGATTTTCAGCTGTGGTTCGGTAAATACGGAACTGTCTCTGATCTCGTAAGTCGCCCGCAGTGGTAGGGACGGTCTGACTGAGGGTTTCACATAGCTGACCTCACGCGGGACAGTTTGTGATATACAACGACGACGACGACAACGACGGATGCTCGCGTGGCTTTGGACACGTCACTTTTGCAACAGCAGAGGATGCTAGTTCTACAGCAAAGGGAATGAGCAATGTCGAGTAAGTCGTGCGCGCTGTATCTGATTGTGACAACGACATTGGTATCAAGCAGACAACTGACCTGGAGCTTTTGAATGATGAAACAAACAAACGATCGAGTCATTGCAATGTTGTCCGCATATCACTGAGTCCGATTCCCGTTTCTGACCATGGGTGATATGGCAATGATGATTTGCTGGTCGTCAAGTAAAGTGATGTTGTGAGTACAAGTGCCGGTGCCATGGAGTCCAAGAGCAATCGCTTTTATCAGGCCTCCGATACATGCATGCAGCCTGTATAGCAAGTGTAGGTGCATCACGATGGATTCTGAGTACCGATACGTAGTCATGCATGATAAACTTCGTGCATCTGTGCAGGACTTACAAGCAACGACATGTGATTATTTAGCGAGCCTCAGCAAGCGACTCGCCGCCTTTGAACACTGCAGCTCACTAGCAATCGGATCATACGAATGGCGTACGAGAAAAGTTCTGCAGGTGGGTCTCACAGTGATCATCGTATCTAGGCAAGCCCCAGGTCTCCCAAGTACGAAATCCACAGGTGTATTACCCACATCCCTCTCAACATATCACCCTCACACACTCCTCCTTTTGCACAGCATTCCTCTTCCTCCCTCAAACAATATGTATTACAAGATCTCCTTGGGGTAAGACATCATCACGTGGCATTAACAACATACCAAACATCCCTTCTCATTCTTCTCTGTAGGGGAATGCCCCAAAGCACTACCCGAAAGCGTATCGAGGAGGTCGGCAGCGCCTACGGTGAAGTCAAGGATGTTGTACGTCCCTCCCTGAACTTTTCAGAGTGGCTCTTAAGTGCTGCTTGCTTATGACAGCCTTGCGAAAAGTTTCTGACGCAGGACTTGCGAACCGGTGCCTCGCTAGGCTCCGGCTTTATCCAATATGCTTGCAAGGAGGACGACATTACTGCCGCGAAGGCTTCCCATGGGTTTGAGTGAGTGTATTCTCGACGTAAAAAGGACGCGTCTCTTGGGCAGATAGCTGATTCTGATGTCTCGTTGGTTCAGGTTGGATGGGAAGAAGGTTGAGGCTTATGAGTCGATTATGGGATAGAAAGGGACGTTTGCCGAAGGAGGGTGATGAGCAGATCGGGAGTTTGCAAAATTGAACGATCGAGTCGTACCTCCCACTCTATGTAGACGTTCGGTGATGTGATCATTGTCCTAGGTCGTCGTCAGACAGGCATGTGTCCTTACGCTTTGGCTAGCGTGGCTTAATGGCGAGAGCGTATGATGATAGTGTCCGGGCGAGCTTCAGCTATCAGACCACACGAGGTATAGAGACCGCAACTGCATCGCTCAATCTCCCTTGTGAAACTCATCATATCTTCTACTCAACTTCTCAATCTCCTACAGCATTGCTTCCTCGCCAACCATGTCTCACAAAGTAACCGCTAGGTCCGTGGTTCGTCAATCGTCCTTCACCCAGCTTGAATCATCTTTCTGACTTTACTTTCTGGCGCAGCACCCTCTCCACCAATACCACCGACGAGCGTTTTGAGGAGGTCTTCGGCGCTCATGGCAAAATCGCTCACTCCGTACGTCTACCTTTCTAGAACCATGAACCGACCCTGATGTAGCTGACCACGGCCCCACCAAGATCATCATGCGCGACCGCGACACTTCGATCTCGCGAGGCTTCGGCTTCGTCGACTATACAAGCGCAGAGGAAGTCGCTGCTGCCGTGAAGGCTCTAGATGCCACCGAGTGAGTATGCTCCGTTGGAAACCAAGAACGTAAGAGTCCACAATTGGGGCGGATGTCTGACTTGATGTTTTCTCGATTTAGGTTGGATGGCAACAAGATCAGAGTTGCGAAGGCGAGGTCGTGATAAGAAGGAAAGACCAAGGAGATGTCAGGACGATGAGAGAGCGAGCGTTGTTGAAACACTCGATCGAGTCATTGCGACATTGTTCATACACCGCCGCCTCGGCTTCAATCGCTGTTGCCATGGAGAGTAGGGATCGGTCTTAGCCCTGTGACAGCAAACCTTGCACACTGCAGGTACCGTGTGTATAACTATCTTCTTGCTTGTCGCTGAATGTTGGGAATTGCAACGTAGTTACTTGAACTAGTATGTACAAGATTTAGACAAGGAAAGCAATACCTCGGTACCTTGGCTGCATAGTCCTTAGTGGGGAGCTGCATATCTTAAGTACCCGTGGGTGTTGCTAACATGCTGCAACCAGGGCGGCATTCCTGGCCTTTGTCGGTATTGAGGGTCACGAGGCTAAGTGGATCCCTATATGCGTCGTCAGGAAGAATCGCATTTGACATAGGTTTGACAGATACATTGTGGATAGTGAGTATCGATGCTCGAGCGATGCCACGAGCTGAGGTCGTGTACGATGGACTCTACGCATCATGTATATACGTGGGTCTTATAAGTAAGGACATATGATCGTTGTGTCCGAGCGAGCTCCAGCAAGCAACCTCTGCTTACACTGCTTTCAGATAATACAGCTCAAGCACGTGGATTAGACCAGGTGAGGATGCAATAACATTATGTATGAGGGATGCCCTGCAGGCGGGGCCTTGCTGAGGTTGCCGTGTCTGGGCGAGCCCCAACAAGCAGAACAAATCTACAAGCAGAGCACAACAGCGCTCCGTAACTGTGCAACCTTCAGCGCAGACTCCTCAACCTCACAGATTACTCTTTCTTCAATCAATATGTCGACCAATCTCGAAGTCAGGTAGGTCGTCAGCACGCATGTCTCGTAGCATTCCCTAAGCATCTTAGCTGACTTCTCTGTACAGTAACCTGTCATGGAACACGACTGACAGCAGTCTCAGGAACTGCTTCGCGGAGTACGGCAACATCCTTGATGATGTACGCCCCTCTCTCAGCACTACGTATGATTTGCTCGGCTGACACAACTGCTGACAGACGGTCGTGCGGGACCGCGACACTGGACGCTCGCGTGGCCATGGCTTCGTCGCGCTCGGAGAAGCAGAGGAAGCTGCTACTGCGATAAAGGATTTGAAGGAGTACGAGTAAGTGCAGTCTTGTGTTCGGCCATGGCGAGATCATGCTTGTTTTCTGGGCCGGATATCTGATATTGGGGTTTAGATTGGACGGGAAGAAGATCCACGTCAAGATAGTGGAGAAGAAAGCAGAGGCGAGTGCGTAGGGGGGCGAGAACCGGAATGGGAACATCAAGGATTGAGATACGGACAACCAAGCCATTGATACATGGTCGGTGAATGAAGCCATAGCTGAATCACTTTCCATTCCTGGTCGTAGGTGCTTTGATAGCGGTACTGAGAGAAGGTGTGAGAGCATGGCATGGCTACGAGGAAGGTTTCATCACATTGTAGAGTCTCTGCCATGATCACGACGAGGTATAGTGGTATTCTCATTGTGCTTGGTAGCTTAGAGGATGAGTGTCGTCGATGCAGCGAGCTCACGGCAAACATCGATCTCGCTTCAACCCCACCCTCTGACGCCACTTGACTTCACTTCGATCAATTCCATCGACATCAACATCTCCATTTTAATAATCCCAACCCTAACAATCAAACTGCAAAGACCAGCAACGAAAGATGCCTCAACAACAACAACAACCACACTACACCCTAATCCTCCGCCTCCCTTTCCCCCGCCCTCCAGGCCAGCACTTCTCAACAACAAACGCAGCCAGCAGCATCTCCCACAACCACCCCACGCAACAAACCCAAACACTCGAAAGCACACAAAAACCATCACCTTCATCACAACCAAAAAGTACTTCACGAAGTCCAGCCGCCGCACCAGCCACACAACCACCGACCGGCAGCGAAGGCACGCCCAGCATGGGCAGCAGCTTCAGCGACCTGAGCGGGGCGAGCGTGGCGCAGAGTGCGCTGGAGGAAGCGCTGATGAGCGATTTGAGGGCTGACGGGGGCGGGTTGGGCAGTCGGGTTAGTACGATTGGGAGGTAGGTTGGGAGGTAGATTGATGGGGGTGGAGTTTTCTTCGTCATCTGGCTTTTGGGGGATTGGATGTCTTCGCCATTGCGTTGTTGGCGTGAGGATGGAGGGTTTTACTGATGGGTTTGGTGCTGGAGTTGGTATCTAGCGGGATGTCTGCTACTATCATGTCTGTTTACGATGGATCGGGATAGTCATTTTTTTGCTAAATGCTGAGACTGCAAAAGAGGTGTTGAATTGTTAGGTACTTCTCCCCAAACACCAGTCGATCATTGAGCGAGCTGAAGCAGTCGGCGCAAGAGTAACTCAGCGCCAGAGTTATGAAGGAACATGGAAAGCGTCTGATGAATGCAATGCTCAGTTACAATGCACATATATAACCCACAACTATCATACACCCTCGAGTATATTATACACATATTGTACATAAGGCTCGGTGGAGACTCCTGCCGCCTCAACCCTCGTAGCCTGCTCTCCTTCTTTTTTTTTGCCCGATTTGAGTCTCAACGCCTATGCTGGTCCATCCTGGAGAGCACATTTCCGTTCCCAATGCTTGCGCCAGAGTGTAGTACCGCTTTTCTTCAAAAACAAGTCCTTTCCCACTTTACAATCGTACAAAACGTTCCCCGGTGATTTGTTTACACGCCGCTCGACTCGCCCAATCCCTTGAGTACTCCCTCGTACACGCCAAACATGATCGCTGCGCTAGGGACCACTCTCAGCATGTGAGGGACCAATCCACCGTAAAGCGCCGCCATACCCTCCTCCTTGGCCACAGTGCGGAAGCAGCTCCAAAGTCCTGTGTATTTCACTCTCCCCGAAGCGTCAACAGGCGCCTGTCTCAGCCTCGTCCGCACAACCTCGTGAGGGTACGTGATCAACGCCGCGACAAATTTCGCTCCACCCGCCGCTGTAAGCTTGCCAGTGTATTCCACAGTCTTGTCCCACATGGTAGGCATGCGTCCCGAGGCTTCCAGATCTTGCTGTCGTCGGCTCAGACTCGCTTTCGCCTGCTCATACAACACCCACTGTAGCGTGCTTTCGCTCACGCCCAAGTAACTCGCGCTCAGTCCGCGGTACAAGCCTCTGAATCCCTCCGTCCTCACGGTCGTCCTGACGCAATCCCACGCATTGCGGTATTGCCTGCCCATGCCGCCAGGTCCAGCATTTTGCTTGTCCAATTGTAGCCTCGTCTTCACCAGCCAGATCGGGTTCGTGGCCGTGCCTGTGATCAAACCTGCCGAAGCTGCTGCGAGCAAGTGCACGCCCGCGCTCTCTTTTCCATTGAAGAAATTCTCGCTGATCAGCTTCTTGCCGTTGCCGTATGCCCAGAAGTTGATTGCGCGTGCGGGCACGACGCCCACGAGGTTAGGGCCAAGACCTTTGAACAGCGCTTTCCAGCCTTCGACCTTGGGAATCGCGGCGAGGATTTGTCCGGTCTCGGTGATGTGTAGCAATGCCGCGCGAGGAAGGGAGAGCTGGTGTGGTGGAGGGATTCCCTTTGCTGCTCGTCGCGCCGCCAGTTCGGTCTGGTAGAAGGTACTTTGTAGGCGAGTCTTGAGGACGTCAAGAGGAGAGGTGAGTGTGGCAGAGGTCATGCCACCTGCGCCGCCAGCGACGAAGTGAGCCCATGCTTTGCGCTCTTTGGGAGATGCGAGATCTTTTGAGGAGGAGGAGGAAGGGTTGGAGGCAGGGTCGACTTGGCCGAGTTCGCGCGATTGAGACGATGGAGCGGCGAAGGCGGAAACCGCGCTGGGAGCATTTGTGGTGGCCATCGGTGTGTGTATGTGTGTGCGCGTGTGTTGTGATCGAGGTGTAACCCCGATGGGTTGGAAGAGACGGGTTCTTTCTACCGAGGGTTTCTCGCTATTTTGCTGGGCTCCTGAGAAAATTGATCGCTGGGACTCGAAGTGGTAAGGCGGTTCGATGTTGAATTAAAGAAGATAGGTGAGCATGAATATAGATGGAAAGCGATTGTGGATTGGTGCGAAAGGGTTGGTGAATTGATTAAGAGGATGTCTCTGCTTGCCGTGTGCTCCTATTATCTATCTATCCATCGCAAATAATCTGTCTGGCAAGGGTCGGGGCTTCGGCGAAGTCCAGGGCCATTCCCTTTCTCGGACGTCATAGAATGAATGCAGTGCCGTGCCGTGTCGCCATCAATCGCATGTTCCACCATCGATGTATATGCATTTGCTATATCAACAACATTTGCCATACAATATTGCCTCACGCCGTTACACACACATACACATACACAAGACAAGCATGTTCGCAACACCAACCCGCCTCGCCGCCAATGGAGGCCCACCAGGCTTCTGGCGCCGCTCTCTCGACGAACTGAAGCGCCAGTCCAAGATCGCCGTCCGCCTCGAAGGCCTACACAGACCCAATCAGCCATTTCCCATGGCCCGATTCGAAGAGGAAGGCTCTCTCGACGGCATCAAACTTATGAGCGACGCCGACATGGGCGGCTTCAGCAAGGCCTCCATCACACACATTCCTGGAACACCCGCTCTCACCGACGGAGAGAGCGCAACCACAACACCGTCACAAACTCCACCACACATGCTCTTCAAGGGCAAGATCTCGACAGAACTCCCCCCAAACAAACCTGAGGTCCAGCGATCCGGCTACGCAGCTTGGCGCACGCGCGACCGCGGCACCAGTCTCTTCGGTAAACTGCTATGGGACATCGATCCCTATGATTTCCTCGCCCTACGAATCAAATCGGACGGTCGCAAGTACTTTGTCAACATCCAGACCGAGTCTATCGTACCAACAGATCTACACCAACACCTTCTCCCATCACACACTCCCGGCGAGTGGGAGACCGTCACAATTCCTTTCAGCAGCTTTGTCAGGACGAACTACGGAATGGTCGTTGAGCCACAGCGCGAGATGATGAGGCAGAAGGTCCGCAGTGTTGGGATTGGTCTTATCGATCGTGTGCCTGGACCTTTCGAGCTTTGCATTGCGGATGTGTGGGCGACGAACAAGGCGCCCGAGAGGGGTGTTGACAGCGGGTTCGATGTTGGTGGCGAACCTGAGCATGATGGGGGTATTATGGGTGAGGTCGAACAGAAGAGGAAGAAGGGCGATCCTGAGAGGATTCTGATTTAGGCTTTTGCTCATGAGATGAAACGACTTCGAGCATCAACTTAAACCATGCCGGCACATTGCATGAGCGTGGACGCTGACCATGCCAGAAATACGCCCCGGTAGACGCTACATGCCATCTTCCAAGTACATACGCTTACGAGACTGAGGAGATGAAGCCAGAGCACAGCCTACCGGCGGCGCATGGTCAGAATATCTCGTGCCAGATTGATCCCTGAGAGCCACACTTACTACGCACCTGGAGTAGAGGTGGGGATCATGAGTCCGAAGACATATTGCTTCAGAGCTTGCTGCTGCTGTGTCTCGGTTCCAAAGAATGAATCCCAAGGTTTAGACGCTCCAATCGCTTGAGCTCCAATGGCTATCCGAGATACTCAAACACGAGATATCCATGATCGTGCACTCTTCTAAGACATTGAATATCGAGATACCTTCCAGGGTCACTCTTCTGTATATACTGTAACAATACCATGTTTGCATATTTCTCACATTTAATATTGCCACAACCCCACGTGATTGATCTCGTCAAGATGCGGCCGGCGTGTGAAGAAAGTGGTCTGGACTTCAATATCGGACCCTGTGTATGCCGCGCCGCACATGACTCGCCGACCCCAGAAGCCAGCTGTCGCGCAACGTGCGACAAGCTCCCCCGTCTTCAATCCGACAACCATTGCTACCTTACACTTCTGAACATACACCACCACCAACACCACAAATCAAATCCACTCCGAACCCACACTCCGACCAGCTCACCTGAAACCACACCAGAACAAATCACATACTCTCCAACAAACCACACACGACACACATCCCTCACAATGGACCAAGCAAAGGAGTTCCTCGAGATGCCGCGCGAGTTCGTCAAGGATGGCCGCCAGTTCATCACCAGGTGCAGCAAGCGTACGTCTTCACTCCCTGCCCCTTTCGAAGCTTGCGAAGCAATGGCAAAGAAAGAATGGAGTAGAGAAGCTTTCCTCCGCTTCGCGTAGCGGCTCCTACATTCGAGGCGACTCGCAACGAGGCGAACATGCTCCTGCTTTCCCACCAACCAAGCACGCATTCGTCCCGGACATAACTATATGGACATACCAACTAACATACCTCTCCTTTCACAGCCGACAAGCGCGAGTTCCTGCGCATTTCCCAGGCCGTCGGCATGGGCTTCTTGATCATGGGAGTTATTGGCTACATTGTCAAGCTGAGTAAGTCTCCTCTCTCCTCTCAAAGCTAGCATCCTTTCTTCGTGGGAACATGGAAAACTGACTTTGATTCTCCAGTCCACATCCCCGTCAACAACATTCTCGTCGGTGGCGCTTAAGCGTTTTCTCTACGCGTGGCAATTGCATGATCGGGCGCGAAATACGAGAGCAGCGCCAGGCAGGCAAGACTGGAGAGGAATATCAGGAGAGAGAGGGAGAGAGAGAGACGGGGCGAGCGAGCAGTATGGCCACTTGGAAAAGGTGCCGCAGCGCGCGGAATCGATTGCGGTGTACAATGCTCCTGAGCAGACTGCCGTGTTGGTCATCGTTTGCCGCGAAGCTCAAAAGAATTCACAGGATTCGGGCTCTGAGAATCGTTGCAAAAGGGCCCATTAACCATTGGGCTGCCTGTGCACACAAAAAAGCAGGCTCTTGAGAAAGGAAAGGATGACGATTCCTTCTTGAGGTGGATATTCAATTTTCTTTTGGCTTCTTTCTGAATTGTTCATAAATATGATATTCACCCTTTTTTTTCTCTTTTGAGCTGATGAATTGCCCATGTGCACTTGTTTTCGAAGAGCCGAGATTAGCACGAATGAGATCACGCGACTTCTCGTGCAGAACACCAACTCCACAGTTTGCCACACGGAAACCAGACATCATCAATATCGAAAAGAAAAAGAAAAGCACGCTGCTTGTCTCTAGACGCATGATATATGTACAAACCCTCCGTCGAAACCCGAACTCCGACTTCCATCCATCCATAACATTCCAAGAAGAAAAGGAAAAGAACACACAATTCCACACACATCCCCTCACACCTACTCACTCATCAGCGCCCCAAAGTGCCGCCCCAAGCCCCCTCCCAAATCTCCTCCTCGGCTGCTCCTCCGCCTCAGCATAATACCTCCCATCATGCCTCAACTGCGCCGTAACCCTCGCCCCCATCGGCGCACTCCCCAAGCTCGCCTTCCCCGCAGCACCCCTCTCATCAACCCCAACCTCATCGTGCCCCTCCAGCCCATCGTTCCAGCTATGCACCGTCGTCGTTCCCAGCCCGTGATCCCAGCCATTCCAGCTCGTGGCCGCCACCACCGGCGCAGAAGGGTGCCAGCTGGCGTCGCGGACAATCGTCTTCCAGGTTCCCGTGCGGCCGTAGTAGACGTAGCGGTCGGCGAAGCGTTCGTCCGAAGCGGGGCGGGAGTTCATGGTGGCGGATTGGACGTCTATTTGCGCGCGCGGCGTGCCGTCCAGGTTCCAGATGTGCACGCGGCCGTCGTGCGAGCCAGAGTAGATGTAGCGCTGGTCGGTGGAGGTGGGCGGAGAGAAGTGGCAGCGGATCAGCGTTTTGAGGACGCGGTGGCCGCGGAAGGTTACGAGGGAGCAGTCGTGGGGGTGAGGCGTGTGGTCGAGGGTATCGTAGGGCGAGAAGCGGTAGTCGAAGTTTGTGGTGTAGTCCTGGCGAGCTGGTGTTAGTGTGTTGCATACCAACATTGTTTGTGGTATGAGCAAGACTCAATCTTACCTGTGGGTTTATCCTCTCACCAACATCCGTCGACACCATCTTCCGTAGATCCCAGAGCTTGCAAGTCTGGTCCTTCGCATTGCTGATGACATACCGGCCATCACCCTTCGAATCGATGTACGTCAAACCTTCGGTATGACCCAAAAACATACCCGCAGGACGCTCCGATCTGAGACTGCGCCGATCCCAGACTTTCAGCGTCGTGTCGTCCGAACCAGAGTACAGAATGTGAGGACTCATCTTATCACCGAAGCAAACCGCGTTCACATCGTCCCCATGGCCTCGAATCTGCATGACGCTGCGCTGGGCCTCGAGATCGTACACGTACACGCTGTGCTCGCTGGTGCCCGCCACGATCTCACCGCCATCACCGCTGAAGCGCAATGACCAGATACCGAAGTGTCCGCGTGCGCCACCGCCTCCCGTGTTGGAGAAGTCGAGATGTCGAGGCTCGGAAGAGTCGGTCGGGTCGGTGGTAGCGAGGCATACGTCGCTTCGAATGCTACTGTAGGCCAGGTATTTGTTGTCCGGCGAGAGTGTGGCGTCTGTGATGGTCCATTGTCCGCCGTAGTAATTGACAGTCTTGTAATAGCGCCAGTCGTACGGGTTCCTAGTATCGTACATGCGCACCTTGAAGTCCTGTCCACAAGCAAAGAAGAAAGAGCCATCCTCGCTGAACTGCCCCGAGTAGCAGCGGTCATTCAGATTAATGATCATATCCGCTTTCGACCCAGGGATGAGGTCTTGCGTAGCCAGCGAATTCAAGGCCCTTGCTCGACCACGGCTCTCGACTCCGAGCTCACGATCAAACATCCGCCGCGCCAAACGACGGCGCTTGTGTTGTGTATTCTCAGAAAAAGGTTGTCCGCAAGCCGAGTGGTTGCAACGGTCGTTCACACCAAATGTGCCACCCGCCATGAGCTTCTTGCCCTCCTCAGATGGAACCTTGGGATACCGGTCGCCAGTAAACCCCCGTCTGGATCTCCGGTATGATCTTCCGTACGGAACATATTCTCCATCGTCGTCGTCGTCCTCTTCCTCGCCGAGTCCGCCCAGTCCACCTAGTCCACCGCCACCTCCGCTCACGGAAGCCAACATGTGCCGCAGTCGAGGGTGGGCGCCGAGCAGCTGGAAAAGTTGTGCCTGTGTGACTACACGTAAGAAAACAGCCATGTCAGCAATGCTCCATCCTGTGTCTGAGCAGCAGCATAAACCTACCTCTCACCGTACGTGCTCCACCAGTGCTTGCCTCAGTCGCAGCCGCAGGTGTCTCGCCGCCCTCTGCCTCCTCATCTTCATCCCCATCCTCATCCTCAAGCTCTTGATCTTCCTCCTCCTCACCATCGACCGTAATCTCCTCTCCATCCTCATTCATGAAAGTTCCCTCGTGTGCGTCAAAGTACACCGTCGTCTCGCCTTCATCCTCCGCCTCGTCGTCTTGCGAGGCAAGGACGGAACTCGCGAGCTGTTATTCCAAACACGTCAGCCAACCATCCCACCAACATGCGCAAAAACATCGAAACCTCTCAGACCTTACCTCGAAATCCATGTCGTCATCACCACTCTGCGAAATCCCCGCCCACTCGCTGCCCTCCTCGACCGAAGATTCCCTGTTTGCAGCCATTGGACAAATCCCAGCTCCTCCAAACAAATACAATAATCCAAGTCTCCAGACAAATGGACCAAACCAAAAGGTAAGCCGTAGAAGCAAGAAAGAAGCTCAAGAAACATGGAGCAGAGCAGCGCAAGTGGGCCCCCAGATGGCATGCTTCTGCCGAGGACGCGGGTGAGATTAGAAGCTAGCGGCGACTTGACGATCGATAGGAGATTAGCGGGGGTTAAGTCCGAGGAAATACTTGCCACGGTACATGAAGTCAAAGTAGGTAGGTACTTATTTCAGGCGCGCGATCCGAAGGAGGCTTAGCTTTGGTCTTCGATAAAGGCTGCTATAATAATGTTCAAGAGATCTAGAGCGTGTTCGAGACAGAGAGCCAAACAGTATACCGCCAAATGGCAGCAACTTGCCTTGCCCCATCGAAGCTTTCGATGGTCGTGAAAATGCTTACAACGTTCACTCGGTGCATTTGATGATCATGTTCCTGTTCGTAAACCAATGGTAGATATGCACACATCCATTGCACTTTCTGGGTTATTCAAAAAAAATTACATTAATTCCTTTTTGTTCCCCCGATGCGCATTCTTGGCAGTCCCTCCTCTTTTTTTGACGATGAAAAGAAAATGCATTCGTGTCTCCCTGACTGAGGACAGAAAAGAAAAGAGAGAAGCAAAGAAAAAGAAGCTCACGCTTTTGTCACAACCTTAGAGTCCAAATCCACATTGTACTGTCCGACATCCACAATACCGCCTATTTTGTCGCTCAGATTCTCCTGCAACGCCTTCTGCGCAGATTCGGCATCCTGCAAAGATGAGGACGATTGCAAGATGTAGAGCACAGCGGCCCGAGCGAAATCGACGTCGATCGTTTTGGAAGATGTAGGAGATGCAGAAGAAGACGCAGAAGAAGACATTGTGGACGGCGCCGTGCTGGCTGACGTCTGCGGAGGTGAAGACGAAGAATCGAAGACGATGCTGTTGCGTGTCGCTTCGGCTGGTTGGTCCGCATCGGTCTGAGAGGCTTGCGGAGCGGGCATCCTGCGGTGCTTTTGCGCTTTTCCGTTGAAGCTGATCAGGGCGTTCTCGGAGGCGCAATTGAGATTGGCTTCGTTGAACAGACCGATCAGTGTTTGGGCGTCGAGCTTCAAGTCGTAGTCTGAATCAGCAAGGGTGAGTAGGCGCGGGATGGCGTCGCCGATGGTGGCGTTGTCTTGCAAGCCAGGTACGGCGATTGAAGAGCAGCCAGCAGTGGATCGCGAAGAGCATGTCGGTCCAGTGAAAGAGTTGACGCACAAGCATCTGCACGTGTCTTCGGCTGTAGGGAATGCCTGCCCACCATTCTCGCAGGTCACTTCTTTAGCACACTTATTCGAAGTGGCTGCAAGATCTGATTGCGCAGACGGAGCCGAGTCGTGCTTCTGGTTCGGAATGACGATCAGTACAACAGGAATGACGGCTGCTGCTGCGACAAGCGCGAGGAGGAGCAGGAGCAAAGTAATGAACAGCCAGAGTGGGATACCACAACAGCGGCGCTGCTTACGGCTGCGTATTTGAGAGGCGCCATCGCTGTCACTGGGCAATGGTGCAGAGCTGCGGCGACTCGACCAGTTAGCAAGATTGCGATTCTCGCGGCCGCCAGGCGGGGTAGATACAACGGGTGGAGGGAAGGACGCAAGTATGTCGCTCAGGCTTCCAGCGCTACGTCTGTACTTTTCAATCTCTCCAGAGTTGTTGTTGTTACTGTTACCAAGGCCCTTGCCATTGCCAGGTCCAAGCCAAGCTTCCATTCCGAGTCTACTAGCTGTACGACCGCGGTCCAGGTTGGATGCAACTTTGGTCGCACGCTTAATCAGATCTGAAAGACTGCTAAGCGAACCACGTTTTTCTTCCTCCTTGATTTTGTCGACGTCGAGACGTGGCGGCTTTCGCTTCCCGGCTCGCGCTCCTGATAGACCGGTTGTCGGTGACATGAGGGTATCACTATCTTGGCGAAGTAGCCCGAATCTGCCGTCTTTCTCGGGATCTTCGACCAGGATCTCTTTATCGAGGGGGTCGCGGTCATCGTTGTTGTCGGTCTTGGCAAGAGGTGATCGGCCACGTAGCTTGTGGCCTGGTATGGGCGCGTTCAGGCTTTCTTTGGAGTTGATAGCACGTACGCTTGACTTGGGGCTGTCTTGAGGGGCGCTCGATTTGGCGTTGTCGGTAGGTTTGAATGATGTTTCAAGAGCTCTAGCATTAGAGCTTGGGATGTCTGCGGGCTGGACTGGTGGGGGAGGAGGCGCGGTCAATGATGGTTCGACATGAGTAACCTGACGATCTGCGCCTGAGTCTGCATCTCCTTCAAGTTGTCTCGTAGACATCGGAGTGTATGCCTCCTCGGTTCTCTTCTGCTGGCTGGCATTATTGGAAGCAGTGCTCGAAGAGAGCATGCAATCACCACTCTTCACGGTAGTCAAAGTTGGCCTGCGTCTCCTTCCCATGCTGGCTTGTCGCACAGGAACATCAGACGGTGACTCGCCACGATCTGAAGACCCGGCGTGCGAACCAGGTGGAGGGAAGTAGTCGCTCGTTCCTCTGGCTTCCTGCCTTTCAGCCGCTCTCTGCTCTTGAGTTGACAAGTACTCTGGGTCTTCATCCGCATCCTGCTGCTGCATTCTCTGCTGGAAAGTCTTGAGTGGCTCCTCTCTTGTCGGAGGTGAGACGTCTGGAGCATAGTCTGAATAGGTAGAGCTGGCCGTGATGCTGACTCCACCCTCTCGGCCATCGAGGTAGAATTTGGGAATGCCAATGGGAATGCTTGTCATGGAAACACCGCTTTGGCTTCCCCAAGCACCTTCGCCTTCCATCATCTCTTTGGTCAAAGACGCACGTTCTGCCTCTTCTACGATGGGATGTACGTCAGCCATTTGTTGCGAGTAGTAAGACAAGGGACCTCGGCGAGCAGATGGGGGAGGTCCAAGAGGTGGGCGTGGAGGTCCGTTTTTGGTGTAAGTCGCTTGTTGCGCGATTGGATAGCCATTCGAAGGCAGAGGTGGTCCACCATAGCCATATCCATCGCCGGTCCATTGGCCGGTTCCGTGATGAGACTGCTCAGCCATGGGCTGTTGATAGTTAGAGGGTTGGTCCGGTGAGGCATAGCGAGGCTGCTGTCTTTGTTGGACTGGCGATTGCTGAAAAGGAGGCTCTGCTGATGCGCTGCGAGATCCCAAGCCGGGAGGAACATAATCTGGTCGTCGAGGTCTAGGAGGCGGTCCAGATCGCGCACCGGTCGGCATTCGGCGTTGATCTTGAGGAGGAGATTGAGGAGATTGATGACGAGGCGCAGGTATTTGCTGGCCGGCCAGTGGCCACTCGTCTTGCTCTGGCTCGCCATATTCGCTGCCGTCGTACATGTTGCTTGGCTGCACTTTGGGATAAGCTTGCGGTCGGGGAAAGCGCATGCGTGGGTCTGACTGGTGGTTTCGTTGCGGCGGGTAAAATTGTTGCTGGTACGGTTGTTGCTGGTAGTGCTGTGGTTGCTGAGAAGGTCGTGGGCGTGGGCGTGCAGGCTTCTGGTGGCGATCCGAGCCCTGCTCGTGGTAGGCAGGAATGCCATGGTCGTCGTACGAATATTCGTTGCCTCCAGGGCCGTCAGAGGGGTGAGAAGAGTAATTCATCGTTCATGCAGGTCGCCGAAGCGGAAGAAACAGATGTGCTAGAATGTGCGGTGGTAACGAGTGTGATGTGCGATGTAAACGAGTGGATAGGTGAGTGGCGTACAGCAGGGCGGATCAATCAATGCATGCGTGTTGCTGTGCGTTCGTGATCGCTGCCTGAGCAATATTCGGGTATTGTTGTGTTGGGTTGCGATTGTTGGGTTGGTTGATCGTTCCGGCGGGAGGTACGGAGATGTGAAGGCCCGCTGCGTCGATGTAGTGTTTGTACGGCGATGGGTATATAGTATGCAGGATCGCGCCAGGCGATTGTACCAATACTACGCTCGGCGCAACAGCGTGTTTCCCCGGAGGTATATCGCACAAGAGTGAGGTGTGAGGCTCGGCCTTGGTGCAGATATGCTCGCAGGGCCAGGCGATAGGTGAATTGCTCGTCCGCTCAAGCCGGCTGACGTGTGCGCGCAGGATGTCCAGCAACAGCTCGCGCAAGCCAATGTCTTGCAGCGGCGACGGTCACACGGGTGATACAGCTGCAGGGCCGCAGCAGCAAGTATGCGAGTGCCGTGCTGCAGTGAGATGTCGGCAAGGCTGGAGATCCGTCGCCCTTCTATAATGCGTGCGAAGGGCCCGAGTGGTAGCCAACGGTTCAGGGGAGATGATCGCGTGGCGCGTGGCGTGGGGTCAGGGAGTGTGTGAAGACACAGCACAGAGCAATGATGGGAAAGGGTGAAAGAGTGGAAGCGGCGGTCGTTTGGCAGCCAGTCAAGTGGTCGTCGGTCGATCAATCTTCTTCTTCACAGACAGAGCCCGCCAAGGGGTGGTCGCTCACAGGGTGTGGTGTGGTGAGGTTAAAGCAGCAGCAGTGCATTGATGGCGGCGGCGTGCGAGACCTCATCACTACTACCGTCACCCGGCAGCTACTACACCACTACTCGATCGACCCCGACCAAGCACTTTGCTCGTTTCTTGCTGGAGGCCTGGCCTTGTGCCGTGCGCTGACTGGGGTGTGTTCGACGAGGTCAGGGTGAGATATGCGGGCGTCCCCACTCCTGAAACAGTAGCGCACAGCCTATCCTCGCCGCACAATCCAAGAAACGCCTGTTGCTGTTACTCCCCTGTGTACATTCCTCTCCTTGCGGCCGATGTCAAGAAGATCTTTCATAAGCTGTACAATTGCAGCGATCATATCACATTTCTTGATGCAAAACTGCAAGCATAGGCCCTCGCTTATCAGCCCTCGATCACAATCAACACCCACGTCTCCGCTCAGCCGCGAGCAGTCAATCTGGGAGCTACCGAGATTGAAGGTTCAAGGCACTAACGAATATCCCCGTTGCGCAACCGGCGCGGCGGACAGGACTGTTCGTCCTCGCAATCAAAAGGCCACTTCCGTCCGCAATACTGGCGTGACCCGTCCCATCGTCTTTGCGAAATTCCCTACTTTCTTCGTGACCAGGATATCTCTCTCAACTGTGTGAAGAGCCGGCCGGCAAATGCGTGTGC
Organism: Cladosporium cucumerinum; assembly: GCA_023634325.1. Taxonomy (NCBI): domain Eukaryota; kingdom Fungi; phylum Ascomycota; class Dothideomycetes; order Cladosporiales; family Cladosporiaceae; genus Cladosporium; species Cladosporium cucumerinum. The sequence continues at coordinate 998,939 of JALDQA010000012.1, read as the reverse complement.
GCTGTTTCACCTATGAAGGTGATTTCAGGGTTCCCGTGTTCTCTACCTTGTCAGCGGCGTCCATCAATCCCCCGAATCCCTCCCCAGCCACTGCTATATTAAATGTCGTAATGTCCGAATTTGCGCAACCCTCCATGGATGATGGATCTGCTTGTAGTTTGCGATCCTCGGTGGTTCAGGGCCTCTAATATCACGGTCCTTGCAGAGCAGCGTCGTGGCTTCCTCCTGACGGTATTCTTCGAGTGGCGCCTTACGATTGCAACGCTATAGGCATGCTTTATAGGTGTGCACACATATAGACTCTCAATACACGTGCAATAACAACAATGTACTGCTACATAGGTACTAACAAGAACATCAATCGAATTCACAAAATCCATCGGAATCATCTACCAACTAAACAAACATGCCTTCCTCCAACCTCCAAGACCCTCCTCCTCAGCAAACCCCTTCCAAGTCATCACCGTCAAAGCTCCTCCTCAACCATCTCACCATTGCACCACCCAGACCCTCCTACCTGGATCAAAAAGCGCACATCTTCGCCATCCAGACCCCGAATACCACTAGTAGCGCTGTCACATCGGTTGGCCCTTCACATGCGCAGCAGCAGCAGAGTCGCATTCCGCCGGTGGGTCGCCATGACTCCCGCCGCACCAGTGCTTGAGGTCAGGAAACGGGCGACGGGAAAACCATTGCGCGGGAGATTGGATGCTTTAAGTGTATACGAGGGGCACGACGATAGTTAGACATTTGTTCGTTGGCGGAGAGAAGAGTTTTGCAAGGGAGATTGTTGGTATCGGAGGATCTTTTCGTGTGTGATGAGGTGGAGATGCGCAATTGGTAGTGAGGCAGGGCTGATGCTGCTTACATGACTTAGGCGTGTCTTATTGACTTTTCTTGAAGATTGGGTTGTCTCTGTCTATACGGCGATGATTATGTGCTATGAAAGACTCGGCGGAAATTGGGTAATTACTACAGTTGCAAGCTTTCCAATTTCCAACGGTTTGTTATTACCGCGTGGTATCTACACATAACAGGTTGTTAGGCTTGTTGATATACCAGATGAAGCTTCACGGGGCTAAATCGAATAACGGCGACAACAGGATACTTTCGCATTCGCAACCTCCTGAACTGCAAAACGACGAACTTAAGATGTCGATCAACATCCCATTTGACCATGAATTATACACGGGAATTGTTGACCGTTAAAACACGACGTGTCATACATTTTTGCGTCAGCCCAGTGTACCCCAACACTAACCCGCATACATCATTTGTTATAATGTTCCATTTGTGTCTTCTGCTGCCAGACAAACAGCAGTCGCATACTCGCCGTCGTGGCTGATACTAATCTTAACAATCTGTCCGGGGATGTCCTCGTATTCTGCTCCCTCCTCCACCAGAACATCACTCCCAGTTTCGCCCTTCCGCTCCCCTCGCATCGCCCTCCTCACCTCCGGCCGATCCAAAATAACCCCATACACCCTCCTACTCCGCTTATCCTTTAAAATTTGAATCTCATCAAACATAAGCCTCCGCCACGAGCAAGCCTTCACAACAGCCTCCTTCGCAGCCCACCGTCCAGCCAAGTACCTCGCCGCCGCGTCTTCCCTCCGCTGCTGTTCCCCTCCTTCGCTGGACAAGGCGTTGTCGCTAGCTGTACTACCATCCAGTGGGAAGCGCAGGTGGAAGGCGCGCTCTTCGCGGCTGGTGAACAGTTTGCGCAGGAAGCGAGGGAGTGTGCGCTGCGACGTGACGAGTCTGGCTATGCGTGGGATATGCGCGATGTCTGTGCCGATGGTGAGCGAGGGGAAGGGGAATGGGCGGAGAGGTGGAGGCATTGGATTTCTTTTGGGCAGCGGCGTGTGAAGGCGACTGGAGTTGTGGTGGACAAGCAGGATCGATATCAATATGGAAGTCCAGGTCGGGCTTTAATTGTTTTGGCGATTCGAGAGGCCGCTGATTACCCTGATATCCAAACCCTAACCTTGATCGACCCTCGCCACGAAAAGCCAATTGGAAACCTTGACCTAAACAAAATTTGAGGCTCGGCCACGCGAGAGAGCGGGGCGAGATTGGGTCCAGTGGGCGAGAAAAAGCGGTGCTGTCTTCATGTTCAGCTAGATCTCCGTTCGATAACCCCACGGAGACGACCGCCTGTTCCTCGCACTAACCGTAATGCCGTAAGGTGTTGTCATGCTAAAAGTCACCTAGACTGCTTAGATACCGTACTGAATATACACACAACGATATCTAGGTCTTCCTCTTCCTATTTCCTTTGCCGTACGAGAAAGAAAAAGAAATACCAAAAGTCCAGCTCGCCGCTTCAAATACCCCTCTAACCTCACACTCACCATCAAACACCAACAGCAAAAATGACCAACCGCTACACCGACCAAGAATGGGCGTCCATAATCGCCACCACTGTCTCCGCCATCAACAGAAACAAGAGCGACAAGCCCGTGTATCCCCTCCCCAAGTCCATCCCCGGCACCATAGACCACACTCTCCTCAAGCTCGATGCCACGGCCGCGCAGATCGACAATTTGTGTGCTGAAGCGCGAGTGCACGCTTTCGCAACTGTGTGCGTGCGCCCCAATTGGGTCTCGAAATGTGTGGCGAACTTGAAGGGCTCTGCTGTGGGTGTTGCGAGTGTGGTTGGGTTCCATGAGGGGACCGGGGATCTTTATCAGAAGTTGGAGTAAGTTGGCTGTTTTTGTGTTCTCTTCGTAGTTCCTTAGTTGTACGCTCTGTTCTTTGTGAGTGGATGCACTTCGAGTATTTCCGTGCAGGAGTGAAGCGTAGGATCGAGGTCATTCCTCTTGCCGTCGTCGTCTGTTTCCATTGTCAGCTCACTAACCAACCCTTCCACAACAGAGACACAACCCTCTCCCTCCAATCCGGCGCCAGCGAACTCGACACCGTCATGAACGCCACCCACCTCCTCCAAGGCTCCTACTCCGAAATCTACACCGAGATCGCCGGCCTCCGCTCCGCAGCCCCCAATGCCCTCCTCAAAGTCATCTTCGAGACCTCCCGCCTCACACCCGACCAGATCATCGCAGCCTGCGTGCTCTCTGCCGCCGCGTCCGTCGACTACGTCAAGACGAGCACCGGCTTCCTCGCCGCGGACGACTGCATTGTCGGGCCGAACGGCGAGCGCAAGCCTACTGGCGCCACGAAGGAGGATGTGCAGCTGATGAAGGCGTGCTGCGAGTACCTTGGTTCGGAGGAGAGTGCGCTGGGCGGCGCGTCGAAGAGGAAGATGAAGGTTAAGGCTTCGGGTGGTGTGAGGACGCTGCAGGATGCTGTCAATATGATTGAGGCGGGTGCGGATAGATTGGGCAGCAGTGGTGGTGTTTGGATTGCGAAGGAGGGTCAGGCGGCTAAGGAGGGTAAGGGAGGGATGGATGGTGAGAGGCCGAAGGGTGTGGAGACGAGGATGTTCTCGGATTATTAGATGACGAAGAATGTCACTATGCATCGATATCTGGAGCGTCTGGACCGAGCCACGAACCTTTTATCACTTTGTTTGACTAGGTAGTGCACCGTTTGTCCTCTCATTCCTTGCATTTTGGCACGTTTGTGCGCTACTGACACTTTCCAAAGTCCACACGCCCACACGACACCTCGTTCTTCATTGTCGGCTGGAAACAAACCCACACAACATGTCTTTCTCGGCTGGCGCGCCCATCCTTTTTGTAAGCGAGTGGACTCATAGTGACTTTGTCATAGTAGTGCTTGACTCTGGTTTAAGGTAACCGCTCATGCCTGACAAGAATGTGTCCACTGACACTGTAGATACCTGTTTCAGTAATGCCATGGCAATGCTGTGCAGGAACTCTACCGGATGGCCGACAGTGACGAATGAGTCCAGAGAGGCCCTTCTCACGCGCATGATGATAATGTTAACAGTAAGGTGTCCAGGTGGTGATACTGGCGGAGTGGACGTCCAGATATGATTGACGAGATCGACAGATGGTGTAATGTTCCAGATCGGAATATTGGTGACGAGTGACCGCATTACAGCATTACGAAGCGGCAGGTCGCCCAGAACGCCTCCGAGCAAGTATAGGTCGATGGTTGGTCTTAGCCCGCTCCTCGGACGTGGAGTCTCTCCTTTGAATGACGCGTTGACAACCACTTTTCCGGTATAGACTTAAACAAGATAGGCCTGGAAGGCGTCCACATCTACTTCGGGGAGGCGGACGACCTTCTCTGCTCCTTCAGCCCACAGCTTGGAGCAAGCTGCTTCGAAGAACTTGGATTTAGCGCAGATCAAGTGTTTGTGAACTGTGAACTCTTGCTCCTCTCCCGTGTGAGACAAACCTTCTTCACTCTCAGTATCGGTCTTGCGCTTCTTGTTGTTCTCGGTCCTCTTTTAGGCAGCGGCCAAGGCAGGGTTGCGCTCTTGGTTCTGCTGTCTACGAAGTACATATGCTGCACGGTTTGCGAGAAGTTTCTTACGGTCAATCTGAGGGAGACCGAGGACGTTTGCTTTGTCTGCGACGGAGCTGAACTGACCTTCAATGGGATACCAAGGTGAACCGTTGCTAGACGGCTCAGCTTGTGTGATGTGGCCTACAAGCACGGTGATGGTGTCATTGAAATCTTGGCTTGAGCACTGCTAGTGAAGAATCAAAGCTGATCTAGACTCGGGTGCATGCTCACCAGTAGTCCCTCGGCGAGCATGTGTCGTCGGCCGCTTCGTCACCCATGGCGACTGGTTACATGTATGTGGCGAGGAGTGATTTTGTTTGATGTCAGATGGCAAGGCGATTCTTTTCTTCTTGATGTAAGTGTGGCGGTGACGGATTGGATGCGAAGACGTAGATGCGACGAAAGCCCGTGGAAAGTGGCGCTGGCGCTGGTGTTTGGCAAGAGCGAACAGTTCAACAAGGCAGGCACGACCGAGCAAGGAATCGACTCCAATTCCCGTAAGATGCACACTTCACTCACTCTGCTGAAAGATGCACTGCAAGTATTGCCTTTTGCGATCAACCAACAATCACTTCGGGCTTGCTCACATAAACTCGTGCCACAGCGATGCATCTGCTGCAGATGACATCCCCTCCTTTCGTTTGACTGATTCTCTCACCTGGACAGCATACCACGGAACGAGCACATGAAAAAGGCATGATCAGCAAGAACCGGAATCCCCAAGTATACGTTCGCTCATAGCCTCGAAGTATGTGTGACGGCGCACGCAAGGCGGCTACATCGACAAGCATCTCTGCAACGAGCGAGCTCGATGCTGTGCGTCAGTATACAGACATGAATGCGTAGGCTTGCGGTACGGCCATCGTTATTTGATATAGTCACCATGATTTTCATTTTTTGTATCGCATCATGGTGTCGTTGAAGTGAAGCTCGAAAGATGGTCGTGACTCCGCCGAAATTCGGTGAAGCTTCGGCTTCAACAAAACGACTCACATCTGAGCACATCTTTCAAAGCCATTGGATCGAATTGATCGATAGAAGCAACATAAAAAACAAGAAGACAAACACCGAACTACCTAGAAACAAAAACAGACATCCACCAAAATGCAGCAACCCAACGAAACTCAAGCCGGCATCGTCGCCCTGGTCTTCAGCAAAGCACCACTCACAGTCGAAACAGCACCAACGAAACCATCAACAGGCAAACTGCCTATCCTTCTAGAAGACATCTTCGCCCAGAATGAACCGCTCAAGGAACCCTCAACCCGCTACCTCGATAGCAACGGCACCGCCGCCCGCGTCCTCGAACTCACCATGCAACTTCGCCACTCGCCCTCCCTCTCCGAATGCACCAAAGCCACCCAACACCCAACCCTCGTCCAGCTCCAAGAACAAAACAACTGGGACATTGTCCTCCAGCCCGCCTCGCTCTACGCCCTGCACCGTACCCCCGGCCTCGCAGTCTTCGACATGGACTCCACCCTCATCCAGCAGGAAGTCATCGACGAGCTCGCCCGCGCCGTAGGCCTCTACGACCAAGTCGCCGCCATCACCGAAGCGGCCATGCGCGGCGAAGCACCCTACACCGACTTTGAAGCTTCGCTGCGCGCGCGCGTCGGGCTCCTGAAAGGCGTGCCGATGAGCATTTGGAAGGATCTGCGCGAGGGCGTCATCACTTTCACGCCTGGCGCGAAGGATCTTGTCAAAGTCCTCAAGGGCCTGGGCTGGAAGACTGCTGTGCTGAGCGGTGGATTCACGCCTCTTGCGCTTTGGGTTAAAGAGACGCTTGGGCTGGAGTATGCTTATGCGAACCACCTTGTGGCCGACGAGAGTGCTGGCGTGCTTACGGGCGAGTTGGTGACTGATGCGCCGATTATTCATGCGGCGAAGAAGCGTGAGTTGTTGCTGCAGTTGGCTGCTGAGAATGGCATTCCTGCTGAGAGGGTGATTGCTGTTGGCGATGGCAGTAATGATTTGCTTATGATGGGTGTGGCCGGGTTGGGAGTTGCTTTCAATGCGAAGCCTAAGGTGCAGCTTGCGGCGCCTTCGAGACTGAATGGTGAGAGCTTGATGGATGTTGTGCATGTTCTTGGATACACCAGGGAGGAAGTGCAGAAGTTCTTGTGAACTCGAGAAGAATTTTTTTGATTTGTTTTTGATGAAACGCGATGACTAGAATTTAGATGTGATGGCTGCAAAGTCCTCAGCCATACGGCTGCATGTGCAAATAACACATTTACCACTCAAGCAACTCTCTCGACGCCACCTCCTTCTCGAAACCCTCCAGCACCTTGCCAACGCCACTCTTCACAACGCCCAGCATAGTCCTCCCCTTCACTCTACTGTAGAACACGGGGCAATCCCTGCTATCACACTTGACCTCCTCTCTAAAGCTCAGACCAGCACAGCTCCTGCACACATCCTCCAGATCGCGATGTCGCTGCTCTACCTTGTGTATCTTACCTCGCAGCGCGAGTAGAGTCTGCTGCGACCGCAAGTATCGGCAAGTATGGCACAGCGGCAAAGGCGCCGGCTCGCGAGATTTAGGCAAGCGGTCACGACAAACAATGCAGAGCGAAGACCCCATATAGCTTTCCATTGTCTTTTTCTTGGACGTTGCGTGGTCGGTGTCACCAATCAGGCGGATGCGTTGGACTTTCGGCATTTCGTCGTACCACTGTCGAACATTTGCGCCGACGAGGTTGAAGATTCGTTCCAGCGGCGGTATCAGGTTCTTCGAGATGTAGTACTCGGCATCCAATTCAGCGTGCTCTTCGTTGATGAGTCTCTCGGGCTCAACGCAGCGCTCGAATAATCTTGCGCCCGGCGCACCGGCAATGACGACGTACGGCACGCGCTCGCCGTACTGAGGCTCAAGCCTGGGATCCTTGAGCATGCGTTTCGTGGCAATCAGGGCGCCGGGTGGCGCGGGTCCTTTGTCCGAGTATGTTCCTAGCTTGACTTCTTTCGCGAAGCAGAAGTCTTGAACAGAGAAACGACCGGTCATGATCTTTGTGCACTGCGCCTGAAAGTAGCGCTTGACTTCGCTCAGATCAGACGTTCGGAAAAGCAGCTTGAGTGCCTTCTCTTCGATTTTCTGCTCTGCGGGCGTGCCGTCGCGACGAACGGTCTCGATGCCTTTTGCATCAAAGTCCGGCTCGGTTTGGGAAGGGTGTTCGTACTTGAAGCCAACGTAGCGTTTCTTCGCCAACAACACGCATGGGTGGTACACTTTTTCGAATTTGAGCTTGATGGGTCTGGGATTCATGTCGGTCACGGCTTTCGAGATCTCGTCGCCGATCTTGAAAGCTTCGTCCTTGGAGCGGCCTTTCAGATATATGAACAGACTGTCCGTATCTCCATAGACGACTTCGGCACCCCATCGCTCGACGGAATGGATAAGAGCGATAGCCTTCTCCAGCGTCTCGCGGCCAGTCTGAACAATCGAGTCTGCGATCTCGGAGCACGGCATGCGACCCGAGAAACTAGCGGAAGTGTAGCCATAAGTGACGTTTGCAATGAGCTTGAGGGCTAGCTGTCTGTTGTTGAGAAGCTGCTGGAGCGTTTTGTCGTCTTTGTCCACTTTCATGCCGCTCTTGACCATGACACGGGTCTCCAGGATCTCGCCCAACATCTTTGCGAGAAGCGACTTGCGCATTTCGGGTTTGACGTACATCATGCCGTTCGGCGCAATGTTCACTTTATCCTTGACTAGTTCCAACAGACCAGGTGTGCGCTTGAAGTCTGCGAAGCCCATCTTGTTCGTGCCACGCCAGTTGGTGATACGGCCAAGGCAGGTGGAGTAGCAGTAGTTGTATGCGATGACAATACTAGGATACAGACTCTGAAAATCCAGGACAAGCAGTGGGCTGGTGTAAAACGAGGACATGGGCTCCATGACGAGTGGCAGACATTCGAGCGCATTCTGAGCGCCGACTTGCTTTCGCGAAGGTGACACTAAGACAAATGACTCGGGCTTCGCAATACGGAACATGAGTGACTCGACCTTGAATTGCGAGCCACGACTGAAGACTGAGAAAAAGTCTACACCGAGGAGACGGGCCTGTTCCGATGTTCGCGGGATAAGTTCGTTGGCATCCAGAATTTCCAAGTCAAGCTGTGTGCGTGTGAAGAAATAGTCCAGCACTTTAGCCAGGTCACGAGGCTTGCTGCTGCGAAACCATTTTGTCAATGCCGCGAAGGAGTAGTGAGGGATGCGTCTGTGCAGTAGATGGAACACAACATTCTCCATCGTGTATTGCAGCAAGTTCAACTCTGACCTCATGGCTCGCCAGACGTTGATGGTGTGTCTTCCAGTAATGCGTACCGTCGAAGTGTGAGTAAAGCCCCATTTGTCTGCATCTTTGCCGAAGCGACCATGCGATTGCGACTTCATGCGCGAGAATTCATCCGGCAGATTGAACTCGTACTGCAGCCTTGCGCGCTCGATGAGATATCCCCAGCTGCTGTTGTGTACTTCGTAACCGGTCAAGGTGTCAGGATCTTGTGACCTTACAATGTCGACCATCCGGTTGAAGAGATCAAGCTCGTCATCTTCCTCGTCAATTTGTACATTGTTGCCAACAATGCGGCGAATGCGTTCAACAAGCGTGTCGTCTTTGGGATCAGTGAGAACGACGATACCGATTTTCGTGTCTTCATCGAGCTTTTCTTCAGCGAGACACCACACAATCATGTTGACTGCATCCTTTTCGGGATCGGGTGAAAGATCGGCGCGGGTGTTGACGTGTACCTCCAAGCTCATAGTCGACATGTATCCGGTCTCGTGCTGTACACTGGTACTGGCTTTGCGTTGGGAGAACTTGAAACCATGCTTGTTCTTCTGTGTAGGCCCATCAATCTGTGAACACTCGGGTGCTGGGCGGTTTTTGGGCTTGACCTGAGTCGTCGGTGGACCATCCGCCTCCATATCTCCAACAGTGTCACGCTCCACAATCTTCTCCGATCTCATCCATCTCTGGACTTCGACATAGGAGGGTGGAGGTCGCATGATCTCCCATGTCTTTATGGAGCATTGACGTGCACGCCTTTGACCGACAAGATCTTGCTTCGCCTTGTCAAGTGGTGCCGACTTGGTGGGCTCAGCTGATCCCCCTTTGTCAAACGCTGGTAGGAACGGCAACGTGAGGCTCTCGAGACGAAACTCTTGACCGGCATATTCGCGAGGACGCTCCGGTACATCCCCCTCACTACTATAATAAGCACTTTGGTAGAGCACTGAGGGAACCATGGTTTGTTCGACGTCGATAAAGGTTGGTGGTGCTTGGCCCAAGACGAGGTGACGGACACCACGCGTAGAGCAAAATAAGTTGGTATAACTCCGGATTGCCGCAGAGCTCAACATCTGCTTTGAAGGGTCATGGCGAGTGGCGGTCAAAGTCGAGGACGCACTTTTCATAGAGTCAAAAGAGGCGTTGAAAGACCGATCGGGCTTCTTCGTCGGAGACGGCGCTTTCTTGTGTGGTGTGATGTCAGCTGTATCGCGTTGACTCAATCGTAGTTGTGTGTCTGGATCGTTTGGATCTTTCACAGAAGGAAAGCTCAGCTTCCTTGACGATGACGAAGATGACTGCTGCGACAACTTCAGTGGCTGGCCGGACGGCGGTAAGACTGGCCTATTGGCAGCAGCTTTTGCCAATTCATCTGTGTTCCCTGCAACGGGATGAGATGTCGCATTCTCCTGTTGTCGACGCCTAGAGTCTTGTACTCGGAAATTGCTGTGCTTTGACGTAGCGACATCCTGTTGTGAAGATGTTCTGGGTTTCTTGAAAATGCTTTGGCTATCTTCCAGGGCACGGCGCTTCTCCCCGATGCTAGTAGCATAGTCTAAAGCTTCTGGCAGTACATTGCCATTCTCCCTTCGTTCGGCGGCAGCTTCGATCTCCGCCGCGTTTCCGGCAACTTTGGCTTCGCCCATGTCGTTGCCGAGACCAGCATCGGCCAGCTTCTGTCGCTGCGTGAGTGCTTTCGTCTTCGCAGCCTCCTCGTCCGACCCGTACTCATCTTCGTCGGCGAGCTGATCAATCGTACCAAGATCGACGAGAATATCCTCCTCCTGCCTCGCTTGTGTCAAATGTTCAAGACTAGATTCTTCAAAGCGCTTGTCATGACCATTGGAAGCCCATTTGGAGGTCAATGTAGACTGGAACAGATCTACCACACTCTCGAAAACTGTCGGCACGTCATCTCTGGTTTGCTTGCCTGCCTCGAATGCTTCAAAGCTGATGTCTCCGCCGCCTCTTGCTTTGCGCTCCTCGCTCACCAGTTGATCGATCATCTCTCGGAACTCATCTTCATGGATCCACCCTCCTTTCGTATCGTTTCGAGGATCGGCGCTCATACTCACAAGTACTTCAGGTGGGAAAGGGGATGAAGTAGGATTAGTCAGACCCATACGAAACTTGCGTCGGCGTGTCTCATCCTTCCACAGACCAGCCATTGAATGCACGAGCTTCTCCTCTGGTGGCAAGTTCTCGAGCGAGCCCAAACGCTCAACGAAATTGTGATGTAGTGGTCTGGGCTGTATCTCATGACGATTGATGATATCTTCAACCCGTATATCGAGCTCAAGCTGACAGTGGCTCTGTCGGGGAAACGCTGACTCTTCCAGCAACTGCCCCTTCTTGATAGACCGATCATGCCAAAGGTGAGTCAATTCGTCCAGCTCTTCCCACACGGGAACTGGCCCTCGAAACCGAGGTCTCGAACACTCGATATATGCACAGCCGTACAAGTTGAAGTCGCACATCCATTGCAGCAGGTATTGCAGATGGGCCTCGAAGGGTTGGAAGACTTTTCTCAAAATTGCTCCCTGTTGAAGTAAATCGTTGAAGCGAGTCATGTGCATGGGATTCAGCAGGTAGATCTTAAGGAAGTAGTTGTGTCCAACATTGTAGCCAAAAAACGGCACTCCCTTGACAAGACTGATGTGTGCCACAAATGTTGAGTTACGCGGGTTGTCGTAGGGATTGCGCCGGTAAGACAGTGCAAGCGCATGGTCGATGGAGTGGCGTAAAGTGGTAGTATACGTATCGACAGCATCCTGCTCCACGGACTCCGTATACGGTATGTAAAGATATGGAAAAGCGCCATGGATGTGCATGCACACTTTTTGACCAGTCTCGGTGGCTCCAAAGACGCGTATAACTGGGACCTGTGGTAGATTGTTACGTTGTGTGGGCGTATCTCTGAGCGGTCCCCAGAGTGGCGGATCCAGAGGTCCTGGAGCACTCTGGTAATGGTCCAGGCAGTTCAACCTGACGCGGAAGGCTTCTGCGTCCTTAGCCATGGTCGAAGAAAGGGCTGGTGCAGGTCATGATCTTCCGTCCATGCTGTGAGTGAATGAGTGTGTCGGGATCCTCGCGATACGTTTGCCAGTCGTGATGTTCATTGTCGACAACAGACGCGTCGCAGTGGCGTAAAGTGGCATCGCGCGCGTTGCAATGCAAATGACGTTGGGATTTCAGCCACCGGCTCTCGCATTTTGACTTTTAAGGCGGAAAGAGGGGGACATCCGAAGTGCTTCCATTACTTTCACTTCGTCTTCCTTGTTAATATCTGAAATTATCTCAAACCCTCCGTCGTACACCGCCCAGATGATGGTCGGCCCTTCTCACGTACGAATATTCGACCGAACCATCGAGCTCTCACACGGTGTCACATGCCATATGATCGATGCCCATGTCCTAAGCTCGGCCTAGATTGACACTATGCCTGCTACGCCCCCTAGCGGCAGACAGACGCACGCTTTAACCATATACCATCAGCGTGATCACTGTGGTCACCCACCCCGCAAAGCTAGTAGGTCACCCTGTCGACATATCGTCTGCATACCGCATTACCCAGGCCGTTTTTGCCATCGTCGCCGTGATCCTTCTCGACCATAGCACCACATGCCCGCCTCCGCCCAGCGCGCTAACCCCTCTGCACATACTGCAATGTGTCGAGCGCCTGCAGCGCCCCGCCACCCCTATGTCATGTCCTGCATTTTCCCCGCTCTATACATGCGACGCATCCTTCTCGACTTTCTACATAGTCTATCTATCCGGCCGAGCTTAATAAGGAGCATTAGGCTTTTTAGCTCAAATCGATTCACTAAGCCTATATATAGCTACTATTATAGTATTTGTTTCGAATACAGTATTACTATAAGAAAGATATTTCTAGATAATACTAATAGTATTACGCTTTTTTTATAATTCTATAGTATTTACTTATAAAAGGCTAGCCTCTTATCCTTAATTTATTACTAAGCTAAAGTTATATTATATTATATATTATACTATAAAAAGTATAAAGAGGCTCTCATTCTAGATATTATATTAAGCTAAAGTTATATTATATTATATAGTATCTTATACTATAAAGAAGGAAATTAAGCTTATTCTAACTATTATCTATGTTAAATTAAGACAGAATTGGAATTTTCAGCCTTTTGGGAGTAAGTAGGCTTTAATCCCCTTATTATAGTATTAGTATCTTAATTATTATTCTATATATATTTTTATAATTTAAGACTTATAATCTTTAATTTACTTTAAATATAATAATTATTATAATTATAGTAACTCTTATAAATAACCTCTTTATTCTTATACTCTTGTATTAATAAAATCATCTACTCTATATTTATATAATATTATGTTTTCCTCTTTCTAGTATTTTAAAGTAATAGAATATTTTCAATATTATTTTTTAAGTTTTATATAGGGATTAGTACTACTATTTTAGGCTTATAACTATCACATTCTATTGTCACGGGGCGACAGCTGGGAGCATTCAGTTGCGTAGCCGCTGTCACAGGCAAGAAGCTGAGAGCATCCGTCCATCCGTCCGAACATCCGATCTAGCTACATATGTGCGAGCAATGTAAGACAACCGGTCTTACATCCTAGTCTTTTGAGCTTCTTTACCTCAGCGGCTACGCAGCTGAATGCTCCCAGCTGTCGCCCCGTGACAGCCGCTGAGGCAAAGAAGCTCAAAAGACTAGGATGTAAGACCGGTTGTCTTACATTGCTCGCACATATGTAGCTAGATCGGATGTTCGGACGGATAAACAGATATTCTCAGCTTCTTGCCTGTGACATCTATAGAGTATAGAGTACGGAGTAATAAGGTAATCAATAATTGCTTAAATTTCTTAGTACTATAGAATTAGGGTTATCCAAGGCTTATTTTCCCCTAAATCCTACTTATCTCCGAAATCTCTCTATGTACTGCTGTATTTGAGCCGAGACATTTGATAATATTTAAGCTAAAAAGCAATGAAATGAGGCGTGCCAACGGCTCGTCTGTCATGCGCTTACCTTAGACCCTGGTGCTCCTTGCGGCATATATACCTTTCCTGCTGGCACGGCTGCACGACTGTATCTCAGCTTGGAAGGTCAAGAAATCTGCCAGCAGATGCATCAGGCAGGTACCTGTATTTAACTCTTCCTTTTCGCTGCTACAGAGGTACATTCAGTACACACACCTGTGTAAGCATCAGGCAATAGCTGTCAAGATGGTCTTGCTCGACTACTTCCTTGCAGCGTCATGTACTCTCATGTCGTCCGTCTCTGCCGGCATCCTTCCCCGTCAGCAGAACGCGACCCTTGCCTCATGTCCCGGGTACAAAGCTAGTGGGGTTGAGACCACTGGCAATGGCTTGACTGCCACACTTACTCTCGCTGGTACCGCTTGCAATGTTTATGGTACCGATCTCGAAGGGCTCACTTTGACTGTGGAGTATCAGAGCGGTAAGTTGTTGAGCTTCACCTACGGGACTTTATTACCAAAACTAACGCATTGCAAAGACCAGCGTCTGCACGTCAAGATACAAGATCCTGCCAACGAGGTCTACCAAGTCCCCGACTCTGTATTCGAGCGCCCAAGTGGCAGTGGCGGCAGCAGCAATGGCTCGGACCTCGAGTTCAAGTACGAGGAAGACCCTTTCAGCTTCTCCGTGGTCCGACGTGAGAGTGGTGAGGTCCTCTTCGACACGTCTGCAGCACAGATCGTTTTTGAGAACCAGTACGTGAGACTTCGCACAAGTCTTCCGAACAACCCGAGCTTGTACGGGTTGGGTGAACATTCCGACTCATTGTAAGTTGAGCCAGTATCACCACTGAGACTACTTGAAGTACTGACGACCAATGCAGCATGCTCAACACGACTAATTACACACGCACGATCTGGAACCGTGATTCTTACAGAATCCCCGAAGGCTCCAACCTCTATGGCGCTCACCCAGTCTACTACGATCACCGAGGTGACAATGGAACACATGCTGTGTTCTTTTTGAATAGTGACGGTATGTTCAACTGAGCTCGATGCCAGACCAATAATTGCCACCAGGCTTAAGCCGCCTGAATTGCCAAATACTAACACTCGATCAGGTATGGATATCAAAATTGATGATTCCGACGGCCAATTCCTCGAGTACAACACCATCGGCGGCATCATCGACCTATACTTTGTTTCAGGCCCCACACCTGTTGAAGCTGCTCAGCAGTACTCGGAAGTGGTCGGAAAGAGCGCGATGATGCCATACTGGGGTTTCGGCTTCCACCAATGCCGCTACGGCATGCGTGATGTCTACGAAGTTGCCGAAGTCGTCGCAAACTACTCGCAAGCGAACATTCCACTCGAAACCATGTGGGTAAGTGAACACAGGATACAAACCAATGTGATATCTGAGACACCATGCTGACTCAATCTCTTCGCTCTGCAGACCGATAGTGAGCCGAAGTAACCCTCAACATGACAATGGCACAAGCTAACGATATTGCAGTCGATTATATGTACCAGCGCTGGGTCTTCACGCTTGATCCGGAACGTTTCCCTTTGGAACTTGTGCGCGAGCTTGTTGATACGCTGCATGCGAACGATCAGCACTACATTGTCATGGTTGACCCTGCTGTAGCTCACGCTCCCAACAGTAACTACGAAGCATTCGACAAGGGCGTCGACTCGTTCTTGAAGTACAGCAACGGTTCTCTTTACAAGGGCGTTGTCTGGCCCGGTGTGACCGTATACCCGGACTGGTTCAAAGCCAGCACCCAGGGATACTGGGATGATCAGTTTCTAACCTTCTTCGATGCCGATACTGGTGTGGACATTGATGCCTTGTAAGTACTTCTGCATCTTTGAAGGGAGCTTTGCAATACTGACTTGACTCCATTCAGATGGATCGATATGAACGAAGCCAGCATTTTTTGTGCTTGGCCATGCCTTGACCCCGAGGCCGAAGCTGCCGCTCAAGGATTGCCTCCCAAGCCACCCGCGATTCGTCTTGGAGCCCCACGACCCATCCCAGGCTTCCCCGAGGCTTTCCAGCCTCAATGTCGTGCAGTCATCACCTTCAATGTGAACGCGACCACCTTCTTCGGCGAAAACATTCTCATTCTTGGAAGCTCGATAACTCTCGGCAACGACAACATTGTCAACGCTGCTCCTCTCAACGCTAACAACTACCCAATCTGGAGCGCGACCATCGACATGCCTGCGGATGGCACTTTTACGTACCAGTATGTTCGCGCACAACCCGATGGTACTTTCGTCTACGAGAACACGAACCGCACCGTTATCACTGGAGACTGTGACAGCACTGGTAATACACAAGATACAATCACAACTAGTTCACCACCGCAGTCCAAGTTCAAGAGATATACGGTCCCCGCTCAGCTTCACGTCGCCGTACAGAAACGTCAGGCTGCCGGCGAGGGCGTTGGTCTACCCGGCCGTAACCTGCTCGACCCCGTCTACTCCATCCAAAACGACGCCGGAACCGGCGTCTTGAGTGACAGAACGATTAGAACAGACTTGATTCATGCAGGTGGATACGCCGAATACGATACGCACAACCTCTACGGAGCCATGATGTCGGAGGCCTCAAGAATCGCCATGTTGGCACGCCGGCCTGCTCTCCGCCCTATGATCATCACTCGCTCGACCTTCGCAGGCTCTGGCCGTCAAGTCGGCCACTGGCTTGGTGACAACGGCGCAGAGTGGAGCTATTACCTTACCTCTATCAGGCAGCTGCTCGACTTCACCAGTCTGTTCCAATTTGCCTTTGTAGGATCTGACGTGTGCGGATTTTCTGGTCAGACTAATGACAACACTTGTGCGCGTTGGGCTGCGCTTGGTGCATTCTCTCCCTTCTACCGCAACCACCGCGAAGTTAATTACCCGCCGCACGAGTTCTACAGGTCTGAACTAGTCGCAGAGTCTGCACGCAACACCATCGCGATCCGTTACAAACTCCTCGACTACATCTACACCGCCATGTACGAGCAAACACAGTCCGGCACTCCCATCATTCAGCCGATGTTCTTCGCCTACCCATCTGACTCGAACGCGAACTCTCTCGAACACCAGTACTTCTGGGGTCCGGGCGTACTTGTTGCACCAGTCACGGAAGAGAACAGCACAACAGCAAGCTTCTACTTGCCCGACGACATCTTCTACGACTACTACACTCACGAGACCCTCCGCGGTCAGGGCGCTGAGATCAGCGTGCCAGACGTGCCCTTCACTTCGATTCCACTTTACTACAAGGGTGGCAGCATCGTTGCCTTGCGCGCAAATTCCGCCAACACGACAACTCTTTTGCGTAAAGAGAACTTCCAGCTCATCATCGCACCCGGTCTCGACGGCAATGCGAAGGGCAGCCTCTACCTTGATGACGGCGTTAGTCTCGAGCAAGAGTCTACCAGTTACATCGAGTTCAGCTACGATGGCGAGTCTCGTACATTCAAGATGGGTGGTACCTTCGATTATGATTCGGGTGTGATCGTCGAGAGTATCACTGTTCTGGGTAGGGTTGGTGAACCGAGCAGCCTTGTTCCGTACTCGGTCGATCTCACAGGCCCGGCGACGCTGGAGGTTTGAAGACAGTACGGTAATGCGGAGGAGAATGTTGAAAGGCAAATACAACAACGGAGGACTGATGTGTAGCGGGTGCTCGCTACTGAGTAGGACGCTCGTTTCAAAACTATGAATAAGTCAAGAATCAAAAAGTAACTGCATACACTTCATATCAGAACTTCCCCGACCCACGACGCCCTTCCTCAATAGCCTCCTGATGCGGCGTAAACTGAGGCGTCGTGATCGTGATCGTTCTTGCCGGCACGACCAGATCCACGTCCTCGCAAGCGATCGTCTCCAAAGAGTCTCTCCTTTGCTGGGTAGCTGGCGGTATAGCGTTGCCTGAGCAGGTGCTCACTAGACGACGAGCTGAAGTCAGGCGTGCGCGAGCTCCAGTGCTTTATCCACAATATCAGCTATCAGCCGCCTCTTGAAGGGCCAACACTCCTTCGAAAATCAACTCTTAGCTTTATGGCCTATAAGAAACTGGTTACGTCTAGGACCGCAAGGACAGGCCCAGTTGGCTGCAGATAATCCCCTTGTGCTATTATACTTGGCTAACTATGACATGGTCATGCTGGCTGTGTCTAAGCGTTTACCACAACTGGAAGCAGGGCTGTCGGGCGATGATCGGGCGGCCTTTGTGTTACGTACGCGCGAAGTCATCGACAACGACGTGCTGAAACCGAAGAACAACGTACCTGGGAGCGAGTCCGAGGGGAGAGAGAAAGCAGAAGCGACTTCTTGCCGGACAAGCTTAGAACGAAGGTTGGGATATCTGTTCGCGATCTGTGCGTTATCGACGTGGTGAGCTCCATCGATCTATAGCTCTTGCAGGATAACTACACACAGGATTCTGACCTAGCTTGGCGGGACGTTGTTATGTATCGTTCGATTGTGCCTTTTGTCTCAAACGGGTCCGATGTCCAGACTGCTGACAATCACTCTGTTCTCTCCCCTCACCTTGAACATCTCGACCAGCTGTCTCTCACGCTGCTGCTCAAGCGCAGCCATATCCTTGCCAGCCAGTTCTTCTTTGACACTGGTTTTGAGTTTGTCGATGCCTTCAGGAGTCAACGAGAAAGCGTTTGTTGTAAGATGCCTCCGCTATCTTTATTGGTGGAGGATGTACATTTATCACGAAAAACGCTAACCCTAACTGATCGCGATCGGGCTCGGTCTCGGTCTCGGACATCTCGGTCTCGGACACATCACAACGACGACAACAACAACAACAACAACACAGACATCGGACACGATGCCGAGACTGAATCACAAGAAGACGCGCACAGGCTGTCAAAAATGTAAGCAGCGGAAAGTCAAGGTATGTTCTTGTGTCCGTTTGCTTGCGTTGGTCCTGGTCTGGAACACGTCAGGCACCGTCGGCAACGGCCTCGACCGTCTTACATTGTTGCAAAATGCTCGCGCTATCATAATTTACTATCTGCAGAGTAGCACGATATTAGCATTCTAGACTGACAGGGAGGCTGCAGTGCGACGAAGCGAGGCCCCACTGCTCAGCTTGTACACGACATGGAGTGCAGTGCATTTACACATTCATGCCAGTCACAACAAGTTCTGGAGCCTCATCGACTCATGATATCGTACGAAATGATCCAAATGATCAACATAGCTTTATTACCGGGGATCAGACCCATGTCATCTCCGATGAACACACCCTTGACCCAATGCTTGAGCTCCGCCTCATGCACGAATGGAATACCCAGGTCCCGCAATCATTATCCACAGCGTGGGAGTTCTGGCAACGCCAGGCTCCACTCATTGCATTCGAGCATCGATACGTTCTAGACTCGCTTCTCTGTCTGGCCGCTCTACACGCACATCGCCGGCAATCTCAGCAATGGCTTGCGCTGGAAGGTCGTATGGCACCGACACTCAAGGAGCAGACCTCGACACGGATCTCTGAACCGACCAATGGCCAAGAGACCCACCAGTCATGGAAGCTACCCAGCGAGACCGAGACCTCAGAGACTTCCGGTGTGCGTTCAAGGCTTCATTTCGATCACCTAGCCCTGGACCAACAGCGCGGCGAGTTGCTTCGTGTGGCTCGTATCTATCTCGATCGAGCATTGTCAGGGCAGAACAAGGCGCTTCCACTTATTGATGCAGAGAGCGGAAAGGCCTGCTATCTTGCTTCTATCTGTGTGACTTGGGCGGCACTGTTTTTCCTAGGCGAAGACCAAGGTGGCACGAAGCCTTGGCTCAATGATCCGATACAGTGGGCTTGCATCGCTCATGGCAGTCGCGTAGTGGTATGTATCTATATAGATACTTCATCCGCTTACTAGGAAAATTGGCGGATGTTTCATACTCCTGCTTTGCATCCATAGTATGTTCAGCACATCACCCAGGACCCATACTAACAACCACACAGATCCGCCGCTGGGCCTCCTTCGTAGGCTGGGACTGGCTCAAGTCTTCAGGCATCTTCTACGGCAAACCCGACATGAACGACCAAGCCGCTCTCTTCGCCCGCCAAAACGCCACGCCCTTCGAGAAACTCCGCACCTGGGCCCTCGACCACGAAACACAATCCGGCGATGACGCAGACACATATCTCAAAGCCGTCAGCTACATAGGTATGATGTACAAAGGCATCCGCGAAGGCCTCGACGGCGCCTATGCATCGGCCCGGCGGATCATGGCTATGCCGTCAATTCTGCCGGATCGGTGGTTGGAGTTATTGGAGGAGCGGCGGCCGAGGGCACTGGTGATTTTGATCCATGCGTTCGCGTGTGGAAAGTTGATTGCTGGTGAGAATATTTGGTTTCGTGGGATCGCGAAGAGACAGATTCCTGGGCTGTGTGATCGTTTGCCCGCTGCGTGGCGCCCGATGGTAGCGTGGCCGTTGCGTGTGGCTGGAGGTGCTTTAGAAAGTGCGCCGGTTGAGACGAGAGTGGAAGTCGATGAGTTGTAGTAGAAGTCTGCGTCTCTACTCAGCGGAAGTCACCACAGAAACAATTACGACCTTACTAACAAACATGCGGTAGGTGGAGGGTTGGATTCCTGTATAATCGCCTCACAGCTCTCACACCTCAAGGCCGATATCTATACATCCACTCGCCCAGCCTCCCAAGTTCCCGGCCTCTATCAAGCTTCTCCACCCTCTTCACTCGCCACAATTCAAACAAGAAGCCGGCCGCCACAAGGTACGCGAACCCGGTGAAAAGCTGCGTGTACAAATAGCCCCAGCGGCCCATATCAGGCCGGCGCAAGTACAGTGCGATCACCTCAGCGAAAGTGGTTGGAAGCACGACCGTCAGCCAATGCAGAGAAAGAAAAGAGGGCACTTCTTTCAAGCCCGCAATCTCGGCGCATAACGGACCGACGCATGTCCAGTATACTGTGGAAGCTCGTATCAGCAGGGCCATCAAGTCAGCGAGATATCGACTTCACTTACCACCCAATATCGCTCCGCTGACAAGCGAAAAGAAGATCAGCACTCCGTATGAAGTCGCTGGAATCCAGATCGCAAATACAGAGATGGCGCAAGCTAGCGTAATGTATGCCGCCACCTGTATCCTACCAAAACGGTCAGACACCAGCCCTGCTGCAGGTCTGCCGATGCCAGTGCCCAAGTTGAGCATTGCCGTCAGAATACCGGCTTGCTTCTGGGTAAGACCAGCAACCTGCACCGCGTAGCTTGACACGCTGTACAGAATCACAATGTACCCCAGGATGTTGGTGAATGCCCACGCGAGCAGCAGCAAGCAGTCGTACCGCTTGAGCAAATGCGTAGCGAAGCCCAGCTGCGGTGGCTTAATCTGCGCGTTGCGGTCGCGTATCAACGCCGTCCCAATCAAATTGCCAATAAGACAACATAACCCCGTGATCCGCAGCGACCAGGCGAGAGAAAGCTGACGAATCATCGCATCTGTAGCGAGAGCAAACGCAATACCTCCAAACCCACTGCCGGCGCTCGCAACTCCACCCGCCAGACTCCTTCGCCGCAAGAACCACTGCGGCACGACTTGAACGCTAGGAGTGAAAATCGCACCCATGCCTGTGCCCACCGCAGCGCCTTGCGAGAGGTACAGTTGCCAGGGCTGCGTGGCGAACGACGCGGCGACGAAGCCTGCAGCCATGAGAAAACAGCCGCCGGTCATGACGAGTTTGCGGCCGAGCTCGCGCGTCAGAATTGTCCAGACAGGGCTGAAGAGTAGCGCGCAGCCGAAGATGAGGCCGCCGATGAAAGCGTAGTCCATGGGCGTAGCGGTGGGGAAGTGCGAGCTGGAGAGGTAGTAGGAGAGGTAGACGCCGTAGGACTGTGGGTGTTAGCTTTGACATACTTGTGTACATACGAGAGTTGCCCGACATGTCGTGATGGACACAGAAAGGCTGTTTAGACATACCGCAGCAACGCCCCAAGTAAACCCATTGATCAACGACACAGCACCGCAGACAACCCAGCCATATCCACCCTCAGGAGGAGGCTCGTCGGCTTGACCTGCATCTGCGCCATTTTCGACAGCGACCGCCGGATCGAGAGCGAATTCCACGACTTGTGCTTCTGCGGGCGTTGCAGTCTTGCTCATAAGCAACGAAGGTCGCCTCATTTCTATTCTCCTTCAGAAAGCCGACAGGGACAAAAACGATAGCCGAACAGCCAGCCAGCGGAGTTAAGTCAGTCCGAGAGAGTGTATGGAAAAACGAGAACAGCACTGCGAGGCCAACAGTCGAGAGTCTGTTCTTCGAAACATGAAGACCAGAACGTCGCCAGTATGTCGTAGCATTCTCGATATTGAAATTCGTTAGGGAGGATCGCTAGGCAATGTGATCGGTTAAGTACTGCTTGTGTGCCGCAACTCGGCAAAGTCAATCAATTGATCGGCACAGAGTGATCTTCCCAAGCGGGAATGCCGACTTCGGCGTCGGACAGGCCGCTTTTCAAATGAGAAGTTTGGGAAGTGTTTAGATATGAGAGCTAGACAGTTTGATCTATGGCTCTAAACGAAGATGCGATGTCAACCCAGCGTACAATGTTGTCCGGTGGTCTTCTGACGCCTCATCAATAACGTCGTCCTTTCGCTTCCAGCGCTTGGAAATGCGATAGACTGAAGGACGAAAGTATACCCCCCCAACCGACCAAACGGATAAATGAAACTCCAGTGAACGCCATAACCTCAGTTTTCGACGCACATCACCTCGTGCACTTGACAACCGACCACTCAAGCACCGGCCCAATTCACCTTCGCGCAATCACCCATACTATTCTTGTAATTCTCAACCCGGTCTGAGATCCACCCAGACACCCACTTCTCGCTCTCCCTCTCGTCCGTCTTCCCAAGGCGTATCACTTCGCCCAAGTAGCAACGGCCAGGCGTGAACATCCACTGCACGCAATTGCCCTGCGGTTGACGTTCACAAGCCGCCTCGCACGCACTCGAGCTCTCGACTGCCTGCTGCTCAAACCCTTCCAGCTTAGCGAAAGGCAGATCTCCTTCCTTGGCGAGCGAAGGGGCCACGATCTTCTTGTCTTGCGACAGGTTATTCCAGTCATGGCGTGTTCCGGAGATGTGGCGCTCGATGAAGTTCGCGAAGATGTCGCGGTAGAGGTATGGCGTGTTCCAGCCGTGGTAGTCAATCCAGTCGGCTTCAAACTGCCAGAGAGTATCGATTTCGAGAGGCGTGACATGGTGCCAGCTGACGGGCGGGGTACACCAGTGGTCCTTGGTGAAGTCCACAGTTGCAACCGTCTCGCCTTGAATTAAAGGCCACGCCATATTCATTTGGACGCCGGCTTCGAGGAGAGCGCGAGCGAGGATTACGTCGCCACAGCATGATGCAGCGGTCTCGTCCTCCCAACGCTTGTTGTAGGCTTCTTTGCCTTCTTCATCGCGCTTGTCCTGCATTTGCTTCGCAGCCTTGCGAGAAAGGACGATGCCGCTGCCTCCGTGCGCAAACGTCGTGTTGCCAAAAGAATTCTGTGCGCCGAGATAGTAGGGCCTATTCGGGTCCATGGCCTTCAGCCACTGCAACAGGTGGGTCCAGGAAATGCTCGTGTCTGCTTCCATCATGACAAACCAATCGATCTGTGGTGGCGCGGTTTCGAAGACCTCGAAAAACATAGGAAGGAACTTCCACTTGTCGAGGGTCCACCCGTCGCCACCTTTCAGCTTGCTCATTTCCTGGCCTTCGCGCTGGTATTGCTGTAGTTTCTTGTATAAGCGAAAGTCCTCGTGTCCCTCACGGTGTTGTTTGCTCACGTGAGCGATAGCGTCGCGGATCGGGAAGTCTGCATAGTCCTGCGCAAGATCCGAGAAGATCATGTAATGGGGGGTGCATTCGAAGAGAGTGACAAAGTGCGTTGGCAGCTTCTCGTATATCTCGGTAGCGCCGGTCTTGAGCACCACAAGAACATTTTCGGCGCCTGGTACGCTGCGACAGCCTTCTGTATACGAATCGGCAACATCGCTCGCCTTTTCTATTGGGACGCGAGACTCATCCGTGTCAGGCTGTTCAGTGGGTGGAATGATGTTACCGCCTTCGCGCGACTTTGCAGATATCCAAGAATCCTGGAAGAGATAGATAGCCAGGAGGATGAGGAAAGCGATGATCAAGCGGTGCAGAGTAAGTGTACGGTTGCAGGAGCCCATAACCATGATTGCGAGGTGTCGTTACGCACAGGAAAGATGTGCGGTTGGAGATTAAGAGTTCCGAAAGATATCAAACAGCCATGACCGAAATGTCGCAGTGTGGACTGGGGACAGGCGGCGACAGAGCAGGCAATGTGGTGAGTACGAAGAGAGGTCGCAAACACGGTGCCACGAGTTAGGTTTGAGGCTGTGTTACGTGCGCATGTGCTGAAGTGCTCAAGCTCAAGAAGGTTTAAGACCAGGCTGGGCGATGTAAATGTGTAGGCAAGGGTGTGTATTATCGGGTGCTTGGAGGCTGGCGGCACGATTGATAGAGGCAGCATTCGACGATGTCAGACATCAGGAAGCAGCAAAGCCTGAAGCAGTAAAGCCAGGCGTGACATGGCAGCAACGTCGTTCGCAAGCCTCTTTCCACACTACTTTCAGGAACACGGGAGCAGCACCTCGTACTTTCCCCAATGGTGTAATGACGGACAAGGATCTTCTGGCGCATCTGCCGCTAAAAAGGTGGAACAGTCAACCGCACGTACGCGCAAGCTTGGTCTTGGCTAAAGCTTCGACAGCCTTGCAGACACGTATTTGCATTCATGTGTGCCAATTATACGAATATCATGGAAGCATATAACTGACGGCAAACCTCCGTTCGAGCATCGAAATGACAGGAGTCGAGCCTTATATAACTATGTTTCACCAATCTTGAAATGCAACAAGCTCTTCATGGAAAGCAAGTGGCGCGTATCAGGCCGAGAGTCTCCGATCCGTGTTTTGAAGACTCCTTGCATGTGCTGCTGAAGGCTCTCGAATGCCCCCCCCTCCATCGCTCGTGTCGTTTCCTTAGTCTCATACATGTAACCAACTAATTTGCGCACCTAACAATGAGAAGGGATTCATGTGAGACAGTCAACTTTTGCATTGCGCGGGTTAGGGTTGGGTTTGTTAGATATACGCCGTTCCAACGCATCGTGTGTTTTCCGTCGCCGCGAGCAGCTGCACTACATCCCTTTCACAATATATGGTGTCATGATATACGTGGCAGTTCACGAGTACCGTGTGTGGCCTCTAAAACGCTCTGTCGCTTTCCTTTGCCGAATGTCGGTATGACCATGCTGAAAGGCGTCACCCCGCATTGTCTTTGCCGAGACGATCAGAGAGATTAACAAGAACGGAAGAAACGACAATCGTGTGAGTCGCGTAAGGCAGCATAGCAACTACATCAAGAGCTTCCTGGGATCGTGAACAGCTCCTAGCAACTCGTCGAGAATCCCAAGAGGTCATGGCGAAGTCATGGCTCCCCAAAGTGAGGATAGCAGGTGGGTCGAAACCATCAGACATCAACACATGTATACGGGAAATTGGCAGTATTGATCAATAAACAGCCTGCAACGTCGCCCCAGTCTTTCTCGACACCAAAGCGACCGTCGCCAAAACCATCGGTCTCATCCATGAAGCGGCCTCGAATAAAGCGGACTTGGTTGTCTTCCCAGAAACCCACATCCCCGGGTATGGTCCAGAGATCGAGCTTATTGATCCCAAGTACGCCCAGGTCTGACTACCATCCGCTAGATATCCACTCTGGGCCGCGCTCTCCGCTCCCATAGACAACCACTCGCTCTTCCACCGCCTCGCCTCTCAAAGTCTGCACGTCGATGGACCCGAGATCCGTTCTTTGCAGCAGGCTTGTGCCCAGAACAATATCTGGGCGCACATTGGGTTCAACGAGAAGTCTACAGCGAGTCTTGGCTGTCTCTGGAATTCTGCTGTATTGATCAGCGATGAGGGGAAAGTTGTCAATCATCAGAGGAAATTGGTGCCGACGTTCTACGAGAAACTGACGTGGGCGAATGGCGATGCAAGGGGGCTGAGAGTCGTCGCATCGGACAGGATTGGGAGGGTTGGAGCGTTGATCTGTGGCGAGAATACGAATCCTCTTGGTCAGTCTCACAATTGGATTGAGCCCAGTGATAGCACACATCGCTAACACGAGTGGACTTTAGCCCGCTTCAGCCTGATGGCACAAGGCGAACAGCTACACATCTCGACCTGGCCAGCTGTATGGCCAACAAGGCGGCTAGCACCAAAGACATCATCCGGAGAGCCAGCAACGAAGCAATACGATAACATCGCCGCCAACCGCACGAGGACCGCCGCCCACTGCTTCGAAGCGAAATGCTTCGCAGTAATGTGCGCTGGCTACATGGACAAGGCCATGCGGGAAACGGTTATTCAGCACAACCCTTCAGCAGTCGAAACACTTGACTCGCTCACGCAAGGGCAGAGCTGCTTCTTGGATCCCACAGGCGCTCAGATCGGGGATAGTATCCAAGGCGAAGAGGGCGTTGCATATGCCGAGCTTGATCTGGCAGACTGTGTTGAGCCAAAGCAGTTCCACGACACTGTGGGATACTACCAAAGATTCGACATCTTCGACTTGAAGGTCGACCGGAGGCGGCAAGGAGTTGAAGACGTGTTTGTAGATGATGTAAAGGTGAGCAAAAGTGGGGAAGATGATGCTTTCATGAACCAGGTTGAAGCCGTGGATAGGCTCGGCTGAATCCATGCTCACGTAACAGAAATAATGAAATGCTTTGATAAGTGCGAGAGATATTCACGCTATCTGGAATTAAGTAGCTGGAATTTGATCGATATGTATGGGCTGAGATATGCACTGCTGTAAAACCCTCCACAGCAATTGGAAATGGGAACACGCAGGCGGAAGTGCGAGTCTTGAGGCAACTGTGCACATGTCACCCATCATGTACTCGTGTATGGGAACGATATCTCATGAGCAGTTTTAAAGTAGTTGTGAGTATTCCTCACTGTTGATGATCTCTGCGCACCAATAGCTCGACACTTCTGCACAACAGGCCAAATACACAATGCTCTTCAGTGTGCTTCTTGGCCTCAAACAGATGGGTCTTCTTGGATAGCGCACTCACCAATCGCCACGGCGTAGCCACAACAGCTGCCGACGTCAACAGCAACATCGCAACATCTTCATAGCTATCTCACTGTCCTTTATCCTCGCCCCTACCGCCCACATCTGCAACGAGAGCACCGCTGTCACTACTGGACACGTCACTTCCACTTCCTCCGTCACAAAGGAGGTGACCCTCGCTAATAACACTGACACTGTCATTAAAGTAGAGATCGTATCTCTTAACGTCGAACTGGCTACTATGATGATGATATGGTGGCCAAACACTGGAAGGCAGTTCTCGCCGATGACACCGACATTGCCTTCAAAGCGCAGATCATGTCTCTCAACATCCAAGTGGCCAATATGATGATGGAGAAGGCGGCTAAGCACCGAGAGCAGGTATACCGGACATGGTTAGACATGCCGCTTTCACACCATAGCGACAACACACCATCCGCCGCCAAACTGCCATCGTCAGGTCCAGAGCTGGTTTTGAGAAACCCAGACCAGCTCAAGTTGGAAAAAGAGACGCCACCTTCCTGTATGGACCTGCGTTGCAGCAGGTGCAGGCCTTCCAACCAAAGATCGCCACTGTCGTCGATGTGGAAGGCAACGCACCATCCCCATTCCAACTGGGATCATCCGGTTCAGAGCTGGCGTCTATCCTCGGGCGTGGTCGTATCAATGGTCGGGAAGTTCTTGTGTAGGTCTCCTAGAGACAAGCCAGTCGACACGGTTTTGGCGCGCTTCGCATCTTTGAGTATACCGTGCGGAAGAAGATGATGACTCATCGCTTGCGTCCATTTGCCAGGTTTGATAGGCCGACTAGGAGGTGTATATCTGTTCACGTTAGTAATTAGGGATATTCCGACTGCTACTTAGGGTACTCTATGTCCTGACACATAGCAGCAAATAATGGATGTACGTCAGCGTCCCGACAATGCTTTCAAGAGACCGCTTGCATACCAGCCAGGATAGGACGACGATAGCGATGACAGCCACGGAGACCTCTAAAGATGGAGCCCCATTTCTTTTCGTGTGGTTATCCCAGCGGCTCCTAACGCTCTCGTCTGTTTCGAAGACCTTCAACTATGCGAGCTTGTCTAAGCTTCCAAAACGCAGATTTGGTGATGAGGAACTCGAATTTAACCAGTTGACCAACCTGGGCCGTTGACTTGCCGTACAGCGTGAGGTATTTCTGTGACCGCCTGTTGGCTAAAGAAGGATCCAACCACCCTCTGGCATGGAATGCAGTACCAGGGACTTGCACAGCGCGTGCACGCAGAGGAGAGTCTGGTTTGGACGCAGGCAGCGAATTCACAGATGTCTGGTATGAGTTGGTAGAATCAGAGCCCAGTGTAGCTCGCATGAGCAGTGGCTGCTAGAGTAAGCTCGCTACCTTGGACGACCCCTGTAATACCAGCCATGATCGCTCGCCTTGCATGCATCTGCCTTATCGGCGGAAGACGCGGGAAGGCGAGGCAGAGTACCCGCGTCCCCGGAGTCGTACTTGTGTCATGTCTGCCGACAGGACGTGGGAGCGAGACTTTCGGTAGATCAGGTTATCAATCCCTTGGTCGATCATCGCATGCATGAACCCGATTCTCTGGCTCCATCGAAGTATAAGGCTTGGCCACGCGACGACGTGCGAGGAAGGCACTATGTCGTTAGCTTGACTTGCCTCAGGTCTGCCTCAGACGTCATCTCGTGGGAATGATAATGAGACCTGCATGTGGGCATCGCATAATACCTCCATCGTGCTGATATGATTGACCTAACACGCACACTTACGACGCCTCTGTGTTTTGACAGACTCATCCCGCCAATTCCGAGCATCCGCGGATGTCTTGGAGTACTTAGATTCTCGACAACCAAGATTTGATCACCAGATCAACAACGCATATCAGAGCCCAAGTGGATGGATCGGATCCCAGCCTTCGGAAACACGCGGGGCGTTTTCAATCTGTATCTCTTGGTATGGTCTTGACCAGTGAAAGATCCCTCGTCGATGTTGGCGATAATTGTCACTGATAGGGACATCATCGACGTCGCGTCGCCCAAGTCGCGAAAGACCCCACGAAACTAAGGATGTGCTGCAGATAGGGATCCAGCTGCGCGGCGCGGCTGCCGGCGCGAGCACATGGCGCCTAGGCGCTGGCGACCTCCAAGGATTAACGAAGTGACGAACGGGAAGCGGGCCGGTAACGCTTATTCTGACTGTTATCTGGAACCAACGAGCAGCGAGCTTGATCTGTACAGCCTCCCATGCTCCTAACTCGTTACTCCGGGCATCCGCAATCGCAGCTCCCCCGGAGTCAGCAGCACTTGGGTGTTGATTCATCGGGCTGACTCGCGTCCCAACAGTGTCAACCCACGGTAAACCTACGACATCTCGGCCGTGGTCGGAGTCAGTCGGAAGTGCAGAAACGTCGAAGAAGTCTGTGTGGAAAGGGTCTGGAAAGTTTCCAGACTGGGAGCAGTGACGCCGCTCTTCGCGAAGTACCCACGAGGATGCAACAATGGTGGCGATCTCTCGCCGCCGCGACGCAATCGATGGAGCGCGAGAGTGTCCGCTGGTCCTTTCCCTGGGGACACTGCGCCTCCAAGCAAGGGATCCGTGCTTGTGCTTTTGCTTATCGCAGTGCTGCACTATCCCATCCCACTCGCCAAGTAGAGCAAACGATTCGACATTTCGCAACCGAGCCATACACATGCTTGGGGCTTGACGAGGCGATGGGGTGGCACCGATACCGCTCTGATCTTGATTGAGAATGCCCAGTGTCTCTCGCAGTTGCTGACGGCGAGGTGTTGTGATGCAGGTGTAAGACCGCTTGCCTCCTTCGGGATCCTTATCTTTTGACATGCCAGCCAATCACGTATAGCTGCAGTATCAGGACGCTAAGCCTTATCTGCCGAACCCTGATATGGATTGCTGGTATCGCCCAATCAGAGCGGCTTGCCGACGTAACGGTCGAACCTTTCTCGAAAGGTTAGGCTCGCGGTCGAGCAGAGCACAGGCGTGATACTGACATGCGGCGCCATTATTCTCGTCATGGTACCCGTGTCAATGAAACGGGCGGTAGGGCGTGTTGTTGAGCGATAACACTTCATTGAGGGTTCGATGGGCACGAGAAGTCATTATTGTTGAAGCCCAAATACGTGCTGGACGATTGGGCCAAAGAAGCTCAGCAGTAAGCAGCGATGTGAGCGCTTTTCCACCGCCTGTCCTCCCTAGCGGCGATTGCCTCGGCGTAGGGAAGTTAATGCTATGATCTATCTGTTCATGTCATGCAGCCCGGCAAAAGCAACTGCGGCCTTGAAACTCCACGGGGCCACTGCTGTTGCATAGCCCAGGGTTTCCCCTTCACCACTTGCCGCGAGGGAAACACTGTGACTCGGCGCGGCCTCGTTTAAATTAGTTTCTGGGCTCTGCGCCTAGCATGATAAGATGAGGTTACCGTCCCGGTCGAGTGGGTGGATCGAGTCGACCTCCCAAGCATCTGTGCCATTTATGACCTGACCTGCGCCCATCCCGTCTCTACCCTGTCCTAGCATCACATCACGCCCACCTCTCCTCATCTCCGCATCTCCTACTACGCCTCTCCGTCGTCGTCTACCGACTGAGCTCCACGGCTTCTGACCATCTCCACTTGGGATCCCTCTATCTCATACACGACATTCCCACGGCTTAATCCGCTCTACGCTCAATTACTTCATCATGTCGTACGCTTGGGTAGGGAGCCCAGTGGAATACAATGGCACCGACACCACTGGTGGTGACTCTAGTATGTACACCCCATCGACCTTTTTCTTTTTTATATTTTTTTTTATATCCATTCCGACGTCGCGTACTCGCCACAACACGATGGATTTCAATGATATCGCAGCCAAACGAACGTCCCACTAACAGCCTGACAGCAACCGAGAACCTGAACCAATGGTACGAAAGAGGTGACCAGGCATATATCCTTGTTTCATCAGCAATGGTACTTCTCATGGTGCCCGGTCTCGGTTTCCTATACTCTGGTCTCGCACGGAGAAAGTCGGCGCTCAGCATGATTTACGCGTGTCTGGGCTCATATTCGATCGTCTGCTTCCAATGGTACTTCTGGGGATACTCTCTCGCATTCAGCGAGACCGCGACAAACGGCTTCATCGGCAACCTCAGGAAATTCGGTCTCATGAACACTCTCGCTGTACCCAGTCCCGGCTCGACACTCATCCCCGATCTTCTCTTCGCCTTCTACCAGATGCAATTCTGCGCCGTCACCGCCGCCATTGTTGCAGGCGCCGTCGCTGAGCGTGGCCGCCTCATGCCCTTCTTCGTCTTCATCTTCATCTGGGCCACACTCGTCTACTGCCCTGTCGCCTGCTGGGTGTGGGGACCTGGTGGTTGGGCCTTCAGCTGGGGCGTCCTCGACTACGCTGGCGGTGGACCCGTCGAGATCGTTTCTGGTATGTCTGCGCTCGCCTACTCGATGGTACTCGGACGTCGTCAGGAGAAGATGATGCTCAACTTCCGCCCACACAACGTTTCCCTCATCACTCTCGGCACGGTCTTCCTGTGGTTCGGCTGGCTCGCATTCAACGGCGGCTCTGCCTTCGGTGCCAACCTTCGCGCTGCGATGGCTTGCTGGAACTCCAACCTTACTGGTGTCTTCGGTGCCATGACTTGGGTCCTTCTTGATTGGCGCCTGGCACGCAAGTGGTCGATGGTCGGCTGGTGCTCTGGTCTCATTTCCGGTCTCGTCGCCGCCACTCCTGCCTCTGGTTTCCTCACTCCTTGGGGATCCGTCATCCTCGGCATCACCACTGGTATCGTTGCCAACTTCTCGACCAAGATCAAGTACTGGATCAGGATCGATGACTCTATGGATGTGTTCGCTGAGCACGGCGTCGCTGGCATGTGGGGTCTTCTTTTCAACGCTTTCCTCGGCGCCGACTACATTGTCGGTCTCGGTGGCAGCTCTGAGGTCTCGTCTGCGAGCGCTGGTTTCCTCACCGGCAACTTCGCCTCTCTCTACAAGCAGATTGCTTACATCGTTGCGTGCACTGCCTATGCATTCGTTGTCAGCGCTTTGATTGCATACGGCATTAACTACATCCCTGGTCTTCACCTCCGCGCATCTGAGGAGGCCGAGCTTCTCGGTATGGATGACGACCAGCTCGGTGAATTCGCCTACGACTACGTGGAGGTCCGTCGTGATTACCTCGCCTGGACACCCGCTACTGGCGAGCAGACCCAGGAGGGCCCTAACATTCCCCAGGGTGAGCGCCACGGCATTGTCGGCCACAGCCAAATGCTCGATGGCAAGGAGCCGGGCGAGAGCAGCGATGGTCACGGCATGGCTGCTCAGGGCGACAGACATGGTGTCGCTTACGAGAAGGCTGAGCACGAAAAGCACAACCCTCTTGCTCGTAGGCAAGAGGCTTAAAATACTGCGATAGTGATCTCTGGCACCAGTCCCGAGATCAAAACAGTGAAAACAAAACAAAACAAAACCAAGCCAAACCAAACCAAACCAAACAAGCAACAAACGCCCAAGTTTCACCTACGAGAAAAACGTACCCGGATGCATCAAATACCCGATCTCCGGCCAATGGTAACTGCCCATGATCCCCACAATCTGCTCTTGTTCTTTTCCCGCAGCAGACCCATCGTGTTTGAGCGTTATAACAAAATTCAAAACATCCCTGCCCAACGCACGAGCGCTCAGCCACCGCTGCGCGACATCGACGTCGTTCGCCACGAGACCCGAAGTATATTTCATCGTCGTCGCGTCCGTGATGATCGGAAGTATAGCAGCAGCGTCGGCCACCCTGACGGTCCTCAAGCGCAGGCGCTCGGTTTCGACGACGCGCATTGGCGGCACTTGTAGGAAGTCGGGATCGGTCATTGTGTATTTTCGTTCTGGTATTGGCAGGGTGGGCTGTTGTGTTTTTGTAGAATTATAATGGTTTGCAATGGAATATGGAGGACGTCCGATGAACTATATACGAGAAAGCTCCACAAGGGTTTTGTCCCATTCGAGCCGAGTCACTCATTGTAGTCATTGGCTGGTCAGTCATTTTCGATCGTCGCCTGCAAGCAGTAGATCGCGACACGAATGCCTGTACCGCGAAGCGAAATTGATAAACGCGTCTGTGTTGCGGAACAGGTTCCTACGGGCATGACAATCCGATCAGGTCAATACGGATGTAGAGATTTAAGCACGAGGATGATGACTACGCGCGGTAGTGTCACAAAAAGTATACTAGTACTGGCTGGCTGTTTACAGAATACATCAAGCGTCGATTATATAATCGAGGCGATCTTACAATTATCTGCATTGTCCCACAAACAAGACAGTGATTCGCATCCATCGTCACCTTTTCTATTCCAAAAGTGTCTCGCAGAACCAGCGCTTGGCTCGCTTCAACCAAAAAAAGAGAAAAAACAAGACTCGCTCCAAGTGATCATGAAAAAACATCAAAAAGCAACGCAAGGCTCCACTATGCAAGCGCAAAAGCAAACGCGAAAGCCACGGCAAGGACACTGCATGCTGTAGCCCACTGCGTGAGTCGCCTGGCCGAATTGCCGTCTGACGAGTCTGCAGCTGTTATCGCAACACCCGGACCAGAGTCGGTGGGCAACACAGTCCGCCCAGATGATGTTGAGGAATCTTGTTCTGTGCCAGATTGCTGGCGGACAATTGTGCTCACTTGCAGGACCTCGCCTGCAGCCATTGGATAATTCGACGTCGGGCAATTCGCTGGGTATATCGTTGTGGGAAATCCACGATCGTCGTAGCCGGTAGAGATTCCTTCGGCCACTGTGGCGGCGACGAGAAAGCCGTGAACATCGTAGGATGTGACAATCTTATAGCCAGAAGCGGAACAGTAGCCCGTAACCGAGGGCGCCAGTGACAAGGACGATAACACGGGAAGGGATGTAGACTGCGAAGTTGTTAGCGAATACGTTCGATAGTTGCATGGCACACTGGGAGATCCTTACTCACTGGGGCCGCACTTTGAGGAGGAACGACCTTGCCGTTGCTCGAAACGGTCCAACCGGATGGAAGCCCGGGGTAGTTTGTGTTTGTGACAACTGCAGAACTGAATGTGGTGGATTGAGGAACCCATGGGTAGACAGTGGGAGTCGTGTACGGGCCTTCTTCGCTGCGGTGTGTGCCTTCGAAAGGCTCTGGGTTGCCACCAGAAGACGTCGATGTGATTTGCGGAGCATTGGTGTCTGTGCCACTCGCGGCGCCGGCATTTGCGTTGATCTGACCTCCCTGGGCAATGATGCTGCCCCAAGTGCCGGACCTGTCGCCGTAGCTGTATTTCTCTCCAGTGGAATAGTCGA
The DNA here is from genome assembly GCA_023634325.1 of Cladosporium cucumerinum. Taxonomy (NCBI): domain Eukaryota; kingdom Fungi; phylum Ascomycota; class Dothideomycetes; order Cladosporiales; family Cladosporiaceae; genus Cladosporium; species Cladosporium cucumerinum. The sequence continues at coordinate 964,753 of JALDQA010000012.1, read as the reverse complement.
TTACGGATGCAGATTGTACAACCATCGTGAAAGGACCTTGACTGTAGTCTGTGGGACCACGCGACCAGTCGATGGTTCCTTGTGGGTTACCAGGATCACCGCCACTCCATGCACCAATCTTGAATTGACATGGAGTCTGCGGAAACTGTCCATGTGCATCGCCTTGTTCCAGGACACGGATGGTCTGACCGTTGATTTGCCAGACGATTCGTTCGGTTGTCCAATCGATCGTGTAGGTGTGGAACGAGTCTTGCGATCCTTGCGCCGCGTGGACTGCTGCTCGATCGTATGAGGTTGTTTGTCCTTTGCCGAAGTAGTTGCTCTGGACTTCGTCGGGCGCTGCTCCAAGCCACTCCCAATCGATCTCGTCCAGGGTATCCGATTGCAACACGACAGAGCTGACAATACCTGCACCGGGCGCAGCTTTCACCACGACCTCCACATGTCCGAACATGATGTACCAGTTTGAATTGAGCTGGGGCGCATCGCCGGATGCTGCGACAGTCAGGTGGGCGCCGTCCGAATCGAAGACCACATTACTCTGGGTGGTGAACTCTGAGCTCTGGCCGGAGGCGAAGTCGACATTGACCGCTCTTCCGAGCGCTGTATCAGGAGGACATTCTTGTACTGTAGGATCGCATTTGGTATATGTCTGTTGGTGAGAAGGGCGTGCGAAGAGGAGGGCGGTTGTTGTTGCGAGTGTTGCGAGTCTGAGCGGCGAGCGCATAGCCAGCATATCGTTGAGGAACAGCATGGGTGAGTGGAGATGTTTGCTACACTAGAGAAGGATGCGGCAGGTACGGGTAGGTGGATTGCAGTGCTACTGGGGGAGAGTGAGCACAAGATGGAGCGGGTAGGATAGCAGCAGCAGCAACAGCAGCAGCGGCAGCAGAGAGGGTGGTGCGAGATGGCGCGCTAATAGCAGAAGCTGCTGCGGACGCCAGCCACCTACTGAGAGTGTTTTTTTTTGTTTTGTGTCTACGACACGCGCGTACGTCAAGGGGACGTGTGCGGTGTGCTATAGCTGAATCGCTGCATGGTATAGGCCCGATGCGTTGTGGCTGTCCAGTGCATGTGCCGCGTGGTCGGTGGCTGGACGTGCCATGATCGATCGTCACAAGAGATGGCTGGGAAAGCGCTTCCAAGCTGCCAAGAGCGAGGGCGTGCACCGCTGACTGTGGAGCGGACCCTGGTAGCCGTCGTGGTGACTCGACCAAAAAGTCGCTAGCATACATACATACATACATATCATAGCACAGCACAGCACACCGTCACATACCCACGGACTCTATCAACACCCTTGCCACACGCCACGAGTGCACGTGCAAGATACCATAATCATACCGCCATGTCGCTCACCAATGCTTCCGCCGAGGACGCTGCCCGCGCCGCAAAGCTCTCCTCGAGAAAGCTGGCGACTCTGCCTACATCGGCAAGAAATGCTGCCCTCGATGCAGTTCACGATGCTCTAGCACTGGCTCGCGATGATATTCTCGCCGCCAATGCCAAAGACCTCGAGCTTGCACAGCAGTCTGCCACTGATGGCCAACTCAATCCCAGCATCGTCAAGCGACTTGACCTGTCAAGGCCGGGCAAGTTCGAAGACATGCTGCAGGGTATCAAAGACGTCAGAAACCTAGACGATCCAGGTAGGTCTTCAATACCATCTCTTCTTGTCCATATCTCTCCTCTCTTCTCCCTATCCTGCTGACCGGCTTCGCAGTCGGCAGGGTGGACCTTCGCACAGAACTTGACGATGGCTTGACTTTGCAGCGCCAGACTTGTCCCATTGGTGTGCTTTTGATCATCTTCGAAGCACGCCCCGAAGTCATCGCAAACATCGCTTCGTTGGCGATCAAGTCCGCCAACGCTGCTATATTGAAGGGTGGCAAAGAGTCGACAGAGTCTTTCAAGGCGATTTCGACTGTCATCTCACAAGCCCTCGACAAGACCGATGTGCCCAACGACTCTGTTCAAATGATCGCAACTAGAGATGTCGTCGACCAGCTGCTTAGTCTCAGCCAGTATGTCGATCTTGTCATCCCCCGCGGTTCAAACGATCTCGTCAGCCATTGTCAAAGGAAGGCACATATGCCTGTTCTTGGCCACGCAGACGGACTTTGCCACCTCTACATCCACCCTGATGTCGATGTAGACATGGCTGTCAAGGTTACTGTCGATTCCAAGACCGACTACCCAGCTGCCTGCAACGCCGTTGAAACCTTGCTAGTCCATGAAGATGCACTGAAGACTGTTCTGCCGGCGGTGGCAGCGGCGTTAATCGCAAAGGGCGTGACGCTCAAATGCGACCAGCAGTCCAAGGATGCCCTGTCCGCACACTTGTCCAAGGATGAGATTGCTGCAGTCCAAGACGCTACCGAAATAGACTTCAACACTGAGTTCCTTGACCTTGTCATCGCCATCCGCACAATTCCGGCGACTTCATCAGATCCGATGGCTGCAGTGGACGCGGCAGTTGATCACGTCAACACCCACGGCTCTCACCACACTGATGCAGTACTTACTGCCAGCAAAGAAGTCGCGGACCGTTTCTGCAACGGCGTTGACTCTGCGTGCAAATTCTGGAATGCTAGCACACGCTTCTGCGACGGCATGAGATTCGGATTTGGTACAGAGGTCGGCATCAGCACGAACAAGGTGCACGCAAGAGGTCCGGTCGGTCTGGAGGGCTTGATGATCCACGAGTACCGACTGGTGGGCAATGGGCAGACGGCCGCGATGTACGGATCTGGTGGTAAGCAGTACAAGCACAAGAAGCTGCCTTTGTAAATAAAAGTAGAACTGTATGCGTGTCATGGCAATTTTGATGCGCCTGTTATCAACGGCGTTGCTCACTGAGCTGTCTACGCGTTTCACGAGACTCGAATACCGTGATGACAGCTTCGGCTCTCAATACCGCAGCTCACAATACCACAATACCATTGTGAAGCTAGGCGCATGACAGTGTCACCTCGTCATGCAGGTTTTGGCCTCGTGCTACCAAAGCTGTACATTGCTTCCATGGGTGTGGGCCACCTTGTATCAGTAGCTCGAACATGTAAGCAGCAAGACGATAGCGCCCCGCCAAAACAATAAACAAATCAAGCTCCCAGAGCTGTGACACACCCCATGACGCCGAAGACATGAGTTTCACATGACATCGCCATCACTCTTCACTTCCATATAGTAACCCGTTCCTGCAACCCTTGCATCCATCTGGCGTCTAGAAGGAAGTGTGTGTCTCAGTGTTACCGTAGCATCAACTTGTGACCCCGCGTGTTGCTGCTGCTGCTGCTGCTGCGCACGGCAACACGCAAGACGCTTGGGCAAACTCAGATCAAGGTGGCCAGGGGAAAAACATACTTTAACTTGTACGAGCCACCATTGTCTCAAGACTGCACTCTGATCCCCTCCTCGCAACTCCTCCTTTCCTGCGAGAAGTGTGTGACTCAATATTGCCTACTACATCAGACATTACAGCAGCCGGACATGAATCTGCTCTGCTACATCCCGCTATTGGCCGCTACGGCATCGGCCATCTGGCCCATTCCCTCGTCTTACTCGCACGGCGAGGGCCTAGTGTGGGTCGACGAAAGCGTTCAATTCACCTACAATGGTGCCGGACAGGTATCGCATGCTACTGTACCCCGATCCAACGAGGACACCACTTACCAATACCAGGCTCACCTCGGATCATACGGCCACGGTGGCGGTCAGAACTCGTCATCCTCAGATAAGATCGTAAACAGGGCCATCGAACGCACCCTCGAGACTCTCTTCAAGCAAAACTTCGTCCCGTGGAAATTCCACCCTCGCTTCTCGGACTTTGAACCTGATGCCAGCGCGGACAAGGTCTTGATCAAGACCATAGCGTTGAAGCAGAATGGAACCGACCCGGAAGATATCCTCAAACCCGCGACCGGCAGTGTCGACGAGTCCTACGCACTCACCGTTTCTGATGCCGGCGACGTCACGATCTCAGCTGTGACCTCCATCGGACTCGCTCACGGCTTGACGACTTTCACGCAGCTCTTCTACGAGCACAGCGACGGCGGCGTCTACTCCGAACTCGCGCCAGTCTCTATCACGGATGCTCCCAAATTCCCATGGCGTGGATTGAACCTCGATACCTCCAGGACTTTCAAGGCGATGGAAGACATCTACCGCACCATCGACGCGCTCGCGTACAGCAAATTCAACCGCTTGCACTGGCACATCACGGACTCGCAATCGTGGCCGCTGGAACTTCCGTCGATGCCAGAAGTGGCGGACAAAGGCGCCTACGTCGGTTTCCAGAAATACTCACCCGCAGACGTGAAAGCGGTGCAGGAGTACGGTGCTCTGGTCGGCGTCGAAGTCGTCATGGAGATTGATCAGCCTGGCCACACTGCTTCGATCTGGTACAGCCACCCAGAGCTCATCGCCGCTTTCGAGATCCTGCCGAACTGGGATACTTACGCTGCGGAGCCACCGTCAGGGACGTTGAAGTTAAACTCGACTGCCGTGTATGACTTCCTGGAGAAGCTGTTTGACGATCTGCTGCCGCGTCTCAAGCCCTTGACCAGCTACTTCCACCTCGGGGGCGACGAGGTAAACAAGAATGCGTACAATCTCGACGACACCGTCCGCAGCAATGAGTCCGCAGTGCTGCAGCCGCTGATGCAGAAGTTCATGGACCGCAACATGAAGCAGATCACGGAAGCCGGCTTCACACCTCTGGTATGGGAAGAAATGCTGCTTGACTGGAACCTCACCCTGCCCAAGTCGACAATCGTGCAAAGCTGGCAGAGCGACGAGAACGTGGCCGAGATCGCCTCCAAAGGCTACCGCGTGATCACAGGCAACTACAACTTCTGGTACCTCGACTGTGGCTACGGCCAATGGCTCGACTTCCGTCCGGGCACGGCATCCCAAGGCTTCTGGCCCTACAGCGACTACTGCTCCCCACGCAAGAACTGGCGCCTGATGTACAGCTATGACCCGCTGGCCGGGGTGCCTGCCAACGAGACGCACCTCGTGATCGGCGGTGAGACGCACATCTGGTCAGAGCAGACGGACGACGTCAACCTGGACAACAAGGTCTGGCCGCGCGCCTGTGCGGCGGCGGAGGTCTTGTGGTCCGGGGCGAAAGACGCCAGCGGTCAGAACAGGAGTCAGATCACGGCGAGCCCGCGGCTCAGCGAGATGAGGGAGAGATTGGTTGCGAGGGGTGTGAAGGCAGAGCCCATCCAGATGCCTTTCTGCACGATGAATGGCACGCAGTGTGCGCTGTGAGGTGGGTTGTAAGTGAAACGAAGTGAGTGGGTGGCAAGGCGTAGCTAGCTAGCTAGTAGTAGTAGTAGTAGTAGTAGTAGTAGTAGTAGTAGTAACGATGGAATACAATGAAACGGCAACGAACGTGAGAAATAATACCAGGCAAGAGGTGAGGTGGGCGGGTGTGCCAGTTATGAGGGAAATCATTGTTGGACAGAGTCTGCACCTGCCATGCAAACACCTTGTCTCGCCCTCGCAGAAATCGCGCAGCAGACAATCGTGATTCGAGCACGCCAGCAACTCCCTGCGGGTCGTCTACGGGCAAAGCAGGTCTCGCAGGAGTCTCAGAAGCCGGCTGGCCCTGCAAGTTCGGCGCTAGACGGGTCTGCTGAATATGATGGGGGTAATCTGGGGGTAATAGGTATTAATGAGGCACTTCCCCAAGGGGTTTCTCCATGCGGACCCCGACGAGTCAAACGTAAAGCAGGCCTTGAGTTTGATCATTCGCAGCCTCAGGTCGGGTGCAGCCGTTGGGGCAGGAAGGAAATGTGTCAAGTCAGCACGGCTTTGACACATGGTATAGAGGAAGCGGCTTAGCGCGCGCTCCGTGTGTCGGCAGCCGGCGGGCTCACGTGCGACGACAAAAGAGAAAATCTGGAGCTCACGAGGCTCGCCACGCTATTATTGGCCTGGGCGAGGCGCGATCGTCAGGTACGGCACGAGTAGCGCCCGGACGCGTCTCCAGAATGTTGCCGGTGCGTGTCGGTGCGGTGGGCTTGTTCCGGCTGGTGTCGGCCTATGATGAGGGGGGGAGGGGCCCTGGGCGTGCGTGAATTGAGCGAGAGAGAGAGAAATGTGAGGAGGAAATATATTATATATATATAATACCGCAGCACCGTCCGAGATTGCATTGCGTGTCGAGTGAATTATACCACCTCTGATATCGTTGTTGTCCTCCTGCACACACCTCACTCCCACCTTCACTTACACACAGCCCTCGCTCCTCCCTCCCAAGACACTCGATAGCTCTTATCGTGGGGCCGCAGCTTCTTTCAGCCGATCTTTTCTTGGTACATCTCCTCGTGTCACCACGCGTGATAAGAACGTGAGAAGAAAAAAAAACAAAACAAAAACAGCTCGTACAAATAGTTGCCATTGGCGAACAAACTGCCAGGTAAGCAAGGCTCCTCGTCCATTGTTGGTCCAGACGACACCGCACGACACCAGAAGCCTCCAAAGGGTCATTGCTGACGGCATGTGACTTGCGCGCGCGCGCGCCCACCGCTTCTGCCCCTCTTAAACGATTACTATAATAAGCACTCGCGGACTTTCTAACTTCGCCCGCAGAGATCGACCTAGAAAGTCTCTATACCACTCTTCTACAGCTATAGCTGTCTGCTCTTCTCACAAGAAGAGCTTTGCCATCGTTTCACAAACGATACGAATAACAACAACCCCTCACACCGCCAACATGGCTTCTCCCACACCTAATGGCGCTGCCAACGGCACCGCAAAGCCCCTCAACAAGCTCCTCGATACCGTCATCCGCGAGCCGGGTCGTCAGCCCTCGCCTCAACCCACACATTTGGGCGTGCCCGGCGGTGCCACGCCTGTCCAGAACGCCCATGTCCTCCACGAGACTGGCAGCGGCTACGTCGCTCCCAAGTTCGAGGGCAAAGAGCAGCAGATGGTGGATGTCATCGCCGAGCTCGACCGTGCCGAGTTCATCCCCGAGGACTTCGTCAAGAGCGAGACCGAGTGGTTCTACAACGCCCTCGGCATCGACGACATGTACTTCAGCACCGAGAGCGTCCAGGCCATCTCCAGCCACATTCACTCCCTCTGGGCGGCCAAGGTGGCTGCGTACGCCAGAGGTGACAACAAGATGAGGGTTCAGCTTGATAAGGAGGATACCGACCATGCGGTCTACATCGACACCAGCGTCCCTGGTGTCACCAACACTTCCGGTCCCAACTACGAGTCCAGGCTCGAGTCCAAGTACTTGGATGGCAGCAGGGGTGCCAACAGCTACCGTGTTGAGACTTTCCGTGCCTCTTCAGATGCTGAGCAGTCCATCCGCTGCTACTTCGTCTACCAGTCGAGCTTCAAGAACCCCAGCCCGGCTGCTGGCGAGACCAGGATCGAAGAGCTTGGTGACGAGCGCTTCTTGATCAAGGCCACCCAGAACACCAAGGCCATCTACCAAGGTATCATGGACCAGGTCGTTTCCCGCACAGGCCCCGTGATCGACATGTACGACATTGAGGGCATGCGCGAGAAGCGCCTGATTGTTGGTTTCAAGCAAGGTTCTGCCCTCGGCATGTTCTCTGCCCTCAGCAGCCTCTACCACTACTACGGCCTTACTTCCTCCAGGAAGTACGTCGAGCAGTTCTCCAACGGCATCACCATCATCTCCATGTATCTTGCCCCTGCGCCTTCTGCTTCCAGCAGACACCCTCCGATCGAGGCTAGCATCCACCAGATCATGAAGGAGATCTCTCTGCTCTACTGCATTCCGCAAAGCCGCTTCCAGGCCCACTTCATCTCCGGCCGTCTGTCCCTCCAGGAGGCGATCTACGCCCACTGTGTGTGGATCTTCACACAGCACTTCCTCAACAGGCTCGGAAACGAGTACAACACCCTCGCCTCGGTGCTTGACCCCAGCAACACTGTCCATGCTGAGATCCTGGCCAAGCTCAAGAAGCGTCTCCGTAATGAGACCTTCACCGCCGACTACATCCTTGAGATCATTGACCAGTACCCTGATCTCATCCGCATGCTCTACCTCTCCTTCGCCAACACCCACTATGTGCAGACTCGCGGTGACGCAGACAACTTCCTCCCGACCCTCTCCTACCAGCGCATGTCGGTCGACAGGGCACTTCCTGATGCTGAGCTGAAGGACCTGATCGCGAGAAACACGATCAACGAGCACCACCTTATGGTGATGACCGCCTTCCGCATCTTCAACTCTGTCGTGCTGAAGACCAACTTCTACACACCGACCAAGGTCGCGCTCTCCTTCCGTCTCAACCCCAGCTTCTTGCCTTCAGAGGAGTACGCTCAGCCTCTGTACGGCATGTTCCTGGTTATCAGCTCGGAGTTCAGAGGCTTCCACTTGCGTTTCAGAGACGTTGCGCGTGGTGGTATCCGCATCGTGAAGTCTAGGAGTCGCGAGGCTTACGCCATCAACGCTCGCTCCCTCTTCGACGAGAACTACAACCTCGCCAACACCCAGCAAAAGAAGAACAAGGATATCCCCGAAGGTGGCAGCAAGGGTGTCGTCCTTTTGGACTTCCAGCACCAGGACAAGATGGTCGTTGCGTTCGAGAAGTACATTGACTCCATCATGGACTTGCTCCTCCCTCCCACCAGCCCTGGTATCAAGGACCCCATTGTCGACCTCCACGGCAAGCAGGAGATCCTCTTCATGGGTCCCGATGAGAACACTGCCGACCTCGTCAACTGGGCTACCGCACACGCCCGTGCTCGTGGCGCTCCTTGGTGGAAGTCCTTCTTCACGGGTAAGAACCCTAAGCTTGGTGGCATTCCTCACGACAAGTACGGCATGACCACCCTGAGTGTTCGTGAGTACGTGTCGGGTATTTACCGTAAGCTCGGCCTCGATGAGACTCAGGTCCGCAAGTTGCAGACTGGTGGCCCTGATGGTGATCTTGGTTCCAACGAGATCCTGCTCGGCAAGGAGAAGTACGTCGCTATTGTGGACGGTGCTGGTGTGCTCGTGGACCCCAATGGCATTGACCGCACGGAGCTCCTCCGTCTCGCTTCTGAGCGTAAGATGATCAGCAACTTCGACATCTCCAAGCTCTCCAGCACCGGCTACCGCGTGCTCGTCGAGGACAACAACATCACTCTCCCGTCCGGCGAGGTCATCAACAACGGCACCACCTTCCGCAACACCTTCCACCTCCGTAACCAGGAGCAGATTGACATGTTCGTCCCCTGCGGCGGTCGCCCCGAGAGCATCGACTTCTCCTCCGCCACCCGCCTTATTAACGACGGCAAGCCCATCATCCCCTACATCGTCGAAGGCGCCAACCTCTTTATCACCCAAGAGGCCAAGCTCCGCCTGGAGAAGGCCGGCACCATCGTCTTCAAGGATGCCTCCGCCAACAAGGGTGGTGTCACTTCCTCCTCCCTCGAAGTCCTCGCCTCGCTCTCCTTCGACGAGGCCGGCTTCATCGAGCACATGTGCGTCAAGGACGACGGCTCCGTGCCCCAGTTCTACCAGGACTACGTCCGCCAGGTGCAGGCGACGATCCGCGAGAACGCGCGCCTCGAGTTCGAGACGCTGTGGCGCGAGGGCGAGGCCACCGGCGAGAGCAGGAGCATTCTCTCCGACCGCCTCAGTCTGGCCATCACCCGCATGGACGAAGAGCTGCAAGCCACCGAGCTGTGGGACAACGTCGAGCTGCGCAGGAGCGTCCTCGGCGACGCTCTGCCCAAGCTGCTGCTCGAGAAGATCGGCCTGGACAGCATTCTTGAGAGGGTACGTTTCCTTCTATCTTTCTTCCAATTGCCTTTGACAATCAGTTGCTAACTATATGTGCCACAGGTCCCCGACGCCTACCTCCGCGCCATCTTCGGCTCTTTCCTCGCCTCCCGCTTCATCTACAGCATGGGCATCAGCGCCAGCCCCGTCAGCTTCTTCGCCTTCATGAACAAGCGCATGGCCAAGAGCGCGCAGACTCCGGTCCAGTAGAAGAATGGATATGGGAACAACGATCTCAATGTGCAAAATGGAAACAAAACAACCGGGCAATAAGTGGGAATATAAGAGGTTTGGCAATGACCCTGGCGTTTTGTGCTTTCTTTGATACGGATAACGGAATCTTGTCGAGTGGGTTAGACATTTACGCGTTTAACTATGTGTGAATTGTTCTACTCTACGCTCGGAGGATGGGATGGAAGAAAAGTTCTTTTTTTTTCTCTGTGTGTTGTGTGCATTGCATGACATTGCTGTATTTGCATTTTCGAGGCATTGAGTAATGGCAGGGGCAGAAAGAAAGAGAGAGAGTGTGAGTGGAATGCTGGTGGAAATTTGATGGAGGAACCAAAACCCCATTTCCACAGGAATGTTGCCCCTCGTGGGTAAACAAATGAAATGAACAAGCTTTGCTTTTGAATGCTGTCTTGATTGGTGTCGCGTACATGTCCTCTTGTCACGTCGTCTTTCGTTGTTCTCGACTGCCCAACTGCTATCGTTATTGTTGGCTTGGCCTACTTCGACAACTGCAAGATCAACTGCTTACACGCTCTAGTCACCTCACATTCGTGCTTGAGACGATACTTGGTGCTCTATCTTCCACAGGACCAGTATGTCGCGTGCCGCTGCCTGCGAACCCAATTGGCAAACGAGCTTACTAACTGAAGTCGCCAGCCTTTCTACCAAAGGACACAAGACAACATGGCTAAAGCCCGCAAGACCGAGAGCGAGCCCAGCGCCCCGAAGCGCCAGAGCTCTCGCATCAAGGCCATCGTAAGCGCACATTACATTACCCCCTACCATGGTGGCCCTCCCCCCTTTACGCAACAACCGCACTAACCCTTCCACCGCAGGAGGAGAAAGCCAAGGCAAGCGCGCCCAAACCCGCCGCTGCCTCTCCTCCAAAGAAGAAGAGCTCATCCTCAGGCGTCGGCTCCCGGGCACAATCCACCGGCATCACCAAGAAGACGCCAACCTCCAAATCCCCAGCGAAGAAGAAAGCCGCCGCCACGGCCAAAAAAGCGGCCGCAAAGCCCAGGCAGACGGCCAAGAAAGCTGCCTCTGTCGCGAAGAAAGCCGCCGAGAAGCCCGAGGAGACTAAGAAGAAGGCTGCTGCTGCTGCTGCTGTTGCCACGCCGAAGATCAAGGAGAAGGCGGAGAGTGTTGCTAAGAGCGCTGTGAAGAAGGTCAGTCCGCGGAAGGCGGAGGCGGAGGGCGCGGGCGAGACGGTGGGCAAGTATGTGGGTGAGACGGTGGATTCGGTGATTAGTGGTGCGGCGGCGGTGTTTACTGGCAAGAGTCCGTTTGGGGGTGGGAGGTCGAAGGTGAGTTCTTTCGTTTACTGATGGTCCGGCGGTGCTCGGATGTTTGTTTGACCGTGGCATCGTGTTGTGGTGTGGGTTTAGAGGATGTGTTGCTGACTTGGGGTTTTTTCTTGTCGTAGTCGAAGAGCCCGGAGAAGGAGGCAAGCTATGGTGCTAGGTCCAGGGTGAGTACATGTAGTCCGTAAAGATCTTCCTGGGTACTGGACTAATTCTTTTTTTTTTGGTTAGAGCAAGAGCCCTGGCAAAGTTGACAAGGAGAACAAGAGGCAGAGTAGCAAGACACGCTGATTGATTGATTGATTGATTGATTGATTGATGGTCTGGGATGATAGACAGCATGATGGACGACAGAAAGCGGATCTAATACCTTAAGCAGGGCAAATGCTTTTTCTCGTAATGTCTTTGTACTCTATACCTTAATGAGAGATCTCGGTCGTTGCATGAGGCCATGTTGTTATTATTATTATTATCATTATTATTATTATTATTATTATTATTATTATTATTATTATTATTATTATTATTATTATTATTATTATTATTATTATTATTATTATTATTATTATTATTATTATTATTATTATTATTATTTTGAGCGGCGGTGGCTGGCACCGGGCTACAGGTGAAGAGATGTGGAGGCTTTGAACGCGTGATGTTCGTTCGCTCAGTCAGTGCTCATCTCCTGCCAACGCCAGCGACCGGGTTATACTGTATCAGGTGGTCGACAGCACGCGCCATCTCTTAATACTGTACATATGTAGTTAGTTACTGACAAACTCTCGACGGCCTTGCCCTTGTCAACCCCGCAACTCTCAATCGGCGGCAGTGGAGCCATATCACGTCGACGCCAGAGCAGCACCAACGCAACCCTTCTACCTTCCATCCCACCGACTTTGCCCGAAGACCCGCGGGACACAGTCAAGTGCAAGTACCTGCGACCCGCAAGCGCAAAGCCATAGGAACTTTGCTTGCCTGCCTGCTTGCCTGCTTGCCTGCTTGCCTGCCTGCCTGCCTGCCTGCCTGCCTGCCCTCCCTGTGAGCATTCAATCACAAGCTATTACCACATCTCATCCACCACACCACTCTCTCCCTCTCCCTCTCATCGCCGTATGACGTCCCAAAGCCTATGATATTACCACGCGACAACCCGCGTCGGCGCAACAACACAGCTTCCTCCCTCTAAAGGGCATCACCACATCTCTCACGCGCATTCGGCCCTCAAATGACGCTGCGCATCTCCAGCAAACACCTCCCGAAATGAGCTCCAAACCCACCTCTCCACCTCTCGCTCCAGACCCTCTCCCAAACCCCAATTCCCTCAGCAACATGTCCACACCTCAATCCACGCCCGTCGAACCGACCCCATTCTATGGCTTGCGCTCTTGGGTCTCACAGGTCGTCGTCGCCTCCTTCATCGCCGGCGGCACTGCAGGCGCCGTCTCCCGCACAGTCGTCTCACCGCTGGAACGCTTAAAGATCTTGCTGCAAGTGCAGAATGTTGGTCGCGAAGAGTACAAGATGAGCATTGGCAAGGCGCTGGGCAAGATGTGGCGCGAGGAAGGCTGGCGTGGCATGATGGCCGGCAATGGCGCAAACTGCATGAGAATCGTGCCATACAGCGCTGTTCAATTCGGCAGCTACAACGTCTACAAAAAGGTACGTCTTGAATTCCTTAATGAAGTGAATATGGAATTGGGTATACAAGCGGCAGGCGGCAGCAGGCATCGTGCAAAAAGGCATTGGTTACCGGCAATGGTAGCCGCAATGGCAGTACCAGCAATGCAGGCATTACATTCGACTCGGAGTGAAAACGCAGTCTACCTCAGACTGAGCTCCGAACAACAAAACTTCAAAGAAAGGTGCTTCTACACGATCCCACAAATCGCACTAATCAATTGTTTAACAGGGCTTCGAATCCACTCCTGGCGCCAGCCTTTCCGCCCTTTCCCGTCTCTGCTGCGGTGCACTCGCAGGCATCACCTCAGTCACCGTCACATACCCGCTCGACATTGTTCGCACGCGCCTTTCGATCCAGTCCGCATCCTTCGCATCTTTGGCTAGAGAAAAGGGCAGCTCTGCTGCAGAAGCCGCCGAAGTAGCCAGGCGCAAGCTCCCCGGCATGTGGGGCACTATGAAGCAAATGTACGCAACCGAAGGCGGCTTCACGGCATTGTACCGAGGTATCGTGCCGACTGTGGCAGGCGTTGCACCGTACGTCGGACTGAACTTCATGATCTACGAGAGCGTACGCACATACTTCACACCGGAGGGCGAGAAGGATCCCTCGGCCATTGGAAAGCTAGGTGCTGGCGCAATCTCCGGAGCCGTGGCGCAAACCTGCACATATCCACTGTAAGTTCTTCTATGATAACCTTGCAGCATGAGCAGGTAACTGACACCAGAATCAGTGACGTCCTACGTCGCCGCTTCCAGATCAACACCATGTCCGGCATGGGCTACCAATACAAGGGCATCTTCGACGCCGTTCGCGTGATTACAGCACAGGAAGGCATTCGTGGTCTGTACAAAGGCATCAGCCCGAACCTGCTGAAGGTCGCTCCTTCCATGGCTAGCTCATGGCTCAGCTTCGAAATGACGAGAGATTACTTCCTCAGCCTCAGACCTGAGGAGGATGACGATGAGATTTGAGTTGCGCTCTAAGAAGAAAGATGCAATGAATTGGCTCTCACGTCCAAAAGAGCAACAACGAACGACCCCTACGGTCAAATCCATCATACCAAGCGCGAACAAAGCATAACGGCGTTGGCGTTGAACCATTTGATTTCCACTGGGTTTGGACAAGAAGTTCCCCAGCAACCAGGGCAAACATGCAGCGAGGAGTTTTCTGTTTTCATGGGAGAGAAAAATGGGTAGAGAAGGGTGAATGATCGCCCGGCGACAAAAAGGGCAGGCATATTCTGGCTTTGGTGTGGCCCGCGAGCGAGATGAACTCCTCAAGGCAAAGCACCTTTGCCAAAGGAAAAGGGAGTTGGGTTATTCGGCGGCGAAAGAGTCCGGAGCGACAGATCCTAAGGAAGACTTGGTGTCGCGATGATGGGGCATGCAGACAGGCGACAACGTGTATAGTATCCTCCTAAACTCGTCACTGTTTTCTGTACTCTGGTTCGAGTCAAACTTGCTGTTTTTATGTTTTGATGTCGCGTAGGTGTCGTCGGTATTTGAACGTCTCGACTGTTCGGCAACTGGGAATGATCAACTCGCTACTTGATCTGCAGCTTCGTTCAGCCCTGCTTCTCCGCATGTATGGGGGGCGGGGGATGGGGGGCAGATTGACGAGCCGGATACCGAGGCATTGGGTTGGATTTGGCTAACTGGTGACCGCATTTGAGGTGTTTGATATGTTTTGCTACAATCCTGTGGTTGTATTCAAGAAGAACGATACAAAATAAGACATTCTTGTATCTTGGATTTACCAGACATCGGCTAAGCTTGACGACCGATTTTCAGGACGATCTTCTCATCCAATCCTTGGAGGCCAAATTGCTTTTGATCAATCATGTCGGATCCGCCAAAACCAATAAAACGAGTTCTGGTGATTAATAGGTAAGGGAACCTCGTTTCTTGGGATCCGTCTAACACATCATGATCCATCGAAGAGTGATCACCGAAGTTTCAACACGACCTCACTCACCACCCCTAACCACTTTTGGGTCCTCGGAAATAAACCTCAACTCTCACTCTGTTCGAAATCCCAATCCAACTAACCCAGCACTTCTAGAGGCGAAATCGCAACCCGCATCCTCGCCACCGCCCGCGAACTCAACCTCGAGACCTTTGCAACATACACCGACACCGACACCAGCCACGCCTACAACCACGACGCCGCGCACGCCCTGCGCCTCCCGTCCCCAGCCTCGTACACGGAAGACATCGCGCTGCTCGTCTCGCTCGCGAAGGAACATGCCATCGACGCCGTGCATCCAGGCTACGGCTTCCTGTCCGAGAATGCTGCTTTCGCGGCGGCCATGCGCGACGCTGGCATCGAGGTGATTGGGCCGGGGGCTGAGATTCTGGAGCGGACGGGCGATAAGCTCGCTGCGAGGGTGTTGGCGGAGGAGAGCGGGGTGCCTGTGTTGCCTGCTTTGGTGGTACCGACGAGTGATGTGGAGGATGTGAGGAGGTTCGCGGAGGAGGCCGGTTTGCCGGTCATGGTCAAGGCTGTTGACGGGGGTGGCGGGCGGGGGATCAGGCTCGTGAGGGAGATGGGCGAGTTGGAGGGTTTGGTAAAGAGGGCGGTGGAGGAGAGTCCGCAGAGGCTGGTTTTCGCCGAGAAGGCGGCTGTTGAGGGGTGGAGGCATGTTGAGGTGCAGGTTTTGGGGGATGGAAAGGGGGGTGTGAGGCATTTGTGGGAGAGGGAGTGTAGTATTCAGAGGAGGTATCAGAAGGTTGTTGAGTTGGCGACGTCGACGGTCGGGGACAGGGAGGCTGTTGGAAGGGTCATTGAGGCGGCTGTTAGGATGGCTGAGAGGGTGAGTCGTTCGCTTCTGTTCGGGCAATACTTCCAACTGCTGACCTCTTTCCAAGATCCGATATAAATCCCTAGGGACCTTTGAGTTTCTGGTCAATCTGTCGAATGGCGAGTTCTACTTTCTGGAGATCAATCCTCGTCTGCAAGTCGAACACACCATCACCGAATCGATATGTTCTCTAGATATTGTCAAGGTCCAATTCCAGCTGGCTCAAGGGCTTTGTATCGACCAGACAGATTTGGCCGGTATTCCACAAGACCCTATCCAGCCTCCCTCGCTACGATCAATACAGCTACGTGTGACGGCAGAAGATCCGGAGAAAAACTACTCGCTCAGTGTCGGCAAGATCCAATCATTCCATTTCCCTTCAGGCAATGGAATTCGCGTGGACACGGCGCTCGTCCACGGTCTCCCTGTCAACGTCGGTCCGGATTTCGACAGTGTCGTTGCAAAAATCATCATCACAGCTCGCACATGGAATGATGCTGTCAGCAAAGCCCGTCGTGCTGTTCAAGATACATCCATCTCTGGAATCAAAACAAACCTGGATCTTCTTGCTGCCATCCTCGTGCACCAAGACTTCCTCGCCGGGGACTGTGATACGCAATGGCTCGAAGCGAACCATGCCGACCTCATCGCTCTCAGCCACCAAATCCGCGACACCAAATCCAAAACACAATCCCACCTGCTCACCTCGCAACCAAATACTTTGATATCAACTGCCGCCAGTTCTTCATCAGGGCCCCTCTTCCGCCCCAAAGACGCCTGGACCCTCTCCCTCACACCCAAAAACCAGCCCTTGACCTCTACACAACAACACCACCTTGCCCTCACCCGCATCCTCCGTAACGACTTCCCCGCCTCCCTCTCCGCCGAGATCACCCATACCGGGCCCTCATCCACCTCCCAAAGCTATACCCTTTCCCTGAACTCCACCTCCTCCTCTGCATCCGCACGCGGTCACCGACTCGGCTCGCCCTCTGATCCAAGCCACGTTCTGATTCCTTTCGCGGGCACGCTGGTCGAGGTTCTGGTCGACGAGGGCGACACGGTGGCGAAAGGCGACGTCGTGTGCGTTGTCAGGCAGATGAAGATGGAATTGGAAGTTCGTGCGCCGCGGAGCGGGACTGTGGGGTTCGTGATGGAAGTTGAGGATGGCGGGGAGGTGAGTGAAGGGATGTTGGCGGCGATCGTAGTGGAGGATGAGAGTCGGGCGAGGTTGTGAGGGATGTATGGGGTGTTGCAAAGGAAATTTCCTTTTTGTCGGACACCCTTCGCGTTGGTGATGCTGGTGTTTGTAGCAGTCATGGGCTTGGAGAATATGTGTGTTCAACAAAGAGGGAGACATCACCCACCTGGCCTTGGCTATATTTGCTCTTTTGGTTGTACCAATGTGGCGTGGCGACACGTGAATCCTTGCTCCGCTACTCATGTTACCCTGTCAGCTAGGAGGTAACAACTTCCCAGAGATCCTGAGATCCACTCCTACACACGTTCACCAAGCACTCGCTCCCTCTTGAGTAGACAAACACAAATTTCACATGCACTCTCATTAATTTCCCAGAATATCCACAATCATCATTGCAAGCCATGCCGTTTACGTATGTCCTTTGCTCCAATTCAACGCACGAACGCAACGTGAACACCATTAGCAGGTTGCAAGACAATATCCGTCCTCCAGCCAGGGAATTCTCCACCGCTACGGTCCTCGACACGGGAGAACTGCTGCAAGATTCTCACAACAGTGTACCCCATTTCAGTCAAAGCAAACTGCTGGCCAATGCAAATCCTTGGGCCTCCATTGAAAGGAACGTACGTCCAGGATTTCGGCGTCCAGGAGTCCCAGCGCGAAGGCTCGAACTTCTGTGGATCGGGGAATGGTTTCGTCGGGTCTGAGGGGTAGTGGGAGGGGTAGATGTCCTTGCGGTGCTGCATGACGAGAGTCGAGTAGCCGCACGGAGTGTCTTTGAGGACGGCGACGGGCTGCGTGCCGTCGGGACCACCGCCGCGAGGGAGGGTTGTGTCTTTGAGAGCTACGCGGACGTTGTAAGGAACGACCGGGTACAAGCGGAGTGTTTCGTTCAGGGTGTGCTGCAGGTAGCGCATGGACTTAAGGTGCTCGTAGGTAGGTTGAACGGTAGGGTCGGGGCCCAGAGTGGCGGTGATCTCGCGGCGGAGAGCGGCTACGACCTCGGGGTGATGAGACAAGGAGTAGAACAGCCATGAAAGTGTGACGGCAGTGGTATCGCGACCTGCGAGCAATACGGCAACAAGCTGGTCGCGCAGAACGGCGCGATCGCGTGTGTACGAGGCCAGAGAGTGGAGAAATGTGTAGCCTTGGTCAGACTTGGTCTTAGCCTCGAGCTCGGAGGGCGGTAAAGCGAGCGCTTGATCGATGTACTTCTCAACGAAGGAGTTCAGGACCTTAAGACTCTTGTAGAAGCCTTTCTTTGAGACAAGACCCTGGGCCGGCCCAGCACGAGCGATGATGCCCTGGATATGCTGTACTTCAGCGAAGGCATGGGCGAACTCGGCTTTGGGGTTTGCCAGGGAATCGACGCTGTTTCCAAGAAGGAAGTCGGTGGCTGCATCGAGCGTGAAGCGGAAGAAGAGGTCGTCAACGCGAACGGTCGAGCCAGGCTGCGAGCCTTCAAGCAGAGGCAATAGAGCCTGGAAGTGCGTCTCGAAGGTGTGTAGGTCGGACACTCTATCCTTGATGAACTGCGGTCTGATCAATTGGCGGCTGTTGTGCCACATGTCTCCATCAGTTGTGAAGATGCCTGTGTACAAAAGTCAGTTTTGAGGTTCCTGGTACATCTCATGAAGGTAAACTTACTCAGTCCAAGGAAGTCCTTCCACTCTTTGCGGAACTGTGCACCCTTGCCATAGCTTCCAAACTGTGTTGCCAAAATAGCCTTCATGTTTTCTTCATCGGCGGTGAGGATGACACGCTCGCCTAGGGTAATGGTCTCGATGGTCCATCGTGAGGGTCCTCCCTTACCCGCTTTCTTGAAGTTTGTCCACCAGAACTCATGGTTGCGGTGGCGTAGCATGTGCCAGACAGCATTATAGATGAATCCAAGATTGAACGGCGTCCATGTGCGAATGCTGTGAGCACGCGCACCCAGGCGCGCGAGCCTAATCTCGCAAGAGATAGCGGCGATCAAGAGGTTGAAGTACCACAGCGACGCGATAGCCATGATGCCGTAAGCGAGGGACAGATGAGTGAGTTCGCGAAGCTGCCACGAGCCCCAAGCCACCGCACCGTAGATGCATGTCGGCGCGCCGACACGGTCAATAAGATAGAGCAGCATGATCAATCGACCTTGAGGCCTGATAAAGGATTGCTGATATGGACGATGACCACGAGCGGAACGACTACACATTTATACCATCAGCGCCGATCGCCTAGCATCATTCCAGAGCGGCGGCCCTCCCTAGCACCCTGGCACCCGCTCATCCTTCGACACGCGAGAGACGATAGATTTAGTGTGCTTTTCATGATGCCGCGCGCACAATGGGGCCGTTCCTTTCAGCTCGGAAAGCAGGCATCCGCTCTTCATAATGCCACGCTAGGAACGAAGTGACCAATCGCAAGTCAGGAAAAGCTGAACGATCGCAACACGTGATCGCTTACGCGACAGTGCCTCGGTACGAACCCGGTCATCTGTTGTTGTTCGTACAGTGTCTCCGCAAACTTGTATAACTGTACGACGGTAATAAGGCAATTGCGTGACCCGGAGATCGCAGATACGATGGAACGATGAAACTGGTTCAAGTACAATGGCTAGGCTGCAGCATTACAAGCTGGCATGGGTATCATGAACGGATCGCTTATGGACATAGCACAGAGTACCATGGAAAGTTTTCGGGTTCGCGCAAACTGAACAATCATTGCCAGGCCGCGGCATGAAATCATCTCATTAACATCTATCATGTGCCAATCATACGTCTAAGTCTCTTGTTGTATGTACAGTTACTCTTCGTCCCAGACCTTGACTTTATCCGAGTATTCCCTGATGTTCGAGTAGACAGTCTCTTCGATCAAGTCGCCTTTACCGCCTGCGACCCGCAAAATCAAGTCATTTAGCGAGCTGCGACCCAAGATATCCACATGGTCGCCAGTGCTGGGTCCACCACGGGGACTGAATCTATCAGGCTCATGTCGCATCTCAACAACCTTGACGGGTATTTGCGCCGGGTTGTAGCGAGACATGCGCCAGCCACGGTTGCACATGTAGCCTGAGGATAGTAGACTGACTGTTCCGTCACCTTCGCCCATCACCACACCATGGTCAACCATGCCACCAGCGTCTGTGAAGATGGAAGTATCTAGCATACACGTCAGCAATTGTCTTTGTGCAACCACGCGGAGAATACGAACCAATAGCCGCCACTGTTTGGTTGCGAAGTAGATCTACCTCTTCGCGGTAGTAGTAAGCTCTCTCTGTATCTTTACCGACACCGTAGAAGCAGTATATCTTCATATCTGGAGCATTCGGGAGGCGTGTCTCGAGAGGATTGATCCACTTGTTAGGATTCTTTTGGTTTTCCTCGACTTCTCGCTTCGTATGAGCAACGCCGTGGCTGTAAGAAGACTTAACAGCATTCGTGTACCAAGCTTCGGTGTTATTCCAGAGGTAGGGAAGGGCCTCGTCCATAGTGAGGTCACCAGGGTCGTCTTGGAAGTTCTCGCGTGCGAACTTGAGGAAGTTGCCATACGAGAAGTTCTGACCGGGTTTGTCGTCTGGAGCCCAAGTCGTGTTACCCCATACGGCGTTGCCGCCAATGGGAAGCATGCTGCTGATGCCAGGCATGGCTCTGAAGATCTCGGCTCTCTCGTTCTTGCTGAGGAACTTCTCAAGACCATAGACTGCGAGCGCGTTAAGCTGTGCTGTATCTTTCATCTCTCCGGAGAGGACCGCAGGTACATCTTTCAACGCGCCGAGCATACATCCAGAGATGTTGATCCAGGCCTCGATGTGATCGTTGACCCAATTAGGTCCACCGTTGCCATGCTCCTCCGATTCGACCCAGTGCAGGAAGTAGTATAGAACCTGACTGCCCATACTGTGGCTGAGCAGGACTACCTTCAAGTCGCTCACCTTCTTTCCAAGCTCGATGTGATTCTTCAGGCGCGTGAAGTACTGATCGCGGATCTCGAGATTCATGTAGCTGAGTCGCCAGTCGTAGGCAGCAGTGAAAGCGTTTGTTGGATCGTATCCGATAGTCGCCAGGTTCTCGAGGATTTTATTCCAGATCCAGTAGCCAGTGATGAAGAAATCCGCAGCGTCAAAGCCCTGGGCGGAACGAAGCTTGATTCCAGGCGGATCCAGTCCAGTATCCTTGTCGAGCATAATGTGTCTCTTCCATCCTGCCTTGTCCAATACCAGGGCGCGCATCATAGTCCATGATCCCCAGAGCCTTTTGCGAAAGTATGGTCTTGACTGTTCTTCTGTTCCCCAACTCTCCAGTCCGGTGGAGATCACACCCGGGACCATGATGACTGGATGTCTCGCCTCGATGCCTTGGCTTCGCGCGTGGAGCCCGACGGAAAACGAATCGTAGTTCACTGCTTCTTTCTCATGGCTCTACAGACAAAAATGGCTTGGTCAACCATCAGCCTTGGAGGTGTGGATGTGGCTTATTATTCGCCTGTCTATAGACATACCTGTAACTGCTGTACATCCTTGATCAAGCCAGCCGGAAGGACATCAAGAATGCTGTCCAAGTTCAGGTCGTTCCATCCTGCCATCTCGACCAACTGGTCGAATGAGCCTGTCGGAGTCGCAAAGATCCCCGCCGCCAGGACACCAACCAGCCCTCCAAGTCCGAATACCCAAGCATTCCTTCTCTTGCGACCGCGTTGCTTCTGTTTGGAAATCTTCTCCGCCTGTTCTGCGGGAACAATTTTGTAGTCGGTGGTCTTGTCACCAGGCCGGGCTGGAGCGGGACTGTTGTCGCGAGAGCTGCTGGGCGTGCTATCGGGCGTGCCAACGCCAAAGATGCGTCGTCTGAGATCCGCCATAGCTCGGCGTACGAACCCTCACAAACTTGATGTATGCAGAAGAAAACAAAAGGCCAGTCGCTGCCTCGCGCAAAAACACGCGCAGCATGTGCATTAAACCTAAAAGTGCCACTACCGCCAACGTCACAGCACAGCACTGCCCAAACGCAGGCAAGCAAGCGCCTCCCCGCGGCCAGGGCAGGCTCGGGATCTTCGCTTCATGCTTTCACATGCTTGCTGTTGCTCATCCCACGTGCCGAGCCTCAACCTCACTCAAATCTTCTGTCTTGTCTCAGCACGGAGCAGTACTCGGACTCCACCCAGGCGAGACAGCGTTGCGCTGGGTCCGATGTTGGCGAGCAGAAGCTCCAAGTTATATCCGCTGTGCAGCACACGAAAGCCCTGATGAGCGGCAATATTCCTTCTGCTACTGCAGAACCAGCACTACCACCCAAGAAGCCGACTCCCAACCTGCGATATGTATCGTATGGCACGGAGAAAGAGTCGCCGTTCCTGCCGGCGATTCGACAGCTGATTTCGAATGATCTCTCTGAGCCATACAGCATCTATGTGTATCGCTATTTTCTCTATCAGTGGGGACACTTGTGCTTCATGGTTCGTCAGATATCGTGTGTACTTGCATCTCTTGCAGCGATGCTAACATATATATCAAGGCTCTGGACGATGATGATAACTTGATCGGAGTCGTCGTCTGCAAACTCGAACCGCATCGAGGCGGGCCCATGCGTGGCTATATCGCCATGTTGGCAACGCGAAAAGACTATCGCGGCCACGGCATTGCCACTTCTCTAGTCAAGATGGCCATCGAGAAGATGATTTCCGAAGACGCTGATGAGGTAAGCCATCTCACTAGCCATTACACTGTCTCACTGGCACATACTGATGAACACACAGATCGCTCTCGAAACAGAAGTCGACAACATCCCATCACTGCGCATCTACGAGAACCTGGGCTTCATTCGCACAAAGCGACTACATCGGTACTATCTCAACGGCAACACAGCATTCCGACTTATTCTTTACCTGAAGCCAGGCATCCCGTGGAGGCCAATGTTCCATCCGGATTACCCTATGCCCGTGTCTGACTCTGCAGTCATGCAAGGCCGTGGTTTGATGGGAGAGGACTTATTTGCGAGACAGGCTACTCAGATGCAGATTGAGGATGTGCATGGTGAGCACTTTGACATCATGAAGGCAGCGAAGAATGACGATTTCTGATTGCTGGGATGGTTGCCGTCTCAAGTCCACAAAACTACAACAGTGACTAAAAACCTCATGCTCTTCAAGCAGAGCAATAGCAAAATTGACAAAAACATCGGATCTCGCTCTGTGACCCGTTGACTGCTTCTTCAGTACACCAATCTGGCTTTCCAAAAGATGACCCCACCGAGGACATATCAGATCAACGCATTAGCCCTTTCCACCTTCAGCGGAGGCAGCATCTTCAGCTTATTCAGCTCCCCATACGCCCAAAACAAGCTTTCCAGCGTGTCAACATGGCCAGTGAACCCAAAGTACTTCGCCTTGTTCATGCTGAGTTGCATCGACAGACCCCAAGCCGCCGCATCGCCGTACGTGAAATGTGCATCGATGTCCTCGAACGGGTCCTGCGTGAGACCATGCTTGTTCATAATCTCCTTCCAGGCATCGTGGTTCTCAGACTTCTTCGCCCAGTCGACCAGCGTCCACGCGTAGCGCGTCTTGTGCGAAGGTCCGTAGCCCAGCGGCGTGGGAACATCTCCCGGATCGATGGTTGTGATCTTCCTCTCATCTAGTTCGGGGCCGGTGTGTCCGGGGCTTCCGTACCATCGAGCCAGTTCTGGCCACAGGCGGTTGTTTGGAAGAGGGCAGCCATCGCTCGCGTTGAACTTCTGATTGGCGCACTTGTCTTCTAGCACGGCCCATTCGCTATTTGGTGTCAGCAGAGTTAGCATTCATTGCAGATGTGACGTGTCCCTACCTCAGGTAGCCGGTTAGCATGGCCGTACTGTGCTCGCAAATGCCAAGCCACGCATTGTAGTCGCCAGGAAAATGCAGCTCTTCGTTCTTGTGTGCCTGCACGGCTGCATAGACGGCGAGTGGGTGCAGAGCGTTCATGGTGGCGTTCGAAACTGCGCCGATGATCCAGGCTGGGCAGATGATGTTCCAGTCTGCTCCGGTGGCCTTGCAGTATGCAAAGAGTTTGTCCTCTTGTGGGTAGTAGAAGTTCGGCTCGATGGAGCGGCGAGGATCAGATTCGACAAATGGCGTTCTTGCTGGGCCCTGGTGCACCTAGGTCTTGTTAGGGGGATGTATGTTCAGTGTCGCGCCTACGATGACTTACATTGTAATTCTTTGCTCCTGTCTGCAGCAGGAATCGTTTTGGTTGGATATTCGCCATCGGTAACGCATCGAGCAGATTGCCCAACAGAGTCGCTATAGGGAAAGGTCAGTATCACCACTGAGACATCCGTGATGTAGACGCTGAGGAAGCCCTACAGTTAACATCAGCCAACTCTTGTGCATTAGCCCAAGGATGGGACCCCTTGATCGTTGTCTTCGGCTGCAAATACGAGTAAAAGAACACAGCATCGGCCGTGACGCGTTTCGCTTTCAAATCATTGGCAATGTCTTCAGGCTTGCCCAAAAAGTCAACGGGTATGTGCTCGACTCTGTCACGCTGCTCTGGTCTGAGCAGATCCATCATCTCCTTGGGAGGCGGACTGCGGGATAGCGTCCAGACCTTGCGCCATCTATGTGGATTCTCGAGCAAGACTCGCATGGTGAAGAAGCCTGAGATGCCATTGGCGCCAGTCACTATGGCTGTGAGGCCTTGAATTTCGGGTGAAAATGTAGGGAGGTTCTTGAATATGCCATTGTTGTGGAGTGGGAGTGCCTCGGAGCCCATGGCGAGTCTGGGCATGTGTTGTCGATATATAATTGGGTAGGCAACTACGACTTGATCAAAAGCAACTGCTGGAATGTCTGATAAGTTCTGACACGATTTTGATTTGTCTCGAATTGCAACACAGCTTGCCTCGTTTTCCCTTCTCCGACCTTCCCCCCCTGTTATTTAAGCAGGTTTTGCCCATCATCCTCTTGTCCTCGGTAGCGATGTGATGTGCATGGCTCCATTGCTCCCAAGCAGCGGGGTAATGTATCATCGTTGGAACTACTGTAGCTCGCTTGTAGCTACTCTCACAGATTAGGTTCAAACTCCGGACCAGACTCTCAGCGGTAGGGCAAGTGCTACGGACTTTGAAGCTAGCCTGTAAGCTACCGTACTTGATCACCAAACACGAAAGTTTAAAATTCCAGCCTACCATGATCAAAAACAGACATAGACTTGACTTGATACCTCACACGCTTTATGGTAGATGCAATGGGAGCTACCTATGGTCAGATAATGCACTCCAGACCATCCGAATGTACTGCAATCCGAGATTGGGTATCTCGGTCTAGAATATGCTCGTCTATTCCGTCCGGACCCTAGTTGTATTAGGTGATCGCGTACATGTATGCGTTAGTACATACCCTCGTCACCTGATTATCAGGCGCATGTGATGATATTGTTGGTAATCCGGCGCAGCACTATGGCGTCGATGATCACGTCGGTGGGTCTCCATACGGTAGAGACGTAAGCACGAGTTGGTTGTGCTGTACAAGGTGCTTCTTAGCACAGCTACCAGAAGAACGAGGTCAAGCTGAACCGATAGCTGTGTCTACCAAGATAAATCTACTTCGGGGATCCGACGAAATTAGAATCGCTATGCTTGTTGTGTTTATTCTCGTTACGGGTCTGTGTCGATCGAGACGACCAATTCGGCGACGGGCATGTGTTCAAATACAGCCATGCAAGTCGGCACATGTCGGCATAAACCAGCAATCACACGGAGGCGAGTAATCACACAAGCCATATCGCCACGCACACTGTAATGTCGCGAATACATGGAACTCAATACCAATTACGGACTGTCAATATAATACAGCTTTATATAGCTGAGGTCATCAGAGATGTTGTCAAAACAGGATCAGATGCTAGAAATACACTAACCCTGACAACCCTCAATCATGCCATCCGGCCAACCTGGACAAGTCCGCATGCGGTCTTCTGAATGCACCAATAATCTATCTAATCAGTCGAAACACCGACCAGAGCGGTGAACGTGCCGCTAAACACCTCGGCTAGTGGAGGCGTGAAGCTCGTAGGGGGGCAAGGCATGAGAAGAGCTTTTGTTCATACGCCTTGAAGCGAACGCTCACTGTAGCCATATCGAGCATCTCTAAGCTCATGTAATCGACACAATTTATTGTACATATGATGCTAATGCTTCCCTAGAGTAGTGGCGGCCTCGACGCACCCACGGAGCGCACAACATCAATCACTCGTATCCTTCACCCAGGGTTCTCCAGACAAATCCAGGACGCAGAAAGCCATCGTCGATCGCGCCGCAGCACGGTCGTCTTCAGCGCAAGACCGCTGTTCTTCGTTTGGCGAACCAAACGCGCCAAACAAGGCCACCGTAAATTGCAAGGACTCCAGTCTGCATCTAAGCGTGGGTGGCTTTTTCTTCGAACCACGCGGTGCGTTGAACGGCGATCGGTAAATACGGGGTTCTGGGATGATGGGAGTTTGGCAAAGGACCGACAACCCGACTGACTCTGCATGGGCAAATTTGGGTCGGGAAATCATGGCATTTCCAGACATACGGGTCTCACTTTGGTAAGCTTCAAGGGACTACCTTGAACCAGAAGAGAGAGCCCTTCTTTATCCCAGGTAAATCATTCAGGTTTGGATCGGGTTCAGGCTGAAACGGGGTGCTGAGGGTACGCCTGAGCTCGATTGGGAGTGGGCGCTGGCGCTGGTCTCATTACGACTGAATCAAAAGGCGAAGCGAGCAAGACAAGGGGAGAACATGCAGAATTGATCGTGCTTCCGATCAGTGTCTAGTGGAATAACGGGAAGTGAGTAGTGAGGAAGGATGACGCAGAATAACCTGCTGCTGGGTACTTTTAGTATTTAAAGGGGTGTGTTGCGCTGCCAACCAGCTCAAATACGCGTCCAGCGTTGCAGAGAGAAGGAGAGAGAGTCATACACCGATCTTTTGGCACACAAGTAGAGCAGGCGTGTCGTGTCCATGCTACTGCCATGAAAGGTCAAGGTCCGTGGTTGGAACATACTGAGGGTTACATGAGACCGAGGGGACTGGGCGACGGGCGACGCTGGGAATCGACTAAGCCCTCTCAATGGCATGGCTGACTCGCCAGATCTCCCACCGCGACGGAGTCGTGCGCAATATGTCGTGCAGTCTGTAGAGTCCGTGCCGGTCAGATCGTTGTCGTCGCCCAACTCCGTGCTGCTGGATTGCGTGCGCGCATGCGCCAACCCAACCGTGCTGACATGGTAACGTGGTAACATGTCGTAAGGCCAGATCGCGGAGGTTGAGCGCACGGAGACAGGCAGGCAGCACGACCAGGTTGCAACGTCCGGAGACTCCCTCCCCCAGGAGCAAAAACGGCAATGCTATATTCGTAGGAGGATACGTCACGCCGTTCTCGCTAGCTAGCACAGATGACGCAGGATCAACAAAAGGCTGTGGTTGACTGTGTTCGATGATGGTACAACATCGAGACAATACGGAACGAATAGGCATGTCAAACAGAGAGAGAGAAAAAAGGATTTGACATTGATCACGATTGCCTGATCTTCAGCGAGGGAACAGTCGAGCGGCTGGCTAAGCTTACCGCCTTGAGAGCACGCTTGTCTGAGCTCGCACATCGTAGCGTGCGTGCTTTCTTCTGAGGTTCTTCTTCCCTCTGAATTCTTCGAGAGCTGGGTCATGTGACTTCGCGGCTAATGCGCGTCCTTTGATGATGCCGGCTGCCGGATGAGAGCTTGCTTTTGGGTAGAGCTTGCGTAGAGCTCTCGTCAGCATGGCTGCAGCTGGCCTGCAGGCAGGACCAAAGGGAACCGCAGTTCGCCTTGACCTTGGGCCGCAAGACGCAAGCATGATCACAATAACAAACAGCTACAGCTGGTGCGGGTCTATATTGATATTGGCAGCGTGACATGTGTGGACGGGGAAGCTGCGGAGGCATGCGAGCGAGCTGTTGGATGTTTGTGATGGCCCGGCTCTTGCGCCTGGCTGCCCTGTTCTGGGCCACGGCCATGGCCACGACCAAGGGGACCAAGGACCTTCGCTGGCAGGTTTTCCCTTCCTTCCAACGTGGTGGCTTTGCAAGACATGCCTGCGCGTCGATGATTTCACCAGTCTTACATGTGGCAAAGCCATTGGGCTTGCGCTGTGGGCATGGAAGTCGAGCGCACAGGCATCGACGGCCCGCACAGAGGTAGATTACGAAGGATGGGAGTGTGGCGTGGGAACACTACTCGCGCATCGTGTCGCTTGTGCATGGGATCCCCAGAAGAGATGATGAGGCAATGCATTTGTGATTACCCTGGAAATCATCTCTCGAAGGCACGGCATGGTGCCGAGGGGGACGAGAGATGAGGGTTGTAGCAGACTGGGTGCATGCACACTTCTGGGCGAGTTCAGGAGGCCTGTGGTGGGCATGGGACAGGGCGCGGACGGCAGCCCATGGGGCGCTCGCAGAGAGGGAGGGGCACGTAGAGACGGCGCAAGACAGGTATCCGCAGGTGGGAGACAACAACAGGCGTTTTCGCAGACGTTTGACGTTTGCGAGGGGCATATCGCAACGAAGCAGATCGATATTTTCAACGAGCATCGAGGGTGAGGATATAGCAGGCTGCGGCCGCGAGGGCGATATAGGCAGCGACACCTGCTAAGAGCAAAGGGCGTGCAAATGGGCGTACAGCGGATCAACGTCTGCATCGATGCGCTGCTAGTCTCCTCTGCACAGTGGCACAGTGGATGCGGCGGGAAAACCTAATGGCCCAGCGTAGCGTGCACGGCTGCTGGCCGCCGTGCACTGGCCTGCTCTCACTCACAGCGCCTGGCGTCCCTGCTTTGTTTTGGAGCCCGGGCTGATCGCGCCTGCCACTTCCCTCACACCGTCAGAGCACACTTCAACAACCCTCCGCGCCCGCCGCTGCCATCATCCGTGTACAGTCTCACTCTCCGTCGTCTGTACAGTGTGAATCTCGACGTCGCCACCCTTCCGCCCTCGCCCTCGCCGCCACCGCCGCCGCCGCCGACAACGAGCAGCGCCTGCAGCCCGCCGCGCCACGACGCGTGTTTGGCTCTCTCTCTCTCTCTCCCAAACCGCATTCCACGGCACCTCTCGCCGCCCGTACACACACCACACCAGCATCACCCATCCTTATCGCATTGTCTGCGAGCACATACCACGATTCCGCCGATACTGCATCTCTCCGCCGCTCGACGACATCACCAGCTCCGTCGTCATAATCACAATAGTCGCGGTCGCAGCACGACGCCAGCGTTGATTCACCCTCCGACAACACATCGGCCACCGCGCTCCCAACCCTACACGCCACGCTCGGCTATCCATCACAACATAGAATCCGCCCAAATAGCTGCTGCCTACACATCCCGGCGCAACGTCCACCTCGCCCTACCGCCCCGAGGAGAGACTGCACCGTCTCATCAATGACGACGTAAACAATGGAGTTCGAGTACTCTCCCCGCCACCACTCCGCCAGCAGTGCTGCGCACATGCTTTCTCCCACCCACCATCATCACAACAGCACCATTGAATCTATCAGACAACTCCGCCGCACGCTTTCGCGCTCGCCCTCGAAGCCCGCACGCTTCCAACTCTACACACGCGCGTCCAACACATCGCCAACATCGTTGCACCACGCGCCTGCATCGCCCTCGGGTCTGCGCTCATGCAATACTGAGTGCTCCACTGAGCCAGTCCCCAAAACTCGATTCTCTATCAAGCGCGGCGCTACGCGCTCGTCTATGCGTCGGACATCACCTAACAGCCCACTCCGCCGCGCACTAAGCGACAAAGCCAACCAGCCGAATGCGCGTCCTGCTCTGAACCGTCGTTCTTCTGCTGAGGTAGACCAGGAAAACATGGACTGCGGCAGCGACACTCCAGAGAAGCCTGACACGCGCTTCGACTTCCCGATCAAGCTGGATTTCAACAAGCCTGACTTCAGTCAACCCGATTTCACCGAGTTCACTAAGAACGAGGTACCAACTAAACCCCGTGCAGACACCCTGCTTCAACCCGTGTTCAAAGAGCACGGCAATCCGCCAAAGTCTAGCCCTCTCAAGAGGAGCGACGGCGTCATGAATCTCGAAGCCGCCGGCATGGGCAGCCCCCGTGTGAAACGCAGGAGCGTGCACGGCACCCTCGCTTTTGGGAACGACTTCAATGTATTCGAACAGACCCAAGATGGCCCAGCTAGTGAGACCCCGACTTCGACTGGAGAGAGCGAGAAGGATCGAGATAACACCTCCATCTTCTCGACTTGGCCCAGTCCTTCGGTAAAATCCCCACAACGACGACCTTTTGGCCTCAGAAAGTCCACTCTCCAGCAACGTGCTCCTACCCGCGCCAAGCTCTTTACCGATGGATCAAGCGAGTCAGGCCCCAGCTCAGCAGCCTTGACACGAGCTAGATCACGCATTTCACTAGACGGTGCTTTGCCTCTTCGCTCGCCTGATTTCGGCTCACCTTTCCACCGTACCAATGTCACTGAGCCTCCTGTCTTGTTCCAGCAACCAACACAAAGAGCTCACCAATCCGCGCCAAAACCTCACCCTCTATCTCACGCTCTTTCACCATCATCTTCTACCTCCAGCATTACTGATGAGCCGCAAGCCTCAACATTCGTGCCGGTTCCTACAATTCCAAACAAGTCCAGGCCACCTCTCAACTTTGCCAAATCGCTTCCTCTTGGTGCGATGCGGCCAGCACTTCCAAGAGTATCGGTTGACAACAACCAATGTCAGCCATCAGAGTCTTTCGCGACGCCAGACGCCTATAAGATGGTTAAGCCGCTGCCACAAGCTTTCATGTCGACTGGGCTGCTATCGAAACGCAACAGGAACCTGGATCAGCCTGGCAGCACAGGACCGATGCCTGATACACCCTGCAAGAAAACCAACATTCTGTTTACCGGTACTCCGGCTTCGGCTCTTGGTAAAGTCGCTCAACCCTGCCATGAATTCGGAAGCCCAACAACACCATTCAATGGACGTGCCTCGAAGGGCTCACCGGAGACCTTTGGAAAGGGCGCCAACATCTTTGGTGCGCAGGCATCGGGCCTCACTCGCCGAGGCAGCTTTGCCAGCATCACAGGCGATGATATGATGAACTCGCCCATACAACTTGGTGAAGGTCTATCCAGCGCTGATGAGCTGCCACCAACTCCAACCAAGACCAACACCACTTTGCCTCGTCCTCAGTCAAAGGGTGGCAAGAGCAATAGCTTGCGCAGCAGCTTGTTTGGCAGACGATCATCTATCGGCAGCGATACTTTCAGCCCAACAGACCCTAACTCGATCCAAGATGCCGAACTCGAGGCCATGGAGGCCCTTGCGTCTTCTAGATCTCGTAGGAAGAGTCAGCGCAACATCCTCCGCTTAGACCAGTTCGCCCTCAACACTGAACAAACCCCACACAAGACGCCCCAGACTCCGCATGAGTGGAGCTCCCCGCCAGATGCTAGCAGACTTACCATCTCTGCTGAGCGGACATCGATGCTGCCGCCGAGCAACACCTTCCCGCCCGCAACCCCCACTGGTCCACGCGAATCTTTCCATCAGAGCTTCGTGCAAAGCAACCATGTCTCTTCCGGCTACTTTGCCAACGACGTTGACACGTCGCTCACGGCACGATTCGGTTCCTCTACAAGCTTTGGCCTTGGCGAGTTCTCACAGGTCTACAGGGTCGAGAAGCCTGTACGCAACAACTTCTCCACTGGTTCAAGCGAGACCGAGCACGCACATAACATGTGGGCCGTCAAAAAGTCTCGCCGCCCATACACAAGCAACGGCGATCGTACGCGTAAGATGCGCGAAGTGCAGATCCTCGAGCAGCTGCGCGGACGCGAGCATGTCATTGAGTTTGTAACCAGCTGGGAGGCCAAGAACCACTTGTACATCCAGACTGAATACTGCGAGAATGGCAACCTCAAGGACTTCCTCGCACAGGCTGGCTTCAAGGGAAGACTCGATGACTTCCGCATCTGGAAGATTTTGTTGGAGCTGGCACAGGGTGTAAAGTCCATCCATGATGCTGACTTGATCCACCTGGACCTGAAGCCTGCCAACGTCTTCATCGACTGGGAAGGTGTGCTCAAGATTGGCGATTTCGGCATGGCAAGCCAGTGGCCAGCTCCTGCCGGTTTGGACGGTGAAGGCGACCGCGAGTACATCGGACCTGAGGTACTTTCTGGTCGCTTTGACAAGCCTGCCGACATCTTCGCGCTGGGTATGATTATGCTCGAGATTGCCGGTAACATCGTTCTCCCGGATAACGGAGTGTCATGGCAGCGTCTGCGTCATGGCGATCTCAGCGATCTACCTAGCCTCACCTTCACATCGGATAGCAGTCTGGTGCGGGACGACTCCGGCGACCCTGTTGATCTACTCAACGGACAATCTCACGACTCTTTGGTGATGTCCGACCAGGACGACGACGACCTGGATTTCCTCTGCAGACCAACACCTAAACCCAAGACGGACCGCGCCCAGGATCTGGTCTCGCCCCCGAACTTCATGATTGACCCTAACGACCCGGGGTCCTTGGACATGATGGTGCAGTGGATGATCTGCCCAGACCCAGATGCGCGCCCTACCATCGACCAGCTACTTGCTGCACCCGGTGTGCAGTGGGTGCAAGCTCGTCGCCGCGCAGGAGCAACTGTCTACGAGGGCAACTGGGGACCAGCTGATGACGTTCTCGGCCCAGAGCAGGACGTGGAGATGACCGACATTTGATCAGCCCCAAGTGTCATGTGTCATCGGATAAGCAGTCTAGGTACTTCGGCACCTGGCACGCAATGCAAGCCGACGTGGCTCCAGTGGCGCTTGCAGCTGAGGCTTAGAAGGGGTAGAGGCCAGCTGAAGTGGCATGACCTTGAAATTGTCCCACAAGGCGCCACATCACCATGGCTTTGAGGAATTGCTCTTGCCGCGCAACGGAAAGGAGTCGATCCGACCATGTGAGATCTCACACACAAACACAATCTTTTAACGGCCGATACCTTTTTCGATTCTACCAGTTCTACGCTTTGCACTTGGGAGAGGCACTTTTGTTCTTTTAAAGCCTTTCCATTTTTAAATATACGACATGACGACCAGAAGGAAAATGGGAGTGGGCGTTTATACTGGGGAGTTCTTTCTGCGATGTTTCCTTGTTTTTTTTCAGCGGGGTTTTGGTGCTTGGAGTACTTCTGAAGGGGTTTTTTTTGTTGTTTTCTGGGAGCAAAACGGGAAGCATGGGTGTTCACGGCCACAAGTTACTATATCACGTCCAACAGGCTGGGACTGCACGGAGGTTCAAACCACGAGAGCATTGGGACATTGGAGTTTTCTTTTATACGCCTCAAGAGCATGAGAGCGCGCGCGCCTTTCTAGCGATTGGCCTTTTGTTTGAGATTTTTTCTTTTTTGGAATCAAGATATACCCTTCTTCTCCAGCCTTGCTGATTGTTGTGGTCTCACTATGTATGATGTCGCCCTGTAATAAACTTGAGCTCTCGCTCGCCCATAGAGTACAGTACTTTTTACGATGCTTTCGCTTTGTGTTACTTTGCTTGAACCTGTCATCCTGTACTGTACCGACCAACCGAGCCGAGCGATCGATCGCTAACCCAGTTGCCTGTCTACTTGCCCCTCCCCTTCCCTCGGTAAGGTTTGCCGGGCACTACGGGTATGGATTCTCCTCCATGCAAGATGCACGTGTCATCGAGGTTGGAGAAAGGGGTGGTGAAACCCGGGGTATGCTGCCTAGCCTGGCTATGATTGTTTGAGTTTGGCTCTGCGTCTGATTGACAACGGTCGCTTCGTTGATGCTGCAGCTTTGGTTTGCTTGCTTGATGTGGTTGGGGACGAGTTCCGGTGCCCTCACGGCTCGCGCTTGGCTCACGAGTGGTTGGTTGGATTGACGGGGAGAGACGCATGTCATACTGCGGGCAGCGAGGAGGGATCAAGGATGCTACGTTACGCTGTCGCCGCGATGCGAAGGGGAAGGTCATTCAGCTGTATTGTATCTTATCTTACTGCGTGCGTGCGTGCGTGCATGTACTACCATGGCGGCGCGAATTTATGCTGCTGCCTAGAGCGAGGAGAGAAGGTGAAAAATTAACGAAACAAGCTTGCTAGGTTTCAAGTTTTCCGGCAACAAGTACACGTGAGCTACGCAAAGGAGACAGCTGTAGTGTGGTGATTGACACTTAATTGGCTTTGGCAAAGCCACAGGACACAGCAACGGCACAGTACAGCACACAAAGGACGGTACGTTATGCCAGTCGGACGGGATGGGTGCTGATCTCGTGCCTGGCAAACGGGCAAGCCACTTACGTTCGACGGCATCAGCCTTGCGCGGCACCATCGCTTCGCCCTCTCTCCCGGGTCAGTGGGCCGAGAGGCTCGCTGGGCAAGGGTGTGCGGTGCCCCGACGTGATTTGCTGTGGCACCGAGTAAGTTACACGAGCTCGCGCGCGCCGCTGGCAAGATTTTTCTTCGCAGTGCGCTGGAGGCGGAGGTCGGTAGTGTTGCTGTTGGGTTTGGCTTGGACTCTCTGTGCGTTTGAGTGAAGAGAAGTTGGGTGTGTGTGGGTGTGTGTTGTTGTGGCTTGGGCATGCGGGTGAGGTGCCTCTTTTGGGGTGTGTGTGCTAGGGTGTGGCGGTTGCTGCAGGTGGAGGTGGAGAAGAGACGAAGTGATGGGAATTATTGGGGCGGTGGAGGTGGAGAGCGTGTGTGGGTGGGAGGAGGAGAAGAAGAAGAAGAAGAAGAAGAAGAAAAAGAAGAAGAAGACGAAGAAGACGAAGAGAGGAGGTTCCGGAAGAAGCCAGGAGGAGGTGGTGTTGATATCAATTATCAATATTGCTGCTTGCAGAGGGAATGTGTGGTTGTCTCTCCCTCGCGTGTTCTTGGACTCTCCGGCATCGTCACAGCCACAGGTGCTCATCTTGGAAGCTGGCACTGGCACTTGACGAGTTTAATTGTTCCATAGTTCTGACGTACCTCGCCGATCCGAAGGTCTCGCCTCGTGTCTCCGTCCACTAGGTACCACTATGTGTGTATGTGTGTGTCAAGGCTGCCTGAATTCGGCGGCTGTCTACTACTGCTGCCGTCGACGGAGCGAAGGGCTGCACCCGCATCATACCCGGCCGAACAAACAAAGCAATTCTCCTCCTCCCTCTCACCACCCTCCACGCATCACCTCACAGTACAGCCAGCATCATCTCCGAGCACCAATATCCCGGCACCCTCGCCCTGTCAGCGCGCCCAAGCAGTAGCCACCGCACGCACACCGCCGCGCCCACCACGCCCGTCGTCTGAGACCATGGCTGCTGGCTCTTACGGATAGACCCGCGTCAATACCACAGGACATCCTTGACATCACATTGAATGTCGGCCACCATCGCCCGCGCCAATTGCCCAGGAGACGGATGCCGGAGCGTCGCAAGATTCCACTACACACTACACCATGCCTACAAATCCACCCGACACGCGTGCCGCCATGAACGCCCACGTAGACCAGCCTGCAGAGCGCCCACCCGCTCCTCCCTCGCTTGGCTCTGAAATGTCGTCCGCATCCTCTACTGCCACCGTCCAGCGCAGGAGCACAAGCGCAACACGCCAGAATTCTGCATCGTCCGCCTCTTCTATGCACAAACCCACACTACGCAAGCAGCAATCAGCGTCTCTGCTGCCAAGTTCATCATCACCTTCAGCAACCTCCAGCCCCAAATCTTCGCGAAACACGTCGCCAATACGCAAGGAAGGCCGATCAGGTGCCCCGGCCAGCCAGACTTTCTCATCGCAACCCTCTGCTGCCGCCATCCAAAGAGCCTTGTCTGCTAGCAATGTTCCTCAACTATCTTCCGGCGGATCGGTGACCGAAGCAGTGTCTAAGCTGCCTG
This sequence comes from Cladosporium cucumerinum, assembly GCA_023634325.1. Lineage (NCBI taxonomy): Eukaryota > Fungi > Ascomycota > Dothideomycetes > Cladosporiales > Cladosporiaceae > Cladosporium > Cladosporium cucumerinum. Next base: position 928,897 of record JALDQA010000012.1, on the reverse strand, counting down.
CCAGAGCTGGCCCAAAAAGTGCAGGACCTGCTTCTGGAGAAACTACACCGCAATGGCCTGCATCGCCTCGATTGAAGAGTCCACCGCCTTCGTCGCGTGTGTTGTCGGGGAGGCAGGCAGGAATTACTTCAGTAGCTGGGAAGAAGGCCGAAGAAGCTGGACCAGCGAACACATCATCACCATCAACGACATCTGCACCGCCGGCCCCACCGAGTATTAGTATCCAAGGAGCAACGCCGACAAACAACGCAATTCTTCCATCAAATCCATCGGGTAATGGGAAACAGAGCGCTTCAGATGCGAGCAAATCAGACCAGTCGTCATTGCAGGCCTCAATAAAAATGCCATCGCGAGGACCTAGCGGAAAATCGACGCTGGAAACAGTACAAGAAAACAGCTCCGATGCTGTGACAGAGCCAAGTCCTGCAGCCGTACAGGCGGCTGCTGATCTGAAGCCCGCACTACGCTCAATATACGATGATACGAGCAGTACTCCAAAGAGGGATCATGAAGACAACGAAAAGCATACAAGAACCGGAGAGAGTGAAAGTGAGGGCGGTGGCAACAGAAGCGAAGGAACGAACAGTCCACGCATATCAACCATGACACCAGGCAACCAACAACCAAAGTCGAAAACCTCAACACCGAGGAACAGCTTCCCAGCTCTGACGACAACGAAATCGCGGCAACCCGAAGGCACGCGAAAAATGACTGTCGAAACCGAAACTGTACAATCAATTCCGCAATCATCACTCAATGCTGGCGATCGCCTAAATGGTGGGCGTGGCGAACATAGCGGAAGCGTTCGGTTAAAACCCAGCAACGAGACGATCCGACCGAAGAAAGAGCGCAAGAAGCCTTCGGCAAAGGCAAGGAGTGTTAATCAGGGCACTGGTACGTTTCGTTCTCCTTTGCTGCTCCCGCGCGATTCCATTGATGATTTGCATGGTGCGACTTGTGTATCCTCTACTGCTTCCATGTCCGAAGACGAAGGGTCCGGTTCAACCGGCCCTCGTCGTGAGCGCATTTTGTCTCGTCAATTCCGTAACGTTCTTACTTCGACATTCCGCAAGAAACCCTCCATGTTCTTTGGTGGCAGTGGCAGTACAAGATCAGCGTCTAACAGAAATACTTCCGAAGCCTCGTCCAAAGCAGATATCTTCGAGGCTAGAGTCGCCAATGCCGTCGAGGATGCGAACTCGTCTGATTCTGACGAGACTTTCGTTTACGAATCCAACCCACCAGAACAGCAGCGTCGACCTAGACACCATTCGCGTACACCTAGTGTGAACTCCTCTCATTCTATCGCGGAGAGTAGGTCTGGCATTCGCAATTACAACGATGCCATGGAGGAGCGAAGAGTCAACGGCAAACGCAGCATGAAGTTCTCAAATAACCCTTTTAACGAACTGGATAGCCCGAATGAGCGACAGGACGGCACAGTAAGGTCACACCAGCCTCGCCATTACGGGCGCTGGGGTAGAGGAGGAAGCCATGCATCAATGTTTGACCAAGACTCACCATTCACGCAGGCTTCGAAGCTGCGGAACAGCGCCACCAATTTGAGACATTCTCGGCCTAACTCGCCAAGGAGCCCTCAGAGCATGCAGCACAACCGCGCTTCTGGACCCGCTTTGTTCAGTGGCAGAAGAAAGGGTAACTCTTTCGACTTTGACGGAGAAGGTGCCGACGATGAAAGGACTCCTTTGATGGGCACGGTCCGCACGCCACGAAGTAGCCGGCATGGACACTCACATTTGCATAGCAGTGCAGGGAACTCCATGGACGACTATTACTCCAATCGACAACGCTCCCGTTGTGGTCGCCTTGGTGGCTGCATGTTTGGTTTCGCAGTGTTTGTCGCCGTCATGCTCAGCGCAGTGGCCTTCTTGGTCATTAGCAACAGGCCCATGTATGACTTGAAGATCGAGAAGGTGCAAAACGTCCTGGCTAGCGAACAGGAAATCATGCTCGACTTGCTCGTGGGCGCTGTCAACCCGAACGCTCTTGGAATCTCGGTCTCGGACATGGACGTCAACATATTCGCCAAGAGCAAGCACGTCGGTAGAAGCGGTGACTTTAGCGATAACAAGCCGACAGACATGACCAGCAGCATCTCGCTACCTCCAACCCGACGCAAGCGCTCTCAGCCTCCTTTACCAGCGTCGAAGCTGCACTACTGGTACCCTCACAAAGATCCACCACCGCCGAGTCCCACGAATGGCCATGATCACGGTACCGACCCTGACGGCAGTCTTGAAGGCGACTCGCAAACTATGCTACTTGGCCGCATTTTCCACTTTGACCAGTCTCTTACCTTTGAAGGCTCGCCTATCAAACGCCACCCACACTTCTCTGTCGGTGAGCTCCGCCTTGCGCATCCAGGTAACAAGACTGAAGCCGGTGGCTCGCACCGCTGGGAAGAAGTCCTCAAACACCCCTTCGAGCTCATCATCCGTGGTGTGCTGCGCTACCAGCTGCCCGTCTCCAACCGTGTACTGAACGCTGCTGTCGCCGCGAGCGTGTTGGTGCACCCAGAAGACGGTGTAGATGACGAAGGCAACATGCGCCTTGAACAGCCAAACCGTCCTGATGACTGGGAATGGGTCGATTGGGACGAGATCATGGCGGGCGTTGGACCTGGCGGCGAAAGGACTATCACAGAGGAGGAAGAGTGATATACTCACTCTCTTCCCATCCCTCTGTGGCTCCTTGGAATGTTTTTTCTGCTGTGTCGTTTTTTGTCATATGGAAAGGCGCTGGAAGGTTTCCCAGCATTTTGCTTGGGGTTTGCACTTTTATTTCTGAGCGTTTTGAGCGAAAACGCACCCTTTCTCAAGGGACCGATCCTTACTTTGTTCGTACTAGCTATGCTATGCTGTGCTAGCGTTGGAATAGACTAGATAGTTGGCAATCATACTAGCGATTCATTCGCGTTGGTAGCGAATCATTGGAGAAGTATTATTACCAGCCTCCTCTCACTTGAGCGCATCTTGTGTCACCATTTGCTTGGTCGGCACTTCCGCGCCCAACGACTCCTGGTAGTCAATCTGAACAGGATCACACGAATGCAAGCAGTGTGCTATGTTGAGATCCATGCGTGCCATCACCACGTCAAGTCGTGCGCCTGCCGCCTACCACGGGTAGCACCTCACCTCCTCCTCCTGCTCAACATCAAGCCCATCCGCAACTTGCTCCGCATGCTTCCCATCCAAATACTCCAGCAGCACATCCCCATACCTTTCCCTCCCCTTGTACCTCGCAACATCCTCCCCCCAGCTCCGCACCGCGCTCGCCAACCGCCCAGGCACATACGGCTCCCTGCAAATCTCCGTCACCGGATGGAAATACGTCCTGATAGTAAACACCACCCCTCCGCTCCGTGGCAACCGCCGCAGCGACTGCCGCTCCGAGCGGAAGTAGTGGTGCTTGATCGCCTTGTTCTTCTCCGCCGTGAACCACCCGATCCCGTCGCTGTCTTCGGGGCCGATCGAAGGCGACCACGCCAGCTCGTCGTCGACTTGGATGAAGTAGTTGTTTCGCAGCACGGGCGCCTCGGGTTTGACGCGGCGGAAGAAAGACATCATGCCTTTTTCCAGCTTCGCTTTGAAGCCGGGCACGTCGCCGGACGTGTGGATGTCGGACAAGGGCATGCCGAATTTGTCTTCGAGCCGCCAGAAACCGGCGAGCAGGATCGCGCCGGCGAGCAGGTAGTATTGGCCGTCGGCTCTCTCGAACATGATCGCGAGGTCGTCTTGGATCAGGCGCGCGCAGAGCTGCATGGGGCTCTCGACAACGCCGTTGACGGTGAGGTGCGCGGCGCGAGTGTCGAATGTCTCGCCCGTGAGGAGATTGTCGAGGCCGACGGGCGTGCGCTGGAACATGCTTGGGTAGCGCTCGGTCAGGTACGCGGTGAGTTCTTCGAGGAGCTCGAGTGTGCCGTCGTAGACTCGCGGGTCCGGGTCGACTCTGACGCATTTGTGCGCGCGCTCGGCGAGGCGCCGGGTCTTGTCGGCGTGGAAGCGGAGGTAGTGGTTGTCGACTTCGATCCAGTCATCCCAGTCCATACTGCGGAGGCCGAGGTTGATGTTGTATTTCGGACCGTGGCGAAAGGGGCGGTAGGGACGAGGCGAAAAGTCAGTGGGAGACCAGTCTGGGTGTGGTGGAGCTGTTGGGCGCTTGAAGCCGCTTGCTTCCCAGGCTGATTGGTCTGGTTAGAATGGATTGCGATGCAAAATGATGGTGGACTTGACTTACTACCCGGCGGCCTTTCGGTTGGTTTCATACGTTTTGTAGCATATGCGGTAACGTCTGTAGGCTTCTCAGGATCAGGCGATCGAGAACGAGACGAGAGGGTCGCTTTTGGTGCATTCTTTCGTATTTGCCTTCCGACGAGGTAGAGTGTTGCTGCCAGGATTACTGCGCCGTATAACAGGACATGGGCGCTGTCTACATGCTGGATGCCCATAGCATTGACTACTCTGTCAGTGCCGATCCTCTTACCAAAGTCTTCGATCGAGTCCATATTGCAGTGACGCTGTATCCATATCGTTGTAGCTTCCATGACGATCAACGCTGACTTTAAGGAATAAGAATGAGCTGGAATGAGCACGTTGGAGGAAGGATGACACGAGATCCAGGGAAATGATACAAATATATATCTTACATACCGAGCTTCCTACCACAGACATAGGCACTATTTGCATTGATTGCAGTAGCGATAAGGAAAGATGTGGAGCGCCCCTCAGGCGCTTGAAGCTTGTGGCCGGTCTTTAATGCCGAAAGCGGTAATTGCAACGCAGATCATTTTAGATATCGCAACATCGCATCCCGCACGCGCATATACGGATGTCTCGATATCAATTCTTCTTGCGCTTGAGGAGACAATATTCGCCCCAGACACGGCGGTGCTCGACTGGAATGAGAGGCGAGTCTGGGATCCAGCCCAGTCTGCCGAGGAGTCCTGTTGATGCAGCATCAAGGAAAGGCAAGCACTCCACCTTCTCCCAATTCGCCTCGTCTTTGATGTAGTTGGGCTCAAGGGACGAAGAGACAGTGCTAGGAAGGTTGCTATCGACCAAAAAGTCGCAACGTTCGAGGTTTGTGTATTTGCCCATGTCTTCGCGGTTTTCGTCATTCATGCCCAAAGGCACCTTCCAGATTCCAGAGAAGGTTCCCTGGCTTTCTGCAAACTCGCCGGGCAGTAGCCCAGAAAATTCGCTCTTGATAAATCTGGCGCGCATCGTCTTTGGCATGAGGTAGTGAGATGGGAAACGGTACCATTCCTTTCCGAGGCAGAGGACATCGCCGTCGTTGGCAATGTTAGTTTCGACGAGAGGAGTGTAGATCTCCAGAGGCGCACCGAAGGCAGTGATAGTTCCGACAGTGCGGAAAGCGCTCAGTCCAAGACTGACGACCACGAATCCGAGAATTGCTAAGAGTCGCAGGTGGACCGGAATCTTCGCAACGAGGTCTCTCGGGTCGGTTGAGCCAAGGTTTGCGAGGATGATGTGGAACGCGACAGCTGCGTTCAGAGCTAACGCTGGGTATGCAGGGTACATGAAACGTTCTTCCTTGTGCGGCTGCAAGGTGAAAATAGCAAGCCAGAGGTAGAAGGGCGCAAGGTAGACAATGCCTCGAAGAGAGTTTGCCTTAGTTGCGCCCTTGGCACTGAGAAAGTGTTGTGAGATGAGAAGAGGCATGCTGAGCAGAGCAAGCACGGCCCACACGTGGAAGTTGAGGAACAGGTTTCGCAGATAGAAGTGCCATGGCTCCACGCCGTAGAGATCGGGTCCGTTGGCCCCGAAGACATTGTACCAGACTATGTTAAATGGTACAAAGACGAGCTTGCGGTAAGCAACCGTGTCGATGCCGACTTGGATGGCGACAACCAACAAGCAACGAGCTGCGGCATCGAGCAGGCGATAAAGGAGGCCAATCCTATCCTCCCATTCGGTCAAGGCACCCAGCAGTACCTCCTCGACCAGGAAAGGAATAATCATCGCCGCGGCAAATGGCCATCCGAAGCATGCACCGGCAGCCATGCAGAAGATGCCTTGCGCTGTCCGGAGTCCGCCACGCCAGTCCATGAAGGCTGCCATGCTGAGCATCACAAAGTACATGGCGAAACTCGAGGGCAAGTACGAGATACTGGCGTGGAAGAAGCCCGGAGAAGTAGCAGTGATCATCATGTAGATGCTTGCCACCCGAGGATTCAACAATTGGCTGACCTTCATGAATAGACGAGTCTCACATGTGGCACAGACAAGTGCCAAGAACCCGCGAAGGACGTAGAACTGCGCCTTGTGACCCTCTGGCAGATCCATTCCAGGTACATAGTGACCAAAAATCCCAGTGACGGCCGCGTGGAAACCAGTATAAGCCCAGCTGCGGATTGCGTAGACAGGAGAGTACTCCCAGGTCTGAAATCCATAGTGATGGTTGAGATAGTGGGTTGGTTCCCAGAAGTTGAACACTTCGTCGCAGTCTTGGATTGGACTGTAGAAGGCGGCAATTACATGGCTGACCAGGAAGACATAAAAGGCCACGATGGCAGAGAGCTCGAATGGAGCCTTTTCTGGTCTGTGAGTTTAGTTAGTGATGAGTAGTAGCAAATGTGGCCCGGGAAACACCAACGTCGCCTTTTTGTGCGCGGGGGCATTTGGCGCCTGTCGCTGCGTTACAGCACTCATGTTGGTAGCGATAGTGGTTGGCAAGAGTGGTCGACTCAGAGGCGGCCTCCCGTTGATGATATATCTGGCGTCAATGCATTTATTTACCCGGACTCTGGGCGCTCTCTCTATGTCTCTCGCTCGCTCGCTCGCTCGCACGCATGGGCCAGGACGACGCGAGCAATCGCTAATCGCGCGTCCCCTTAAGCCAGCTCAGCTCAGCTCAGCTCAGCTCAGCCCAGCCCAGCCCAGCCCAGCCCAGCCTTAAGCGGACGAGGTGTGACGGCAGAGAAGCCGAGAAGGCCGAGTGAAGTGGCTTTTGCGGGGAAACTTAATAATTATTTTTCAGAGCGCAAAGAAGAAGTCAAGCTGCGCGTTGCTGTGGGCGTTCCGCCTGCACACAACATCAACAACTCACTCCCATACTTGTTTTCTACTACGCATCCACCGTTGCATCTAAAAGCATACTGTTCGCAACACACCAATATTCTCTTGCGCTCTCCGAGCCTTGGCAAATCGCATCGCACACGTCACAATCCTCAAGGTAAGCACGTCATAGCTCAGGTTCGCGACAGTGAAAGGGCAGTGGCAGCGGCAGTAGCAGAGGCAGTGGTGAAGGAGAGCGACAATTGGTGCGCAGAAGCAGTTTGCGCATAACACAACCAGCAACTACCAGCAACCATGGACATCAGTGCGAACCCCGCCAACCAGGTCGCCGAGGCCGACATGGCCGACATCGACCAATTCCGCCCAGCCAAAAAGTCGCGAGTCGAGCCCGGCAGCCTTCAGGCGACAGAGGAAGTGAGGGAAGAGATGGCAGATGAGGACGAGGACTGGGATGACATCTACGGAACCAATGCACAAGAAGCGGAGCACCAAAGCAGGCCTTCGGCCGTTGAGCACCAAATCGGCAGCGCTGCTGTGCTTCCAGTGACCACCGAGCCTACGGCATCTGGCGTCAAGGCAGACTCAAACCAAGATGTCGAGATGACGGCGGGCGAGAGCGCGGGAACCTTGCCTCTTGCAGCACCTGGTGTGCACGAGGATGCTGATGCGAAGTCAGTAAACACCGACCACACAATGGAGGGTGACTTGATCGCGAAAATGGCCGATGCTGGTGAGGATAACGAGCTTGTTGACGAGAGCAAGACGCAAATCCAAGGAGTCGACGAGCCATCCAGCCGTATGATCCAAGAGACTTCAGAACTAGAGCAGAAGGCAGACGCGCCTGTAAAGAAAGAGCAGGAAGCCGACCACGAGGTGCCGACCATCCAGAACAACACCGAAGAGGACAGCAAGAAGGTTGAGCCGAAGACAGAGGATACCTCTGACGCCGAGTTTGCCGCTGCGGCCAAGGCGCAAAAGGACAACCCAGAGGCCGAATTCGAGTGGGACTCATCTTCCGAGGATTCTTCCAGCGACAGCTCAAGCAGCGACGACGACAGTGATGAGGACATCGAGCCTATGGATGCCGAAACACTGGGCAAGATTCTCATGGCAGAGGATGGCGGCGACGGCGACAAGGTCGATGCAAGCCACCAGCCACGAACTCAGAACGAGGTGGACATCGTCTTCCCCAAGCCTGACCTAACCATCACAGACGAGATGAAGATCACTCAGCTTGGCAAGATCGAGCACTTTGTCGGAAACGTTGCCGTTGTGCTCGGCAACACAAGCGCCCATGATGAGGTGATGGAGATCGAGTCAGTGCTTTGCAACGACCAGCGCCAGGTCATTGGTGTCATTCAAGATGCCATGTGCAAAGTCGATGAACCACGTTACATCGTTGCCTTTGCAAACCCGGAAGAGTTTGCAGAGTTCGGGCTTCAAATCGGATCAAATGTGCACTATGTCAACGATCACTCAAAGTCTGTCTTTACCAAAGGCCTTCGCGGCAAGGGCACTGATGCCTCCAATATCCACGACGAGGAAGTTGGCGAAGACGAAATGGACTTCTCAGATGACGAGATGGAGGCAGAATTTAAGCGCAAGAACAAGGAAAGCAAAAAGGCTGGACGAGGCGCCCTCAGCCGTGGCGCTTTCAACAGGGGCGAGCACAAACAGTTCGAGCAGGACAACCCTCAGAACCGTGATGGAGCTGGCCGTGGAGGCCGTGGTGGTCGCGGCGGTCGCGGCAGAGGCCGTGGTGGTGCAGATGGCCATACTTATACCCGTGGAGCGCCAGGAGCTGCTGGTGCACCCTACGACAAGCCACAGAGAGACTTCCCTTCTGTTCTCAACTACGATGACGACGGAAAGGCGGATGCCGACGACGATGGCATGTACACTCCTCTCAAGCGCCCTGACAACATGGCACAGTTGCAACAGATGGGCGGTCCGTCTAGCGGACATCCACAACAGCGCAACAACGCTGACGGCGGTCGTGGTCGCGGACGTGGACGTGGGCGCGGCGAGGGAGGTCGCGGCAGAGGCGACAGACAGGGACAAGGTCGTGGCAATTTCAACAACAACAACAACAACCAACAGCCGCAGAACCAAGCCCAGCAGCAGCAGCCGCCGCCACCGCCGCAGTTCGCGGCCGGTGTACCTCAACCACAAGCTGCGCCAGCTTTCCAGCAGCCTCAAGCTTTCCAACAGCCCATGGCACAGGCACAGGCACAGGCACAACCCCAGGCTCAAACTCCTTACCAGTTCAACTTCGGCCAGCAGTCGAACGTCCAGCCCCAGGCCCAGCAACCATACCAACCCTACACGCAGCCTTCCCAGCAGCCCTACCAGCAACCCTACCAACAACCTTACCAGCAGCCAAATGCCTATCCGCAGTACCCTCAGATGCAGCAACAGCCCGTCCAGGCGCAGCAAGCCTACCCCCAGGTCCCACAGGCTCAAGCACCAGCACAGGGACAGCCAGGGACAGCAGAACAGTGGGCGCAGTACATGGCCCAGAACCCGGCTGCTTTTCAACAGATGTATCAGCAGTTCGCTTCCCAGCAGCAGCAGCAGCAGCAGCAGCAGGGTCGCCCTCAGTGATAGCGCGCAGCTTTCACGGATGAGAACTGAACACCGATGAGTGCGGAATGTATGATCACCGCTCTGCACTATGAGCTGTATTATAGAAGGACCAAAAGTCAGTTGTTTTTACGACGAGTCTGGGATTGAATGAAAGATGACTGCACCGTTGGCGAAGAAGCCTGGGTCATGGAAAAGCGCAGCATAACGGATACCTGCATGGAACGTGTTGAAGATCAAACTTTACAAATCGACCCAACGAGCTCCTTCATAGCGTTCCAGTCCACTGTGGTATCGGGCGACCTTCAACGTCGGCCTTGATGCGAATGGCCAGGAAGCGAGAGTAGTATCGGCTGTGGGCATAGCCATGGCCAGTATACCAAAGGGCAGGGTCTGCGAAATCGGTTAGCACAGTGTACAATGATTCCCAATACGAACAGAAAAGGTTTAACATACGCCCCGTATCCCTCCAAGCACCGCGTGTCTCCCCTTCCCGATCACACTGCCAGAACTCTTCCAAGCCCTCTGCTATTTCCGGCCCCACGATGCGTCTCGCACTGTTCTTGAGATCCGACTTGTAGCCTGTGGCAAACACGATCACGTCTGCTTCAATGTGACTCCCATCGCTGAACTCGAGCCCGGTCTCAGTATAGGCGACCGGCAAAGCATCACTTTTCACTTTGACATGTCCATCAGCGATTAAGCGTCCATTGCCCACGTCAAAGAAATGTTTCCCTTCATGATCATACATCATGCCCCATAGGTCACCAAAACGCTCCGTCTTGAAGCCCTGCGCTTCGAACTTGTCAAAGTACTCGGGACTCGCGTCCGCGCACATACGAATGCCCTGCATGGCGACCAAGCGCTGGACTGGCAACGGGTTTCCCAACAATATGCGATCGGAGACTTCAGACGGTGTCTGTGGGTTGTACACATCATCCACCAGGGTGCCGAAGGTGGAGGACGGCAAGACCCAGGTTTTGCTGCGCTGCACGAGACTCACGGATTCGAAGTCGGCGTCGACCATGTGGCCGATGATGTCGTGGGCGGAGTTTGCTGAACCGATGACGATGCCTTTCTTGCCTTTCCAGGGGGTTGCATTTTTCCAGCGCACGGCGTGGATGGCGTCTCCCTGGTACTTGTCCTTATTGGCGTAGTCTGGAGTAACAGGATCGGCGCCCCTGCTGCCGGTCGCGAGCACAAGGTGTCGAGCTCGCAAGCGCACGAGTCCTCCACCATGTTGAGCTGCGATTGTCCATACTTTGTGCGTGCCGTCGAATTCTGCGGACGTGACAGTCGTGCTGGTCGTGACATTGATGCCGAAGGTCTTCACATATCTCTGGAACCCTGCGGCGATGTCGTCACTGCGCAAATGGTAAGGGTCCTCCGGTCGGAAAGATATCGGTTTACCGGGCATTTGGTTGTAGTCTCGCGACGTGTGCAGTTTCACCGCGGCGTAGCGAGCTTTGGTCCAGATGTCGCCTACTTCGGCGTATTGCTCGACGATTGTGTATGAAAGACCGATTGCTTTCAGGCGGCCGGCTAGCGAAAGCCCGGCGATTCCAGCACCCACCACGACGCAGTCCAGAATGACATTGGTGTCGAGATCTGGAGGTCCTGGTGTCAGTTTGTCAACATCAGGGAAGCCGATTGGTTGTTCGAGGATCGTTGTGATCAGCCAGATTTTCCAGGTGCCATCGTGTGGAACGAGACCAAGAGTTCCAGAGCATGTCGCCGGACACGCACCGCTCGTGCTGAAGGAGAATGACGCCTGCAGCCAAGTGGCGGAACCAAACCGGAGTACCTGAGAGCTCCCGGGCGTGACTGCTAGATCAGAGATACTGGACTGTTCGTGACGGTATCGCCATGCTTTCGCTACTTGTTCCGGAGCGTAGAAGGTGCGGAAGGTTCCAGTGAGTGCCAGGCTGTCTCGCCATATAATATTCTCGGCGAGAGCATCGGCAGAGAGATCGTGCAGCTTAGGCAACATTTCTGTAGCGACGGCTTCATTGTCGGTGTTGTCTGGTATATCCACTTCAGGTAGAGTGGCAGGGTGTTCTGACAAGGACACCGCTGGGGTAGGATACTTGATGCCGATGGAGCCCATTTTTGTCTTTTGCGTAGGAGATGGTCGCTGTCAGATCAAGGTTCGATCAACTGTTGAAATCTACATTAGATGATGGTCTTATATGACATGCTGACCATTCTCTCGGGACACATATGAAGAAGGCGGACATGGTTGCACGAGCTGAGACATGCTGTCAGCCCAAGAGATCGTCGAGGTATATGCCGGAGACGGTATGCATTTGTAGCCCTGGCGCAGCATCGCTCTCCATACAGATTGCTTACCGATGCTACTTTAGGTGTGATACTGCATTAGCTCACATGGATTCCACATCTCACCGCATATGTAAGAACCCCGGTTCCCGGCGGCTATGGAAAGGCAATTTGCTCTGCTCATGAGTCTCAACGGGCTAACTCACTATAGTTTCGTAAAGCAGTGTAAAGAATGCTTAGAGGAAAAGGACTGTGTAAATGCCCACCTCTTACATGAGTGTTACCAGGACCATCGCCGATCAAATACCTTACCGAATCCGAGCTCCTGTGCTTGTTGAGAGCAACCGATCGCATACACGCACGCATCATTTGAGCCAGGCATTACATTTCGATATCTGTTCACTACATTCTCTGATCAGTGTCTGGATGATGGCATTCATATCTCAGCAGACGGATACAAGTGGTGCTTGTCACGCCACCCACCTTGCCCGTGGTTGTACCGTAATGTGGCCCGGTTCTTCACGGATTCCCCGCGCTAAAGGCTTCCAGGGCAAAAAGCTCGTCGAAACGGAGGCCTAGAATGGTCGGGACCTCCCACGACGACTGGCAATGATGTTATACCCGCAATAACACAATACACACGATCAGGACCAAAGACACTTGCACACATGAAGCTGTCCTTGGCAACATATGTCGTCGCCTCTCCAAGAGCAGCAACCGCCCAAGCGTCAGCGGACGGTTGAGGGCTCATGCTGGTCTTGCAAACAGCGTCGCGTCAAGTGTGATCTCCAGAAACCTTCGTGCCGAAGGTGTTTGACTTCAGGCGCCGAATGTTGCTATGACAAAGTCCTCCTACGATGGGACGCAAGGCGGAGCCGGACTACCTTCATTCCGTCTCCAACTATTGGACCTCTTTCCTTCCAGACGCCACTTGCTGTTCCAGAGAAAAAGGCGCTCGACTACTTCCGTGGTCGGTTGTGGCCTCTCCTATCGACCTCAGACAAGCCTTGTCAGCCACCAATATCCATCGCTCTCCAATCGCAGCCAGTCCTACAGGCCGCCTGCATTTTCGCCGAGGCGCATCGCGCTCTCAAGAACCGGGAACCATCTAATCAAAGCCTCATCAATAGGCGTGTACAATGCCTGGCTGGTATTAGAGGCTCTCTCGTTGACACTTCCATCCCAAAATCAGCTCTCCAGGCCTTGCTGTTAGCTGTCCTACTTTTATATCACTCCGATGGCTTTGTCGACTGCCTTCAGCCACACCAGTCAACACAGTCGCATCATGCTGGAGTGGTCGCAATTGTGCACACCCTCGGCGGGTTTGAATCTGTCATAAAGTCTGTCGGAAGAGAGACTAGTATGCTACTCTCCGAATTTGCAACAACAGATGTTATTCAAGCCATGCTGCGCGACGGCCGACCCAGTGTTTCTGCCAGCCTCTGGGACGACATTGAATCCGGACCTGTCTGGTGGGAGACCAGACAACACGGAACAGTCTCGTTCGCCTCCATCTTTGGAGTCATGACAGATCTTGCGCACTATAGCCATGATATCAGAGGTGATAGCAATCCTATACTCAACAGGGTCGATCACTTTGAACGAGCATTACAGCCATCTTACCCTGCCCTTGGAGATTTTGCGTCAACAAATGCGGACGACTCATACGACGATAGCTCTCGCAAGGCAGCAGTGTACTCTCAGGCACTGTGTCGAGCTTTCCGGCATGCCGCCATGATATTCCTCTATCGATCGGTGTGCTGCTTACCAACATCGCATTTCCTTGTGCAACAACACGTTCATGCCTGCCTCGCATGCATCACAAGCATGGAGATTGACTCAAAGGCACACAATTGCACTCTGTTCCCACTATATGTGGCTGGTGCTCATGCCATAGACGACCAGCGCCGGAAATTGGTGATGGAACGCTTGGAAGCGGTTCAAAACGGCCTCGAGTTCGAATCAGTGATGGCGATACATCAGGCGCTGGAAGAGCTATGGCTCGGAGACGATCAGCTCGGCGCGTGGGTCGACACATTCAAGAATCTCGCGCAAGGAACACTCGTCTTGTGAGGGCAATAGGGCATCTGTAATGCACAGATTCACCGCTGTACAGCCCCGTCGGGTTGATCAGGGTGAAGCGTGTGATCCCTGGCTCTCATCTTGTAGTTGTAAGCCGCAAATCGCACGCCGCGGGTACCGAATAACTAGTTCGCGTGCGTCATGTTGGGACGTTGTTCGCGCTGTAGCCAGAATACGCGATAGGGTATCGCCGGCTGTTCGTTGGGTTGGTAGAGATATCGAGCTAGAGGAACCCATGAAGCCATCCATGGACCTTCGGGGCGATGCTACACCTCCAAGGTAGATAGTAATGTGTAATGACGAGATTGTTTGCAAGTAAGGACATGGCAAAGGAAGATAGCCACCACGATAAGAAGTCTGCAGCAATGAAGATGCATAATTTCTTGGAGCCTATCAAGAACGGACCATTTCATGCCAGTCAAAGCGCTACAGTGTGCGACTAGCCAAGTCCTAATGCACGGTCATTGGCATAAGCTTCACTCCACGCATGAAACAGGAAACAAAAAAAGACCACGATATCATAACCCGAAAGGTTAGCATGCCTATCTGGCAGATCTACCCGATCTGAAGGATTAGCCTGCGCGGGAAGCCGCAGCCGCCTGATGTTGTCCTTCAAACTTGCCCTTTCGAGCACATATAATCAGGCCTTGAAGACTTTGTGATCCGCCCTACTAAATAGTGGCCCGGCAGTCGAGGGTTACGAGCGGATAAGGCGTGAGGACAGATGAGGACGAAATTCTTTCCTTGTAAAGCGTGGTTTCCTTAGTCTCTAACCCCGCAGAGCACCGCATCGCCATGTCGGAATAGGCAAGTCCAGCGCCCAATATTGTGTACTGATACTCGAGGATGCCGTTGATGGGATTGTTGGCATAGAGTTTATATATAAATCTTTGACCTTCGAAAGAGACCTATTGGATCAACAAGCGTGCGAATTGGCCCAGTCGACAAAATGGGCTCGACACATTGGGAACGATTGTGGCCCGTGTCGGCGGCATCACCTATCGCTTCGTTTACGATATTCTGCGCTGCAAGCGCTATAGCATGGTCATTGCTATCGAGAAGGCAAACATCAAAGTCAATTGGTAAGTTGGTCTAGGTTGTCTCTTTGGAGAAGCGCGCCCAATTTGTCATCACTGGAGCGAGTCTAACAAGTACCAGCAAAATCAACATCAACATCTGCTCCGCCATTCCAAACACCTCTGCCAACTCCGCTTGAGAACTTCGATCTCAATGCTTCCGAGCCGCAAATTTATCGTCCTTTCCGTCATGGAAAGACTCACGTTACAATGGGCATCTGGAAACTGGACTGAGACAACTGGATTGGAATGGACTCGAACTATGAGCGCTACCACGACTTGAAGGTCGCCGAGCTCGAGAAAGACATTGATGCTCATGTTCAGTATTATGACGATGATGTTACGAAGGATGCTTGCCTTCAGATGCTCGAGGAGTTAACGAGATACCTCACTCATCGCTATCCTCGTATCTTCCACCTTGCAGATGGTGTACTGCACAACACAGTAACCGGAGAGAAACTCCGGTATTCAGTAGGTTGGTCTTGATATTTGTTGAGGTGGTATGAGCATTGAGTCAAGCTGACTGTATATCAGAGATTCCGAAAGAAGCATTGGCTACTGCGGCTTGACTCGTTCAAGACGACCTCGTTCTAATGGTCAAGCGAGATGGTGAGATAAACCCGCGGAATTGAGCATCGTGACTTGAGGCTAATCACTGATTCTCAGACGACGAATATCATCTCAACGCTGGAGCCGTTTGCCTTCCTGGATTCTGGCGGCTTAGGGAGAAGTTTGGAATGTCGCTTGATACGCTACACTACGAAGCCAAAGTCCCACACTACGGCGCGAAGCTCCAGAAGTCGATGAACCGTTTCTTCAAAACCATGACTCCGGAGAAACCAGTCACGAGGAACAATGTAGGCTGTCCAGTAATTTCGCGCATGGGGGTTATCGCTGATCGAGTTAGTTCTTCATTCAACTCGACGACGGACTCCACTGGTCACATCGGATGGGTGACCAGAAGGGCGAGGAGGTTGCTTGTAAGTTTGGATATAGATACGACCTCTGGGTATTGTAGCTGACCACTTTCGTAGCATGGGAGAGTGCGAACTCAAGAGGTCTGAACGTCGAAGAGATTTATTTCCGATCTGAACGACAGACTCTCCGCCGTCTACCCCGACCCGGAGCACTGATGTTCACAATTCGGACTTACTTCGAGCCGATGACCACTATTGCGAAAGAGCCTTACGTTCCTGGACGATTAGCAGAAGCCATCCGCAACTGGGACGAAGACATATCAGTGTACAAGGGCAGAGCACACTGGGATCATCTTTTGTTGCCCTACCTTAACGAGCAACATCAATTGCAGGTGGACAGCGGAATGCTTGAGAAGCCGGAGGGAGAGTTCCCATACTGAATTGTTCGGACTGTTACGCACTTGCGCTAGACAGATGTGCTGAATTCCAAATTGTAGGTACATGTCTTTATGTTTGATCGATATGATACAACACTTCCTCACGGTGAGGCTTGTTTATTAGTCTAATGTAATTTAGTCTTCTTGATACTGGATACGATCACATTCAAGGAACGTCCATCCACGCTCGAACGCTCGCCAAGTCGTCGGCCATGACGAAAGCTGTTGATCAGCAACTGAGCTGGAGTCTGTTGTATGGGCGGAGCATGTAGAGCCAGGCTTTCAAGTCGACGACCAACTCTCTCGCCCTGTCATCCTTCCTTGACATTGCAAAGCCCCAGAAGCGTATCACATACCCCTTTGCCTTTCTCTCGGACAGCCTGAGTTTGTGCCCAGTGTTCGGCCTTTGGCGCATGAGCACGATCGCGATTTGCAGTGTGAGTTCGAGATCGTAGAGGACACTGAGTCTCTCGAAGGTGTGGCGATCTGCCAGAGAAATGATTGCGTCGACCGTCCACTTCCTCAAAGGTGAGCTGGGAGCTGTTTGCTCAAAGATCATGTTGCACTCTTTTTGATGCTTGGGTAGGTTTCGTACTTACTGAGTGCCTTGGTTGTCACATTGCACAATCTGACATCGTCGAGGTAGTCGCCAAGCAAGTAGAGCCTGATAAGGAAGTCCATTTTCATCGGTCCCGGCTCTGTCGCTGTTGTTGCTTTGACGGTCACCGTAACCGTGCGAATCCAGCTGAGGTACCTCTTGAATAGCGTCTGCGAGTGGACTTCTGGCAGACGCACCACCATGTCACGACCCTCAAGCCAGCGACCGGGTGCGCATGCAGTGCGGATGAACTTCGATTTGACGCAGATCCTGTTCTTTTCGACGACGAGGCGGTGCTCTTTCTTTCCAATCAGGATTGTTATGGTTTCGCCAGAAAGTCAACTAGCAAGTGTCAGTGCCACTCCAAACCAAAATCTCATTATCGTGTTTGCTTACCCAGAAGGCTTCACCTTGACCATTGGCACAGGGACTTCGGTTAGCTCTTCGGCTGGTGGATGGTCATCGGGTTCGACAGAAGCGATGGCGACCAAGCTTGCGGACGAAGTGTGACGGCCGTTATTGTGGCTTGTGAAAAAGAAAGATGTTGAAGGGAAGAGTTTGTGAGAGAGAAGCAATGGCTTGGAGATAGTACGACGCGGCGAAGGGACGTGTGTAGGCGATTGCGAAGGTGCTTATAGAGATGTAGCAATGTGTCCAAGTACGGTGTCGATGCAGTGTAGCAGGGCGATGGTGGGTGTGGTTGTAGATGTTTCTGCTGGGACGCAGTGGTGCTTTAAGTAGAGCGTCGGTGGGGCCGTGTTCCATTGCGCCGTTCGCAAAACATTATGCATGTGAAGTGTCCGGTGGGATAAGACAAGAATCATGCAATAGTTCGAGTGAAGAGATGACAAAGCGCTTCATACTGAATATAGAGTGCTAGGTGAACTCGCAGTGAAAGCATATGACTTACCCTCATACCTAGCAGAGCTTGATAGACACGTGCCAAAATCTACAACAAAAGCTGCTTTAGCCACCATGGCTCACATCATACATCCGACTCACTGAGCGGAGTCGTTCCTTTCCCCATATCGTCATTCATCGCCATCTTCCTCACATCCTTAGCAAAGTCAAGTCCCGTCTGAGCAGTTTCTTCGTAAAGCGCCCATCCAGCTTGAGGCCCATCCGTGACTTGCGCGCAACCCTCGCGCACCGGAAGCAAAGTCTCCACCGTATTAACCAGTCTACTAGCAGACTGTTCGAGGAGATCGTGAAGCGCCAGCTCCATCGTCGCCGCGTCGGCATTGCCCGGCCATTCGACATCAGCATACGGGCGGCAAAGTATCCCTTGTGGGCATGAGACAGCTTCGCGATGTAATTTGGCGCATCTCTGCTGCCGTATTGCTCTGTGACGTTGGCAACGCACACATCGAAGATGTTTGTGGCGCAAACTGGGCTGTCGGGGAAGTTGGTGATGTAGTCTTTGAACGATGTTTGGATATAACACGGGGGCGTTTGCGATGATTTGACGGCGGGTGTCGCTGGCGGTCGCAAGGGTCGGAGAATGATCGGCTGGATCCATTCCATGTGTTGCGGCGTCACTCAGAGCAGCCATCTTGGGAGTGTGAAGATAGCGTGCCTTGTTCGGATGTGCTGTCTTTCGAAGTGTCCTGGTATGTTGTAGAAGACTCAAGCTCATATCACAGACGTTATTGACATGCGATGTGTTTGCTAGGCGTACGGCGAAACCAGTCTTCAAAGCAGAAAAACCACATCACTTGTTTGTGAGGTCGGTACAAAGTTGCACGGATAGCTAGGTCTTCTCTCAAACACCTGGCGCTTTGTGTGTTCATTGGTCACAGACAAACATTCTGCAATATCGATGCAGTGCAGCCTGTGACGAACGATGCTGCAGATGCAGAAACCATGTCATAATCAATGTCATCACCTCATGAGTCCACCAAGGTCTCTCTCCATGCCAGTCACCCGGTCCTCAAGACCCCGCTTCTTCCTCTCCAACTCTCTAATCTCTTCTTCCTCTCTCAACAAGTCTTCCTTCGTCATAGGAGCGACATACTCTCCTGCATCTGCAGCATGGTCCTCAGCCTCCAACATTTCATCCTCGTCTTCGTAGTCTCCAGCCCCAGACGGTCTGTGCATCCTCTCCAATTCCCTAGTCTGCAGTGCCACCCGTCCCTCGTAGTGCTTTATGTTGGCGGCCAGTTGGTGGTATCGTCTACTGAGTGATGCAATCCTCTCATTTGCTCCTGGAATTGGGTAGACAGCTGCCAGTTTCTCAGCTCCCAACAGTAAAGCCTCGACATTGATCTCGCCCTTCTGGCGTGTCGTCTCAGGCGCTCGCGTCTTGTTGTAAAGATCACCACCTAAGACAGCGGCTACAGCCTTGTTCTTAGGCTGCCTGGGACCACCATAGACAGTGGCACGTCGTTGTGAAGGCTGTGTGGTGGAGATGGCGGCAGCTGATGCGAAGTCCGAGTTTGAGTTCCTTGTCGGTGGAAGTGGTGGAGGTGCCAGGTGGAACAATGCTCTCTCATGTGCTTCAGTGTCACGGATCAGAGCAGTGATGTCGTGTGTTGAGAGAAGTGCATTTGTGAAGATCTTTGGTCCTTGGAAGGGCAGTTCGGCGATCGAATTTGAGCATAATGAGATTTGCTCGAGGTGGGAAGAAAGCAGAGAGGCCATGCCGACGGAAATAGAGGGATGGTGCCGCGTGAGGATTGTATCACCTCAGCTGGGATATATACAGATTTTGTTCAGACCAATGCCCTCCCTCCTTGGGCAACTGTAGAAATTGCTAGGCGAATACTGAACGGCCGTGGCAAATGGAAATGAGGATGCAAAGTGAGTTCCAGACGATGGGATACCACAGGTTTCTGCCGTTGTCTATTCTCCGAGGGTTGCGTTCTGATCTGGCGTAACTATTGTCAAATCAAGATGTCGTCTAGTAAACACGGCTCTGTTGTTTGGCGCGTCGCAGCTGCTGCCAGTGACGGTGCCAAGACGTCGGCGTCTCTCGCGCTCGGAGCTCATCATCGCCTCTACCTAAGGCCAGCAACAGCAGCAACAACACCACGGCAACACCAACCCTCATTACAAACACTCCATCACCGCCGACATGGCCGACAAGATGGAAGTTGACGCTGTTGCGAGCGAGAAGCAAGTAGAAGCATCCGGCCCTGCGCCTGAGAAGCCCGCCGAGCGCAGTACGTAGCACCACCACCATCACCACCGCCGCCATCTCGGACTGCAATGGTTTGCTAATGGATCACCATAGTCATAATTGACAACTTCGACCTCCTCGCTCAAGCCGTCGAGACCTTCGACGCCCGTTTCACCCTCCGCGTGCTGCGATCCATCTCCACCATCCGCAAGTCCAAGGACTCAGCCACCGCCATCCTCATAGCCATCCGCACTGCTTTCCCCAACGCCAGCAACCCAGCGAGGCGAGTCCTTGAGGGTCTGCTTCCCCGAAATGCTTCAGCTCAGCCCGCTGCAGGAAAGGCACCAAAGGAGACGGATGAAGAGCAGATACCTGAGATTTGGTCGTATCTCGGCGTGTTGGTCCAGGTAAGATGCGCGCGAAGAAACCAGGTGCTGTTCCAGTATACTGATAGAGATTCAGGTCTACCTTTACGACAACGAGCAGTACGAGAAGGGCGCCAACTTCAGCGATAAGTTCGTTGAGAAGCTCCGCGACTTCAACCGGCGAACCCTCGATCCTATCGGTGCCAAAGCATACTACTACTACGCACTCTTCCACGAACAGCTTAACCCGCTGCCACCTTCCAAGCAGTCTCCGGTCATCAACATCCGACCAAAGCTGCTTGCTGCGCTGCGATCTGCAGTTCTGAGAAAGGATGCCGACACTCAAGCCTCCGTGACCGTGCTCCTGCTCCGCAACTACATCTCGACTGCGGACATCACACAAGCCGATCTCCTCATTGCACAGACACAATTCCCCAGCGCAGCCTCCAACAATCAGGTCTGCCGTTACCTTTACTACCTGGGTCGCATCCGTGCCATCCAGCTCTCCTACACCCAAGCACACGAAAACCTCACATCCGCCACCCGCAAAGCACCCACCTCTCCCACAGCCGCCGGTTTCTACCAGCAAGCCATGAAGCTGCTTGTCGTTGTTAACCTGCTGATGGGCGACATTCCTGAGCGCTCGCTCTTCCGCCAGCCCAACCTGGAAGCAGCCCTGCACCCATACTTCAAGCTCGTCCAGGCCGTTCGCGTTGGCGACCTACAGGCCTTTGTCAAGTGCGTCGAGACATTCTCAGCCGTGTTCAAGAAGGATGGTACCTACACATTGATTCTGCGTCTGCGCCAGAACGTTATCAAGACCGGTGTCCGCATGCTGTCGCTCTCATACTCTCGCATCAGCCTGCGTGACATCTGCACACGTTTGGGCGTCGACAGCGAAGAGAGCGCCGAGTACATCACCGCAAAGGCGATCCGCGACGGCGTGATAGAGGCCTCTCTCGACCACGCACAGGGTCACATGGTGACTGTGCCGCAGAAGGACGCCTACAGCACAACCGAGCCCAGCGAGGCCTTCCACGCCCGTATCTCTGCGCTCCTCGCCATGCGTGACGAGTGCGTCATGGCCATGCGTTACCCGATGCACAAGCACCGCCAAGAAATCGCTGAGGCGACCAAGGCGCGTGAGCGCGAGAGGGAATTGGCAAAGGAGATTGCTGAGGGCGATGTCGACGCTGAGGATGAGGACTTTGAGGGTATGTGAGCAGGCAGCAACGAGAATTGCATGCCTGTTGTATCCATAGATAAGCAGCGAATAGAACTTGTTAGAGGTTCGACATACCCGAGCGAACTAGTGGTAATGAAAGTAATTTGTCCATGTATATGTGCGGCACAAGGCAGTCGTATTGTGAGCAGCGGCCTGACCAGGCGATCAACACGGCATCCATGTACGATCATTCTGAACAACACAAACCGATAGGGGGGTCCATTTTCGCATTGCTGCATCTCGTTATAGCTACCTGCTCGCTGTGAAAGATCACGATATTGTTTCTAATGCTGCCGCCCGGGGGGGGATATCTCTAGCCTTCTCTGCATACCACCATCATCCATCATCAAAGCACAAACACGGAGCCCGGCTTCCCAACAAGAAGGCCCAAGCTCCCACGAAAAAAAAGAAAGAAAGAAATGAAAAAGACCTTCATTCAGGAAATCGCCACCTCGCCCTTTTGCAACTCAAATCCTCCTCAGTAAGGTGAGTTCACAATCTCGTTCCTCGACAAGTAGCTAGCACGGCCCTTGCTCCTCCTAGGGGTCTCGGGCGGCGCCATGATACTCTCGCGGGTAGGCCTCTGCAGTGCGCGACGCGCCACCATATCGACCTCGTTGGGCAGCGCGACGACGATGTTCTTGTCGGAGCCGAAGCGGAAGTTATCGGCCTTGACTTCCTCGCTGTAACGCTTGATGCTGTAGGGGTCCTTGCGGCCGGCGAGCACCTTCTTCATGGACCAGGTGACGACGAAGGGGCCTGTGGCGGTGATGATGGTTGTCTCGTCGGCGCCTTCGCCTGTGTTGAAGCGTGCTGCTGTGAAAGACAGAGGTGCCTTGGTTTCGTGCTGGAACTGAGCAACGTGAGAGGGTGTGAGGGCTAGACGGCGAGGCTGGGGCTTGGAGTCCTTTGCAAAGGCCTTCTCGAAGCCGAGCTTGCCTTCGTTCTTGCCTGATTTCTGCAGGTTGTCGATGAGCAGAAGGTAAGTGCGGGTGGTTGCGAGGACCCAGCGGCCGTCGGCGGAGACATCAAGGCCGATGATGGGGTCGCCGAGGGCAGGCAGGGCGGTCTTGGCCTGGATGCCGAGACGATCGAACATGCGGATGTCGCCCTTGTTGGAAGCAACGGCAATGTAGCCCTTTTCTGTTGTAGCAGCGGCGGAGAAGTCGTTCTTGCTGACATACTGCTTGAGCTCAGTGTCGACGAGCTTGTTGCCAGCAAGACGAGGATCGATGCGGTAGAGGGCATTTGAGGAGAGACCGAGGAATGTTTGCTCGCCAGTCATCTGCGCGAACTTGTTCTCGGGGGCGAAGTGGTTGACGGGGATGTCATCGTGGACCTTCCACTCGTCAACAATCTTGCCGTACTCCAAATCCATGCGGAACAGGCTGTTGGGATTGTCGGCGTTCTGCATGACCATGTCCCTGTCCTCCATGTGCAACATGACCTTCTTGGGTGCGAACTTCTTGCCGTTGGGAGTTGCAACTTGGTTGATGCTGGTTGAAAATTCGAGGTGGTTGTCGGCAGTGTGCTTGAACACACCAATCTTGTCTCCACGCACAACGAACGAGCGATCGACTTTGGCGCCGACTGCAAGCTGGCTGTTGACGTTGCCATCCTTGTCGAGTTCATCGGCCTCGTCTTCGCTCTCATCCTCGTCGTACTCCGCGTGTCTCTGTGCATAGCTCGTGTCGTCGTACTCTTCTTCGTCTTCCTCGTCCTCCTCGGCAGCCTCTGCCTCGCGCTGGTCGTCCTTTGCGTCTTCGATCACCAGATCATTGAAAGCGTCCAGCACATAGTCTCTTTCGGCATCCTTGATAACCTTGCCCCACTTGGCCTGGTTCTGGTTCTCCCAAAGCGCTTGCATGAGACCTTCTTGGAAACGCTCCTCGGTCTCCCTGTCCTTGAACTTCAGCAACCAAGAGTACGCAGAGCCATCATCCGTGTAGTGGTTGAAGATGAAGCTCAAGTATTCAAAGTTGAACACCGGGTTGATATCCGAAACGACCTCTTGACCCAGCCAATCCTGGCCTTTGCCGCTGACTTGCAGCCAGTATTTCCAGTTGCCGATCTCTGTGACTTGTGAGTGGACTTCGGCGTCCTGCAGGATGAATGTGCCGGTGTTGAAATCGAAGAGGTGCAGCTATAAGAGGAGGAAAGTCAGTACTGTGTCGCTGCCAAAGAACGTGAATACATATCTAACTTACCTCGGCATGCTCGCTCGCCAACACCTCACGGGTCTCAGGTGCAGTGCGAGAAGTCGGCGCTTTTGTAGGAGTAGGCTCAACAGCCTTAGCCGGCGTCTCAGCCTTCTTGGTCGAGTCTCGCGCCATGGTGCTTCCAATATTCCTGATCGGCGTTCCAGGCGAGTCGCCAAAGCGGTTTGTCGGCGGAGAAGGCGAAAGTGCAGGAGAGCGGACAGTCGGGCTAGGAGTGGGACTGGCGTCAGGAATCGCTGGCTCGTCCTCGAACTCAAACTCCCTCAACTCGTCGTCGGAAGCCTCAGTGTGCGACCGCTTGTACTTGGCCTCGAACTGACACTGCACAGCAACCAGCTCGAACCCAGCCGATACCTCAGGCCTGGTAGAAGAGTCGCAGACAAACTCGAACAGATCCCCGTGGTCACCGCTCAGATCTCTCCAGGCAAGGACCGTCTCGCCAGTCTCTCTCAGATCAACCCTGAGCCGCAGGTCCTCAGATAGCAAAAAGACCCTCTCGTCCTTGTCCGACGCAGCAACGCCTCCCTCTTGCGCTCCTTCCTCGTCAAGCTCGGCCTCGCCTTCCTCGTAAGCTCTCTGGATCACAAGCTGGTACTGGAACTCCTGGCCGGTACGACGGACGAAAGCAGCAGAGTCCTTGAAGATGAGCTCGCTGTAGCCCTTGATGGAGAGCGGGCGAACGATGTACAGCTGGCCCTGGGGCAGCTCGACGATGTTTTCTTTGCTGGCGTCACCGAAGAGGTATTTGGACAGCGACTTGATCGCAAACATGGTTTGGATGTCGGCGAGAGCGGAAGGGCGGGTTTGCCGTTTGGGTGGTGGGTGTTGATTGCGGGTTTCTTTCCGTGTGTTTTTACCCCGCGTGACGATGATTGCTGCTGCTTCCAAGGGTTTGTTTGCTAGGCTGATCTACGCCACCACGCGCCACTTTCAACTCAAGTGGTTGCCTAACGAGTGGTGAAGCGTCATGTTCGACAGGTACACTTTGTCTCGTCGGAACTCTGGTGGTGTGCCCCAGTGAAGCCTTCTGTTCCAAGCAAAGGATATGACGCCAGAATGCGAAACATGTGGCAAAAGTGAAGCAGGCTTGCGATGGATGAGACTACCATGAATCACATGCTTCAAGCGAATGAGGATTATGGAGTTCGAGATGTGAAATGGTCTGTTCAGAATGGTATCATTATGTCCATATTCTACCTGTGCATTACAATTATGTCCGCCATCTCCGATACAATAGGCGTCCTCCCCTTTATATCCGCACCGTCTTTCAGGAGCTTCTCTACAGCTTACAATCCTTCTCCGTCTCTTCTTTCTTGCTAGGGTGAATGATGGTCGATCGTGGTGTGGTCTGTATTCGACCACGGTGTCGGCGTCGTAGATACTTTTGCCGGACATTTCCCCACCACTGATCGTTTCGTTACTTCGCTCACGCGTCCTGATCCGCGTGAGTGAGTCGGATACTTCGTTGGTCGTGTTTCGTCTCGTGCTAAGCTCTCCAGACTAGCGCCGTATTGCCCATCATCGTCTGGAGTTTGCTGCTGGACATTGACCTCCGCGTAATCCCATATCCCACCGGTTCCCTCATTGTATGTTCGTGTCGCCGTCCGCCACCGAGCATGTAAAGTCTATCATTATGTGTAAAGCGAGGTCTCTGATCTCGGAAGCCAGTGGCAAGAAGGGGCCTGGTCATCCGTTAAAAGCAAGAGTTCGAAAGTAGTTGGATGGCGAATGCCTTCCAAGAAGAATATGGGAGAATTGAGATGCGAGCATTGGTGCGGCTGGCTCAGTTGCTTGCTTCTTCACCAATGCCTCACCCGATCGCGACTCTCGAAAGAGTTTTGAGTAAGTCAGTCGAGACTTGTCAGTGGCTTCTAGCTCTTGATGCATTCGCTGTCGCTTCCACTGGCCAGAGTATCACCCTCCCAGCTTTCATCGGCGGTAAGAGGGCTCCTGAAACCTGCGGATGGGCTGCGTGACGCAGGGCTGAAGCTCGAGCTGGATCCAAGAGTCCACTCATCGCTATCTCCGTGGAGTGTAGGGTATGCCTCCTCGTCCAAGTCGCCAGCAAGACCGTAGGCGAAGGGCTGCTTGGCCTCACCGCGCTCGACGTATTCGTATTCCCAGCGGAACATCTTGCCGGGCTGCATGCGAGGGAGGAAAGCGGATTTGGCGACATAGTACACAGTGGCGCTGATGATACCGCCTGCAACAAGATCAACGGCGTAGTGGTGGCTGAGGTACATGGTCGCCCACCAGAGCCAGAGGGAGTACAGGACGAACAATGGGCGCAGACGCGGGAATGTGTGGGCCATGAAAAGAGCCTCAATCACAGCGGAGCCAGAGTGCAGGGATGGGAAGGCACCAAACACGACGGGCGAGGCGGTGAAAGTCGAGGTGTACAGATCGATGTTGAAGAGCTTGTCAATCGCGGCAAGACCGGCGGGCGAGCCGGGCATGCCGTAGTTTGCAGGTGCCAAACCGTACAAGTTCTCGTACCACGGCGGGGCACAGGGGAAGCAGAGCTGAATGCTGACACCAATGATGTTCATCCATCCGAACGCGCGAGCGAATGTGGGAGTAGTGCCGGGCGGACCGAAGATGAACATCAGGCCAGAGCAGACAAATGGCGCACCGAAGTGAGTGATGCCATAGGGCAACCAAGCCAAGATGTCGAAGAAAGTGCTCTTGTGTGCGGAGAGAATGTTGCTCAGGTTGGCGCCGTAGAGGATATTCTCAAGTGCCGGGAGAACTCGCACCCAAATCGGAGGGCGGTATTCTCCGGTAATGAATTTGCAAGCGTAAAAGAAGACCAGCCATCCTGCAATGGGCAGGAAAGGCAGGAAGAATTGGCGAGTCAGAGGGATGAGCAGGCTGAGTATGAGGAGCGTCGCCACGAAGGTCTTTGCAAAGGGTCCAGGGCTCTCAATCACACAGAGCGAGAAGATTCCGAGGATGGCAAGGAAGATGTACTGCGCGTCCCAGACGCTCCACTGGTGTTTCTTCAAGCTTCTCAGGGTATCTGCCGGGTTCAACGAGGTCTCCAGACGGGTGATTGAAGATGTGGTGGGTTGGTTTGATCGTAGCCTCGTCTTGGTGGAACGGAATTTGCGACGCAGGCGGTGCGGGATGATGGTTGGTATCGAGATGCCACCGGGGAGCTTCGGGGTGGAGAAGAAGCGCTGGGTGGAATCGTCGCCGCCGCCGAGGGAAAAGTATGAGGCCGACATGGTGTTGTGAGGGTATGGGCGGGCTGGTCGAGGTGTGCTGGGGGTGGTGGGAGGGTCGAAGCCCTTTGTGATGCTATGGAGGCAGCAGCCAAAAGCCAGCCAAGCGAGCTGAGGCTGTGTTAGGGTTTGGTGGTGTTGTTGTTATTATTTAATTGTTGTTGTGTGAGATACAGGGCTGGGAGGCGGTCGACAGGGTGATGGAATCGCACAGAGGGCGGGCGTGTGAGTGTGAAGATGCAGCTGGGGTTGAGGATGCTGAGGTGTGTGAGATGGAAAGTGTAAGATGTAAGAAGCGGTAGCGCGCGTGTGAGGTTACTGGTCGGGCGCAGAGGCGTTTGGGCGGCAGGAAACTGGTCGCAATCTTAATTTGCGATAGATGAGCGGCTGCTATCCGAGCGCCCGAGAGAAGGGCAGCTGCTGTACTTATGCCAGGAAAGAGCTGCTAGGGGAGGAGGACTGACTGCTGCAAGAACTAGTATTACCAGTGCTGTGATGATATTTCCATGTGTCGATGGTATATGTATTATAGTGGTGACTCGGTGACACAGTCCACCATACACCCATTCCTCGAGACGAGTATCAAGGAGTCAACAATCATAGACAAACACGAACGACGACGACGACTACAACTACTACTACTACTACTACTACTACTACTACTACTACTACTACTACTACTACTACTACTACTACTACTACTACTACAACAACAACAACAACAACAACAACAACATCACCATCACCATCATAGTCATTAATCATTAATCACCGGTATAATTGTGCAAAGCACGAATCGCATGCATACGCGCCGTGTTGCACTACTCGCTGCTCCCGGGGCTTCCGCGCTCGCTCAGCTGTCACCACCGATCCTCTCCCGCCCATCGATTGGCCGCCAGCCTTGCGGAACTTTGACCTGACCAAGCTCCCTCGTCTTCCGCTCTGCCCCAAGGAAGGAATACGGTGCATATACAGAGTACTGTACAGTACGCGCCCCATGCAAGGTGACCTCACTACTTGGGAGCACGCCTGGCACCGTCATCGCTCTCAAAACTCACGTGCCATGCCGTCTTGCCGTGCGTGTCATATACTCATCATGAGGCTGAGCCGTCGCCCAGCATGCAACCCTGCTGAACACAGCATGGCAGTGCAGTGCAGTGCATGCATAACAAGTAAACCAACACCGCCCAACCACTACTAGTCGTCACCCAGCAGTAGTGCACAGTCCCAAAATCTCCCAACAAACAAATTCTCTTCTTGCTACACCGATCCCGTCGCTGGCCCATTTGCTAATACCGCAACAAGTCAGGGGTTCGAGCGTCGGGTCGTTCCCCACTCCTTGCAAAAGCCCTCGTCGTCTAGCTTCAGAGTCCGCCTTGCTGATCGTACGGCCGGGAGATCACTGCGGACTTTGAACGTAGAACCCGAGCGAGCAAAATGCCCCCCAGCAGAAAACCCCGAGCTCGCGTTTTTCTTCGCTTTCGGACGGACCACTCGGGCACTTCGCATCCGAAGCGCCGGGGCGCAAAAAACGCCTCAAGCACCCAAGTGCCAACGGCTCTTGTGCCGTGCAATATGTATCAGCCATCCGCGGATCTCCGTGCGCCGATCTGTTGACAGGCACTCGGGGAGCGTGTCATGAACGCGCGCGTGATCGGAGGTGTGATCTGGTTTTTGCCAAGCCTCTGGGCGCAGTTTGGTGAAGCGAAAAACGCATGTTTGTGCACACCGCGATGATATCATTGTTGGAAGGCGTGGCGCTTACTGTTGAGGTGTGTTGCTGTGCTGATACAGGCTAACCCGCAAGGTTCGATTTGTTTGTTGCATGTCAGCCCGCTCGGCGACACCCGTGCGAGTTTGTCAGCTTCTCGCATAGAGCGAGCGAGTGGAGCGGAGCGGGAACGTGGTTTCTGTTTGCCCTGCATGTCCACCCGTCGAATCCCTTGCTTACTTTTGCTTCACCACGCGAATGCAACAATGGACTAGATTCTCCTTGCAGCTAAGACATGTGTGGAAATGACGTGGCTGGCGTGCCCATGTGCGATTTAATGATAGGTCGCTGAGTCTCACGAGTACCATTGTTACCTTCTATCGAATTCATATACCATACCACACGAGTCAAGTGACATCACGAACAGACTACCATCCTCCGCGTTTCGTCGAAACATATACACATTGGCATGTACTCTCATCTCTTAAAAAAAATCTATACCCAATCAAAATCCATGCGCATCTCCTCAGACGTCTAGAGCTCCTGCTCAAACGGGCGCACGACCAGCCCATCCTTCTCCAGCACCTCCTTGACCTGTCTCACGGTCCACTCCCCACGGTGGAACATACCCGCTCCCAGCGCAGCGTCAACGGTCGTCTGCTCAAACACCTCCGCAAAGTGCCCTGCATTACCGGCGCCCGAGCTGGCGATCACGGGGATTTTGACGGCTGCCTTCACGCTGCGGATGAGTTCGAGATCGAAGCCCGAGTTCGTGCCGTCCTTGTCGATGCAGTTCAGGAGCAGCTCGCCCGCGCCCATCGCTTCCACCGCCGTCGCCAGCTGCACCACGTCGAGGTCGCGCGTTTCGCGGCCGCCCTTGGCTGTGCAGGCGTACCAGCAGTACTTCTCGCCGTTGGGGCCAGGGTACGAGGTCTCGACGGTGTGGTGGGCGGTGGCGGAGGGCGAGTCGACGTAGACTCTCTTCGGGTCGATGGAGACGACGACGGCTTGCGCGCCGTAGGCACCGCTGATAGTCTCGATGGCGGTCTTGCCTGAGAGCTTCTTGCCAGCGGCGTAGTACTGCTCTGCAGCGTCGCAGGCGTCTGAGCCGATGGAGACCTTGTCGGCGCCGGACTGGAAGTAGAGGGTTGCTACCTCGAGGGCTGGCACGGTGCGGTTGGTCTGGGGATCGACGGTATCGCGGATACCACCACCGATGGTAAGGGGAACGAAGACGGTGGCTGATGCCTGACGTAGAACTTCGAGCATGGGTAGGTCCTTCAGTGGGGTGTCGCGGAATGAGGTGATGTTGAGGAATGTGACTTCGTCGGCGCCTTGCTCGTAGTATTCTTGCGCCTTGGAGACGGGCTTTCCAAGGTTGCGCACATCGCCACCAGAGGAAGATTTCTCGCGAACGTCGTACTGGTCACCCTTGGTGACGACAAGATCGCCTTGGTCGTTGGTGCGGACATCGAGGCAAGCGATGATGCGACGGGTCAGACCCTGGGTAACTGCGGCAGAAGTAGGAGGAAGAGGAGATGTCTTGGTGCCCTCAAGGAAAGCCTTGAGGACTCGCTGGCCGGCAGCACCAGACTTTTCAGGGTGGAACTGAGTGGCAAGAATGTTGTCCCTGGCAATGGCGCCGATGAACTCCTCTGAGCCGTACTTGGCAGTTGCCACAGTCCATCCGTCCTTCTCGAGCTCGCCGGCACGGTAAGGAACGGCGAAAGAGTGGACGTAGTAGTACTTGCTTCCAGGCCTCATGCCGTAAATACTTTGGGTCTCGCTAGTTCCATTCGTGGAGAGAGTGCTGGCGGAGTTCCAGCCAATGTGAGGCACACTCTTGTCAGAGTCGTCGAATCGCTCCAGACGGCCTCTTACCACTCCAAGACCCGGTACGTTAGGGTTCTCTGCTGAGCCCTCGAAGAGTGCCTGGATGCCTACACAGATGCCCATGAAAGGCTTGCCGGACGCAATGTGTTTCTTCACAGGCTCGACGTAGCCCGCATTGGCGAATTGTGTAAGGCAGTGGCCAAAGTGACCAACACCGGGCAGGATGAGTTTCTGTATTGATCAGACAGCCTGTCAGCAATCAGCTACAGTTCGACTGGATCGTGTATTTCATCTTACGTCGGCCTTTGCTACATCCTCCGGCGATCGGACCCATTCAACATCCCATCCCAGCTTCTCGATGGCATTGACGAGTGACCGAATGTTGCCGGCAGCATAGTCGAGCAAGTGAACGGTAGGCATTTTGAAGAAAGCTCTTTCCACCCAGTGAAGAGGATTGGTTATTTGCCTATTTATATATTGTGAATATATGAAGTTGAGTCAACCCGGTTGAGTCAAAGCACACAGGCTTGAAGCATAGATGGATGGAGGTCCGAGCGCCTCCCAAAAATTTGACGGCACGCGTCGAGCCTTCCGCGTTCGAGAAAGCTTAGGGCAGTCTCGCGCGCAAGCGAACATTGAAATCTCGTCTCGACCGCCACGACATCGCGAATAATCAGTATTCCAATCGCAGAAAATTACCAGCTGTCATGGTCCGCCAACTCAAGCACCACGAGCAGAAGCTGCTGCGTAAAGTCGACTTCACCAGCTACCCGTCTGATTCTAGCCACCGCAGCGCAGAAATTATCCGCCGCTATTCGCTCACCAACCCAAACGACTATAGCTCTTACAACCGTCTGGCCGGCCAGCTGCGCCATCTCGCGCACCGTATTGCTCTGCTGTCCCCTGAGAGTCAGTTCCGCCGCAAGCAGGAGGACCAGCTGCTCGAGAAGCTCCACGACATGGGCCTGCTCGGTATTGGTGGTGGCGGAAAGGGCAAGCTCAGTGATGTCGAGAGGAAAATTACTGTCTCAGCTTTCTGCAGACGTAGATTGGGAGTTGTCATGACTAGGCTGAGGATGTCTGAGCACGTCAGCACTGCCAATAAGTTCATCGAGCAGGGCCATGTTAGAGTTGGAACTGAGGTTGTGACCGACCCTGCCTTTTTGGTTACCAGGTGAGATGCGAATGCCAACAATTGCGAAATTCATGTATGCTGACTCTTGTATCTAGAAACATGGAGGACTTTGTGACTTGGGTTGATTCTTCCAAGATCAAGAAGAACATCATGAAGTACCGCGATGCTATGGACGACTTCGACCTTTTGTAAGGGTATCACATTGGAGTCTGATACGCGCATTCTCGCTGGTCTTGGAGTCTTTGCGAACAATGTGCATCACTTGACAGCCGCGTCTTTTCGTGGAGATGCAAGGCTGCCTCGGTGTCTTGCCGGACCTTTCGCATGAATGCAAGTAACTGCTAGGCCAAACACTTGAAGCGTGCAGCTTGCACTTCACTACCACCTCAAGTGTCGGGCGACGCAGTTGGCTTCCCCACTCAACACACATAAAACTCTTCGACTACACGGCGCATGACACCAAAGACAACTGACCCCACAATTACATTCGCCTCTTCAATGCCGACCAATACTTAAAACGCCACTGAACCGAATATCATATTCGGTACAATCTCTATCAAAACCGCAAGCGGTCACGTATCATCTACCTTACGACCATGCCCGTATCCAGTCTGCGCGAGCCGAGTCTACTCGAGGTCGGCCTGGACCAAATGGGTCGTTGCCCTGTTGCTGTATCAGGAGCGCCTTGCTGTGCATGTCTTAATGCTGGTGCTGATCGCCACTCCGTCAAGAGAGCACCTCCGGATCCCAAAGCTCTACCTATACGGGCCCTCAACATCAGCTTCAATCCTCACTATCCTCTGTTATCGACTACACAGCATCCACTGCCATTCGTCAGACCCGCCGACGTAATGCCGCCTACGGCAATGGAGGCGGAGTTTGGTCTCGCAGGTGACATGAACAACTTCCCCTTCGTGACTACCAAGTCGTTGTCTGCGCCCGTGGTCTTGAAGAGCGGCACCCATCAACTACCTGCTAGAGTCTCCATCGGACCGATGCTGCAGTCACCTGTTTCGCAGCCCACTACGCCTGTTGATGGCACGATGGGCCCGCCTCCACGCCCTGTGAAGAAATGGGAGCATAGAGTGGCGAGAAGGAGTTCAGGGAATCATTTGGCAGAATTGGACACACAGAAAATTCGTTTGTATAATCAATGACTTGTAGCGGTATCACATCAGCACTATTTCCCACTTATAATTGTCAAAAGAGTAATTCGTCCTACTCTAGATCTCAGGTATCTGCCCAACTGTGCTTCCTCATCTATTTCTGAGTAAGCTGTCTCAACATCCCAATGTCAAGGGGAAATGGCTGTCCCATCCTGTACATGCAGTTAGCAACAGTCTCCAAACCAAATTCCGGCCTCGACCAGCGAGAGTTTCACTCACCACGTCGCCCTTTGACTATGATCCCTAACGTCATCTCCCGTGTTGGGATGAATCAACGCACTAAGCGGCCCCCTCCAGACCACAAGCCAGCTCACAAACGCGCCAAACTGCTCCGGATTGAACACATTCACCTCGAACATGCCAATCGGGTGCGGGCCGATGGGTCTCTCGAATACAGGGTAGATGCGCAGTTCGGGGAACTCGCGGCGGATGCGCTCGTGCAGCTCTTTGGCGTACTGCGTTTGAGAAGTGGAGGTTTGCTGGAAGTAGATGTGGATGTCGAAACCGCCGCGGGATTCGTTGGTTATGGGCGAGGCGAAGGAGGTGTAGGCTGAGGATTGGGTGGCTGGGACTGGGTTGACGTAGGATTTGGCGTCTGGGCCCGAGGAGACTCGGTCGCTGGTGAGGAGTTAGATTGATTCATTAGGATGAGTTCCCTTGTATATTTCTTTACTCTGATAGCGGCGTTGAGGTATCGATGCCTTCGAGAGGAGAAGGGTAAGTGTAGAGACTTGGGTCAGCCATGGCGGGATGTTTTGTGTTGTTGAGATGGCGTGTAGCTAATTGAGAATGATCACAAATCTCAATTGCCTCTTTGAAAAGCAGAATATTCAATATGTATGGTAACAGATTTGGTTTAAGAGGCAACGTTTGATCTGATATACAACTACATACAGATGTCGTGACCAGCAGTTCTTGGTCAGCGAGACACATAATGCGGAATGCCTCCGCACTAACAAGCCTCGCAAGGCGAAACGAAGGTTTCGCTTGATTAGACATTTCCCTTAACGACATATTCAACTACAACGGTTGCTCAAACGCAGAAGCGTACATGGCTCATTTCGAAGACTATGCGACACACTGAAGTAGGCCGCCGCATCGGCAACTGACCACATACTGGCACAGGTTAAGTCGATCCAAGCTCTGCCACTTCGGGCTTCTTTTGGCCGAGCCCAAGATCACTACCGAACTCCCTCACCTCCCTCCGCAAAGAAACCCTAGATGTGCAATGTGGATCCTTGTCCGGGCACCAATAGGCCTCGTGCATCTAATAGACCGATGCTGCTTAGGCGACGAACATGCACACTCGTGCAGATCTCGTACTCTTGTCTTACTTCCCCGCCTGCTTCGGTTCCGATCTCGTGGCAGGAGGAATAGTCAGGTACTGTACATGTGACTCTGACGGCTTTTGAAGGGCAAGATGCCACGAGGCGATGATCGAAGGGTCGTGTAGATCGTACAAAAAGGTTAGTATCCCACCTGAACTATTCTCTCTCTGCTTCTAGCTAAGCATCATCTCTATTCGCTTCACCGTTCACCCTCTTCACCGTTGGAAAGTCCTGTCGTTAAAGTGACCGGCGGGCTTGTCAAACCACATCACCTCCTCCGTTCCCAACGAAAGAGTGGGAAGAGATATTGGGAGAAGTCCTACAATAGCCGATACTCGCCGCACATCGCAGTAGACTACCCATCATGGGACCAGATCGGTATACGCTGGGCGTGGCCTTCTTCGCCGCAATCGGCACCTTCCTCTTCGGCTTTGATACTGGCATTGCGACAACGACGATTGCGCACCAAAGCTGGATCAGCTATATGGGACACCCATCTAAGAGCTTGACAGGTGCGGTAGTAGCAGTCTACATCGCTGGAGAGGCTGTCGGCGCTCTGGTCCAGACATTCATTGGCGATCGCCTTGGGCGCATCCGCTTTATGCAACTCTGCTGCATCATCGTCACCATTGGCACGGTCGTCCAAACTGCGAGTATCAACTTGGGCATGTTCCTGGCTGGTCGAGCCATAGCTGGCGCGGCTGTCGGTGGTATGGTGTCAACAGTTCCTATCTATCTGAGCGAGATCTCCAGTCCTAAGCATCGTGGACTCATCGGAGGCATCTCTGGTTGTGGCATCTCCTTCGGGACTATGATGTCCAACTGGGTCGGAATGGCTTGTGGCTATGCACCTTTTGGAGCTTTGCAGTGGCGCCTACCACTTGGCATTCAGATCCCATGGGGTGTCATTATGTTTATCGGTCTGGCTACATTCATGCCCAACTCTCCACGACAGCTCATCAGGAAGGGCAAGATCGAGCAGGCACGTATTGAATACGTACGCATCCGCCGTGACCTGGCTGCTCATGAGCTGCACGAGGAGTTCACACTCATGAGGGCTCAGATCGAGTACGAAATGATGCGTGAGGTCAAGTCTATCAAGGAAATCTTCCGCCTGTACAGACACAGAGCGCTTGTCTCGATCGCTGTACAGACCATGACTTCGCTGACGGGTGTCAACGTCATCCAATACTATCAGACTATATTGTACAAGTCTCTCGGCATCGACTCAACTACCATCCTTGCTCTCGCTGGCGTATATGGTACTTGTGCGTTCCTCTCGAACGCTATCACGACAAAATTCCTCACGGATCAATGGGGCCGCAGACCAATGATACTCACCGGATTGGCAGGCGTTGTCATCATCGAGATATATGCTGCAGTGATGCAACGCGAGTTCCAGAATACGGACAACAAGGTTGGCAAGGGATTTGCTGTCCTGGGCATCTATCTTTTCGTGATTACATACTGTGGGTATAATCTCGGCGGTAAAGATCGGCATCTTGGAGACAGTCGCTAACAAGTTACTAGACGGAATGCTGAACTCGACCACATGGCTGTAAGTCTTGAAGGCCTTTGTCGTAGCCTATGCATTTGTATTATGCTGACTTTACCACAACAGATATGGTGCTGAGGTCCTACCAATGAATCTGCGCTCAAAGGTGATGGGTCTGGCGGCTGCATCTCACTTCATCGTGAACGTTGGAATCACAGAAGCCGGTCCGACTGCGTTTGCCAACATTCGCGAGGTAAGGACAATAACAACGTACAACAGGATGAACTGATACTAACCCCCCCCTCAGAACTACTACTACGTTTTCGTCGTATGCGCGGCATTCTTCTTCGTCATCGCATATTTCTATTTCCCGTGAGTTTCACCTTACACCAACCCTTACCCTGCCAACATGATTGGAGGCGATCTTCAATGTCGTTAGACATGCAAGTAGGTGCTGTGAACTGACAATCATTGCTAACACTTTCAACAGTGAGACAAGACACAAGACTCTCGAAGAGATCGCAGCAGCTTTCGGAGACAAAGTTGTCGAGGTTGGTGACAGGGAAGTGGAGGCCGAGGGGAGCGTGTTGGAAGAGAAGGCGGGTGCACGACACGTTGAGAAGATGGAGAAAGTGTAGATAGTAGAACAGTTCTCCGCACAGCATCGAAATAGTGAGTGATCTGGCATAGTGCTATTGTGCACCTCGGAAGGAAAAAGAAAACAGTCTCAGGAATATCAGGTCCAGCCCAATGGTGACCAATAGTCCTCGCAACCCACCCAAGACTTTCAATATCGTGACAGAAACATGGAAAACCCTTCTCGAGTTCGCAGCCGCAGCCCACGCATAAGTAATCGAAATCTCATGAGTTCCGCAGATCTGCACTCACAGTCCGACAAGCTGTCTTCGCCCAGGACCAGCTGAAACTGTTGAAGCGACCTTGCCTGTTTCTCTAGCGACAAGATTCGCCAGGGCATCGGTTCGCTTGATCCTATGGCCACCCTCAGTCGTCCCAGTCGTGTCAGCTGAACTGAAGTCAGTCTTAAGCGATGCAGGAGTCACAGTAGCTTGACTGGCTGCTGAAGGTGTTGAGCAGGATCCTGTGGTCGGAAAGACTTCAGAGAGAGCATCGGTTCCACATAAGGAGTACGGGGTTGACGCGGATGTTGTAGGGCCCAGAGTGGTTGTATCACCCCCAATTGCGGTCTGAAACGGCGGTAGAGGGTAAATGGCCCATGCTGTGTTGGAGACGAGTTGTTAGCAGGTGTCGTTTTGTTCGGTTGAGACAAGACTTGCTCTCGCAGGAGTCAATGGAAACTCCACCGAAATTGATGTACTGGCTGTTTGTTTGGCCTGGTATGATTGCGTCAGCGATTGCAAAGATGTACTAAAAGCATTGAACGGCGCGGCGGAGACGTACATCTATCAACGATTTGTCCCAGTAGCTTATCTTTACAGCGTCGATCAGGCGAGTCGGTGTGAGAATAGAGGGTACGCCGGTGTCCATCGCATTCCGGCGCTTTGCTGATCTCCACAACCACATACAACCCGCTGATGGAGTACCCAGTGAACTTGTAAGTCTTCCACCAGCCGCCTTTGCTGTTCGTGAAGAATGGGTAGTTTTCGTCCATCCACACATTTTCCGGTACAGTACAGAAGTCGTCGATGGCGGTCTCCAAAAGGCATCTCGGGAAAGAAGTTCCCGAGTTATTAGAAGCCTTGGGGAAGATGTCGCAGAACACACGATTTGGATCGTACGGCGATGAGGCCAAGCTCAAATTACCGGTCAGTGTATTCGTAGAGGCTCCCCCAAGCCCAGTAAAGATTATTATGATCGTGTACAAAAATGAATCTGGTACGATGGGGATCGGTGAACGCACGTGGTATCATCCTAGGGCATGATTGATGGTAGGCGGGATTGGATTGTTAGAAATTCCTTTCTGCTGTAGTTGGTCTTGGGATTGTGGAGGATACACAAATCAAAGAAATAATGAGATTGAAGCTCCGACTATTGTAACAAAAGGTTATGGCTATTTGCCGTTGGTCCAGTTTAAGAACAAAATGCAGAGGTTGGAAGACCAAGCTCAGCCCGATAATGGAACAGACTTGTGTGAATCAGTCGAAAGTGTGAACAAGTACATTAATCGGAGCAAAACACACCGAATCTCGGCGGCCCATCCGTAGACTGTAATCCCAATCCACAGGCATTCCTAGCAGGACCGGCTATCGATCATCTGGAGATACCGACATCAAGCGTAAAGCAACACAGAAGAAAGCACGGATTTTCACCCTCTCTCGAAGAGCTCACACGTAGCAAAATTTCGGCGGATGTTCCAGAGAAGTTATCAACCAGATTAGCCAAAAGCTGTAGTGGTTGTGAACGTTTCGCCGGGAGTATTCCATCGAGTGAGCGGAGTGGGCGCAGAAGAAGGCACCAAGGTTCCGACCGAATTCGGAGCCATGCACACTGGATCATTCCCTTGTAGATGTACGGTCCCGTCTGGGTGGTTGGATATTTGTCTGGAAAATTTGGCTGGCGACAACGGGGATGGAAGACCTGGAGGCATTGGAAATAAAATCCAAGCTTTCAACGTGTTAGCATGCTTTTGGGTTGTGTTGGAGCTCTGGCAAGGACCCACAGATACAGCCATCCGACACAGTAATACCACCGAGTGTAACGCTGTCTTTCCGATCGTTGCCTATGCCGTAAGGTCAGTATAATCGTAGTGATTGAATGGCTGAACCGCAATCATGAAGCTCACGTACAGTGGCCAAGAGGCGCTGCTAACATGTTCGTGCACTGATAGAATTTGCTGTTGGTGCTTGTGCTTTTGCCCGTACATTCTGGAGAGAATTTGGAATCATGAGCCCTTGCACCCACCCAGATCCTTGGATTGCCAGCCAGACTGAAGTCGTAGACTGCGCTGATGTTCGTATCCATATGTGCGGTTACATCGGGGCCCGAGGCCAAGCTCTCGACGATGAATGAGCTCTCTGCTTTTTGACAGAAGTTGTTGATGGCAGCCTCAAAGTAACACCGAGGGAGTTTTGTGACTGGCTGGCCATTAAACTGTGGGTAATAGCCACACTGGAAGCCTTTCTGCGGGTCTTTCGTCGAAGCGCCAGACCAGGCCATGCCGTAAGGTAGTGGGTACAGACCGTTCAGTCTGTCAAGCTGGCTGTTCTGGTCATCTCGTATGCATAAGGGGCCCTTACAGGCTTGAGTCCAAGCCAGGAAGAAGAAAAGGATGGAGAGAGAAATCATGACTGGATGGTGGCGTGGAGGCATCACAGGGAACTCCTGAAGCAAGGATCCGGGTTCCGGTATGTGAAGTTGTGCTATTGTGCTGTGTGAAGAGTGAGGTAGATGTAGGCTCTAAGATAGCAAGCCAGTCGCAATCGGGGACCTCCGGGATGTAGTTGATAGTGGCGCGAACGAGGGTCATGTGTACTTCACAACTCATGGCCAGCGTTTGCTTGAGCTCCGGATCCGTGATAACCTGACAAGTGTTCACGAACCGTCCTGGGTGCATATGATGCTTTACTGACCAGTGGAGAGCTGTGGTAGCCATGATTTGTGCGGGCTCGTGACAACAAACATGCTCTGCGGTGTAATTGAGGCTGTGGAATGTGATCGTGCTTGTTGATGAAAGCCGAGGCTGTCTGCACGAAATGCATGCTGCATGCTCTGTAATCTTGACTTCACTTCTCCTTTTCAGTACAGCACAGAGCTACAAAGCAATATCGGCGAGCTCTTGACTGCTTGTCAGATTACCGTTAACCGGACGAGGCTGCTCCCGCGGAGAATTCCTGAGACCCAGCCTGATGATGGCATATTGGTCGATTTGGGGTCGCGTGAGAACAAACATTGCAGAGGCCGTACGATGACTCGTAAGGCTACCTTCAATTGATGCAACAGGGCGTCATGAGCATGTGTTCGATGCTGAGTGCGGTTGTGAAGACCTTACACACCGGCACCGGGATGTCAAGGGGACGACATCCCGGTAGTGCAGAGGTGCGCACCATTGCACTATCTGTCGTTGTTCCGTCTATCATGCCTGCAGGTCTGTCAGCTAAGAAATAAATCCATACCCAATATCTTACCCTCAATTACGTTAGACCTGTAGATAGTGTTATCCAATCTTGCCCTGACCGATCAACATCGCCCAGCTGCTGCTCCTCAATGGACGTCATCATCGACCCCACTTCGGCTGTTCCTTCGAGTACATATATCTAGCATTCGTTCTCTTCTGTACGTTGACGATTAAATCATTGTTTAGTTGGCAATTGATTTATTGAGAGTAGTCAAAGCCCAGATCTCTTGTTTGTCGAGTATATAAATCCAATCTTACCCATCGCGAAAGCCGCAAGGATGGTCAACAAAAGTCAGTCGCTTTTCCTTCATCGTTCATCGAAGATAAGAATGATCCATGGAAGTCTTGACACTGACCGTTAGAACAGAAGTCCAATGCTGTATATCAGTCGACATTGATGCTGTCGCCGGCTGGCTAGGCTCTTACGGAGGCGAAGACAGTACCAGCGACATCTCACGCGGTATATCATATCAATCGTCTTATCGGCGTTAACGAGTCAACTGATAAGCATGTAAGGTCTCTTCGCCGGAACAATCGGTGTACGCCGTCTGCTGAAGATGTTCGAGCGCTACAACATCAAGACCACATGGTTCATTCCTGGTCACTCACTCGAGACGTTCCCAGAAGAATGCCGCATGATCGCCGACGCTGGCCATGAGATTGGTATGAGAACCGAAGATGCCAAACCAACATGGTCTTTGCTGACGCATTCCCCCTTCGCTCTGTAGGGCTCCACGGATATAGCCACGAGAACCCGGTTGCTATGACCTTGGAGCAGCAGACCGCCATCATGGATAAGGTGAGTGCCATCAATGGTCATTCCCAGCGATACAATGATCTCTAACACAGCCCTTCGCACAGTGCTACAACCTCATCACCGAGTTCCAACACGGCAAACCGCCCCGCGGTATCGTTGCGCCCTGGTAAGCCTCTTCTCTTCCAATGGGGGTCAACACCCTCGCTAACCGGGCAACTCAACCAGGTGGGAATCCTCCCAAGAAGGCGCCGAGCTCATGCTCAAATACGGCCTTGAATACGACCACTCCTTCTCCCACCACGACTGCCAATGTTACTGGCTACGCACCGGCGACAAGTGGATCCCGATCGACTACGACAAGCACCCAGACCACTGGATGAAACCGCTCGAAGCAGGCATCACCACAGGCCTGTGCGAGATCCCCGCCAGCTGGTATGCAGACGACCTACCGCCGATGATGTTCATCGTACGTATCCGCTCGTCTACGCTCGACTGCTGCGTTGCGCGATCAATATGGCTGACGGACCTCACAGAAAAAAGCCCCCAACAGCCACGGCTGGGTGAACCCGCGCGACGTCGAAGAAATGTGGATGGACCGCTTCAAGTTCTTCTACCGCGAGTACGACGAGGGCTTCGTGTACCCCGTGACCGTGCACCCGGACGTCTGCGGCCACCCGCACGGCCTGATGATGCTGGAGCGGCACATCGAGAACATCAACAAGTTCGAGGGCGTCGAGTGGGTGACCATGGAGACGATCTGCGACACCTTCAAGGCGAAGAATTCCCCGCCGAAAGGGGCTTTGTTGCCGGCTGAGCCGGGGGCGATACTCAAAAATCGGGGTTTGAAGCTGAAGGTGCAGGAGTGAGGTTGGCAACTGTTGAGTCTAATGGTGCAAAGGTTCGAAGGCAACGCCTGGTGGCGATTTCAAGAGGCGTTCTCTTTTTTTTCTTATCAAGAAGCTGGATGTGCATATCTTTTCTTTGATTTTGTCCGGAGAGATAATGAGGTTGATTCCTCTTCGTGGGCTATTGAAAGTCAGTTTGGTGTCTTTGTAAATGAGAGTTGCTGCCTTCTTTCGACGAATGAGAATAGTGAATATCGAGCACTGCGTTTCCAACGAAATCGCAAAAAGGGTACACTTAGCTCCCATCCATCGATAACAGCAAAACAAACAGTCCTTCGAGGTCAAACATCTTACACAAAAATAATGCCTAATACATGTAGTAGTTGTACACGCTTTTCGCAAATCGTTAAAGCCGAACAACCCGGTCCTTACCCTGCAGATACACAAGACACGCCGCCCCATCTAATACTTCTTCTCCTTCAGCTTGCCAAAGTTGCTATCGCTCGAAATCCCCTGCGCGTCCTGATCCTTCTTCAGCTCCTGCGAGCGCTTCAAGTTCGTTGCGGTCTGCTCCTGCCTCTTGATCGCCGCCTCCTTGTTGTGCTTCGCCCGCGCGTCGATTTTGCCGACCTCATGCTTGCCGTCGGGCAGGACGCCCTCGGGCAGCTTTTGGCCCTTTTTGCCCATCAGCGCGCCCTTGGCGGGAGTGCGAGTCTTGCCGGTGCCCTTCTCGGTGCCGAAGCGCTCGCCTTTGCCGGGTGCTACGCCCGCGCCGGGGTCGGCGCCTAGCTTCTTCAATTCAGCGATTGCCTCAGGAGAGCCCTTGGCTGCTTCGGCGCGCAGAGTGCGGCGGTGCAGTTTGGGGAGGCGTTTGGCTTTGTATGCTGCGAGGCGCTCTGCGGGGGTGGGAATCGGTGGGCGGGACTCGATGGGAGTGCCGAAGGGGGTGATGATGGATGCTACGACGTGGTGGACGGCGGTGCTGACTTTCAGGCGGTGGAGGCTGATCACGTCGCCTTGGTTGAGGGAGTTGTTGGGGTCGTGGACGAGGTGGTTGGTGTGGTCTGCGAAGTACTTTTTGAAAAAGCAATGTTAGCATACTGTCGTTTCCCGGCCACATCGCACATCACACCACAACGGAGCAAGACAAGACGAGAGCATACCTTTCCAATCCTCGGCTCATACCTCCTTCCCGCAACCCTCACACTAACAGTCTTGTCCATCCTGCCCGTCCGCACAACGACACCCACAATCTCCTTGTGCTTCTCCGCCTTCAACGCCGCATCCCT
This sequence comes from Cladosporium cucumerinum, assembly GCA_023634325.1. Taxonomy (NCBI): domain Eukaryota; kingdom Fungi; phylum Ascomycota; class Dothideomycetes; order Cladosporiales; family Cladosporiaceae; genus Cladosporium; species Cladosporium cucumerinum. The sequence continues at coordinate 886,066 of JALDQA010000012.1, read as the reverse complement.
CTCACGTCCATGCAGAGCCGCAGGATCGACATGCTGCAGTAATTGCGGCCTAATAGTGTGCGGCAGAATCCTCTTGACCAGACGGTCCGTTGATGCGAGCGGGTAGTCACGCTGTGCGGCATTGAGGGCCGGGTTGTATTTGGCTGCGATCTTGGGTTGTGAGACTGGGAGTACGGGCGCTTCTGCGTCGATTTGTACGGGGGTTGCTTCTTGCGCCTGGGTCTGGGTGGTGTGAAGGCATCGTCGGCAGGTGTATCGCTCGGCCTGCTGGGCAATTTGTGGGCGCGAGAAAGCCCTGATGGGCAGGGTGAAGGCGCGAGCGCTCATTATGGATATATTGTTGGTGAGGCGAGACCAGAGGCAGTACTGCTGCCGGGCAATTGCTGCTGTATAATTCCCCCAGAGAGCGTGAAGCTGGACTTGAGCACGGAGGTTCGCGACTTCCCTTCTGGGACGCTCGCCGCAAAGCGGACTTGTGTCACGTGGTCGACATTAGACATTAGATGAATTGTGAATTAAAACATGCAGGGTATGAACCTCTTCAATTCGCACAGCTAATTTTCGTGAGGCTCCTTGCAGGGAATATGACCTCCCATTCCAGGGCATGAACAGCTCCACATGCGCATGCCGTGCATTCCACAGAAACGCCTCGTCCACCCGACTCCACGATCAAGCACAAGCGTGCAACAAAGGTTTATATATGTATCTCTGATTCGAACAAGCACTCAAGTGGGTTCCACATACTCGTAGAAGGAAACCTTCGGCGTCGTCGAGATTTTCATTACCAGACCCTCGTCCTCGTCGTCCGACGAGTCCATGACCCTATCCCAAGACATCATGTTAGTAACGTTCAACCCGCTAACTCAAGGCACACGGATTGTTTTGACGGCTCCTACTTCTCATTCTCTTCTTCTTTGATCTGGGCGGCGACTTCGGCGCCGTGGTCATGTCCGTTGACAGGAGTGTCCCCGTTTGTGTTGGCAGGATCCATGAGCGACAGCTTGCGGACCTTCAATTTCTTCTCTGCCTGCTCGGAAATACGAGTGAGCTCGCTGACGAAGCTCTCGCCCCACCATGCACTGGTATACTTGTTGACGTATTTAGCGAGCTTGTGGTAGTTGACGGCACGCTGCTCGTCACCCATAGTGACAGAGTCGTGTATAGCATCGGCAAGCTCCTCAGTGTTCCACGGGTTGACGATCAGAGATCCGTTAAGACTCTGTGCGGCACCGGCGAACTCGGAGAGAATCATCACACCGTGGCGCTGCTCCTGGCAAGCAATGTACTCATATGAGACAAGGTTCATGCCGTCACGAGTGGACGAGACAAGGCAGACATCTGAGACGGCGTACAGAGCAATGAGTTCGTCAAAGTTGACGGACTTGTGCAGGAAGTGGATGGGTGTGAACTCGATGGTGCCGAACTTGCCGTTGATGCGGCCGACAAGCTCGTTGACAACAGCGCGCAGGTTCTGGTACTCTTCGACATCCTGGCGAGAAGGCACTGCGACTTGCACAAGGACAACACGGCCGATCCACTCCGGGTGTTCGGTGAGGAAGACCTCGAAGGCGTGCAGCTTCTGAGGCACACCCTTGATGTAATCGAGACGATCGACACCGACAATGATCTTGACGTTCTCAAATCGCTTCTTGAGGCCCTCGACACGTTCCACAACGTTAGGCTGTTGCAGACCCTGCGAGAACTTCTCTGGGTCGATACCAATGGGGAAGGCACCAACTGTGACAAGCTTGCCTTGGAACTCGACACCATTAGGTGTCGTGGCCAGTCCGAGAATACGAGCACATGATGACAAGAAGTGGCGAGCGTAGTCGTAAGTGTGGAAGCCAATCAAGTCGCAGTGAAGTACACCCTCCAGAATGGCATTGCGGACGGGCAAAATACGGTAGATCTCCGATGACGGGAAGGGGGTGTGAAGGAAGTAGCCGAACTTGACGTTCTTACGCTTGTTGGGTCCGTTGGCAAGCTCCTCGCGAAGCATAGCGGGCAGCAGCATGAGGTGGTAATCGTGGACCCAGACCAGATCGTTATCCTGGACGTCGCGCGCGATCTCCTTTGCGAACAGCCTGTTGGCCTCGACATAGCCCTCCCAGGCAGACTCGTCGAATGTAATCTCACCGGGGTGGTAATGGAAGAGTGGCCAGAGAATTGAGTTGGAGAAGCCATTGTAGTGACGCTCGCTCAGATCCTCGTCCATGAAGATGGGTACGGCATTGTACTCCTTGAGCAGCCTCTCCTTCACGTGGTCGATCTCGTTCTCCGGAGGTGCAGTACCGGGCCAGCCGTACCACTTGAACTGGGTGTTCTTGCTGAGTCCACTGAGACCTGAGACCAGGCCACCAGAGGACATGGAGAAGTTGTATTCACCCTCATCGGAACGCTTGATGGTGATGGGAAGACGGTTGGAGATGAGCAGCAGGCGGCCCTGAGGCTGGACTGAGTCCTCGTTTGTGTTCATTATGAGGTCTGGTGTTTGACTGTCAGTACATGTTTGCATACGGTGGTCATGGTTCAAAGGATGGCTTGGTTGATATATGCTACCTCTCAAATCGGCGAACTCGGGGCGCAATTCAGGCGCGCTCTTGCTCGAGGCAAGCCTGTCATTGCTTCCGATCATGGTGGAGGGGTGGCCCGTGGGGTGTGGTGTTGAGCAAAGTTGGGAAGGCTTATGTTGCGAGATGTGTGTCGCAAAGCGTGTGGGCTTCAAGCGGTGGGGTAGTTGGTGGTGGAAGAGAGGGTGGTTGTGTAGGTGTGTGCAGTGCAGTGTTTGTGTAGGTAGGAGTCGCGTAGTGAAGAAGAGCAACTGGCAGACTCACTTGTGCTTTTGTTGGTCAACCGCGTGGCACAGCTTGTTCACTAACAAATTTGGCAGGTGCGCTTCACGGATGGTTCGTCCTTGCTCTTTCCTCGTTTGTCCTTCGTTTGCGATTGCAGGGTCCACGTAGGGCTGTTGGCTGCTACACTGGCAGTGGACGCTGGCGTCGTATCTCACGTGGTCGTCGTGGTCGTTATGCGCGATTGGAGTGGAAGGCGGTGGTGGAGTGAGGTGTGCGACCGCAGAGCAGACAGAAGGTGGGTACAGCGAAGTGGTAGTAGTGAAGTCTAGCGATCGGATCGCAGGACGTGTGGCAGCAGCAGTGGGGAAGGGTTGAAGACAAGAGGGCTCTTCACTAGCACCCTCATACGCAAGAATGGCGATTTGGGCAGAGGCAGCAAACGACACTCTTGTGCAATCGCGCGGGCGCTTGTGGGCAGGCGTGGAGGAAGTTTCGCCTGCTTGCGGTGTGATTCTCGAAGCAGATGCGTAACAGTGACGAAGTTATGGGCTCGTGCGATGCAAAAAGCTGGCGTATCGGGCACCGTGCCTGGTTTTGGGTGAGGCTGCACAGTGAGTGAGACGGCGATGGGCGGGTGTTTGTATCGCAAGAGAGGGTACAGGGTGTAATTATCCGGGTGCTACATACGCGCACGCATCCTCCAGTACAACAAGCAGCAACAGATCCTTACTATCGCAACGTGTAGTGTGACGTGCCTCTCTGCCTCAAAGTCAGAGTAGTGTCGAGTAGCGCACATCAAACGAGACGCTTTGTCACCGTCAGCTCCAGCGGTGCGGGGAATCATCCCAGGTCGCCTGTCCAAGCGTTAGAGTAGCTTTACGCGAGACGAGGTCGCGATCACATGTCAAGTCTTCGCCATTGACGACAAGGCTGTGAAGAGTAGCATCATAGAGATTTTTGATCAAGGCCATCAAGGACCGGATACATCTTCAACAGCATGTCCGACTCAGAGCTCTCAGACGCGCCAGGCGCGCCACCCAACGAAAACACTCTTGAGTCCACTCTCCTACGCGTCGTACGCGATGCGCTCAAGAGCGGAGACGACATCACCGTCAGAATCGCGCGTACGCGTGCTGAGGAAGAGCTAGGCCTTGACGAGGACTTCTTCAAGCAAGGCGACTGGAAAGAACGAAGCAAAAACATCATCAACGCCGCCGTCGAGGAACCAGACTCCCCTGTGAAACCAAAGCCCAAAACTGGACGCAAGAGGAAATCCGAGGAGCCTGTGGAGAAGCCGAAGAAGAGGGCTAGGAAGAGTGCTGCGGTTGAGTCTGAGGATGATGATATGATAGATGAAGACGAGGACGATGAGGGCGACTTCGAGGAAGAGAAGCCAAAAGCCAAACCTAAGCCCAAATCGAAAGCAAAACCACAACCTAAGGCAAAGCCCAAAGCAAAAGCAAAGCCTAAGGCTGAGTCTCCCGTAATTGACTCTGACGAAGACGAGGAAAAAGACGAAGAGCCGGAATCAAAACCCAAACCTTCCGCCAAAAAGGACACCACAATAGACTCCGATGCCGAAGACGAACCCACCAACAAGCCCGCACCAAAATCTCAATCACCAACACCAGATGCCCCAGAGAAAGAAGCACCAAAACAACAAGACTCAGACAACGAATCCGAAATGTCCGTCCTAATCGACGACCCACCCCCAAAGAAAAAGAAAGCCGCCCCGCGCCAGAAGAAATCCACCTCTCCAGGCCCCAAACCCACCAAAAAGCCTACCAGCAAAGACAAAGAGCTCTCGCCTGACGAGGAAGAAATCAAGCGCCTCCAATCCTGGCTCCTCAAATGCGGCACCCGCAAACTCTGGCACCGCGAACTCGCCTCTTGCAATACTCCGAAAGCCAAGATCGCGCATCTCAAGGGCATGCTTACGGAAGCGGGTATGACGGGACGATTCAGTGCGGAGAAGGCGAAGAGTATCAAGGAGGCGAGGGAGTTGAAGGAGGAGCTTGAGGCTGCCAAGGACTTCGAGGAGAAATTTGGAACTAGCGGGAGGGGGAGAAGGGCGAAGAAGAATGTCAACCTTAAGGAGGAGGGCAGCGATGAGGACGAGGATGGTGATGGCGGAGATAAGTGTGAGGGCGCAAAGAGACCGGGTGGGAGACTTCTGCCAAAAGGTTTGGTTGATTTCGGCGACAGTGGAGATGACGGGAGCGATTAATTGATCGTCGTGTGGCGATGAATTGGCGATGATTATGCCGCTTTGTATCTATACTGACTTGCTTTGATTGGAAGAGTCCGATTCTCTCATACTGATCTGGAGCTACCGAAGATACCCATATACCGAACGCCTCGCTAGCCCATTGAGATACAAAAAAGTCGTTCCTTGACTAAAAATCCAAGCTGTAGAGTGGAGAATCGCAAACCCGAGCCGCCCAGGCATCAGAGTCAAAGACAAAGAAAAAGAAAGAAGGAACCAGTGTCATGCTAATCGACAGCCTCAAATGCAGTCCTCGCGATCCCACCCAGCCGGCTTGTTGTGCTCAATGCCCTTCGTCGGATGCGGCCTGCTCTCATCCTTGTACTTGCTCACATAAGGATTCGGGTCGTTCTTCTGATCCAAGTTTCCAAGAGTGTGGTTGACCTCGCGATGCTTGCTCTCATCCGCGCGGATGTACAGCAGCAAGTCTCTCATCGAGCGCTTGCCCTCCGGCATATTCCAGTACTTAACCGCAATATCAGGCGCAATCATCTTCTCCCACTTCGGCAATCGTCCTGCGTCCAGGTCCGCGATCTCACGCGTGTACGTCAGCACGGCCTCTTCTTCCAGGTAGCCGACGAAGCGGTGGCAGGTGCGCGGCGAGATCAGGTAGGAGACGAACATGGCGTTGAAAAACATGCCCTGAGCGCCAAGCACCATCAGGCGCATGAAGGGGCCTGGCTCGGCCATCTTAAGGAATGTGAGCAGATGCATTCGTTCGTTGTAAGATTCTTCGAGGAGAGTCTCGATCCAGCCGTTATCGCGCTTCATGCGGCGCATGCTGTGCAGGTGGCGCAGCATGCCAGCGACCATGCCCGGCACGCCGGCGACGGATTCGAGGAAGATGTTGCGGATCATGTATTTGCGCTCGGTCATGCCGTATTTCTGCTGCGCGGCTTGGGGGTCTCTCTGGCCCAGGGCGACGGCTTTGTCGTGCTTGTAGCCTGTGGCGAGATCGAGGCCAAAGCGCAGGACGCGCACCATGGCCATTGCCACTTTGTCGGATGCTGTCTTTGCTTCTCGGTGGGCGACGACGACTTCGTTCATCTGTGCTTCGGTGTACACTGGATGCGACCATGCTGCTTCAGTGGTTCGGATGTGTGGCGCGTCAGGCGCAGGGAAGAACTCCCTCATCGCGGTCGGGCGTGTTGTGCTGAATTGTCTCCGTGGTGATGTGATATGCTGCGCGTAGACGAGGCCGGGCTTTGAAGCCCTGCTGGCGATGTGGGTGCCATTGAGAGTCTTGAAGACCGAGGCGGCGGATTGCCTGGTCAGGATGGTGTTGTGGCCAATTGTTCTTGTGCAACTCATTGGTATGATTGGTGAAGTTGGTAGTAGATCAGTGTGATTATGATGGGGTGTGTTATGGTTGTTTGGTGTTTGGATGGTGATGACAAACAAAGGAAACGACAACAGACCTGAGACCGGTCTTCTACTTAAGAGCTGGCGCTCGAGCGATTTACTTGCTCAGGTGATATTTTCTGTACGATGATGACTGGAATTAGGCTACGTGCATTCGCCGTCAGATTGGTGGCACAAGCTACTGTGCACAGGAACAAGGGAAGCTATCGGGGCGATAGACGGAGCTGAGGTCGGAGCGGAGTGTCGCTTGGTCGGAGGCTTGGTCGGACCCAAGACAGAGAGCCGCGTCCGACTTGAGCTCGCCTGCCGCAAACGAGCCGCTTTGTCAGGTCGATTGCATGGGAATTTCTTTTGGGGTCCTCGTATTCGAATTGCTTGGGGGCCCTTTTATGGAAGTATTGCTTTGTTGGGAATACTATTACTATGCGGAATGTGAGATCCTTCACGGCAAACAAAGGTCATCTCGGTGGCCAGCCATTCACGGCAGACGAAGGCCATCTCGGTGGCCAGCCATTCACAACGAGCACGCATTGTAGATCCAGTTGGCCTCCGCACGTGATCCGGATGAAGACGAGAATCCTTCGGGATGCGGGCAGCAACGGGTCGCTGAGGCTGTGTCTTGGTCAAAACGCGTGAAAGAAACCGTCATCACGAGCAGATTTGAGGCTCTGCTTATTACCGCCTACCTGGATTTTATTGCCGCTCCGTTCATTCGCTGGCTCTGCCGTTCAATCTATCTTGAGCCCTAACGCATGTTGCCATGTGCTCTGCTAGGTCAGCAAGCCTCTCAGCTTCTCAGCTTCTCAGCTTCTCAGCTTCTCAGACGCCGTCTCGCTGTTTGATCAGCTAGGGCAGAGATGCCCACCGCGTAGTGACAGTGTTCTCTTCTTGCACTAACGACTTACAACGCGTCACGAGGATGCTCATCGATATTGACGGAGAGCACCCAGATCCGCCAATCGAAGAAACAGTCACGATTCGCTAAAGTGTACATTTCTGACGCACCAAGTTCTAATACAATCCCTTTACTATCGCCACGCTAACGATCTACTGGACTTGGTACCACGATGAACATGCTCAACGCCAATATATCCTGCAATAGTATGCCAGCACATTAAGACATGGCATGGCTGTGCTTTCGGATGCAAAGATCTCTACTTATGGGTACAGATCCGAGCAATCTGTACCAAGACTTGTGGCTTCGCCAGTCACGATGAGTCTTACGCCAAGCGTATCACGGTCACGTGAAATCACTCATCGTGACGGCTGATGTCCGTTGTCGGACTCGGATGTCAAGCTCATACCGTCGAGAAGAATATATAGAGCGATGCCATAAACATACTTTGATAGACAACAACAAATACAGATCATCGAGAGCATCGCTCAGGCCTTCATCAAGACACACTAAACTCATCACTACACTTCTTTTACAACTTAGCCAATCAATGCCACTCGTCGGTGTCACAACCACAACGACAACAGCAACTATGGATACCCAATCGAACTGGGATGCAGTCTCTGCTTCTCAATCGCAAGACCATATCAATCACAGCGATGCCAACGATTTTTTATCGTCTAGCGTCGATTACGAATTCGACGAATTACAATGTCTATTCTGCGATCGATCAAGTTCGGACTTGGAACACAATCTGGAACACATGTCCAAGGTCCACGGATTGCATATCGTGACCTCTAACCTGCTGGTCGACACCGGATCTCTTCTCGCATACTTCAATCTAATCATCTCATCCTATCACGAGTGTCTTTACTGTGGAACGCAGCGAAACACTCGCCAGGCTGTGCAACAGCACATGACCGCGAAGGGCCACTGCAAATATGATCTCACAGCCAAGGATGCCGAGTTCAGAGATTTCTACGATCTCTCGTCATTGGAGGCTGAAGAAGAGTCGCAACGCAACCTGATCGCCACGCGTATTTCAGACATTGAACTGGCCGCTACGCACAACAAGTCAAGAAACGCACGGTCTTCAAGGCATTCGAACAAGCACAACCTCGATATCACATTTTCACCGTCAGAGTCGGAGTTCACGTCCTCAAGGGACTCCCCAGCGCCACAAAGCGACAGCGACACCAGCCTAGACGACAACGAGATCCTCCCCAACCCTTTGCGCCAGCTGAGCATAAGAGAGCAAAAGCGTGCGTACGCGCTCAACAACCAACTATCTCAACTCCGTGCCGAAGATCGGAGGAGTCTGATGCACTTGCCTGTTTCGCAGCAAAGAACGATACTCGCGACCCATCACAAGCAGATGGAAAAAGCGAGAAGGTCAGAGCAGACGCAACGAGGTAACTTGGAGAGCGCAGGGAACAGCTTTGCTCGTCTTGGTACTATCAGACTGATTCGGAAGCCTCCTCACACCGGAAGGGTGCAGACGTTGAAGCGCTGAAGCCCTGAAGGTTCATAGACATGATAGGACGTATGATAATGATTCGTTTGATCGCTCGATACACTATGCCCACGAGAAATGCTCCATGTGCAAGTAGACATCATTTCTCCCGCCTCTGAGAACTGCGAGCTGCTCGGCAGCCACCGCGTTGGACACGTCGATCTGCATGCTCGCCGGGCCGCAGACGAAAACACCTAGTTGGCCCGCCAAATTCGATGATGTTGCCTCTGCATGGACTATGCTTGGAAGTGACGGACGGCCATTCAGGCGCTTCATAGAGTTGGAGCGCTTCATATCGGACGAAGAATCCGAGCCGGCGCGCTCGTTGCCATCCATCGCTTCTTCATCAAGCTTAGGTATATGGTGGCTCGACACTGCTTCGGGCGCTGTTTCTCCGGCTCCAGTGTAGTACATCTCGATCTCCAAGTTCGCCGGGACCTTCTCCAGGCTGAAAGTGGCTAGCATCTCTTGAACTGTCTCGTCGAACCATTGGTTTGTCTCGGCATCGCGTGTGACTAGCACAATTCTTGCGCTGCGAGACAAGTCGGCGGCTGCGGCCTCACTCTGTTGCTGATGACGGAGGAAAGTGCTGATCATCGGAAGAAGCCATCCGGCGCCAGACCCTCCTGCGACGACAAGCTGCCGAGGGCTTCGCTGAATCTCTTGTGAGCTGATGCCTCCGTAAGGGCCATCGAGCAAGACTCTAATTGTGCTGTTGGGGTGAGTCTCCGCGTGCTTGGCAAGTCGGGCGGTGAAACCTTTTTGAGGGCGGATGTAGAGGACCAGTTCGGATGTTGTCTTGTCAAAGGTGCTGTTGTTTGCTGGGAGCGAGCACGCAGTGAAGGGGTGAATGGAGAAGGCGTGAATACCAAGCGACATGAAGCGGACGAAGAAATGCTGTCCAACACCCCAAGTGGAAGTGGTGGGGATGCGAACGCGGATGAAACCGTTGGCAGCAAGGCTTACGCTGGCTTGGTGGTTGACACCGTGCTCGAAATAGATGCGAGTTTGGCGATGCAGCCATGACAAGGAGAACAGGACGCCCGTTGCGATGAAGTAGTCCCTGTGTGTTTATTAGCATCGTCTTGGTTTCGTTCCAACTTCATAGAAGCTTACCAAGAGGTCAGAGTGTGGTCGCAGTGGAAGAACACGAAGAGCGTGAAGATCAGCGCTGCCAGGAAATGAGAAAACTTGAACCACTCATAATCCATAGTTCTGTGTAAACGTTAGCGAGACTGCCTCAGTAAGACGACGATCGACTTTCTACTTACCGCAGTGGTGAGATAGAGGTAAATGTGAGGTATCCTTGCGCAATGAGTGCTATGACTCCAGTCCAATAGAAAACGGACGTGTCCCAGTTTTCAACCATCGTTCCTTGGGAGACGTTGAATATGATGAACGGGAAGGTGTGGATAAGCGCTGTAATGAAGCAAGCGTATGATATCCATCGGTGGAAAACTTGCAGCTTCTCGTGGCTGACACCTGTCAGCGCAGTGATGAGGTTGCTCTTGCCTGCGGTAGCGAAGATGAATGGCAGACAAGCCAGGGAGAGCCATCCTGCTCGTGTAGCGATAGGCGGCGAGTTTCCCCAATGGCGACCATCGTTGCTTGGCCAGTAGTAAGGCTTTGGCGCGAGTGTCATGCAGAAGAAGTAGATGATTCCAACTGCACCAAGTACCAGAATGCCCAGCGGAGCTGTCGTCCAGTTCAAGGCACTGATACGGAACGCTCGGTAGCTAAGGAAGCGTACGGACGCGCTCGACAATCGAAACGTCTTCGTCGTGCGCACTGAACGCGATGCCAGTATATTGAATAGGTGTCCAAGTCCGAAGATTATGATTGCGACCATGAAAAAGGCTATGGTTGGCAACGCATAGTGATGATCCGCTTCGTACCTACATCGCCGATCAATACCTCGAAACCGATTGTGTTTTCTCTGCTGGTTGACCTACCAGAATCTCCAGTAGCCAGTCTGGTAGTTACATAGAGCAGTATCGTTGAGCTTGCATGTGTAGGCTCGTCCACCTTCATCGTGCAGGGTAATTGGTTTGTCCAACCAAGGCGTGCCAACAGGCATAATCATGCCGTCCATGGCTGCTGCGTTGCTAGGCGTTGCAACTGCTCAAAGTTGTGCGTGAGCTAAAAAGGCGTCGCAATCAGCGGCCAGCGTTGCTTCTAGCAAGACATCATCGCTAGAGTCTCGTTGGACATATTTGAAAAAAGCAACCAAGCAACCACAAGCCGTTCAGGCCGCCGTTGGGCAATGCTTACTCTGTTGATATTAGGCGAAGGGTCAAGGCTAATCGTCTCGCCGACTTGCCACATGGAGCAAACCATCGACATCGTCCAATTGAATGATAGAAATATTTTGAAGGATCGCGACCCTAATGTGCTTGAAAGTGCGGCAGAGGATGATTTGGTTTAGCGTTGAGCAAGTTTGCGCAGCTTTGCTTTACGAGACCTACTGTACAGAACGGCTACCGGCTCTTGAGCTCCACGTCACACGAGATATCGCCCTAGACGCAACTTACAATCATGTGTGGAGCTTGTTGTCGATGTCTTATATACATTAGGCGTTCTGGGCTGTAAGCACTATCTCCAGTGGGGTTCTGTGTCTTCCAGTGCATCGAGTTTGCCCATTATCATCAACGACTAACGAGTCTTTTCTGGCACAACAACACCGACAAATGAAAACTCAGATCGTCGCCAAAATGGACATGAGCGGCATGTCAATGCCTTCGGGCTCTGATTCCTCTTCTTCAAGCTCGATGGACATGTCCGGCCACATGATGGGCATGTCGGAGATGATGACGGTCTTCTTTACATCAACAGGCACTCCTCTATACTCGAAAGCTTGGACACCAGGTGGCGCAGGTACCTACGCTGGGACTTGCATATTCCTCATTGTGTTGGCTTTCATCTTTCGAGGGTTGCTGGCCCTGCGATGCCGCTTCACGGAGCTGTGGAACCGATCAACAGGCGAGGCCTTCTAGAGAAACACCTCGGACTTGGAACTCGGTGCTGTCGGTCAGAAGAGAGAGCCCTGGAGGATTGATGAGGCTTTGACAAGAGCGATACTCGATACTGTCCTTGTAGGCATGAGCTACTTGCTGTAGGTGTTCTCGGTCGTGAATTGTATAAGCCTAATGAGCTGACATTGAGTATAGTATGTTGGCAGTCATGACCATGAACGTCGGGTACTTTATGTCTGTTCTCGGCGGTACATTTTTGGGAAGTTTCGTCTTGGGCGGATGGACCTCTGCAGCGACGCATTGAGCGCGCGTAGGGTGATGAACCCTGATCTTGTTTGATTGCTTTCAGTGGTGTCATGACCGCAAGTAACACCTTCTTCACTGGTGAAGCGATTCAAAAGCATGCAATCATCGCACAGAATAGTCTCAGACTTGGGTGATTGTCTTGTGTTCGAAAGACTGACAGGTTTCTTCGTGGCTTGCAGGAACCCATGTGCCTCTTGCCTCAGGGCGGAGCTTCGTGATTGGCTGCCAATCCGCCATTCGTCTGGCTCCCATGTATGTCATCCGTCCAATGCACGATATTCAATGGTACACATGCTATATGGGGGTTGGCATGGGAGCTGCAGGTGGTCTCGGCTGTCACACATAGCATCTCCTGTAGTCTAGGTAGATCTGGTCAACATCCGTGTGACTTGTGCTGTAAACACGGCTGATGACCATGCAATTTCGGACGATCTGAAGTGGGACTACGTCTGGGATGAATTCAACGACCGTGTGTCAATGGTTCCAAAGAAGTGTCGAGTGATTTGAAGGTTCTTGGGGTGGTGGTTTGGGTTGAAGGATTATCATTGCGTCTGAGACCGTGGCGACAGGTTGTGTGTTTCCTCTCTGATCAAGTGAGGTGCAAACTTTATGCAGTAGCAATATCTCCGTACAAGACATCATGAGCGAAATCAGCATTGCCCAGGAATTTGTGGTACTCCTTTCGACTCTCGATAGGCACATGTCAGCGTGCCATGAGAATATGAAGACATTCAGGTTGATCCAGTTGGATTGTACCAGACATACTACCCCAAACCCTAATGTCTCGATTTATCTGTTAGGGTAGACCCATACCGAGGCATGACGTCAAGCTGCAGGCAGCAACATTGGTGAAACGCCCTCTTGATCACATGCAACTACGCCAAACCCAGACACGAAAATTGCAGGACCACATATACCAAACGACTTGTACCAACAACTGGCGCAATCTAATTTTGGAGCACATTTATTCATTACTTCGAGCCTCCTTTATCCCTGACCACGCCCCTTCAAGCGACTACAATACCTACAACACTCGAGGCAGGCAGGACCTCAACACCAACCATGCCCTCCCAAGCAGCCTCGCGCTTCATACGCGCAAACTTCACACCCGCCTTCTTCTATCCGCTCAAAGGAATCTACTACTTCGCGACCCATCGCTCGCTACATCCGCTCCTGCACAGCCGCCTACTACCATTGACCGTGCTGTCTACCGCCATCCTCGCCATCCTCTTCCTGGCTGCCTACATTCCACTAGTAGCCTTCCTAGCCCTCTTCCACTTCAAGGGTAGTGCCTGGGTGAACGCGACCTTCTTCCTGCTGGGTGCCGGAAATCTGCTCATCGCATTGCTGTTCGAAGCTATGTTTGTCGATCATACACAGGTGGACATCTTTGACGCCGTGATGGTCGCGGAAGGATACGAAGACTTGGTCAAGAGCCGCAGGATAGTGGCAGAGGACTATGACGAGAGCGATCCCGTCAAGCGACTTGGTGCACGAGAGAAGGGCGCCGTCTTCGCGCCATTTTCATTCAGGCAGCTGTTTGAGCTGATGATATTCTTGCCGCTCAACTTCATTCCCTTCGTCGGTGTGCCGCTCTTCCTACTCTTGACTGGCTACCGTGCTGGACCACTTCTCAACTGGCGGTACTTCGCGCTCAAAGGCTTCTCAAAGCAGGACAGGAAGAGTTTCATCCAGAGGAAGAAGAGAAAGTTCGAGTACATGTGGTTCGGCACGGTGTACATGATCTTGCAGCTGGCGCCGGTGCTCAGCATGCTGTTCTTGCTCACTTCGGCGGCCGGGTCAGCGCTGTGGGCCGTGAGGATTGAGGAGGAGGAGAGGGCTGCGTACGAGGCACGAGCCGAGCGGGAGGCGATGCCCGAGGTGTATGCAGATGAGCCTCTGTAGAGTCCTATAAACTGGATACATTCTCCACTAGCGTCATACTGACCAACATACCATTCCTGTATAAGGTATTCGGTCTTTGCGCATGTACCTCGGAGACATCTGTCAAGCACGATGCAGGTGAGATGCCGCAGAGCAAGGATAGATGCAGTAGCCGAAAGCACTCTCGATCCAAGAGGCTTGCGCAAATGTTCGATGATTTAACGTACCTGGCGCTGGAATGATGATCGTAAGGTATTGCGATGTCAACCCTGAAGTATACGAGTCCTTCTTGGGGTGTTCATACAGAGAGTGTCCAGTTTTGTAATGTCAGTCATTGCGAAGACATGTGGTTGCTCATGATGAATCGACCAAATGCAAAGTGTCAGCAAGCTTAACGAACGATTGGTGTGATCTTCATTCTCTCTGCAATCTGAGATCCCCACACATCGTCAAGCTTTTATGTTCCCAGCATTTTTGAGACTCTTCAAATACTATGTTCGCTCCCTCTAATTCGTGCCATCGGCATCAGCCCCATACTCAAGCAATATCTTCACCATTGCTTCATTTCCTCTCAGAGCCGCGGGTAGTGTGGGGTTCGGGCCATAAAGCATTTGGCATTGACGTCAGTTCCTCTATCGAGTAATAGTCTCGTTGTTCCATGCTTCATACATGTTTGCGTCTCGGGACCTGTAGCAAGCTCAGTCCACTGCCTCATGAGCATCTTAGCGCTTTCCTCGTTACAGACATGGTGTAGCGCTATAAAATTGTCGTCTGATTCGGCGTTCACGTTGGCTCCGTAATCAATCAACAGTCTTACCATCGCTTCGTTCCGAGCACAGTGCAGTGCCGTAGACCCTCTTTTGTTTCTGGTGTTGACATCAACGTGTCGGTGCAGCAAGAGCTTTGCTACCTCAAGCTGGCTGTAGGTAGCCGCGTAAAGTAGCAGTGCTCCCTCCATCTCGTCAGTGGCATTTATCAGGTGTTTGGCCGCAGACGTGTATTGGAGTAGTGCATCTACTATATCAATGTGGCCTTCTACTATTGCGTGGACTATTGGGATATGGCCCTTCGAATCTCGCCTCAACATATGAAATCTTTTCGATGACCAGCCCGACGACATGAGATGTTATTAGCTCGTAGAGGTCGTACCCGCAGTTTGTGCCAGCCAACTGTTCAGTCGGCTCAGACCAGCCCCATCATGCAAGGCGCAGTGCATGCAGCTTATCACAACTGATTTGAACCGAAGGAGCAACACCATGAGATCTTACCGTGACTGCTCCCTTGGCCTATACAGCCAAATTTTCCAATTGCGTCTGCAGCTATCTGCGAACCTTAGTCTGATCAATTCCCAATTCCCAAATCAACCCTCCACCATGTCCGGCGCCGAAGCAGTAGCCCTCGTCCTGGGCATCATCTCCTCCGTCATCTCCGTCATCGAGGCCTCGCAGAAGGTGTTCGACGCCGCCCGCGATGCCAAAGGCCTGCACGAAGCCTTCAGAAAAGTTGCAGAAAACGTGCCGCTCGTGCTCGGCACGCTGCGAGCGGCAGAGGGAGTCCAGAAGAAGATGGAAGGGGAGTGGCAAAGCTCGGGCGACGCAGCCGAAAAGCGAGCCATCGAAGCCGCCAGCAAAGAAATCGAGCCTGTGTTCGAGACCTGTGAAGCGGACGCGCGAGCTTTGCGGGATATCTTCGAGAAAGTGGTGCCTGGTAATGAGGCTACTCGGACCGAGCGATATAGGAAAGCTCTCAAGACTGTATTGCCGGGCAAGAGGCATAAAGTCGAAGGGCTGATGCAGGAGATTCTTGAGAAACTGCAGCTGCTTCACACACACCACTACTTCAAAGCTGCCGTCGACATTTCGAAAATCGGTGCTGGGATCGAAGAGCTGCGTACGCTCGGGTCATCAGACCCCGACCTCGATGCGAGATATGTGAATTCCGGCTCTGGTCCTCAGAACATTCACACCGGCAGTGGGAAGCAGTTCAACAACACGATCAGTGGCGGTACGGGCAATTCACAGCATATTGCAGATAGCCAGACGTTTAATTATCCCAAGTAATGACAGGAGTGTCTGTAGTATGAAAGGGTATAGTGTAACTATGGTATATACAGCAACATCTTCTCACCCAAACTACTTGCAAGCTCACAAGTAATTACCCTATCATCTCCATCGAGGATAATACTTTAGTCCTCATCCTGGTAGCTGATCTTCCTCATCTCACCCAACTTATGCCTAGCAGCGCTGAGCGCGTTCTCGAGCTGCAGGATCTCGACCTAAAAGCACAATGATCGTCAGTAACCTGTTCCAAATATTCCGAGGCGAATGAGCAAATCTTCAAAAAAAAACATACCTGCTGCTCCATCTGGCGGACCTTAAAGTCGTGCCCGCTCAACTTCGAATAATCAACATCCTCGCCATCATCGCGGTTCCTGTTCTCGATGATAGCTTGCACCTGCTTGACAAGTCCACGGCAAGCGCCGGTGACAGCCTTGCTGGCGTCCTCCAGCTTCTCCTGAGTCTTGCTCATGAAGCTGGCCTTCACTCTCGACGCGGCGACAAGCTGAGCGGTGGACGCGGCAACATCGTTGGAGGCAACGATCAGCTGCTCGGGGCTGTTACGGCCAGAGATGACGCCATCGGCAGTCTCGATAAGCATGTTTGTGGACATGGCGACGGCTTTGGCAGCGGAGATGAGGCCTTCGGTCCAGCGGTTGTTCTTCTTGTAGAACTGTGTGGCGCTCATGCTGCTGCCACGGCCTTGCTGCACGATCTCGGCCTGCGATGAAGCGGAGGCCTTGATTAAACGTGCAATGGCGTTTGTGACGGCGATGGCGGCTTCGAGAATCGAGTCATGAATCTTGAGCTCGTATGAAGTGTATTGGTCGCGCTTCTTGTTCATGAGCTTGGTCAGGCGGTCTGTGGCAGCGTCGATGGCAGCAGCGGCGTTGGTCATCTCGCGGTCAACAAGCTCGCCTAGGTCACCAGACTGGTTGGTAACCTTTGTACCCTTGGGAGCGAAGGCGTCAGCAAGCTTAGAGAGGTTGTTGAGGGCAACTTGGACGTCGTTGTTCTTGTTGATGACAACGTCTGTCTTCTGCAGATCCTCGAGATCAGACAGGCGGTACGACATGATGCCACGGAAGAAGTCGACTGATGAAGATGCACTCCTGCGTGCAGCATTGATGAGCTGATCGCCCTTCTTGTCGTCGGAGGCGAAGCGAGTCAGACCCTTGGTGTTGGAGAGCACATCGGCGATAGCATTCGAGAAGGTGTGTACGGTCCTGATCACCTCGGCGTGTGTTGAGTTAGGACCATCAGCAATGAAGTTATTGAATGCTGTGCTGAACTCCATGGCGCTTGACTGGGCCTTTTCGATCTGGGATAGCACGTATGGACCACTGGCACTCTGGTTACCTGCTTGCATGCTGCTGTCGAGCTCGTAAAGAGAATCATCAACACGCTGCACACCGGACTGCAGCACCGAGTCAATGATGTCGTTGATCTTGCGAATGTTGTCCAGGAGCATGACGTCGATCTGCTCATCCATCGCCTTGTCTGTATCTCCACCGCCCTCGCGCAACTCGGCGAGTTCGAGGAGCGTCTGGTCCATGCCCTGCTTGTAAATTTCGAGCTCTTCCTCCTTATCGCGCAGCTGGCGCTCGAGATCGGATGAGCCCTCGCCAAGCTTCATGTGAACGTCTTCCAGAGCTCTGGTCTTGTTGCGAAGTGCTTCCTCCAAGTCCGCAATCTCACGGTTGTGTCTTGAGAGCATTGCACTGAGCTCAGAACCCTTGCCTCTCTCAGAGTTGTCGGCGCGGTCAATGGCCATTCTGAGTTCGCGCTTCAGCTTGTCAAGCTCGTCCTTGTGGCCGCCAGTAGTGCGATCCTTCTCGTGGAGCGCACGATCGCGCTCACGAATCATGTTTGCAAGCTCCAAGTTCTTCGTCTTGAGCTCACGCTCAAGCTTCTCACGTCTGTCAATGGCCTCCTGTGCGCTTGCAGCCTTCAGCTGTACACCCTTGAACTTCTGCAGCAGCTCGAGGTGCTCGTGACGAAGCTGGCTGTATAGCTTCGCAAGCGCCTCGTACTTAGTCCGCCAGGTGTTAACCTGCTCTTGTAGAGCGCGAATTTGATCGTCCTTGCTGCTGGTCTGTTGCTGGAAGTTGGCATTGATCTGTGATAGCTCTTGTTCTAGCGCCTTCATCCTGCGGTCGTACTGCTCAAGCATCAACTGATCATTCTCGTATTGTGCCCGTGCTGCCAGGTTCTGCTGCTCAAGCTCGGCCATGCGTCCCTGTGTCTGATCTGCGTACTGCTGTCGCTGGAGCTGCTCCTGTTGAAGCCTTTGCTGCTCCGCTTGCAAGCGCTGCTGCTCCTCAAAGTCCCTCTGAGCTTGCATTGCCTGCTGCTGCTGCAGCCTTTGCGCTTCTTCCCACTGGGCCTGCAGCCGAGCCTGTTCTGCCGCGAATTCATCTTGCGCCCTCTGTTGCTCATTCTTCCAGAATTCGTTGATTGGCTCGGGGTCGGTAGCTTGCGCAGGTGGAGGTGTGTCTCTGGGCTTTGTCACAGGCTCGTTCTTTGGTCGTGTTGGGAGCGCGGGTGCTGAATCCTCGTCACCAAGCAAGCTAGGCGGGTCCTGAGGAAGCTTGGGCACGGTGATCAAAGAAGTAAGGTAACGCAAGTTCGAGCATTCGTAGTAGAACCGCACCAGGCGGTAATGCTGCGCATCGTATCGTCCCCTGAGCGGTGACAGCGCCTCGTCATCTCCTAATGTGGTGTGCATGGCGCGCAACATGCTTGTAACAAACTTGTAAATACCATAACTCTCCTGCACCAGTGGGACCAGGGCTGAGATCCTGCACTCGTTGTTCGCGCCGCTACGGAAGTGCGAGTAGATCAGCTTCTGGAAGCTGTCGATCTGGTCCTGGAGGTTCATAAGATCGCTGATAGTCTCATAGCCCTCGTTGGGGTCATTGATACTCTTCAGCGAAATGTACTCCTCATACTCGAAGGTGCCGTTGAATTCCGGGTGATTGCGGTGGAAGTTCAGCTTTGAGACGAGGAAAAAGATGTACTCTTGGATCATAGGTGCGTATCCCTTCATGCCATCTCCCAGTCCCCCGACCGATCCACGCATCAAGCTCTCCAGCCAGCTGACATTGGCTTGCGCCTCCTTCAGCGCAACAGGGTGACCCTCCTGCAGCACCTTGTGTACGGTGATCAAAGCCTTGAAAGTCTGGACCTCGTCGGCTTGGATAGGCTGGACCTTCATGCCGCTCCAGAAGGACTGACTGGACTTGTGGTCCCATGTGTAGACAATGCATGCGCGAACATGCTTGCGCTTCGGGGCGGTCTCTTCGATCGAGGTGGCTTTGCGGATGTTGGTGGACAGCTCGGTCTCAGACTTGCTGAGGTCGACGTTCCGCGTCGCATTGTATGCCATGTTGGCGGGTACAGATGTGGTGGTGGTGTGTTATGTTGTAGTAGAGGGGTGGTGTCGTGTCGGTCGTGGCCTCGCTATGAGGGGAAGTGGTACGATGATGATGCGGGTGAAAGCAGACGTCAACGGTGCCTTCTTCCTCGCGCCGCTGAGACGAGGAGAATGGTATATTGTGGGTGTCGCCTCTATTATCGGCCAGTGTCAGCGCAGAACAGAGTTACGGCACAGCTCACAGCGAGAGTGTGAACAATTGCCCAAGCTGTCGCCTCGGAGCTTTCGCGTCCTTGGTGGCTGTGGCTGTGAGCTTGCGTGCGCACCCGACGCCAGCGAAAGGAAAGCCGGTTCGTCACCCTTCAACGTCATCGCCGTTGTTCTGACGAGGATGTTCCTATCCTGCCAATATACGTACGTCCTGAGTTACATTTTATCACTACGAAAGGCCAGCAAGCTTCATTCCTAGGCGGGCCTTTGCATTATGATTACTTGTCCATTTAACCTGCTGCCTGTCTGTCCACTTCCTCAGCATCGAACTCTCCGAGGTGTTCTCCCAGACGCGATAAATTTCACTAGTCGCTGGGCTCCCCAGTATTCTGCGATCGTTGGCCTGCAAAGCGTCCATTACTTGGTTGGGAAAGTTTCTGTTGTCCACCATGTCTCCTAGCAGGAAGAGATCGACGAGTGGACCCGTCAGCGAGCCTGTCACTTTGCTGGCGATTTCACTGAAGTAAAGCTAGTCCACGTACATCTCACAGATGCACGGCTTGACAGTAGGTAGGCGCACGATTCCTTCTTAGCCTTCCTTCCAGTTCCCAGAGCAGGCACCCTCGAGGGATTTGGAGCTAGGGTAGACAACGTCTTTGTGAACGACAAAGCGCTGTTCCTCGGGACCGACAAGAACTGAGATGGTGTCATTGTACTCATAGCTAGCAAGACGTTAGTATGCCATGACGCGAGCGGGATAGGTCGAAATACTCACCATAGGCGCTTAGTTCGACAGTGGTTGATGTTGTCCTCAGTTCTATTCTCACGCGAGCGCTTTGTCTTGGCTGGTGTACCTGCCATGATGATCATGAGTCCTGGCTGGGTATGCTGCCAATATCTCCACGAAAGGAAGTGTGAGAGGGCGAATGGCGTGTCATGAGGCAGGTGAGCGTTCAAAGTGAGCCGCGCGTAGAGAGCATGTGAAGTGCATTGGCCGCGGGGCTGCAAATGAGCAGGCAGTCGCGATCGCGAAGTGGCGAGAGCACGTGAACGCTTCCTAAGAACACCTCCCAGCTGGCTTCGCCGCCTCGTTGGCTTGATGCGGACCGACAAGGACTGATATCGTTTCATCGTAGTTGTAGCTGGTGTGTGTCAGCTCGGGTGACTTGTGATTCGATATCAAATGGTTTCTTACCGTAAGCGCTGGCGCTGGCGGTTGTCAACCTCATCGTCGTTACCTTCTCCAACCTTACGTTTGGGTGTTGCTGGTTCGACCACCGTCGACATGGTGTCTACGTCTCAGGGAATGGCGAGGGTGATCTTGTTGGAGCGGTGTAGGGTTGACAACCACGGGACAATGGTGCAGACCCAGTATCCTTATATTATGCCAAAGCGAACAAAGCATACAATATATGCGCTTTGCGATCCAAACGCAAATATGATGAGGGAAACAGTGCTCCGATCAAAGCATAATGCCTCCCTCATCGTCCTTGTCTTCGCTTTCTGTCCTCCTTCTCTTCGACATTGGTATCGCTTCGTTTGCTCGTACGACGTTGTGCTCTTGTTGCTTCGGTTTCGGTTTATGCACATCCTTGGTCTGCTTTTTATCACGAGGCTTCACCTCTTTCTTCTCTTTCGGCGGCGGCTTCACCTCCTCCTCGTCGACCACCTGCACATCAACCTCAGGCCATTTCTCTTTGACCTTCCCCGCCAAGTAAGCAATCCCCCAGACCTCACAAAGCCGATGACCGACACAAACAACTTTCATGCCTTTCTGCAATGCAGCTTCAAGGCCTTCGTCTCTTATAGCGCCTGTCAGATAGAGCAGACTGCTGCAATCTTCCAGCGAGGGAGCGAGGCCAGCTTCGACAGCAATAGCGGCGACACGATCGACCTCCGCTGGATGGAAAGCGTTCATGCAAGCGATGGAAGTGATCTTGCCGGGTTTCTTGACTTGCTCTTCGGGTGATGCATCGTCGTTGTTGTTGATGACTTTCGGAACAGAGTCATCGAATCCGAACCATCCCCCCTCTCCTTGGAGGTTTCCAAACTGCGCAATGATCCTACCTTTGATGTCATCGAATTCCAAGTCATCCTTGCCTGTCTCCCCAAACCCGGCCACAACTCCGATCCTCCTACCTTCATCGCCCTTGTACCCAACAAGCACTTTATGATCTTGGACATTCGCTCCCAGCCGTTCCATGAGAGCTAGATTATATCCCGTCGTCAAACTCTCATCAAAAGCCTTATGTGATGTCCAGACGGTAGTGCCATGTGGCAAGCGGCCACGCGTGAGCGACCAAGGCCGATGCAAGAAGGCGGCTGTTGTGAACTTCTCTCGACCTCCTGGTGGAGGCCTAAGCCTTTTGGGTACAGTAGCTGAAGCAGGGGCGGCCTCCGTAACTACATCGCCTGACGAATGGTTCAGTGGAGGCGGAAGTGGCGAAGCGCCAAGGGCGGCATAGACGCCTTCAGTGGGCGTGATGCTCAGCACCAATTTTCGAACGCCAGAGTGGGCGGGTAGAGAGCGAGGTGGCAGGGGTCGGGGTTGAACACCAGGTGTAGTTTGCTTTGGTTTTGGCCTGGGTGGGAGAGGGGAGTGGTATAGCCATGGCACCTCTGCGGCAGCGGCCAAGGGCGATAGTTGTGCAAAGTCTGAAAGCAGGAAATCAGAGAGGGCTGGTAGTGATGGCAATGCAGATTGTGCCTTTGTCAGGCTTGGAAGCATGCTAGTGGTCGCATCGGGCGTTTTCTTCGCTCCCGTTGTAGCTGTCGAAAGCGGCGGTGCAAAAGGCTGAGCTAGAGGGTTTGGTTGCATTGCAATCGGCAAAACGAGTCGTCTAGATGACGATCGCGGTTGGAGCCCAGTTCCGATGTCCTCCAAGAGATTCAAATGGAGAAGTTGAGTTGGGGCCCCGAGTTTTGATATTTTCAAGACTATCGGAAGCTTGATTGAATCAAAACCTAGAGAAGTACTCGTCCCTCAGAGTTGGAAATGGCGGTCTTCGAGAGAAGATCGACAGTATCAGATCGTCAAGGTGAGCCTCAATCAGCTGCCGAGAAGGCCCAATAACACGCCAACCCGGACTCCGTCAATGTAGCAAAGTCCAGACAAGTCTAGGCAGGATGTCCAAAGACAATGAGAAAAAACCCTCCCAGTGATCCACGACCCTAGACCGATCAACGATGAAGATCAAAGCCAATAAGAAGTTGCACGAGCTCCCGAGCTCGAGATAGTAGAAATGATAGATGTAAGTTTCCCATGTCAATGCGAACGCAACGCCATGAACGCACCGTTCGAGACATGTGCATGTATGACGTCAAGGCCGTTGAATTTGACCACAGGGCTGCCGCCAGACGACTCGATCACAGGAATCCACCATCCTTGATCGACTATAAATGCCATGTGGGACTGATCAGGGCTCAGGGCTCATGTATTGACCTGCCGTAGCCTTACAAACGACATCAAACATTATCAAGAAATTCGTCCAGTGCACTAGCCACCGCTTCACCGTACCATCAAAGCAGGAAGCACCTCCCTGATGAAGCAACAATACAAGACAGACAAACCAAGGCTTTACAGACCATTAGATTATAAACTATGAATAACCTATGCACAAGGCCCTCGGCTCAAAAGAGATCTCGAAACTTTCCAGTCCCGGCCGAAGAAGAAAGACCGAGCGGCAGAAGAAAAAAACCCGAATGATCATCTCTTTCCTTTTCTCCCTGGACACAAAGTGAACGCCCACTCCCAAGAAAAAAAGCCAAAGAGAAACAAGTGATCGCTTTCAACCTTCCGCTTTTCGTCTCCTAAAGGAGAAAAGACAAGTCAAGGCGTTGATGTATATCAAGCTCCAGCGTGCACCTCATGTACACCCAGTAGCATGGACGAACGTGAAAGAAGAGAGATACAGACAAGGAAAATTTCGTAGTCCTAAAAAGCGGACGTCCAGCGTGGTCTGAGGCCACTACCAGAAAGAGAAACAGAAAGACAAGGAGACTCGCTCGCAGGCAGACAGACTGAACAAAAATTAAGAACACGACGAGATTCCAGCTCCGCTCAAAGTTCCATCGGATATCTCCCAGAGGGCGTCAGTCCGGTCGCGACACCTCCTCCTCTGGGCAAGGGACCTCCTCGGCGAGCGCGGCCTCCTCGAGTTGACGGCAGGCCTGGGAGACTAAAGTCTGGATTAGCAGCAAGGACGACGTCCTCGCGGCGGCGTTGGGCAGCGCTGGCGGTAGAGCCGTTCGCATATGAGCCAGGCCCTGGTCGCCAGGCTGGGTTGATTCCTCGTTGTGAGATTGAGGTGAAGTGGGAGGTGTCGCTTCCGGTTGGAGAGCGCATACCGGCAGGGAGGTTTTCATTGGAGTCACCTCCGCTGGCACCGTGCCCGTCTTCTAGAGGTGGTGTGCTGTTAAGGTGGTCAGTCTGCGTCACCGCTGGCGGCCCGAATGGTAGTGACGACTGAGAAGGAGGAGAGTGGTTGAAGATAGTGGGTATAGGAGGGTTCGAAATAGGGGAAGGCATACGGTAGGCAGCGTTGCCGCCTGGTTGCAACGCCGATGGTAATCCGCTTGCCCGTTGGTCTGCGCCGGTATCTACGTGTGGATCGCTCGCAAAGCGCGGGTCGACATCCTCGTAGTAGTGTTCGGAGCCGCCACGTACGTGACGAGGAGCCGGCTGGTTGTGATGCTGTGCTATTGGTGAAGGCGGGGCTGGTGAAGCACTGGGGAAACCGTGAGTGCCGGCGAACTCATTGGTTGATGGGATGGCGGACGTAGTGTTTTCTCTCAAGGGCGGTGATACAGGGCCGTTAGGCTCGCCTCCCTGTGCCCAGCCTGCGCGCGGTGGAACGTATCTAATCAGGTTAGCACTAGTGAATATGTTATTGAGCAATGTTGCTTACTGTGAATTGACACCGCGCGAGTACATGCTGGTAGGGCTGGTAGGATCATCATGTGCGCCGAATTGGCCTGGCTGACCGTTTCCGACTGGCTGGTCTTGCTGCAGACCTACCATACCGCCGACGTCGCTATCGCTGTCCCTCAAACCGTAAGGCGAAACTTGATGAGGTACCGCGCCGGGTGGGCTGCCAGTACGTTCGTCCATCTCGATAGCCTGGCCGATAGTCTCGCTACCGCTGGGCGAAGGTCCTCTTCCAACGAATTGATCTTGCATGGGGTTGGAGCGTTGTCGTTCCACAGGCGCCAAGCCACCTTGAGGACCGTAGTAAGGATCTGCACCATAGCCAGGCGGAGGTGGTCCGCGAGGTCCAGGTCCTTGGGGACCGTAGCCGCCACGTCCTCTGCCATTCCATCCAGGAGGTGGTGGGCCACCACGGAAACCACCTCGGGGACCATAACCGCCCCTTGGTGGACCATAGCCACCTCTAGGTCCATAAGCACCTCCTCGAGGAGGGCCGTAGCCACGAGGCGGAGGGCCATAGCCGCCTCTGCCTCGCATGTAACCAGGTGGGGGAGCGCCGCCACGTCTCGCAGATCCGTTCGAACCAAGACTGCCTTGCGAGTTGTGATGTCTGAGACCAGGCGGTGGGAGTTCACCAGCCATGCCAGCTGCCATCATGGGTGGGAGAGGGTTGCCGTACTCGTCTCTGCTTGGTCTTCCTCCACCCATGCCTTGGTCTGCGCCGGGCCGTCCGTTCATGGGCATAGGCGGGTGGCCTTCTCCATAGCCGGGTCTGCGCGAAGCACCACCGGTGCTTGCAGAGCGGATGCTAGGGTCCCTCGCTGGATTCATGGGGTTCAATGGAGTGCGGTCATCGTTGCTCCTGCGGCCGCCGTCCTGACTGTTGGTCTCCTGGCGCTTCATTTCGAAAGTAGCAAACTGCGCAGCCTTCGGGTCATCAATCTGAGTGCTACCGCTCATGGGTGGTGGGCTGTCGGCTCTCGGGAGCTGATCGGCAAGCATGCGCTGTTGGTTGAGGTTTTCGTAGTAGTTTTGGCCATTCATGTCCGCATTCTCGGCGATACGCTTCTTGCGCGCCTTCCTGCTCACAAGCGTACGGCGCATAGCGCAGGTGACGACACTGGATGCAACAATGAGAATTGTAGCCGCAAGCATGATCCAGCCGCCCCATTCCACGTGTGGCACGAAAAGTAGGATGTCAACCAGGAACGCCAGAAGAGTGATGAGCAAGGTTGGGATGGTAAGAATAAGAAGGGCCAGGAGGAAGCGAGGAGAGTGTCCAGGCGAATGGAAATGCGCAGCCACGGCCAGAGAGAAACAGATCAAGACGAGCAATGCTGCAATTGGGTGCACGATCAAGATGGAAGACAGACTGGTCCGAGTCGTTGAGGGCAACGAGAAGTCATCAGCATTATCACCCGTGAAGAGGCCGTCTACGGAGAATGATCAGTATACGCGCGGCGATGTACCCACTGACAGCAACATCTTCTTGATAGAAAGTGTCACGTGGCCATGCTTACCTGTAGTGTACCCAATCCGAGGTCCCTCGCATGTATCATCATTGCACCAACCAAAGACGCCGAAATCATAGCCTTGATAACTGCCCAAGGGAATCTGCTTGATGATGGGTGTTGATATGGTACTCAAGAGCAGTAGCACGAAGGCTAAGAAGAAGATGATCGCCAAAGGCGTCGCAGGGCGCAACATGATGGGTGATGTTGGCCGGGTTCAAACGAGTGTGGTGTAGCTGGAGTGGTGGTGGTGGTGGTGGTGGTAGTGGGTCGCGCGACGGCCAGGCGTGGAGCCGGGGAGACGGTGGTCGGGGCTCCCAAGAGGAGGGCGAGAGCGATTAAGTGGACTGGTACCGGTGGTCGGGCATATAGAAGAATGTGTCGCAAGGGCAGCGCGGGCGTGGTATATGGAGAGCGCGCGGTATAGTGCTGGAGTGAGGGCACCACGACCAGTCGACAGTGGGCGTTGGCGTGTCGAGTGGATTCGCAATAATGCGGCGCAGTGCCAGTGCCAGTGCCAGTGCCAGTGCCAGTGCCAGTGCCAGTGCAGTCCAGCCAGGCACTTTCCGGATTATGCGGGGAATTTCTGTCTAGCTCGAGTAGGCGAAGTCTATTAATCCCGCCGTGCAAGTATGCAAGAATTATTGATGGAGATGGTGTCGCTAAACAGGGTGGTGGCGAATAGTGAGGATGGGGGATGGGGGATTGGCGGCGGAAAGAGAGGCAGAGGCAAAGGCAGAGGCAGAGGCAGCCTGCGCTCAGCATAGGCGGTGCGTGGCGAAGTCGAGCGAGCGAGGGAGCGAGCGTGCGTGCGTGTCGCGCCACGAGGGAGTGCGCGTTTGAGAGATGAGGCAGGCACGCACACACAAGGCAAGAAGACTACTAACTTACTGTACTGGCTGGTGGAAAGCACGTCCACAACAGCGCGTGCCAACGCCTAGCACCACTCACTCCACTCCACTTCCATCTGCACCTTCTGAGGCTAATTGCCCTGCTTCCTTGATACAGTAATGCTCATGCCCTCGAGCTACTCGCCGGTGGTTTCACACTCCCTTCCCACCGACGCCGCAATGGTTGTTGCATTGGCACTTGTTGCTGAACACCGTCGTCGTCGTCCTCCTCCTCCTCCTGACTTCCATCTTTACAGCCATTGTTCTCAGCATGCCATGCCATGCCATGCACCACGCCTCTCGCCCGTCGACTCCCAACTGAGCAGAACTACTGCAGCCACACCATCGTTTAAGATTGCATGTCATTCAAGAACCCTGCCTACCCCGGCTTAGGTCCCCCGGCCAATCACCACCCTCTTCCCATTGGGTGTCGACATCAGTGTTTTCCTCGCCGCTACCGTTATCATCTGGTAAAACTTCGAACGGAACTATAGCACGCAACCTCGACCTGTCATGTTACACTACTGAAAATCCTGGTGGTCGCTCCGACATGATTGATTTGCGCACTCCCTGATGCCGTACCCAGTGTTCCCGTGCACAGCTATCTTACCGACACATGCGATACTGCAGCTCAGCGGCAGATAACATTTTCTGGAGAGTATCGCAATTTCTCCAAATTAGGCGCGTAATAGTGAGAAAAGCATATCTGCGGCCGTGCTGGCTACTGTGAATGTCACCGATGATACTATTTCTCTGTATCTCTATTGTGTAAAACCATGTCCTGATACTGATACTCGACACAACAAAGGCGTGTGCAGACTTATGAGCACGGAGTACACACAGCTTAGTGGGCCTCTCATCAAACCAAAAGCTGAGTCAACTTATTGTTTCAAGTGCTTGTACCGTGCCATGCGTGACGTGTATATATTGGAAGGCGCTAAGCAAACCAAGCAATGAACAACTTTGGTACCTTATAATACATATATATCGTTCTTCTGAGAATCGATCCTTTGTTCACTCCCACCCAACCTGACCAAGCTAAGAGTCTGTGGAGCAGTACAGTCGGACTCAACGATTCGAGATGTGGCCGCCAATTCGCTCTCTCTTAGCAGTATGCCTCACAAATCGAAATCACTCACGACGACCATCATGGCAGGTGCTCAAGCTCTCAGCAACATCTCCTCTGCTCCACACAACTTCTGCGAAATGCTCAAAGTGTTCAGTCGCATGCTAAGAAGTAGCCTTGATCCACTACCAACGCACATCAGCCCCGCTCGGACCTACCAACCATTCGCACCACCACTCGTGCGCGTAAATGCTGCTGCTTCCTGCAGAGACGCGACAAAGTCACGCCATCATTTCTGTTGTATGCCCGAAGATCACTTCTTGTAGGCACTTGCACGACCGTCCCGTCTGCTTCCTCCAAAAAACCAAATAGATCGGCACATTTGCTTCTGTTGTTGATCCCCGCACTCTGACTGAGACAATCTCGCGGGCTACTACTTCGCCATGTTTCTGCTCCCAAACGATCGTAAGCCTCGCGGACACTCCAGATCTAGAAGTCGTTCGCGTTCGCGAGACCCCAGTCGGACGCCGAAAGCGCCCTCACCGCCGTCAATTGAGGATCCACCTAGCAGATATGACTACCCGCCGTCCAGTTACGCGGACCAAGGATACGCTGGTAGCACTGTGGCAGCATCTTCGTATGAGGGTCGCGCTCCGGGAGATGGCTCTAAAGGCAGACCATCATACCCATCACAACGCCCAGCAGACCCAACACCCTACCCACTGGACCACGATGACTTCACCATGGGTGGCTGGACGGACTTTCCTCCATCGGAGAGGCCTGGCTATGTGCAGCCACAAGATGAACGAAAGTATGCTGGCAGGTCTCCTGGAGACTCTGATGATGACCTAGCATATGGTGCGCCGAGCCGAGCGGGTTCAAGGCATGCATCTTACAGTGCAGACTACCCTCCGCAGCCCAGCTATACAGCCAAACCTCGGGAACCCACATCTTCGGCCAAGTACCGCTACGCCCCTCAGACTACCTCTGGTGGCTCTCAATACTCGACCAACTCGTATGAGCCTACTCAAAAGTACCAGTATGCCCAACCCCCCGACAAGCTCACGTACACCAACAAGCCTGTGACTTCACAGACCACACCGCAGTACACTCAAACACCACCTCAAGATACCCGCCAGAGCCTCTCCCGAACTTACAGCCAGAGCAACACAAGCTCGTCTCAACGAGATGCCAGAGTCGTCGAAATCAGGCCCAATGGATTGGAACCAGACCGCGACTCTCGAAAGTCATCGTCTAAGTCGAAATCAAAGCAACATCGCCTTTCCGTCGGCACGCAGCAACCGCAGGGCCTGGGAAATCGCATGGACCGCTTGAGCGTGAGTGGCGATAGGCCCGACCTCAGAGGTATGGGTACGGGTGGTGCCCTTCCTCCTGGAAGTCCAATGCTTGAAGCCTACCACGGCACTTACCAGCAGCTCTCGCCCATGCCTTCCGCTATGCGTCTGGATGATGACGGTGAGCTGGATGACCTCGCACCTCTGTCCTACAATCCCGGCAATGGCAGCTACGATAAGTTGTCTCATGCAAGCTCGTCCAAGAATTCCAGGCGTGTGGTGATATATGACCCGGAAGCCGATGCCGCCACACTCGCGTCTACCCTCTCATCGCGCAAACCCTCAGCCAACCCCGTTTGCGATGTGTTGCCGCCATTGACCCACGACCAAATGCTCTCCCTGCGCAAAGAGTACAAGAAGCAAGTCAAAATCCAAGGCAAAGGCATCAACCTCTCCAAGCACCTCAAGCTCAAATTCCCTCCTTCGTCTACAAATTTCGGGAAAGCGGCGTATGTCACCTCGCTCGGCCGAGCAGAAAGTGAAGGCTACTGGGCCAATTTCTGGTACCAATCAGCCTCCTCTCGTCGTGAGCTGCTGATAGAAAGTCTCATGGGCCGCTCCAACGCCGAAATCCGCGAGATCAAAGACGCGTTCAAGGACAAGCGTTACTCTGACAGTCTAGTCCGCTGCATGGAGAAGGAACTCAAGATGGACAAGTTCCGAACGGCCGTGCTCATGGTTCTCGAGGAGCGAAGGCAGGAGGAACAGGACGTCTATCCACCCGAGTACCGTGACCGCGACGTCGACATCCTCGCGAAGAGCATTCGTGCCGGTGAAGGTGGCGAGACAGCTATGCTGGAAATCATCGTGCGACGCAGCGATGCCCACTTGCGCGAAGTCCTGCGCATCTACCAGGACTTGTACGGCGAGAACTTTGCGCGTGCAGCGCTGAAGAAGTCGGGAAATTTAGTCGTAAGTGGAAACCATCCCCTTCCTTCCACCACTCCTCTATTTCCCGCAAACATATATCTAACCGCCACCCCAGGGCGAAGTAATAGCACACATCCTCAACGGAGTCATCAACCGCCCCGCCCGCGACGCCCTGCTCCTGCACCACGCGATCAAAGACGTCGCCGACCGCAACCAAGCCGACGAGCTGCGCTACGAGCTCTTAATCTCGCGCCTCGTGCGTCTGCACTGGGACCGGGCACACCTCGTGCGCGTGAAGCGGGCGTACCAGGAAAAGTACAAGCGAGCGCTGGAAGACGACTTGGAGGATGCCACGAAGGGGGATTTGCGAGAGTTTGTGTGGGAGCTGGCGAGGACGTGATGGCGTGAATCAACCGAGGTGTGGCGACTACTTCGGTGTACTACTGCGCGTATGCTGCTGCGCCTTGCTCGTGCGGTACACTACATGTACCAGTCCGCGAGACTCGGATCTTCACTGTGTCAATCAATGGTGGCAAATTTTTTTTTTTTTGGAAACCTTGCCTGAAGGCGACACCATACCCTTATCAGATAGGAAAAAGCATGACATATCACGCGCAACGAAAGCGAAGAATTGAACACCTGCAAATCAGCAATACCAGTGCCAACAATGACGCAGTATCAAACGCAACAATGAGCCATACGTTGTCATCATAAGCCATCATAAGCCATACAGATGTAGATCCCAATGAGTCTTCGTGATCCAGACCAGGTTCATGATACGGGTTGACGATCCGTCACAGTCACGAGGGAGCCTAACACATTGTGAACAGGTCAAATGACCTGCTGCGATCTTCACGACGGTGAGTTGTTCCTTGCTGGCGCTATTGTTAGTGAGGGAGGATGTCATTCATAGACGTCATGGGGTAAAGTCTATCGTGGTGGCACGGATTCAAGGGTCATGTCAGAGATGGGGGGAGTCGCGTGCTCATGCAAAGATGGAATGAGGTTGTGAGGATTTCAATGTATGGAGTTGGGAACGAGTAGGGAGACGGACCAGTTATGGCGCATGTCGTGGTTGAGGAGCAATATGCAAGCCACTCGGGTTGTAAGCAATGCCTGCCACATTTGCAGTAGCCTACCTTTGCAATCTACAACGCCATCAACGTGGCCGCTCTTTGCATAATCACATTGAGAGAACAGATCGAACGGCACCAGTTTTTCAGGCTTTTGACGATCATCTTGTAATTTTTTGTAGGCGAATTCAAAAACAAATCCCAGCCTCATGAGCAATGCATGGTGGATGGAATCATCAATGGCCTGAAAAACAATACCCGCGACATCCTCACTCTGCAAAAACAGAGCTTCGCCGAGGACAATGTTTTGGAATGCACATCTCTCCTTTGCCGCAATGCATATTTCTCGTTCGATTTCGTACACCGAAACTCCACTCCAGAAGAAAGAACAAATGTGTGTGGCGCGTGCGGTAGTCCGGTTCCAACATCTTTCATTCCATTGCTGCGGCACTTGGTATCGTAAGGCCCGGACGACCCAACTCGCTGCTAGGACAGCCGTCGTCGACCATTCCCAGCAACTCCCAGGCCGTCCCAGCCGTGCCACAATCCCATTGAATGTTCCGTTGGTCGCATTCGCCACCGTTCACTACTCCTCCAGATCCATCATCGTGGCGAGTAGTTTACTTCCTGCGGAAAGAGCAGCCCTCGGTAAGACGGGCCTTGCCACCGGTGGGCTGGCAGAGGACTTGGGAGCAGCCGGCGCAGACGACGACGGTTTGGGCGTGCGAGAAGACGGTGGTGATGGTGAAGCAGCCGGGGCACTTGACGTCCATGAAGAAGGAGCGGGGGCCGGGCACAAGGGTCTGGCGGGCGATGTTAGAGATGCGACTCAAGGTGGCGACTCGGGTGTGTTTGGTGGTGGGGTTATACCTTCAGCTTGTGCTGGCGGGCCTCGTGCTGAGGGCTGGGGTTGAGAAGGTCGACGGCGAGAACCTGCAGAGGCAAGTTAGCGGGCGGTGTCCGTCGGGGGTGGTATGATTGTCCTGGCGGGTGTGCCAGTGGGCGGTGGCGTTGTTGCGCAGAGTCTGCAGCAGTCGTGTGCTGGCCCATGTCCTCCTTGACTCCACCACCCAGTATGCTCCCAGCTCGTGTGTGCGACGTACCATGTTGGCGGCTTCCTGATTTCAATTGGTGATATCGGTTGCGTCGTGAATCGTTTTCGATGGCGTCGTCGATGAACTGGTATCGTGCGTCGCAGAGCGTGGGTGCGGAGTGGCGGCTTGCTTGATGAATTTCGTTCGCCAAGCCTGGGTTGCCTGAAATTCGAGGCAGCCACGACCAGCCAGTCAGCAGTCAATCATCAGTCAGTCAGTCGAGGGGCTTCCCGTCAGCGCGTCTCTCAGGGTCGGCGAAAGCGAGACAGAATGGCCGACTGTGAGTGAGCGAGCGAGCGAGCGCGCTAGCCGCTAACCACAGGTGTCTGTTGTCTCGAGCTGGTTCGCGGAGGCCCAAGTCCAAAGGGACAGACAGCGCTGCGCTTCACCACCTCGAATAATAAAATATACCGCCCGCCAGCTTGTTTATGACGCTCCGCTGAAGGAGCATCCTCGTTCGCACCATGGCTTACAACAAGAAGGACGAAGACGAGAACTCCGTCGTCAAGGTCGACCGCACCTCGGTCTTCCAGGAGGGTAAGCCACATGGAGCAGCATCGTCATCTCCATTGCATCCAGACCACTTTGGCTGACCAGTATGGGCAGCTCGTGTCTTTAACACATCGCCTGTATCGCCCCGGAAATGCCGCATCCTACTCACAAAGATCGCTCTTCTTCTCTTCACTGGTGAGAAGTTCCCGACTCGCGAAGCCACCGACCTCTTCTTCGGCATCTCCAAGCTATTCCAGAACAAGGATGCCTCCCTCCGCCAGATGGTCTACCTTGTCATCAAGGAGCTGGCCAGTACCGCCGAGGATGTCATCATGGTTACGAGCAGTATAATGAAGGACACGGCGATGGGAAGCGATGTCGTATACAGAGCGAACGCTATCAGGGCGCTGTGTCGCATAATAGACGTAAGTACAAGGGTTTGGTGGCATTTTGGTGGATGGAGATGCTAAAGATTCACAGGCATCAACTGTGCAAGCAATTGAGCGCAACATCAAGACGGCGATCGTGGACAAGGTTCCCTCGGTCTCGTCCGCCGCACTGGTTTCCTCATATCACCTTCTCCCCGTCGCAAGGGACATTGTGCGAAGATGGCAGAGCGAGACTCAGGAGGCAGCATCGACAAGCAAGTCATCAGGCGGTTTCATGGGCTTCGGCGGATCCGCTTCCCACGCAATGGCCGCATCCAACACAAACTACATGACACAATACCACGCCATTGGTTTGTTGTACCAGATGCGATCACACGACAGAATGGCCCTGGTAAAGATGGTGCAACAGTACAGCGTACAGGGAGCTGTCAAGTCACCCGCAGCGCGCGTTATGCTGGTCAGACTTGCTGCCAAACTTGCTGAGGAGGACCCTGGTCTACGGAAACCCATGATGAAGCTTCTGGACGACTGGCTCAAGGACAAGAGCGAGATGGTCAACTTCGAGGCCGCAAAGGCTATCTGCGACATGCCCGACCTGACTGATGCCGAGGTCGGCCAGGCCATCCACGTCTTGCAGCTGTTCTTGACTTCACCACGCGCCGTCACCAAGTTCGCTGCCATTCGCATCTTGCACCAGTTTGCTTCTTTCAAGCCTGATGCTGTGCGCCAATGCAACCCCGATATTGAGAGCCTGATCTCCAACACGAACCGCTCAATCGCCACATTCGCTATCACCACTCTGCTCAAGACCGGAAACGAGTCCAGCGTCGACAGGCTCATGAAGCAGATCAGCACTTTCATGTCCGACATCACAGACGAGTTCAAGGTCACAATCGTTGAGGCTATCCGCACACTTTGCCTCAAGTTCCCGTCAAAACAGGCGGGCATGCTCGCTTTCCTTTCCGGCATTCTGCGTGACGAGGGCGGCTACGATTTCAAGCGTAGCGTCGTCGAGAGCATTTTCGACTTGATCAAGTTCGTTCCTGAAGCCAAGGAGGAGGCACTTGCTCATCTGTGTGAGTTCATTGAGGACTGTGAGTTCACAAAGCTCGCCGTTCGTGTGCTCCACCTGCTTGGTGTGGAAGGCCCCAGGACTGCGCAACCCACAAAGTATATCCGCTACATCTACAACCGTGTGGTGCTTGAGAACGCGATTGTGCGCGCCGCTGCTGTCACCGCTTTGGCCAAGTTCGGTGTTGGACAGCAAGATCCCGAGGTCAAGAGCAGTGTGCACGTGCTACTGACTAGATGCTTGGATGATACCGACGATGAGGTCCGCGATCGTGCGGCACTCAACCTACGATTGATGAAGGAGGACGACGAGCTTGCGGGCAAGTTCATCCGTAATGGTACGCATCTTTGGTCTGTTCCCTTGAGATATCAGCACACTAACAGCATTTCCTACAGACTCTATGTTCTCTCTTCCTATCCTGGAAGACCAACTTGCCCACTACGTCAATGGCTCTAACGCCGAGGCCTTCGCCGATCCTTTCGACTTCTCCAACGTCCCTGTCGTCACCCGCGAACAGTCACTTGCCGAGGATCGCACCAAGAAGCTCACCACCGCAACCCCTACACTCAAGGCTCCCTCAGTGGGTCCCAAGAAGGTCGATGCCGCCAGCGCTGCACAGGCCGCAGCCAATGCTACTGTTGCCTCTCAGAAGTATGCCCAGCAGCTACAGACCGTGCCCGAGTTCAGGGAATACGGTGTCTTGCTCAAGAGCTCTCACGTCGTCGAGCTCACCGAGTCCGAGACCGAATACGTTGTCAGTGCTGTCAAGCATCTCTACAAAGAGCACGTCGTCCTCCAATTCGACATCAAGAACACACTCTCAGACTATGTACTTGCCGATGTCTCGGTCGTCTGCACACCTTCTGCCGCCGACGAAGAGGATGAAGACGCTGCCTCCGAGCTCGTTGAGGACTTCATCATCCCCGCACCCCTACTCAAATCTGACGAGCCCGGCACCGTCTACGTCTCCTTCTCGCGCCCTGCGGAGCCTGCCTTCCTCGCCGCGTCTTTCACCAACGTTCTCAAATTCACTCTCAAGGAGATCGACCCCACAACT
Organism: Cladosporium cucumerinum; assembly: GCA_023634325.1. Lineage (NCBI taxonomy): Eukaryota > Fungi > Ascomycota > Dothideomycetes > Cladosporiales > Cladosporiaceae > Cladosporium > Cladosporium cucumerinum. The sequence continues at coordinate 850,634 of JALDQA010000012.1, read as the reverse complement.
CAAGAGCCCGAAGAGTCTGGTTACGAAGACGAGTACCAAGTCGAGGATCTCGAGCTCGCCGGTGCAGACTACGTCCTTCCCGCCTTTGCTGGCAGCTGGGACAACATCTGGACCGGGCTCGCCGATGCGGATGCTGCGGAGGAGACTCTCCAGCTTAGCAACGCAAAGAGCATCCAGGACGCCGTCGAGCTGCTCGTCAAGACGCTCGGCATGCAGCCGCTCGAGGGTACTGAGATGGCTCTGTCCGGCTCCACGCACAGCCTTCGCCTGTACGGCAAGAGCGTGAGTGGCGGCAAGGTCGTTGGACAAGTCCGCATGGCGTACAGCGCACGCAGCGGCGTAACAGTCAAGATCTCCGTGAGGAGTGAGGAGGAAGGTCTTGCTGCGCTGGTCGTTGGAGGCGTGGCTTAAGAGGCCTACGAGGTATCACAAGGCGCACGATCAGACAGTGTCGTCGGCTCGCAAGCTAGTAAGAGTACACTGCCTGTACTTCCGACGCCGGACTTGAACGCAAGGCTAGAGGGGCTCGAGAGACGGGAGCAGCGCTTGCGGCTTATCATGGGTGGCGGGGGCGTTCAGAGGCGCTGAATGGGGAAGGTTGTCATGGTGGCAGGTATGGATGCCACCTGCACCTTTGCTCTTGATGTTTTAGCATGTTAATTGGTCTTTGGTATTTACACGAGAAGAAGAGCAAAAAGGCATTGGAAGGAACTTTGAGATAGAGAAAAGTATGGGCCTTGCTGTTGTATGTTACGTCTTCACAGTTTTCAATAGTGAAGTCCTTTAGCCTCGACGCGCCGAGATCAATTCTCAAAACTCAGGTAAGCAAACGGCAATACTCGGTACGCATTTTGTTGCGCTGCCCTTGACCCAAGCAGGCTTAACATCCACACCCAAGCATACTGCGTCCCATCTCTGCATCTACAAACCGCTCTGGCCAGTGATCTTGGTGAAGGCCTCACGGTACTTGCTTGCGGTCTCAGCCACGACCTCCTCGGGCATACCGACGCCGTCCTTGCCCTTCAGGCCGGAGTTGGTCAGCCAATCACGGAGGTATTGCTGTAAGTTGTCAGCTTGGATCCAAAACGTTACATGGACAATGGTCTAGATGCGTACCTTGTCGTAGGAAGACTGGCCCTTGCCAACCTCGTACTTGTCTGCGGGCCAGAAGCGCGAGCTGTCGGGGGTGAGGACCTCGTCGACGAGCACGATCTCGCCGGCCTCGTCGAGGCCGAACTCAAACTTGGTGTCGGCGATGATGATGCCGCGCTCTTCGGCGTACTGCCTGGCCTAGGAAATTTCAGTCAGTATTGTCGAAGTCAACATCGATCGAACAAGGACCTACCTTCTCATAAATCACCAAGCTAGCCTCCTCGACCCTCTTCGCCACACTCTCACCCACAATCTCAACCGCCTTGTCACGGGAGATGTTCTCGTCGTGCTCGCCCTGCTCAGCCTTAGTAGAGGGCGTCCAGATGGGCTTGTCGAGCCTCTGCGACTCCTGGAGACCAGCGGGCATGGGCATGCCGTGCACGGTGCCGTGCTTCTTGTACTCGGACCATGCGGAGCCGGTGATGTAGCCGCGCACGATCGACTCGAGGGGGACGATGGTGTGGCGACGGACTTGCATGCTGCGCTTCTCGAGTCCGGAGCGAGCTTCTGAGGGAATGGTTGAGGGGAGGTCGGCGCTCAGGAAGTGGGTCTTGAGAGAGGGCATCCAGGTGGCGATCAGGTTGAACCAGTGGGCGGAGAGTTGTGTGAGGAGGGCTCCTTTGGCGGGAATGCCCTGTTATAGTGTTAGCATGCAATTAATATTTTTTTAGGACCCTGTAAGCCCTTCACAATGGTCGTTTGCGTGTCTCGATGTCTTGTGCATTTTGGGATCTGAGTTGATCCATGGCGGTTGAACAGCTTCAAGATTGCTGCGTCTTGCAAGCCATTGCACGACATCGCAATAGAAAAAAAAACGAAAGACTCACGTTGTTCAGAATGACATCGTATGCAGAGATGCGATCAGTCGCGACAAAGAGCAATGTCTGGTCGTCGATCTCGAAGATTTCGCGAACCTTGCCGGATGCGATCTTCTTGATGTTGTACTGGCTGAGATCAACCTTGGTGACAGCCGCGTTGGAAGCCATGATGTGCGATCTTCGACGTGTGTTTATCGTATTTGTTGCAAGATGTTGTCTTGTATGGTGTTGTGGTGGGTCGTGCGACTCGAGCTGGCTTGTGACTGGAGTCTTGATCTTTCTTCGTGCGAAGTCGGAGAATTTGCGTCACTGGCAGGGTCTCTTCAGAGCGCCTGGTAACATTCAATGTTGCACATGTCTTTACCCTTCACGCATGAATAGAGCCCGACCAACCAGTAAATTATTTTTGAACACACAGACCAAATACGCAATCAGAGTAGAAATTCGCCCGGGTTATTTTGTCTAAAAAGTCGAGACGCTACGAGGTTTCTACATCTCTTTGTGTGCTGCACAAAGCTTTTCATTGTACGCCTCGAGACCTAGGCCATCGACAAGTATGTACGCCCTACTAAGGCTAGCAATATCTATGTTCCTGGTCCCACGATACATGCTGTATGTAGTCTCTGGTCGCTTCCATGTGATCTCTACAGCTTGCAACCAGCATTTTCACCAGACGCGAAACTCTGCCATTCGATCTCCGTCCTCGCGAAAGGTCAAGTTTGCTTGCATTTGGACTTTTTCGGCGCTCAGCACAAAACAAACTTGCTTGTGTACGGATCCCACCCAAGGATAATGCTCGTCGTCATCGACGGTGAGCTCGAGGCTTCTAACATGCGCACGGAAACGTGCTCGCACGCCACGGTCGATGGACGCAGATTCTAGAGCATCCTGGTCTTCTACCAGATCAAGCTTGAAGCGTCGAAAGACTTCGTTGGCATACAAATTGGGCAGGTTCGCATCGGCATGTCGGCTCCGTCGTGTAACCTCGACCCAGTTCTCCATCGCGCGCGGCAAGCTGCCTTTCGTGACTTGATCGTAGTCCGTCAAGAAAACATAGTATCCCCAGGTTGGCTGCGGGGTAAATGTCACATCGTCTCGCCATGCGCATGCCTCGCTATGTCTGAGCTCCTGCAGCAGCCTCGCGTTCTCGTATAGCGACAACGCTCGAATTCCTTCCAATAAGCATCTAGCTCGTACCCATTTCAATTGTTAAAGGCGGCATAACTCGTGTCAATCGCGGTCCCAGGGCCAAACAAGCGAACTGGAAAGGCTTTCTTCCGTGGAACGGGATGTGAGGCCAGCTTCGGGTCTGTTGGCGTCGTTGGTCTTGGAGGCGGTGCGCGACGTCCGGTCATGTTCAGTGTGGTTGTAAAAATGCTGGTAGATATCCTCAAAAGCCGGTCACGTGTGCATGAAGGAAGTAAATGTGCATGTCGGCACTTTAAAGGGGCCGTTGCATGTAGACGCTAAAGCAGGGTTTCCTGCGCTCTCGAGAAAGGCGGTGGGTACATTCCATATTTATCACATATAGTAACCCACCAGCATATATCAGTATGTCGTCCAGGACTCCTTGCATAGAGCTTGGCCGCCTTGCTCACACCCATCTCCCGCCATACCTAGTGGCAAGAAGACTCCATCTACAATCTGCCACATGTGGCGAACTCCTAAACCACTTCACTTCGACTCTACCACTTGTTGCTCTCCATGGCCGGTGATATTTCGGTGAAGCGTCCCTTGGAAGCGAGCAGCTCTTCGGGAGAACGCGCCTCCAAACGTCCTAGGTTAGCGCTCTTCAATATACAGACCATGCACGATGTTGATATATTTTCAGCTACGGCCATGAGTCCATCATCGCGGTCCTAGTTGGGTCGTATGAGCAACGATTCGCTGTCCACAAAGATGTGATATGTGCCACATCTAAATTCTTCCGCGTTGCATGTTCGACCCGTTGGCTGAAAGAAGGAGAGCGAGTTGTACGACTTCCTGACGTTCAGCCACTAGACTTCCAGGTGTATGTCCACTGGTCGTACACTGGGAATTTGGTGGTTGAGGACGACGTGACGAAATCAGACCGCGGCATGAACCTCGCGAGGATTTACATTGCTGGCGACATCCTGGACGATGTCAACCTCCGCAACAGTGCAACCCGTCTGCTGAATGCTCTGGTCATCGCCCAAGGCTTCTTTTGTCCACGCGTGATCCGCTTGATTTGGCAGAATACCACAAATTCTTCATCTCTGAGACGGTGGACTGTCGATACTGCGATCCTGGCCATCAATAGGAAAGACTTTGCGAAGAATGCTTCGCGCTATCCGGCTGAGTTCATGTCAGCGATGGCATTGGATGCCTTGCAACATATCGCGCCGATTGCGCGCAATGAGCGGGAACGTGATTTTACCCGTATGTTGCCAAAATATCTAGAGTCGGAGGACGAAACTTCAGAGTCAGCAACATGAAGCTTAGTAGATGTTGCTTGGGTGTTTATTTTTCCTGCGTAGAAATTTATGATATGAGCCTCTACCTTGTCCATCGTTTCGCACTGTTAGTACAACTTATGAGACTATGGCTCTACGTACGCAACTTCCATTCTTGACAGTCTCCTAAAATGCGCCTTCTTTGCCACAATCATGCCTTCCTCGAGTCTCTGTTTACAGCATGTCTTCGATATCGCCGGTTCTCCTCTTTCTTTTCTTCACACCTACACAAAGCATTCTCCGCGGCATTTGATTGTACATATCCAAAACATACACATACCCTCATCACCTCCTGGGCGGAGACCACACACCTCAGATCCCTACATCTACTCAAACCAACCAGAAGAAACAGCAAACAACATCAGTCATGAACATCCAGCCGCCCGTCCACGACCGATTCATCGTCACCCCTGGTACAACGCAGCGCGATGCTGTCCTCGCCGGACGCAAGCCATCGCTTGTCCCGGGAGGCCTACCAAACCCTGTCCGCAGCCATGCCGTCGCAGTATGCTGCTCCCGCTCGCCCCCTTGACTTGTCACCCTGCAAAGTACTGACACATCACAGGCTATTGGAGAGTTTCTCGGCACATTCCTTTTCCTCTTCTTCGCCTTCGCCGGTGCTCAGGTCGCAAACGAAGCTGAAGCCGTGACGGGTTCGGATGCGCCCACGCCATCGATCGGCGCATTGCTGTATATCTCATTGTCGTTCGGGTTCAGTCTCGCAGTCTGTGCGTGGGTGTTCTTCCGTATCAGCGGCGGACTGTTCAATCCAGCTGTAACTCTGGCCCTGACACTCGTCGGTTGCCTGACATATACGCGCGCTGCTGTAATAGTCATCGCACAAATCGTTGGAGCCATCACGAGTGCTGGCATTGTGAAAGTCTTGTTCCCGGAAGTGCGTCTCTTCCCCACTCCGCTCATTACAGCTGCTAGACTGACTGACTTATCTCGTGCCCACAGAAGTTCACCGTGGCGACATCGTTGGCCAAAGGCACAAACCTCGCCCAAGGACTCTTCATCGAAATGTTCCTGACTGCACTTCTGGTGTTCACCATCCTCATGCTCGCAGCGGAGAAGCATCGTGCCACATTCATTGCACCAATCGGTATCGGCCTTGCCCTGTTCGTCGGCCACCTGGCTGGCGTTCGCTTCACAGGAGGTCAGTCTACTGGCTCTTATCAACAACCTTTGTCCTTGACTCGGTCTTTGCTGACATATGATTTACTGCAGCCGGCATCAATCCTGCCCGTGCCTTTGCTCCTTCTGTCGTCAACGGCAGTTTCCCATCTTACCACTGGATCTACTGGATCGGGCCTATTCTTGGCGCGCTTCTGGCAGTCATTGCGTACAGGTGAGCATGATCTGTGCTTTGTGAAGTTGTTGCGGAATCAAATTAATTTTCTTGCAGGGTTATCAAGGCGCTCGAGTACGAAGCATATGGCGCCGTGGGCCAAGATGCTGATCACCCAGTGGTAGCCATTCCGTTGACTCCGGTCGACGCTCCTGTGGCACCAGCGGCACCGGCGGTGCCGAAGCAGACGGTCTGACTGGGCGTAGTCTGGTGATTCGGTTCATGAGGATGTGCTCTGGGGTACCTGAGATCTGTCCGACAAGGAGAACTCGCTCTTTGCAATGGAATATGGAGTGGAGGACGAATCCTGTGGGATTGACTGAGCCGCTGAGCAATCTGCTTCATCTTTACTCTTCCATAACTTCATCTACCTCGTGTCACAGCAGATAAACTTCCAATTAGCAGAATGCCCTACGAACCACATTTGTGACATCGCGTCGAGATGGAGTCAATCTTGACGCGCCGCCGCAACAGCAGGCTACGATGAAGCGGAGTATCGTCAGCGCCAACAATGTATTTGCTCAGACATGCCATGATATATGAGAAACAATCGTGATACGAAGTGGTCGATGTTCGATGTGGTGATGAGACAGCCCAGACGAAGCATCTCCACTCCCTGCGAAGCTCTGATCACAGCGTCGCTGGCTGGTCATCAAATTCCTCAGGCACTCCACCCCGGTCGAATCCGAAGCCGCCAACCTCGCGAACGTCCAAAGACACTCTTGCGAGAGCTCCCAGCACATCCGCGCACCACATCTCCGCTCCCACAACAACCCGCAATACCAACGACACAATGCTCGGCCTCCGCACCGCCACCCGCGCCTCGTCTGCGCTCCCCGTTTTCCGCAACGCCGCTGCCCGCCGCTTCAACTCCAGCGTCGGCGCGAAGGGCCTTGAGGGCCCTGCCGACAACGCCTTCAACCGCGAGAGGGCCGCTGTCAAGCAGCACGCTGCCGACACCTCTGGTAAGTGAGATTGGAGGCGGAGAGAAGGCATTGGCTGTAAGGGAATAAGAGGAGGCTCTGGGTGAGAAAGTGGAGGTTTGGGAGGAAGAGATCGGGACTTGGAGCAGCATGAGCAAGAACGAGGGATTCATGGCAAGAGTGGTACTCGAGACGATTGGAGAGGCCTATATGCAAAAGGATGCTGTTCAATTGCACATTGCTGACCACTGGCTTTCCACAGGCACCTGGCGCAAGCTTTCTATCTAGTATGACCCACTAAGCTTTGGTCGCGCACGACAGCTACTGACAAGCAAATAGCGTTGTGATCCCCTCCATCATCCTCGCCAGTGTCAACGCCTACAGGCTCTGGACCGAGCACTGGGAGCACGTTGCCCACGGCCCTGCTCTTGAGGACAAGCCCGAGTACCCCTTCCAGAACATCAGGACCAAGAACTACTTCTGGGGAGACGGTGACAAGGTGAGTTCTTGCGAGCCAGCAACAATTGCAATCTTGGTACACGTACGGCTAGCTGACCCTCTTTCGCAGACCCTCTTCTGGAACCCCAAGGTCAACTACCACAAGAAGGACGAGTAAATCAGACGCCCTCAAGATGACGATTAGTGTATGCACCATGGAAGGACTAGAAGCAGGGAAAGACGGTCAGCCTTGTTGAGACCGACGCTGTCCCGAGTAGGAAGCGATATATTTCCTATGTAGAAACAAGCGAGCACCCTTGTACAGAAACGCACCACAAATCATTTCGCACCTCTCCAGCTTCAGTCTGCTCGTCGAAGCATGACATGTCTCACTTCGTTCGCTCAATCATTATCATCCGAGCACTGACTCGTGGTGGAGACTTGTCCGGTTCTATATCAATCTCGCTGGCCTTGCATCTTCTCGACATTTGTAAGTTCCCCAGACCTGCTTGACCACCGCCTCCCAAAAGGTTATCGAGTCAAACGCCATGACTATATACCAGCGATTGGATTACTGGCATACCGAGAGAACTCCACCCGGCGGCCCTCGTCTCCTCAAATCATGGGTGTCACTTTAGTCGATCGACTATCATGTGCGACCAAGCGGGACTTGTGGATCTAGCCATGCAGTTTCACTAGGGGCGTTTATTCGGGTATACTACAGGTCTTAACGACTATGATTCGGTCTGAGCTCGCGCTTACCGACTTCGAGTGGATTTAGTTGTATATATGATTTCTCGAGGCTCTGCTTCAGCAACAATTCCACCAACGATCGCAGAAGCTGATATCGACTATTCTGGCCTTTGCGCTCCGTCGACCAAACTCATCGTGCGTTCAACGTTTCCTCGTTGTCGCGCACCAACTGCGCTTCCAAGTCCTGCGCTTCTTTGACGCCTGCACCATCGCCCAGCTCAGCGGCCAAAGCAGCTTTCATGATCAGAGCAGTGCGTTGTGCAGAGAAATCTTCCAATCGCGAAGACACTGTCAAAATTGTCAGTTACACTTCGTGCCTCCAAACATTATCCAGGGTAGGCTTTGCCCATAGCAGACTGCTGGGTGCTGGTTTTACTAGGATCGCACTTACATTCTCTAGCCCGTTCTGCCCATTTCCCAGCCTGCCGCAAGAACTTCATCCGCTCGGCCTCAATACTCGTCACTTGGGGATTAGCCAGCCCAGCACAGCTGCTTGTGAGAAGCAGGAAGAAGCGAGCGGAAAGATCAGGTACTCCACTCTCAAAAGCCTAGATGGAACAATGCGTTAGCGAACAGACCGCAGCACAACACAGGCCTGACGTCAAAGATATCAATATCAAGCGCAGGAGAAAAGACGTACCTGCGGCAGCGCCGCTTCCACTACCTCTCTCGCTGGCCCAAAATCGCCGACTTTGTTCAGGATCTCCGCCAAAGCTGCCAGCGCTTCCAGCAGCACGGGAACCAGGCCTGCGCGCTCAGCACGACTGGCTGCCCGTACTGCTATGCTGAAGCCTTTCTCGGGCTTACCAGCGGCAGCAAAGACACCTGCCTTGAAAGTGAGCAGATGCAGGGTCTGTGCAAGGTCGCTTGTGGTAGCAAGGAGGGATGTGATTTTGCGATAGGCGCTGGGCAAATCGGGCCCAGAGGGATGCATCAACAGAGCGATTTCGAGAAGCGAGATTTGGTGCGAAAGGTCAGGGTCGGATGTATGCGTCAAAGGTAGCAATTTCGACAAATGAATGTTTGCAGCGGCGAGGTTGGCGCTATCAGGGAACACAGTGTAAGCGCGGCGAAGCTGGGGCCTGCTCTTTGGATTGGATTGGCATACCTTCGAATTGCTTGAAGAAGCGCTATGAGTCTCACGAATGCGGTGATCCGCTGTTCCAGCTTCAACGTGCCTCTGATCTGGCTGTGGAGTGCAGCCAGTGAGATTTGAGCAGCAGCATATGAGCCATGTTGTGCCATCGAGTATGCGATTCGACATCGAGCACGAACAAGATCACCGAGAGAACATTCTTTTCCTAGGACGGCCTCTATACTGGCGTAATGGCGCAAAGCTGTGTGTGATTGACCTAAACGCATATTGTGGTTAGCGCTATGCTGTTTGGAAGTATGGTGGAGATGGCCGCGAAGTCCACAAGCGCGTAGACTTGCAACAGCCGTCGCACGAGAGACACAAATGTACGGACCTAGACGATCATAGATGGAGCCTTGAAAGATAGTGACCGCAGGCATTAGAGAATATGATGCGTGTTGAACATTGAGGTGTGCCGACTGGATTACATGCTCGAGAGCTTTTGGACTGATACCACCCTGCATTACAAAGAATGGTCAGCTTACGTAGAATGGTACATTGTGAAAGCTGTAAGTATGGGAACAAGCAACGCACATGTCTGAGCTCGAGCTTTGCCTCTTCCAACAAGGTACTGCTGACCAGACTCCAGTGCTTCCCGTCCTTGGCCTTTGCTTTGAGGAAAGCGAGCTCATCTTGCTCGCTGCCACCGTCGCCAGCGAGAGCCGAGAGGGACCGGAGAGAAGAGGCAGAAGGGATATTGTGCGCTTGACGGAGGTATAGTAGCCATGAGAGGGCAAAGTTGAGACAAGCTGTGTCTTGATTTTCTCTGGCTGGATTGGTGTTAGCCAAACTTGATACGGACATATGGCAAAATCGTCCACCAGTGCGGCCCACTTACCAGTAGCAATACACTCTTCCATCGTACCCAGAGCCTCCTCCCACCTTTCAAAGTCTGCATGCAGCACACTCAGATGCAGCAAGGCATACTGGTAGTAGACCTTGACGCCATCACCTTGGCCCCCAGGTGCAGCGCCCTTGCTGGCAATACTGTAGTCGAAGTATCTGTGCAGCTCCTCCAAAGCAAGGGTGTACTGTCCTGCCCTCCAAGCCTCGAAGAAGTTCATGAAGTGGTGTAAGTTCTGGGTATCAGAAGCTTGTTGGTGGGCGACAAGCCAGGAGTTCAGCTTTGCCTTGAGATCAGCAGGCACCCGAGCACCAAGCTTTTGCAGCGAATGAATCGAAGTGCTCAATGCTATGTCGATGTCGTCGCTGCTGGTCATGGGGGCCTCAGTCGAGGAGACGCCAGATATTGCGCCAGGCACGCTGTCTGCGTTAGAATCCTTGGAACCATATGCCTGCGCCGCCTCCGGCTGAGTACGGGCCCATGACTCCCATGTTGGCTCGATGTATGATTTGTATGCGTTTAGAAGGGCGAGTGAGTCGGCAAATCGGAGACGAGTCCATTCGACGTTGCAGCGGCGGATAAAATGACCAATGGGTGAGGCGGGCGTGACCTTCTTGTCTTCAGCATCTTCCGGTGTCAGAATGCCGTAGAGACGATCGAAAAGATGGTGCAGCTGGTCAAGATCGGCTGTGGTCCAGGCTGCGTGAACGAAGTCGTCGTAGTGTGTTCTTCCGGGAAAATTGGACGGAACGGAGGCCAATGATGTTGCAAAAGTTGATGCATCCCGGGGCGGACCTTCGCTCTCCTGGCGATTTGTAGCAGGATGCAGTTGTTGTGTGATCAACCCTAGCAATTTTGCGTCGGATTGGGGATTTCCTCTATTCTGGAGATAGGACTCGACGACTATGAGAGTACATATCTTGGCGGGAGTGAGGTAGCGAGCCATGACTGGAAGTGTTCACCCGTTGGGCTTTGCTTGCATGCTTTTGACCGGCTGCACAAGTTGCTGCTAAATCATGACATTGACACCGAGCCCTGTACCATTCTCACTTCCGCTGATATCTCGCGAGCGCTGCGTGTATTGCAACTTCCCAATCGGGATGGATCGAGCCAAACGCGCTTGCTGGCACAGTTTCTCGCGTCGCGGAAATTCGCCGCAGCAGACGTCATTACAATAATCAGCGACAACACTGAACACGGCGACCTTATGCGAAGAACTCTAATGGTCGAAGTGAAGACGTGTGTGGCCTGAAGAATACAGGACGAAATGGTGTGATACAAACCGAAACATTCCGCGCGTGGGAGACCGAAACACACCGCAAGGGACCGCTACCACTGGACAATGCTCAAGGACCACGAAGATGAGGCTCACAACATGGTACGTAGATGCATCTGTATACACTCATTTAATACTTCAAATCTGACTAGCTCTTCCAGGAATGTCAACGGTATCCGTAATCCTTTCTCTTACCCACCATGGAACGTCACCCGGAGCTTCCCAGCCATGTTCGACATTCTGGGCAGCGATATCGTGGTCATGCAAGAGTTGAAGATCCAACGCAAGGATTTGCGGGATGACATGGTCATGCTAGATGGATGGGACTGCTACTTCAGCCTGCCAAAGCACAAGAAGGGATACTCTGGCGTTGGCATCTACACACGCAACGCGACCTGTGCACCTATTCGTGCAGAGGAAGGGCTGCTGGGCGTACTGCCATCGCCTTCTGGGACCCCATACCACGAGTTGCCTGAGTCGCAAAGTATCGGTGGCTACCCCAGCGAGCTCCAGGTTGCCGAGCTGGGTGTCGATCCTGCTGCACTCGATGCCGAAGGACGCTGTTTAATTCTGGAGTTTCCAGCATTCGTCTTGCTTGGTGTCTACTCTCCGGCAAACAGTAACGGTCTTCGCGATGACTTTCGTTACGGCTTTGTCTGTGCTTTGGACTGCCGCATCCGCAACCTTACGCGCCTAGGTAAACGTGTTGTACTCGTAGGCGACCTGAATGTCTCCCGACACGAGATTGACACTGCCTCTTCGGCTGACGACATGCGAAAAAATGGTATTACTCACGAAGACTACATCTCAACGCCGAACCGACGCATCTTCAACCAACTACTAGTAGGTGGCGAGGTTTTCGGGGAAAGGGACGAAGGCAGGGAGAAAGGAGTTCTCTGGGATACCACGCGTGGCTTCCACCCAGACAGAGCAGGCATGTACACACACTGGGAGCAAAAGATCAATGCAAGACCGGGCAACTTTGGCAGTCGTATCGACTTCGTGTTAGTCGCGGAGTCGATGCGGCCTTGGACCAAAGACGCGAACATCCAGGAGGGCCTGCTTGGGAGCGACCACTGTCCTGTCTATGCCGACTTTCATGACGTGGTGACTACTCCCGATGGTGACGTCAAACTACTGGACATCATGAACCCCGTCGGAACCTTTGTTGATGGCGAACGTAAGCGCGCATGGAAGCTGCAGGATGTTCCTGCTTTCTCTGGCAAGCGCTTGCCAGAGTTTGACAAGCGAAGGAGTATCAAGTCCATGTTCGCGGCGCCAAAGGTTAAGCAAGAGCCTACAACGTCCCAACGGGTTGCCGGTGATATCAAGTTGGAGTCTGAGGAGTCAACGGACGTCAAGGTAGCGCCCTTCCAGCCTTCGCAGTCCTCGACATCCACCTTCGGCGTCAGAGAAAACACGACCAGCCCAGACAAAAAACGCAAAGCTACCATGACTTCGAAGCCGGCGCCGGCGAAGAAGCAAAAATCTGATGCCAGCCTTAACACAAACTCGAATGGGTCGGCACCTGTAGCAAAAGGGCAGCAGAGCTTAAAGGGATTCTTCCAACCTAAGCCTGCTACTCTCGTAAAGGGAAAAGATGGCTCGGAGAACAAGGATGCCAGTTCCACCTCCGAAACCACCATACCTGGCGCGGTGCCTGCGTCGCCAGCGGCCACGACAAAGACATCTAACACTAGCGTTCTCCAGTCTCCGTCCACTCCGTCGCAGAAACCAACCGCGACTCCCACACAAGTCAATACGAATCCATCGCCTACAACTTCTCTTTCCAACTTCGAGGCCCGCTCAGCAACCTCCGCCACATGGTCGGCTCTTCTCGATTCCCGCCCTACGGCTCCCAAGTGCGAAGATCATGGTGAACCTTGTAAGACTATGCAGACGAAGAAGAAAGGAAGCAATCAAGGCCGCAGCTTTTGGATGTGCGCAAGACCGCTAGGACCGAGCGGGCAGAAGGAACGGGGCACGGAATGGAGATGTGGAACATTCGTTTGGTCAAGCGACTGGCAGAACGGGAAGGGAGCATAGCGAGAGAGAAACAGGTGCGCGAGACTTTTGCTTTGATGTCACAAGCGTATGCGATATACCCAGGAGCGGTCGGAGCTACAAAGATCGGTCTGTATTACCATTTCCATTCACTGTCAAGCGAAGCCTAGACTTCCGCATGCTGCAACCGTACTGAATTGAAGCGCTACGGTCACCTGACTAGCCTGCTCTCGAGCCACATCCTGCCTGCATGCCTTACCACCTGAGCGCAGTGCCCATCCAGCCTCCCAGCCACCCTGAACACGATGACACAGACTGAGTCACTCACTGCTATCCTCACTGTCTGCCTCGAAAGTTCTACCAGCCTCCCAGCCACCAGCTCCACAAGCAGTGACAGCTGCACAGCCAATCCCAAGCTCACGCAGAGCTCCAAAGCGTGTGGCGCAGCTTTGCGGCGAAGCGCGGCGAACCTGGAGGCTGGCAACTTGCTCAGAGGGTGCGCTCGATAACTTCTGGAGGTCGGCTAGCGTTGCGCGCTAAAGAGCGACAATAGGAGTGCGACTCTTCGGGCTTTGCGGGGTGTGAAGTGAGGTTGGAGGGTCTGCGTGCTGGGCGCTGGGAAGACGGCACTTGGCTTTTGCGCCCTCGGGTCGGGCTTTTGGGGCTGGTATTGTCGGGTGGGAATACTGCTGGCACTTGCGTGGTTATTAAGGACGTCTTGCTGCTCCGGTCCTTGTCTTTACAACTTTTTCGAGGAGGGCAGAGACACAAACAAGAGTTGCGGCAAGGCCTGTCTTTATAGACAATATGTGGCAGGCTGGATCCGTATTAATTAGATTGTGAGGAAGACTGTGGTGTATATTCATGTACGCAATTTTGCAATAGTATCTTAGGCTTTTACTGCAGCAGATTTCACGTCGTATACTACTTGCTATTGATGTGTCAAGACATCCGTGGCGGGGCCACCGACACGTGGTGCAGAACTTTTGGGAGTGAACAAGAACATTGTGAAGCGGTTTCAATTTGCAAGACTATTTACTGCGGTGTGTCCAAGGCCCGCAACAGGCGACCAAGAGGCCTCGGTACCTTGACGGGCCCAGGTGTCCTATCGTCTTGCTCGTAGTTGGATTTGTACTTGTGCTGTACTGTAAGTGACCACATAGTGGTAACATTGCGAACTCAAACTCGATCCGTGTCTGTCATCCTCAATCAAAGCGGTCAAAGTCGAAGAAGTCGTCAAGTCCGTCTTTGAGCTCGGCTTCAAGGCCAAGCTGACGGAGGACCTCGTTAGTGTCAAGGCTTTCGTCGCGCGGAAGGAAGACGTCGACGTCGTCGAGATCCGGCAAGGTAAACGACGAGGTGTTGACGGCGTCCTCGTCGAAGAAGTCTTCGGCAGATTGTGCGAAGGCTTCAGTGCCGGAAGTCTGGAAGTTCGAGGTGGAGGTTGGGAGCGGGAAGTTGGTGATCGAGTCCATGGTGTAGAAGTCGGCAGCGGCCTGGGTCGAGAAGACTGGCGGAATGGTAGCTCCCGAGAAGTAGGCAGCTTGCTGGGCTGCAGTCCACTTGGAGTTGTTGAAGGCTGTCAGCTCAGCTGCAAGCTGATCGCTGGTACCGCTACCAGCAAAGAAGGTTGCTGTGGGTTTGTTTTCGTTGAACGTGAGCAGAGGAGCGACTTGCGGCGGTGACATGTCGTTGTCAGCTTGAGAGCTCGCAGACGACTTTGCGGCGGCAGACTTTGCAGCAAGCTTCGCAATCTTGCTCTTCGTCATGCGCTTCTTCTTCTCAGACGGCTTGCGCGGCTGGTACTGATAGCCAGGGTTGGCCATCAAGTGCTGGTGCTTGGCCTCAGCGGCCTTGCGCTGGTACTTCTCTCGAACCTCTTGACACTCGTTCTTCCATTTCTTGCCAATGATGACGGCTACACATAGTCAGTAAGGAGCATGCAAGGTGAGAATTGTGAAGTACACACAGATGGCGTTGTTGTGCAAGCCAGGGTTTTCAGCCACCACCGTCGGGTGCCACTCCTTGCGGTAGATGATGAAGGCGTTCGGAGGACGAGGCACCTTCTTCTTGGCCTTGGTCGAGACTGCATCGAGCATGAGTTCATCCTCGGTGTCGTGCTCAGATGGCGGCGTGGCAGCGTCGATGAGGGAGACCGGGCTGTCGTGCTTAACCGGAGTAGCCATGAGATTGTTGGCAAGAAGGTTGACGCTCAAGTTCACCTGGCTGATTTGGGTCTTGAAGTGCTGGCTGAATTGCTCACTACGGAAGTCAGTGAAGTGCATCGCTTCAAACTGCAGACAAACTTACGCCATGCGCGCCTTGAGCGGCTCAAAGTCGTCGCCGTAGAGTTCGCGAGCAGCGACAAATGAGACGCTGATGATCGAGTCGCCGGCCTTGAGCGTGTTGACAAGCTGGCCACGGGAGTTGTCGCCAATCTCGTTGTCGGCAGAGTGCTGAACGTTCAAAGACTGCGCAGCGGCTTCTGTTGCCATTTTCGATTAGTGTTTTGTCTGGGTGAGTGAGACTGTCGCGCCGGCGCGAGTAACAGAGAGAAAGATGAAGAAAGTAGAAAATGTGTGGTGAAGAAGCGAGTCGGAACAAATTAGTTTGAAGGTGGTAAAACTGGAAGGTGCGATGGGAGCTGTGAGTTACATAGCAACGCAGGCCTTGGCAACTGTCTGTGCACCTCGAAGTAGGTGGCTGGTGGGTGGTCGTTTGTGAGAGCTTTTATCGAGAGCTCCCCAGCCACATGCTTTACTCACCCTTCATTCTCACACATGACTGACGAAAAACGTCAACTCACCTCACTGTGATTGAGGCTACGGCTGCGATCACCGAGCAATTGAACTGGAACTCGAACAGATCGAGGCGCGCCAAAAACTGCAAAGCGGACCAAATATGTCGCGCAATCCCAACCCGAACAACTCGGCGATGCAAGCCTTCGAAAAGGCGGCGGAAGCTCAAGCAGACGATGCCAGACAGGAGATGATCGACTCCTTCGACCGGATGGCTTCCCACTGCAGGGAATGGCTTGCCGCGAACGGAGAACCTCAAGACAGTGGACCTGTGCCTGGTATGAGCGACATCCACTTTGCGGACTACACTCGTCGTGTCCAAATGCAGACCAATGTCCCAGCCAACGTCGAAGACCTGCAGAGCCTGAACGAGGTGTACGTGGCGGAAGGGAGCCTTCTGAACAATACCCAACGTGCACTGTTGGACTACCACCTACGCTTCGGCAAAAATCCGGAAACGCCTGCGTCTACACCTGTCGCTGAGGTTATTAAGACCATGCAAGCTTTCGCCGCAAAGGTGCGCGGGTAAATACTCACAGATATCAAGAGTTTGACGTGCTTTCTAACTTGCGCTGCAGGGAGACCGATGAGCTGACCCGCAAGACCTACGATGTCTACAACTCCGGACCACCAGAGACACACAGGGTCTTGCCAACCAGCGACGACGAGGACCTCCTGGAGCTGTGGGCAAAGAAGCGTGGGGCGCCGAACGAGGCCGAGATGTATATGCTTGCGAAGTATATCGGTGTCGACGTGTACGATATCTACGACTGGTGTAAGTACATGAGAGGATTAACAAGATGGGGCATTCACTAAATACCTCAAAGTCAAATCCAAGCACCTCCAGACGCAGGCAATCTTCCTCGTGCTTGGTGAGGCCTTCAGTCACAGTAAGGTGTCGCGCAAGATCGGACTTCTTCGCTTTCGGGCTGCGCAGACGCAGACTACCTGGCGTCGCAAGCTAGTCAGGATGCGCGAAGAGCACCAGAAGATCAAGCGTGAGAAGGAGCGTCGTCAGGAACCAGAGGGCGGTTCAAATGGCGAAGCAGGCAAATCGAAGGGCAAGCGTCCGTTGAAGATCACGATGGTTGACGTTCGTGGAGAGATGACCCCGTACCTCGACCGCACGATGGACTAAGCGAAAGTCGAGCGATGCAAGCAGAAACATGCTGCTGTGAAATGGCGTTGATTGGTTGCTACTTGAGACCGGGAACGAGGAATGCGGCTTTGTTCTGCAAATAGCTGTCTCGTTGCGGAATGCATTGCGTTTTATACCTTGCTCTCTTTGTCCAACTCATACTCATGCCCATATTATATTTCATGACGAACGATACCTTCACTGCAATGTATATGCTGCGATACTATAATATCGGCTCGAGAGATGAGGTCGGCATGGACACACGACGTTCATACAAGGTTTCAGCGCCAGTGGAACTATGGTGAATCCTGCCGAGCAAGCCGCCCTTGGCAACGATAGTGCGGCTTGCGAACCATAGTTCGGTGGTTCCACCGTCTGCACGCTCGCGTGCAGATCTATCCATATTGATCGCACGGTATGCTCTCCTATACTTGTCTGCGTCTGCACACGGCGAGTGGCAAGCCGCCACGTATAGTGTCTCGGCCGTCTTGCAGGTTATCTCTGCCAACCTGGGCCCTTGGTCTCGCAAACACCAGGACTGTCCCGCCTATCGGGTTTGCCCCGAATCTTACTCGAGAGATGAGGCTCTCAGGCTCCACCTTGTGGCCAAGCTTGGCTTGAACGACGAATGAAATGTTCCTAAGCCACGAGGATACCGTTTTCAGCCATGTCAGTGGCTGCTGTGCTTGCAACACGATCATTTGTGTACAGCATACGCTCGTGGTTGCCAGCTTCTTCCATCGATGGGAAGGCATTCAACATCACTATGATGATGGTTGTAGCGCTACTTCGAATGCTGGTCTGCGAAACTTGCCTGCAGATTTGGCCTGTCTGCGACTCTCTCGGCCTCCCTTGCTGAAGTGCTGCATATCAGATGCAACAGATCCAGCGTCATCTACCAGAAAGAGGACATCGTCCTTTCCTTCTTCACACGTTCGCACCGTTGCTCGACAGTCTCGGATTACGATACATCGGCACGCGAAGGCGCCGTGCTCACGTTGATGCACTGCTGAAAAGTGACTAGAGTTTCTGCTCTTATCCACATGAGCAAAGGAGATGCAACTGAGATACGATCGTTGTCCAGGCCTGAGATCATCACACTAGAGTCTTGCTGCTAGTAGCATGCCACTTGGTATCGTTGGCAGGTCCATTCAGATCATGAAACATCCATTTGACCACCGTGTGCTGAACGAGTTGCCTACATATCTTTCCGGGCCTTACTCATCATGTTTGTGCTTCGCTGGAAGATAAATCTAGAGTCCAGACTTTTCTTGTAGCATGCTTTCCTTTTATTTAACCAGCTCTACGATTTTTCGCCGAAACGGCGATATTGGTCTCGAACGATGGCGAGCATTGTAAGATGTAAATGTGGGAATTCAGCAAATTCGCTGGGGAGACTGAACGTAGGAGCGTGCAGCCTCTCAAGAAGTGAGAAAGCACACATGGACGTCCACGATACATGTGAATAACATGTGAGATATCGCAATTATGCTACAATGTCAATATTCTTCACATGTACATGTGCGTGGATGCGTGATTCAGAAATGGTTCAATCTTCAGACACCCCCAAACCCTACATCTCCAACCCTAATTATATCGTCTCGAGCCATGACGTCTCGGTGTTGACCAACCTGGTCGTTTCAGACGCTTGTCGCGAAAGCCAGTGCGCAGCGTATGCCACCTAATGCACTTGCACGCAATTGTTTGTAGGAGCCGAATGCTGGCTAGCAAGCGACATGCGGGACAATGACCTTCAAATCCCTCTTGTCTGCCTATCTTATTGGCGGAGTCACCTTCCTCCCGCTCCTCCTCATCGCCGTTGTTGCGACAGCCTGGTATACGTTTCCGCAAGTGCCGGACCAAGACCGACCTCCGAAAAGAGACGGTAAAGAAGGAGACGAAGTCGACTCGAAGAGCAAGGATGTTGGTCAAGAGGATAGCTCCTCCTCTGAAGGTGCCGCAAATGCCACGTTTGCTGTCTTGAGATCATACAACTTCCAGACCGCTCTCAGTGCTTTGGGTACAAAACCAAATGCCGCTCCCAATGGCGCAGATGCAGCAGGAGAAGGAGTTGCTCAAGAGTCCATGTCGGTATACCAGAGCATGTACCGCTCGGTGTTCGACAGGAGCAAGACGGCACTGAACAGAAACCCTCTGGCCGAGGACGACGATGCATCTTCCGGAGCGCAGGCGCGACTCAGAGCGGCTGCATCAGCCAGGAATATCTTTCATATTGTGCTTCGCCATGGACATCTCATGCTCTACGACTCTCCTGCGGAACTGGAGGTCCGACATGTCATCAGCATTGCGCACCACACAGTCTCCCTTAGCGACGGAGACGGCGATGATGAGAACATGCAGGACGCAGATCTGTTTATCAAACGCACGGCAATCCTGCTCAAACCTCATGCTTCGACTGTACACGGTGACATGGCTGATGGTTCTCTGCCGCAACCAAAACCTTTCTATCTTTTCAGTTCCAACTGTTCCGAGAAGGAGGATTTCTACCACGCTCTTCTCGCAGCCCAAAGCACATCGCCAGTACCCCAGCCATTAGATTCGTCGTGCTCCATCAAGCTGCAGTCCAGTATCCACTCAAACACCCTGACGCCCGAAACTCGCGCATTCAACGCGCTTATAAATCGGGTCTTCCTCGCCTTGCACCGTACGCCTTTTCTCGAGGATCTCGTACGCGAGAAGATCGAAAAGAAGATCTCCCGGGTAGCGAAGCCTGCGTTCATATCCTACGTCGCCGTGCAAAGCATTGATCTGGGCGACGCTGGACCTATCCTTTCCAATCCGCGGCTCAAGGACATCCACATCTCTGGCGACATGGTCTTGTCAATGGATGTTAAGTACACTGGAGGCGTGAAGGTTGTCATCAGTGCCGTTGCCAAACTCGATCTTGGCCAACGCTTCAAGGTCCGGACTGTGGACTTGGTACTTGCTGGATCGCTCCAGC
Organism: Cladosporium cucumerinum; assembly: GCA_023634325.1. Taxonomy (NCBI): domain Eukaryota; kingdom Fungi; phylum Ascomycota; class Dothideomycetes; order Cladosporiales; family Cladosporiaceae; genus Cladosporium; species Cladosporium cucumerinum. The sequence continues at coordinate 830,568 of JALDQA010000012.1, read as the reverse complement.
GACTGCAGGGACGAATGCTCGTGCGCATAAAGCCACCTCCAAGCAACAGGATCTGGTTCTGCTTCGAGACCATCCCAGACATGGAAATCAAGATTGAGCCCATTGTAAGCTCACGACAAATTACTTACAACTGGATCCTACGTACGATCGAGAACAGAATCCGTGAAGTCTTCGCAGAGACGTTAGTCAAGCCAAATTGGGACGACGTGCCCTTCTTCGACACGTATGGCCAGACTCATCGCGGTGGTATTTGGCAACAGCAACGTGAAGAGAGTGAAGAACCACGTCCTACGACTGGAGATCCTACCACCCAGGACTTCCTGCGCGCGAAAAACGAGAAAACGATGTCCATGCCCAATCTTCCGAAGTCTCTCGATGAATCTGCCATCTCGTCTGGTGTACAAACACCTACCACCATTGATCAACCCGAAGCTGCCATCGAGCAAATACAGGGTCTCAAGCAGCGATCTGTAACGTCTTTGCCATCGCAATCCGCCCAAACAACAACTGAGCGGACAGGCCCTGTCAGCAAGCCAATTCGATCGCCCTCTTTCGCTTCACCCCCTCCTTCTGCGCCGAGCGTAGCTGTTGACGGCTCCAATGTTGACGCGGTCAGGAGCAGTGAGGCACCACCACCGGCGAAACGCTGGATTGGTCGCTCCAACCAGCCTGCGAGTAAAAGAGATGCAGTGGATGCAGTCAGGGAGATGAACGATCGCGTGACACCAAAAGAAAGTACCAACCCACCACAAAGCCCACGCACAACAACCATCATAGAAGGAGGGAACGAAGATCATCCTGGCATATTCAGTAACGAGCCCGAAGAGCTTGAAGACGATCGCAGAGGTAGTGCAGGCAGCAAGTTGAGCGCCCACCTTGACCCAAACACCTCAGATACCGCCCTTCCAATACCTCGAACGCCGAGCCGCGAATCACTCGCGCGTACAGACACGATGTCGTCGACACAATCGTCTCAGAACAGCCAAACACGAGGCAAGGCGCTATTCGCCGCCACTGCCGCCGCCACATCTGCCGCAAGGCAATGGACGCTCAATGCCGTTGCTAATAGAAAGCAAGGCTCTCCTCTGTTCCGAGCTCCGAATGCAACGAAGCCGGGACCACAAGAGCCTGTGGGAAGAGGCCAACCCCTACCGCCGATCGGCCAACCTTTACCTGGACCAAAGACCAGTCTGTGGGGTAATAGTGCTTTCGTCAGTGGGAGCGTGCGGAGGAAGCCAGTCTTACCAGCGCGACAGTCGACAATGGAGCAGTATCATGGGAAGACTGAGGAGAGCGAGCCAAGTGCAACCTTGACTCCCACAACGAATGCTGACTCCACGCCTGATACTAGCGTTGGTGTTAATGCGCCTGATGTAGCAGTGGCAAGGAAAAGCGAGGAAGACGAGTTTGGCGCTTGGAACGAGAACTATGGCGAAACCGACGAAGTTGCACAGCCTGCGGCGACTCACAATCCACCTAAGGCGGTTGATCAGAAGCCGATCATCAACGATGGACACGAGCACACGGAGCACAACAGCAAAGACGAGAAGGGCCCTGCACCACCACTTCCTGCTAGACGGAAACATGCGCCAGATCTTCCGAAGAGACCGCACGAGCGCGCCGAAGCTCGACCAGCGCAGAGTAAGCCCGACACTACTGCCGAAAGACAGCAGAGTGTTGTCCGCGAAGCCAGTAACGCGCCACAACCTGTGGTTACCGACGATTCCCGACCAGCCATACCGGCACCGGTCATTAACGTTCAGGCCGAGCAGCGCGGCACTCTTGAGCTCGAAGAGGCTGATGTAGTGCATGTCATCGATGCCCCGAAGGACAACAGCGACAAGGCGATCGCTTCTTCTGACCACGTCAAAGAAGCATCGGCTTCGAAGAACGTGACTATAGAGGAAGTGCCGGAAGAGTCCGCGGGTGGTAATGCTGCTGCGGTTTGAAAGCATTATTATGTAGTGAGATGATGAAAATCTTTACGAAGGAACAGCAGCGGTATTCACAGTACGCCTGGGTTTGGCTCACACATACATATCCATCTTTCCCAAGCGAGCGAGCGAGTGCACACGTATTAGGATCTGAGATGTGGTCGATGCAGGTTTGGGAGTTGTACGCAAATGCATGCGCAGAAACTGTTGTTACAGGTGAAGCAAATCAGTGGGGCGAATGACCCCGATCCTCCGGTTCCCCAAACGCCGTCCCTTAGAACCAAAATTGTACATTGCACATCTCCAGTCTCGTCCTTCATGTCTTTGCACAAGCTCAGGCACGCCACTAATCAGCGTATGAACTGCGAACGCTTCATGCAGGGAAGGCCGAGTCCTCCTCGATCTGGATAACATGACCCTCATCGTCTGTGAAGATGCTTCTACCAGGTCCAGACCGGAACTGCTCGGCGACATCAGGCTCACGCTTCTTGTTATGCTCACCCGTCCTTGGCTGCTCTGTGGCTAGTTTTGCACCGCCAGCAGCATTTTTGTCAGCCGATGCGCCCACTCCAACCCCGTCGAGTGCCCCACAAGTCATACCAGGAACTGTGCAGGTCGTAGGCTTCCACTTGGGAGGACCCTTTTGCGGCGCAGGGCGAGCCTTGGCCATGGGTACCGGTCGTGCTTCACGTTTGGCCGTGGAGTCTCTAGGCTGGCTCCCATGGTCATTCTTGGAACCATGAGTTGAAGTGTCCAGCGCTGCGCAAGTGATACCAGGGGCCGTGCAAAACTGAGGCAACCACTTGGGAACTTTCGGTGCAGGCTCGGCTTCACGCTTAGCTGTGGAACCTGGAGCCTGCCTCGCTCTCGCATTCTCGGGAACATCATTTGAAGTACCTAAATCTTCGCAGGTGATGCCGAAGGATACACAAAGCAACGGGAACCACTTCTGTGGTTTCGGCGGAGGTTGCGAGCCACTCTTAGCCGTGAGATCTGATGCCCGGCCCGAATCGACGTCCTCGGAGTCATCATTTGAAGTACCCGAGTCTCCACAGGTGATACCGAACGACGCGCAAAGCAACGGAAACCGCTTCGGTAGCTTCGGTGAAGGGCGAGTGTCGCGACGAACCAGGCGCAAGGAGGGCGCCTCTGTATCGCAGCTCGAATCACTCCTCACCTTGTTTTTGGAGACTGGTCCACCTTGTCCGTCATTGCCACAAGTCACACCGGGAGCAGTGCAAGTCGTTGGTTGCCACTTGGGACGCCGAGTTGCCTCACGTTTGGATGATGGCGAAGCGTGCTTAACAACGATTCGAGTGAAGGAGAGTTGAGGATCGGCCTTTGGCTGCGCGTTGGATAACTCATGAGAACTCGCTGCAGTGTTTCCGTCTGCCTTGAGGTGTTGAGTATTGTGTCCCGCCGTGAGACCAGCGACAATCAATCTTCTCTGCAGGCGAGCATTGCGTGCTGGCGTGGTGCGCCGAAAATGTTGCCCGATGGAAGTGGCTTGATTGGATGCAGACGGACGGATGTCAAAGCTGATTTCCTTCACATTGGCATTCTCGGGCTCGAGCGATGCGGCTACAACATCCGCAATTAGGAATCCAACACAGGGCATTGCTTCCAAGACCGCAGCCCATTGACCCGGATCATCGTTTGCGCATGACCTAGCCACGTCGATCGACTTGAGGATCGTCAGCAGACATGTCGCCATAGTGCAGTATACTTGCCACGCACCTCAGAGCTGATGTAAGTGATGCAAGAGCAGTCAAGAGTTCCGTCTGCTTTGTTGCAACCAATAGCATTGGTGAGAGGTTTGTAGCAGTCAAGCTCCGTAGCTGTAGACCAGTCAGTTATACTGCGCCGACAAGATAGCGGTTGCGACTCTTACACCCGGGGTCATTGGCATCCAAAGCCGCGGCAGCGGCGCTGACCATGAGCATGAAGAGCAAGAGTACCATGTTGCGCACGAAGGCGTTCGGCAACATCGCGTGGGCAGCCTCAGGTGATCCGACGGTGCTGATGGCGCGAGGAGGATGGAGAGGCGAAAAAGGAGTTGGAGGCGGGCGCGAATGGATGATTAGGTGATACAGACGGGCAAAGAAAGGGTAAAGTATCCAGACGAGGCCCCGACGAAAGTGAGTATTGTGATCGGACGATATGCGCGCGCGTTGGAGGCTTTGCTACGGCAGGCGCCCCGCCGTCTTGCCTCAGAGGGAAGGAGCGATGGTGTGACATGTGAGACGACGAAAACTGCAGCACAACATAAAAGGTGAAATTAAGCTCTACGTAGCCAAGAGTGCTAATGTTTCTGATGTAACGCAAGGCTCGTACACGTTCGAGTCTTTGGGTCACTCCATGACATTGATAAGTACTAGCCGGAGCTTACTGGTGTCACATCTCTGGCGTGGGATCGTACGCATTCCGTATCGACTCGAAAGAAAGCATACAGACGTCTTTCGGAAGAGTGAGTATGAATCGAGTTACTGGAACATAAGCATGCTCAAGTAAGCGCTAAATGGGTATCAAATGGTTTACTTATAGAGTTCGCTCAGAAGAAGAGCAGCTCAATCTTGCCCTCGCCGGTTCCAAACCTTGCTTTCAAGTCAGCCCTCGTAAGAAGCTGGACCAAGGGCACCTGAGTCTCCTTCATGTCCAAGATTCCACGCTTCTTCGTGTCGATGTGCGAGGCGTCGATGACAACGCGCTCCAAGCAGTCGGACTTGAGAGCGCCATCCTCAAACAGATCGATAATCCTCTGAGGCGTGCCAACGCCCATGCCTATCCTTGACTTCTTCACGGTTTCAACCGCGTCTTTCAACTTGATGTGCTTTGCGAAGAGCTTGGCTACCATGCAGTCCTTGGTCTGGAACTTCCGCAAAGCTCTGGTAACATCAGCAGCACGAAGTCCGCTACCAGCAACAATGAGAGTGTGCGGCGAGCTCTTCGCTTCGGGTGCGTTCAAGAGCTTGCTTCCTTTCTTGCTTCGTCTTTCTCCAGCGAATTGCTCCAGGAACTTGGGAAGGTGATCTGATGTTCGTGTCTCGGTGTGGGCTGTGGTGTCTAGGATGGCACTCGCTACAATCCAAATCAGTACATGTCCATCGCTTGATACACTGCCTTCTTTCACTTACAAGGAACGTGCAAGTCCTCCGCCTCCACCAAGCTCAAGTCCGGCTTGAACCTCTTTGTCCTCTGTGCAATGTGATCGGCCATGAGACTGCTGTCCATGTGCGCAATTGCGTGGTTCACACCCTTCTCTTCGTCAAGCGCGTCATCCTGCACATCTTTCGGCTTCTTGGGGTTCTTCTTGCGCTTTGCTGCTCGCTTGGATTCGACCGGCGCATCGTTGTCCTCGTCGCGCTTCCGCTTTGCTGCGTTTGAAGTTGCTGGAGTGTCGGAGTCGGAGATATCCTCGATCAAAGGCACACCGGCCTGCTCTGAGTCGCTGTCTGACATGTTGTACAAATGTTGTAAAGGTGATACTGTATATCAATCGCCGAGATCACAAAATATTGATGGTCGATCTTCAAAAGAAGTTCGCGAATCGCCTGTTGCGGTCTAGTGCGCGGCTTCTGCGGGAACATGCATCTTTTGTGGAACCAGATGTGTAAAGCGCTCCACGACACTGATCGAGTCCGCTGAGTACAGTAACATAGACGGAAGATAATACAATATCGCCAAGGGTATGCCGGACATATCGCGTCGCCTACAGTTCGTGTCAAGTGTCAGAGTGTCTGAGTACATGGTCACACGAACACTGCGTCCTTGACACAACGCTAACACCTTCGCCGCTGTCACGATGACTGAGGACCAGTATATATCCATTTAGTGTGGGACTGACAGACCAATGCCGCCCTTCAATGTTGCTTGTGTTTCGGTTATTGGAGCTAGTGAAGCTTCATGGTCGCGGATCGTCTGTGTATTGCTCACAGTGCAATCACTGTCAGAAGAAGGGGGCATTGTGCTGCTCCAAGGTCAAGATCGGCCTTCAATCACCTTTCCATCCGAGTAACAAAGTCGAGTAGATCGATACAATTCCTTGTGATCTATAAGCAAGACAATCTACCCATCAATTTTTAGGGGTTGGTGCCTGAATAAACCGGCAGCACACGGGAACGGATGCAAAAGTCCTCGCCGCTGGAGAACGGATTAAGTAATCACGCTAGTGTCGTCAGTCGACATATATGTATGTATTCAATGCCACGTCGAGGATTGCAACATACCCTCAACCAACAATCTCAAATCGACTTCCCTAATTGCAACTCAGAGCAATCACCAGACGACAATGGCTCCCATCCGAGTTGGAATCATCGGACTGTCCGCCAGTTCCTCTTGGGCCGTGCAAGCCCACCTACCCTACCTCCAAAAGTCAACCAAATATGAGATCGTAGGAGTGTGCAACTCTTCTGTCGAATCATCCTCAGCAGCAATCAAAGCTCACAGCCTCCCCGGCACCACCAAGGCCTACGGCTCGGTCGCAGATCTATCGGCAAACCCTGACATTGACCTGGTAGTCTGCGCAGTCAGAGTCGACCGGCACTACGAGTGCCTCAAACCCGCCATCGCAGCAGGCAAAGATTGCTTTGTTGAATGGCCGCTCGCTTCCAATCTAGAGCAGGCAACGGAATTGCTCCAGCTCGCTGAAGCCAAAGGTGTCAAGACTGTGGTTGGCTTGCAAGGTCAAGTCAGCCCGTTGGTCAAGCGCGTGAAGGAGCTTGTAGTGGAAGAGCAAGCCATTGGTCGCGTGCCCAGCAGTACCATCAGCCTCGCCACCAGTCTATCCACAAACGTGACGTATGAAGGCTACGAGTATCTGAACGAGGTCGAGCTCGGAGGCAACATGCTCGTCATTCCATTGGGGCACTTGTACGATAGTGTAAGCTACACGCTCGGCGAACTGCAGAGTGTTTCTGCGACGCTGTCGACGCAGCGGAAAGATGTTGCGGTCAAGTCCAAGGATGGCGCGACCGTAAAGAGTATCAAACGCACCGCGGCCGATCATGTCACTGTCTCTGGCCTTCTCGAGAGTGGTGCACACTCGTCCGCAGTCGTACATGGGAGCGGGCCTTTCAAAGGCGAGCCCGCGCTCGTGTGGCAGATCGAGGGCGACAAAGGCGTCCTTGACATCCGAAGCGAGAACGCCTTCGCAGTCAGCATGTCTGGAGAGATGAAGGTTCGCTTGCAAGAGAACGCGAGTGGCGAAGTCAAAGACATCGAGTTCACAGAAGACCAACCTGGGCCTTCAGGCAACATCGGTATATTGTACGAGGCTTTTGCTGACGGCAAGTCTTATCCGGACTGGAAGTGGGCTGCGAGGCGTCATGCTTGGGCGAACGCACTGTACGAGAGCGATCGATCGGGCAAGCGAGCGTCGTACTTGTGAGCGTTTACATTTTCTTTCTAGCACAAGACCGACACCAAGGATAGCAGAAGCGAACCAACAAATCCTCTTACAGTTCTCCACACTACATCATATCTCATAAGCACCCTAGGCATCCCCTTTTTACGGAGCAACAGCAGTAGCGCCCTTCATGCCGTTCTTCTTCGCCTCCTCGAAACTCACCAGCTTGAAATCATACGGCAACTCAAACTGTGCCTTGGGATTGCCCTCCAAAGGCTTAAAATCCACCACCAAACTGTCCTTCACCGCGAACACCGAATCGTCAGTAATGTGCTTGTCCGTGCGGTCAAAAATCTGCGTAACAACAGGCTTGTACCCATCGGCCGAAATGATGAAGTGAATGTGTGCCGGACGCATGGGATGTCTATCCAGAAGTTCCAATAGCTTTCCGGCAGGGCCGTCGTTCGGAATTGGATAAGATGTTGGACGAAGACAGTAGAAATCGTAATGTCCGGAAGCATCAGTGTAGAACCTGCCGCGCAGATTCATGTCTGGCTGGTCGGGATCTTGCTGCTCATACAAGCCGTTGGGTGCCGTGTGCCAGACATCAATTTCAACATTTTGAATGGGCTTGCCAGTGATGTAGTCCGTGACTGTGCCGTGCATGTGCGTCACGTCGCCACCCTGGTCTTTGTCGATGATAGAGTCTCCGAGCGCTCGTTGGGGGGCACCGTGGCGCCAGAAAGGGCCCAGGATCTAGGATTCGTTAGAGATAAAGGGATATCCCGATTTGATCAGAGGCATCTTACGGCTGTGGCGGTAGGTTGATCCGTGGCTTCGTTGGCAAGAGTATAAGTGATCTCATCGACCAACGACTCAAGACCAAGAATATCCTGCAAAAGCTGGCCTTCATTGCGCTTATTGTCAGACATCCGACCGGCCTCGTTCAGCTAGAAGAATCATAACAGGTAAGCAAAATCCCCTACATCAAAACACCTGCTCAAATCGCAGCAAGGACTGAGATGTGCATGCGGAAACAAGAAAGGAAAGAAGGCATTCAGCCAGAAACATACCATCTCCACCGCCGCCGTCCACTCATCAACCGTAATCTCATTCTCCCTCGCAAAATCGTGCAAATGCCTCAGCAAGCTCGGCATCACCTGCGCCAGCCTGGCATTCGCTTTCGGGCCCGTGGCCGCGATCACAGAGTCTGTGAACGTGGGATTGAAGCGTGAGGTTTTGGTCGAATCCGCTCCGCCGGCGTTGCCGCCTGCAGGCACGCTTGGGCCCGACTCGTCGGGGACCAGATCCAGTGGCTCGGCGACCATTCTGGGCGATGGTAGTGAGGGTATGCTGGGGCGGATGGGGAGTGGGTATCTGGAGGGTGGAGGGGGAGGAAGAAGTCTTTGATGGCGCCGAGGATGAGGAGGAGGGTGGAGGACTGGTGAGAGTCAGATGGCGTACAAGACCACAGTTGATGAAACAGACTTCTGAGAAAAAGGAAATCTCTTGGTTGAAGGAAGCATACAACAAGGGTGTGTGGTGATTCAGCTTCGCGCAGGGTTAAAGAAGACGAAGGACCCGGTAGTTACAGTACGGATGTGGTCAGAAGGAACTCAAGACCCACCATTGGAACGCGCGTGTTGGGCCTACGCCGTTCCCGAACTAATGATGTTCCCACCATTGGAGTGCCTAGGCCACGGGACAAGGGAGAGGATACGATGGCGAGCCTGCGAAGTTAGATGCTTAAGCTCGGCCTACTCTTTGGGTGGAGATGCAAGTGGAAGTGTGAGGGGCGATGTCACGGGATGTGAGACGGCAATGGTTGGCTGGCGTTGTTGGTTGAATAATGGCTTGTAACAGTAGATGAATAAAAGTCACTGTAGCTCTTATCAAACATGTCGTACAATTGTCCTTGTCGTTTATGTATATTTGACCATATGATCGCTGCGCTGAAGCAGAACGAACAGCAAATGTCAACCAATCTCGTCCAGTCATGTCGGAAGTCGGATATCGGTAATTGTCATCAATATCAAGTGGGTCACAGCCATGTGATGCACCATAGGGCAGCGGTTTAAGCAAGCAACGAAAGAGCCCGCGAACAGTGAAGAAGAGTCATGGTAAGAATATTGTACAGTCTTGCCCTTTTTGTTACCCGCGAGGTAGATCGCCTCTTTCCCTCCATCGAGCACCATATCTACATCTCTACAGGATTTTGCTTTTCCTACTCACACGGGTTGATAAAAGCCGTCACCCAGCGCTTTTGGTACCTATATCTGTCCCCGTCTCCAAAAGATCTCCTTTTCCTTCAGCACTCGCTTGTACAAAGCCCGAAGCTTATTCACATCCCCACAGGCGCTGGGCGGCGCGCTGCTTCATACTTTGGGCGGACGTCAAGATGCCGTAGCAAGGTGACGGCGCAGCTATTGATACCATATCGTTGACAAGACTGGCTTGGTGCGCTGGGCAGTCCGGCACGTTTGTCGTTCATGTGTGTAGATCATTTGGTCCTTTTTTTCGTCCGAATCAAGGATGCGACATTCTTTCACGAACGAATGCGCTCGTACAGCAGGATGTACGCGACCTTGTTGTCTTTGACTCCCTCACGGCGTGCGGTCGGGGTCCTCTTGCCCGCAGTGCTGGTAGGCGTGGCAGTACCGTTGCTCTGCTGAGCGGCCGCAGCCAACTTCTTCGCAGAGCCAGTGGCGCTGCCGTTGACTTCAGACCACGGCTTCTCCTCCTGCTCGGGCTCGTCATCCAAGCCTTCGTACATGTTGCGTTGTTTTTGAAGATCGGAATCGTTCTTGTGTTGCTCGAGAGCCCTGGCGAGAACCTTGGGATCTTCCTCAGCGCCACCTTCGGCAACATCTCGTGGGCGCACGCGCCTAATAATAGTGTCGTCCATGCGGACCCATTCGTTGGAGTCTTGACGCAGGACGTCGACAGTGTAGTGACCACCAGCGGCAGACTTACCGTGGTGGTAAACGACGGAAATGAGGCGGTATTTGGGGAGGCCACCTTTGACGGCAAGGCCGCTTCGCTTCGAGGGCGGCAGGACGTCCTTGGGAATTTCAAGCTCAAGCGGGTAGCCGACCTTCTTCCAGATCTTCTGCGTACCGCCAAGAGCGTTTTCGTATTGGAAGCGCTTGAGATGAAGGATGAGGACTGGTGGCAGAGTATCAATGAACACCTGCTTCTTGGCAGTAACGTTTCCACGGCCGCCGAAGTCGCCAGTGAGGGCTTCAGTGTGAGTCAAACCCTTGAGAGCGTCGACAATGTTGTTGACCTGGGGCGAGCCGATGTCGAGCTGCAAAGGCTTGTACGGCTCAAGAGTGACGGAGTCTTTCTGTCCGGGCACGCGAAGCTCAGAGCGCAGGTGGCCACCAAAGATCTTGGTAATCGGTGATGGAACGTCCTCTTGGCCGGCAGTCCTGGTGACCGCAGACTTCTGCTTCGGGCCAACCTCGAGCCAGCCATTGGCGTCTTCAGTCTCGCCGTTCTGCGCGTCAGCCTGCGCTTTGTCGTTGGCCTGGTTCTGAATAACACCAACACACTCGTCATGCAGACCCTCGAGGAGGAAGCCGAGGAACTCCTCAGCATCCTGTTGGTGTCCACGCCTCATGCCCTGGAAGCGCGGCAGAGAGCGGATTGCTTCGTAGACGTAATCGGGTGTGATAGGATCGCCGTACTGCTCGAACTGCTCCTGCCTGAGCACTTTCCTGAGCTTCTCGGCGGTCTCACCGTTGGCCAGAACCTTGAATTCTCTCATAAACATAATCATAACGTCCACCAGGGGAGTGTCGCTCTTCATTGATTGGACAGTGCGTTGGCGGACCTGGTCGAGGAAGTCGTAGAAGGGAGTGCAGAACACAAGGACCTGGAGAATCTACAAAGATATTAGCGTCGTCCATGCAGGGTATTAAATCCTCTGCTTACCGAGTTCATGTAACACATGTTTCCAGGATTCACCAGTCCCCTAGGCTCAAGGAAGGAGAGGTTGTCGTTGGTCACGGTGTGCTGCCTCAGCGCCTCAGCCAGAGGAGCGCTCTTCGGCACGCTTTGCGTACCATTTGGAGCAGCTGTGCCATTCGCTTGTGCTGCCGCAGATGCAGTCTTGGCCTCCTTGGTGCGAACCAAATCAGCCCAAGACTTCGGAGCAACCGGCTTGGGTGGCGATGTAGGCGCTTCTGCCACCGCAGTTTCGGTAGTGCCGTTGACAGCTGCAGTCTCTGCTTGAACAGGTGTAGCTTCGGCTGTCGCAACAGGTGGCTGCTGCGTCAGCTTTTCCGCAGACGTGGGTGTACCCTTCGCTTTTGGCAGTCCACCTATGTTGGGCACCGCAATCGCAGTTCTTGTATCCTTGCGCGCGTGTTGCTGTGCAGGAGCACCGGACGGCTTAGGCGAGGAGGCCACAGCCTGGGCCGGGGTAGTCGGGGTAGAAACCCGCGTGAAGTCGCTTTCCGAAGGTGCCTGTGATGTAGCCGGAGTCTCACGTGCCGATGTCGCTGCCACAGTGGATGTCTCTGATGCCGGCTCTTCTGCTTTCACACTCGCGGCCTTCTCGGGAGCGGCTTCGGATTGCTGTACTTCGTTCGAGGCATTGGAAAGGTAGGGCAGGGCGACGGTATCGTTCGACTTGGTCAGGTTCTGGCGCTTCCTCCGTGCGTTTGCACGGCGCGGGAAGGCAGACGGGGAAGCATCGGGCGAGTACCAGGGAAGCTGTGGGTTGATAATCAGTACGAGGCTGCTAAGCGAGCACATGGCATTTTGCTTACGCTAGGGTAGTAGGGTGTGCGTGTCTCAGGTGGCAGCAAGAGCACGTTCGTGACGGTGGATTGGCGTCTGGACGGGGCGGACGGAGTGTCAGACATGGACACAGATCGGGTGTCCTCCCGCGGCGGCAGCTGTTGCGCTTGTTCGAACGGAGTCTCCTCGCGCTTGGGTGGGGTGGGCGCAGGCGATGGCAGACCATTCGTGTTGTGCGTGTATGTGGACATGTGCTGGGGGACCGGACGAGGCGAATGGGCGACGGCTACCTGGGCATGCTGCTGCGGGTGCAAGGACGCCTGTCTGGGAGTTGTGCCGACGGGCTGGGAGGAAACGACGAGCGGCGAACGGGGCGGGTAGGCAGGCACATGCTGCTGCGGCATAGGCGGGACGTGGGCGTAAGGGTTGTATTGCTGATGAGGATACTGCTGCCAGCGCGGATACTGCTGAGGGTGTTGCTGGGGATAAAAGGGCATCGGCGGGCCATGGTGGTATGCATAGGGATTGATCGGCGACTGCGGCAGCGGCGCGTACATGTGGCTATGGTACTGCTGCTGGCGGCGCGATTGTTCGTGGTATGGGATCGGGTGGCCCGAGCCCAGGTGGTGGTTATTGTTCATGGCGACGGCGATGGCGGCGGCGACGACTCAGGCGCAGGAGCAGAGAGCTCCCGCAGGCAGCGCTGGCGCTTAACCCAGGGCGGCCGCTCTGACAGGAAGGATGATGCTGTGTGGCGACTCGATAGCGGCCAACATGGATGGAGCGTGTGGTGCGCGCGATCGATGGGAGGAAGGCGCGGCCGGGTGCTGGTGGTCGTCGTCGTTCCTGAGGCGGCGATGCTTTGACGAGTGACGAGTGACGAGTGACGAGTGATGAGTCTCTGAGTCTCTCTCTCTCTCTGCCTCTCGTGTGTGTCTGGCTGCCTCTGCGCGCGCCCGTTTATTAACAGTGCCGAATGCTGTTACCGCTGGCTCCGCGTGCGCAGGGGGCAATGAGGTCGTCTTTCGGCGACGACAAAAGGCTGGCGAGAGGTGGGCGCGGTGCGTTGGTGGTTGAGCGTTGGTTAATTCGATTGCTAGATCGCGTGCACGTTGGCGAAGCTCGTCGAACAATCGAACTTTTGGCTTGCGGCCCGCCGTCAATCAACGCCCGCGCGCCCATACATTATTCAAGACGTCACACGAGCCACCTCGTTGAATGTGGAAGTCCGCTGTAGTCACTGCAGCTATGAGCATGCACATATGTCATACAGAGCCAATGCCTTGTCTTCCTGCAGTTATCTCGGCCAATGATGAATTGTCACGATATAATGCTGATTGCTTGGTAGGGAAACATAAATGTGGGTCGTCGACACTCAGGAGGATGGTCAAGCAGCACTGCAGATGACTATGGACGACAAATCAACTGTGTATGCCATTGGTATACAGCGATATGTGGCAGACATAGGACTCTTTCAAGTAAAATCACAGTACGCCTTCTGTCCGATCGTTTCCAGCAAAAAGGCAATACAACACCAATCCCACATCCTCAGCCTCCATCTCACAAATTTCTTCGATGATCTGCAATTGGCGGTGGCTCTCCTTCCAGCTTTGATCTCATAGAGTGCTACACTAGCCTTGATGCAGAGAAGCTCCGTCAAACGGACGATGCAGGGAAAGCGACTCTCACATGTGCTCATGCTCCAGTTTCACGATTCGTCGACCAAACCAGACAGCGCATGCATAAATTATCCGAGTGGCATGCAAGCTCGTGCGGTGAAGCTGTCTAAGCACCGATCATCACTCAGCTCAATAAAATATACATTGTCTTCATGCCTAGAGCCCAGCCAAGAGTAGCGACTGGTGTCAACACGTACTGCAACATTGCAACATCATGACCTCCTCGCTCGCTTCGCTTTCCAGCCGTGCACCTCGACATCGCCAAAGTCCTTCGGCTTAGGAGCCCGCCCGGATCGTCTGGTGCCAGCAGCTGCCCCGTCAATTGCGACTCCAACGAGAGATGCAACGGCGCGTACGGCCAGATCGATGGTAGCCTCTGTATCTTGGCTGTCACTGACTGGTGTCTGGTTTTGAATCTGCACAGGTGCCTGCTCTTCGTCTTCGGAGTCGCTGTTGAGACGGCCGTCTTTGAATTGGTCGAGGATGTCAGCTGGCTTGATGTCTGAAGACTTGCGGATAGCAGCTGGCTTGCGATGAGAAGGCCTACTGTTCTTTGCAGTGGGGAGTGGACTATCTTTGTTGGCGGCAGCGATGTTCTTCGCCTGCTGGCCCAGCAAGTTTTTCCGCAAAGTGGCGTTAGGAGCGAGAGGATCCTCCGAGCCCGAGTCAGATGGAGTAGAGTCCCTCTGGGCGCTGAGGTCAAACCTGACTCTTTTGTCCATATGCGCGGTCTTGTCCTCATTGACGGTCTGGTTCTTATTGACGGCCTGGTCCTCATTGACCGCCAGGACGGTCCCAGCAGGCGGGGTGATGCGGACGAATGGAGAAGGATCCCTTTCTGTCACTGAGCTCTTCGCTAAGGGAACGTCCTCCGAGCTGTTCCTCGGTGACGGCACAGCCTCAGCGTTACGCACGTCCAGTAGCGGTGATAGATTTCTGCTCGTGTGCGATTGCAGAGGCTGTGATTTTGAACGAGCGTTATGGCCGGCGAGCGAGTGGCCTGGGGACGCCACAGTCTCGTCAAAGGTAATTAGAGAGCGATCTGGTGAGAATGCCATGAGATCAGGAGCTTGAGGTGAGCCAGATGCGTGCATGCCGGCAGTATTGCGGTCAACGAGTGTCCTGTTTCACAGTCAGTCATGAAGCGAGAAAATATGAAAAAAATTTAATATGCTCCTACTTGAGATCATCTAGCCGGTGTGAAAGTGATCTAGCGAATGTTAGTCTGTTCTGATGGCGAAAGCTCGATTTATGTGACATACTGGAGCTCCTCCTTCGTGGCCAAAAGTTCATGTTGTTCTTGCAAAGCAGATATGCTTGCGTTGGCCTCTTCGAGAAGTCCGGAGAACTTCTTCTTCTTCTGCTCGTAATGCTCAAAGCCTTTGAGGTACTCTGTGCGGTTGCCATGTTGGATCTCTTTGAGGCTCTTGATGTCGTTTCGCAGGCCGGCGTTTACTTGCTCTTGCTCGGCGAGCTTGAGCTCGAGTTGTGCAATACGATGCTCCATGTTGCGGTCTAGGATGCAGTGTGTGGTGATTCGGTGTTCATGCTGACTGTAGCGGATCATTTATGTTAGCTGGGCGGCTTTTCAGCTCTGCGCCCCAGTCGCGAGCATCCAGTAGTGATGGTTGAGATATTCTTGTGTGGAGTGGAAAAAAGGCTGTTGGTCACGCGAAGCACAGGTTTGGGAAAGCGCGACTGAGTGAGTGTGGTTACAAACACGAGTGAAGCTTGTGGGTGAAGCTTGCGAAGCTTGCGAAGCTCGTTAAAGTGAGCGATGGTTGGAAAGTGCCTTGCAATCGAGCTGCCACAAAGAATGCAAGCAAGCTCCATCAATTCATTCCCAATCCTCGTAATATGATACATGCGGCGCTGCGAGCTTGCTGCTCAGCAGGCTCAAGTTCTCTTGTACAATGTCCTCGGTCCTCACGCAGAACGCTACCTCTACTCTTCCCGACCCTGCTTCATCCTCTGCTGCCACTGCTTCTTCATGATGACTGGGGGACCGTGGTTGGCGTGGGCCTGGGCGAAAGCTGCGGTCATGATGGGCGAGCTTTCAGTGCGAATTGTCGTGCCGATGGACATGAAGAAGCTATGGAGTGTTAGCATGGTTGCGCAAAATACTTGACAGCTTTTCCTCTCGCATACCCAAAGGTGGCAGCGGAACCCAGCATGTACTGGCCCAGAGTCCTCATCATGCCGTTAGGGCCAGGGCCGAAGCGGATGATGTTGGTCGCGCCGAAGATGAAGCCAATGACCAGGCCGACGGCTAGAGGTGTTGTTAGTATGGAGTATGTCTTTGCATGGCAGTCAACAAAACGTACTGCCGCCCATCATGCCACCCATCTTCACTGTCAAGGTGTTAGCTACTATATTGCGCCTGTTCTCACATCTAAGCGGGCATACTCTTGTCAAAGGTGGACTGGCCACCAGCGCCACCACCGGGAACAGCTGCAACAGGAGGCATGGCGAAGAAACGACTAGGAGATGTATACGGTGTTGACTAAGGTATGTGATCCTGTTCAGATCGGAACGCGCCTCACAGTAGCAGTATTCTGAGTGGCTGGCCGGCAACGAAGTGAAGCTTTGGCCGTCTGGGTTTGGCAGCGGGGGAATGTTGCGGCTAGGAAAAGCATGGTGAGCGAGCAAGACAGGCCGCTGGCCTTGGGCAGAGCAGAGCAGAGCAGAGCAGATCAAAGACTAGCCAACTCCTAGGAGTACGCTGTCCGCCGTTCATACTTCCTCTCTCACACACACACACACAGCCTGATATTTGTTACGGGTACTCACCGGCTCTATTATTATTATTATTATCTTTATTACTATCATTATTATTATCATCATCATCATCATCATCATCATCCCTACACACGCAACAGCCGCAGTGCAATGCAGTGACGCCGTTGCCACTGCTGGTGGTGTAGCCGCCCAGTTATTAAGCGACTCTCAGAGTGTGCACTCCCTCTCTGCTGCTGCTGCTGCTGCTGCTTCCGCTGCCGCTGCCCTGCCCGTGCATGCATCGCTGCCAGCCTTGTCCGCTTCTGAAGACTGCTGGAAGCCACCGCTCACCCTACCCTGCCCTGCCCTGCCCTGCCATCTTGTTCTCACACCGACCCTCATTCATCGCATCTCACCACCCTGCACTACCTACAGTACATCTCCGTCCTCTCTATCCCGGTGAGCCCCTGCGACATACTCCACGCCGCCCCATCACAGCGCCTGCAGCACCTCACAGCGCCTCCTCGGCGGCCCGTCCACACCTCCGCCGCAACACGTGATCCGTGCCCACAACTGGACAACGGCTCCTCGCAGTGCGCGCTCGCGCAGGGAATCTAGGAGTACGCGCTTGTCACATGCAGGCAGCCCGAATTTGCTCAGTTGCACTCCTTGCTACTCCCGCCTTCCTGGACAAAGCCTGCTGCGGCACCACCGCACGAACAAGACACGTGCCGGCACAACAACAATTGTCTCGCCATTGCCTCCCATGACCGCGGTCGCTCCACCCTTGTCATTCCAGCCCAGCACAACATGGAACGCTGCTGAAGACAATGGTCTCGCCGCCATGAATAACGACGAAGGCACCAAGATGTTCGCTTCTGGCCCGCGTAAGACCGCTCAGCGACAAAACTCGTCCTCCTCACTCGCCTCCACAAATTCATCCACATCCACCATTTCCGCTTCTTCGGCGCAGACCAACGGCACTAGTGTTACTTCGGGGGAGTCGGGGAGCTGGGCGGTGCGAAAGAAGCCGACACGAGGGCTCTGGCCGCCTGGAAAAGCTGAGCCTGCGACCGGCATATCCACTGCTAGACCACAGGCCGTCAGCTCTGCGACCTCTGGCGCCTCTGTGTCTTCAGCCATATCCGCATTACACGCACCAATGCTGCCGTCACAAGCCAATGGCACGGCGCAGACCAATGGCTCCATAAGAAATCAACAGCAGGCTGAGCCGGCTGCGATACTCCACCTGCTACCCATCAACGGTACCTTCGACCGCAAGACCATCACCATACCCTACTACCCTGATGTGCTACGCATTGGTAGACAGACCAACCAAAAGACCGTTCCCACCGCCCTGAACGGCTATTTCGACTCCAAAGTACTCTCTCGACAACACGCCGAAGTATACGCCGACCGACAAGGACGCATCTTCATCAAGGATGTCAAGAGTAGCAACGGCACATTCGTCAACGGTATGCGGTTGAGCCAAGAAAACAAAGAATCCGAACCAAGAGAATTGAGAGAGCAAGACGTGCTCGAGCTAGGAATCGACATCGTGAGCGAGGACCAGAAGACAGTCGTACACCACAAGGTCGCTGCAAAGGTTGAGCATGCTGGCGTCTACGGCCAAGGCAATGACGTTCTCAACTTTGGTGAGCTCGATCCGAGTGCAGGTGGCAATATGATGGTGAATGGGCAGAACCTTAAGAGGACAGGGAGCCAAGGCAGCATGAACGGAAGAGGTCCAGCGAACATGACTGGTCAGGTCCCCATGCAACAGCAAGTCATGGGTCAGCCTGTGCATGTGCGGAACTGGCTCAATCCCATCACGACAGAGCACATTGTGAGAAAACTCAACGTAAGTGCCTGCCTGCTGTGCTGTATACCTAACCCGCAATGCTAACTTTATTTCAGGCTGAGATGAAGCTGGCCATGCAACAATCACAAGACCTCGCTCGGGCACGCAAGTGCATAGAGGCAATGCTTGGAGGTGAAGGCAAGCCTTCCGAAAAGGAGCCTAAGAAGAACTCGGAAAAGTCACGGCCATCACCGGTTAAGAATAAGTCAGACCTCAAGGCTCAATTCTCGGACCCGCCAGCTCCTCCACCGCAAGCGCCGTTGCCGGAAAAGCCGGACGTAGCGAGGGCCCTTGCTGACCCGTTAATCCAACCACTGCTGAAGCGTCCTGAGTCTGCTCGCCCCTCCTCCGCGAACAGCTCTCCCACAAGAACGGATCACTCTGGAGATATCCTCAGGCTATGCGAAGAACTCAAGCTGGCGAAGGGTGAGCTTAGCAGCCAAGCCGAGCGCATGAAAGGCCTAGAAAGTCAACTCGCACTTGAGCGTATGGCCAGAGAAAGTGCCGAGTCGCGTGCCCTCAAATTTGAGAGTAGCGATCGGACAGAAGCTTCTTCGGACGCTGCTGAAGAAGAGGAGAAACACGATTCTCCTCAATCGAATGATGAAAGTGTCACGTCTGCTCCTCCCGATCTACAAGCTCAGCTCGAACGCCTTCAGATCAGTATGGATGAGATGAAGCAGCAGATGGAGGCATACAGAATGCGCGCAGAGACTGCTGAAGTTGAGCGAGACGAAGCGCAGAAAACTCTTGCAGAGCTGGTAGAACAGAAGCGCGCCGACAATGCCGTGGCTGAAGCACGATCTGCGTCGCGTTCACGTCGTGGTTCATCGCCCAAGGCTAGGTCCTTGGATAACAGCAAGTCTGAGCAGAACGGACACGCTATGTCGCCGTCACAAGCACCACCTCACAGCCCGACCGCCGTTGCCCTTCTGGAAAAGGCCGGCTTGGAGGGTGCGCAAATCATTACGCCTGAACAAGCGCACATCCTACAGCAGTACCTCAACCAAGAGGTTCTAGGGTTGTCCAACTCAATTGAAGAGAGCAAGAGTGGCACTGTGACCATCAACGCACCACATGAGAGCGCGTTGACATACCACGGACGACCATTGACAGGCGCAGCGCTTGTTGTTGTACTTGGTGTATGCTTGATGGGCTGGATGAACAATTGGCCCAGGCTAGAGCGATGATGAGCCTCACCACATGGGTCTGCTCGTTAATGATATCCGCGCTTTGCATGTCTATTTCTCCTTCCGCCGGCTCGAAAAGCGTTTGACGAACAACACATCGCAGGGCGAATGAACTCTCACGCCGCATCCATTCGACCCTTTTCCAATCATGGCCCACGAAAATACTCAGCTGCCACTTTTCTCCTCTCTTGGATACCATAATCTACGAATGAACGGTCTCCAAAACTCGAGCCCACACGACCCACGAAAGCGCAGTCCATTTACCTGGGTGGATGAACAAGCAACCCACCTACACGCAGTCTCTTTTGTCCCGCCAACTATTTCCTTCTTCACTTCGAGATGTTGTACATAGGGAGCGGGTTCTTTACCTCTTTTGTTTTGACTCGGGACCAGGATGGGGAATGGGGAATGGAAATGGTGGAAGGGTTACATTTTCTTTCATTCAAGAACAACTGGAATTGAGGGCATACTTGTTTTCTTCTTTTTGTTTACCTTTATTTCTTCTTCTTCTTCTTCTTCCGCTTCGGTTCTTGTTTCCTGATACCTTGTCCCGCGAGAATGATGCATCTAATACGGTCGTTCGATCTTTTTCATGTGGAAGGCAGATGGGAAGGGCGTCTTGACGACGAGAGGCAGGTAGCGCACGCAGGTGTATAAAGACGTGACTTTTTTTTGCCTGAGATGTTTCTTTCATTGCGTGGGATGTTCTACACATTTGCTCTACACACATATGCTCTACACATATATGATCTACATACATATGCTCTACACACATATGCTCTACACACATATGCTCTACATACATATTCTCTACACACATATGCACTAACGTTACACATATACTCTCGACCCTTTACAACATTGATGTGACTGCTGCATGGTGAGCATTCAAGGTGATATCAGCACGTGCTCTCCGAAGCGCCTCGAACAAGGACCATACCGTGGCATATGCACATATGTGGAGAGTCTATCAGCCTACAGTACAGCACTGAGGCCTGGGCACTCCTGCATGATGTCAGATGACCGTGCATGGCAACTAAACTCATTACAGTTAGACGAGAGCGGGGACAGTGTGGGGATTGGCCCATGCTCTCGATTGTGCTGCTTCGGTTCGTGGGAAGTGGTCGAGGTACCTCCGTGTTTGTCTCTCTCTCTCCCACGCTCGACCAGAGGTAAGCTGCTTCAGACGCAGACAGACAGACAGACAGACGACCACTCCATCTCACTTGCACCATACACCAACGCATAGTACCCACAGCCAAGCCGGACAATCACCTGACTTGCCCGGACCGGACCTTCTTGTCCCGTCTTCCTGCACTGCACGCACGCTCCTGCACTCCGCCTACTGCACGCGGCGACCACGCAGCTCGCACCCAGCCAGCCAGCCAGCCTTGACCTACCTACCTGCCCCGTTTGGCTTGCGCTTTTCAGAGCTTACGCCCACCTACGTAGTGGCGCTGTGATTCGCTCCTAGTGCTCCTACAAGCAAACATACACGCATCGTCGACATTGGCACGCCACAGACCCTACACCTAGCTATCGCTCTCCCAACAACACCTCACCCTCCATTGCTACCGCCGCCATGTTCTCCCGTCGTTTGGCTCAGAGGGCAAGCTCCCTCGCTCCCACCACCACCACCATCTCTGCTACCGCCGCACGTCCCTTCTCCTCCACCATCGTCTCGCTCGACAAGCACGACAAGTACGCAAAGAGCCCAGCCCTCGCAGACGTCACCCCGGACAACGCCCACATCTTCGACCAGCGTACTCAGGAGTTCCGCGCCGAGGTCGCCGAGCGAATCCGTCGCGAGCGCGAGGAAAAAGAGAGTCAGTCTGCGTCTGCTGCTAAAGCGCTTGCCGAGGCTAAGCAATCCTCTTCCTCCCCAAACACTGCTTCTTCCAGTCCTGCTGGTGGCCTAGACTCACAATCCGCTGCAGCTCCCTCCGCACTCGCCGGCGAGAATGACCCCAAGCAAAAGAAGGTCGGCTCGGGCCCGCTGTCCAAGCTGATCTACGGTACCGAAGAGGGCAGGAAGATGGACCAGGACATCGAGCGCAGCTTCTCTCAGGTGCTGGCTCGTGGCAAGTATGTGCACAGCATCGTCTTCCATGAAGTGAAGCCTAGCAAGGTGGACGAGTATGTGGAGCTTGTGGGCAATTGGTACCCACGCATGGCGAACATGCCCGAGAACAAGGTATGTTTTGGCACAGGAAGATCTGCAAGCTTCTATGAGCTGACTAGATCAAACAGGTCAACCTCGTCGGCTCCTGGCGCACCGAAGTCGGCGACTGCGATACCTTCGTCCACATCTGGGAATACCAGCGTTACGCCGGCTACCATCAATCGCTCAATGCAATCTCGAACCACCCCGAATTCGCCGAATTCGACCGCAAGCTGAAGAAGCTTATCAAGACGAAGCGCACCAGCCTCATGCAAGAGTTCAGCTTCTGGCCAACTACCTCGCCACGAAAGCTCGGAGGTGTGTTTGAGCTGAGGACTTACACACTCCACCCTGGCAATCTGCTCGAGTGGGAGCACCACTGGCGTAAGGGCCTGGAGGCGAGGAAGGAGGTCATGGAAGGCGTTGGAGCTTGTGAGTCGCATGCTTGACTATTGACATCAAGTTTGGTTTCGTACTGACGTTTGTTTTTACAGGGTTCGTCCAGATCGGCGCACTGAACGAGGTGCACCACCTTTGGCAATTCCCCGATCTCGAAGAGCGCAGAGCCAGACGTGAGCAGAGCTGGAGCGTGTCTGGGTAAGTTTTGGTACAATCTACCTCTCCGAACTCGACTGACAACTTCACAGTTGGGCCGAGACCGTCCACCGTACCGTTCCTCTCATCCAGACCATGAGATCTCACATCATGGTCCCCATGCCGTGGAGCCCTGTCGGTTGAGCTTAAGAAAGACTCTCGTTTCGGTTTGGAGAAAAGAGCAAGGCGGCTGAGAAAGCTAGGCTGCTCACAAACTTTTATCAGGCGAAGGCGGTGAGGATCTTGTGTACAGTTCGGTACACGGAGAAGCTTTCTTGTGGAAAAAGGCTGGCTGGGGCAGAGCGCGCACAGTGCATACGCTACTGCTGCTTTGTGAACGGACAACAAGGCCGGTAAGAGATATGGAATGGACAGGCGTATAGTAGATTGCATAGCAGGAAGGACAGATGAAGAACCTTTGAAAGTATCCAAAGCATTACATACCGGACCATTCGTTCACTGTCTTTATTGTTCTGCTGTCACTGGACTTGGATTCGCACGTGTCAAGCGTGAAGCCAAAACAAATTGACGTCATCGAGAAAGCGAGCTCGATAAGGCGAACTAAGTGGGATGGATGTTTGAAGTTCGAAGTTGGCCAGAACTGGACTCCACGGATTTTCCACACTTGAAGAAACACGCAAGCTTTCGCCTTGTTTTTTCCTCATCAGAGCCGGCCTTTGTTCAGGATCTGTCTGCGCCCAACGCTCTCGGAAAGCGAAAGAACAAGGATCTCGATCTGTGCTCTCCTCTCACGACGACAACGAGAAGCGACGTGGAACTTTTGGCGGTCCTTTGTTTTCTCAAAACAACAACACGCGCGCTCTTTTGGCGAACGTCCGCTTTTTCTTTCGCGAAAGCCACGCGTTACGCATACCAAAATCCTATCTAGCTTACCCTGGTACTGGTATCTCTTTGCTGGAAACGCGTTTCGAAGAGAGACAAGCGAAGATGGTGTACATTCGCCAGTCGCAGCTTCCTAAGCTGAAGGAGTACAAGTACTCTGGTACGTTGCGCGATCCTATTTATTCTTGAGTCTTACGAGTTGTGTCCTTGATCGGGACGTGTTGACTACAGGATTGTGCTGACTTGTGTTTGTTGTAGCTGTTGACCACAGTTTACTGTCCCGCTATGTGCTTAAGCCGTACTGGTGGAGCCAGGTTATTAACATTTTTCCGATGTCTATGGCCCCGAACGCTGTATGTATTCCTTGCTTTGCATAGCTCTGCCTTTTGTGAGTATGGTTTACTAATTGCGAGTTCTTAGATCACCCTCTCTGGCTTTGGCTTCGTGATTGCGAACGTTGCGACTATGCTTTACTACTCCCCGAACATGGACCAGGATTGCCCGGTTTGGGTGTACTGGTCTTGGGCTATTGGCCTCTTCTTGTACCAGACTTTCGATGCGGTGGATGGTACTCAAGCGTGAGTTCTTCCTTGTGACTTTTGGTGGGCTTATGCTGACTGAAGATGTTTTGCAGACGCCGCACACGCCAGTCTGGCCCGCTTGGCGAGCTCTTCGATCACGGCGTTGACGCGCTGAACACTAGCTTGGAAGTGCTTCTTTTCTCTGCTGCCATGAACTTTGGCCAGGGATGGAAGACTGTGCTGGTGCTGTTTGGCTGTACGTTGTTTCCCAATTGCCTGTTCTACTACTTTTTGCTGACATTTTCCACAGCTCTTCTGACTTTCTACGTCCAGACTTGGGACGAGTACCACACTCAAACTCTCACCTTGGGTCTTGTCTCCGGCCCGGTCGAAGGCATTCTGACCCTCTGCATTGTCTACGCCATCACCGCTGTCAAGGGTGGCGGCAGCTACTGGCAGCAACCCATGTTTCCTGCTCTTGGCCTGCCATACATTGAGTCCCTGCCCAAGGCCGCTTACACCATGGACTTTGGCGACTTCTACGTGCTCTACGGTGGCCTGGTCCTTGCCTACAACACCATCGAGAGCGTCCGCAACGTTCTCAAGGCGCGCCGTGACCGTGGCGATGCTCCCAACGATGCGCTTCTGGGCCTTGCTCCTTTCTTCGGCTCCTGGGCTCTCATCGTTGCTTACCTCTCCCTTCACCCGGAGATCCTGCACCAGCACCTCGTTCCTTTCGTCCTGCTGGTCGGTCTTATGAACGCTTACTCCGTCGGCCAAATGATCACCGCGCACCTGACCAAGTCCGAGTTCCCCTACCAGAACGTGCTCGCACTCCCGCTACTCTTCGGCATCATCGACACTCTGGGTCCCATTCTGCAGGCACGTCTTGGTTTTGGATGGCCCAGCGCTCTGGGCGACGGCGTATACCAGGTTGCCTTCATGTTCTCGTGCCTTGGTCTGGCCTTTGGTGTGTACGGCAGCTTTGTTGTTGACGTCATTGTCAGCATCTGCGACTACCTGGACATCTGGTGCTTGACTATCAAGCATCCTTACGTGGAGGAGACGGAGAACGCAGGTGGCAAGAAGATGAAGTAGCGGTGAGGTACGTGCTCCCTACTTAATGGCGAGCAGGTGGGCTGTAGATGTGGAGAGGAGGAGACTCATCTATAGAGATCAGAATAGACGAAGCATGAAATTACGAATAGATTGAAAGTTAAGAAACTCGTTATCGTGTATGTCTCGTTCTCGTTCTTTCTTATTGAACTTTTCTGCCCCGTCACTTCTGCTCCTCCTCCTACTGTTCTCACTTAGCCAACCATGTCAGCGCCGCCACAACATACCCGTCCAACCCCGTCTGCAGCGTAGGGTGAATGACCGGCGCAAACAACCCACTGTGGTTCACCGGCAAATCCTCCATCAACCTCCCCTCCGCCTCCGCCTTATCCCACTTCTCCGGCGCAGTCCCACCATAAACAAAGAACGAATACGGCCTATCGACAGCACTAGCCAGAATACTGAAATCCTCACTCCCAGCCAACTGCGACACGTCCGCGACGTAGCCATCTTTGCCTTTGGGGAAGTGGCTGCCGAAGGACTCTTCGAGCTTCTCGGTCAGAGCATGGTCGTTTACTGTTAGCGGGAAGGCGCGGGTGGTTTGGAAGGTTGGGTCTTTGACGGCGTTGCCGGCGAGGGCTTCGGCGGCGACGATGCGTTTGATGCTGGCGAGGGTTTTGGCGCGGGTGGTTGGGTTGGTGGTGCGGACGTCGATGGCGAGGCGCGCGTCGTCGATTACGACGTTTTCGGCATCACCGGCTTGGATGGAGGCGCAGGTTACGACGGCGGTGTCATGGCTGGGGGAGGTGGTGTTAGTGGGTTTTCCTGGATATCGTCGTGTCCTTGTCGTCTAGCTTGTTGGATACTTACGGATCAACCTCACGGCTGACAATGGTCTGCAGACGCATTACCGTGCTGGCAGCCATGATTACCGGGTCCACGAGCCTGTGCGGCATCGATGCGTGTCCGCCACGGCCATGGAGTGTAACACGCATACTATCAGCAGCGCTCATGATCAGGCCCCGTCGAGTCCCAATGACACCCGCACGATGCGGCATGACATGCGCGCCCAACACGACATCGGGAATAGGAACATTGTGGCGCTTGGGATCGTAGAGACCATCATCAATCATCGCCTGTGCACCCGTTCCACGCTCCTCGGCGGGTTGGAAAGCAAAGATGAGAGTACCAGACCAGGTCTCGCGGGCGGCGTAGAGGGCATCCGCAGCTCCTAGCATACACGAAATGTGCATGTCGTGGCCGCAGGCGTGCATGACGGGCTTGTCGACGCCGTCGGCATCGGTCATGCGCTTCTTGCTTGCGTAGGGGAGACCAGTACGCTCTTCAATGGGCAGGGCATCAAAGTCGGCACGAAGAAGGACAGTCTTCCCTGAGCCATTGCGAAGGATGGCTGCGATGCCGTAGCCGCCTACGCCAGTCTTGATTTCAAAATCGCTGGAGATTGATTTGAGCTCGGAGACGCAGCGGGCTGACGTTTCTTTTTCTTGATTGGAGAGCTCTGGGTTGGCGTGGAAGTGTTTGTACATGTCCTCATATCTACTGAGGTCTGGACGGTGCTTGGTGGCGATGTCGGAGATGTTAGGCATTGTGGAGGCGGTGATTGGGGATTGGGTCTGTATCCTATGCAGTCTGATGAGAGCAGATTTCTATTATATATATCGAAAGGTATGGTTTCCTAGTACGATAAAGGAAGATAGATCTACCTACCAGCAGCAGAGAACAACATGAAGTGCATTCGCCGAATGACGCCCTGCGGCAGTCGAATGTGGAGATGCATGCAAACCGTCGGCATCCTCATCGGACTTGCTGACATAAAATCCCGCAGTAGCCGCCGGCGCAGTATCGCTGGAAGAGTTGGACGACATCGCTCAAATACCACTCACGCTTCTCATTCTTCCTGGTCCCATGATCTCCTGGAATCGAGTAAATCTCGTTGCCCAAAGAATTCGCCTACAATTGTCACAATCATGTCAAGCGTGGCGAGCGTGTTCTCGGGATCGAGCATCTGCGTCACAGACGAACCTGCTGTATCAGTTTTGGCTGCGTCCGCAGCAGTGGCTTTGGTGTCCTGCCCTTCATGTTGAGATGTGTTGGCCTCATCGCTCTCCCAGGCTGCTTCTGCGCGAGAGATCTCTTCCAGCTGCGCGGCCATTGCGGCATCGTTGAATGAGATTTGAATGACCAGAGCCCGCTTACCCAGATCTCGCAGCACAAAAACCTCGTCGTTGTTCATCGTGCCGACGTCGTCGAGCTTCGCAAGCAAGGCCCATATCCATGCGCTGGTACTCGGTCTTAGTGTCTCACCTCGTTTGAAGCAATGCTTTTGGATGAGCTCCAGCATGCTGAGCGTGTCTTCTTGGTCAAGCGCTTGTAGTTGCGCAGGTGACGGCGCCATGTTGCGTACCATTTCTGCGCACTCCTCGTACGCTTTCTTACCACCGTTGGGTCTCGGTACCGGCTTGCGAGTATCAGGCTGGGTTTCTGTCTCACCTACCGGCGGCTTACTTCTCAGGCGCTCGCGCATCGCGCTGAAGCGACGCTTGAGCACTTCTGTATATGCGTCCTTGGCCAAGATCTTAGACTTCTTCGGCGCTTCAGGTCGAAGTACGGGTCGTGCAATGTAGCAGTCCTCCACGTAGTATCCGCGACTGTCGCCAACGCTGTAGTCGATTTCATCGCGACTCTCCGCAGTGCGGAACACCGAAGGCATGCCTTGTCGCTCTGATCTTACAGCCTTGAGATATGCCATAGCCTCATCTTCTTCGCTCATAGATCCTTCTTCGTCGTCGTCCTGGCCCTCCCATTGAAATGATAGCGACCCAAGTGCGGGCTTCTGATTTGTGGCTTCATTCTTTCCGGGGTATGCATTTGCTTTCTTGCGCGATTGTTTGGGCTTCTCTGCTTTGTCTTCGGCAGTAGGAAGCACTATTGAAGGGTCGTAGTTGTCATCTTCCTTGTCAGGTCTTGCAGCGCCTCCCTCCGATCCAGCATCAGTTTGTGCGCTCAAGGGCAGAGGTGCTGACTTTGTGGCTGCGGGATAGTTGATAGGCGGCGTTTGTTCTAGGGCAGTCGCATCCTCTTCGGGCTCGTCTTCATCGCCGTAGCTGAGGTGTACGCGCTTGTGTGGGTTGTAGACTGCATCCGGTCCAGCCTTGGGCCTGTCGCGCTCTCTTCTGCGTTTGGTCATGGCGTTGCGCTTGGTTTTCGGAGAGCTTTTGATGTGTGTTTTACTGTGGTACTGGGAGAGTGGGAAGTTGTAGGAGAAGCAATAGGGCTCTTGTTGGTGTTGTTTGGGCCAGTCCTATTGTGAAGGACGTTACAATAATAAGAATAAGAAGGCACCTTGATGAAACAGTTCTCCCGCTCTCGAGCAAAGTTGGGGCTCGAACTTCAATCTTTCCGCTTCAACGTTCTTCACGATCACAACTTGACTTGCAACATTACAATCATGAAGAGCCCATATCTTTGAAATGCTCATGATGAGTATTTCGCTAATAAGAGATTGAATTAAAAAAAAATGCTTTTTATCAGGTTTACAAGAGCTTGAACGACCAATTCCAATACATGCAAGGATTTGAGATGTCTTTCATAACTACCACATTGTCTCTAATATTGAGAACTTAATTCTTCCAGCATCAGATCTTTTCAGTAGCAGGCAGCAGCGACTCCGTCTCCCTCACTAAGACGCCACGATATCGCATTTTGCCCGTCTCCAATCTCTCAAACGCTGCTGCTGCCCCTTCCAAGGTCATCGGGAATTCCTCAATCACGGGTTCAATCCTGTGTCTCGCTGCAAACTCGAGCATATCGAAGTGGTTCTGGTGCGATGCTTCGGTTGATGCGATGAGCCTGTGACCTGGCAATACGAACGGCATGTAAGGGATTGAGATCGAGTCTTGTTGGATCGTCATGAGAACAATCGTGGCTCGGCGTGCTAGCAGTCCTAGATAGGCGCTCAACTTTGGAATGGCGTTTGATGTGATGAGTAGTACATCGATTGACATGGGCTGTGGCAGGTTTGTAATTTGAGGCTGCGAGTTCTGGCCGTCTGTTTGCGTATACGACAGGTGCAGGTTGTCCGTCGTACGGATCTCGTCAGCACCCAGCTCGAATAGGCTCGATACTTTGGAAGGTTCACTTGTGATGGCGGTGACACCACAACCCATTGCCTTTGCGAAAATGATGCCCATGTGCCCGAGCCCTCCGACACCAACAACACCGACGCGATTGCCAGGCTTAGTACCAGCAGCATCAAGTGCTTCATATGTGGAAGCACCGGCACACATCAGAGGCCCAGCATGTACACTTCTGATTTCCTCGGGTATCGGATATGTGAATGCTGAGTCGATGATGCGGTGTGTGCCGAAGGCACCCTGGTCGAGATCAGAGAAAGCAAAACCACTGGCTTGCGAGCAGTATTGGCGATATCCAGAAGCACATGTCTTGCAGTGTCCACATGACTATATATTCCATCAGTGTACTTACAACAAGACATATAATCACACATCACATTGATTACTCACTGAATGCAACCATCCCCATCCAACCCGCTGCCCCGGCGAGAGATTACGAACCCCATCTCCTACTCTCTCCACGATACCGACGCCTTCATGGCCGAGTCCACAGCCTTTGTCTTTCGCATGGACATCAGTGGTACACAGTCCGCTATGTGTCGTTCGTATCAAGACGTCGTTCGGTCCAAGATCTTTGGAAGTTGTCTTGTGTACGAATTGCTTCGTCTTTGCGTCATAGCAAATCGTCTCGATCTTGTGGGCTGTCATGTCTGGTTCCTATATGTCAATCGTTGGATCATATGTGCAGTCGAGATTTGTTTTGTTTTTCGAAAGGTGCGTGTATTAATCAAAAATGAGATGCCAGCCACGGGTTCTCAACCCCAAGACTGACGTCGATCGCCAAGATGCTTTCACATATCAAACTGGCGCCATATGGGGCTGCGATCGAGATTGAAAGCTGTCAGGCTACCAAGACACGACATTCGGTATATCTGAACACTGTATTGATGCCACAGAATGACCAAGACGCCCAGAAAGATGATTGGAAACCTCACAACGCAACCCAAACCCGTACCCTAGCAGCATGAAGTTGCTTCTCATCGAAGTAAGCACGAATTCGCGTACATGTACACATACATTCAGTCGATCAATATTTCAGAAATGCGCCCAGGAACCGTCAGCATGTATCTGGAGCGAAAGAACGGGTAAAATATGAATATAAATGCAGAACCAGCCCACAAAGTTGAGAAAATATCAGGTAGTGGGAAACCACAACGCATGTATTCCTCTCCAGACGGTGTAATACACAAAGCTTCACATACTATATGGTACAAACATGGCAGCCACTCTCAACCTTCCAAAGACCTTTCCAGACTTCCCAGCAGATCCTCGCCCTGCTCAGCGGTCTCTGCAGGCGGTTGAGGCGGCTCTTGAGCCGGACTCTTTTCTTGTGTCGTAACATCCTCTTGAACTTGTGCAATGTCTTCTGAAATCTTTGGAGCTTCCGGGACCTCAGAAGCTTCAGCGGCTGCTGGCGCATCTGAGTCCACGGGAGCTGAAACCAAGGGAGCTGAGTCTACGGGAGCTGAGTCAACGGGAGCTGAGTCAACGGGAGCTGAGTCAACGGGAGCTGATTCCACGGGAGATGTTTCCACGGGTGATGTTTCCACAGGAGCCGATTCCACAGGAGCCGATTCCACAGGAGCCGATTCCACAGGAGCCGATTCCACAGGAGCCGAGTCCACAGGAGCCGAGTCCGCGGGAGCAGATTCCACAGGAGTTGGGTCCACGGGAGCATCAGTTGGGATATCGACCTCAACCTCCAACACTTGCTCTGCAGGCCTTGGCGTGGCTTCAGCTTGTTCGAGGGCCATTTCGGATTCCATGACTGGCTCTGGATTCTCGCTCGCGGCTTCTGCCGCCACCGGTTCAGGCTCACCGACAACTTCTCGAGTCACCGTTACTGGTGAGGCTACAGCATTTTCCACAGTATGACTTTCCGCAGGTTCGATGTCCATAGCATCATCGACTTGTGTCGGTTCGTGCTGCGGCTCTGGCTTCAAATGTGACTGTGATTGCACCTCAGGAACAGTCTCGACTGCTTCGGGTTGCAACTCAGGCTGTGGTTCTGTTCGATCGACTGGCTCAGGTACAGGTTTTGTTTTTGGTTCAGTCTGTGGCTCAATCTCTGGCTCAACCTCTGCAGGTCGGTCTTGCATTTCCACATCAACGTCGGACTTTGGTTCGCCAAGTACTCGCTGATCCATAGGTTCGTCCTTTGGAAGGGCCTCGATAGGCGTGGGCTGCTTGGGCGTATGTGCAATAGGTGTGGGCTCAGTAGGTTGTGTCTCGACGGTAGTAGCTTCGGCAGGCGCCGGTGTGGACTTCTTCGCAGGCGTAGCAGCAACTTCGGCGTCGTCCTCTTGGATTTCACCATCTTCCCTATCTTCGTCGTCGTCGTCTCCATCATCACCTTCCTCATCGTCATCGCCCTCTTCATCTTGATCGCCACGATCACCAGCCTCATGTGTCAGCCTCGTCGCCTCCTCCATCGACACATCCTTGCCTGCATCCTCCCCTTTCGCCACATGCTTGACAGTCTGTCCTGGTTGCGGCACAATCTTGGTGGCGTTTGGCACAATTGTAGTATACGTGCTGCCATCTGGATTCGTGAACGTGACTCTTTTCTTGCCTCTTCCAGGTCCGCCTTTCTTCTTCGGCGGAGGCCTATTCCGCACCCTCGTAGCAGCAACTGGGCCAGAAGGAACTAAGCTGATCAATCCATCCTCGTCTGCGGTGCCGAGACCTTCGATTGTCGTGCCAGGTTCCAGGTGGGTAGCCTGCATCTGAGAGTTGGCTGGTAATTCGTTCTCGAGAACCTGGCCCTCAAGCGCCACCACCTCGTAGATCACACTCTCCCCAGTCGAAACATCCAAGACCTTCTGCACTCGTGTCTTGCGCTTGGGGGCTTGCGACACGCCACCTGTTGCAGAGTCGTTTGCACCGCCGTGGTAATAGTTCGGCAGGCCTTTCCGGCGTTTGGCAAGGAATTCCCAATGCAGATGCTCTGGCACAAGAGCCGACTCCGGCACCTGTCGCCACTTTCGCGCCATGAAGCCCTTCTCCTCAGTATGATTTGGCTTAGCTAACACCTCATCTGGGACACCTTCTTCTTCGCGCGCGTTGAAATCATCGGCATCGGGCTCGACTTCGGGTGCCGTCTTGCGCTTAGTGCCATACTTGCCACTGCGTGCGATGCGCAAAAGCTGCTGGGTGTGAGGGAGTAATAGATGAGAGCTCTCGGGCATGGCAGGCTCAGCCCACTTGTCCTGAGACTTTTCAATATCAGTCTCCGAGGGTGGCGGCGCCAGAGATACACGGCTGGGCATCGAAGACCATTGCTTCACAGGAAGACCTTCAAAAATGTCATTGTCTACTTGAGACCGGCCAGAGCGACCAGAGCGACCAGGAGGTCGGTACTAAATAGTACACTGTCAGCGATTTGATATCAGGAAGCTGATGTGCAGTTGCAGAGGCAGGACCGAAGCGCCATTTCTGCCATTGGAGTTGATGATATTCCGCCACAGGCCAGATGGCGAGCCGAGTCGAAGATAAAGCGTGACAGAAAAGCAAACAGTGTACATGTTGTTGTGAAGTGAGGCGACATACCGCAGCCATGATATTGGAATGAAGGCGCTGATGCGACGCGCCAAAATAACTCAGATTCGTAGCCAATTTTTTCGGCGCATAAATAGATTTTCTCTGTCGCTGCTATTCTCGTCGCGCTGGATCAATATCTCATAAAATAAAAAACAAGGTGATAATGCCCCATCTACGGTCGCAACGCGCCCGACGCGAAGGTGATAGATGTTGCGCGCGGCTAGGTCGCCCTGAAAGCGGTTCGGGCCACCTGCTCTCGCTCTCGCTCTCGTCTCGGGATGGACTTGGAGATTTGTACATCTACTTTGGTGACATCAAAGGCGGCTGTACGACATACAAACACTTGTGTCTGTACTACCATTGCACAATATTATCTACTAGACATTGTCTTCTCCGGATCTGAGAATTACGACACATCTACCCGAATAGCGCATACGATACTCGACGATGGCCACCTCCGCCACGGCCTACGAGGCCCGCTCTCTCTTCCGTTCTCTTTTGCGCCAGAGCAAGCAATTCGCTGCATACAACTTCCGCGAGTACGCAAGGAGAAGGACAGTGGATGCTTTCAGGGAGGCGAAGACGGAGAGCGACGAGCGCAAAGTGCAGGAGTTGATGCAGAAGGGTCTCAAGGAGCTACAAGTGTTGAAGGTGTGTATTGCTGGGTCTGTGGAAAATGGGGTATTATGGATATTTCGGCAACCACAATTTGTTTACAAGACAGGTTGCAAGATACGGTGTTAGGAAGAGCGATTTGCTGACGGTTTGGTGCGCACAGAGACAAACAGTCGTATCACAATTCTTCCAGCTTGACCGCTTAGTGGTTGAAGGTGGCAAGACCGGCAAGCAAACTGGAAACCGCGGTGGTATTGTGAGACAGACTGAGCACGGGTTCGTACAATCTTCTCCAATTCAGAGAGCAAAAGGCTGACGGTAAATCTTGCAGCTGGGATTAAAGTGGCAAAAGCCAACGGAGACGCAAATTAATGAGCATGTAACAACAACTTTGAAGCATTTGTTGGCGCGGAGACAGCGGACAGCGGACGAGGAGACACTGTAAAAGTAAAGGTTGGCCGATGTTGATTCGTTTGATCATGAGAAAATGCTTGTGAATATACAGAGGGCGCACGATACGGCGCATCGTCACGGCTTTTGATAAGAGGAACCCGCTATAGAGAACGCCAAATGAAATACAATTAGCTTACATACCCGCATCACCGCATGTTTGCAAGACGGCTGGGATGTATGCCTTCTGTGTCGGCAGCACCGGCCTTGAAATCGCCCTTCGCAGCTGGAGCATCGCCGCCCTTCTGTTTGCCTGCCTTGCGCTCCTCTCTAGCCTTCTCTTTCCGCTCGAATTCTGTCCTTCGCTCTCTTTGCTCCTCTAACCTCACGTTCTTCACCCGAATCTTCTCCTTGCGGGCGTCTGTTCCTCCTCCACCGCCAGCCGTGAGCTCGACGTTGATCTTCCTTCCTGTCGGTCTCTTCGGCTTAGGTCCTCGTCCGAAGCTGCGCGGTTGTGGCTCAGGTTCTACACCTTTCAGTCCTTCAGGCGCCTCTGGGTCGAAGTAGGAGTGGTGGAACAGTTTCAGCGCAGTCTTCATACGATCGTAGCCCTCGAACTCCAGGAAGGCGAAACCTTTGCTCTTTTTGGTGGCCGGGTCTGTGCGGTGGCGGACGGTGAAGGGTTGCAGACTCTTGAAGTGCTCCTTGAGCGAGTCGTCTGTGGTGCTGTAGGGGAGGTTGCCGACAAAGACAATGAAGCGCTGGTTCGCAGGTGGTGCTTTCTCTCCGTCTGCTGTCGCAGATTTGGCCTTGCGCTTTTTCTTAGGTGCAGGCGCTTTAGCCTCTGTTTGCTCGCCTTCTGCGGTCGTGTCCTTGTCCGATCTCTTGCGCTTCTTCGACTCGGCAGCAGCAGGTGTGACCACAGGAATCAACTCCTTCTGCGGCTCCTCTTGATCTTCAGGCCCATCCTCTCTGGGTACGGGCTCTGGCTCCGCAGGCACAACCTTCTTCTTCTTGTCCTTCTTGAATTTGTTGGCGCGCTCGGCATCACGCTGGGCGCGCTTCTCCTTTCGTGAGACCGCAGCTGCAGAGGCGTCTTCTGACATGTTGCGTGGATGTGAGGTTTGTTGCGTAAAGTAATTATCGAAGATCTAGATTTATTTGTCGGCTCTAAATTTCGCGACTGCTTGCGATCGCTTCCCCACGCTGTCTCTCGCTCTTGCCGCTTCGCCATCTCGCTTACTGCCTTAGCGCCTCAGGACCCCAGCCCATCAGAGGCACATGTTGAGTGTCATGTTATGGACGAATCAGTGCATGTCAGCCTCACTGGTATAGCCAATGAGTCTTGCTGCAGAACTGCCTCTGAACGCTCCATACACAACCGAAAGTGGCACTCGAAGGACTGCCTGGTCCCCAAAGCATTGATTTGTTCACTAGTGGCCCACTCGCGGACAGCATAGCCTCCTCAGCATTCATTGACTCAGCTGGATATATTGCGCGTTTCTGCTCGGGGGGTTTGCGCACACCTACGACACCATCTTTCCCCAGAAATGGCTGCGAACAAGAGCACGGAAACGCTCGCCAACTCACAGGATGCCGCTGGAGAAACGACGCCTCTGTTAAATACCTCAGAAAGAATCGATCACAGCGAAACCGCCTCGATAGGTTCAAGCCATGCCACCAAATCGCCACAAACATCAGAGCCTCCTTCTCCCAGCACAACGCAACCTGACGATGAAGAAAAGCCATTTCCATTAAATCAGATTCTCATCCTATGCTATGCCAGTGTGGTGGAGCCCATCGCCTACTTTATCATATTCCCATACATGACCGAGATGGTTGAGCGAGTCGGTGGCGGAGCAACAGAGGACGTAGGATACTGGGTTGGCACAATCGAATCATCGTTCTCCCTGGTCCAAATGCTCTTCATCATATTTTATGGCCGGATCGCAGATCGTCTTGGTCGAAAGCCGGTGATGGTATTTTCACTGGGAGGTATTGGACTTGCATCCGCCCTGTTCGGAATAAGTACGACGATTTGGCAAATGCTTGCTTTTAGATGCCTTGCTGGGCTGTTTTCTGGCAGCTCGGTGACGATTCGTTCTATGTTGAGTGAAAATTGCACAAAGAAGACCCAGGCAAAAGCGTTTGCGTGGTTTATGTTTGCAAGGTAACTGCGCATCTGTACACTGAACTGGTACATTCGCTGATCGGGATTATAGAAATATTGGCCTCTTTATGGGACCTGCTCTAGGTGAGTATTGAGCTACCGGAAAGTCGGTCGTACGTTATAAAGTACCCAGCTGACCAAATTCGACTTCTAGGTGGCTTCCTCGCAAACCCTGCGACACAGTATTCCGCTCTCAAGAATGTTGCTTTCTTCAACAGTTACCCATATGCTCTACCAGGGTTTTTGTCCGGAGCGTTCTGCCTGAGCGCATCAATCGTGGGCATCATATCTCTCAAAGAAGTGAGCTCTCTTTCAACATGTATTGATTGAATGTTATCTGAAGAATCATCAATAGACACTACCAAGCAAATTGGACGCCAACGGCCAGCCCAAACCGGATACCGAAATGTCAACCTGGGAACTCATGAAGGCGCCTGGAGTCGCGATAGTTGTCTTCATTTACAGCCATGTCATTTTACAAGCTCTTTGCTACACTGCAAGTATGTTGCACTCTTCTACCCTTACGAACTGTGTCGTTACTAAACGTGACTTGAAGTTACACCCATAGCTCAATGGACCCCTGTCCGTCTCGGCGGATGGGGATTCTCTTATCAATGGATCTCAATAGCTCTAGCCCTCGCCGGCTTCAGTCAAGCGGTATGGATGCTTTTCGGCTTCCCTTACCTGCAGCGTAAGACGAGCACTGGCACCGTTCTCCGTATCTGCTGCATCGCGTGGCCCATAGAGATGGCCCTGTACCCATTGCTCAACGAACTCCTCCGCGCCGACCTCCGCCCTGCATTCTGGACGGCTGCTTTCACAACCATCTTTCTCGGCTCGGGCATCGCGATGTCGTTCGCGTGCATTCAACTGTGTTTGAACGATATCGCGCCAAGCCCGGACACGTTGGCTACGCTGAATGCTGTAGCTTTGACTATAAACTGCGGAATGCGAGCTATTGCTCCGGTGGGAATGGCGAGTTTGTATGCGGTGGGGATCAAGGGAGGCTGGTTTGATGGGCACTTGGGGTGGATAGTGTTGACTTTTATGGGGCTGTTGTTGAACGTCAGTGTGAGATGGCTGCCAGCGAAAGCTGAAGGCGACTTGCACCATAAGACAACACCGAGCGACGAGGAAGCAGAGGGATGAGTGAGAGAGCGTGGGATATTCATGGCTATTTCGCCTTCTTGATTGTGTGTATAGTACAAAATTTGAGCCTAGATCGTGTTGTCTTGCGACTGTCCTTCTCTTTTCGTCTTCAAGTGCCAGAGCAGATGCTATTCACCAGCCCTAGAATCTCCCGTACGAGCCACACGGAAGATAAGAGTCTGCAATTCGTATGCTTGGCGGGTAACCAGCTGGGATCCAGGCCAGACTGAACAAGACCTGACCAAGCGTGGGTGAAACCCATTCGACGATCAGAAGCGAGGCGACACCACATATTGGCCACCTTGGTCCCTTATCCACAAATAATCAAGATATGGGCGAGAAGCATAGCTACTATGGTGCCATTCACGCCTGGGGCAGTGCTCTCAATTGAGTGGTGAAGCCTTCTGAGCTGCCGGAGCGAGTCACCGCATCGTTTTGATGTCTTTGGATATTCTGGTCGACCCAAACGCGGCGTGTTGGCCGACAAGAAT
Organism: Cladosporium cucumerinum; assembly: GCA_023634325.1. NCBI lineage: Eukaryota > Fungi > Ascomycota > Dothideomycetes > Cladosporiales > Cladosporiaceae > Cladosporium > Cladosporium cucumerinum. The sequence continues at coordinate 793,412 of JALDQA010000012.1, read as the reverse complement.
TTACAATCTACGATAGCAAAATATCGTATCCATCCTTCTGAATCTTGACAATATCCTCGTCGACGGCATACTTGCGACGCACAACTTCGAACACGATGAGGCCAATGCTCGTGCTAGGAACTTGCCTCAACGTTGACGCAAAGAAGTCTTTGTACAGCCAGCGCCGCATGCCGCCCTCGCGACGCGCCAACACTTGCACCTGCTTCCAGGTCTTGGTGTAAGCAGTGGCGTACAGACCGAGAGCTTGCTTCTTGGAAGCGAATGATTTGGTGTATTGGTGCGAGTCGATGTATTCCAGACGGCCGTAGTGCACGTCTTGAACACGGCTGAGAGGGTGCGAGATGGTTTGCTGCGCGAGAGACGCAGCAACGCCGGCGAGTGCGATGAATGTAGGCTCAAGCATGTAGTGCGGCTTGATCAGAGGGTTTCCAGTGAGATCCGCCTGCCGGTCTATGTGTGCTTGCTGTGACAAAGACAGGTTGCCGTACTCTCCATAGTAATTACTGACGTAGGCGTAGAAGGACTGTGCTTTGACGTATTCGAAAATACCGAAGAAGAAGCCGTATCCGAATGAGTCCTTGAGAAAGGAAAGTGACCAGCCAGCGAAGACGCCGCGAGCACCTATTTCCCTAGTCTTGACGTAGGCGTATTGCCACATGTGCTTGTATTTACCCTGCATGAGCTCGGTCGCCTGGAAGCGCACCTGCAAAGCATCCACTGGTGCTGCCAGTATGCTCTGTATGGAACCTGCGATGAAACCAGCCGAGAAGGTGGTTCCGAACGAAGGAGGTGGATAGACTCTCTTGGTGGCGAGCGCGGAGGGCGCGTGAATAGTAGCAAGCGTTTGCAGATACCCAGCATAAAGGACTGCTCCAACCATAGTATTGGCTACTAGTGGAGGCAGGACCTGATTAGGGATGAAAGACCATCCATAGTGTTTGACGGCATGTGCTAGCATAGCAGGAGATGTCATCCTCCATGACCACCGCTCACCAGCCTGTACACTTGGGTTGATGGCTCGTACGTAACCCTAGATATCAAGTCAGAAGGCATGACCGAAGTAGTAACAAACCGTGAAGCATTACCATATAACTGTTTCAAAGTCAGAACAAGGGTTCTTATGCAGATTATACGTAAAGTTCGATTGTGTCTTACTCAACTCTGGTGCGGAAGAATGCTTTCACAGGCGCTCGAAAGTAGAAAGTCAACATTCTCGCACTCAGCGCCCGCATACCAGCTGCGTAGGCGCCCGTGGCCGCATCCTTCTTCTGTTTCTTCTTGCGAGGACTGGTATCGAAGCCATCTCGAAGCCTAGGAAGCAGCTCATCGTCGAGGTTCATGCTAGAGGTGTGGATATGCTATCAGAACTCCCAGACCATCATGACAGCATCGCCAAAATAATGCGGTTTGCGTAGTAGTTCACCCAGTCACGTGTAATAAATACCTCCTTCACCTAATCCTCGTCACGCGCTGCAATCAATGTCGGAGAGGCACGGGAGTTGCGAAAGCACTGCTGCCTGAGGCTTGAAAGTACTCTAGTGCTCGGCCAACGCGCGACGCGACCAAGAAGCACTTGAGCTTTAGATATCTTTGGTCGCCTTTGCCGTCCCCTCCTTCGTACGCTCATCACAACAACACCCTCGCCACGCCATACACATCTTGCGACCTCACAACATCCTCGACCAGCATTGCCTCTCTCACATCTCGACCTTTGACACACAGCACAACCACTCTACGGGCGTCACTCGCCCAACATGGCGGACGAAGTGAGCATCGACAAAACCACCTTCCACAACCGACTGTCCGGCCTCATTTCACAATGGAAGGCCGACAAGCGATCGGGAAACCCTGTCTTTGGTGATGCTGGAAGTATCGCCATTGTCATGGGCAAGACCGACGAAGCAGCTGGCTTCCACAAGGCAAACGCGCTTCAATTCTGGCTGCTCGGCTATGAGTTCCCTGCGACGCTCTTCGTCATCACCCTCGAGGGGATCTACATCATCACCACCAAGAAGAAGGCCGCATATCTGGAACCGCTCAAGGATGGCAAGACTCCTGTGGAGATCTTCGTCCGAGGAAAGGACGCTGCCGAGAACCAGAAGCAGTTCGAGCGCTGCCTCGAGATTATCAAGGGCGCGGGCAAGAAGGTCGGAGTCATCACAAAAGAGCTTTCGGGTGGGCCCTTCGTACAAGAATGGAAGACGGCATTTGGAGAAATCAGCAAGGAAGTGGAGGAAGTGGACATCAGCCCAGCACTTTCCGCTGCCATGAGCGTGAAGGATGAGAACGAGCTGCGCTCAATTAGAAATGCGTCGCATGCTACATCTCACGTCATGACCAACTACTTTGTCGACCAAATGTCAGACATCCTCGACAAGGACAAGAAGATCTCTCACCGCGCTCTCTCTGACAAGATTGCCAACAAGATTGACGACGACAAGTTCTTCCGCCAGATGAAGGCTCAAGATTTCGACCCTGTCCAGCTGGACTGGAGCATTAGCCCGACTGTGATGAGCGGCGGCAACTTTGATCTGAAGCTTGCTACAGACCCCGATGACAGCAACTTGCACCCAGGTGTCATCATCTCGGCGCTCGGCTTGCGATACCAGACCTACGCTTCTATGGTTGCCAGGACGTACCTCGTGGACCCCAACAAGTCGCAGGAGAGCACCTACAAGCTGCTTCTGAACGTGCATGAGGCTGTTATCAAGGAATTGAAGGACGGTGCTCCGGCGAAGAACGCCTACCTGAAGGCCATCTCAGTCATCAAGGCCAAGAAGCCTGAGCTCGTGGAGAAGTTTGTGAAGAACGTTGGCGGAGGCATCGGTATCGAGGCCAGGGATTCTACCATGATCCTTAACGCGAAGAACAACCGCGTTCTCAAGGATGGTATGACTCTCACCGTCACTACTGGATTCTCAGATGTCGAGAACCCCAACCCTCAAGACAAGAAGCGCGATGCTAAGTACGCCATGATGTTGAGCGACACGATCCGCGTCAACGCTTCAGCTGTCGGCACCGGCGAGCCTTTCGTATTCACCAAGAAGGCGGCTTCAGACATGGAGAGCACCTCTTTCTTCTTCAACGACGACGAAGAGGAAGAGACGAAGAAGCCCGCAAAGCCCAAAAAGGATGCGCGCGTTGGCGCTGTCGCTCAGTCGAACATTCAGAAGACGAGGCTGAGAGGACAGGGTGGTTCCACACAGAACGAAGTGAAAGAGAATGCTCGCCGTGAGCATCAAAAGGAGCTCCACGAGAAGAAGCAGAAGGAGGGCAAGGAGCTGTACGCCGAGGATACCGGCAACTTGAACGGCGTGGTGGAGAAGAAGTTCAAGCGCTTCGAGTCTTACAAATATGACACGCAGCTGCCAACCAAGGTGAAGGATCTTGTCATCCTTGCAGATCCAAGGAACAACTCTGTCATCTTGCCCATCATGGGCCGCCCGGTTCCCTTCCACATCAGCACAATCAAGAACGCGAGCACAACCACTGAGGGCAATTTCTGCTTCCTTCGTCTCAACTTCCTTTCTCCTGGTCAAGGTGTCGGCCGCAAGGAGGACCAGCCTTTCGAGGACCCAAACGCACAGTTCGTCCGCTCGCTCACCTTCCGATCAAAGGATGCTCGTCACTTGACCGATGTCACAGAGCAGATCACAGAGATGAAGAAGGCTGCTACTCGTAAAGAGCAAGAGAAGAAGGACATGGAAGACGTTGTGGAACAAGACAAGCTTATTGAGATTCGCAACCGTCGCCCTCACCGCCTGGATAACATTTTCATGCGTCCTGCAATGGAAAGCAAGCGTATCGGCGGAGCTGTCGAGATTCACCAGAACGGTCTGCGCTATCACCACCTGGCTGGTGGCCAGAAAATCGACATCCTTTTCAGCAACGTCAAGCACTTGTTCTTCCAGCCCTGTGCTGGCGAACTTATCGTCATCATCCACGTGCACCTCATCAACCCTATCATCGTTGGCAAGAAGAAGACAAAGGACATTCAGTTCCTGCGTGAAGCTTCGGAGACCCAGATCGACGAGACTGGTAACCGCAAACGCAAGCACCGCTACGGCGACGAGGAGGAGTTTGAAGCCGAGCAGGAAGAGAAGCGTCGTCGTGTTCAGCTCGATAAGGAGTTCAGGAACTTTGGCGAGAAGATCGCAGACGCCGGCAAGAACGACAACCTCAGCATCGACGTGCCTTTCCGCGAACTCGGCTTCAACGGTGTGCCTGCACGCTCGTCTGTCACTATCCAGCCGACCACCGACTGTCTCGTGCAGCTCACCGAGCCTCCTTTCCTGGTCATCACCCTCACCGACATCGAAGTCGTTCACCTCGAACGTGTGCAGTTCGGCCTCAAGAACTTCGACATGGTCGTCATCTTCAAGGACTTCACGCGCGCGCCCGCACACATCAACACCATCCCTGTCGAGTCGCTCGATGCAGTTAAGGACTGGCTCGACAGCGTCGACATTCCCTTCTCCGAGGGTCCGCTCAACTTGAACTGGGGCACCATCATGAAGACCCTCGTTGCCGACCCGCACGCTTTCTTCCACGAGGGCGGCTGGAGCTTCTTGGCCGCCGACTCAGACGGCGAGAGCGACGAGGAGGAAGAGGAAAGCGCTTTCGAGATGAGCGAGGAGGACTTTGCCAGCGAGAGCGAGAGTGATGACGAGAGCAATTTCGACAGCGAAGCCAGCGCCGAGGCCAGCGATGACGAGGTCTCTGAGGAGGAAGAAGGCGAAGACTGGGATGAAATGGAGAAGAAGGCTGCGCGCAAGGATCGCGAAGGCGGTCTTGATGACGAGGAGAGGAAGCCCAAGGCGAAGGCTGGCAAGAAGAGATAAGCTTAGGGCTAATCGATCTTTGCTTTGACCTTTTGGGAGGGTTATATTTCATGTTTTTTTGTTACTACAGGGAAAGCGACTGTGGCGTTTACTGGCGTGAAAATTGCCGGTCAGGATTTTCGTGTACGATTTGGGTCCGATATGCAGAAGTAAATGGCTACCGTAGACGTAGCTAGCTCAGCTGAGTGTGGCATGACCAACACATGTGCAGCTTTTGTATTCAAGATGACAACTATACGATTTAGACAACGTTGATTTTGTGTGCATGATAGAAGTGATTACCACGCCAACGATACTACAATATGCGTGAGATATTCTGCAGTGAGACAAGCTGCATGTATATCAATACCTAATGCATAAGGTGTGGATCACCATCAAGGAGGCACGTGGATGTCACATTGGCACTTTTTTTTTCAAGTTTTGTGAAGCTGTCTACCGTACTTTGATGGTGGTGGTCAGCCATGTACACAGTCAGAAAGTTCCACAGCTCTCATCTTCTTCTGTTCCTTGCATCTCATTCTCTGGGTGGCCGACAGCATACGCTCGTAGCCAGCAGTCCATTCAAGTTGACAAGGTCGAAGGGAGGTATGGGCGTACAGCAGGCGAAGACGCCAGCATGGAGCTCATCGGGGAGGTGAAAGTGTTACGCGTCGCGCAAACTGGGCGGATGGGACGAGCGCTTGAGCGAAGTGGTCGATTTACCAAGCGCTGGTGGCGACAGCACCTTCGGCGGAGAAGGAGTTGTCGACGGGGGCAATGGCACCCCATACAGAGGTAGTAGCGAAGCCGCCTGCGTCGGCACCTGCGTCAGCGCCACCAAAAGCGACGCCGCCCTGCTCGCCTTCGGCATCTTCCTCGTCGTCGGAAGCATCGTGTTCGAAATTAGCAACGCCGCCTTCAGGGACGTGTTGCTCCAGGAAATCCGGAACGGCGCAGCCAGATTCCAGCAGGATATTGACAAGGGATGGAGCAAGTTCCTCATCACGCTCGTTGTAGAACGAGGTTGCCTTGCCTGTGTTGCCGATGCGGGCAGTACGGCCAATGCGGTGAACGTACTCGGTTAGACCTCCATGCATGGTTGACGGCAGGTCGAAGTTGATGACATGATGAATGTCGGCAACGTCGAGTCCACGCGCATTGACTCCAGTAGTGACAAGAATAGGGGCCTTGCCAGCACGGAAAGCCCTCAGTGAGTCTTCACGCTCACGTTGTCCACGATCGCTGTGGATAGAAGTGCTAGGAAGTTCGCGGTTATAGAGGTATGCGTCGACCTCGTCAACGGTCCTCTTGTTGTTGCAGAAGATGAGAGTCCTGACAGGAGGACTTCCCATGAGGAGATCGTAACATGCCTGCATCTTCATGTTGCGATCGACGTAGATAACGTCCTGCTCGATGTTCTTGTGTGAAGAACCGGCGCGGCCAACGGTGAGGCGGTAGTCCTCGCCTGATGCCATGTACTGCCGAGCGATGGCGCGCATCTCCTTGGAGAAAGTAGCGGAGAACATGAGGTAGACGTGGTCAGCATCGTCATTGGTGTCACCGCCAGACATGATCATCTTGAGCTGCTCCTCCCAGTCCGGGGTTAGCATCTCATCGGCTTCGTCGATGATCGTGTAGAGAATGCGGGACATCGTGAGCACCTCGGGCCGACGCATGAGGTCACAGAGACGGCCAGATGTGCCGATGAGGATGTCACAGCCCTTGCCGAGCTCGTCGATGGCGATCGACAAAGGTTGGCCACCATAGCTCGCAAACGGGCGCATCTTGGAACGATAGCACAGGCGGCGGCATTCATCGAATACCTGCAAAGCGAGCTCGCGCGTTGGAACGACGATGACGACAAGAGGCTCTGCCTTGACTCGGTCGGTACGAGGGTTATAGTTGGGGCCAAAAACCTTCGGGCGAGCGGCACACAGCTTGTCGGCCTTGCCGCAAAGGCGTGAGATGACAGGGATCAAGTATGCGGCGGTCTTGCCGGAGCCTGGGAGTGTTGTTAGTATGTGGAGAGCGAGAGGCTTGGTAGGCATGACTGACCAGTTTGTGAGATACCGATCACATCGGCGCCAGAGAGAACAGCAGGAATGGTGTACGCCTGAATAGGCGTCGGCACGCTGTAGCCCATCTTCTTGGTCACGATCTCTTGAAGGATGGGGTGAAGACCGGCGGAGTCGAACTGTGGTGTAACACGGTCAGCAATTGCTGTGTGAAGATAGCGACCGACACAGAAATACTCACCGAACGAGCCGGCTGAAGCTTGTCCGGACCCTCGACGGTGACCTCAAACTGGAGCTTGTCCATGTGCTGGCCCTGGCGAACGCGAAAGTCGCCACCGAAGAGGTCCTGCTCGAGCTCCGGGACCTCGGGGCCAATGTCGCCATACTCGTCGTCCCACTCGTAGACAGCCGAGTTCCTGAGGTAGTGGGCATAATCGTCTTCGCGAGTGGTCTGCTGGATGTTGTAGTCGACAGGGACTGTCTCGACCCAGCCAGCGTCTTTGGCACGCGCACGGTTGGCGGCCTTCTCGGCCTCGCTGAGGACTCCGGTGAGGGCGGTCATGTCGAGGGCACTGCCGTCAGTCGTGGTGTTGGCGTCGGCTGTGGTGTCACCGAATCCGTTTGACTCGGCGACGGAAGCAGTGGCAGCACCGCCGTAGGTCTCCCAGGCAGCCATCTTGCAGGTGGATGGACGCAAGGAAGTGGGTTGTGTGTGTGAGCAGAGGCGCTGCAATGGCTTGGATTGAGTGCAGGAAGTGGAGTGCAATGTCGAACCAGATGCAAGCGAGAGCTGTCAATGTCCTGGTGCAGTGCAGTGACGGAAGAGGAGATGGACGTTGTGGAAGAGAGGAAGAGGAGAGGCGGATGAGGAAGAGGAGTTGTTGTGAACAGCCAGGCAGCAGTGAGCATGTAAACAGCGAAAAGTGCGCCAAGGCGAAGCACTGACACGCATTGAGTTGCGTGCATGTGAAGAAGGAAGGAGCGACCGAGTGAAAGAGCGCGTTTGAACTGAAGAACAGGAGCAGGGGCGGGGCAGGTCAGTGATTGCAAATGATCGCCAACGAGTGGGAAGTGAGTTTGAACGGTAAAAATTGAGCATTGTGAATAATGAAATGCAACTCATCCTCGTCCTACTCATACATTGCTCTTGAAGATCGTCAGTCATCACATCACGTGCGCGTTTCACCTCAGAACGACCACACGCCTGCCCTCCTTGCCCAATCAGCCTTCTCATAATCCTGCCTCTTCATGTCTGCAAACTCGCCTTCCCGGTTCTCCCAGTCTCGCTTGCTCCCCACTTGCAATGCATCACTAAGAGCCTCGGCGTCTGGTGAGGTTATGTTGCTGTGCCAGTGCAGTGATTTGGAAACACGAACGACGCGCAGTCGCGGGAGTGTGCATTCATCCATGGCAATCATGATGTCGATAGGACTGATCTTCTCCTCAACATTGGGATGACCCGAGTTTGTGAGCTCTAATGTGTGCAAGTGCTCGTGAGACAGGGGCTGACCAAAGGATGGCTGCTCTTCATTCTCGACGCCGGCGATCAAGGGTTCTTGGAAGTGCGAGAAGTGCCCTTCGTCGAACATGGCAGGAGTGATGTAGTCTACACTGATGCTGAGCTTCTTAATCTGCGGCAGGAGGAACAGAATGTCGTCCATTGCATGCGCACTGAGGCGCGGCATATGTGCAATCTTGATGTATTCCAGGTTCTTGAGAGGGCGTATGGCGTTTCGCAGCAGGTGTGTAACTGCGTAACCTTTTGCCAGAGGACAGTGTTCGACGACGATGCTGCGCAGAGTCTGAGGGAAGCTGACCACACCGTGGAGAAAGTGTGCATCTATGCCGCCACTGAGGGAAAGCTCTGCTAGCTTGGCAGGCCACTCGATCGCATCGCCGTTGTGGTGCACTCCGAAACCTGAAGACCTTGGAAGCCTGAAGATTTCCAAATTGCTGAGATGTGACACCGTGCGAAACAGAAGAGGAAGAGGTGGAGACTCGGAGACTAGAGACAAGTCCAGCGAACGAAGGTCCTGGCACTTTGCCAGAGCTGGCAAGCAGTTGACCGCAAACGATGCTTGCGGAGCGCGAAACTCTTCAAGCGAGTCTTTGGTTCGTCCCAACATCCTCGCCGTCGTACTCTTGCTGCTTTGATGCACGAGCCGGCTCATATCGAGCACCTTCACCAGCTTTGACAAGCGACTATAGCGGATGTGTAGATTCTTGGACGGACATATTGCATTGTAGAACTTGTCGAAGTTGGGACCGTATAAATCCGGGTATCGGTACAGGTACGACACACCTGCACTATGCCATTGACGAGAGAGAAGACAGACAGATGCGAGCGTGCGCTGGGCATCGTGATCGCGGGCGATATACTCGATGATTTGGAGTACAACCTCGTCGGGGAGGTAAATTGGCTCTCCAATCCACGCTCTACCTTCGCCTGAATCTCCGGCTGCCTGTAGCAAGGTTGCGTTCGTGTTCTCAACGTCCTTGCTCTTGTCCTTGTGAAAATCAAGCGTGACCTTTGCCAAGTTGTCCGCCATCTGAATCTCCCAATTACTGTGCTGATCCAACGCCATGACGTTCAAGCGGCTCTGCGGCGCCAGTTGACCCGGACGCTGTTTAAGGATGATTTCGCAGTTGATCCCAGCACATGGCTAGTTGTCTCGCGATGCGTCCGCGTGTCCTTGAAGCTGAAATAAACCCAGGCAGACGCCTCCCACGCTGCAAGAACGAATTGAAACTTGAAGACGTTCAAGATGACGCAACGCTAGCATCGGCGTCGCTCTTCCGAGCAGACAGTAAGCGCGGATATCGTGCGGATCTACGCGAAGGTCAAATGCCATTTAGCAACGCCAGCACGTAACATGTCACTCCTCAGCAGATTGGATCTGGTTGACGGCGTCTTCACTTTGTCTGTCAATCTGGAATGGCAAGTGCGGACTTTGGGTATCATCTTGCAGATTTCCTAAAAGTCACGTTGCCACATGCGATCCCTTTCTGTCAGGAGGTTTCAACTACTCTATTGAAGGTAAGGTAGGAGGATGTATCGCTTCAAAGCATTGACACACCATTCCCACTCTCAGGTTCTCCATCCAACACTTTCAACATGCTTCCATTCGCCGATCCTGCTATTCTTCAAGAACTATCTGTAAGAAGACAATCCAACACGTCATGACACTATTGTAGACGTGTCAGAGCATCTCATATAGCGCTCCAAGCCTGATCAACCGGCAGGACTGCTCCAGAGATCTTCTTGCTCGCACTCCGACGCGAGGAATATTATGGCGTGCGCAACCTCGGAAAGGTGGATTGGCACTCCCTTGCTGGGGTCCGGGCCGTGAGCGCTGAACACCGGCTCTAAGGCCTTGTACGCTGCCGTGCCTATCTTGCTGAAATCTAGTGTGGCGGCCATACCACCGTTGGGACTTACAAGCCGGAGTGTCAGCTCTTCGATGGTGCGTGTTGCATGTTTTGGGGCCTTGTCTGTCTGCAAGGCCATAAGCGGACGTTCGTACCTCCGGGTGCTACTGCGTTGTAGCGGATGCCTTCGTCTCTGTATCGCCGTACTACTTGTTTGGTGGCTCCAATGATCACGCGCTTGCCTGTTCATATCGCTCGTCAGCTTCACCACACACGCAAGCACGCATATCGCAACATCAATAGTTTTATCGGCATGGGAAATTTAGGCACGCACTCGTGGTATACGCGATGCCTGCAGCGGCACCGCTAGTTCCCGCTTTGCTAGCCACGTTCACGATAGAGCCGCTGTGGTGCTGCCTCATTGTTGTAATTACGGCTCTCGAGAGGCGGATCGGGGCGGTGTCATTCACAGCAAGACAGCGCTAGAGGCTGGCATTAGTAAGCGAGTCCAAGCTGCCGAAATGGTCCATAACGCTAGCCACATTCGCCAGCACATCGACCCGTGGACTAAAGCGCTCTAGCGTCTACGCAACGATATGGTTTGGCGTCGCATAGTTGGTGAGATCTACTTGCAGGAAGTGCCAGTTACATTTAGCGGCAAGCGAGGGGTGCTCGGCGTGATATCGACTCCCAAGACCTTTGCGCCGTAGCGAAGACATGCTGTACTGGTTACGAGACTAATGCCGGAGGAGCTGCCTGTGACGATACAGGTCTAGGTATAGCAGGTGTTATAGCTGGATAGATATCTGGTGGCTAAGGATGCGAAGACTCACCTTGCCGGTGAGAAGGGCTGTCATGTCCGAAGTTATCGTTATAGTAATGATATCAGCAATAAAGATAACGGGCCAGCGCGTTATAGGCCAATTTGATCGACCAGCTGCAGTAAGCGACTCCAGCCAGGCGCTCCGATGTTACGCCTTATATATGTACACTCTCTCGTAGATTGTGCCACTGTAGACCTCTATTATTAAAGTTAGGATAGCACGGGATGCATAGTGCCTGGAGGCTTCCAGGTGTCGTACAACCGGTTTAAGTGATCGAGCAGCGACCATTTACACGAACGTCAGACTCGAAACCGCGAACTTGTCACCTAGACAATGTCAGTTAGGAGTTGCTATAGTCGGATACGTTAATCTTCCGCGTCCGCAGTTGAAGTTATTCCAGATTTCTCTTACAACCTACGACAATCTTGTTTATACACGACCCGACGGAGCAATAATTAGAATAGAGCTTTAGAGTAGCTTTCGGCTCGGATAACATATAGAAAGTAACGACCTTGAACGGTTAGAGTGTACCATGTCTCAGCGGGAGACCCCGTAAACATAAAGTCCATACCTTGGCAGCGTGTTATCATTGAGGAGGCACCGCAGCAAAGAGCTACCTTCCCCCTACCATAAGAGTCCCTATAACTCTTCGATAGTACAATTGTAAGAGTTCATTACAAGCATTTAGACAGGAATCGGGACCCCGTCACCATGTCTGTCGCAGTAAACACCGTGCTCCCTACTGGTGGTGTAGCCTTTGTAACTGGAGGTGCCCGCGGTCTCGGGCTTGCGGTAGCCCTATCTTTCGCGCGAGAGGGCTGCAGCGGTGTTGCAATCATCGATGTGCTGCCAGACGACATATTGGCAGGCGTAAAGGCAGAGATTAAGGCAGCAGGCGCAAAGGTACATCGCCTCGCGTAGCCTATGTCATGCTATTCAGGCACCCTTGCTTACGCTGCATCTATCTCCCAGTGCCTAGCACTCAATTGCGATGTTACGAAGGAAGACCAGATTGAGCAGGCCGTTGCCGCCACTGTTCAGCAATTTGGCAGACTTGATTATGCAGCGTATGTCAATTGACCAACCTCATGTCGTACCTAGACTGAACCCAGCGAATCAGCAACGCGGCAGGTATAACTGGCCAGGCAGGAAAGCTTTCGCGGAAGAGATCGGAGACTCCGTGGTGATGCTCTGTAGCCCGAAGCTGAGCCTTGTCAATGGCCACAATCTTACGTGTGACAAGTTAGTAATACCATCCTTTTGGGAAAGAAAAAAACCCGACGCCGACTGTTGACAGTGGTTTCTGCATCTATGAAGGCTCGTTTGACTTTACGTAGTGTGCAGGTAAGGGAGATTCGATCACAATGATGGATTTCGGGATGTTTCCAATCATGCCGGCAGTATACGCCGGAGACGAAGCCATTGCGATGTGAAAGGGCCCGGCAAAGATGCATTGCCATATTGACAGTAGACGAATTTGGATATTTGGTATTTGGGCATGCATGTACTGTACTGTACATACACTCGGTGACGCAGCATCCATGTGTTGTTCCCTGTCTGTGCATCGTCCAAGACACGGCCCGAGCGAACGCTGCTAAACGCGAATCAACGCCCGGCCCACGCGCTAAGACTTGTGGAGAGGTTGGGTTGGGACCAAACGCCGGGCACAGCTTGCCATCTTCCCTGTTCTCGTTGCTCAGCGGGCACCAATGCGTTGTCTTGTTAAGGTAGCAATACAGCAATACACCGCGCAACTGCGATGCCGTACACCGTCAAACACGTAGCACTCAGGCAAGTAGCCGGTAATCAGTCACTGGGGTTTTTTTCTCGCCAGCTTATCGCAGCCGCGCGAGATGCTGCAATAGCATATCCACCTCGCCAGCCACTCCAGCCACCCCATCCACCCCGGCGCCCATGCACAATGACAATGTCTTTCTTCTATACCACTCTCCCAGCGCACCATCCTCCTCCACTCCCTCACTGCCAAAGCTAGACTCCATCGCTGGGCATTTTTGTCTGAGCGACAAGGCTGCAATGTCTTTCCCGGATCCGCCACCAAGCGTTCAAGACAGGCTTCTTGCCATCGGCCGTACAAATGGTATACACAACCTGGCCGGTTTGTCGTGGCCCAAACGGACACTAACAAACGACACCCTTGCAGTTTCAAATCCCAGCATAGTACACAGACGGTCAGAGCAGAGCATCACTGCTTCCGAGGATTACTATTCTCTCTCGCCTTCTTCTTCCTCGTCGACATACAACGTCAGACACGTCAACGATCCCGCTCATCCTGCCCACTCGGAAGCAACTATCATCCGATATTCCACGCCGCCCTCAAGGCTTCGGACCCCAGCACACTCACGCGACAACCTTCACCAGTACACTCGAGTTCCTCAAGTCGATGACGGCAACCCTGGCGGTGCGGCACTAAGAGGCCTTGGTCAACGACGACAAAGTATCGATAGCTCTAGCTCACGTGAGCGACAAGCCATAGCTATGCCAGCACCATTAAACTTCCGTGCCGATGGTGGCATTCGCAGGAAGCCCGTTCCTAGTACTGTCATTGAGAACCCAAACTCGCCCACCTCTGGCGAAGCTTCAGTCATTGCCAACAGAAGTCACTTCGGCTCACCACCCACTCCTGGTCCCCATGACGAACAGTACGTTCGGTTTGCACTTGACCAGTTGACGAGGGACGAGGAAGTGCGAGGTTCTCGAACATACGCAGATGGCGAACGTTATTCAAACACTAACCCAAGCTACCCTGTGACCGGTGGTGCCTCGTACGATCGAGTATCGCAGGATGCTCCGGTGCGAAGCAACGAAGGCCGAAGAGCTGCACCAGCTGGTATTCCTCTTCACACGCGACACAGATCCAAGTCTGAGCAGATATTGGGCGAGGACCCAACTTTGTTTGATAGGTCTGACTCACCACAACTTCCAACGCGAAGTCCCCGTCGCAAATCAACACCACAATACCTCGGTGGCGGACCACTTGCGCCCCCTCAAGGCCCGGATGTCTTCCTCCCGTGTGCGGCAGACGCCTCTCGGCCACTTAGCTTCTTGCCGGGTATTCTTCGTCCTGTTCAGCTCGGCCTTTTCATCGCATTGGTCACGCTGTACCTTGCTGCGCTCATTTTTGCTGCTGTCTGGTCAGTTGTGAACACGGGTCTGTGGAGTTACACAGGCTTTGGAAACGGCCGATACTTCATCTTCAACTACCTCCCCACACTGCTTGGGACTGTTTTGCTACTCTGGCTCTTCCAAATTCAGATTGCCATTACACGCATCTCTCCCTTCCTCGCCCTTAGCTCAGCATCTCAATACACAAGGGACGAAGGTGCCGACTTACCACTTTTCCAGACCAACTTCCTTGTTCCTTCCTCTCTCCAGCACTTTCGCGCCGGCCAATCCATGCTTGGTATCTTTACTCTAGTGGCATGGCTACAGGTGTTCACACTACCTCTGTTGGCATCCGGGTTCAACGTTTATTACCTGGGCTCTCCGGAACAGGGTGGTTGGAGATGGATTGCAACTCAGGGTGTCATCTGGCCTGCCATTGCTTTGTACGCTTTCCTGTTCGTGGCCACAGTGGCGCTCCTGATTCACCTTCACCGCTTGCAGGAGACTGGAATGAAGTGGGATCCCCGCAGTCTCGCAGACCTCATAGTTCTGCTTGAGCGTTCAAACGCCTTGGCCGTCGATGCAGAACTTGGTGCCGAGACTGCAAGAGTTGGGTTGTGGAGGACCAGCCACAGGCCTAACGAGGTATTTCATACCTACGGGTTGGCAGGCAGAGAGGTCAGGAAATACAGCCTGGAAGACGGCAGGATCACAGAGAAGCCTACCCAACAGCAGAACAATGGTGTTCTCCCCGATATCGAAGCACAAAGGCCCGACACCGCCATCTCTCATGAGAAAGAACAAGAACGGGAGTCAAACGAAGCCATGTTGCCGCGCCGTGCCAGCTCAAGCTCTTCTTTGAGCATCAACTCGATGATCGCCCTACCGTGGTACCTGCGCCCAGTATTCACTTCTCTTTGGGCCATCAGCGCTGTGGTACTCCTACTTGCTTTCCTCGTGGTGTCCTACCTGCCATCCACTCGCGTCGCCGCCGGCTTCAACCCATCTATCCCGGCGCCCGTCAACCGTATGGGCTACTCTGGAACAAACTTTCTTTACTCATTTATCCCAACTGTGATTGGTGAACTCTGCCTTCTCACATGGCTCAGCTTCGACCTCGCTCATCGCCGTCTCGCACCATTTTTCGCTTTGCTCTCGAACTTTGAGGGCGAGACCGCCGAGCGCTCACTCCTACTATCGTACCACGCCGATCTGCCTTTCCACGCCCTGTTGACCGCGGCTGCCAATGCCCACTACCGCACGGCTTGGATATCTGTGGTCACTCTCCTAGCTGCCACGCTTCCCACTCTCGGCGGCGGTGTCTTCTGGGCCCAATTCTTCATCCCGACACAGTCAATTCTCATATCGGCTCACATGCCCGCCTTCTACGCTCTTACCGTCTTCTTCACCATTTACGCCCTGTCACACCTGCTTCTCCTGCCTATCTCGCACGCCGAGCGTCGCCTGGCTCACTCCTCAAGCTCCGACCACAACCCTGCGCTTACATTCGCCGACATCCTCTCGCTCGTGCGCCACAGCCGCATTCTCGACGATGTGGCATTCCACTCGCCATCCTCTAAGATCGACCTCGTCACGCGTCTGCTGTCTGCTCCTGTAGGCGCTTCGCTTGAAGGTCGTGGAAGCAGACTCGGTGAAGCGGGCGCGAGTCTAGTCAGCGTGGCTGACTCTATCCGCGGGTTCGGAGATGCGAGACAACGAGCTTTGGGCGGCCTGGGTGTCATGGAAGTACCAATGTATTCTTTGGGCAAGTTCACCGGCAGGAACGGAAGAGATTATGGCGGTATTGGAAGAGTGAAGTCATGAACATGAGTGTGCTTTGAAGAAATACACCAGCAACAACGCATAGATCGAAGCAACTACGATCGAGCTGTCCATAGCGGACTCCCAAACAACACCCCAGCCTTGGCCATCTACTGGCCAAGCACAAAACGACATATCATGCCCCAAACGCATGAGTGGTGCCCAGCGAGAACATAATCTTATACGCTTGACGACCACACAACACGAAGTGCCGACTCGGCACAAATTGCACATACAACACACCAGAGTTACGCGCGCTTCCACTTTTTGCGAAACGCACTGTACAGAAAGGATGCATTCACGGCTCAGGCCTTCAGAAACTTTTTACGAGCGACGGATATATGGGAAACGGCGAACAACTTTTTATGATAAACGGATTTTCTTCTTCTCTATTTCATGAAGAAACAGCAACGGCGCTACATCTTAGACTGTCTGGAATTATTGGGGGAACTAAGGATATGTAGAGTATGTTTTTGAGACAGACAGATGCATCTGGGGAGGTGTATGTAATTAATAATTCACACGGCTTGGAGGCTGTATTTTCGCGAAAGAATTATCTGTGCAAGAAAGACGTGCTTTCAGAATATGTGCGGGATTGTAGCTCAACCTTGTAGACTTGTGTGCTTGGTCATCTGAGATTCCGGACGCCTGTCTCACCGCTTGGGACCAATACTCGCCGTAATACCGAATAAAGATGAAGAAGCGATCATATCAATGATACATCAATTACAGACCATGTCGACCATATGGTATATCAGACTGCGGTTGCAAAGCGGTAACAGGCCTGAGGTCTCAGGACTTCTCATCCAACCCAAACTCCACCACCGCCCGCGCCACGGTACTTGAACATGTCCTCGCCGATCATCTCCTTCGAGATGCGCTCCTTGAGCTTCTCGACGCGCTGCATCTCAGCTTCAAGAACGCTCTCGCGCGTCTCGTCGAGCACCTCGCCCTTCACACCGCCGCTGCCGCCGAACCAGCCACGCCACTCAAACCAGCCTGCACTCTGAGGTCCTTCGCGAGTGCGCGTGTCCACGTTCTGCGAAGCGAGCTGCAGCAGCATGGTCTCCCAATTCGCTGCGCCGGCGCGCAAGCATGACTTGCACTTCTGCCTTTCTTCCTTGGTAAGCAAGGGCTGGCCTTTGCCGCCAGCAGCATCCAGGTTCGCTTCCGCGATCTCGGTAGCCTGCTTGGTCCAGCTGAGGCCTGCAGATGATTCAGGCGAGGTGGCGAAGAGAATCTCGCCGACGTACATCATCAGCTCGGCTTCTTCGCATGTGGGTTGTGCGGTTTCACGGAGTAGTGGCGTGTCGCCGGAAGGCGGCTGAGGAGGGAACACTGGTGCGCTGAAAATGCTGCTTACCAGAGAGATCGCGGCATCCAGATCTGAGCCGGCTTCTGACTGGGCCTGCGGGCGACGCTGGATTGGATAACGTGTGACGGGTGCGGTGTGGTGCGCACGTAGAACTGAAAGAAGGATGGGAAGGGCGGAGGCGACATCGCCGTTGCGTGCGCGGTGAGTGGCGAGTCTGGTGACGGCGGAGAGTACGTTTTGTGTCACGGCTGACACGTCCGAGCCGGTAGAGTCGGTCCTGGAGTGTATTTCGCGGACTGTCAGAGTCTTGGGGTCAAGCACAGCATCGGGTGCCGGCAAAGCTGATTTGGCAATGTCGATTCCCCACTTGTACATCTCCTCTGCGCTGTCGTTCAGACCTGTGTGGTCCAACCAGGCAGCATATTTCCAGGCAGCTTCCAGGCGCTGTTTTGTGGTGAAACCTTTGCTGGTCAGAATCTTCATGTAGAAGGTCTCCGGAGCATCGAAAGCTTTCTTGACGTTCTCCTCGAGCGGTGCGGCGCCCATGTACGGCGCTGGTGGCCTAGGATCTGGGTTCGATGGTCCAATGACAACCTCCTTGGGATAGACAAAGCCGCGGGTTGTGTCCAAGACCATGTCGTTCAAGTGCTCTGCAGCTTCCGCACAGCCAATGATGGTCTCGAAATATCCAGCCCGCCATTCCCAGCTCTTCTCTGTGACGTCCAATCCTGCCTTGCCAACATCCGGAATGATGATTCCTTCGCCATCTGCCTGCTCTTTGACTCCCTTTCCATCCTTTCCACTCTCCAGGCGTTCGAGAGCACCAAGGTACGAAGATCCAATAACCGCCCAATCAATGATTCCAGTTGCGCCACGGTCTTCTTTGGCAGCCCTAGCACCCTGTACACAGTACTTTGTCCAGAAGGACCATTCCGATGGCGTAGGATTCTTGTGCTCGTCGATCTCAATCTGTATGCCAAAGTATGCGATACCAGCGAGCGCTATGAAGGTCCAGGCGATCGATGTCCACCGCACCGCAAGCCACGCTTGGTCTTTGACATAGCGTTTGGTCTCAGTGCTTAACAGACGTAGCACCTGCTTATCGAAAGGTGATGGGCGACGCGCGAAATGTGGTTGTGATAGGTATGGGAGTTGTGGGCGCAATGCGTTTCTCGGGAAAAGCAGTAGTTTGGTGTTTTGCGTGAACGGTCGCGGCCTTGGTAGAAGTCCTTGGACACTTGGTGGTCGTCGAGGCCGTAGGACAGGTATCCGACCGCCTGCTATTGTGCTGGAGAACATTTTGTGTTATGTGGGAGGAGATATCTCGTGGACCAACGCTCAAGCGACCTCGCGAATGGTGATGATGTCGAGCTCAACTCCGCACGTCGAAGTTCCCTTCTACTTTGGGCCTAGCGCAAATGTTCGAGCTACATGTATGTGATGAGACGGCGAGCACCACATTTCTGCAATACACTATGAATACAGATCATATCAAGATGCAGACACCAGAGCCAGAATCAGCGCCTGTCGCCACTGAGATGTCCATTTCAGCACTGGAGGACCGCCTCGACGAATTATGGGACAGCTACCTCACCCTCTTGGACGGCTACACGAAAGCACAGGATGAAATCAAGAAATATTTGAACTCGGGCTTCCTTTCGTTGGCAAAGGCTCAATCGAGTGCCCCTCTTGGTCGGCGCTATGGTCAGGACTGGTATGATGAACGAATGAAGGCCGAAAAGAGGCTTCATGTGTTGGGTGATTCTTCCGGAACGAGCGAGGAGACAATAACGACTGGCCTTCAAATGCTACGCATATCCCTGACCCAGAACCCAACGAGGACCGAATCCAAGGACTCTGCCAACGAGCCAACCCTTGAGGGCGAAAAGCCACATCCAACGCAGCAGCCCTCGCCACCTGGCACTCCAGAACCAGAAGACAGAGAGAAGCCCACCGAAGACGGAAAGACTGAAGAGGCAGAGAAAGCTAAGCCTGTAAATCCGCTGCGATGGTTTGGCGTTCTGGTCCCGCCAGAGCTTAGAAAGGCCCAGTCGGCCTTCTCTGCGGTGCTTGGTAACACGACTAATGCCGGAGAACAAGACATCGAGACCCGTGACGATGAGATTAGCCCTTTGACGAACGCTGTCAACGCAGCTCGAGGTCTCAGAGAAGTCGAGGTCGAGATCCGGAAAGTCAGGAAGGCTGTCAAAAAAGCTGAGAAGGCACGGATTGTGGTCTCCCACTGAGGTTTTCACTTGCACGCGCATGCGCAAAACTAGCGGGAAATCAAAGATCAAAGTGTTCCTCAAATGGCACACCGAACAATCGGGATCATCATATCAATGAACATCGCCCTTGATCCTGACTCTCCGAAATGGTCTGCGCTGCGTGCACAGAACAATCGTTTAGTTGAACAAACTCATTCGCTGTATTATGATACAGTAATCAAGCAGTCTGACACATGTGCTGATAAATTAGGCACGTTTGTATTCGACGTTCATGAACAGCGGCTCAAATTAAAGCAAACTTCTTCCTCTTCAAGCGAGGTATCACGGCACTTTCGAGGTCATATGCTACATGTGACAGTGCAATGTTTGCCGACTCAGTGCTCAGATAAGATATAACCTTGATACCTCCACTTCTTTCATGTTGCATCAACTACGACCTTCCTGAATACTCGACTTTCGAAGCAGTCTCGTTATCTGATCAATATCAACAACCTCCGAATCAACACCTCCATCTCTTAACAATCAACTCCAGGGCACATAACAATCTTCAAACACATTTTGGAGCCCTGGAGTCCCCAGCCCTCTGTACCGCGAGGGGCTCTCAACATGAAGCGACCTCATTCGCGTGGTTACGCCATGTTTCTCCTACTGGCGCTCTGTGCCCTCCTCTCATGCATCATCTCTCCCTCGGCCGCCCTTATCTCACCAAAATGGCTGAACTTTCAAGATCTCCCTAAGCCCGCGGACTTGCACACCGGAGCCGGTTTGCACGTTCGTGCAGACTCGTCGACAAACGCCACAGGCAGCGTTGCCACAGGCAAAGCTACAGGAAATGATGGTGGTTTGACATGGGATCAGGCTGTTGGTAAAGGCAACAACCTTGTCAAGCTCCTCGATACCCAGGACCTTTCGGAGTGCGGCATAGCACAATCAAACTTCACTAAATGGGAAGCTCTGGCTCAGAATGGCTGGGGCAAGCTTAACCAAGACTCGTCAGACGCTGCCGAGGAAAATACCACCGACTGGAGACCTGCTGCCGCCAAGCTCAAGCTGTCGACTGACGATCAGAAGAACATTCCATATGACCTTGGCCAATTCGAGAATGTCACAATCGGGGGAACAAGCTACCGCAGCTCTGGCGGACTGTACCGCAATGTGATCAACACCGACGGTGCAATCTTTGCTCTGCAGAATTTCTCGCCTCATTCTCGGGGCGCTTATCGAAGTCCCTCTCTTGACGGTTCGCCAGGGCACGAGCTCGTTCCGCTGCAGACCTGGGCAGATGTCACCTTCCTCGAGTGGACAAATGCCTGCAAAGGTGATGAGAAGTGCGTCAAAAGCCTGAAGCTGATCACGAAATGCCACGCCAAAAGCAACGCCACCATGCGAGTCGGAGGCCAGGCTCTGGGTGGCGCTAATAGCTGGGGTGTATGGCCCGGCAAGACCTTCAGCAAGGGTTCGGATCAATTCGCGGCTCTGATGGCTACACCAAGTGGCCGAGGCGTTGCCTGGCTACTGCTCACCCATCGAGACCAGTTTGGCTGGAAATCTGTCAAAAGCGTCAACTTGTGGTCTGACAACGATCACACTGCTGAGTCAAATTATTACACTTTCCAATTGGAGGATCGCACCGGCAGCCAGGATCCTTCGAAACGACTAGCAAGGTCGGTGAAACTCGAGAGCGAGCTTGCCGTGCAAACCAATCTGGAGAGGCAATCGCAAGACAACGAAAGCAGGATCGCCTACGATAGTGGTTCCACGAATGTCAACTACGCCGATTTGTACGCATCAGACCACAACTACAACTACGATGAGGCCCAGAAGATTGGTGCTTACCTGGTTAATTTGACAAAGTCTCCTGCCGAACAGTCTTGTATCCAACAGAGCGAGTGGCAGTTCTCCGATCTCGCGAAAAATGGATGGACTGCTTCAACCACAAACTTGAACAATACTGTGGCGCTCGACACGCTGCAGATCGTATTCTCCGATGCCAAGCTATCCATGAACGACGAAGCTCCCGAGCATACTGTTTGGGAGCACGACAAGGCCAAGACTATCGGTGGTACCACATATCCCGCAACCAACGCCAGGTATGAAGCTCTCTACAGTAAGCACGCGATAGTATTACTCGGGGCTTTCAGTCCAATCTCGGAATCTCAGAGCGAGGAGAGAAAGGCGTTGCTGCCTCCATTAAAGTCGCTCAACGACGTTTTGTGGCTTCAATGGGCAGACTGGTCTAGCGCAAAGAAGGCCGACGTCAAGGACCTTCGTCTCATCGAAGTTTTCCGAGCCACAAACTCTTACACGACTCAGATTATTGGGCAGATCTTTGGCGATAAAACACCACCAACGTACCCCGGCAAGAGTTTCGGCGCGGACAGCAAGGAGCTTCACGCTCTGTTGGCAAGTCCACACGGCCAAGGTGAGCTCCTCTCGGCAGTATGCGCTTATCATCTATGGTTTGGCTAACGTTGTGTTCTAGGTGTTGTCTGGCTTTTGAGCCAACACAAATCCGATCTTGGTACCAAGGTCATCAAGAGCGTGCAAATCTGGAACGACCAACAACCGTGCCTTCTATTCCAGATCGCGTCTTTCCAGAGTAATGTGACTCAGGATGCCGCTGACGATGGACCAACAAATGGACGACGGGCTACACCGAAAAGCTTGTCAGCACGCGCGGGCAGCTGGGATGAGGCAGTCGCCAAAGGCAGGCGCTTGCTTGATATGCTTAGATGTGGGAGTGGCACACCTAGCCCATTCACCTCTCACAATGACCTGGAGAAATGGGGCTGGGAAGTGACTTACGATGAATCTTTACCTCCGTACCATGGTGATCATCGGGCAGTCGTTGATTACCTCGGAGCTACTTACTCACCTGGAGAGGCTTGGTCAGTTGGAGTCGTTCACAAAACACAGGTAACGGTTGATGGGACAGTATACCCGCCTACTGGGGGGCAATATTCGAATGATTACGCACCGGAATTCATCCTTGCAACGATGAATGAAAGCCCACGAACTGCGGGCCCCGAGGAGAACCCACCTGTCGAAGGCCCGTTTCCCCAACTCGAGCGACAGAGCGATTTGATGTTCCTAGAATACCAGCGTAAGATGGAGACTACGCACAAACCAATGACTGGGCTGAAGGGTCTCATACGGTCAGGGGTTGTCAACCAAGAGACTCGAAGCATTGTCTCAAAGGCACTGGGCTTGAAGCCTCAAGACAGAAGCGTGCCTAAATGGCCAGGTCGTGATTTCGAAGCCGATTCAGACGAGGCTGCAGCTATTATTGCGAGTCCAAATGGTCGGGCAGCGGCGTGGTTGCTGGGAACGCACAAGGAGCAACTTGGTCACAAAACTATCTCTAAAGTGCGAGTATGGGGCGAGGGGTCTACGCTCTACCTTCTAATTGCTTTCGAGGACGTCGAAGACAACTCCAGTGATGACAACGAGGAAGGCGGCGTGTCTCTTCCTCCTCGCAGAGAGAAGCGCGGCGTAATCGCAGCCGGAGGCAATCATTTGCAGAAGCGTGTCTCCCGACGAGCTCCACAGACGGCACCAGCTACGAATGACGCATGGGCTGGAGCAATGAGAAGAGGCAAACAGTTGCTCGACCTGCTCAACTGCGGAAGCGGTCCACAGAGTCCATGGACGAACTTTGATGCTCTGGCAAGATGGGGTTATACGATGGAAGCGTACCCACCTCCTGCACAACCTGATGAGTCAGGCGAAAATGCCATGAACTATCTCGGTTTGTCGCCTTTACCTGAGATGACTGAAATTGGATTCAATCATGACGAGGACAGCGATAACGACGGACTTCGCTACCGTTCCACGGGTGCCGAATACATGAATTACTACTCCTCTCAGCTCATCATAGCAGTGATGAATTATGGGCCTCCGAAAGAGTTTGTTGGTCCTCTACCCAGACTTCGTCAGCTGAGCGATATCTGGTTCCTGACATACTCGAACTTGATGGTTTCTCAGAACAAGCCTATCGACGGGCTCAAGGGCGTCTTGCAACATCTAATTATCAACGGGGAGAGTAAAGCGCTCATCTCAAAGGCGATAGACTCGGTCGACGGTAAAATAGTTAGATGGCCCGGCGTTGATTTCCAGCCTGACTCGGACGAATTTGCGGCCTTGTTGGCAAGCCCAAATGGACGAGGAATTGCATGGCTGCTCATCAATCACAAGCAGCTGGGACATAAAACTTTTGACAGCGTGCGTGTCTGGTATGACGGTGGTTGGATGATGCTCTTTGTCTTCAAGGATGTCAGCGACGAGCCTGGTGATCAACAGGAATCTGCGGATCCCGATTCGACTCCGGCAGTAACTGCACTTACTCGGCGATCTGTGCGGTCAGCCATCGCAGCTCGTGCATTGCGACCTGAGCAGTACGAGCAGCTTGTTGAAAAGGGCAAGAAGCTCGTATCAGATCTCCAATCAACCGAGAACTGTGTCGAACAAAGCAAATTCACCGAATATGCAGCTCTGAAAGAATGGGGATGGACCAGGAGAATTAACGACATAGGACCTCCGATCAAGACTACCACCGCCGGTCTGGTGTTTAATCTTGTTGGAGCATCCTGGAATGAAAATGTCAACCGAAAGGTTACGAACAAGCATGACAAGAAGGTGGAGAAGGACGGTATAACTTACAACCCCACCGGTGCTGTCTACAACAATCACTATAACCCGGCGCTAATCACTGCGAAAAACAATTGGGGACCAGCATCTGAGGGAAAGAAACAAGCAGTCCGTGTCACGGGTGGGCCCAACGACCCGTTCCCACTCTTGTCGCGGTTGTCAGATGTCTTGTATCTTGAATTCCGAAGAGTTATGGCAGAGAACAAACAGCCCATGGATGAATTGAAAGGCTTATGGCGCGAGAACGTCATGAACGAGGTCACCAGAGATGTTGCGACCAAGGTCGCAAGCTCCAACTACATGCTCCATGGTATCCCGCAGTTCCCAGGAAAAGACTTTGCCCCAGGTAGTGACGAGTTCGCTGCTCTTGTCGCGGCCCCGAACGGAGTCGGCGTTGCCTACCTCTTGCTCCAACATCGTGAGCAGATGGGCCAAAAGACGATCACCAATGTCAAAGTTTTCTACGACATGGGACTCCATATCGTATACTTGATCGGCGACCTTGAGGCCCAATCTCGTCGAGCTGTGAGAGACCGCCGCAGCCCAGTGAAGTCATCAGCATTCGCCTTGGAGGCACATCCTACGTCTGTTGTCCACTATCTGCAACCTCGGGCTTTGGACGACTTGACATACGCTACGTTTGCCGAGAAAGGTAAAGCACTGGTGTCTGCACTGCAAGCCGCCGATACGTGCGCGACACAGAGTGAGTGGACTGCGGACGATGCTCTAGCTACCTGGGGCTGGTATCGTCAACGAAAGCCCAACAGCGGCCCAGTCCCACTTCTCACTGCTACTAAGAAGGTGTATGACTTTGTCGGAGCATCCACAGATGACAACATGAACCACAGGGCTATTGATATTCACGACACCAAGAAAGAGATTGACGGCATCACCTACTACAAGACTGGTGCGGAATTTGACAATCGGTACAACCCCTCCATGATCATTGCAGAGGGCATCTATGGTGCTGAGTATCAGGGAAAGACCAAGAATCCTCCGGTGACTGGTAACCCGAACCCATTCCCAAAACTCAAGTTTTGGTCCGATGTCACTTTTTTGGAGTTCCAGAGATTCATGCACGATTCTGGGCAGCCAGTAAACGCCTTGAAGGCGGTTTGGCATCGCGTCATCATCAATGCTAACACTCGTGATCTTACTGCGCGTCTGTTCGCAGTAGACGACTGGACCGATGTTCCTGACTGGCCTGGTAAAGACTTCAAGCCAGACACTGATGGGTTCGCCGCTCTGATCGGATCAGACAATGGCAAAGGTGTTGTGCATCTTCTGTTACAGCACCGAGAGCAATTGGGAAGCAAGACTGTCACCAATGCACGGGTATGGAAGGATCACACCTTGCATGTGTTGTATTCCGTTGACGATACGTGCGGTGGTGACAGCGGCGGCGCTCCCAAAACACGGAGCCTTGCACGCGGAGCTGATGAACCAGATTCCCCGAAAGTCAACGAGGCAAGAGATGCGGGAAGATTCTTGGTCATGGCTCAGTATTCAAGTGCGGACGTCTTGGAAAGCTGCCTCAATATTCCACAGAGCGCTTTCACAGAGCCGCACCAACTGATCGACTCAGGCTGGATGATGATGAACCAGCGCACACAAGCTCTGGAAGATGACTCAGACGAGGCTACGTTCAACTCTTGGCTTGATATGAACATGGACTTGACCGCAAGCAGCAACGAGATCATCGAGTATCATCACTTGGAAAAGACCACCGGTAGCGACGGTACCGTATACTATCCCTCCGGCGCATACTACCAGAACCTGTACTCGGTAGGAGGCATTGCCGCGATGGACAACGCCAGTCCTTGGAAGACCGGTCTAAACATGAACCCCACGGTGGATGGAAGGGCAAGGCCTCTTCCACCACTCAAGCAGTGGAGCGATGCAGTCTTCCTCATCTACAAGGACTTTTGTGGCAGTGATCCTGTGAGAATGAAGAAACTGAAAGGCTGTCTGCGACACAACGTGGTCAACACCAGGGCGAGAGAGGTACTCCACGAGTATATGGAGAAGCATGGCGATCTCGAAGATGGCAAGCCCAAGCCCTGGCCCGGAACTGAATACCAGCTCGACGTGGACGATGGGTTCAACGTGGCTCTCGGTGTTCCCAATGGTAAAGGTGTGGCATACCTGCTTGCCACTCACCGCGATGCTCTTGGCTGGAAGGAGATCTACAAGATTCGGATCTTCAGTGTTGACTGGGCGTCTTCGTACAACATCTTGTACTACATCAGAGACCATGCTGATAACCCCACACGACGACATCTACTACATGCTCCGCTCAATGTTAGCCCAAACACTACGGCCGCTCGCGATCTAGCGCTACGTGTGGCCAATGAAGCCTCGACGCTTGACCGCGAAAAGGCTGTCGAAGGCCACAGTCATTGGCCACGGGCCGATGGCACTGACTCCCAGCTGTACATTCAATATCTCCAAAAAGGAGCTCTGTTATACTGCAAGCTCCATGGCAGTGTTTCGTCTGTAGAGCAAAGCGAGTTTCTCGACTCCAAGTCGCTCGCAGACTACGGATGGGCAACTGATGTTGAATCCTACACTTACTTTACGCAAGAGGACATCGACATTCTCAGAGCCCTAGATATACCTTCCGGAGAACCTGCAAATCAACACTACTGGTGTATTCATCGGAAAGAGAGCGTTCACAACGGCGTGTACTACTCCGCTACGAATGCCCAGTACTCCAACATTCTCAACGTGGATGGTGGTGCGATTATCGCTGAATTGAACTGGGGTCCTGCGCATATGAGTCGCAAAATCGATCAAGTCGTTCCCCTGAGACAGTATTCGGACGTCGTTTTTCTTTCATGGCAAGAAGCAGCTGGCGACAGAGTCAAAAATCTGAAATACATCTTCAGACATCAAGTCGTCAACCTGGAGACAATTGCTGTGATAAAGGAGGTCCTCACAAAGCGAGGCGAAGAACAGAAGCCATGGCCTGGCGTCCAAATCAGTATGACTGAAAGGGATGCATGGGCGATTCTGGGCAGTCCGAATGGCCGCGGCGCTGCTTGGATGTTACTTCAGCACAAGACCCAGCTTGGGATGAAGTCAATCAGTGCTGTCACGATCTACAATTGTGTGGGAACGCACTTCTGCCTGTGTTTCTGGCTTGAGGAACTTGATCACGACGGGGTTGACATGGAGGTGCCGCCGGACTTGCAGACCCCACCTGTCAAGAAGAGAAACGAAGTGACACTCCCTGACGATGTAGCCATCCGGCATACAGCACGCGCTGGTGAAGATTCCAGTGCTCTCTATGAAGAAACATTGATGAAGGGAGCACTGCTGCAGTGCAGGGTCGAAGATGACGCGGAATCGGAAGTGCCAAGCGAATGGCCCAACTACGGCTCTCTGGATTATTATGGATGGGAGACAAAAGCTGGCGTCCAGTATCGACCTGAACCTGGACTGGCCACCGCACTCCAAGACCTGGGTCTATCTGCCGAGCCAACCGCGAATCTCAGACGCCAATATAAGCATCAACGCGAAACTGAGCACGAGGGGCAGACCTATCCAGCAACCAATGCGGATTACACCAACATTTTCAACGTCGACGGCGGTGCCATTATCGGCGACATGAACATCGGCCCGGATCATATGGTTCAGGAGATGGGCATTCGCGGAGAAGTGGTCCCTCTGAAGCAATACTCTGACGTCGCATTCCTCGCGTGGCAGTATGAGGCTGGCGATCGAACCAACGGTCTGAGGTACATCATTAAGAATGGCATTGTCAACGACGATACGATTGAGGTCGCGGAACACATACTTCAGCAGCGGAACGTGAGACTTCAGCCATGGCCCGGACTCAAAATCCAATTCCCCCACGAAGATGCGTTGGCGCTCATGGGTAGCCCCAGCGGTCGAGGTGCGGCTTGGATGCTGATCCAACACAAGAATCAGCTCGGTCTGAAGAGATTCAGCCATGTCACGATATTCTCGGTCAATCATGCCTTGTCCCTATGCTTCTGGATCGAAGACTTCGAGGCCGGAGACATGCAAATTGATCCACCTCGAAACCTGCGGCGTCGATTTCAGGGTGACGGTACGCAGACCGTTGGTGGTCCGGGAAAGCGTGCGGATGTTGTACCCACCATCCACACTGCTTCACCTTCGACCTCTGTGCTTGGCGAAGGATTGATAATAGCGATCAGCAAGCGCGCTGGGGCCGTGGTGAAGAGTTTCTGGACCGGGCTGAGATTGTTCTGAGTAATGACAATGATGGACTGTTGCGATATTTGGATTTGTTGTGGAGGCTATCTGTAATGTGTGGTGGAGTATGTGCGATGAACCTTCACGATTGATGAGGACAAGTAACGATGATGTTACCATACGTACAACCTGAAGATTAATTGGAAAATCCTTAACTACTACATGTGTCTCCCCAGTGTCGATATCTAAATATACAGAGCTATACACAATCTCTCTTCGTACACGCGCCTACTGATCAGCTCTGCTTAGTATGCCGGGATAGTACTGACGCCAGAAGAAGTGGCACACTTCGTGCTCGTGCTGACGGACGAAGTGGTGTAGGTGCTCTGAGAAGTAGTGGTGAAAGTCTCCAGGCAAGGCGTGCTAGTGATACCCGACGTGGTAATGAAAGACGTGCTCGACGTTGTTTCGGGGCAGGGGCTCTGGTATGTCGACGTCAATTCGGTTTTCCATGATGATGTTTCTGCGATAATTGTTAGTCCAATCAAATGCCAGGGAGTCGTAAGGATGGCTTACCAGTGCAGGGAGTCACGTATGGCAGAGTCTGAGTTTTGGTGACGTAGGAGGTCGAGGTCACAGGAGAAACGACTGGGATAGTCTTGCAGACCACGGTGGACGAAGTGAATTCGCTGGTGATAGCTGTTGAGGTAGTTACGACAGAGGTCGAAGTTTTGGTGCTGGTTACTGCGCGTGGGTCAGTCAATCTGCCTTTAAGAGTAGCGGCCCGGTAGAACTACATACCGACGTAAGTGGAGGTGATGGTAGTAATGACTTTGGTAGTCGCAGGCTTGAACGCGGTGTACACGGAAGTTATTACGGTGGGCGAGGTCGATGTCCAGGTCGACGGCTTGTATTTTGTGGTCGTCACGACGCTGATGACAGGCTTGGATGAAGTCTGTGTGATAGTCGAGTAGACGGCAGAGCAAGTGGAAGATGTCCAAGGAACAGTGTTGGCGCCATACTGCGCTGGTCGGTACTGCACCGGTGCGTAACGTCTAGGAGCGGCCGCCGTGACAATGTTGGCGGTGGCGGCGAGGATTGCCAATACGTTGAAAGTGAACTGCATCTTAATGTCAATTGACGAGTGGTTGAGTTCTGGTCTGCAAAGAGCGTAACGATTGACTGGATAGTCTTGGAAGCAATACGACAGTCTTGTGGGCCATAATGGAGATATAATCCTTGGCCCGGATGCGGAAAATGTGACAAAGCCACCCATAGATGGTCCGAGTTCCTTTGTCGCACATATTGCGAATCTTGTCTCTTCCACTTGCCTTTGAAGTGTTTTGTGGCTCTGCGATTGTTCTCACACAATTTTAATGTCGGCAGATTGTAAGATAAGACAATGTGTCATTCATCGCTCTGAAAGCTGCAGGTCGGAGTTGAAGGGTGTTGGATTATCTCGCTTGGCCATGAACGAGACAACGATCTTATGCTATTCCTGGCAGGCTGGCGCCGCTCCCGAGCAAAGGGCGCGGCAATGACTTCTGAATAGTGCCATTTCAACATTGAGATCTCGCGAAGCATTATTCTCAGAATGAGACTAATGCAATGGCGTTCAATGTCGAGGCTCCGCAATACTGCACGCGATTTCAGGGAAGTAAGAATTAAGACGAGTATCTCTGTATGTGTAGGACAGCGTAGCCGTAGCTGAAGGTGGCGGCAAAACCTGCCGTTGATGCCACGGTGAAGAGGTCTGGATGCATACTCCTATGCTTACCCTTGCCATTGTCACTTTTTTCGAGAAGCTTGCTCGATGCAGCCACGCCAGCTTCGGCTTTCTCGGTCAGCGTTCATTGTCTCCAAGCATTGTGTTTATTCGTCGAGCAGCGAGTCTGCCAGTTTGGCAACGAAAGTAATTGTGTTATCTCTCAGGCTCCCGTAGAGGTACTGTTGGTCCAAGCAAATGTGCTCCTAAATGTCAGACGCATAGGTAGCACGGCCTAATTTCGATGTCCGTTCAGAACGGTGACTCAGGTGCTTTTGGCATATCGCAGATAGCGCCGACACACTGCTTCAAAAGGGCAGTCTCTCGGTGGCTGCTGGCCAACATTGTCTGTTGAGTCTCCGTCTATGCCTCTGCCAGGTGGGAGCTGTTATCGTGATTGTGATCGAACAATGTGGACGCATGGCGGAACACCGCATCTGCAGTTGTTGTATGTGTACCGTCTCGCGAGTTCAAATGTGCCATGTCGTCTAGCAAGAGTAAGTTGCGGGTCGTGCGAAAGGCAGCGTACATGTAAGCAGTTCTGTGAAATGGATACGTTGGGGGGAAGTACTTGCCGTCGTCGCCAAGTCTCGCTGCAGCATCAACACCAAGGCACTGACATGCACAACTCCAACTCCCGACCACGTCCGCTTCCCTCTACTGCAGATAGAGTTCCTTCAATAGCTGGCCGCTGGCTCAGCATGGCTTCATCCTCTGCAAAGCTTTAGACCGCACGACCAGCGAGATGACCATTCCGGCAGGAGGTACACGGTGCGCCCACATCGCCGCTGCACCACCACACGCGATGCAAACATGAGTCCATACCGTTACGATTCCGCCTACGAGTACTGCCAGCCGGCCTAAAACCCTCCGTGGCACTGTGCTTACAGGTCCCACCACCGCGGAACCCATCATACCGTGTCCGTCATGAGTCTGCACAAGTACACAGAGGCGGCATGCCCACCCCCAAAATACCAGGCACAAGGCGATGCGCAGACGCTCCAGGAGCTCTTATTCGAAGATAAGGCCGGGTCACTACAGGAGAGGTAGGTGGAAAAGAGCGGCAAGAATATCTCCATGACGCGGGATACAACCACCAACCACTGTGGACATACCCGCGACCGGTTGCATGCAGTGTGTTCCCGGGCTAGCACCCAAACAGACAGACACTCTTCGACGCACAGCTGTCCTTCTCATGCTTCCTGCCTGCAGTGTTCGGCTAGAGCAGCTGAAAAGGGCGCACTTGGCCAAACGCGACGCAGACACCTCGCGCGCGCTGCACCAGCCGGCTTCCCACTCCCGTTCCTGGACAAGATGCAGTGCAAAAGCACAATTCCAATCACGACACAACTGCCCTTCAGACCTAGCAGCCACATCTTGACCAAACACGGCCGGTCAAGTAAGCTTCCCCACGAGCTCGAGTGCGGTCTTAACAGGAACAAAGGACTTCATCGCCGCCATGCATGCACGTTCTCAACGTGCCAGGACTCGCTCAGTCTGCTCCAAGTATAGTATGTTACCATCGCGTCAAAGCATTCAAGTATGCAGGGCCACCCTCGAACAATGACTCGTGCTTGAACGACATCTGTTCACTCCAACGCGTCCGCGGAATGATCTGCTTCGAGGATCTCCTAGGTTTGTGGAACGTGCAATGTACTGGCAACGACGTGTACCTTACGAATGGTACTCGGCTGCATTTTCTATGTCTTTTCTTGTGGCAGCGAAGAGACATTTACCACCACGACTTCTTGAACTGCTCTCTTGGCTTGATAATATGTGAGATAATGGAAGAGTCTTGGATCGTAGATTTTCATCCAGCTCACCGAGGACTTGGACTTTCCCACTCATCAGGAAACGAAAGCATCTCTTGCTATACTCCAGGTAGTATCGCCGGCAATAACGCCTCGGCTTTGGATGATCGTCGAGCCAGCCTCCAGTTTTGCCCCGGGAGTACGCCGATTGACTGGAAGGCTGGTGCTGGCAGCGTTGAAGAGTCTTGTCCTTAGTGTGGTAGCATGCTGTGGCGCACAACGAACGTCAGCAGATCACTCTGCTTGACGTTCTCTTGCTGGTAATCGACCACCGTATCTGGATCTGGAGAGCGATGAGCCCAGACCTGGACCTCGCCTGAGGACTCTGAAGGACCAGATGATCACATTTGACGTGATTCTCGACCCGGTAATGGATGTCTCAGGGAGACTATTGCGCAGAAAGACATATCCGTCGTCACATTATGTGACGGCCCTCCGTTCTGAGCTGTAATACACTGGTTGCGCAGCTGCACAGACGCGCCGATGATGTATTATCTCAGCTCATATATGCCATTCGCCCAAGTTAATCAGACGACAGCATTGCCGGAAGTTCGCTGAAACGTCGCCAATTGGAAGCTGCTGCAGACACGCGAATCAACAGAAGAATTCTCTAGCCGCCGATGTTTCGAGCCTTCCAACACCTTCACGAGTTCGACATTAGCAGTTCGTTGCACACTCGAGTCCATTTGCAACCAGCATAGCTACATTTTCTAGAGCCTTGGCGGTTCCTTGCTGGATAGCGCCAGGTTCCGTCTCTTGTCCTTGATGCAGCTCAGCGCACGACTCTCATCTGCTTTTCAGTGTTCCGTGTACCTGTCTCGGCACCTTGGGCGGAGTACGTGCAGCCTAGAAGCATAGAATCACGGACTCACCCAAGCTTATTTGTATGCGGCGCGAAAACGTTGCCGTTGTACCATGCTGATGAAGCGTGACTCTTCCCTCAGACGGAGGTGACATGATCTGGAACTGCGGCCCAAACTCGTAAGAGCAATCTTGAGCACTCGTCCGCTGCTTGATCCTCCTGCGTCCTGTCTTCGATCTGGTTGTTCGTGGCATCCTTGTCGAGGGCTTTTGGCTCCGTGCCATCTTCAAGGGCAGTAACGCAAAGCTGCCGTTCTTCATTACTTGTAGAGTTTGGTCCAATTTGCGGTGTCGGCGCATTTGCAGGCGCAGGTCTTCTTCGCCACGTAGTGATTCAGGAGCGCTTGTGGCGTCGAGGTGTACAGCTGGGCGTGAGTCGCGATTTCGCATGGTCGCTCGCACTGCCAATGCATGCTATTCTCGCAGCTGCTGGCCCGATGTCATGAGAATGAGGCAAACAATCCGACACGGCTGTTTGTATTTGTGCTGGACACAAAGCAGGCCAAAGCTGTTGTGGATTCACGAGCAATCGAGCTTGTTTCCGCGCCACCAGAAAGCTTCAGAACCGGCTCTCTGCCTGCGGAAGCCGTTTTCACCCAGGCCTAGTCGTCTCTCCGTGGCGAGCAGGCTGTGCGCAATGTCTGCATGCTTTGGCCCTACTGCAAGACCGTAATGTGTCATGGGAAGCGGGCGGAGATGCACCGGAGCGATTGAATTGCGACGAGCAGCAGTTCAGTTATTTCACGTTTCGACCACCAGCGAGGACTGCCACGATGCAATCCTTCCCTAGCGGGATAGCCTCTCGATGGCAGTCTTGGCCTTGTTGATGCTATGTTGGTTGGTACTATTTTGCCAAGATTGTGAGAACAATACACGATTGCAAATGCGTCTCGTTGGAGCCATGGAGGTTCTCGATACCACAAGCATTCTTAAAGTAGCACTCCTAACATGCGTCAGAGCTACTTCTACTGCCATTACAACGTGGAAACAAGCTTGCAGTCACGGGAGATTGAGTCAATGGCACGGGAAATTGCGTAGACTGCTTGCATTGCATTGCAAGCTATTCTTGATGAAGACTGGGTCCCTGCCCGTCGTGAACCCGGAGCTGTACAAAAGGAAAAAAAGCAAAGCCATCGTCTGAGCCATCTGTGATGCCACCGCTGTATGTGCGAGGCCATTAAACATCTGCTCTTCATTCATGCCACCAAAAGGAGAAAGGAAAAAAAGCAAAAGCAATCATCGTTGTCTGGGTATCCGTGCAGTGAGAGTAGAAAAGGAAAGATGCGTGCTGTGCGCCGGGAGAGGGCTCAGCAGGCTTTTCGTGTCGATGCCGTCCTGTTTGGCGGCTCTCAGGGCGTGAGGATCGTTATTGTCGCTCTTCACTTGGTAATAAGGCGGTAGAAGTCGTTGATGATGTCGCCGTAACGCTGCATGTGGATGCAGACGTCGTTGTAATTGCCGACGTTGCGGAAATCGACCTTCGAGCCGAGGAGATGGGGATCGCGCGGCAATGGGACGTGGGTGGAAAGCTTCTCGAGCGACCTGTGTCCGAAGAGCAGGCACATTTCGTGCATGGTGGGCATGAGGCCGTCTGCGCGGATCACCTAGATCCCACGTGGAGCCTCAACCCTCGAGACGCGAACTGAGCGGTGGTCGATGAAGATGCGGTTCTTGTCGAACATGGCGTTGCGAGCCTCGTGTTGGAACTGTCTCGTCGTTAGTGACGGTGCAGTGAGCTCGGGAGTGAGCGAAGACGTACCCTGAACTGGACGATGGCCCACGGCGTCCCGTGTCCGTTCTTGCGGCTCACCATGACCTCGCATTGGCCGTATCTTCTGAAGGCGCTCTTGACTTCGTGGAGGAGCTGCAGGTCCGTGAGTCTGATTGGGAGGTTACCGACAAATACGCCCGCGTCGTGGGCGTAGTGACGCTGCGAGGCAAAGAAGCTCTCTCTGGCATCGAGGAGCTCCCAATCGTCCGGCTGGCGGACAGGTGCGCGGGCGGCGGCGGCGATGGTGGTGGTGGTCCACACCACCGGAGGCGCGGTCGCAGACCGCACCGGCGCCTCCGGTGGCGAGGACGGTGGCGTGCTTGCCGCACGCCCAGGCATTGCTGCTGTTGGTGTTGTTGTTGTTGTTGTTGTTGTTGTTGTTGTTGTTGTTGTTGTTGTTGTTGTTGTTGTTGTTGCTGTTGCTATTGCTGCTGCTGCTGCTGCTGCAGTTCGTGATGGTCTGAAGAAAGAAAAGACGGTCGTTGAGAAGAAGCGGACGCGAGACTTTATTTACGTCGCCGCACTCACCGGTGCGGATGGCCAGTGTACCACCACTGGCTGGAGAGTCACGAAGAACACAGGCAGCCCTCAACTGCTATGTCACTACAACAACGCGTCGAGATATCTACGGGAAGCATGATAGGAGCATCGGTACATCCAGGAGGTCTCCAGAGAAGGTCGATCGACTCCAACGGACACGTACTGATCAATCCCGAGCACGATGAAGGCAACATTCACATCGACCACGACGCGTTTAGAATTCAGGGTCTTGTTCAGAAGTCGTGGCCATTAGGCAACAGCGACGTGATAATGTTACATGTCTCAGCGGTGAGTATCAGCCATGATGTACCGATCAACGCTGGTAACAGCACATTGAATCTTAATCGTAGCTCGAGGTTGCGACCAATCTCTCTGTGGCCGATAAGTGCTAGACTTCGCCGAGGGAAAGTGAAACTACCATGCGGGCTATAGACGGTCTGTCACGTTCATTCATGTTCTCACTGGCGAACAGCACGTTTCGATGCAACAAAGACGCCGGCTATCAGCATGTAGGTCGCCGACCGCCTCTCACAGCTGCGTCTGGCTCTCACTGGCAGGTAATCGCTATGTTACATCGAAAACGGATGGTATGAGCTTCAAGGCCGGCCGAAACTCTTTTCTTGTGGCTCACCCATCATAAAATTTGTGTAGTCATAAAAAGGGAAGCACTTTTCTCTTGTCTTAATACTTCTAGATTGGTCAAATTCTTGAGCTTGTTTAACGCTTCCCTTGCTGTCTGACTATAGTTCTAGCTTAGTGGTAGAACATCAAGATTTATTTCTCGATTTGATACATCCTAGAGGTAAAGTAAGTAATTTCCTAGTGACAATGCCGAACAGGCAAGCTAGCCACTACTCTATAAGATCGTACTAGAGCTCTAAGATACTGTCGGGTCAACATGTTCTCAGGAACACGATCGCCGCTAAAATACAGGCGGAAAGAGACTTGCCAACGACTACCGTCCGGCAGCCTTCTATGAAGACCAAGTTCACTCCATCAACCAAAAGTGAAAGGATATTGTCATCGTCGCCTGAGTAACTTTGAACTATGCTGAACAATGCACGTTCGATACACTCTGGAGAGTCGTTCTACAGCGGCTCCACAAGCATGAGGGCGAAAGTCCCCTTGGCAGGCTGCTCTCTCTGGTGGGCCCAACGCCGGCACAATTTCGCCAACTCTCCGCCTCACTCCACCGACCAAAAGCAAAAAAACTCATCGACGCCTGTGTGATTCGAACACACGCTCCCGAAGGAATTGCCTTAGCAGGGCAACGCGTTAACCACTCCGCCAAAGCGCCTCGATGGTCGTTGATGCTGTGGTGTAATCATCACGTGATGGAAGCGTAAACGCAAAATTAATATAGCTACGCAAATGTGATCGTTCCTTAAACTAATCCAAACATGAGTACAAGTACATGCTCTAGAGAATGCCATTACAGCATAGTAGGACGTCTCTCACAACATGCTATCAATGTTCAATGATTATGGGCGAGAAGTGCTTGCAATGGAAGGATGAGTGTTAGTATGCTCGTAAGTAAAGACGCTATAGTACTTACACACAGTTCATATGTAAGCTAAGCATTAGCTACAGCTTCACCATTATTTCTGTGTACAAGTATCATACAACGTAGACCTATCTAGGCATATTTAGGCCGTCGGGATACCATTCAGACCGTCGGTTTCTTCGGCATTTGTTGGACAAGTACTATGAAGCACAGAACGATAACATACTCACCCTCTCTACTGATATGTTCACCGTGAGGCTCTAGTCTTTTGTAGCAAAAAGCTGGTATCACCTAGTATCATTCCTGATGAAAGCAAGGACGCCAAAGTTTGAGATCAATTGCAATGGTAATAACATCTTGAATACTAACATACGAGCTAAGCCCTGGCCTCATCTCAGTGGAAGTTATGATGGGTTTGGAAACTCCGTCTGTCGATAGTACCCTGATGGCTAATGAAATCGCTGTGGGAAAACTCGTGCGCAGCGACTATACGATGGAGAATACATCCTTAGGGGCAGATCTGAGGGATCCGATGAGAGGCATTCGGTGGCTGCTAAATCGGTCGTGCTTACTTCGTCCCTCAGTGAGATCTGGTCTGCTTTGTAGGCATGCCGTGTTCCACCGGGCCGTTAGGTGGCGGAGATCGAAGGTAATAGCCGGTAGCTCGTTCAGGCGTCTTTGCTGACAAATATCTCGTGGCCCGTAGCCGCTGGGTATAGTCTCGTAGCAGATACTTGCGATAGCTCACTGGAATCGGGTGAGAGCATCATTCATGGCTCTCGTCGGCAGGCACACGGCCAACGACTTCTGCCAGACACTTCATATAGTCGACATCGACCGTTTTCCGGTGAGAGATGCTCCACACTACACCATCTCTCAATACCAAAGGTGATGAATCAAACACCATCCAGAGTTCACTTCACATCCTCCTCCCTCATACCCTCCACCCCCTCAATCCCCTTCAACTCCCTTGCCATCTCCTCAACAAACACCCTCCCCACCTCCTCCACGCCCCCCTCAACCCTTTCACCCAACACAGCCTCCAAACTCGTCGCCCTCTTATCCTCCAACCCACACCCCACAATCCGATCCAACCACCCCAAATCCGTACTTACATTCAGCCCAACCCCATGACTACTCACATTCCGCCTCAAATGCACGCCTACCGCGCAAACCTTCCTATCCTCGTCCACCCACACGCCCGGGTGCTCTGTCCGGCGGGTCTCGACACCGTAGCGCGCGCAAGTCCGCATCACTGCGCTTTCGAGCAAGTTCACGTAGCACTTTGCGCTGAGGGCATGGCGTTTGAGGTCGATTATCGGGTATGCGACGAGTTGTCCTGGGCCGTGGAAGGTTGTCTGGCCGCCGCGCAGGGCTTCTTGGAATTCGGCGCCGGTGGCTGTGAGGTGTTCTTTTTGCGCGGGCGTTACGGCGCCGACTTCGCGCCGGCCGCAGGTGTAGACTGGGTGGAATTGCGCGGTGATGATTGTGGGTGGGATTGTCGGGACGGCTGCTGGTGAGGCTTTGTGGGCGAGAAGGTGGGAGGCGAGGGTGCTTTGGAGGGCGCTGGCATGGGTGTAGCGGGTTAAGGAGGGGAGGTGAAGGTGGCGGAGGAGCATTTTTATAGTCTATTGAGGTGTAGTATTGTTGAAGATAATGACAGGAAGAGATGCATGCCATGTACATTAGATCGGGAGATGGAGGTGCAGATGCCGGGTTTAAGCTTAGGCATAAGGTTTGGAGCTTAGGCGCTGGACTTTCACATGCCAATTGATTTGCTGCGAGCGGGCTTCTTTACCTGTACAGCTAGCTACATTCTAGACCTTACACTCATCTGCTCTGGCCCAGCCAGCACATACACCGAACATGGACTCAAAGAACCGGACGACCAAACAGGCCACTCACACTAAGCACACAAAAATGCCTCGCCTACCAAAAGGTACAACTATCCGTCGCAATCAAGAAGAACCAAAGGCCACTCATTCTGACTCGCAACACAACAGATGCCAGCATAACCAAGCGTCCACTCATGCGCCCCGCCATCGTATCTCCATACGCTTCCTCCTCAGCACAGAAAGTCGTCTACGTCTCTGCGCGCACACCCTTCATGAGCGCAATCAAGCGCGTGGAAAAGCTGCTCCGTCTGGCCGACAAGCGCGACCTACAGACTGCTACGACGCATGCGCAAAAGAACAAGCGCAAGAGGCGCCGTGATGACGATGGTGGGGAGGATGAGGTCGTGGCTGTTGCGAGAGGCGTGGAAGAGGAGAAGGAGAGGAAGAGACGGGCTGGTGGTGTGAGTGGGGAGGAAGTGCTGATCAAGGGGACGGGTAGAGCAATTAGTAAAGTGATGGAAATTGGGGCGTGGTTCTTGCAGAGGGAGAAAGAGTTTGTGGTGAGGGTCAGGACGGGGAGTGTAGGTGCTGTGGATGATGTTGAAGTTCCCGAGGGTGAGGCTGAGGATGGCGAAGACAAGATGGATGTCGATCAGGCTCAGGCTGGGGCAGAGAGTGGGGAGGCTGCCACAAATGGCGATGATGTTGGTGAAGAGAAGGAGGCGGAGGCTGTCTCTGGCGCCAGAGTAAGGTATCTGAGTGTTCTAGAGGTGGCTGTGAGTCTGCGTTGAAGAGGAGCATCTAGTTAGTATGGGGCGCCCCACGAGGGGCCACTGGCGTTACTGTTTTGCGCGCGAAGGACGATAAGATACCCAGTTTGCTTGTCATGAACCCAATCAATTACTGCTAATAATGCTCACGCCGCTTACCGATCGTGATCTTCCGCTTTTTGAGGCATGATCTCGATATATGCGTGGGTTTGGTATTGACCATTGATCTTATGCTACTGCCAAAGCCTTTCCATGTTCCATGCATGAAAATGATGATAAGTTATATATACATAATGATAAGTTGTATATACATAATGGTAAGTTATATATATATAACTTATATCAAGTACAAAGTACATGCAGCAGCAGCAACCCCACTGCCAAGTTTGCTCGCTGGCTGGCCCCCGCCATGTCGCTTGCAAGCAGATGCCGCTGTGACGACAACAGCTCCGGCACGAGAAGACAAGACCTGACTAGCAGGCCCGCCCAACATCTCCATCACCACAGACCGCTTGCAGGTAGGTAGTGCACTCTATGTAATAACTGCCCGACTACTCACACACAATATACACAACAACCACCCGATCATCCAGGAGCACTCGCCCCGGCGACAACAACAACAACAACAACAACAACAACAACAACAACAACAACACACACACACACACACACCACACCACACACGCACAATGCAGCGCATCGATCCCCGCCCCGAAGCGCCGCCCCAATCAACCACCCCGCCGCAGCAGCAGACCCAAAACAACCAGGCGCAAGGCCAAGGACAATCCTCACAATTCATGCCCACCGGTTTCGCGAGTACGGGCGCAAACCCTCACACCCAGAGCTTCGAGGAGATCTATGGTATCCCAGAAAACTTCCTAGAGATCGAGGTACGTGAGAGTGGGAGAGCACTCGGTTCGGGTGGAGCACGTGAGCAAGAGATAAGAAGAGGCGCATACACATCTTGGCCTCCATGAGGAATCGCGCCGACAAACCCATCCGTCTACCTCGCCAGAACATCCGCTCACAAGCTTTCCTCAACAAACAGGTAACAGACCCGCAAACACACCAGCCAACCGCCTCGCCCTCGTCGCGCTACACAACATACTTGATTCGCCTCTCGACAAACATCCCCGCTTTCAAGCTGCGCCGTTCCGAAGTGCGCCGCCGTTACTCCGACTTCGAGGTCTTCCGTGATCTGCTCGAGCGCGAGAGCGCACGAGTTTCTATTCCCACCCTGCCGGGTAAAGTCTACCTCAACCGTTTCGACGACAGCGTGATCGAAGAAAGGCGGAGAGGACTGGAGCGCTTCCTGAAGATCGTTGTTGGACATCCGCTTTTGCAAACGGGAAGCCGTGTGTTGGGTGGATTCGTGCAGGGTGAGTCTTCTTGATCTTTCCGTGTTCACTTTTGGAGGCTGTCGCATCGAGCTTCTTTTGCCTGCTATGAACAGACTACAATCTCCGAATCGCAACTAACCATCACGCAGACCCCAACTGGGACCGCAACGCATGGTGACCAAATGGAGGGGACATCGACGCCGCCAATCAGGAAGAAGAGTGGATGGTCTATGGATCCGCAAGACCGTATCGAAGGCGAGGTGTGGCGCAAGTATCATGAGTCTGCGATTGATCAGCGGCCACCAGAATGTAACAAGCATGGAAGCCATCAAGCATTGTCTTTGGCAGTATTGTCCATAGCTGCGCGATGGGCGCAGAGCCATCATTTAGCGTTCAAGTTTCTATCTGTTCATCCGTGTCTTCACCAGATTTTCGTTCTCTGGTCCGGGTTTCTGCTGCTGGTTGCGGCAAGATGTGAGTACGTACGAGGAGTTGACGACCCAAAAGTGTCGTCGGATTATTGTGCAGATTACTGAGAGCAGGTGACTGAAGACGCCCATCCATAATTCGCCACGAAAGAAGCGAATGCGCAGCTGACCAAGTAGCATAACTCATTAAACTGCTGAGAAGAATTTCCGCCATTCCAAGTCTGTCTTGTACCTGCCTCCACGTCCGATCGCAAACCCCAGCGATAACCTCTCCTTGGAAAAGCTCATCGTCCATGCCGAGCCAGCTTGCCACACGATGAGAGCAGCTGTCAAAGAATTGTGCATGCCTCTGACGTATGCTCTGAGCCATCTCGGCGATATTGCTTTGCGGCGGATGAGCGTGCACTTGCCGACCGTCACTGAACCGACAGACTTACCCTGCGGGTCGCATTGCTCGTTTAGGCAGTCATACACGGTCGCTGATAACGAACGAGTACTTTGGGCGACCCGAGCAACCCGATTGCTGACGGTGCGTCGTGAGATTGGGATCCATCGGTAGATGTGGGTTGTGCGGTTGATGGGGAACATAGGTAGGTATTCCTGATCGCGCGCCGCTTTCGATCCGCGCGTGTGCTATCCGTTCGCGGAGCTCAAATGCTTTCTTGGCGAAAGGGCGCATGGTTCGCAGCCTATGTGTTGCGGACGGGTAGCAAGGAGAATATCGCAGCTGATATACGCACGTTGGTCGATGAGATGAGGCTAATGTCCATCATGTATGTAGCGACTTCGCGAGTTGTTGCAAGAAGACGGTGATGCATAATTCGATCGTGACCTTGTCTTCATTATGTTTATGGCGAGTTGCACTGATTTTGAACGCATAATTCATTCATTGTGAGGGTATATATACGACCAGACGACGAGGAAGATCCTTCTTTGCTATGTGAAGTAATCTCTTCATCTCAGCTGACCGCCATTCGTACGACAAGCCTTTGAAATTGCTTGACACTTTTAATATCATAAGATCTGTGAGTTTTTGATCCCAGTCTCGCCAAAAAAAACTCGTCTACAAGCTCTGCTTGCCACGGGTCTCAATGGGCAACGCCAGCATGCACAGGAAGGCTGCGAAGAACAGCGCACCAGCGGCGTAAATGGGAGAAGCCGGGTTGGCCGATCCAGCGTTGACGGCAACGATGGGTGCGCAGAGACCGGCGACTCTGTTGAGGAAACTGGAGATACCCGTGCCGGTACCACGGTTGGGCGCAGGGAAAACCTCAGGTGTGTAGGCGTAGAGCACACCATACATGATGTTCTGGAAGAAAGCCTCGAGCGAAGAGAAGGTGAGCTGGAAGTCGGGGTCGGCCGAGATGGTGAAGACGTAGACGAACACTCCGGAGATCACGGTTGCGACGGCCATGGTGCCCTTGCGACCGATGTACTTGACGTCGACGGTGATCCAGGCGAGTAGAGAGCCAGGCACACCGACGGCGGAGGTAATGGCGTAGTTGCGGTACTGGATGTTGATGGGGGTGTCGGCGCCACCAAGGTACTGAGGCAGGAAAGCGTTGAAGAGAGGGTAACCCATGCCGATGAATGTCCAGATGAACCAAAGAAGAACGGTGGTGCCCGCGAGCTTGCGGCCGTTGAAGAGAGGGCGAATACGCTCGCCGGAGAACTTGTTCAGGTTGCGCTTGATGATCTCGGAAGTCGACAACGACACCTGTGCCACTTCTTGGTCACCACCGATCTGGTTCAGGATCTCCTCGGTGAGCCATGTCTTTTGGCCGTTGTGGTAGGCAATTCCGTGGACGACGGCGACGGCTTCGGCCTGGCGACCGCGGGACAGAAGGAATTTAGGCGACTCGAAGAGGTGGAAGAGGAAGAAGCGGGCAGCAAACATGCAGAAGGTGAGAGCGCCGATGATGTAGATGAAGTAGCGCCATCCCTCGTTGTCCGGGAAGTGGACAATGCATGGCCAGGCGACGAGCGATGCGATGAGTTGACCAATCGGCCACCAGCCAGAAAGAAGAGTCAAAAGACTGCCGTTCGCGGTGGGCAGGAATTCGAGTAGAAGGGCGCCATCAACGGGCAGGTTGCCTCCAACACCGAGACCAACGCATGCGTAGAGAGCGCAAGCTCCGATCCAGTTGGGTGCGGCACCAGCGGCAATACCGAAGACACCAGCAACGCCAAGAGTGCAGTTGAAAGCGAGGCGACGACCGACAACGTCGGACATGACACCCCAGAAAGAGGCACCAATGCAGAGACCGAGGAAGAGGGCAAGAGTTGTGTATCGGATTTGGTTATCATCCACGCCAAACTCTTTCGACATGGAAGGGAGTGTCAGGGCAACACCTTGAAGCCAAAGGCTGGAGTTATTGTTAGCGCGAGAGACTCAGGAGAAGAATTCTATAGCTCACTTGTCTGCCATCCATCCGAAACCACAGAGGACGAACAAGCACCATTGGTACCTGCCCATACCCATGTCAGTCATTGCTTTGTTGATGACCTTGGATTTGCCTTAAATACAGTAAGTGACTTGTTCCATGGCAATGTAGCAGAAAGGGCTACGGTGTCTCTAATGTTGACTCACGGTCATAAGCAGTATCGTGACCACCAGCTGCAAGATCCGAATCGATCTCAGCTCTGAGGTCCCCAATCGTCATGGCTGAGCCAGATTGGACACCATCGCTGGACGCTCTCGAAGAGTCGTCATGCTTCTCCTTGGAGGTGGTGGAGTTGCGACGCTGTGCCTGAGCCAGTGGGATCACCACGTTAGGATATTCGGACACATCGTGCTTTTTGAAAGGGTTGGTAAACATTAAGCGAGGCATGGTTGCTTAAGTCGTATGTTGTCGCAAAGGGTGATTCACGAGGTTTTCGCAAGGGTATCCGGTCCAGAGATGGATGTCGGTCAGGGTTGCTGCTCGGTTAGGGATTTGGGGTTGCAATGGGTAAATCCAGATTGGCGCGATGGTAGGGTTGGTGCAATGGTCCAGATATCAACGTTGCTGTGGAATGCTACGAGACAAGAACACAGTCGCGTGAGGGGTTGGCGCAATGGGAAGAAGTAAGTCAGGTGGCGTGCGGTCCAGATAAGTACTTTAGGGTTGGTCGTGTGCTGCTTGTTGCTGTCGGCTCACTTCGCAATGCGGCAAGAAAGCTTCAAGTCACAATAAAGGACAATCGGTCAGTGGTTCGTGGTGGGGAGAGATGCGGAGAACACCCTTTTCCTTGATGCTAGATAAGATTCCTGGCCAGCAGCATGGGGTTCCCAGGAAGATGCGGTTGCGAATGGGAAGGGAAGAAGCAGGTCAGTATGGGCTAGGGCGGCTCGAGCTTCAAGTAGTCGGACAGTGATACGGCGGTGGGCCTCTGGCGGGCAAAAGCAGGGCCTCCGCAGGATGAGAGATAGATGTC
The DNA here is from genome assembly GCA_023634325.1 of Cladosporium cucumerinum. Classification (NCBI taxonomy): domain Eukaryota; kingdom Fungi; phylum Ascomycota; class Dothideomycetes; order Cladosporiales; family Cladosporiaceae; genus Cladosporium; species Cladosporium cucumerinum. The sequence continues at coordinate 749,026 of JALDQA010000012.1, read as the reverse complement.
ATTGCTCGCGTGCGGCCGATCCCTGCACGCCAAAAGGCGCGCCCATTCGACAGTTGCCCAGGTGTAGCAGACGACCCGCTTCTACCATCTTAGGCCAAGGCCTGTCTAGCACGAGCGACGGAGACTACTCCCGCCTGTAGAGCGAGGCTCGTCTGTCATGCGCCGAGCTGGAATGGCGCCGTGAGAAGGTTCCGAAAGTATCACCAGAGCATTGCTCGCTAGTCTCGCCTTTTGCTAAGCGGTTTTGAAGAGCAGAATCGGATGAACCCTTCGATCCTGCTGCCGCGATGTGACCCTGCCTGCTGCCGTGAGTGGTCACGACGTTGAACGATCGAAGGCCTGAGGCATGTACGATGAGGTCAATACTCAAAAGGTAAGCATCCTTGCTTGTTCGGCACGAGACAGCACGGATCAAGTAAGATTCACGAAGCCAGCGGCAGAGGCGCCGAGCAGGCTTGTCTTGCTTGTCGATCTTTGCTTATATCCAAGACGTGAGCCGCAGCGTTTCTTTTACTCGCGCTTGTGAACCATGTGTTCAGCCGAGACACATTCGACACTCGTCTCAATGGCCGATTTTCGGTGTCCTCAGAGCAATACTCTCGACATCAGCTCGTGATCCTCGAACGAGAATTACCTAATACTCCGCGTATTCAATCGCCTGCACCAACTTCTGTGATTGCGGCCCACATGGTCCACACCCTCGCGGTATGCAAATTGCTACTCCAGGACATATCTTCCGCCACTTCGGTCATGCCCGTTGCGAACATTGCGTAACGTCGCTTGGCGCGTGCTCCGCGGATCCGAAAGGGCAGGAAATTTGCACAAAATCCTCCATGTTGTGCCGCAAGGCTGCCTTTCTGTGGCGCGGAGGCGCTGACGTAGGGCGATGCTTGTTCTGCGCCCTTCGCGCATATGTAGACCTCACGCGCCCTGTTCTCCGAGATCGTTGTTTACAGTGTGCTGGGAAGCATGATATATTGCGAATCAATTGTCTTGCGACTCCGGAGGATGACATGCGCTTGTTGAGTATCCACATGTAATTTCCATCTTTGCCCTGGTTGCTTCCCCGTGGTCAAGGTTGGGGAACGTGAAGTTTGAACGCCAACAGGGAGCGCGGGTTCATCGATGCATCGGCGCCCACCGCAAAGACACCCAACCTACCGCATACGAGTTAGCGTGTATCATTTCGCGGGCAACTCGGCGCTATAGAGCTGCTACAGACTTCACCAAGTCCTAGCGTCCTCGTCGTCGGCCCGCAAGTCACAACCCTTCTGGTGTATTGCAGCCTGGCGGCCTTGTTCAACTTCACATGGCTGAGCGGGTGAGGCGGTTGCGAGATTTTGGGCGTTTTGCTGCCCAGTGTTGGTGAAGCGGTTTGTTACATGCTGTTGGTGAAGATGCATAGTCCAAAGAAACGCCTGCCGATCGCGCTTGAAGGATTGTACCCGTCGCTCGGTGGCGAGAATGCACATCAATAATAGCGTGAAGTCGCCATACCTATCCCGTGCATATGGCTAGCTGCTTCCACGCTCCAAGATCTCTTTCCACAGACTGCTGGGCGGGTAAAGTCGACAGCGGCACAACTTCCATGCGAAACATGAATGGTTCTAGTAACCGTTACATGCACCCTGCAGTCCTGTCGGTGGTTGACCAGCAAGAGACACCGCCACATGTGCCGTGAGGAGAGGAATTGAGGGGGAAGTACACCTTTCGATCGCGCCTCCATAGGCCTGACATCGTTACTGTGTGCTGTGGATCTCGGCGATCTCTATCATGTTTGGAATTGGTTAGAGCATCGTTGCTGGTAGGGATTGCACAGAACGCGCGATGATGTGTAGTGCGTTATTCCCAGGTGTCTCAGTCGTGAGTGGGAATCTTGAGATTTTCAATGTCGAGGATAGTTGCACACTAGCTGCTTCTTATGCCAATCTGATCAGCAGCATCTCGGCGACGACTAGGTCAGAGTTCACTTTTATGGTCAATCATACTCTCAGATCAGCTGCTGAGAGGCTCCTCAGCAATAGCGGCGCTTTTGTCTGATGTGGACAAACCCTATCAGGCCTGTATTGCTGTCAGTTCAGACGTTTGGTATATGCGCCCAGTTGTGCGGTATTGAGCTAGAGTCGGCATGCTGGAAAATTCCGAAGTGTACTAATCGACTGTTATACTGGTTTTCGAGCGTTACTATTCTGGTCTCTTGCTCAAGCCTGTCTCTAGCCACTGGAACTGACTTTGCCATACCATGCAAATTTTCCCCTGCTTGATATACAGCATTAGAAAACCCAGCATATGCTACGTCCACAGCAGCCATGTATGCGCAGATGCTCAAGATCATGTGCATGTCGTCGATACGAAACTGTTGGATTACAGGGACTCAGGGTGATAGAATATTGACAATCGCTTGAATTTCTTAGTACTGCAGGTTTGGGGGGTATTTATGCCCTAATTCTCCCCCTGAATTCGGCTCATCACCGAACTCTCTCCCTAAATCCTGCTTATACCCGAGATCTCTCCGTATAACTCTGCTTTTAGGCTAAGAGCTATTTAACACACCTCCTCACACTATAAGGTTTATTATTCTACTTATTCTATAGCCTCCTTAATAATGCTGTTAAGGTCTTCTTTAAGACGCTTAAGTAGAGTGTGAACATGCTTAACTAGGTGCTTCTTCTTGCTGTCCTTGTTCTAAGTTGAGGTCTTTATCTTCTTAGGGCTTAGCTAAGGAATAGGTTCTTTGATCATATCCTCTTCCTTATTGTCTAAGACCTTAATAATAGTCTTTTTTCTAGCTATAGCTCTAGCAGGTCGAGATGTGCTAGGAGTAATTACTTTAGCCTATCTCTTCTTTCCCTTTAAGAGCGAGTCTCTAAATAGATTTGTAGTATAGAGTTTAAGGAAATAGTCTATAGCTTTCTTATAGTTGCTTATATTTTCTAACTTTAGGATGATCTTAGTATAGGATTGGTAGAAGTAGTTAAAGTCTTTATCTTTATAATCTAGTTTGTCTCTTAGAGTGTAGAATACCTAGTATACTATAACTACTTCTTCGTTTCTAGGAAGTGTACTCCTATTCTACACCCTAATCTTTGATTCTTAGAACATATAGAAGCCCCTTTTTATAGTATTTAGGATCTAATCAAGTTGTTTTCTTAGCTTATAGTTGTTATTAGCTTTAGCTCTCTTCTCTCTCTTCTTAGATCTCTTGCTTAGGGATATCTCCTTCTTAGCCTATCTCTTCTTCTTTAGCTATAGAGTTTTATTAGTATCCTCCTTCTTAGCCTAAGAGCCTAGAAGGAACTTATTAGAGTTATTGAAAGTAGTATCTTTATTGCTAGCACTTAGGGTCCTTCTAGTGGTTTTAGGGCAAGAGGAGGTAAAGAGGTTCTTAACTTTATCCTGTATATAGGCGAGTGAGGTAGGGAATCCCTAGTTAAAGAGATTAGAGGAGTGTTTCCCGCCTGTAATAGAGCGTTCTAGGGTGAGGTTGCCTTCAGCCATATTGAATTTAGAGTGATCTCGAGTCAATATTAGTATAGGTAAGAGATACGAGAGCGACTCGGAGTATTGCTTTAGTAACTAGCATATGCACTAGTCCTGATTAGATGACTGCTTAGTGAGGTTCATAAGTGAAAGGCAAAGCTGCTTCACAAACTCTTTATACTATTATAGGATAAGAGCTTTTGTGAATCTATTAGCCTTAATCTCGTTTATTAACTTCTACTTAATCTATATCTTACCCTTCTGGTACTTTTCTTGTATCTAATACTATTAAATATCTACATATCTTATTCTGGTGTATAGTTTGTATCCTTTACCTTAAACAATCCTTAGTGTTTATTGATTATTATAGTAGATTCTTTCTTATAACTTAAGTTTTAGGTCGATTCTCTTAAACAATCTCTCCTACTATATTAATTCTAAGGCAGCATAACTCAAACTATATAGTTCAGCTTTAGTACTCGACTTAGTAACTATTGTTTAGCGAACTGCCTTCTAATCAAGTGCTCCTCTAAAGAGGAAGTAGATAAATCCTTTACTTAATCTTCTAGTTTAAGCATTATCTACAAATAAAGCATCTGAGGCTCTATAGAACTAGTATAGCTGTTTCTTATCCTGAAATCTATATTATATGCTAAGTCCTTTGGTCTGATATAGGTATTATAGGATGTGTTTAGCTAATTTGATATAATACTTATTCGGATTCTTTAGGTTTTGAGATAGTAGTGATATTACAAAAGTAATATTAGGTTATGTTTGTGTTACTATAAAGTTGATACTACTAACACGACTTCTAAATTGATTAACCAGATTCTTTGTTATATCTCTATTATTTCTAGTTATGAAGTTGGCTAGGAGTAGTATTTAAATCACCTTTATTATTAGTTCTAGGGTATATCTGTATATCATTTTCTTAATATAGGCTTCTTAATTAATCTAAAGCTGACCTCTTGTCCTATCTCTGATAATGTTAATGCTACAGAACTATTTAAGTTCTCCTAGTTCCTTTATTTTAAAGTATTCTTTAAGCTTCTCTCTTAGTATTAAGACTTCCTGTTCTTTCTCTTTTAAGTAGGTAATAGTAATATCATTCATAAAGAAGAAGAGTAGGATTCTCTCTCTCTAAAAGATGCATTCTAGGACTTCTATATATTTAAGTGTGTTAAGGACATCTCTTAATAGGTTGTACTATAATTGAGGTGAGTGCTTAAATCTGTAGAATACTTTCTCGCATTTTAGGAGTTTTCCTTTGATCTAAGGGCGATCTCTCTATCTATTAGGCGGATATAGGTAGATTAGGACTAGTAGTTTTGCATTTAGGAAGGCATTTATAGTATCTATCTATTGTGTTTTAAGGTCAAATTAGGCAATCAGAGCTATTATCATTCTGAATGTCCTAGAGCTTAATATAGCTATATAGGTATTTAGGTCGTTGTTCTAAAGATCGCCTCTAATATAAACTCTCGCCTTAAAGAGAGTTAGTTTGCTATTACTGTTACCCTTATATTTCTAGACCTAGGTAAGAGGTATGATCTTCCTACTCGCCTCAGTTTTATCGACCTAGTAGAATGTGTGTATATCAAGACATTTTTGAAACTCGACTTCTAATGCTTATTTAAACTGGAGTCTGTATTTGTGGGTTGTGAGTTCCTTCTACTTCCTTAGTTCTTAAGGTAAATTCTTTACTAGAATGCATATTAGACTGCTTTTAGTCTGTTCTCGTTCTAATGCCTTTAATGTGAGTACTACAAATGTATATATTCTCTTGTTCTTATACTAGAGTTCTTCTTCTAGGTCTATAGATAGTAGTCTTAGATATAATCTCTTCGGAATAACTTCTTCTAAATTCACTACATCTTCTCCTAGTAGGGTGAGGGCTTATTATACTTATTCCTAACATTTAAGAACTAAGTCGAGTATTATAACTTCTCTGCTATAAGGAATCTTATATTCTATATTATTATTATTAGCCTAAACTAGTACTTATAGAACATCCTAATCCTCTTATTCTTAGTTTTGCTAGATTTGATGTTAATCTCTTACCCCCTTAGGTTAAAACATGAGTGATTTATCCTGATATTGTAGGATTAGGTCATCAAATTATCTAGTATATGGTTCTCTTAGAAGCTCTTACTTAGCTACTATTCGTATATCTAGTCTAAGAGCTATTCCTAGGTCGAAGTCCTTATATCCTTAGTATTTCAGATTTTCATTAAAGAATATATCTCTCGTCCTAATAACAGCCTTCTAGGATAGAATCTAGATCCTATAGATGTTATGCCCTTTAAATCCGACTAGATAATTAATGTGATAGCGAGGATCAAGTTTGTTCTTCCTTAGGAGGTCTCCTATTCTCGTCTTATAGGTATAGGCTCTTGCTCTAACTTTATAGATATAAGCTACTAAAGGTTTCTGGCCTGTTGCTACCTTATATAGAGTTTTGAAATCGAGTCCTTTAACTAGTGACCTGTTAAGTAGGTATGCAGCTGTTATGACTAATTCTGGCTATAGCCCTTTAAGCAAATTCCCTTTAATTACTAGACTCTGAGCAATTATTATAATCAATCCCCCTACTCGCTCTATAGAGTCCTGTATAGGAGTATATAGAGCTGTAGAGTGATAGCTAACTACATCATCTCGTAATTGTATTTAAAAGATAAATCCTATCATTGCTATATTATTATTAGATAAGAGTACAACAATTCGATGTCCTAGTTTCTGCACAAAGCATCTAAGTTCCTAATAACATTTAACTAGAGCGAGTTGATTTGCTAAAGCTATTATCTAGACGAAGTGCATCTTAGTTGCTTCGTCGTAGGAGTGTAGTATATACCTGTTGCTATTAAATGCTTAGTTGAATTCGAGGATATTAACTGCAATATGTGAGAATAGGGCAGGGAAACTCTATTTGATCCTTGCACAGTGTGAGATAATCCTATATGCCTTTAATTAGGCGTATGTTTCGCATTCTACTGTTAATAGGGCTTTCGTTCCTAGTTAAAGTATTACTCTCTTAACTACTAATTCTAGGTGAAATATTCTTTCTCTACTTATATGCCTAAAAATTGAGTACTATTGTTCTGCACTTAAGTTTCTAGGACATAGTGCCTTTCTGCTTAATTAAGCTGTAAAGGACTTATAGCAGCTATCTGATCGTCATTCTTAGCGTAGAACCTCACTTACTAGAAGTAGATCCCCTTTTAAGTTAGTTAGCTAGTATGTGATGTCTCTCTTCTTACCCTTCTGTCTATATTTAAAGGTGAGGTATAGTAATTCTTCTTTTCTGACAATCTTTATAAGAGCATTATCTGCTTTATCTCTCTAAAGGTCGGTTTTGCTATTAAGATATAGCCCTATCTTCCTTATTTGAGTATCTAAGATAATATTTGTGTGAAAGCCTAGAATATAGAGGACATTTTTCATATAAAGATCTATCTTGTCTCTATCTATATTAAGGAGAGTGATGCGAAGGTCTCCTTTAACTATAGCTATAATCTCAGTGTCTCCTGCCTTAATTTTGGTATCGTAGGATACTAATATTAGCTTAAATTTGCTAATTTAGACATTATTAATGATATAACTATTAGACCCTCTATCTAGGAGCAGCTCGTCCTTAAGTAACAATACTCGAGTAGTATTAGATCTTATAATAGTTCTATTAGATGTGACTATGTTAATTTCTTTAATTTGTTGTCTTAGTTTTGTTATTACTAGTTAATTTATTTCTGAGCGAATCTTCTTTGTAAGTAGATCTCTAAATTTCTTATCTTATATTACACAAAAGTAGCTATTCTTCCTTAGATAGTTCTCGTAATTTTAGAGATACTTCTACTGATCTAGAGTTATTTCGCTCTGGTTTAGTTATTTGTAATAATTCACAATTTCGCATACCTTTAGGTTTAGATACTGCTTATGTTCTGGCTTCCTAGTGATATTTCTGTATCCCCTTAGTCTCTCCCCTTTATTATAGGGAGTCTTACTCTTGTAAGTTGTATTTAATGCTATAACTTCTATATAGTTTGACCTAAGTTTTATTTTTGCTGGTTGTCTTTGCATAAAGAGTCTATATTCCTTAATCACTTCCTAAAATGTTAGTTTTAAGGAAATAATACATCCTTATATAAGGTCGACCTTGTCTTTAAATATTTAGCAGAAGTTATTCTTTAAATAGATTATTTAAGGATGATTAACTTTCCTTATTTTCTTTTCTAGGTTAGTCTATTTTGTAAAGAATAACTCTATATCTTCTAATTTGGGTCCTTATATCAGCCTCTTATATTCTTTTATAAGAAGAGCTAGTCGAACCTCACTCTATAAAGCAAGTTTTCGAGTAATAAAGTCCTACTAAGCTGCTAGAATATTACCCTTATTATTCATTTCTGAAATGTATATTCTAGGGATTTTCTAGTCGAGGTATGCCTTCTAGTTATCTTTGAGATTCTTAAATTTTTCGTACTCTCTAATTTCACTAGTCTAGAATGTCATTTTGACTAAATAGACTATTTAGAGTCGTAAGAATACCCTCTATTCTAATTCTTCTATATGTAGTAGTAGTGTATCTAGGAATTCTGGCTTTTTTAGATAGGTTAGTTCTAACTCTCTTATTAGGGTATCGGAACCTTTATTATCATCCTATATATATCTCTATAGTCCTTTACTTATTGCCTTCGATTTGCTTTAAGTATAATAGTTATTATAGTTATAGTAGCTTTCGCAGATAATCTCCCTATTTCTATACTCTTTCCCTCTTAACTCTTCTGTTCTATACTCGTATAATATTATATCTTCCTCTTTCTTGTGTTCTAAAGCGATAGGACACTCTGAGTTCTATCTTTCGAGTTTTGTATAGAGGTTTTACGCTATTCTGGGCTCATAACTGTTGGATTATAGGGACTCAGGGTGATAGAATATTAACAATCGCTTGAATTTCTTAGTACTACAGATTTAGGGGGTATTTATACCCTAATTCTCCTCCTGAATTCGGCTCATTACCGAACTCTCTCCCTGAATCCTGCTCATGCCCGAGATCTCTCCGTGTAACTCCGCTTTCAGGCCGAGAGCCATTTGACAGAAACAATGCTTAACACCAAACCCTAAGGCGATTCCAACCCTAAGTACTGCTTGGCGCCGACTACAACGATCGCTTCAGGCATTCGTTGATTACACGACATGTCACATGCATATTAATCACACTTTGCTCGCCGCGTACATGAGATGTGTAGCGGTGAGAAGTAAGAGGCAGGCTGAACCCTCTCAATGTCCCATTTTCGCCTTTTGACGTGTCTACACGGCATCCCGTGTTGATCTTGTTGATTTACTCGTGTCGCGACGACAGTAATCTTAACGGCATTTCCCATTCTATGAGCTTCTCTCAGAGGGAACATTCAGGTATGAGAGTGAGCGACCAAGGAAGTGACACGGGTAAGCTGGAGGGCACCGCACATCTGATCTTGACATCCCTTCCAGCGGAGCTACTGCATAACGTCTCATCCGGTTTGGACACAGCAAGCCTTTCGACCGTCAGGCTCACATGTCGTCTACTTTCCGTTCTTGACCTGGATCACTTCGGCGATGAGATCCCCTAGGTCTTCCACCGCGACAAGTTTAGAACTTTGGTGGAGATAGTAGCTGATCAGGTGCTGTCCAAGCGCATGAAGTCTCTATACTATACTGGTGGTCATCTCCAAAGACAGGACCGGCACGAGTGGTATACCAGGCGCTCACTCGAAACGCACTATCGCAACACCGAGATGGAATTCCCGACAGAGATTGAACTAAGGGCACGCGTCTCCAGGCTGAGACCGCGGCATGCCCTCGGTGTTATGGACCTGCCTGAAGCTCGCACCATTGCCTATTTCGCTGCTTTTGGACGGTTCAACGAGCTCTGTACCGACCAAGAAAGGGCCGTCAAAGAGAGATGAGACGTCAACTGCCTCCGCGGCATATTCAAAGGGTGTGCGAAGCTCTGCGATGTCACAATCGCGTTCCGGTCGGACGATGGAGGCCCACAAAGGCGACCCAAAGCTTCACGCACTGCGTTCGCCGGAACAATGACAGTCGCACAAGGCGATAACCACACCAGAGTTGGTAAGTGCCATTTGATGGCCCTAAGCGAGCTTTGCAGAATTGTGGAAGATCGCTCGAAAGCTTGACAGTGGTCAACTCTAACTACCATACCCTATATGATGGAGCCATAATAGAGGGAATCAATTCCGATCTTCCGGCTGGAATACCAGGAGCCAACTACTTCCACCTCGGACTCCTCGTCCGACCCTTACGCCGCCTGCGAGTGTTCATCCATCAGGCAAGTAGGGGTCGACACTATGCCGAAGAACCAAGAGTATCGGTTTTCACAGAAGCGCCAGAACTACGCGTCCTGAGAATCCGACTTCCAGACCGATTTCCAGACCAGCAGCCGCCCGAAAGCGAGAAGACACACTGTGACTGTGTTTTGGAAACATAGACCTGAAGTACGTGTTCCGACGCATGTCCTATCAACATCTTTGCGAACTGTCTCTCGCCAGCTGCGTCGTCTGCGGAGACACCCTCATCGCCTTCATCCTCCGACACAGGCAGACATTACGCCGCCTCTCGTTTCAGAACATATTGCTGGGCACTCGATCTTGCCTAGACTTCTTCGCCCGAATCGCCGGACGTCTGCCGAACCTCCACAAAGTCACAACCCGAGGCTTATTCTTTGAGAGAAGGCACTTGGTTATTAACTGGTGCATGCCGCACACGTCTGATTTGGTTGCCGCTGAGCTATTCTGCCCAGCGCGTGACGATCTCGAGGGTAGTATCCTCACGGATGGCACGACTTGGGGCCATCTACCTTCAGGGAATCGCGATCTGCCGAGACCGCGTTGGGAGCCGAAAACTAAGGTTTATGTGGCACCTGGGATTCCTGACGAGGACCGGCCACTTGATGACCCGGCTCGCGAGCACGAAGAGGACGAGTTTGATGTGTGAATTGCCGTGTTCCGTTCGTAGCTGTTGGCGAAGTTTGTGTTTTCCCGTCCTCTCTTACAATCTCTCGAAGTATCATGTTAGCGAGTACTCTTACAGACTAGTTCCGTCCAAGTTTGGATAGAGGAAGTATCTCAATGGCGAGCAAGGTTACCTTGGCGTTATACATGAAGGTACTAGCACTCTTGCTCTTTAGGCGTACAGACGAGATTTGAAGTATCTCAACGGTTCACAGGCTCATTTATGTGTCCATAGGCTCTAGTGCGATCGAACACGAAGAGTGGAGATGCCGAGGATGATGTTGTGAACTTCAAACAAACTCATGCGTACGCATGTCACCACACATAATCAAAGAAGACCATACAGAGGAAGGGCCCATAGAATAACGATTAACATGAAAAACTCTCTTACACAGATGTAGCTGTATATCTATCCCTAACCAGGAAGTCTAAAAAAACCAAAATGGACAACGCTCATGCTTTTTCCAACAACATCAACGACATCAACGACATCAACGACATCAACAGCCTCTTTCTCTCGCATTACATCTATGCGGAAACGGTGCCCCTGACGCCACCCTTGCCGCCAGCCTCGCGGGCGATCAGAGTGATGGTCAAGTCAGCACCAATGTTGACCTGAACCTCGACCTTGCCGCCCTTCTTGACGTCACGGACAGCAGCCTCGGCAAGAGTCTTGCCGGCCTTGAAGACCTTCTCGCGGACCTCCTCAGGCTCATCGTCGCTGTCCTCGTCGCTGTCCTCAGCGTTGCCGTTGGCCTCGACGGTGGAGACCTTGATCTCACGCTCACCCTCGGCGAGACGGAGAAGGACATCGCCGCCCTCGGCGACGGCGATCTGTGCTGTGCGGCGGGCGGGGACAGGAGTGTCGGCGGGGATGATGGGGATGAAGACATTGTCGGCGGTGGCGAGGCCGATGGGGTGGGGAGTGTGAGGGGCGACGGTGACGACGGGCTCGATGCTGGACTCAATGTCGGCCTGCTCGAACTCGGAGACGAGAGAAGCCTGGATGGCGGCACCACGGGCAGAGAGCTCGGAGGGGTTGACGGCGGTGGCGCTGGTGGAGGGAGAGATGACGGTGGTCGAGTCGGGGAAGTGAGAGCGGAGGTTAGAGGCGATCTTAGGTGTGTGGGAGGTACCGCCGGAAAGGAGGATGTGGTCGATGTCAAGGATGTCAAGCTCGGCCTTCTTGACAGCAGCCTCGATCAGACGGGTGAAGGACATGAAGACCTTGTTGGCGAGAAGCTCGTAGCGGGTGCGGTTGACGGTAAGGCTGAAGTCGATGCCGTCGACAAGGGACTCGATGCTGAAAGATGCAGACTGGCCAAGGGAGAGGGATTTCTTGACAGCCTCGGCCTCGAGGGTCAACTTGGCGAGCGAGCGGTCGTTGGTGCGAGGGTCGGCGGCGTTCTTGTTCTTCTTGAGGAACTCCTTGGCGGCGTACTCAATGAGGACGGCGTCGAGGGCCTTGCCACCGAGCTCGTAGTCGTGTGCGGTAGCGAGAGTGGTGTACATGCCGCCGCGGCTGGCGACGACGGCAACGTCAGAGCGGGTGCCACCAAGGTCGGCAACGAGAACAATGTTGTCCTGGCTGGCGGGCTCAGACTCGCCGCTGAGCTGCTGCTTTGCATCGTGTGCGAGAAGAGCAGAGATGGGCTCGGAGATGGTCTGGATAATCTCGATACCGGCCTTCTTGGCCACGGCGCAGACAGCAGCCTTCTGGGCGTCGCTAGAGTCGGAGGGAATGGTGAGAACGGCGCTGTTGACCTCACGTCCGAGGTAGTCGCTGGCACTCTGCCTCAGCCTTGTGATGTACCTGACGGCGATCTCCTCGACGTTCAAGCTGCTCTTCTCCTCACCCTCGCCCTCCTGCACCTGGAACGCAGCGGTCTTGCCACCATCCACGGGCTCCGGACGGGCGCTCTGGTGGCAGGCGCGGGGGTCGACGTCCTTGAATTCCTTGCCCAAGAAGTCTCTGAAGTAGGCGACGGTGTTGCGCGGGTTGCGGACGAGCTGTGCCTTGGCCTGGGTGCCCTCGTACTCCTCGCCGGCGACGTAGGACAGGATGGTGGGGATCTGACGGTCACCCTCCTCGTTGGCGATCACGTTGGCGACGCCATCAGAGCCAGTGTAGGCGATGCTGCTGTTGGAGTTGCCAAAGGTGAGGCCGATGGTGGTGCGGCTGGGTGTCTCGGGGGTAGCCTCGGCGGCGCTCATTGTGACTGAAATATGTGTGTGGGTGGTGAGGGTGGAGCGGTGGTGGTGGTGGTGGTGGTGGTGGTGGTGGAGGAGGAAAATGGGAGGAAGGTGGTGTTGCTGGGGTGGTGTCGAGGGAACAATTAATGTCTTCTATCGATAATTGTTCTGGAAAAGTTCGGAGGGCGGCAAGGGTCTGCTGCGAAGTTTAGAGAGAGAGAGAGAGAAAGAGCAAGTCCAATCGCCCTCCGCATACAGCAGCACGAGCAAAGCCCATTCATTCAATTGATCGCAACACCAATAACAACAACAACACACCACAGAAAGAAAATAAATAAATAAATGTCCTCTACCATTCTCCTCCCCGGCGAGGCAGTCCCCGTCGACTCCCTGCCCAAGAGCAAAAAGGGCACCCTCACACTCGGTCCCGGCCTACGTCACATTCCGCCCACCTCTATCACTGCCACCACTCTTGGCTCTGTCGCCGTAGACAACAAGAAGTCTGCTGTCTGGCTCGAGAGTACCAATGGCCGCTATCAGCCCTCTGCCGGTGACCTCGTGATTGCGCAGGTCCACCACGGCTCCACCGACACATACCACTGCGCCCTCACTCCACAAACACCTTACGCGCTCCTTGGACAGCTTGCATTCGAAGGCGCAAGCAAGAAGAGCCGTCCTCAGCTGTCGCCTGGTGATCTTGTGTACGGACGTGTCTCACGTGCCGTCAAGGGCGAGGATGTCGAGATTGAAGGCTACAACTCCGCAACAGGCAAGAGTGAGGGAATGGGCCAGCTCAAGGGCGGCATGGTCTTTGACGTTTCACCCGCTTTTGCGCGCAGATTGATGATGGGCAAGAAGGGTGGCATCAGGATTCTGGAAGGCGTGGGAGAGAAGATCCGCTTCGAGGTCGCAGTGGGACGCAATGGCAGGGTTTGGGTGGACAGCGGGAACGTCAGGACCACCGCAAGCATTGGAAAGCTATTGACGGATAGCGATGAGAAGGCTTGGGGCGAGGAGGATCAGGCGAAGGCTCTCAAGAAGGCGCTCAAGGACATGAGCTGAAGGAGGCATCAATCTTTGGCGATTGAAGAGACATTTCCGACTGGATTGTGTGGCAAAACCCCGTGAAATCGGGGAAAATTTGCACAATGCAACATGCCCGCCTGCTAGATATCGGTGGTTTGCAACATCCAGCAGAGGCGCCCGGCCACGACATTGAACCATGATAAGGCGAACGTTGCTGGAGAAGCATGACCACTCAGGACGCCGCCTCCGAGAATGGGAGGAGAATCACGCGATGGCGGCAGCAAATAAACGAGCCAGCATGTATTGTTACGAGCACGTTTTTATGCGACGAGCATAGATTTACGAGAAGAGTCCTAGACTCCAGGACTCTATACCACATGGACCGTCGCATCACTGTTTTACAAACTCTCCAGACTTCCAATCATACCGCGCACACTACCGGTACAAGCGCTCGTTTGTAAGTAAGCTGTTCAATTTTCACTGATAAAGTATGTGGACTACATATCCATCGATTCCGTTCCAAAGCCAGGAAGGTTATTGTTCCTCGACATCCCCACCGACCCTTCGTTATTCAGAATCAAGTGAAACATGACGGGATCTTCGTCTCAATGGTCGCCTGGTACTCCAAAGGGATATGCAGCGGCCTGCACTCGTCTCAATGAGCTCGAGGTTGTAATCTTCGCCCTCATAGGCGATCACCTGGCGGTATCTGTTGGCGAGCGTCCCATCGTCTGTATCTCAATGGCGCTCATGATATCATTCAAACTGGTTGCTGGTGTGCTTCCACCAATCTAGTGGAGAGCAAAGTCGTTTCTCAATGGCAAGTGGTCCCATCCCAAGCCTCTCGCTTGCTGTGTAGTAGCCCGGAGAACGAGACACGGGTTCGAAGCAACAGCATCATCTCAGTGGCAAGTGCCCTCACCACAAACCTCTCGTTTGTTGTGTGGCAGCTGGGAAAACAAGAAACTCTTTTGAAGCACAGCAGCGTTTCCGAAGCTGGCGCCCAGCTCGAAGTTAATTCGCATGATCATTCGAGCTCCACAACATCGTCCTCGCATCGACTTCCAACTAACTCACCACCTCTCTTCTCGACATTCTTCGCAATCATCAAAATCTGCTTGCCGCGATCCTGCCCTTCAGCTAGGACAGCTGCAGCCACTGCATTATTCAACCATGGAGGATAGCACATGCAAATGCAAGGGTAAAACAGCTCGTGGCTCTTGAGCAGGCAAAATGCCTGCCGATGAATCTCGATTTCAGGCCGTGTCGCCTGTTCATTTGCTGATCCGGGCTTAGGGTAGCAGATGCTGACAATGACCTCCCGGTTTCCAGCATGGCCCGGCACTCCGACTCGGAGGTCTATAAGAGGTGGAGCCCACGAGAGCGCCCACTTGCTGATCATTTCGAAGTACTCGAGATCTTCTAGCGCTGCCATCCACTTCCTCACCAACAACAGCGATGTCCTTTCGGGATCTTTGGACTTCTTCTTGCCCATGCCGACCTCGGCAGAAGCAGGGATTCCAATGGCAAATGTGTTCTCTCCGTAGTACAACGGCAAGACTTCGTTGCGAATTTGCCGGCTCGTCATCGCGAGATCCGGCTGTTCCTGGTTGATGGCTGGGTAGACGAAGAACCGCGTTTCCACGACTGCTAGGCGCCAGATCCGTTGTCGGACCTCGAGCGGAAAGTTCATGAGGTCTGCTTGAGTATTAGATGAGGATCCATCGCCGCCTCGCGCTTGATCTTGACGGAGGATGCAGCTTGTACGGCCCGGGTATCATCTAGGCGCTGGCGACTCTGCTGCATTCTCCTCGTCCGCTCTGTTGGGCGTACGAGCACGCTCTCCCTCTCCCTCGCCTTACCCTTCGCACGGCTTTTGGGACCGCTGCTGGCCACCGTCTGGACTTTCCCGGTGACAGTTGAGCTCGCCGAAATTGGTGCCGCCGAGCCCATCTGCCCAAGGTCACGCATGAAATCCATCAGGTTTCTCGGCTTCTCTCCTTTCGTCTTCACCTCCCCACCACGACCAGCTCTGAAGCCCTTCTCATCATCCTCAACCGCCACGAAGGGTTTCTTCTTCTTGCTGGCTGCAACCTTGTCTTTCGTCGTCAATGGTGTCTTTTTCGGCTTTGGCTTCTTCTTTGCTTCGACGCGACGGGCTGCTTCAGCTTCGAGCTCGACTGGAGGAGCGAGGATGGGAATCTTGCGACTTTTCTTCTTGGGAGGCATAGGGTCTGGTGACGCGGATGTTGCTGTGGTTTTGGCAGCGGCTCGATCGCGTTTGTAGGCTGCTTTTGCTATGCGACCGGCGGTTGTGAGAGTGTTGAATTTGGGTTGTTCGGAAGGCGGTGGCATCGTTACTGTGGTGGATTCGTTATGTTGGCCGTGCGAGAGTATGGGTGTGCTTTGTGGAAGGACCAATGCCTGCAGTGGTGTTAGGAGGATGATCGACCTGTGTGAGTCTTCCAAGGAAAATGTTCAATTGAGACAATCGATTGACATTGATGAGCACATTTGCTGACATGTGATACAAATCAGTCACTCCAGTGGAGCACCATTTCAATAATTGATCTGAACTCGATTGTCACATTCAGCATCCCGCACGTGGCTCAGTTTCATCACCACCTCAACAACTTTATACCACTCACATTGATGATTGAATAGACTTCAACATCTTGAACTGAGCTCTTCCTTGTTTGCTCGACTGATGCGAGAAAGCATATTTAACACTCATCCGGCAGCAGAGCCGACAGTGATGGAGTGATCCCACCCATCTTGAAACACGTCCTGGCCGTTTGTTCACGTTAATCCTGTGGCTATCACTCATTGCAAGGCCCCGTGACCACTTTCGCTGCTGGCGACGACCACCCAGGGCCGTAAAGCTGATCAAACACGGCCATTTGTAGGTGAGGAAAAGACCGAAGTTTCACGATATCGTTTGCAATATGCACTCCCCAGCAGATAGCGACCGCATAGCTCATCCAATAAACGATCGTCTATCGTGCATACTTTACACGACGCTGAAGCTGAAGCTGACGCGCCGATCGTTCAGCCGCACTGCAACATACGGCTGACTTCGAAGTACAATATACAACCCACAGGAGCCTTAAAGTTACACCATGAACACCCCACCCTTGAAATGCAAACACATGGCCATCAACTGGCAAGGCGAAAGGATAAAGAGCTGCCATCATCGCTTGCACATTTGACCAGATCTCGATTCGTAAACAACTCTGCCAATATAGACACTATGACCCTTCCAGAGACACGCTTTATCTCCGGCCCGGTACCGAAGCTGGGTCTAGTCTATAGCGATGTCTGGCTCCCGGGTATCTACTCTCGACGCATCCTCTCCTTCGGACTGCCCAACAACTCGAGCCATGAAAGGGTGCTTGACTGCCTGCACAGAGCGCTGCAGTCTCTCGTCGACGGAACTCCAGAGCTCGGCGGGCTGGTCGTCGCCTTGCCTGTCGACGACGAGGCGAACAAGGAGGATGTGCCGTGGAAAGCCATTAAGCCTTACAAAGGCATCGAGTTCAGGATCAAGGATCTCGGGAATAAGTTTCCCAGCTACAAAGAATTGGAGAGCAAGGGCTTTCCCGTCTCTGCTTTCAAAGATGACTTGCTCGTGCCGGTCGCTGTTATGTACCAGCCTGAGCCTAACGCGGTGATGATTGTGCAGGCTAGCTTGATTGAGGGCGGCTTGTTGTTTACCGTTTGTTTGTGCCACAGTCTTACTGACGGGAACGGGATGAACGCTATCACAATTGCTTTAGCTGAGCAGTGCAAGCTTGCTGCGCAGGTGGAGGGACCGCTCGAGCCGCGAGCGATGAACATGGACCGAAAGGTGATGGTCGAGTTGACAGGCAACAAGAAGGATTTGAGCGAGCATCCTGCTTATGGCCGTGTCGAGGGCGCTTTCAAGCCGAAGATTCGAACAGAAGAGAGTCCAGCAAATGAAGAGAACGGAAAGAAAGAACCACTAAAAGACTCCGTCATCATGGAAGATGAACCAGAGAAGCAGGCCGCCACCACTTCTGCTTCGCCACCCGCTCAAGTCCACACATACAGGATCTCTACGGCCAATGCTTCAGCGCTCAAAGAGATTGCTAGCGCGAAAGGCCGCGTCTCGACCCACGATGCCATCGCAGCACTCATGTGGCGTACATTGACCGTCTCTCGCTACAAGGCAGGTCGCCTCAGCGTGGACAAGACCAGCACATATACTTTCCCACACAACTCGCGCCGCCACGTCGGGCTCCCGAAGGATTGGGTGGGCAATTGCTGCTATTTTGTCAGCGCTTCCTTGCCAGTCTCACAGATCCTCGAACCCGGCAGCTTACCAGTCCTCGCTGCAGCCATCAGAGCCGGGCTCAATACTGTGAACAAAGACGTTGTCGGCGGTATTATGGAGTTGCGGAGACCATGCTCGTACGACATCACGTGGTGGCCACTGTTCGAGATCAACGAGCCTTGGATCCTGATGATGACCAGTCTCTACCACTCGGAGCTGTTTGGCGTGGACTTTGGCGAAAGTCTCGGAAGGGTGAAGCACTTTGGCACATCGGACGAGGGTGTGATGGGTGGTATTAGGAGTGTCGGCTTGGTGGGAGCGAAGGTGGAAGGTGGCGGATGTGATGTGAGCCTGGGTCTTGACGGAGCGGAGGAAGCTTTTGTCAACGAGGATGAGGTTTGGACAAAGTTCGTGCAGGAGGTGGGAAAGTGAATAGAATACCTCGAGCTTGCTACGCTTCAAAGCGGCATGAAAAGTCTTTTTCTTCAAGTCTGGGAGAGAAGAACCCGTGACCGCTTCATTTTCGCGTTGAAGGTTGAGGCGCGCTGGAGTTGGCTGGCTGCCTGCTGAAGTGTTGCTCCTGCTTTCCTCGTCCGCTCTAAAGCTTGTTCGAACGTCTGTACTGTAACACTCAACCAACAAAGCCACGAGTGCCCGCAGACAAGATAAGAATATTGAGCCATGGCGTCCAATCCAAGCGAGACGGTACCAAGAGGCCAAATGCCTGTCAACAATCAAGTTCGACCTCCGCACTCCATGAACTCGATGGCAATGCTGATGTTTGGTTGGGAACTACAGGCTCTAGGCAGTATCAGCTTGAACGAGTCCCCACCATCTGGACAAGGCTCGAACACCAATCGGACAGCTGACCCTCCGGCCCGCGCACCCAGTACCGAAGATGGTGATGGTGACGATGAGAGTGACGACTACTCATATCGCCCAAGCGGCTGGGACTCTGACGGCAATACTGTCGACGAGAGTGAGAAGGCTTTTGGGAGGAAGAATCGACTCTTCGTGACTGACGATGACGGTGAGCTACACTGGAAGCAACACGAGAGCTCGTATACCGATGCAGAGATCCGGCGTCGTGGCGAGTACAGTGCAACGTGCATGTACGATACTGCCTCACCAGAGGAGCTTCGCAAGTACGTCAGGTATCGCGGCCTTCCAGATCCATACCCACAAGGGCTCACGTTGAAGTACCTCTACATCGTCGCCCTGGACCAAGCCGACCGAGACAAGTCCTTTCGCTTCTTAGACCTGCCCGCCGAGATGCGCAACCTGATCTACACCCAACTGCTTACTTTCGAACGCTGCTCCAGCTGCCCCAGAATTCACAAAGCATGTCACACCGGGATCCTGCAAGCCAACAAGCAGGTCTACAAAGAGGCCAGAAACATCCTCTACGACGAGAACGAAATCATCTGCTCAATCGGAGCTTCCGGATACGACGACGAGGACCCAGCGAATTTCTTCTGCCTCTTGCACATCCACGAAACCCGTGATCGAGATGATAGCTTGGACCGCGTCTTCCTAGGCATGTCTCAGATTCCAGAATGGTTCCGTCGCATCCACTGGCTACGCATCGACCTGGATTTCACCAGCGGCTCAGTCGCCGGGGCAAGTTTCAAACTCCAGACTTGCCTGCTGAACTTGGCTTCATTTCTCATGGACGAACACTGCTTGAAGAAGCTCAAGATCACCATCACCAACAGTTCTGATGATGAAGACGGCGACGGTCTGGACGAATTCGGCGACATCGTCGCTGCAAGACTTGACACCATCATCTACCCCCTGCGTCGTCTACGTAGGATTGAAAATGTCGAGATCACCGGCGTGAGCAAGGTTTTGGCGGATTCAACTGTTGCAGAGATGCAAAAGTCATCAGGCTCAGTCTTCAACACCTTGCAGCACTTCAACAACTTGCGAGAAGAAGCGAAAGGCTACAAACGGCTGTTGTTATCCGTCGACCCGTACAACTTCGGGAACTTTGTGCCTCCCGGCCATGGTGAACACCTTTCCGACGATGTTGAACTCCTCATAGCTGAGTTGGGAGACTACGAGGAGATGGATGGGACGTACAATCCTTTCGCCGACGCTGAGGCTGAGGCCAATACCCGTCGCAAGATGGAGGATCTGAAGGACTGCTTGGGCAAAATACAATTCACCGACTTTGAAAGTCGCAAAAGGGAATTCTTCGCCCTTCGGAAGGCTAGAACAGCCTACCAGACGAAATTCAGATGGGTCTGGGTTGACGGCAAGAAGAAGAATTCCGATGCGGGACTTCGTCATGACTGGGAGAATCGTCTGGATATTGACGACTACTTCTGAGCAATGATAATTGCATGGACCTACCCAGCAACATTGCATTCTTCTATGATGCTTTCGTTGTTCCTTCCTTTACACCACCAGCCCATTTGCTGTCCTTGCGTTCCCATGCAACAGTACCAAAGCTGGTAGTCCGTAGAATATTAGCTTTTAATGCAGTCAGTTTATCACATTTCTTTGACAGAGCGTCCATATCTGTAGCAGAAGGGAATGTCTTTCCAACAACGCCTGATCGTGGGTTTTGCACCTATTGATCGTGTCAGCTTGTACGTGGTAGTTCGAAACGGCATCGCCAACTCACCTCCATGAAGAACTGTAAGCTAGGGTTTGCGACAATCTCAACCTGCTCCAGCTGCGTGCACACCTCGAGCCCCTTGAGCAACTCTTTCTTGCACTTCTCGCCTGGCTCGACTTCCAGCGTTGTGTTCAGCACCATTACGTTCTTCTGCGTCGCAAGCACTTTCTGGAATTGCTCAAGGGTGAACGTAAAAAGAGTCGAGTTAAGCGCCCTCAGTCCTCGTGGGTGATTCTCGTCTTTAGTCAACGCATCCACAATGCTTGTGGAGAGTGTCTTGTTGAAAGCCATCACGCCTTCCTTGGTCGCAGCATTCTGGATGTTGCTTGGATCCTGCTCGTCCTCGCTCGCATCTTCTGGCGCAGAGACGTTGAACGAGCAGCTGATCAGGCCAGGCCCGATCAACGACGCCAGCTCGGTCGCAGGAATCTGCGCCATGAAATCCTCATCCTCGTGCCGGAACGTGTAGTTCACTTCCAAGAACATCAACCCTCGTCTCGCCTCGCCAGCGTCTTCCGAAGCGCTGTACTTCAACCACGGCGCAATCTGCTCGAAAAAGCCGGGCTTCGCAAACACATCGAGCAAATGCAACGCCCTCAGATTCGGCAGCTTCTTGAAGAATGCAACGGCATCCTCCTGACTCTCTTTGCTGATCCCGCCAAACAGCTGGCTGTACACAACAACGCTCTTGAGATTCGGCAGGCGCTCGGCCAGGCGGTTGAGGAAACCTGGAGGGTAGCCGAGGCTGAAGAGCTCGAGGGTCAGGCTTTCGATTGCGAACGGGATCGAGTCTGGGATGGCGTAGGGTTTGGAGAGGATCTCTTGGTACTCGTCGACTTTGATGTCGCAGGTGAGGGTCAAGGCTTTGAGCCCGCGGGCGGCGGGTGGGAAATCGGGGAGGGTGAAGGACTGGAGGGGAATTTGGGCGCCTTGGGCCTCGGAGGGGTTTACAGGGGCGCCGGGGAGGTTGGCTGGGTTGGTTGTGGCCATCGTTGGGGGTGGTGAAGCAGCAGCTATAGTGGTGGCAGTATGAGAGCTGTTCTTCAGGGTATAAAAGACTATGGCGATTTCAAATCGCCGGCATTGGCATTCGGAAGGGAAGAGAGGGGACGAGAGGGGTACAGGAGGGCTTGGATGCTTGTGCAGGCCATGGCGGGCACTTGTTATGCAGTTGTGTGGTGTTTGTGCATTGTAGTGGTGAGCTCCATCCTGCGCCGTTCACGCATGTCAGCTGTGGAGAAGTAACAAGGCGGGGGAAGTGGAGGGGAGGAGGCGGCGGTGGTTGACGCTCGAATGCATGCAGGGATCAAATCTCGTTTGCGTGAGGGCTAACGGAACAATTTCTTCCTCCTCTTTCCGTGATCACTTGGGTCGAGTGTGTACTGGCTTAAAATGCCTTCACCCTTCATACCACTTCTTCACGACACTTGTTCGGCAAAACGATAGAAACACTATGCTACAGCTACAAGAAGATATCGAGAGTCTCAACGTCAGGCCCACTTAATCACCATCGGATCTCCGACATCTTACGAGCACCGACCTCATGAATACATGTGCGGACGATTTTTGCCGTGTTTTGGCCACAGATGGGGTTTAGGAGGACAGATGGCGCCCTTCGCAATGACTCTCTTCGTTTTCAAAACATGCCTCCAATATGGAAATATGGAGATTGCAAAATGACGACGGAGTCTCGCTTGAATGTCCTAACAGACCGACATCAGAGTTCGGCAACGTTGCAAGAACTATTCGATGATCGAAGACCAATCTTCGCGTGAGAGGTAGTCAGTCAGCTTGGTGCGACTGATGGAGACGCCGTGTTGTTTCTCCAACTGGTAAGAGAGTCAGCCTTGTTCGTCAATAAGACTCTATACAACTTACCTCTTCAGGCATCAAGATCCTCCTGTCACCTCCTGCGAAACCCAATTCCTCGATGAAGCCGCTCGTCTCAATCATCATGCCCATGAAGCCAGTTGGGTCATCGCCTTTGAATTGCTCAAGGTCAGCCTGCTCGATGCGACTCGCTACGCCGGTGGCTCCAGACCACTGCTCCAGCCACTGTTGAGGTGTCGCCCATTCGCTGACGGCAAGGACTTGCGTTGGTGCAGGCGCCTTGATCAATGCATGAACGTAGCTTCCGGTATCTTTCTCGACATCAATGTACGGCATAGGGACATCGACAGGGAATACAGGCTTCCATAGGATGGTGCCATCCTCTTGCTGCGACATGTCAGCAAGCTTCCATCGGCGTATGTTACCTCAGTCATACCTTCCAAAGCTTGAACAAGTCGAGCCCGTTGACGGCGTTGGTCACGAATGCGGACATGTGTACCGCGCTGACCTTGCCCTCCAACTCCGGGAGTCCGAGCATATACTCGAAAGCTTCCGCCTTCGCATCGAAGTGGAAGACCTGCGAATACTTGCCACTGCTCAGCTGCTTCACGCCAGGCAACGCACTATACACCAAGCGATCCAGCTCAGGTATAGTTGCTGCAGCATCAGCGATGTTCTTGCCTTGCTGAAGCTCGATCTTGTAGCTCTCCGCGCCAATAGGTGCTGCTAACTCGCCGGCTTGGAACTTTCCCATCACCTCAGGCCCTCTCACAATTCCGGAGAAGTCAGTGTAAGCGAAGATGTAGTTGGCGCCCTTGAAAGCCAATTCCAGAGATTCAACGTCGTTAAGGTCGGCTGCGGCGATCTCGATACCAGAATCGGCAAGCGCAATTGCTGCATCTGACTGAGGCGTCCTAGTGAGGCCCCGAATGCGCCACGATGGCCGGTGTTGTTGAAAGTACTTGATTGCTGCACGGCCTTGAGCGCCTGTGGCGCCTCCGACAACGAGTAGTTTCGACATCGCAATAGATTGTGCTGGTCTTGAGTCGCTGGAATGGTGTCAATCCAGGCTTTGCGTGCAAGAGAACTGCTACTGGGAATGCTTCGAAACGACACTTCCAATGGCATTCAATGTAATTTATGTTAGATCGCCTTTGGACTGTATACTGCGCACACTTTCCGCGATTAGTGATCGTACACGACCTTCCTGCCACCCTGATCTGCTGTGATTCTCAGTAAACGGCAACGGCATAGTTTGTAGACATCAAAGTCCTGGTGTGCTTTATCAGCGGCTCGACGTATCTTCCTCCGGGACTTCGCACTTTCGCTTACATCCGGGGTGCATTTCTAAGCCAAATGTTCAGGTGTGCGATCGAGTGCGAGGCACAGTCAATATCACCCGATCAAACCACATTGTATTCACACTAGTTTCTTTTGGCTGCGAATGGAATTTTACTTGAAGAAACTAGAGCTCTCTTGCCCTGTTGCTTTGCCTTCCTGGTACACATCCGACAATCTCGAATAAAGCGACTTGATGCGCACGACCTCCGCCCCACAGCCTTGTGATACTTTTGTGCGTGTGAGTGGGATGATGGATGACTCGGTCACGTTTAGGAGCTTGAAGACCAGGTCTTCTGCAGGGTGTAGGTCCATTTTCGAAGAGATGTGTTAAGATTGACAAAGGTTCAGATATCTTGAAGCCTGATGTGTATCTCTCGATCAATATACTCGTTTATGTGATATAGAGTAAAGGAAGTATGTAGACTTGGAAGCTTTCTGATAGGCTATCACCATGGGCGAGCTCCGAAGTAGCAGACTGAGAGGAGCTGTGATATCTTCGACACCATGTTTCCTTGTCCTTTAGGATTTCCATGACTGACTTGCGAGATGTTCTCTCACTACAACTGCCTCCTAGAAGTATTATAACACATAAGCCGTGATAGCCGAACTACTGATCATGGGACGAGACATCTGTGCGTTCATCAGCCGCGTATGACGTGTCGAGAACATGGCACTGCGGGGCGTGTCCCTCATTTCCAGAAGCTTGCAAGTGCTTGGTGAAAGCTTGAGTGCTATAAGGCGAAAGATCTTCAGAAACATGGGCCCGAGCTGTCACCAATGAAGGTCCCAGCCTCGGGCGATTCGACATCTTGCGGCCTGATGTGTATTTGGGAGCTCACTCCCTGCCGTAGCGGCAATACCCCTCTTGAACACGAAACGAGCTCACGTCACTTCGGATGACGAACGCCGCGAAGGCGTAACCTAGCCTTTTGAGCACAGCAATATGAAAGTGCTGCGCGTACTTCTGCTGCAATGGTTACATTCGTGGCGCGCTTGCGTTGTACTCGACCACACTTGTCGTTTGATCCACATTCCTTGCAGTAGACTGGAGTGCCACTTCCCCTCTCGGTGTTGTGGCTATATCTTTCCAGACCCGCATCCTCTCGCGGTCGTCTAGCGCAAGGCAGAAGTACGACAGCTGGAATGGTTACATCAAACTTACTATTGGCATTGTTGCCTTTCACCGCAGCTCAAGTCGGTGGCATCGGATCATCAGCTGCGCCCTACCCAAATGTCGTTTATCCCAACGCAACACATGTCACGACTGGAGCGTAATCATACCAAACCTCTCCCCCAGAATATCCATCACCGTGGGGTGAAGGGCTCGGCGATTGGGCAGAGGCATATGCCAAAGCTCAAGCTTTCGTCTCGGGCTTAACGTTGACCGAAAAGGTCAATCTCACGACAGGCACAGGTTGGGAAAGCCAGAAGTGCGTCGGTAACGTTGGCTCCATTCCAAGACTTGGATTCAAGGCATTGTGCATGCAGGACTCGCCTCTTGGTGTGCGAGATACCGACTACAATTCGGCTTTCCAGTATGTGACCCTGGATGTCCAACTCCATCAGTGACTGACTTTTGCAGAGCTGGAGTGACAATTGCAGCGACTTGGGATCGTGCTCTCTTCTACCAAAGGGGTTACGATATGGGCACGGAACATAAACTCAAGGGTGTCGATGTTCAACTTGGGCCCGTCGTAGGACCTCTTAGTCGCGCACCTGAAGCAGGTCGCAACTGGGAAGGCTTTTCGCCTGATCCGGTTCTCGCAGGTATCGCTGTTGGGGAGACCGTCAAGGGCATTCAAGCTGCCGGCGTCATGGCATGCACAAAACACTTTATCATGAACGAGCAAGAACACTTCCGACAAGGTGCACCTCCGACCAACCTTACAGCCTCGATCTCCGCGAACTTGGACGATGTCACGATGCATGAGCTGTATCTATGGCCTTTTGCCGACGCAGTAAGAGCTGGCACAGCTTCTATCATGTGCAGCTACAACCAGTGAGTTAGAAGAACCGCGTGGAGCATGCTTTGAGCTATTGCTGATTACTTCTCCAATGCAGAATCAACAACAGCTATGGCTGCCAGAACAGCTACACTCTCAATTATTTGCTGAAGAATGAGCTTGGTTTTCAAGGATTTGTGATGAGTGACTGGGGCGCCCACCACTCTGGTGTGGCATCTTCACTCGCAGGGATGGACATGAGTATGCCCGGCGATATCGGATTCGACAGCGCCACCAGCTACTGGGGCCCCAATCTGACCGTTGCCGTACTGAATGGCTCAGTGCCAGCATGGCGACTAGATGATATGGCCACCCGCATCGTTGCAGGATGGTATTATGTCGGCCGCGATCAGAACCAAGTCGAGGATGCACCGAACTTTTCTTCCTGGACTCTTGATACCTATGGATACGAGCACGATTATGCCATGGTAGGATACGGAGTTGTGAACCACCATGTCGACGTTACTGAAGACCATGGTGCAAACATCCGAGATAGCGCTGCAAAGGGCACAGTCATCCTCAAAAATAACGGAGTTTTGCCTCTGACTGGCAAAGAGAGGTTGACTACCGTTTTCGGTTCTGATGCTGGTCCAAACTTGTACGGTCCCAATGGATGCACCGATCGAGGTATGTCTCATTGCATAGTCGATCCGAAACGATCAGTTCCTGCTAACAATACTAGGCTGCGATAATGGAACGCTCGCGATGGGATGGGGAAGTGGAACAGCAAACTTCCCGTACCTTGTCACGCCAAACGCTGCTATTCAAGCTGAGGTCATCCAGAATGGCAAGGGTTTCTACGAGTCAGTTCTTGACGACTACGCTTACACCCAAATCTCGGCCCTCGCACGCCGTGCGGACCAAGTCAACGGCCCTTGTTTGACGTTTGTAAACTCAGACTCAGGCGAAGGGTACATTGTGGTCGACGGAAACGAAGGAGACCGAAACAATCTCACTCTCTGGCATTCAGGCGATGCGCTAATCGCGAACGTGACGTCGCAGTGCAAGAACACCGTTGTCGTCATCCACTCGGTTGGAGCAGTCAACATTGAGACCTTCTATGACAACCCGAATGTCACTGCAATCCTGTGGGCGGGTATTCCAGGTCAAGAATCGGGTAATTCTATTGTGGACATTCTCTATGGAAAGAAATCTCCGGGTCGTCTGCCCTTCACGATTGGAACATGGCGTGGCTCTTACGGCGCCGACGTATTGTACACACCAAACAATGGTGTTAAAGCCCCTCAGCAGGATCTCACTGAGAGCATTTTCACAGACTACAGGGGCTTCGACGCCAACAACGAAACGCCAATCTACGAGTTTGGACATGGCTTGTCGTGGACAACGTTCGGCTACTCAAATCTACAGATCACTCCGATTCCATCCAACTACAGCTACTCGCCAGTAGAAGGATACACGCCTGCTGCGCCGACATACAGTACTATATCCAACGACTCGAACCAGTACCTCTGTGGCAACATGTCCTTTGTTAAAGCATTCATCTACCCATGCTTGAACTCCACGAACTTCGCCAATGCGGGACACGACCCGGAGTACCAAAGAAATGTATCTTACCCGAGTAGAGCTTACAACAGCAGCGCGCAGTCCTATCTTCCTGCTGGAGGAGCGCCTGGAGGTAACCCGGATCTTTATAAGACTCTGTTCACTATTACTGCTACGATCACGAATACCGGAGATGTTACTAGCGACGAAGTTCCTCAGCTCTATATCAGCCTCAGTGGACCAATGGACGCACCGAAAGTCCTTCGAGGTTTTGAGCGAATCACTATCGCTCCTCGCGCAAGCGCTACCTTCACTGTAGGCCTTACGAGAAGAGACATCTCGAACTGGAGTGCTGAGAACCAAAATTGGTGAGCGCAAAACCTCTGATCGACCGATCTTCTTCTAACACTTCCTAGGTACATCTCGTCGTACCCAAAGACTATACACGTCGGCTCATCATCACGAGTCCTTCCGCTAAGTAGCCAGCTTGATATCTCTGCTCTAACATTGTCAGACTCTCCAACTACATCCACTCCTTTATTCGCTCCGTCTGTTTATAGCAATACTAGCTCTACCTGCTCTACTAGCGCATAATGATCTCTAGTATGTGCTGGATATAAGGTGCAGAGTTAGAAGAAAGTAGAAATATATCATAGTAGGCTTGCTAGATATTTGCGCAGTGATGTAGAGGGAGGCAGAGGGGATAGTATGTAGTATAGCTCCTCTAGTATGTATCTGTTTATATATGCGTATTACATTACCCAAGGAAGATAGAGAAAAGTTCTAGAAAGTAATTACTTAGCGAATTAGGAGCCTAACAAGGGCTAGACTTTATATATATATGCATATAAATAGCTAATAACCCAATTTGAGTGCTTGACTTGCTAAAATAACAGAAAAAGATAACTACTAGTTGTAAATAGATATTCTTTGTATTATACTATATAATTCCTTGCATTTTATATTACAAAGAAGATTAACTTAGCTTTATTATTGCTATATACTTTGTATATTATATAGCCTCTTAATACTGTATTTTTTGCTCTTTAAAATTATAATTACTTCTAAAGTTAATATAATCTTTTAAAAATCAATAATAAGTCTCTTATATATTAAATAGACTTCTATATATATTTAAACAAGGGCTATATACTTTAAGCTATATACTATTAAAGCCAGATTTAGAAAGGCTAATATTTATTTACTAGATTCTAAAATTATCCTTTTAATTCTTTCTATTTCTTAAATAATCTTACTTTTTAGATCTAAAAATTTAATACTTCTTAAGAATATGCCTCAGATCTTAAAAAAGTATTTAAAAGAGAAGATACTACTAATTATCTCTTTTAAAGATTTTATTAAAGAGGTTATCTCTTATAGAATTCTAAGCTCTTAAAGTAAAGCCTTTATCTAAGAACTTTTTATCTTTATAGAAGAAATAAATATTAAAATAATACTTTTATAGAAAAAGCTATATAAGAAGGAAGCACTATTTAATATATATAAAAAATATAAGATAAATAAGAAGATTATAATTAAAGGCTATATTATTCTTTTAAAAGACTTAATTTTAAAAAAAGTCAAAAAATAAAAAAATTTATTAAAAAAAAGAAAAGAGCAAAAAAGAATAAAAAAAGCTCCTATAGTTCTAAGTTCTTTAAAAGAAGAGGAAGAAGGAAGCAAGAATAAATTAGCTTAATCAGAATTTTAAAATAGGCATTAATTAAGGAGTTATTAACTTTAGAAATTTGGAATTTAAAAAAACTGACTACTTTCCCTATCTGACTGCTTCTCCTATGCTAATATTATAGATTATAATAAATATTTATTTTTATTCAAAAAGAATAAAATATTATTTTTGTTAATAGAGATCTGATATTCTTATTTTATTATTATATCAATTCCCCTTATATAAGTAATTAAAATATATAAAAACTAAGAATTTAATTAAATCATTCATTTTTTATTTTTCTACCTTTTAGTTTATAAAATAGATAAGCTATTTAAAAAAAATTGATCTTCTTTTCTTAAAGTCATTAATTTATTATATATGAATAGAGCTAATTACTAAATTGATATACATTTTTTGGTATACTCCTAATGATATTTATAAAGAAAGTTAATTTATAATATTATATTTGATATTAATAGATAAGCTGCTCTAATAGCTTTATAAAGAATATAATAAAAATACTTTATAAGATTTTGCAAATAATATCATATAAAAAGAGATAAATTAATGAATATAAATAAACTTCAATAATTTGATATACTCTTGTTTTAATAAAAATTCTAATATTTATAGTTATTTTATAGGAATAATATTTTGATTTAAGCTAAATTCTAATAATAATATCACTGTAGGGGAACTGGGATTGTAGGGGAAGCAGGTCGGTTTACTAAGGTTATATACTTATACCTCTCTTCTTTCATTCAATTTCCTCTTCCTTTCTCTATGCCTTTATATATAGAAGAAGATATTCAAAATGCAATAGCTGCCTATAGGAATAGCAATTATATATCAATTTCATATAGTTCAGCTATTCTTAAAATTCCCTCTTCAACTCTTTAATATTGTCACGGGCGTGAGGCGGATCGTGCGGAGAGTAGGTATAAGAGCGTGACGATTCGGATACAGAGCTAACTACGGACTGAAGGCCAACCTTGATGTTGGTCCTATCGACAGGACGTAGCTTAAGGAGCTACGTATCGGTTGCAAAGTGCGAAGTCAGGAGTAAGCCGAAGCCTCGGCTTACCTTCTTGTCATATCAATTCCGGATGCCTGAGGCAGGGTCACTGCTGGGGTGACCCTGTCACGTGATCTCAGCTGGACTTCCGTATGTGCCACAGCTTGCCTGTGACACTACTCCCCTCTCAAGGGTCGATCTCCTGAGAGACAAACAAGCGAGGCTATTGTCGGACGAACGGAGGGAGCGGCTTCTCACCATAACGACGGTAGAAGTTGTGAACTAGCTCAGGGACATCTTCGAAGATCGTTCGGGCAGACTCAAGAGTCGGGTCATCGTATCCAGTTTAACGGATAAGGTACTAGAAGCCTCGTCCTCTACAGCGGCAGTCGAGGACTTCAGCGACTTCGTATTCATGCGTATTTTCAACGAGGATAGGCGGGGGCAGTTCGAGGACTTGTCTAGGCAATGGGTCGTTCGCAGCGAGGTATAGTTGGTCAACGTTAAACACATCGTGTATCGTGAGATAGTCAGGCAGGTCAAGTCGGTACGTGTACAGGCCTAGAACTTCGGCAATCGGGAATGGGCCTAAGTTCTTCCAGTCGAGCTTTTTCTTTGGGCGGAGCGTTTTCAGATTCTTAGCATTTAGCCACACGAGTTGGCCTTTGTCAAAGCGTGGAGCAGTCGAGCAGGAACAGTTAGCAGAGTCCTCATAACGAGCTTGTGTAAGGAGGGTCTGTTCGCGGAGGAACTCGAGGATCATAGACATATGGTCGACGAATGTATCGGCTTGTCAGGCGGCTGGCGTATTAGGGGCTTCAATCGGTTCGATACCGAGGCGAGGGTGGTAACCATAGTTTGCAAAGAAGGGGGTCGTTCCAGTAGTCTCGGATTTCATTGAGTTTGCAGAGAACTCGGCGTACAGGAGCCAGTCTACCCAATCATCTTGAAGGTAGGACACATAGGCGCGGAGGTGTTGTTCTAACACTGCGTTCATTCGTTCGGTTTGGCCGTCGCCCTGAGGGCAGTGCGCAACAGTTAACTTGGTATCAAACTGAAGTCGGTTTGATAGGTGTTCCTAGAACGAGTTCACAAAACGGATATCGCGGTCGGATACTACAGAAGTCGGGATGCTGTGTAGGCGATAAATCTCTCGAACGAATAGTCGAGCTACCTCTTCAGCACTATCAGTCATCAAGCAGGGAACGTAGTGTCTCATCTTTGTAAGTCGGTCAACGACTATGAGGATCGCGTCGAATCCATTCGACTTCGGTAAGTGCGTAATAAAGTCAACGGATATATCTTGCTACAGGCGTTCGGGTATCAGTAGCAGCTGTAACATGCCTTAGTGTCTATCGTATCGTGGTTTCGTTCTTCCACATGTTCGGCAGTTTTGGACAAAACAGCGCGTGTCAGTATTCATTCCTTTCTAGTAGTAGCTTCGAGAGAGTAGTTCGAACGTCTTAGCTCTACCTGGATGGCTGGCGGACGGGTGATCGTGATGTTGTTAAAGGATTCTTATCCTAAGCTCGTCGGAATCAGGGACGTATATCTTTTCGCAGTAATAGAGGATTCCTTCTTGAGCTCGGTATTGAGATAGCTGTAAGAACAGGTGCTTATTCTTGCCTTGCTCGACTGCGTGCAAGACGGATAGTACATTCTCGTCGTTCTGTGATTCTTGTCGTATCGCTTCTTCAATCGAGGGAGGCGGATTAGAGCTCGGACTTAGTGTATTTACGATTTTCGGCGGGTCTTGCTATTGCGAAGCGGATTTTGTCGTCGTGTCTAAATCTCCTAGTTCTTGCAGGTCTAACAGCGTGTGTCTTGTCTGATTTTGCTTGTCGGATCCCGAGATATTCGTATTTATAGTAGGGTAGTACTTTGAGATCGGCTCTGCGAAGTGAACTTTCTTCTGCGTAGGTTCAGGGATCTGTAGCGGAGTCGGCAGTAAGTCGAGATTCTCTCTCTTAAGCATTGTACGGCTCTGGTATTCTAGTCTTTCATCCCCCTCTTTAGGAAGATCTTCTGACCTCCTAGTCAGCGCGTCGGGCTTCTCGCCTTGTTTTCCGGGTCGGTATGTAATCTTAAAGTTGAAGCGCGAGAGGAATTCGGACTAATGGGCCTGGCAGCGATTTAACATCTTCGTGGACATAAAGTATTCCAAATTGCGATGGTCAGACAGGACGAGGATCGGGTTCTCGGAGCCTTTAAGTTCTGGGCGCCATTCTTTAAAGCATCGGATAATCGCAAGTAGTTCTTTATTATAAATCTCGTAATTGCACTCGACTAAGGAGTATTTCTTCGAGAAAAAGGCGACTAGACGGAGGATATTCTCTTCGTCGTACTGTAAGAGAACTCCAGCGGACACGAAGTCAGAAGCATCGGTTTCGACGACTACTTGCTTAGTCTAGTCGAACGGTCGTAACGTTAGAGCAGAAGCAATAGTACTTTTTAACAACTGGAAGGCGTCTTCGCACGATCGAGTCCAGTTGAACAGGGCGTTCTTTTTCGTAAGATTGATTAATGGGGTAACAATCTTCGAGTAATCACAGATGAATCATCAGTAGAAGTTGCAAAAG
The DNA here is from genome assembly GCA_023634325.1 of Cladosporium cucumerinum. Taxonomy (NCBI): domain Eukaryota; kingdom Fungi; phylum Ascomycota; class Dothideomycetes; order Cladosporiales; family Cladosporiaceae; genus Cladosporium; species Cladosporium cucumerinum. The sequence continues at coordinate 716,463 of JALDQA010000012.1, read as the reverse complement.
CCATTGAATCGGAGCACATCAGTAGCAGATCTCGGGGTCTTCCATTCGAGGATAGTCTTTACTTTTTCGGGGTCTATCTTGAATCCGTCTCGGCCTACGATTAGGCTAAGGAACTTCGTTTCAGTTACGAAGAATTCGCATTTCGAGAGCTTAGCGAAGAGGCCTACAGATCAGAGTCGTTCGAGTACTTTTCGGATATGGTCAATGTGTTCTTCTTTCGTTCTACTATAGATCAGGATATCATTGAGGTACGCGGAACAGAACTGGTTAAGATATTCGCAGAGCGAGTCGTTTATAAACCTCTGAAACGTAGCAGGGGCGCCAGTTAGTCCAAATGGCATAACTAGCGATTCGAAGAGACCAAAGCAGGTAAGGAAGGCTGTAAGGTGTTCGTGCCCTTCCTTCATGCGGATATTGTTGAATGCCGAGATAATGTCGATCTTTGTGAAGTACTTCATTCCTTCGAGGTTGTTCAGCATCTCCTTGATCAACAGGAGCAGGTATCTATCTTTTGCTAAGACGTTATTCAGTGCGTAGTAATCTATACAAAGTCGGAGGCCTCCACCTGGTTTCTTAATGAAAAGGACTGGGGAGGTAATGTGCGAGGAGCTAGGGCGAATAAAACCCTTAGCTAAGTTTTCGTTGAGCCAGGTACAGAGTGTTGTTAATTCGTTGCAGGACATCGAATATATTCTACCGAATGGTAGCTTCTTGTCAGATGTAAGCTTAATCTCGTGGTCGTAGCTTCGATGCAGTGGTAGCTTGTTAGCCTTCTTCAGCGAGAAGACGTCTACAAAGTCTCGTAGTTCTGTAGGCAGCTGGATAGTAATCTCCTCTCCCTCTTGCTTTAGGGCTTCGTCGATGTCTTCGAGAGTGACCATCGAGATTTGATATCCTTGTCTAGCATACGCGTAACACGCATGTAGGCTCATAGTAGCTATGTTTCGATAGTTCAAATCCGGGATGTACTTCTTCGGGACGTTATAGAGTCCTCGAAGTCGGGCAGGTGTTAGTGTCTGGTTACAGTTCTTCGTGCAATACGGATCGTTGAATTCCCAGATGTTATCAGCCCAATTCGGCGTTAGGTTGTGTTTCTTCAGCCACGGATGGCCTAGGATAATCGGATAATGCAGTAGTGGGGTGATATATAGGATCGCATCCTTATCCACATGAGTCCCACTCTTCAGTTCGCATTGGACATAGTGTCGTATGATTCAGGAGTGCTTGTCTTCTCCATCATAGCTGTATAATGGAAACGGCCGGTCAACAGGAATTAGCGAGAGGCCAGCTTGCTTCGCATAATCCTGATCGATAAAAGCGTAACTCTTGCAACCAGAGTCTACAAGAGCGCAGGTGTCTTTCTGGTTTAGGCCCTAGATTGTCGAAACTTCGATAATAGGCGCAGAGGTTCGGGTGAATTCCTTTTCGATAGGCATTCCGTGAATTGCTAAGTTCGAGACGCAAACTGGCTTTGCGAGAGAGGTGTTAGGTCGAGGGGTCAGTTGCGAGTTAGTCGTTCGAGTAGGTGCATTACGGTTCGTAGCCTGAAGGCGACTTAGTTCAGGCCTACTCCGTTTTCCGAGTGGAACGTAGTAGGGGAAGCGTAAGCGGGAGTCGGGGGTCTATCGATAACAGATTGAAGTGCAGCGTAGCAGTTCGTAGGGGACTGCAGGGGCGAAGGGGAATAGGGTTTTATGGCCTGAGTATGGTATTTCTGGCTGTCATTGCTATTACAGCAGTAGCTGTGCTGATTTCGCAGATTCGGGAGCGAACAGTCTCTAGCGAGGTGACCAGTCCGGTGGCAAAGGTAACAGGCGCCTCGTTCCTTATCGGTCCTCGGCCGAGCGTTACTAGTATCCATTGGATCTCCTCGAGTTTCCTGATGCGTGGCTTTAGTGTAGGTCGGAGCTTGGTTCGAGTGTGTTTTCGGGGGTGAAGGTGTTCTCTCTATGCGAGATGTAACGAAGCGGTTCGAGGGATCGCCAAACAAGTAGCAGTTGCGGGTGTCTAAGTCCTGAAGGTGGTTTGCTAGCGAGAAGATGTCGTTCCTATTAGGGCGTGAAGTGATAAGGAGTTGCTTAAGCTCTCAGGAGATAGCTTTTTCGAGGATCAGGACCAAAGATATCTCATCAAGTCCAGAGTCGAGAGCGAGGCATTAGAATTCGGCGTAAAAGGTGTTAAACTCGCGATTCGCTTATTTGATTTCTTGGAGTTTCTGTGTAGCACGGCTCGAGCGATTTGGATCGCTAAAAGCTTTTTCGAGGATTTCTAAGATCTGTTCATAATCGGGTAGTTGCAGGACTCCAAGGCGAATGTAAGGACGAATTTGTTGGTAGGCTAGTCCAGAGAGGCAGTTGACAACGTATACCTTTCGCTCGCAGGAACTTGGGAAGCGATCTCAGTTAACAGTGAGTTTAGCAGAGATTTGGTCTACGAATCGGGAGAGGTCGTTCCAGTCGCTGTCAAACTTTTCAGGGTTAGGGATTCGTTTACTGGTTCTGCTATTTTCGGAAGGCTCATAAGAAGTAGGCGAAGGCGTTGGTAGCAGAGCAGCTGGTGGCGCTTCAGTAGAGATAGGAGTAGGCGTATTCGGGAAGAAGCGTACGTTTGGGATAGCAGTAGCTTTAGCTTGAGCAACTGCTAAGTCCTTTTCCTTCTCGGAGTCGATAAGTTTCTGTTGTAAGCAGTCGTAGTCATTCTGGCGGAATTCAAGCTGGAGAGTAAGCTTCTGGATTTCCTCTCCTTTACTTTGCAGTTGGGCGTTCTTGTTCGAAACTTGGGTACGGAGGTCGACGATATCGGAGGTAGATTAGTTCAGTTGGGAATCGGCTACACTAATATAGTCGTACCAAGTTTCCAGGCTCTGAGTAACATGTTGTAGGAATTCTTTAAGAGAGCCTGGATAACTCGGAGGTCGAGGCAGGTCGGAGGCTTCTATACCTAAGGTAGGAGCTACGTAATGTCACGAGCATGAGGCGGATCGTGCGGAGAGTAGGTATGAGAGCGTGACGATTCGGATACAGAGCTAACTACGGACTGAAGGCCAACCTTGATGTTGGTCCTATCGACAGGATGTAGCTCAAGGAGCTATGTATCGGTTGCAAAGTGCGAAGTCAGGAGTAAGCCGAAGCCTCAGCTTACCTTCTTGTCATATCAATTCCGGATGCCTGAGGCAGGGTCACCGCTGGGGTGACCCTGTCACGTGATCTCAGCTGGACTTCCGTATGTGCCACGGCTTGCCCGTGACAAATATCAGCTCTTAGATTAGAAAATGCGAAATCAAAGTTATAAGAAATAGCAATTACTTTCTATAATTGAAGAAAAAGAGCTTATGCTTAAATTACTAATGCTAGTAAATTAGGCATCCCTATACTGCTTCCTCTTATTAAAAATCTCACTAAAGAAATCTGGGCTAATCACTTTATAACTTGCTTTGATTCTTTAGATTCACTTATTTCAATAAAATGGATTGACTGCTTTAGAGTGCATTACTCTATATTAGAGATATATTTTATGCAATCTATTAATGCATTACACTTTAAAGGCCTTAATTATTTGATAATTAAATTTCACTTTGATAGCTTAAGTAAGGCTATCTAAAAAGAATGATATCCTGCTTTAGTAATTCTTAATATTAATAAGATAATTTTTAGTCTTAGATCTATTTAGCAATTAATTATACTTCTTAATAAGAAATATAAACATTACAAAAAGAAGCAAACTGAGCAGCAAGAATAGATTATAGCAATCAAATATATCTTTGCCTTAAGAGTAATCAGAAAAAGACAATTACTAGTTATAAATAGGCATTCTTTGTATTATACTATATAATTCCTTATATTTTATATTGAAAAGAAAATTCACTTAACTCTATTACTATTATATACTTTATATATTATATAGCCTTTTAATATTATATATTTTTACTTCTTAAAACTATAATTACTTCTAAAATTAATATAATCTTCTATAAATTAGTAATAAGTTTCCTATATATTAAGTAGACTTTTATATATATTTAAGTAAGAGCTAAGTACTTTAAGCTCTATATTATTAAAGCTGTATTTAGAAAAGCTAATATCTGTTTATCAGATTTTAAGATTATTCTTTTAATTCTTCCTATTCTTTAAGCAATTCTACTTTTTAGATCTAAAAATTTAATACTTCTTAAGAATTTGCCTTAAATTCTAAGAAAGCAATTAAGGAATAAGATACTACTAATTATCCTTTTTAAAGACTTTATTAAAGAAGTTATCTCTTATAGAATTCTGAGCCTTTAGAGTAAGGCCTTTATTTAAGAACTCCTTATCTTTATAGAAGAGAGAAATACTAAAGTAATACTATTATAAAGAGAGCTATATAAGAAGAATATATTACTTAATATACAAAAGAAGTATAAGATAAGTAGGAGGATTATAATTAAAGACTATATTATCCTTTTAAGAAACTCTATTTTAAGAAAAGTTAAAAAAAAATAGAAAAAATAGTAAAAGAAAAAAAAAGCAAAAAAGAATAAGAAAAAAGCTCCTATAGTTCTAAGTTCTTTAGAGGAAGAAGAAGAAGATGATAAGGATGAATTAGCTTAAGCAGATTTTAAAAGTAGGCATTAACTAAGGAGTTTTTGATTTTTAAAATCCGGAACTTTAAATTTCGACCTGCTTTCCCTACAAACCTGGTTCCCCTATAGTGATGTTAGTATTGCTAAAACAGTATAATATAATACTAATAAGAGCTAGATTTCTAATTTGAATAGATCTAAATAGATTTAAATATGTATAAATATATATTAAGCCCAATAAGATATACTAATAACTAAAGCCAGCTATTTTTAAAATTGAAAAGAGTAATATAATTCTATTTTAACAATTAGAGCTAATTAGCCGAGTTCTAGTAACCTAAATAGAAGTATAAGTATTTCCCTCTTTAGATGATTGGCTTTAGAGTATTTTATTAATAGGTTTAAGAAAGTATAATAATCATAAAAAGTTAATTCATTCTTAGATTTTAGCTTCTACCTTAAAAAATGGATATATTTTAATAATTAGCTTTTCTACATTGATTTAGTTTTGATGAAATAAACTCTAAGTACTTTATTTCAATTTAGCTTATTAGACTTTAAGTATGATTAGTCCAGAATAGTATCAATAAGTCTGAAAAGCTCAAATTCTCTAGATTTTACTCAAAGTATGTTCTAAAAAAATAAAATATATTTAAGAATAGAATTTTACTCTACTTCTCTTTATTATTATTGGATATTATAGCTCCTCTTTAAGCTAATTAGCTTTTCTTTGCGCTAAGGATTCAATTTATTATATATATCTACTAATATAGCTTAAAACATGTAAATATTTAGTATAATTAGAATAAGATAATAAGGATATCTAATAATATCCTGAAGCTATTATTCTCTACTTTTTTAGTATAATAGACTAGTAACAGAAGCTAGCTACTATAGAAGTTATAGAGTAATAATATCCTAATTAGCTTTTTATTAGAAATAGAGCAAAAGTTTTAGTAGGATTTCTAGTTCTAGGTAATTCCTGATTAGAGTTATTATAAAGTAATCTATCTCTTTCTATTACCTTAAAAATTAATCATCTTAACAATTTCTATAATTCTATATCATATATCATTAAGGATATTAGCTTAATATTATTATCACTCTATATTCATATATACAAATCTTTCTATAGTATTTATTTCAGATTTTGATAATAGATCAATAAGTTCCAGAAATAATACTCTAAGCTAAACAAAATCTATCTCTTATTCTTAAATATAAGCTGCTTTAAGAGAATTAATTATCTAATTATAAATATCTATCCTGATACTCTTATTGATCTTTTCTTTCGAAATTCCTGTTCTTCTAATAAAATTTTTAATATCAATAAAACTAGCTTTATTCTTAATATATTTTATTTTTTAAAATATTTATACAAAGAAAAATAAAAAATGCATAGAAAATACGAATCAATAAGGATGATTAAATCTATTAAAGCTTTAAGTTAAGAGCTATATTATTTCTACTCCATATTTTTGAAATAAAATATATAAACTTTATATAGATACTAATATTGTAGTAGGCAATATAGCTTAGGATTTAGAGTTCTGAACTTTAAAAATCAATATACCCTTAATTAATGCTTATTTTGAAATTCTAATTAAGCTAATTCATTTTTATTATCTTCTTTCTTATTCTTTAAAGAATTTAGAATTATAAGAGCTTTTTTCTTATTCTTTTTTGCTTTTTTTTATTATTTTTTTTACTATTTTTTTATTTTTTTAATCTTTTTTAAAATAGAATTTCTTAAAAGGATTATACAGCTTTCAATTATAATATGCTTATTTATCTTATGCTTTTTATAGTTATATATTAGATAATATATTCTTCTTATATAGCTCTTTTTATAAAAGTATTATTTTAGTATTCCTTTCTTTTGCAAAAATAAAGAATTCTTAAATAAAAGCCTTATTCTAAAGGCTTAAAATTCTATAAGAAATAATCTCTTTAATAAGATTTTTAAAAGAGATAATTAATAGCATCTTATTTCTTAATTGCTCTTTTAGAATCTGAAATATAAATCTAAAAGGTAGAATTGCTTAAAAAATAGAGAGAATTGAAAGGATTATTTCAGAATCTAGTAAATAGATATTAGCTTTCCTAAACATAGCTTTAATAATCTAGAGCTTAAAGTATTTGGCTCTAGCTTAAATATATACAGAAATCTATTTAATGTATAACAGATTTATTATTAATTTTTAAAAGATTGTATTAATTTTAAAAGTAATTATAGTTTTAAGAAGCAAAAAATATATAATATTACAAGGCTATATAATATACAAAATATGTAGTAGTAATAGAATTAAATTGAAAGTCTAGCTCTTATTCAATATAGGAAAGGCCTACTCTAGCAGCATTATATCTAGAATCTAGTCTAAATTAAGATTTTTTCTCTTAAAAATAAGAATCAGTAGTAGGATTACTCTAAAGGCAGAGATATATTTAATTGCTATAATTTATTCTTAATATTTAGCCTACTTCTTTTCTTACTTTTTATACTTCTTATAAAGAAATATAATTAATTGCTAAATAGATCTAATACTAAAGCTAGTTTTAAAGATATTAAAAATTGCTAAAAGAGAGTATTACTCTTTTTAGATAGCCTTACTTAAGCTAATAAAATAGGATTTTACTATTAAATAATTAAAGCCCTTAAAGCATAATATATTAATAGATTACATAAAATATGTTTCTAATATAGAGTAATGTGCTCTAAAGCAATTAATCTATCTTCTAGAAGTAAGCAAATCTAAAAGATTAGAGCAAGTTACAAATTAATTGATTTAGATTTCTTTAATAAGGTTTTTTATAAGAGGAAGTAGTATAGAAATGCCTAATTTGCTTGTATTAGTAATCCAAGCTATAAACTCCTCTTCCTCAATAGTAGAAAGGAATTGCTGTTTTTTGCGCTCTTGATTTTGTATCTCAACTTTACAGAATTGAATTCAGAGAATTAAAGAAGGAATATTAAAAAATAGCTAAAGTATATAAAATTAATGCATAATTGCTGCACTTATAGGCAGCTATTGCACTTTGAATATCTTATTCTATATACAAAGGTATAGAGAAAGGAAGACGAAATTCAACTAAAGAAGAGGAGTATGAGTAGATAACCTTAGTAAAGTAAGCCATATCCCCTATTAAGCTATATCCCCTATAACAATATTAGCTTTTATAATATTGGTATAAGAGAAGCAATCAGGTAGGGGAAGCAGTCACTTTTACTGAGATTAGCTACTTATATGCCTCTTCTTTCATTTGATTTCCTCTTCCTTTCTCTATGCCTTTATATATAGAAGAAGATATTTAAGATACGATAGCTGCCTATAAGTGCAGCAATTATGCATCAATTTCGCATAATATTACTTCGGCTATTTTCAATATCCTAAGAACAACTCTCTCAAATCAGCTTAAGAATTGGAAGCCGAGCAATCAAAATTATAAAAAATAGCAATTACTATCTATTATTAAGGAATAAGAGCTTATAGCCTGGATTACTAATATAAGCAAATTAGGCATTCCTATGCTACTTCCTTTTATAAAAAATCTTACTAAAGAAAAATTTAAGCTAATTAATTTGCAATTTGCTTTAACTCTCTAGATATACCTATCTTGTAAAGGTAGATTGATCGCTTTAGGACTTATTACTCTATATTAGAAACATATTTTATGCAATCTATTAATGCATTATACTTTAAAAGCCTTAACTATCTAATAATTAAAATCTACTTTAATAGCTCAAGCAAGGCTATTTAAAAAAAAAAGTAATATCTTCCTTTAGTAATTTTTAATATTAATAAAACTAATTTTAGCTTTAGATCTATTTAGCAATTAATTATACTTCTTAATAAGAAGTATAAAAAATAAGAAAAGAAATAGGCTAAATAGCAGAAGTAGATTATAGTAATCAAATATATTTCTACTTTAAGAATAATTCTATTATAGATTCTTATTTTTAAAAGAAAGAATCTTAATTTAAGCTAAATCCTAAATATAATATTACTAGAGTAGGCCTTCTCTATATTAAATAAGAGCTAGACTTCAGATATATATATATATATATATATATAATGTCACTATATAGGAAGTTGGTCAGTGTAGGAAGTCAGTCACTTCTGCGTACTAGTCTTGCATTAAAAATGATTTTTTACACGATATATCTTCTTTCCTCCTTTTTATGCCTCCCTATACTGAAGATATGCTTACTACAGCTCTAACAGCTTACTGAAATAGCGAATATACCTTAATCCAAAAGTGTACTTATGCATTTAATATCTCACATTCTATACTTATTGACTAGCTTTCTATCTGAACTTCTTGCTCTAAATTGCATAAATTGCAAAAAATACTCTTGATAGCTAAAGAGGAGGCTCTTATAAAGTCAATTACTCAATTATATAAATTGGGAGTCCCTATTATTCTCTCATTAATGCGTAAGCTTGCTAAAGAAATCTGTAATGCCTGCTTCTGCCTCAGCTCAACTCTGACTTCCTACACTCCTATAAGCATATAGTGAATTGATAAATTATAAAAACAATACTCTGAGCTAAAGACAGTCTACTCTTAATCCCTAGATACAAGCTGCTTCAAAGGAGTTACTTAACTAATTATAAATGCCTACTTTAATGCTCTTATTGACCTTTCTCTTAAGAACTCCTACTCTTCTAATACAATTTTTAATATTGATAAGATTGGCTTTGCTCTCAGTATTATATTACTTTCTAAAGTACTTATAAGAGAAGGAGATATTAAAGCATTTAAGAAGATAAGCAGAAGGCAAGAATAGATAATAGCAATTAAGTATATTAGAGCTTTAGGAGTCGCCTTATTTCTGCTTCTTATCCTTAAAGTGAAATAAATATATGAATAGTGCATAGATATCAGCCTCTATGCCAGAAAACTAGAAGTTCTTGTTATCTATTAGTAGGTAGATGTCTAATAATTATGTATATGAGTAATTAACTACCTTATTCAAGCTTAAAATGTACTAAAATGATAGAAAATAGAAGCTATTACTTCTCAATAGACATAGATCTCACCTTATGGCTAGATTTATTGCATTTTGTATTAATAAGAGTATTAATCTAGTAGTACTACTGCTATATACTTTGCATATCTTATAGCCTTTTAACATTAGTATATTTAGCCCTTTTAAGCAAGCTTTATCAGCTAAAATTGAGAAACTCTTCTGCTTAGATACTTAATATATACCTCAAATCGAGTAGATAGAAGCCTATATAATGGCTTAGGCTAAGGCCTTTATAACTAGGAATATTGAATTATTGTTTCAAGCTGCTAGTATTTATCTGCTTAGCCTGAATACTATCCTCTCAATTCTTCGAATGCCTATACCTACCTTCTGAGCAACTCTACTGCTTATTACAATACTAAATGACTTAGACTACTCTCTACTAGATAATTCACTACCAGAAGGTATAGAGCTATAAGAAGCAATATTGCTAGTTAACTTGATTACTGATTCTTCTACTCTTAAGACTCTTATAAAGCAATATATTGAGCAATCAGAAGCAGCTTTTGAAAGAATGATTTCAAAGAATACTCCTTTATAAAAGAAACTTGCTAAGTATAAGGAGTTATTCTGAATATATAAGGAATATAAAAAGGGAAAGCATATAGCATTAAAAGGGAAGTTTGTCTTTAATATAATAGAAATCCTTAAAATAATTAAGAAAGCAGAAGCAGAAGCATCAAAAGGAAAATGAAAAAGAGATAAATAGCTAAAGCTATAATTCTTGGAATCAAGGATAAGGAAGAAGAGGATCTCAAGAGTATTATATCAGAAAGCAGGAGTGATTATATTATTATAGCTAGTAAGAGATCAAGTCTGAGGTAGATAGATTGAAATTCTGATTAACTTCTCATACTGATTGACTTCCTGTATAGTAATATTATATATAAATAGCTTATAACTCAATTTGAGCCTTGAATTTACTAAAAAGATAGAAAAAGATAACTACTAATTATAAATAGGCATTCTTTATATTATATTATATAATTCCTTATATTTTATATTATAAAGAAAACTAATTTAGTTTTACTACTATTATATATTTTGTATATTATATAATTATTTAATATTATATCTTTTTTGCTTCTTAGAATTATAATTATTTCTAAAATTAATATAATCTTTTAAAAATTAGTAATAAGTTTTTTATATATTAAATAGACTTTTATATATATTTAAGTAAGAATTAAATACTTTAAGTATTATATTATTTAAACTATATTTAAAAAGATTAATATTTATCTGCTAAATTTTAAAATTATTTTTTTAATTTTTATTACTTCTTAAGTAATTCTATCTTTTAGATCTAAAAATTTAATGCTTTTCAAGAATATGTTTTAGATCCTAAAAGAGTATTTAAAAAAAATAAGATACTACTAATTATCTCTATTAAAGATCTTATTAAAGAGCTCCTACTACAATATTATCTGAGAATATAATTAAGATATAATTAAAATCTATCTATATTCTATAATATGATTAGCTATACATATAGTTCTAGAGCTTCTAATTTCATAGAATCAAGAAGTAATAAGCTTAGAGATAATAATAGAGATCATATTATCTATCATAATATTAGTATTCTAAGTAAAATCCATATTTTTCTTACTAAAAATAAAACATAATAAGGACTAATATATAACGTTATATTAAAGTACCAGAAGCTATAAAAGTTCATTAGCTAATATAGAGATTATTATGGATAATCATATATAGAATAATAAAAGAATTAAGTAGATAATTTAAACTAGAAATATCCTATAGATTTTCTAATAAGCTATATAAAGAAGGATTTCAATCTATATAACTAAGATTAAGCTATATAGTATATATAGGAATAGTATATTAGTAGTTTATAGAGGAGGGCACAAACAGATAGAACCCCTACTAGTTCCTAAGCTGATAGAGCCAGTAGTATATTCTGTTACTTAGAGTTAAGCTAATTAGAAACTTGCTTAATTTATAGGTATTCTATCTATTCGTGCTCTCCTCTGTACATAAATTATCTTAATCCTTTATATTAGTATAATATAGTTTCCTAATAATGTATAGTAACTTACAATCTAGCTATAAAGTACATACTAGTGAGGTTAGTGCTAGAAACCTACACAGAGTTCAAATCTGTTAGATTCTATAGTGTATAGAGTAATAAGGTAATTAATAATTGCTTAATTTTCTTAGTAACATTACTATAGAATTAGGGATTTTTTAAGGCTTATTTTTCCCTGAATCCTACTTATCTCTGAAATTACTCTATATACTGCTATTTCTAGGCCAAGATATCTAACAGAATCTTTACTATAAGCAAAGGGGATCGACTACTGCTAATCGCCTGCAATGACGATGCATTCGGAAGCAGCCGAGGTATTATCGTCCCTGGATTATGCTAATGCATTGAGAAATGTGCATACTTCTTGCGTACTACATAAGAATGCAGTTATAGCAATCACATCCACATAAGCATGTCTTTTGATATCGACGATAGCGACCGCGAGCATTACTACCGCCAATACGGAAAGCCCGAGAAGCGCTGGCCCGCTCTTCGCCGCTCGCGCCTGATCTTCTGGACCTCAATCACAGCCGGTGCACTTCTGCTGCTGTTCCTCGTCTCACAGTCCCGCGCAAGAGAAGCCTCTGTGGACTGGAACTCATACGCCTACTCACTGTATGCCACCGATGCACATAGTCTGTGCAATGCCATCCTCGTCTTCGACTCCCTAAAGCGTCTGGGCAGCCGCGCCGAGCGTGTCCTCCTCTACCCCAAGCAGTGGGACACCTACGTGGCTAGCAACACAGACCGCACCAGTCAGCTGCTCACAATCGCCCGCGATGACTATAATGTCAACCTGATGCCAATCGGTCTGCTGGGCCAGGATGGTGCTACTACGCCAGGCGAAGGCCTCAGCTCTGAGTCCAATTGGGATGCCAGCATCACCAAGCTGCGTGCTTTCGACCTGACACCCTGGAAGCGCATCCTGCACCTGGACGCCGACATCACACTCCTCAAGAATCTGGACCACCTCTTCCTCCTCCCATCCGCTCCCGTAGCCATGCCGCGCGCCTACTGGGCTGACGTACCCGCGCCGGACCCAAACCTATCTCAACCCTGGCCGCTCACCTCTCTCCTCCTTCTGCTTGAGCCCAGCCGCGCCGAGTTCTCCATCCTCCTTGACACCCTTCGCGAATGGCGTACAAACCCGAACGTCACCTCCCACGGAGACGGCAAGAAATATGACATGGACTTGCTCAACTACCACTTCGGCTCCTCCGCTTTAGTCCTTCCGCAGCGTCCATATGCTCTTCTTACTGCCGAATTCAGAAAGACGAATCACACCGCCTACATGGGACCGAGTCGAAAGTGGGATGCACAAGCAGTATTAGATGAAGCAGCCCTCGTCCACTTCAGCGACTGGCCGCTGCCGAAACCTTGGACACAGTGGTCTTCGGATGCGCTCGCAGAAATGCAGCCAAAATGCGATGGACAACCTTTGGAAAGCACATGCGCGGAGAGGAAAATTTGGAAAGGGCTATATGAGGATTTCCGCATGAAGAGGAGGGATATTTGCAAGATCTTGAGCAATCCAGCACCGGTCTGGGCAAAATGGAAGGCGGATCATGGAGCTGGCTAAGGAGCGATTTTGTATACACATTACGAAGGAGCTTGGAATGGAAGAAGCGATGTGCTTGGATACAGTACTTGGAAATTTGAGTGTCACTTGTGCAGAATGCGTATAACTTATTATCCTTGTGGAAACACGAAGCTAAATATTTGCAAGCTGCCTGGATGAATAATAGAAGTTGGTGAAGCGGGAGAACTAGTGAGCGAACGCTGCTTGCTGGAGACCACGGATCGCTTGGGATTACATACGCAAACTTTCCTTCTCAGCTCGCTTGAGGATCATTTCTCTATGCCTGCCAGCTTGTGAGCCGATGACCCAACAAGAAAGATTCCACTCCTTTGATGGCGGCTTCGACCCCGCTGCGGCTGACATATCTTACGAGTCCGCTACAAATGCGATGGTGTTTGTTGATGTTCAGCGAGAATGGGAACGCAGATCGTGTCGTTGACCACCGCTTGAAGGTGCACAGCGGTATCATTGCGCAGAATCAAGCACTCGAGATTGCGAAGCAGGCTTCTACTTATGAATGGGTAGCGGAAGAAGCGGGTTCTCAGGCGGCCTACACAGCGGCATTCAACTTGCTAAGCGACGGATCAGCCAAGACCCAGGAGCAGCTCATGGCTGCTTTGTTGACAGCTTACAACGCGGCGAGCTTTGGAAATTGTGACGGTCACTTTGAGTCTGCATATGCAGAATCCGACAATGACTGGCTGTGCGTCGTAGAGTTTGTGGATGGGGAAATCGAGGAAGCTATCAAGCAGAGAGTGATCACACTTGAGCAAGGTGGGCCAGCTGGTGAGAAGGTTTTAGAAAGCCTGGGCGATGTGACTGGCGAGCTCGCTGCGATCCACGCGAGGAAGCCATAAAAACTCCTACATTCGTTCGGCTATCAATTGCTAGGTCACTCTTCCATCCCTTTCAATACTCAATCTCTGTGCTCATGGCCCGTCCCCTACAGCCTGTCAAACTTCACAAAACCTCAAAGCTGTCGACAATCCCAACTGGCGCCATTGCCGTCTTGACGCCTCCGCCAGGAATCCAGATCCGCCCGCCCAGAGCGACAGCGCCCGCGCCGTGTCTCGGCAGTTCCATTGGAGGCAAGGAGGACCACGTATCAGTCTCGGTATCGTAAGCTTCCACTTGTCCGAAAATCTCAAACTCATCCTCGGTGTCGCCTTCACCGCCGAAGCAGTAAATGACTGTCCCTATCGCTGCGCAAGCCAGACTGCCTCTTGCTGTGGGTATCTGTGCCATCTCACGCCACTCGGTCGGATCGTGGAGATCCAGTGCAAATGTGGTGTTGTGGAATGAGTGTATGTCGAATTCTCGACCGCCGATTACGTAAAAGGTAGAGCCCACGATGGCACCGCTGACATGCTGTCTTGCTTGGGGCAAGTTCGGGAGGGCGGTGTTCCATGTGTTTGAGGTGGTGTTGAACGAGGATACCAAGTCGAGACCAGGTTGCTGGAACGGCGGCACGACTTCAAGGTACAGCTGGCCACCAGCTAGATAAACAGTATCGTTGTACACTCCGATCGCGGACGCTCCGCGCGCAATTCCTTCTGGCATGGGTGCCAGTGTGGTCCAGCTATCGTTGCCATACGTGTACACGTAGGTGTCTGGCAGCGCTGTCCAATTGACTCCGGCAGAAAGACTACCAAGAACGTAGACCTTGCCATCGATCGCTGCGGCGTTGGCATGATTGACAGCTTGAGGGAGCGGTGCCGCTACGTGCCACTTCTGCTTTTTGATGGCGTAATATTCGACCAGGTTGACGGTCTCGACGGTGTTGTTGTTGTTGTAGTGTACGCCACCGACGACGAAGATCTTGTCATCGAAGCCTGCGACTCCGTGCTCTTGACGAGGTCCAAGACCGATGGAATCATGGCGGGTCCAGTGCGTCTTGCCATTGGTGTTTGCAGGGGGTCGAGGTATGATCGCAGATGTTGCACCTAAGTTGGCGAACAGGGCACTAGTAGTGATGGTCTGAAAGATTGATGGAAGCATCTTGATCACGAGTCACTGTGCAGAGTATTGGAATTGTGGTTGCGAAAATGTGTTGAAGTTGCCGTGGTTGAGTTGCTGTGGTCATTCATGTTGACCTGTTGTGGCTTTTATCTTCGCAACGAAGCAGTGTTCTGTATCAGGGGACTCCAGGCTCCAGCATCGGGCACTTTGCACGTCCCGAAAGCCCATGAACATTGCACAGATTGTACTTTACTGTGTGTAAGCATTTTTGCACAATGTACAGCCATTGGCTACTCGTCTGCGCGTTGTACACTAGTGCCTGATCTTGAGCGTCGTGGAGGAGGCGGAGTCGAGTCCGCCGGCGGATCTTTGCCCCATGAATCCTTGGACTGACTAATAACTTCTACCTACTCTGCACCAACTTGGCGCCAATGAACAATCAGTGTCAGAGGTGGCAGCGCTCTACGAACATGGTTATCCAACTGTGCGACTGAAAGTTGAAGATGGCCGTTGAAGGCAGCGACAATGAAAATCGGTGGCGAGTATGACATTTAGCTATCAGTCGTATGTTCTGAAAATATGCCCAGGTGAGAGAGATCGCGAGGTGCTGCGATATCAGTCAAGATCTCCTCGCGCGATCTTTCTACGTCTCTTCGTACGAAATCCGAGTATAACTCTTGTATCTTCTGCGTGATCGCCCCACAGTTTCCATCACCAATCTTCCGTCCATCCACCTCTGTCACATGAATCTGTGAGGGGAAAGTGCCGGTACAAAAGGCTTCATCCGCACCATAAACTTCAGTGAGGCTGAAGTCAAGTTCCTTGACGACTATGCCATTTGCACGACAGACATCGATGGTCTTCTGTCGGGTGATTCCTTGCATCTGGTTATCTTTCGTCGGTGCCCAGACTTCATCTCCTCGCACAATGAAGAAGTTGACTGAGTTGCAGGTCTTTACAAAACCTCTCAGATCAAGCATGAGCGCTTCGTCCACGTGCATGACGTTCCCGCTGATGCATGCCTGCACGTCTGTGGCTTTGGAGATATGGTTCCATTGCTCGTCTTTGACATCAGGAGGACCGCGTCGGACCCAGGTAGTCGCTAGCCGGAGACCTCTCGTCTTGACTGATGGACTGACGGCCTTGATCTCGGGGATAATCACAATTAACGGCAAGCCAATATTGACGTTGGGGTTCTGGTATGGTGTCGACTTCACACCACGACTGACAACAAGGCGTATGTGAACATGCGGCTCGTCATTCATCTCGTTGGCATCCAGAGTCTCGTGCACGAGTGTAAGTAGGCCAGTCTTAGTGATCCCGAGGTCCATGAACATGGCTTTCGCTGCCTGGAACAAGCGGTTGATGTGTTCTTTGGCGAATTGCACTCGGCCCTTATTCGCTCGAATTCCTTCCTGTGTTATGTTAGTACGCAGATATATAATGCGAATATCGTTTGACCCACCCAAAGGCCGTCACCGATGAGAAAGTTGGAGTCGAACACCGACACCACGGCTTGTGAGCGAAGTACGAGCTTGAACTCTCCTGTCAACCCATCTCGCATGCCAATCTGTATTTGTTCGTCAACATAGTAATGGATAAGCATTGTCAGCGAAGAATTTACCACGATGGATTCGTTCTTGGAATTCGGTATCACATCATGCGTGGAATTTTTCGTAGTATCATGGTTGGGGGATTCAAGCTGGGTCATGATGTGCGTAACAATCGCAACAACGATTTTTTATTGATACCATTCTGTGTCTTAGTAAGTGTTGGACTTCAATGGCTTATAAGCCTTCGATGAGATGGCAGAGTTTGGACTTGTTTAAGTATCGGTTGCGTGACAGAGTTTAGCGCCGGACTCCACCGAGCCAATTTCGGTGCTGTGCGAGTGACGATCTGCGCGCGCGTCGACTTGTTGCTCACTTGTACAACTACAATCATCAACATTGACATGCCATCCGGCCTCCTCTCGGTACCTTCCGTGGCTAAAGCATGTAGTAGGTGTCGGGCGCGGAAGGTCAAAGTAGGTCTTTCTATGCTCCTGGCTTCAATGCAAGATTCCGCGGAACTGACCGGATTGCAATCATGACAGTGTGATCTTACATTTCCTCGTTGTTCGCCATGTATCAAACAGAACGAAGAATGCAACATCGTAGATTGCGTAGCATATCCATACTCAGTCGTTGCAAGGTTGGAAGATGAAGTCAGAGATCTGCGCGCAAGACTCAGCGCTGCCACGAGTAGTACCAATCGTGGTCCTACTCACCAAAATCCATCGACTACAGTAAGGCAGCTCGCACCCTTGGTTCCAACTTCAAAGTCTCAAAGCTTACTCATCGAAAGGCACAAGCTGTCGATAAGCAAGCAGAAGAAATTGGAGTACTTGCCGTTGGGGGAACCAGCCATCAAATAGATGGAACATATGGTACAGCAGTCGTGACGCTAGCGTGCGCAGTAAGTCTTGCCATCATATGCTGATTCGAATATTAGTCGGAAGTGCTGCGGGCTCAAGTTTCGCCCGCATGTTTCTAAGGCAGATTGCCTTCGAGCACGATGCCGCATCCGGAGTGTCTGTCGACTTCACCGACCCCTGTCCAATACAGATAATGGCTTCGCTTCCACCTTATGCAACAGCCTTGCACCTGTCAAGGCGTTATATTGCGCAAGTGCATGTATGGTGGCCATTTCTCCACTTGCCAAAACTCCGACGGGATCTGGAGGCTGTTTATCGCAATCCCGGAAGTTCTACCGAATCTCAGAAGTTCGTTGTTTTTGCAATGCTCGCTCTCGCTTCTGGTGAGTCGCAGAGTGACCAAGACTATAGAAGGCTTATGGATCTCAACGATCCTGCATCATATTTTCGAACCTGTCTCCGATTCATTGAATCCCTGTACAGCCACCCACAACATTTGTTCAAAGTACAAGGGTTCCTCTTGCTTGGACTATGGATGCTGGATTCGAAAGTCTCAAGAGATTGTAATGATCTGTGGCAGTTATCTCGATACATTATGTCCGCAGCTATCGAGGGTGGTCTTCATCGCCAATATGCGAGCTGGCACTTTTCCACGGAGGAGCAAGAGATAAGGGCAAGAACTTGGTGGTGCTCATACAACCTCGAGAGGTAAGCGCTATATGACGGCCTTATCCTTTGAGATGTTACCCAAAGGCTAATACTGCCCGCAGACTCGTCGCAATCCTCACTGGGCGGGTCTTGTCCATCCGAGATCATGCGGTGCATGCCAGACAACCCGGGGTGCAAGACTTTGACACCCTCAGCACTTCCGAGACGAAGACTGCATCTTTCTATGGCACTCACAACGTTGTGCCCTTCCGGCTTCTGATACGGCTTCGCCAGATCTCTGGCCGCATCCTTGAATCGGTGTATATCGCAAGGGCGGCAGATGGCACGGCTTTCAACACATCGTTTCAGCAAATCTGCTTACTATCAGATGAAGTACGAAGTCTACTGTTCGCTTGGAGAACAGACTTCCGCGCAGCAAATTTAGGGGTTTGCAAGGAGTCCTCGATGCTGAACATCGAGTACTGCAACTTGCAACTCTTACTCAACCGACCAAATCCCACATTCATGCTCCCATCTCGGCCAATGCTAGACATTTGTTCGGAAGCAGTATCAGAAGCCATGCGGGAGTGGTCAAATATCGAATCGATGTTCGGTATAGCTACAATATGCCGCGGGTTCAGACAATTCCATTCCATTCTATTGGTTGGTCTCGCGGGCCTTTACTACGATTGGTATGTCATAACTTCGATCGGATCTTTACGCTCCCGCTAACGTTCCAGGCATTCTCAAATTAGACCCGACAACGCTGAAACTCTGGAGCCACCATCAAGCTTCCGCCATCAACATGATTCCAGCATCTGCTTGAGCTTGCTTCGCAAAGCTGCAGATCTTCTAGCAATTTCTGGAATCTCCAGATATGCAACGCTCTATGAAGCAATCCGGAGTAGAGTATACTCGACGGCAAGCGTCGACACTCCGACTAGACCTCGCGAGTCAACTACTCACAGTGGTGGAGGCGCTGTCGCCTCTCATGCGAACGATCTTGGAGAACTGGATGGTACATCTCTCGGTACAATGCCGCAGCAATTCGACCCCGAGACATATCGCGATCATCTTTCCGGATTCTTTGATGATGACGTCCTCGCTCAGGACGACGTCCTCTTTACCTGGTACGAAGCTATTATGCGAGACGTGTAGACCTCGACAAAGTGGCCGTCAGTTATTGTCGTACGTTTTGATTTGGAGCAGGCTTGGGGATACCTTCAGGCCAACGTGTGGTTGCTAACACGCCTGAGATATCAACATAACGTTTCAATGATCTTTCGATGCGATTCCTACAATATGCCGTCGTAATGCCATTTTCTTACTTTCGTCAATTGTCTCATACTTACGTATACAAGTAAGTATACCACGTCTTCCCTGAACATCAGAATGCATGTACATTGTAAGAAGATAAGGGTTAGGGTACATTGTTTCGGTGTCTGCTGAGTTTCAGGCCATCACGACCGGACTTATGGCGTGCTCGCGAAACACGTAGATGAAGAACGCGATAAGCAAAACCTAAAGACAAAGGGCTTCTAGCGTCGGTGTCGTCCGACAGCCGACAACTACCGGTATGGAATCGCATACAACACCTCGCTCTGCACCGAATTGCGTGCTTCCGACGACCAGTACATGGGCATTGGAATTGTCGTATAAGATGGTCGGCAGTGTCTCAGTGATAGGCGTCTCTGCCATTACGCTGCTGTCGATTGAGCATTGGTATCGTCGACTTGATAATGTCACCAGTATCTGGCAGTCATGCTGCCACAGATGATGGTGAAGATGTGAAGCAGGCTATCAAAGCATCCGAGACCAGCGTAAGCATCCCAGAGGTCACCGAGGCTCAAGCAAGACGCATCTTGCTCAAGACCGATTTGGTTATTATGCCATTGATCGTGCTATCTATGACTTTAGCATTCCTGGATAAGGTATGTGTACGACCTGAGCCAAAACCTTGGAAGCGCTAACATATAGCATAGAACGCGCTATCCTATGCAGCCATCTTCGGCCTTCGAGAAGACACCGCTCTACATGGTCAAGACTACAGCTGGCTTGGAAGCATCTTCTACTTTGGCTACCTCGCCATGGAAATTCCAAGTGTGTGGCTTATGACCAAGGTGCCAGTGGGCAAGTACATCGGCGTCTGTCTTGTCCTCTGGGGTATCACTCTTTGCCTCATGTCGGTCTGCCACAATTTCGCTGGTCTGGCGACCGTGCGATTCTTCCTGGGTGTTTTCGAAGCGGCTGTGCTTCCTTGTATGATGCTGCTCAATCCAATGTGGTATCGAAAGGAGGAGCAACCGCTAAGGACTGCGTTCTGGTACAACACCTTCGCTGGCGTCTTTGGTGGCATTCTATCGCATGCAATCGGTGGTATCGATGGGAGCCTGGCTACGTGGAAGGTGTATTCGACTCTCAATCCATGCTTTTTATTACGGACCTCTAACAATGTTTCAGTACATCTTCCTGATCTATGGTGCGACTACCGTACTATGTGGCGTGATGGTCTTCTTTGGCTTGCCTGACTCGCCAACAAAAGCCTGGTTCCTTACAGCCGAAGAGAAGCAGCTGGCAGTGCTTAGGCTCGCTGATAACCAGACAGGCATTGAGACACGCAAGGTAAACCCACTCCAAAGCTTCATCTTACTTCGTGAAGAGACTGCTAACAGCATGGTAGGCCTTCAAACTCAGTCAGGCTCTAGAAACATTCCGCGACCCAGCATGCTACTGCATCTGGATCTGTGCATTCGGATACGCCATCGCCAATGCCGGGGTGACAAACTTCAACCCCCTCATCATCTCCGGATACGGTTTCAGCAAGACCAAAACGGTGCTCATGGCCACTCAAGCAGCCGTAGCCATGGTCGCCGGTGCAACTCTCACAGCGGTGTCCTACAAAGTGCCGAATGTACGATGCATCTTATGGATCTTCTCTGCAATCGTCGGCATGATTGGCGCCATCATGGTCCACGTTCTGGATGTGGAGACACAACGCGACGCATCGCTGGCTGGTGTATATCTCATGGGTTTCTACAATGTTCCTTGGGTCTTCATGCTCAGCTTGTCGTCGTCTAACGTGGCAGGCGCGACCAAAAAGAGCTTCATGGGCGTGTCGATCGCAATCATCTATGGTAAGTCAGCCCATGATTGCTCGCCAGGCCTGGCCACGCAGCACAGATAACTGACTCGAACCTTTTTAGCTGTTGGGAATATCATGGGACCACAATTCTTTCTCCAGCGACAAGCACCGCACTATGTTCTAGGCATCGGCGCGATGCTTACAGCTTTTGCCGTCATGGCTGCGTCGGGACTGGCATACTACGTGTGCTGCTTCTACGAGAACAAACGTCGCGACCGCCTTTATGGAGACATGCTTACCCCTGTGGACAGAGAGATTGGCTTGGAAGTGCTGGATCGGACCGATAGAGAGAACCAAAGGTTCAGATATATTTATTAGTACAGCATTAATTACATAATAGATCTGCCTGGAGATCAAATCATTCGCGCATATCAGGCCTTCTTCATCAACACCCATCCCGTGCGTCTCCGCCGTGTCACTCCAACAAGCACACTGCCCGCCAACAACGTCCCACCACAAAAGCACTGCAAACCAATGTAATTTCCATTCCCGACGATAGCGCCCGTCAGCGGGTTGCCGATCAGGATGCCTAGCGCGTCACAGAATGTGTTCATCCCTAGCCTTCCGCCCACAGCTCCCAAGTCATCCGTGATACTAACCACAATTGAGGGCTGCAGCGACACAAACGCTCCCGATAACGCACCGTACAGCAGTGACCAGACGATCAGGCTTGCGGCGGTAGAGTGAATGGGTATCCAGCAGAAGCCGAGGATGCCGGCCACGACAGTGCAGATGCTGAGGACGTTGATTGGTTTTGCGGTGTCGGCGATGTAGGCTGAGGGGATGCGTCCTGGAATGTTGCCGCAACAGACGACGGGGAGCATGTAGCATGCTGATTTGGTGGGGAGGCCTGCGGCATCAGCAAATTCGGTGATGAAAAAGAACGATAGATACATCAAGACCAATAAACATGATCCGAGTCGCCCAGCCGTAGCCTAGCATGGGCTGTAGCTCGTGAAAGACGATGGGGTGGATTAGGCCGCCGAGGCTGCTGCGTGATGCGGCAATGCCGATGGCGAAGGCTCGCTTGGTGCTAAAGTATTGAGGGGTGATGGCGACGCTGATAATGAAGATACAACCAGCGCCGATTCCGATACAGCAGCCTTGAGCTAAGAGGAGCTGGTGATACGAGCTGCCCAAAGAAGCCATCATCAGGCCTAAGACTACCACGGAGGAGCCAAAGTAGACAATCGATTTCGCATGACCACGATCGAAGAGAGGACCAGCTGAAATGGTGATGCAAAGTATCATGAGATTGCCATGCAGGCAGAATCGCCATAACAATACAGAATGGCATGTATAAGTGTCGAGCCGTTGAACCGAAGCAACAGCAGTATCACATGTGCCGATGGGCTGACAATGCACGAGAGGCTCCACTCTCCCTACCCTCGGCTGGCAGTATCAGATTGCGTATACTGGAACAGGCAAGACAAATGAAATGTTTCTAGCGTGACGGGCTGTCAGACAAGCCGTAGCGCCTTTATGATGTCGCCTGCGTTTCGGTAAATTTGGTCGGGAGTGAAGCGACGGGCGCTAGAGTCGTTTCCATGACATGTTGATACCGTGTAAGCAGAGGGCAAAGAAATGGTATAAAGCTTGACAAACACTCTAATTGTTTCGTGTCGCTGATACATGAGTTCTTGCGATTACACACATGTTCTATAGCACGAGTGGAATAGAGTCTGGAGTTGCGGCGAGCGATATTAAGCATAGACAAGCATTTGCCAAGTCGGCGACTGGCGTCAAACATTCATACTTTTGCAACTGCCGACTGACCTCACAATTTCGAGATTTGGCAGCTACGCCATTCCGCGAGATCGGCAGTCGAGAGAACCTCCTTTGATCTCGCGTACCCAAGCCCGACTGTTTCACACATCGGAAGTGATGCTCCGCGAAGACCTCCCTTCTGTGCGCGCCGAGAGCGAGCGCGAGGTTCACGTCGAAGCACCCGCAATGGGCGAAGATGAGTCGCATCACAGCAACAACCTGTTTGATGATGTCTTTGGCTCCGCTCCGAATTCTCCAATCCTCAGTGGAGGCCGAGACGATGACTTTGCTGCAGAGCGCATGAATGCGCATGAAGTGTCAGACATACCGCGGCTGAGAAGCAGGCATGTGACGGAAGGATACAGAGAAGGCATTGCTGAGAGCAAGGAAAAATTCATACAGGAAGGCTTTGACGAGGGCTACAGTCTGGGTGCAGAGCTCGGTTTGCAGGCGGGATGGTGTCTTGGTGTATTGGAGGGAGTGTGCAAGGCTTTGGACAAGACGCAAGCAAACGCTGGAAAGCAATCGCAAGCGGATTTGCAGACAGAAGCAAACCCCGATGAGTTGTTCAAGAGAGCACAGGAGGAAATGCAGATGCAAAAGCTGTTTGACCCAGCCTACTTCGGCTCGGATGGCATCTGGCTCTACGATGTGCCAGGCTCAGAGAACGAAACAACATTCAGGCAGGTTGCGATTGCGCATCCTGTCCTCTCCAAGTGGCTATCCACTACACGAGCTACCGCAGACCGTTTTGGCCTTGTCATTGCGTAGAAGGCAGGTAGTTCGCGGAGCAAGCTTACGCAGATACGACGAATAAGAAATGCCCGAAACTATTGTCCAGTGACAATACTGCTCGTTTGACCAATCGCGTTTGCGCAAACAGGGAGGCTGGCATTGTACAATAGAACAATCACTGTGACTTTAACGCACGGACAGGCTGCGTAGGAGAGCTTCGTCACAGTTTATGCCCACTTAACTTACAGACCTTTCACCAACCGCTAATATCACCCTCATCCTACAAAAAAATCTTTTTCAACCACCCAAGAGACAGACTACATGGCTCGCAAACTCCGCAGCGCAGGTGGTACTAGCGCTGATGATAGCAGCAACGCCAGGAAAGACGGCGCCAGTGAGAACGGCAGCAATCCTGCCAGCATCAAGTCTTCGCCACCAACAGCGAAGAAGGTCGCAGCAGAGGACGAGGAGGGCGAGAAGGAAGAGGACGACCGTGTCTCCCTTCCCGCCTCCTCATTTGAGGGGGCCGCCCTTCGTGCCTCTCGCCAAGACAAAGTCGTCGAACCAAGCAGTTCACGCCTGAGCTCCGAGTACGACTCGGAAGACATCATCATCGCTACTCGCCGCCCACCGCACGAGAGCGACAACATGCCCAGTGAGAGCAGGCGTGAGTCCAATGCTGGCTCTTCAGACCTCTCAGATCTCGGCACTACACCTGAGCCGGTGGATCCTGAGCTCGTACGTCTCGCTGGCGAAGGAAGACGCCGCAAACTACAGATGTGCGAATGCGAGAGCTGGTGTACCTGCGAGAGGTACAAAATCTTCTACGGATTCACATCTTACGACGAGGTCATTCTGGATGCTGAGGCCTATAACTCTGCGCCACTCGACGACAAAGCCAAAGCGGGAACCAAGCGAAAGCGTCCCGCGACCGCAGACACAGAATCTCACGACGACAAAGCTGGAATGGCGACCAAGAGATTGCGTACATCACCCACCGGCATGCAAAACGAAGACTACGTGGACGATTTTGGCATCCTCTCACGCAGCAGCTACTCGTCCGGCCGCACAAGTGACGCCAGCAACAGATCGCGCTTTTCAGTCGAGGGAGATGACTCTGACCTCCCCAGCCAGACCCACCTGAGCGAGCGCGTTTTGGCCAACGAGCAATTCGAGGAGAGCTCAATGAGAAGCACACTCAACAACGGCAAGAGCCTCAATGTCTTCGGGGACAGGCGTGATGGGAAAAAGCCATACACAGAGAAGGTCCATTCCTGGGATCGTGGCGAGAAGCCGACGAGACCGCCAACTGGTTGGGTGGGCGGTGGGTGGATTGGAGGCCATGGTTAGGCTGCTGCGCCGCTACGCGAAGTTCGAATATCGAGGATGATGGCGGCAAAGTGAAAGTTTGATAGTGACGATATCTGCAACGCCACGTGGAGATTCAGGGACTGGCTCATGAAATTGACGAAAGGTTTTAGGATGTGAGAGCGAGTGTCAAAAGGCTTTATGCAAAGAGGCCGTTCATTGATCGATTGACGCACGCTATTCCTGCGTTGAACTTTTGCAAAGGTTTGGCGCTGGCCACTGTGTTGTATAAGCACCTTTGAGTAAAGCAATTCCAATGGATCGTCATCCTTGCTCACAACAAGCCAAGATCGCTTTAGTCGCTTCCTAGTTTCCCTTTGCTGCATTGATGGCATCTTCGAACTTCGGTCCCGTGCAGTTGACCCACTCTTGCACCTTTCCATGCTTCTCCTCTCCCAGCGATTAGTCTCGGCCACGATCTTCGGTGCAGCAGCCTATGCAACAAGCCAGGGCCGAGCTATCAACAAGAAGGTGCAGGCGAAGGACATGTTCTCACGGGGGACATGGACGTACATTGAAGGCTTCGCGGTGGGTCTCAAGGACGCGCTGGAGCTCTCCGCCGATATGCTTTTGGCTGCCCGGCAGTCGCAGACCCTCTCCTGTTGGCGGATGATGTCCCAGTACTGATTGATCGTCTGATCCTCAAGGTCAGCTATTGAGGCTACCGGATAGGGTCTCACAGTATTGCAATACCTGTTCGAAAGCATCGTAGATGCCCTATGCGGAAGCGAACTGGTCAGGTAGCGAGATGGGAATGAAGCTCCAGTAATGGAGCATGGTGTCGTAGCAGCCGACGATCCTCTGTTTTGAAGCCAGTCCGCAGAGATGTCTATGTTTGCGTTCCTAGCTGATCTTTTAGTGGCAATGAGTGCTTACGATCAGAGGCGCTACGCCTTCATTGTTGTCTCCGGACACTAACTGGCTGAGGTCTTGTTGCCTGCTCTTTTAGTTGCCGTCGACATACTCTTTAGTCCACTCCTCGGTCATCCCTTGCGGAGCCGAGTCGCAAGCATGAGCAGCCTTTTCGCGGATCTCGTTCAAGTAGTTAAGTACCGCCGCTTACGCAATGTCGCCAGGTTCAAGTGACTGATCATCGTCATATTTGGAAGCAATGTAGCGGTCCATGGAGGTGAAGACTGCAACTCTAATCTCTTCCTCAAACGCAGCGTGGCTGTCCGCCATTGTGGTGGGAGAGAGAACTTTTGTGCGGTGCTAAATTGGAATACCGTGAGAGTTCAAGGATGTGTGGAATCTATCTAGAGCGGCACCTGAGATCGAAAAGTTCGCAAGAATTACGCGTCAAAGTGATCCGCTTCCCCTACTGATCCGCTTCCCCTACATTGACGTTATCACAGGCACCGATAGTTCTGCTAAAGACTTATTAGGCCTGAAGCCGAGGACGTCGGACTTAGATTCAATTCGCGCTTGGCCCGGTGGGTTTGGATATGCTAAGATTGGAGCAAACTACGGACCATCCCTGGTTGCGTAACGGGAGACTCAAGCTGCTGGCTACGATCAAACGCTGTGGTTGTTTGGTGCCAAAGGTGTTATCACCGAAGCAGGCGGTAGCAAGTTCTTTGTCGCCTGGAGAGATACGGAATCCGGAAGGCTTCAGCTGATCACGGCTCCGTTGCAAGACGGCATCATACTACTAGCCGGCATAACGCGCGCTTCGATCCTTGAGCTCGCACAGGCTCAAAGCGGAGAAGGCTGCGACGATTTGGAAGCGATCGAGATTCTTGAACGCCAGTATACGATCACAGACATCTCACGAGCATTCCACGAAGGAAGGCTCGTGGAGGCGTTCGTGTGCGGCACCGCATTCTTTGTCACGCCCGTGAACGTCATCCACCATCGCGGTGAGACGATAGAGTTGCAGCAGGGCTATCATCAAAGTAGATACGCTCGTCAGATGAGGTCTTGGTTGGCCGAAGTGATGTGGGGGAACGATAGGCATGGAGATTCAACACCCACCCAACCTCCGAACGTATTTGGGCACTGGCACCACACACCGCTGAGAGCTTGACCATGGAGTCAATTCCAGTACCGCTTCACTCCCAGATGCCGAAATGGCAGATCAGGCAAGCATCACCAAAGGTCCTCCTGCGCTGTTCAAAACTCATTTCGACGACCCTTAGATGTCCGACATCACATTCAACCTCAAAGATGACAGAATGGTTCTGCTGCACAAAATTGTGCTGTGTCGCGGCTCGGAGTACTCTTCGAACCTTCTGGCAGATTCGCCTCAGGTACGCATCATCCACAGACTGTATAAGCGTTGCTTCATACTGATCATGAACTAGGAGAACGAGTCTGATGAGCTCGGATTCCTCGAAGATGACCCAGAAGCCACGATGGCCGTCCTGCGCCACATCTATGGTCTTCCCTACCCTGCGGATTCTGCTGAGTTCGACGAAACGACTTCTCTCCTACCTCATGCGCTGGTCTGAACAACAACCAGGCCTTCATGGAACTAGTCGCCGATCTTCCCGGACTTGGTGCCGCCGATCTCATCACTAACATCTACAACGGCAAAGATCACGATTCTGATACAGATTACGCCTCGGCGCAAGACGTATCGGAGGGCGAAGACTCAGAGAGCGAAGAGTTTGAGGGACAAGGGTCCAAAAAAAGTAGAGTCGGAGGGTGCCGAACTTGGGGACAAATGACCAGAGAGCCGCACGTACAAGCAGACAGAAAGTGGAGTTGGGAGGTTGCAGGTCGGCACAGGGATTGTTCCGGTCTTAATGAGTCGAGTTGCTTTGACTTTCTAGGAACGATTGCCGTCGGGTCATATTGTTTGTTGGGTGGTGTCCGTTGGCAGAAGGTGATTCAGGACTAGTGATTCCAGAATAATGGACAAGAAAGTCATATCGATTTCGTACAATACTCGCTTGCGCGTTCTTCTCCCCGGGGTATATCCTAAAGTAGTGTCCTCATGTCTCTCACTGAGTAGACAAGTACAATTCAATGCATTTCATGCTTCCCAAATCGCCGCCCTTATCCAAAAGGCCCCTTCCTCACCTCCCCCATCTTCCACCCAGGCACCCTCCCACCCTCCCGGTCCTTCTTACAAACCACGCCCCAAACATTCGGGAACCCCGCCGCAACCGCATTCCCGCCCACGCTCTTCGCGCCCAGAATCGCAAGTTTCTTCTGCTTGTGCGCGATATAAGCTCTCACGAATCCCTGGTCGATCAGCGAGCTCAGCACAGCTTCGACAGCCATATCGTCGGGCGCGAGCAAGCTGTCTTCGGCGCCCATGTTAAAACCGTCGAAATCGGCGTCCGCTTGGGCTTCGTCGTCGTCTGGTGATGGGGCTGGGGTGAGGTGTGTGAAGGCTGCTACGAGGGAATGTAGGTCGAGAGAAGCGGCTTTGTTGGTGCCTGCTTCGGGGGCGACGCCTTGGAGGAGGAATGTCTTGCGGACAAGGGAGCGCCAGACAAGGACTTCGCAGCGGTTTTGCAGTTGGAAGAGGATGCGGTGGTGGAGGAACCAGGCTCCGTGTGGGCTGAAGAGGGAGGTCAAGTGGTGGAATTGAATGAGGTTGCCTGAGCGGATGGCGGCGCAGAGGGGCTGGAATCGCTCTGTGAAGCCATGGGCTTCGGGGCGGGAGAGTAAGGCGTTGCTCGGGAAGCGGCCGAGGATGATGTTGCATGTGATGAGGTAGATCAGGATGAGGCGTCGTTGTTTGGCGCATTGTTCGTGTGCTGGTGATTCGGTATATGCGGCTTGTAATGCAAGCTGAGCACGGTAGAAGTGGTTATGTTGGAAGAGGAAGCGGCCCAGGTAGTAGAGGAACGTAACGCGCTGGCTCTTCGGATATGCAGCCAGTGGAGGCGCATTGCCCGAGATCTGCTCGAAAATCTGCGTCGCATTGCGAGTCTTGCGGCATTGAAATAAAATCTTCAAGCAAAGATTGGCCAAGATATAAATTCCTCGTTTCTTGCCTTCCGGCTTGCCGTCGTTGTCCAGTCCTCCAGGCGATCCAGATCGATCGTTCAAAGCAGTCGTAAACGCAACTCTGATAGTGTTCGCCGCCTTCTCCGGCAGCGTCTCGCGATACCCACCCTCCTCACCAGCACCCTCCATCCTCGACCCAGCCAACAGCTCCGGCTGTCTATCCAACCCAATCGCCAATCGACACACCAACCTCGCATTCGTCACCACCGTCTGCAGCATCAAATTACCCAAGCTCGGATGTCCCAGCGCACTATTCGCCCTTCCCTGCAACTCGCGCAGCAAATTATACGTATCCAAGTACGCGCTCGGATCCGGGCTGACGTCGCGCAGATACCCCAGATACTGCACCATGAAGCGCGTGAAGCTCGTCCAGTTCAAGCCCTGGTCTCCTTCCTGCGCGGCTTTCAGACTCTGCGCGCAGCGCTCTTCCAGCGCGGCTTCCTTCTCTTTGGGGAAAACCCGCCGTAGCTCTTCGATCATTTGCAGGTATATGGTGCCGAAGGGTGGTTCGAGGACCAGCCAATCGGCGAGTTTCGTCTCATTTCGCGCGGCGATCAGGCCGTTGACTTGGTTGAGGAACTGGCCCAGGGTGGGAGTCGCTGGTGTGACCATGTTGGGCGTCCAAGTTTGCGCCGGGGGAGCTACTTGCTCGGACAATTCTTCGAAGTGTTTTTCTTCCACGTCCTCGAGTTCGATCTCCTTTGGAGCTCCTTTTGCTCTGACCAGAATCGTCGTCCAGGTTGCGCAAGCCTCAGCAAAGACGTCTTCCAGCGGGCGGCCGAGCAAGTGTTCTATCTCGCGGTAGACATCCTCTTCGACGCTCGGTAATTCGTGTTCGGTAAGGACAGGCGGGAAGTGGCGATTGAGCTCTTCGATCTGAGCTCGCACGTCGGCAAAGTGTAACGGCGATAAGGCGTGGTGTCTTGTTGTGTTTGAAGCGTGCTGGAGCTCGAGTTGCGGAGTGACGTTCAAGTCGGCGGCAGCGTCGGGTGGACTCCGCGGCCCTGCTGCTGGCGGAAAGCATGTGAAGGTGGCGGACGGTTTGCCGAACGACATTTTAAATGTGATTTACGAAACAACATATGTTCAAGTTGAAATAATTCCTTGATGAGTGATTCAATGCAGTCTGATTGTCCACATCGAGCAAAGTGACTAGCAACTCCATTCTTTGTCCGCCCTCGCAGCACACTACCCTTCAAACGACGGCACCTCGACTATGCAGCGAGGCACACTGCAGCTCAAACAGACAACCGCAGTGGATTTCGCGTAATTTTCAAGTCACTGAATACTTACTCACTGGGACACAGTAATCAATGATAGAAAGTAGTAAACAAAATTCAGATCAAGACGTCTCATTCATATATACCCAAAAAGGCCAAAGTAAAGGAAAAACAAGCAAGTATGATACACCACCACAGTCCAGCCTCGCAGTCTCTTGATGGCCAAAAGAAGTCACGGCAGCGCGCAGACGCATCAAGCATCTTACTGCCGGTACTCTCCGGCCGTCAAGGTATCGACCGCAGGGTTTCTGTAAGATGAGTGGTAACCGCCAGTAAAAGACAGCAGACATTATGCACATCCCCAGGCTCACTTTTAGAGTGCGCGCTCGCTCCCAGAATGGAGCTATCAACATCAAGCAAGAGGCGAGTCCTTGTCTGGCCGCATGCTAATCCTACATCAGCATGGAGTCCCAGACTAGCACGGCCTTCCCGCAGCAATAACAAGGAAAAGTGTTGTGTGGTCCAGCTTGGTTGGTGGAAGCTTTTACGCTCCCGTCGCAAGAAAAGAATCAAATGCTCAGCAAAAGACAACAAAAGCAAGAACTCGCAGCAAATGTCAAATGAATATGAAGTCCGTTTTCCCCTCCATCAGTATCCCCCGGCTCGTGTGATAATCGTTCGAACATGTAAGAAAAGGTAGTTGGGCGGCGCAGTTTCAGCACTCTTGTCTAAAGAGCCTGACCTGGCACAGGCTTGCGAGCCGGCATGTTATCAAGCGTCGGAGCACGTGGACGACCCTGCTGGCCCTGCTGGTTAGGGGTGAGCGGACGGGGGGCGTTGGCACCGGGTGGCGGCGGGGGCATGTTGTGAGCTCCAGCAGGTGGAGGGCCGTTTGGCGAGGGCGGGCCACGGGGCTTGACCGGCATCTTGGACAGACATGTGCGAGGAACAACGCCCTTGGAGCTATGGTCCATCTTGGCACAGAGAGCCTGTAAATGTAAATTAGTATGAATTCAACACAAAAGAATAGAGAAATCAACTCACCCATCCATCATCGTACTCGTGAATCATGCGAACAAGCTGACCGGATTTGAGTTCCAGCTCATCCTCCATGCTAGGCTTGAACTCGAGCTGCACGCGGTGTACGTTGTTAGGTCCACGAGCAGCGATAGGCACAGCAGCAGCAGCAGCAGTGACGACTTGTCCGGACCCTGAAGTCGTAGGTCTTTCGCCACTTTCCACAGAGGTGTTGCCGTCAGAGTGGACGCTGTTCGCCCTGTCTTGGCTTGCACCAGACTTTTCGGAAAGGGCGGCAGCATCGCCGAAGGGGTTCGCCTGGTTCTTCTGCTCTACACTACCGGCGATCAGGTTGGGAAGGAATTGGGTGACGGGGCGAAGGCTGAGACGGGGTGCTGTGGCAGAAGTCTGAGTGCTTGTGCGGCGAAGCCTGTCACCGTCGGTGCTGAAGCGGTTGACCTGGGCGGGTGCTGCACCCATGGCACTCTTTTCATTGCAATTCTCGAGCTCACGCTGGCTCTTTTTACGGCGCCAGCAGAAGAAGATCAGACCAAAGACGAGCGCAAGACCGATGATGATTCCAAATGCCAGACCAGCTTTTGCGCCACCAGTCATTCCAGTCTTCTCGGTCTCGGGCGCGGCGCTGTTGGTAGCGCTGAGGGGAGTGCCAGTAACCATGCTCGATGTGTTGTCGGCGAGCTGAGCGGCCCGAGTCGATGTTACATCACCCGTAACGATGGATGAAGAAGAGACATGGATAGCAGACTCCGTCGAGCTGGCATCTTCCTTGTCAGCAGATGTCATGGCGCGTTGGTTTGCACTTGAGCTGGTAATGGCCGGCTCAGCGGAAGAGACAGAGCTTGTGGCAGCAACCTGCACCACCGGCTGGCGAGAGGGTGTCTGGTCTTGGTTGGCACTACTCGGTGGGCGAGTGTTCTGAATGGGCGCGCCAACGAGGGTCTCCTGCGCGGGAGCCTGCGTCGCCCTGGTCGAAGTGCGCTCGAAACTCTGGGTTGAAAAAAACTGGGGAGGTCCGTCGAAGGTTTGGTCGATGGTGCTGAAGACCTTCTCGACGACAGTCTCTACACCATCGTCGCCGTCGGCCTGGTCCTTCTGTGCTAGCTTCACAGTTGTTTTGTCGCTGTCGGGCGTCTCCTTCGCTGGGAAGCCTTCCGGGACGTGCATGACGATGCGGTCGCCGTTGGTGTTGTGGCCAAAGGCCTGTCTTCGGTGAATGAATTGGTGGACATTGTCGCTGTATCCAGTAGAGCGCTTGCTGGGGGAATCCATATTGAGCGAGTTCTTCTTCAGGCCGTGGAACACGCGACCGTGCGCGTTGTCGTGGTGGCCCATGGCTGTGTGCTGGCGTGTCGAGTGTCGCACTCGGGGCGCTTGGTGGGTGACAAGTGAGGGTAAGTGAGGCTGGAGTGTGTGTTGGTCACAGGCTTGTGAGGAATGCGGGCACAGTGGCTAGACCTGGGTGTGATGCCAGTAGAAAATTGCCTGGAATGCACGCGAAAATCGGGTGTGCGGCTGTCGGATGTGAGGGTGTTGTGGTGAGTAAAGACAGTGAGTGAGCGTCTGCCGTTGGTGAATGAGGGACAACGGAGCCGGCGCTGGGAGAAGGAGAGTGGTGATGATGATAATAATAATAACAATAATATCGGGTCGTAACGAGCGTGAGGTTGGTGGTGTTGTAAGTAAGTGAATGGTATGAGCACGAGGAGGAGCGAACAGGGCCAGGAACACTGCGGGTGCCTGCGCTGGCTGCTAGAGGCGTTTGCCCCAGGCGGGCAGGGTTGGCACGAGTCGTGGGCGATTTGGCACGGTTGGTGTCGAAATGAGGGAGCAATTTCGCTTCAATACGCCAGCGAGATTGGCTTGCGCTAAGCCGCACTATACCCCCCACTATCACCTCTTAGCGCCAATCATCAGGACTAGTCAGGAACAGAGCGGCAAGTGAGAAGAATGATCTGCACCTCTGTCCTCATATCCTTGTCCTCCTTGTCCAATAGCTCAGACCCTGTTACTGGTGCGACCGGGCCATTGCTTCATCTCTTCCGTCCTCTACCAAACATCTATTTATGAAGCCCTTCGATCCCCTGCTTTCCTATACTTGGACCATATATCTATATGTATTGCCATATCAGAGTCAACGGATCTACTTTACTTGATCATTCGAAAGTCCTCATCTCCGACATGGAGGTCGACTGAAACAACGTCCATGTTCGACCCAGCGACAGCAGCATCGCCCACGTTACCAACTGTCGTGAGACAAGCCGTTGAAGCGGATCGCAAAGAACAATCTCACGCTTCCATCGTCGTCACACACGTGTGGCCATGGAGCCTCTTTGCCGTGCAAGAAAAACAATAGCATATCGCCGTGGCTTTTAAAGCTCCCTCCTGTGAGTGAACAAGCCTCATTCAGTGCACATCCATGATACAGCGCCCCTCTGCCGATTAAGCAATGCACACGAGTAATATGGCCGCACGCGACATCACGCAGAGAGCCAAGCTGCGCATGATTCGTCTCAGGCCCGGCGTTGTGGTCCAAGTCCGGTACATGTACCGCCGATCCTTCTGTTAAGCTCCCTCCGAGCGACATATCGGTGTATCGTCCGGTCTAGCGGGAGTGCTCTGTTCAACTTCATCTGCTGGACTGTGAAGACTATATCGGTACCCAACTGCTGGTAATACATGCATTTCATCTAATCGTCATCATCGGTCACACTCTCCATTCACGTCGAGAGCGAAGCGACACTGATACCCTTCCACGCTGTTGTTGTCCTGTCCCCTCTAGCAGACTCGGGACTCCTGGCCGCATGACAACATCGATGACCTTTTTCGTCCCTCTCTAATATGGGTTTCTGACTTCTCACGATGTTGATATACACTTCATCAACGCCACCCACCAGCCCCTCAGCATTGAATATGCCCGAAATCATTCCCAGTCGCCACCCACCACGAATCGTCGACGTGCTGTTCTTGCATCAGCAACAATTTGATTTTCATCAATAGACAGGAAACAAGAAAAAAAATCTCCAAGAACTCACCCTACTGTGGCATATGGTAGCCACATCAAACGTCCAGACGATGTACTTTCCTTGCGCCTCGTGTCTACATGTGTCTTTTCCATACGTGGCGCAGACGCCCTTGTTTTTGAGGCTGGTTTTCAGGCGCTTGCACAAATCGTCTGTGAAGCCGCCTTCCCTGTTGCCGTAGCCTGAAATGGTGTAGGTGAAGGTTGCTCCCCATTGCGATCTAGAGCATGGGATTCCAGGGTCGGCTGCGCGCGTGAGGACCGCGAGGCTGGTGAGAACGGGGATGGCTGAGAGGCGCATGATGAAGGGCTGATTGATTGATGAGGAGGCGTATAGGGTGGAGACCTGGGAATGTGAGATAGTTGCAAGAGCAGACATCTATGGCTGTTTATGGAAGACGGGCTTTGCGGCCCTCGCTGTTGCCGTGGTGGGGTTGATTCGATGAAGGCGTGCATGGCCACCTTCCGGAATGCTGTGTGCTATACAGCCAAGAGCTGGTTTAGCATGGCCCACGAATCAGTGAGACCAACCCGTGTAACACAACAGCATACTCTATGAGCTGACTGTTCCCAATCTTTACAAAGAATGGACGAGATAGGTCAATTTTTGTCGATCGGACTGAAATCAAGTCAATGCAGTCGGTCGCTCTCAAACTGTCCTCATGGTCGACCATTTTCTACAAGCAGTTCTTTGTCGTGGATCAATGGCATAGGACAGGAACCACTCGCTCGTGCGATCCAGCATAAATGCCTCGGCCTTGTATATTTTACGCTACAGAAGACGTGACACTCATTGGCAGTGGGACGTTCCTGCTGATCTTTGGTGATCATCGGTTGAGTTGACTTTGATTTCTGCAGTGGCGCAGATGGCACTTGGATTGTTGTAAGTTTTTGCACAGTCGCCTCTGTGCCTTCGCGGCCGATCAATATCAACCCCTCAATACTTTTGGTACCATCGTATAATCGTCTTCCCACCCCAGCAGCGTATGCCACGCGATGCAAAGCCAATCTGACACATTTATTGCAACGGAAAGTGTAGACTCTCAACTCCAACCCCAACCCTAATTACAAGCCCGGCTTTGAGGTCTATCACATGCACACAGTGCACCAAACGCGTAGATGTACATACTCGCTGAAAGTTCCATATACATCATCGGTGTTGATTGAACCGTAGCTCATTCAGATAAACAAGCCGGTTCAGACCAATCCGAGGCGCAACCTTGCACATGGACATGGACATTGTTACAGCGCATCATATGACCATCAGGCCACCGCAACCCTGCCATGAAGCCTACAAGGATATATGACATTACAAGCGCTTTGGCACTATAGCCTGTCCGCCTGCCCAGCCAACAGATAAGCATTATTAATGGCAACCCATGCTGTTGTCTAAACACCATCCCAGCAAGCACCAGAAAACGGCACTTCACTATGCCTTATGCATGGCATAATATCGCCCCGCGCTCGGGAAGTCCCGATAAGGTTTAACTCTAACGCGCTGCGCGTCTTCCTGCCACGCGACTTCAATGAACCCTGAAGCAGCAGATGTACTATGAACAACACCACACAATTGGTGCATGCGAGCTTCATTTGGAAGCGATCGCTGTCCTTCACTGTGCTTACGTCATGTGCCAGCATGGCAAAACGGAAAGCTTCGTCGCCTTCTTCTCAAAACAGCCCGGATGAGAGCAGAGTTGGGGGGCTACCACGACGAAACGTCCGGCAGAAGTTATTACACTCGTTTGCACCCACGGCATCGCCTTTCGGAACGCCATCTCGCACTGTGGATTTTGTGTTTATACCAAGAGGCGAGCAACCTTCTCAGGATGAGCTATCTATTCCTACTGAGGACGTTCAGAAGCCTTATTTCGACAGGCCATTGATCACTCGTGGCAAGCGTTCGCGAACCCAGAACTCACAACAGCGTACACTCAAGGACCTCTGGGGCTTGGCACGACCTTCTGAAAAGAACTCGTCACATGCTCTGCCTCTACGATTGGATGGGACTGTCGATTTCTCTATCGATACGCCAGAGCCTCCTGCCCTGCCCGCACCACAAAGCCTTACATCAGCAACTGCTGGCGCAAGTGAGGAAAGCAGCGAGGACGTCAGCCGTAGCTCAAGTCGGAGGCCACAGAGGTCAACGTTGAGACAATCTTACGTCGAGGGGACGGTCGACGATGACGACATTGTGTACGAGAAGAGCTCAAGTAGCAGAAGGAGTGGACGTGTTGCAAAGGCGCCTACACACGAATCTGACTTCGAGGATGAGGCTTCAGAGCACGAGTCGAAGATCGAATCTGAGGAAGATTCTCATGTGAAAGAGAGCGAGTCTGAGAGTGCTGAGAGTATGGACGAAGGATACGACAGCGGAGTGAAGCTCAAAGGTAGGAAAATAACCAAGACCAACGGGACGGTCAAGTCTACGACGTCTACAATACAGGGCACGAGTAAGACTGGAAAGCGAACTGGCAAGACCACAGCGACTGAGATGGGCAAGCTTCTTAGAAGGGAATCGGGTGAGCCCAAAGGGTTAGACACCAGTTTACCTCCACTCTCTTCGATTCGCGACATCTTCCAGGACATTACAGCTAAGGCTCTGGACATGGGCTTGAGAGATGTTCTTCAGAAACCCAACAGGCAGCCTTTACGCGTTGCGACAATGTGCTCGGGCACCGAGAGCCCTCTGCTCGCATTGGAGATGGTCCAAGACGCATTGAAGTCGCTGGGCGAGCCAGAGATGCAAGTGGACCACTTGTTCTCTGCCGAGATCGTGCCTTACAAGCAAGCTTACATCGAGCGCAACTTTCACCCTAAGATCATATTTCGCGACATCACGGAGATAACGGATGCCATACACGATGCAATCCCAACTGCCACCACTGTGTATGGCTCCAAGGTTCCTATACCCGGCTATGTTCACATCCTAATTGCAGGTACATCATGTGTGGACTTCTCAAGACTCAACAAACATCAGAGGAACCTGGACGAAGAAGCCGGTGGTGAGTCGAGCAAAACCTGGTATGGAGTCTTGTCATATGTCAAAGCTTTTCGTCCGGCCATCGTGATCTTGGAGAATGTCAAGAGTGCTCCATACGATCTTATGACGGAGTGTTACCGCAAAATTGGCTATGAGGTTGGCGGTGTTCTCCTTGATAGCAAGAACTACTATCTACCACAGACAAGACAGCGTGGATATCTTGTCTGTTTCGACAAGTCGAAAGCGACAACGGACGGTATAGACGGAGCTGGCAAGGCATGGAAAGAAGCAATGTCAAAATTTCGCCGATCCGCAAGCAGTTCGGTCGCCGAGTTCATGCTGCCGAACGACAAGATTCGCGCGCAACAAATCAGCCTGGACGATAACAGCAAAGAGTATGACTGGGCGGCGTGTGAGATCCGACACATTCAGTATCGCCAAGAGAAGCGCTTGGGAAATGCCAGGCCGCTCACTTTCTGGTCAGAAAGTGGTACCATGAACGTACCTGAGAATGGCTTCATCTCGTGGTACCGCAAACAGCCAGAGCGCGTTCGCGATTACATGGACATTTCATTCTTACGCAAAGCGCCAGACTTCGATGTCAGATACAAGACTCGCATCTGGGACGTTTCTCAGAACGTCGACATGTTCGGCGATGGCGCGCATTTCGGCATCGCGCCTTGCATCACTCCATCCGGCTTATTCTTTGCTTCGGACGCTGGCAGGGCACTAGCTCCTGAAGAAGAACTTTCTCTTCAAGGCTTGCCTTTGAACAAGATGTCGTTCACTACAGAGACGGCTTCTGAAGTTCAAGACTTAGCTGGGAATGCAATGACGACAACTGCTGTTGGCTGTGCTATTCTGGCTGCTGTGATATGGGGACAGCCCGTGCTTGGTAACGATGGAGCAGCACCTGTTGAAGATATCACTATGGCGTCGGCATCCCAGCCGAAGCTCACGGACGTTGCTACCACACCAATCGTCTCTGATGAACACACGGTAGCAGACCTCAATTTATCTAATCTGCTCGATCAAGCCTCAAGATCAGCTAGACGCTGTCTATGCGAAGGCTCGGCTGATATCGCTCGGAAGGCTATTCAGCAATGTGTCGACTGCCAGCACACAACATGTACAAGATGTGGAGGTAACCCAGCGCACAACTACCGAATCGTGAAAGACGTCCTGCGCATGAGTCCCGTTGAGTTCGAGGAGCACCTGCGGTCGCGATTGCCGCAAAGTCTGACATTCGGTGATGAGTTCTTGAGCGGGTGGCCCAATGTCTCCGACGAGCATGGGTATTTATCAGTGGCATTGGCGGCAGCCCGGAGCACATTCACGTTCTCACGCGTCCAGAGGACGCATGTGTGGACGGTTGTGTATAGAGCGCCCACGGCCAGGCTCGAGCTGAGGCTCGATGAGCAACAGGCATCATGGCAGCTCTTCGCATTGCCCAGTAAGACGCTGCCTGTGGACGATAAGCTGAGAAAGCTTTTGGAGCCTCCGATTGCCACGGCTAAGTGCGATACGTCTCTGCTTGATGGTACGTGGCTGTGGCGGCTCTCGCCATCTTGCAATACATCACTGGTACGCATCGAAGGTGTCGGCCAGCGAATCGCTTCGTGGCTAGCCAGGCTTGAGTTACCCAAGTACCATGACCAGCAAGTGTGGAGCCGCATGCAGGTGACTGTGCCGCCCAAGGTCACTGAGAACCTTAGATACGATATCAATGGTGAGTACGAAGCGTTGCCATTATGTGGTACTGCTGGTGACAGTCTATACAAGAAGATTGGCGCTACAGACGGCGAGGAGATTTACCTGCTTCGGAATCCTACGCGGACAGGTGACCCTAAGCTTGATCCATTCGTTTTCACCACTGAGAAGGAACGTCTCGACTTTGGTATTCAACGACCAGTCATCGCCTCACTCAATCCAGAATGGGCGCCCTGCAACAATGGCGAAGCTTTCGAATCAGCGACATTGACACCTAGCGGGGATTGGCAACACCTGAACTCACGACTCCAAGAAGTTGACCTGCGAGCCGTCATACATAGACCCTTGTCACTCGGCCGCCCGCAGCTGGATTGTCAGTATGCTGAACTTATCCTTCGCTGCGACTTTTCCAGCCCGAACATTGACATCCAGGATTTCGGAGAAATTGACTCGAAAGACGATCGCTTTTTCGCCCAGAAAGCCCACATCTTGGAGACAATGAGGAGGCAACTTCCGCCTACTGAATGGCGACAATTGTCCTTGTCTCATTCAAGCTGCGACTCTTGTGCGCCCCAAAGGCCGGGTTTGCGCTGGATGCTCACCGGCGCCCAAGTGATCAAGCCATATGAGGATCCAGCAAGCGCTGTTACGTACGAGCGGTCCATCAAGAGTCGCCCTGAGCCTATGTTGTTCCAGATCAGCCGTTCTGATGCGCAGACTTCCACTCTGCAATTCGGTGTCAACCTGGCTACTCTGGCTCACCGGGCAGTCTCACGCCTACCCACGAACTCTGGTAGCAAGCTCACGTGGAAACTAGAGCAGAATCTGGCTGCGGGCGACCTCCGATTGGACCCCTTTGTACTGAGAGCCACCGCTGGTAGTGCTGCTCCCGAAGACATCGGTATGAGCTGTAAGCTGTTCCCCAAACAAGCGCTGGTATTGCACTGGATGCAGCAGCAGGAGCTGGGACAGCCATTCACGGTAGAAGAATCCGAAGAGACAATTGTGCCTGCTTTGGGCTGGCGTGCTGAGGTGCGTGCGGAGATTGATATCTCTGTGCGTGGCGGCATCTGTGCAGATCATCCTGGGTTCGGCAAGACCATCACAAGCCTGGCATTGATACACTCGCAATTGACGTCAGGAAGCGATATTGTCGCAGATATAAGCACCCGTCAAACGTCCGACAACATCCGCGGACTGATACCGACCAAAGCTACCCTCATCGTGGCTCCTCACACATTGATCGGACAATGGGCATCGGAGATCAAGGACAAACTTGGCTACACGCAGGGCGTTGTGATCGTGAGCGGCCCGAAAGATCTCGACAAATTCAGCATCACAGATTTCATAAATGCCAACATTATCCTGGTGAACCGTACAGTCCTGGGCCATGTGGACTACGCCGAGAGATTGGCCAGCTTCGCGGCGATGCCAGGACCTGCCACTAACTCTGGCAGAGCATTCTCACAGTGGCTGACTCATGCTTGCAAAGCGATACCTGAGCATCTCCGTATATTGCAGAACGATGGTCTTGAAGCTTTCCGGAACTACGTCAAGAGTCGTTACGCTGAGCTTGTTGGAAGCGAAGACTTCCGCGCTATCGTTCCGTCTCGCAGGCTCGTGGGCAAGGATTACCTGGAGTCAAGAGGGAAAGCCACAAAGGCTGCAAAACCTGCTTTGAAGGCTGTGCCTACAGGAAGCGTTGGCAGGCCTCTGTTCGAACAATTCTACTTCAACCGCATTATCATCGATGAATTCCATCAGTACACTCCTCGTGAGTATGCATCGCTCAAGACCCTCAAGGCTGACAAGCGCTGGGGTTTGAGCGGAACACCCGCTCTAACAGACTTCTACGACATTGCACAGATCGCCGACTTGCTGGGTATTCCTCTGCGTATTGGCAGTGACTCCACACGAACCATGGCAGAGCGCAACGTGCGAGCTCTTCGCAAGGAGATGACCGATTTCGAACGCTTTGACGCGATGCGCGAGGTGCCTTCCGATTGTATGCATGCCCGAATCCATGAGACTGCGCAGTCCTTCCTGGACACCTTCGTACGCCAGAATGTCATGGACCTTGACGAGATGACTTATGACGACCACCTAGTCCCTGTGACACTGGATGTTGATCATCAGGCGGCCTACACAGAGCTCTCTCAGCAACTGGCTTCGCAGGAGATGAATATTCGCAAGGCCAAGAAGTCCAAGACGACGATTCGTGACAAGCGCTTCACGGCTGCAATTGCAGATGTGGACACCGCCGAAGAGGCCTTGTCAAGAGACGCCGCTTTCTTCGAGCGAAGTGGCGATCTGCGGAAAGGTTTAGACCATATGATCAAGGCTCGACAAGCCGAGTTCGGGTCGATGCTGAAAGACCTCACTGCTGCTTGTTATGCGGCGCAGCATGACGTGAAGGAGCATAATCGGCCTCTCCAACAGATGGCAGACACGTTGCTCAAAGGGCAGACACTCGGCGACAAGGAGACGATCGACCATATTTCGAGGATCCTGCGCTGGACTGCCAACCCGAATGCCGTTGCACTCAAGAACTCTAAGTTGAAAAAGAACACATCAGACAGCGATGACGAGGCCGAAAAGTCGAAAGAGGGCAAAGAGATTTCCAAGGCTCGCGAACTCACAGCGAAGGTCAACGCGCTTGCC
Source organism: Cladosporium cucumerinum (assembly GCA_023634325.1). Lineage (NCBI taxonomy): Eukaryota > Fungi > Ascomycota > Dothideomycetes > Cladosporiales > Cladosporiaceae > Cladosporium > Cladosporium cucumerinum. The sequence goes on along the minus strand of JALDQA010000012.1, from coordinate 674,618 downwards.
AAAGGTCTCTTGACCACCGTGCGATCTGAGCGTTACATCGAAAATGTGCAGAAAATCCTCGACTCTTCCGCCCCGACAATTTGCGACAGTGAGAATTGCTGCCACGACGGCAAGCTTGGGCAGAAAGTCGCTGTCTCGGCCTTGTGCGGTCACCGAGTTTGTCAGCAGTGCCATGAGAACGCGAGAGAGCAGCATCGTACTCAATGCGCTGCTCTGGGATGTAGTGCATCTCAGCAAGACCATCACCTGCTGTGGTCGCACAAGCTCAAGAAGTCCAGCGATGCAAGCTCTCACGGCGCTAAACTTGAAGCTGCTGTCCAACTCCTCCAGAAGATACAAGGCAAAGGCGAGAAAGCAATCCTGTTCGTTCAATTCTCAGAACAAGTCCAGCAAGCAGCAATCGCCCTGAAGGAAAAATCCATCGCCGCCACAATTGTCGGCAAAGACACCGCTGGCGCACAAATCGCATCGTTCCGTCAAAACAAGAACACCGTGCTGGTGCTCAATGCCTCGGACGAAACCGCAGCTGGTTCAAACATTCAAGCCGCAAACCATGTGATCTTCCTCTCGCCATTGCTCCGGGACAAGCAATATAGCTATGACTCGACAATGGCCCAGACAATCGGCCGCGTTCGTCGCCACGGCCAAACCCGCCCAATCCACGTGTACCGCATCTGCGCCCTGCAAACCATCGACGTCGACATCTTAGAGCACCGTGAGCACCGCACGAATGCTCTAACCGAGCCTGGCGCACCGGCGGTTAAGCCTCCGATCGCGGCTGTCGAGCTCGAACAGCACGACCCGCCGACAAAAGAGCGCTTGCAGCTCGTGAAGGAGAATGGGAGCTACAGCCTACGCCCCAAATCTTGGCTTTACAAGTGCGGCGTGGGCAACGACGAGGAAGAAATGGCGAAACAGCAAAGCTGGGGCAGAGTTGCAGGATGGGAGGATTTTAGCTCACAAGTGAAGTTTAGTAGGGCGTTTGCTGGGGATGAGTAGCGAGCATTGACACGGTTGGCTAGTGATGGTGGAGAGACTTAGAAACGATGCACAGAAGGAAAGATGTGTACATAGTGGACGAGCAAAGGCAAGGCACAGAAGCATAGATACCCCGGGACAGCGGGCCCACCGTTGTTTATAAACAGATCGCAAATGTCAGTTTTATGTCAAGAACATCACAAATGAAGTAGTCAGCGATAGAAGTCGGTCAGATCATGAAGAGACATTTCATTGATTGAGTTGCTATGTAGAGGCACTGCAGTCTCAGACTGACAATCACCGCTTTTACTCGTCGCTTGTTATGCATTGTTGTGAATTGGTACTGAGCCATACCATCTTTGCACGCCCAAAGTCAAGCGTATCGCAGCTTTCTCCTTGCATTGCCCTGCAATGCCTGAGGCGCATGTTTTCACCACGTTTCCTAACGCATGAGTGTGCGGCGCACGACCCTCTTGCGTCTACCGCCCGCATTGTCAGGCCCACCAAGGGTACCAGGACGAGCCATGCGCTTCATTCCAGCATCGCAGCTATTATCATACCAGCCAAGGGCCATATCGTCCATGAAGAACATGACCGGCTTGTTGTTGACGAATGCCTGGATCTGAATGCCGCTCAAGCCGCGGAAGTTGTCAGGGAAGTCCATATGCTGAAGCGGGCAGTGGTTGAAGTTCGGGCAGGGCGGCACCTCGATGTGGGTGTTGTAAGTCTCTACATCGTCGCCGGCATCGGCATCCCAAGTCGAGCCAGTGACGTTGAAGACACAGTTGTCAGGGCCATTATTGTCGCAGCCGAGCCAGGCATCGTAGGCGTTGAACCAGAAAGCAGGCAAGCCGTTGTAGGGACCGTCGGTGATGTCGCCAGGCTCGGTGCGAGGGACGATAGCAGACATGCCTGGTTGGTGCCAAGCGGTATCGTTTTTTCCATTACCAGCTCCGGACGCCAAGAAGACAGCGAGTTGGTCGCCCGAGTGGGGTACGAAAGGTGTCTTGTGATTTGGTGCGTGAACATATCCGTTGCTAAAGGTAAGATGGTGGTACGGACTGAAGATCGGAGGAGATTGTGTGACGTCTCCGTTTCCTGAGAAGCTGGGCAGATCATCGAAGTCAAGGACAAAATCTCCATGCTCGCCGCATGCGGTCGGTGACACGGAAGCGGATGCGGATTTCTTGGTGGCTGTGGAGGTCTTGCTGACAGACTCTAAGGACGTGCTTACTGTCACGGATCCGGGAGACGAGCTCAAGGATGAGGTCCCGTCCTGGCTGTTCGTGGAGATGGTGTTGCTTGAGTCCGAGCTAGTTGAGGCGGCCACTGGATCGTTGGATGACGAGAGCGAAGTCGAGGACGAGGTTGAATCTTGGTCGTCTACCACACTAGTGCCGCTGGAGGAGGGTGCCTGAGAGATAGGCGTGATGGAGCTGACGCTGGGTGAGGTGGCTGTAGGTGGACCGTTGGCAAGTGAGCTTCCGATGGAAGACAAGGCCTCTGTGCTGGGCGTGGCGGAACTCAAACTAGTGCTGGAGCCGCTGGCGGCGGTGATTGTGATATCGGCGACGCCCACAGAGCTTGCAGTGGGAGAAGCTGAGATCGAAGGAGGCAGCGCACTAAGCGCAGAGGAGATTGTGCTCGAAGCTGGGCGTGGAGTCTCTGCGCCATAACCTGCAATAGAGGTCGAATTGCCCATAGCGATGGTAGAAGTCTCCTGAGGCGAGAGTGTCGATGTGGCAGCCGTTCCAGTGGTACTAGAAGAAGGTGCGGCAGAGCTGCCAGTACTATCGACTGGCAATGATGAATTGCCCACACTGGTAGTCGCAGCGGCAATAGCTGAAGTGTTGTTGGATACAGCTGAGGTAGTGTCGGCAGGATTACCAGTCATACCCTGAGTTTCGCTGCTCTGCGGCAGCGGTGACGTTCCGATGGACGTAGGAACAGAGCCACTGGGTACGGTACCAGCGCCCGAGGCGGGCGAGATCCCGTCAGTGCCTGGACTCATAGTTGGAAACGCTGAAGAGTCCCCGTCGCTGGTAATGGTCGAGCTCGAAGCGGGGAAAGCACTGTCTGTGCTAGTCTTCGAAGCGGATGAAGAGGCGATATGCGTCGACGTACGGGCTGCCGCGTGAGTGGTGCTGTTAGACCTCGGAAACTCCGTACGGATGAGAGTAGTCGTGATGACCCTGGTGCTCGTGGAGTATGTGTGGCCGCCGGAAGAGGCCCAGAAGAAAGAGATTGTGGCAGTGGTCGGAGTGCTTTTCACTACCGGAGTGATGATAGTGGCTGCAGTAGGCTCTTGCAAGTCGGTCAAGTTCCATCCCGAGCTACCGATTCCGCTGAAAGATGTCCTTGTCAGAGTGGCGAAGTTAGACACCGTATTGGTTCGCGTGATATGAACGGTGGATGTCAGATCAGGGCCGACAATGCTGGTTGATGTAGAGACAACTGCAGGTGTGACGGTAGTCGTGTGTGTCTGTGTAGTCTGTGAAGTCGTCGAAATCGTCTTCAGTGGGGAGGATGCCTCGCTGGGTGTGACGAATATGGTCGTCGTCTCTGTGGTGAGCGATGCACCGCTCGAGGGCGACACACCATTGACCCAGCTGGTCGTACCAGAGACAACAGAGAAGACGAACGGCAGAGTGCTTGAGGTGGTTTCGGAGTTTTCGGAGGTACCGGAGGGATTGACCCAAATGACAGTGATCGTCTTCGTGCTGTAGAGCGTCGAAGTGCTAGTCGACGTGTGAATGACGGTAGGTGGAAGGCCAGTAGAGGTGCAAGCCGACGGCGGAACGAAGATCGACTCAGTGTGAGTGAAGGTGACCGGAACCGGGACAGTGAGGGTGGAGACGACAGTGGTAGGGCTGCACTGGGCAGAAGCTCTAGTAACGCCGAGTAAGTGAGTGACCACGTTGTACAGTGATCCAAATACGATCAGAAACGTGATAAGCAAAACGATGAAATGACGGGCAGATGGTGTTTGGTCGCCGGCCTCTGATGCCCAGGAAACATCGGCGGCAGCCTCCGGAGCCAGGTTTACACGCAAAGACGCATTCAAGTTGCGAAGGAAGTCCCACGATGCAAACTTCTGGAAGAACGCCCGAAAGCTCAAGTCTTCTCTCTTCTGTTCTTCGGATGATTTGGGTGTGTCGAGAGCCGTGGCTGAGTCTTTCCGCCGTTCCCGTTCCTCTTTGCTCAAGACCTTTCCTGGTTGGGCAAGGCTGCCGAGTGATGATCGCTTGCGATGAGATTCCTTGTTTTTCTTGGAAGAGCCAAACCAGCTGGTGGAAGTTGTGATAGCAGATGGGAGAGGAGATCTGTCGGGATTGGGTTCCTTAAGGTTGCTGGTTGGAGGGTATGACATCTTGTTGTAATCTGATGACAGCGAACGCTTGATACTTTGCTGAATGCGGCGTAGGATTGCACGGCGTCGTGGAGGGCGTGAAGGCGCCGGCATCGTGTTGGGTCTCGTAAAGGCGTCCGGCATTTTGGTAGATGGCTCCTTCGTTGTTTGATGTGACCAAGAGAGGGAAAGAGGAGAGGGTGTATACAAGACAAATCACAGAAGGAAGAAGGAAGAAGGAACATGTATACGTACGGGTCGATGGCAGCAGTGTCGTTGACAGACACGTTGCCGTACGGCGGCACACTGCCGGGATCCGTCAAGGCTGAGGCAATGCCAAACGGCGTCGCGGTCAGAGCGGCGACGAGATTCTTGAGCTTCATGTCGTGAGCTAGCGGAATTGTGTCGAGTGGTTATCGAGAAGGGTGAGGAGTGACTGAGGGTGAATGGTTGGCGGAGGGATTAAAAGAGAGTGAGGAAATGAGTGACGAGGTTGAGGTTGCAGTGAGGAAACGAGGAGTCGTGATCGAGACGACAGCGTGTAGAAGTCGCGCCTTGACGCCAAGCCTCAGAAGGTCAAAGTCAGGGAAGGAGCGACTCTTGGGGTGTGGCGAAGCTTTGCTACGGTGGGCGATACGTAGATGTGAGTGACACAATGTTCGACAGAGTCGATAGGAAGATGGGATTAGTACAGCTGTTTGTTAGAATCACACATGTGACCATAGAGTAAACGAGCGGGATGCTGTAAGATTGCAGTGCTACAACTTGTGACACGGGTCGCGGCGTGCAAACGAAATCGTCGGAGCGAGATTTGTGACCTGAGAGCATGCGTGAGAACATGGCAGCTACCACTCCAGACTGCACGTATCCGTCTGGTATGTTCTTCAGCTCTTCAATTGGATACCCACGGCGAGGTCGCGCAATACCGGGGCGTTTGAGGTCTCTTTAGCTACTTCGGCTGCGACTCAGCGATGAGACGCCAACGAGGAAGCAAAGACCTACCTACACCAGAGGTCGAACGCTCCAAATGCTACAATACAAGCGTGCTTCTCCTGAGACGTTCTGTGACATGCATCGAAACAGTGAGAGCGAGCGCGTTGTACACGTGAATTCAAGCATTGCATGGTGTTGGGAGCGCACGAGCGGTCTGGAAGACATCTTGCAAGATCTAACTGATCTAACGGATGCCGTGTAACAGACGCGATCCGTGTCTTGGGATGCTCTGTCGTGGGTATGGGAACACAATCTTAGGGGCATGTGCGAGTCTGGCCCAGGTCACGTGTGTTTGTGTGTGTGTGTGTGTCACAGGTCCAGAGCGAGTTTGTGCTACTTCGAGACATGGCGTTGGTGAGATGTACTTCTCTGGCAGTACAATTCTTGGAATAGCAGGCAGGACATGCTGCGTTTGTCAGCGTAAGAACATCTGGCATGCGAGGACAAACAATTGACTGGGTTCACCACTGTATACGCAATACTAGCTAGCGTAACACAGACAGGTCATCTGCTTGTCTTCCAAGGGGGCCTTGAGACACTCTGGAAGCTGACCCGTGACAGCAATACTCTTCAATGATGCCCGTGAAGCACATGCGCATTAGTGTTCTTGAAGAGATGTTTATAACAACATGTAGACAGGCTCTTGCTGTTGCGTTTCTACCTACCACTTCAAGTCACACAAGCAGATCTCGCAACCGCTGCTGCACGCACCCGCAAACTCGTCGAACACCGGACCGTAAGGCGAAGGAGCACAGCACTGAGAATATACGAGAACAAGGTACGTTGTTGTTCGAAAAGGCATGGATACACTCAACAAGACCATCGCTGAAGACTGCTGAAGTCGGCCTCTTCACCTCATCCCGGGCGATCGGCACGCCATCACAGGCTCAAGTCAGTGCATCAAGCATCTTGACGAACCTTGGTTCGCTGCGCGATGACCACTTTGCTACCACTGACACGAGCATAGCCACGACGGGGGTGCAGCTATATCATCACTACGTACCTCCAAGACACGTGCCGAGGGTATCCGCCTATCGACTCATACCATTACCATTACCACACCGCCACCGCCGATAACCACCGCTCAAGCCCCCCTCTCCACCACCGCGCCCCATACCAACTGCGCCGGTCTCGCCCCGCCATTGCGAAAGCAGCCCCACTTCACAACGCCAGCCAGTTCATGCCTGCGCGAGCGGACGCCGGTACCAGCATCATGAATGTCCATGCCCACGGGCCGTCGCCGAAGCAGCAGCAGCAGCAGCACTACCACCATCACCACCACCAGCATCCTTCCTTCAACCACCAGCGCCAACCAAGCGACAATCCTCCCACCAACGGCATCGCACATATGCAGTCTCCCGGCGGCAACGGCGCTCTGCCAATGCCTGTCAACCAACGACCTCCATCCTACCAAATGACGCAAGCAGACATGGGCTTGCTAGAAGCAGCGCGCAGTCCGCCGAGGAACAAGAATGAGTCGTCTGAAACAGGCACTGCAAGCGGCGGAGGCAAGAAGGGACGCAACGGACTGAGCAAGCGAGCAGACACATCCCACGTACCATGCAAGTTCTACCTGCAGGGCCAATGTCAGGCTGGACGCATGTGTCCCTTCTCGCATGATTTGGAATCGACGACCCGCCCGGCGCCGTGCAAGTACTTCGCAAAAGGACATTGCAAGTTTGGAACGAAATGCGCGCTGTTGCACATCACGCCAGACGGCATTGTTATGAACAACAAGCGGTACTCGCAGCCACCCCAGTATGTGCCTCCGCCAGGCGCCTATGGACAGCCTCCGCCTGGCCTACTCTCGATGCAAGCTTTGGAGCAGAGGCCGAACGGCGAGGTGCAAGAAGACATGCTGCATTCGCATTATCACTACAAGAACATCTACGACGTACCGCAGTTCGACTACACAACTGCATCGCCCAAGGTAGGCTCGTCACCACAGACCAACGATCGACTTGCATTCGGCTCTTCGCCTCACCAAAAAGGATTGAGCGTTCTAGATGCGCCGCTGCCGAACTCTTTTGACAGCAATGGTGTATCTATGGCTCAGCGAGGCGGGCCCATGGCTGCTTCGGTGCCGTCCAGATTTGGCTTCGAGTCGCCGCCATCCTCATTACCTCGTAAGGCTTTTGGCAATTCGGCACTGCAGGACCTTCACCACTCTGCTTTCGGTGGCCGCGGCAACCTTGATAGCGTGTTGGCTGGCTCCTCGCCACCATCTGGCGGAGACGAGCCACTTTCGTTCCCGAAACGACCTCTGCACTCAACCAGTCTCCGGACGAGCCGACCTATGTTCTCTTCTAGTGTCGGAACAGGTTTGCCTACGAAAGCATTCGAGTACTCGGACGACGAGGATGATGGAGAAACCGACACAGATCGCGAAGAGGACCTACTTCCTGCTTCCCTTCACGACTTAATCCCAGGATCACGATCCCGCCGTGAATCTCGCCAAGCCGAGAACCCGGCTTCCTTCCTCGCAGCTCAGAGGCGCACTTTGTCAAACACGGCAACACCAGGAGACAGCAAGAGTGGAAGTCCCTCGTTCTCATCGTCGCCATCACGCTACACCAGCATGTTCGCGCCCCAGCGCAACAACAGCTCGGACTTTGTTGGCTCTCCTCTGCGCAACTCTGGATTCGGCGCTCTTCCAGGCCCAGCGCAATCACAGCGTCCTTCGCTTGTGGGCGAGCACACACTGAGCCCAGGTCTCAGCAGCCCGCCTCGACAGGCAAGCATGAGCATGCTCACGCAAGAACTGCAACGCACGAACCTCAACGCTGCACGCGCGGCTTCATCGTCATCGATTCCTACCATTGGAAGCGGCAGCTTGACCAACGCCATGTCCGGCTCGACAAGTGCCATCGCTCCCGGCGCCCAACGTACCCCAACATCGACATCAAACAAACGCCTCAGCATCGACAGAGCCATGAGCAGCGTCAGCATCGGAAGAGAGCGCATCGACGAGGAGCAAGAGCTCTTCGACATGGAAGAAATCACAGGCCGATCCGACAGCATCGGGCCAGGCATCATCGGCAGCCCGCGAGGCGCGAGGTAGTTCAGCGGAAATGCCGTCGTTCCACCACGATACACGCTCTGGCACACTTTCACGACTTCACGAAGATTCCTCTTTGTTTTTTTTCATGCAACTTTACGCATTCGGAGCCGACGACAGAAGAAAAAGCAAAAGATTATATACGGAACGGGAGTACAAAAAATTAGCGGGAGGTTCGCTCTGTCTTTTCTCTCTTTGGTCGCATAGCGAGTCTTTCGTTCGGCGGCCGTGGTGAAGTGTGCGAAGCTCATCTTTTGTGCCGCGCGTGATTTCAAGCCATCTTCCAGCAGTACAGCACCACAGACTATGGGGGGAAAGAGCGGCCAGGCGAGGGGCGGCACTTTCTGTCTACCTTGGCTTTCGTGTGTAAACTTGTGTGTGCGAGCGGAGCGGGTTTGCTCGTAATCTACCTGTAGAATTCGCGTTCGCACGAGTACATAGTCTTTATTTTTCTCCAATGGAACTAAGTGTCGAATCCAGACTCTGGCTTGCAGCACAATCGCTTCGATTTCGTCAATACCACTGAAGACTGCCCTCAAAGGGGAGAAAAACCAGTAGGCCCTACCTCGCCTCTCCACCCCGATCCCTCCTACTTCTTCCCCTTCGCCTCCTCCGCAGCTCTCATCCTCTCCCTCGCCGCCCGACTCCCGCCCAACTTCGGCCCCGACGACGCCGCGCCCGCAGCCCCCGCGCTCGCGTTCGCGGCAGGTTGGCGCCGTGAGAGATTCCGGGCCTCTGCTTGGGCGAGGAAATCGGCTTTGAAGGCTTCGGCGGCGGCGGCGTCGGGATCGAGGTGCGTGTTGTTGGTGGCGTCTTTGGTGGAGGAGGTGGAGGAGGAGGGGGTGTAGTGCGGCGTGTGGTTGGACTCGCGCAGGATTTGGTCGATGAGGGATGCGCGGGCTGTTGTTGAGGGAGATGGCTGGCGGGGGCCGCGGTTTTTGCGGCGGGAGGGTGGTGCTGGTTGAGGTGGTTTTGATGGGTTGCTTAATTCTTGCTTGCCGCTGGGTTTGGGATTTGGCGGCGAGAGTGGCGCTGGTGGGGCTTGGACTGAGGCTGGAGGCTGGCCTGGCGGGACATAACTGGGTTGTTGAGTGGTGGAGGTGCTCGGTGTGGAAGATCCATAGCGCAGTTCAGCCAGTTTCGAGTCTATGTATGCCGACCTACGCTGTCAGTCCTGATTTGAAATCGGGGCACGAATTGGGAGGCTCGCTAGGTGGCAGGACGCACATATGCTTGTCGTCTTCAACTATAGTTTTACCAGTCTGTTTTGTGAAGCGACCATTTTGTTGCTCTGTTGTCTGGGGTGCAGATACAACCAAGGCAGTCTCCTCGTTGTCGTTGTGCGGTCGTGATGAAATTCGGTCTGAGCTCGAGAAGGCTATGCCGTGTTTCTTTGGTTTGCGTACGCGTGCAGTATCTGGCTGTGATGTCGTATCTTCCTTGCCTGTTATGACACTGGTTTTCTCACTGGCTGACGGTGCTTGATCCGGTCGCGAAGAGGTCGCGACATGTGGCTCATCGTCGTCGGCGTTGCTCTCAGCTCTCTTGCGGAAGACTTTGCGGCGCTTGTTGGCGCGAAAGGTCGGGCCATCAGCATTCTCGTTCATCGTTCTATGCAATGTGCAGATCGTGATCGTGGCCGCGTCTGTACGTTGATGGCCATGGAGTTGTCTTGATGGATGTCCTCACCGTCCTATCAGCGCGTGGCAATTGTCTTCGGCGAATTCCGCTGTTCGCCACTCTCTTCAAACTTGGAGCTTTGCGACGCTGTTGCTTCCACCATCCATCCTGACAACATGAAGACAACCATGCTTAATTAAGGTCATCTACATCAACGCGTAAGACTTTGCGCATTGTTCTTGGCAGTCCTCACTTGCTCTAAGACCGCCTCGGTTCTCCTCGAATGGCTTTTCTGGGAAAGCACACCCGCCATATACAGGCAACTCCTGAAGACAGCCCTACTCGTTACTCAATTTGAAGCAAATGGCACTTCGGGATTGCTTCCAACTAGCGAGGACTTCGCTCCTGATTCATGGGTCTTCTCGCGCTCCTGTCCAAGACAGTACATAACTCCAGGAAAATGCCCTAATCGAAGCAGGCGACAACGGCAAGCTAACACCACGATGACACCAAAACTCGTTCTTTGCACCTTGGTATTGTTTCACAAATATATAGCATCGCTATACTGCCGATGCCCTACATTGGCATCATTCCACCTATAAGATGAATGTTCTGACCAGGAAAGAGAAGTACTCCATCATCTATTCACTCCTTACACAAACCTTATTCTGCCTATACACAACTCGCGAGCTGGCTTGCATCCATTCGTTAAATCTCCTATTCTCACATTTACAAGCGATCATCCTCCAAAACCATGTACACCTCCATGAAGGCACTTTCGCTCCTTGCCCTCAGCCCGCTGGGCGCGCTGGCGCTTCCTCGTGGAAACCACGTCGCTTCTCAGGCTTCCAAGCCTAACCGCGACCTCGACGGTGCAGTCTGGAAGAACTTGGGTCAGAGTGCGCGTAGTAAGCGTCAGTCATCCTGGAGCCCGCCTTCTGATCTGGTCAACCCCTTGCAAGAAGTCTGGGACCACTCCGTCAAGACGTACAACAATGGCGAGTGGGAGGCGTTCAAGAACTATGGCTACGACATCATCATGGCCGCAGAAGGGTAAGTCAAAATCAGCTTGTCGGGTCTTGTACGTTCCTAACACTCATTAGCAAGCTCAACTTCTGCGTTCGCTGGGACTCGTCTACCTCAGTGACCGCCGAACAGCGTGCTGCCATCGAGAAATCGCTCCAAGCCAACGTTCCCAAGTGGACTGATCACTTGACTGGTTTCGAAGGCTGGCCGTTCCAGAACGTCAGTGCTCAGGTTGTTGGATGGGCGGCAAGTGATGCCTCCAAGCTGCAAGGTAGCACCGACGGCATCGAGGTGTACTCCACTGCAGACGCCGAAGGTATTCCTGAGTGCGACCCTCGCTGTGGCCGCTTCTTCCACCAAGACGGTGACTACAGCGAATGTCCTTCTGGGCCCGAAGGCAGATACGACATGTCGCTCTGGCTGACCGAGGGCATGCAAGGCGGTGCTGGCGGCGATTGGGGCCAGAGAATCGGTTCGGAGTACTTCTTGGGTGCTTTGGACCAGCCTCACATCTGGCTGCACGAGTTTGGACACACTTTGGCCTTGGACGACTTCTATGACTGGCTCCCGACCGGTCAAAAGTCTTTTGTTATGAATGCTGGCAGCAGCATGGAGGTCACCGAGTTCGATATCTGGATGATGAGGGATTGGTGGAGGAACTTGGCTTCCAGGTACAACCTGAACTGAGGGTGTGATCACTCATCGTCCAGAGGGCTTTTTTCATAAGTCACCAAACATTCCTCGATGTGTCACAGCATGATGGAAAGCAGGAAGGGCGCACCGGGTTCTCGGTGGTTTTTCGAGATGTCTCGGCGTCGGTAACCCGTACCATTAGTAATCCAAAGTAGCACACGCGCCAGCAGTTCCGCCTCCGGCTCTTTGTCCGAGGCACGTTTTGCCCTGCCCGCCACAAAACTCACCTAACCTTTCCCTCTTATGTTCGCCAGATTATGCAATATCTCACAATAATGCCACAACCACTCCGGAGTTAAGTATTTTTGCTATTTCTACTTGCCTTTCTTCCACCTATAATCACATCAATCCCCACTCTGTCCACTCCAGCATCAACTATACAGCAGACACACACCACACCACAACCCCTACTAAGGTACTCTTACTCTCCCATCAACCCACCAAACAAACCACCCACCGTGGCTCTCCGCGCAACATCCCGCGCAATGACCCAATACAACATCTCCATCGTCTCCGACACCGTCTGCCCCTGGTGCTACGTCGGCAAGAACCGCCTCGAGCGCGCAATCACCCAGCACTGCGCCACCCACCCCAACGACACCTTCACAACCAGCTGGAAGCCCTTCTACCTCAACTCCGACGCCCCCAAGCAGTCCCGCGACAAGCAAGCCCTCTATGCTGAGAAGTTCGGCGCCCAGCGCACCCAGGTCATGCAAGCGCACCTCGCGCGCCTGGGCAAAGACATCGGGATCAACTTCAAGTTCGGCGGCCGGGTCGGCAACACGCGCGATTCGCACCGCCTGATCCAGCTGGGGCGCACGAAGGGCGAGGGCGTGCAGACGAGGGTTGTGGAGGAGCTGTTCGCAGCGTACTTCGAGAACGAGGAGGACATCACCGACAAGGCGACGCTGTTGAAGCGCGGCGTGCAAGCCGGTCTGGACGAGAAGGAGGTGCGGGAGTGGTTGGACAGCGATGCTGGCGGCGCGGAGGTCGATCGCGAGGTCGAGGAGGCGAAGAGGAAGTTTGTTACCGGCGTGCCGAATTTCACTATCAATGGCCGCTACGAGGTGCAGGGTGCGGAGGAGCCGGCGGCGTTTTTACAGGTTTTCGGCGAGATTAAGGATACGGAGGATGGTGGGTTGGGAAAGCCTGGGGTGAGGGTTGAGGGGGATGGGTTCCAGAATGCTTGTTAGATTTGCGAGTCTGTCTGAGACGAGTATATGATTCTTTTTTTCTCCAATTCATCGAGGAGAGATCTTTTCAGGGCATGTCCTCTTCTTTGGTTGCTTGGTGAAACTGCAACACCATTACCTCGGTCTTCTTCGCCCTCGTATCTGGCCCACTCCTTATTCACGGTACCGTGCACCACCGATCTTCTGGACTTAGTAACGAACCAATCGCTCTTCATCACCCGCCACATTTCTTTCCCTTGACAATGGCAAGCAGCCCATCGCTGATCGGACTACCGTTGAGTCCCTTCAAGAGTGGCGGGGGCGAATGCGAAGAGGCAACGGCATCAGTGCGGGATCGAATATCGAGTCTTCAGACTGGTCGTTGGCGCTAAGATCATTGAGTTTGGGAAATGCCTCGAGATGCGTGGTTTTGGTGAGATTGACTACTTCTGCAGAAGGCTGCGCTGAATCATACGGCATATCGAAAGAGAATGCGTCTGCTGTCTTGTCGTTGCTCGCGTTGCTGTCGTCGGCTTGCGATAGACGATTCGGCGCTTCGGCGTGAGTGTAAGTAGGCCTGGCTTTGTCATCATCCGTGGAAGGATGTTTGGTAATGGTGATCTCTGCCATAGCATGCGCCAGAGCTTTCTGCATCTCAACGAGCGATTCGTGGACGTATGCGCTGCCACGCTTGTCGTGTCCTTGCATCGACTTTAAAGATCGATTAACGTGTGCTTTATAAGCATGGGAAATTTCGTCGAGGTCGTCAGTCTTCGTAATCTGCTCCTGTATTTTATGGCTTGAACGTCGTGAGACCGGCACATCCGCAGGAATATGACCAGCAGGTCTCGGAGATTGGCCCCTGGCCACCTTGTCTGCGAGCAAAGAGAGTGGCCGCGTTAGGCTTCGAGAGCGCGCGTTCTCTTGCATCATGGCCTTGGTGAAATCCATGCAAGACCGTCTCCGCTCGGCATTCGCAGAAAACCTTCTGGAAGTCCCAGAGCGGCGCGCACTGTTGGACCGACGAAGTGAAACTGGCTCGACGGAACTGTCATGTCTGGCCGCAGGCTGCGTGTCATTCAGACGCATGCCTGACTGCTCTCTGTCGTATTCGACTTCGCGGCAATGATCGTCCGTACTGCAATTATCAGTGGTAATCGCCGGCAAGAGCAGACCACTTCTACGTTCGGCTGATTCCATACTCCAGGACACCTTGACGTTGAAAGTTGGCCCATAATCGAGACATGGTAGCGAGTCGTAGAAGCTAACACGACGATCTAAGATTCCCGGCGACCTGCTGTCTCTGAAGGCTGATCTTGGAGCCACGGCGTCCTTGCTTGGGAAATTGCTGATGTAGTTGAATGTTCTGCTTTTTGATCGCTTGAGCGTGGTTGTTGCGGTTGACGCGCCGCGAGTGAGGACGCTGGATAGCCTCTTGATAGCATCCCGTATGCCGGAAGAGTTTTGAGGTTGGTCATCCATTCTAATGATGAGAACCGTGTCTGTAGCAGCGAGATCCGTGAAGGTCTTTGCCAGCCAGCCGAGAAGGTGAGAGGTGAAGTGAATATGGAACCATGATCAACACACAGGAAATATTCAGAGAGTTCTATAGTGCACGAGAGCATAATTGGGAGTGTTGCTTTCGCGCCGGAAAGTTTGTTGGCTGTCTCAAGCTGTATTCCTGGTAGATATTTCTGCTTACGCTGGCATTGACGGGTAGCGACTGGGCTGCAGACGAGACATGCTTCCGCTATAACATGACAACGCAGATACCCATGGAGTGAGCTCCACTCTTGCTGATTTGATCTTTGGTGGCCTTGGAAATTACTTGTGTTGTCTATGTTGCGATATCACTGAGGCGACAGTCGGCCAGCTCTCAAGACGGCAGAATCGCACTAAACGAGGCGAGACGGTATCCTCATTCACTGGCCATAAACTTGTGGCGTATACTATCATGAGGCATACCAGGGGAGATGTAGCAAAGAGGTCAGAAGCATGACTTGTGGATTATGGTCGCTTATTGGCGATGCTAGAAGCTGAAGTCCAGAGCTGCTGAGCATGCCGGACGCACAACATTTGCATATGATACACGCTGGAGGATGCACAGCATATCCGTGACAGCAATTTCCTCATGTTTCTTGGTGTATTGATTACAGGAAGTCCAAATATTGGTACGCCGGACGCGAACCTGTTCGTTGATGCGGTGAGGTTGAGAGATTTGGAAGTCGTCACGTCACATTGCAGCATGATGATCTGTGCTGCCACTTGCGACCCACCACGGTGGTTCATCCATTCTTCCACGCATATACGTATATATTGACCAACACTACAAAGGGAAAGGTGAGCCCACAACAAGCAGCGAGAGACCACGCCCAAGTTGCGAGGTATCGCTTCATCGTTGAAGCCGGATTACTGATATTCCGAGCAGCATCACATCTCATCACACCATGTCGCAAGGACCGCCACAAATGCCAGCTCATCTGGGCAATGAGATGACTAAGACGAGGCATACAGAGCCAAACGCTTCGACAGATCCATCGAAGGTCACGCTGCCCGAAAGCTACACCGTCATCATCACAGGAGCCGGTAAAGGCATTGGGCAGCACATCGCTCGAGCTTACGCTCAAGCGAGAGCTAGTAACATTATCATTACTGCCCGCACATCTTCCGATCTCGACCAGGTGAAGTCGGATCTTGAACAAATTGCCCAGACCAACGGTACTTCTATTACTGTCCGCACTTTCGCTTCGGATGCCTCCAAGCTCGAAACATTCCAAGAACTGCGCAGCATCGTCGAGAAAGAGTTCGGCGGCCGTCTTGACTGCCTTGTCAACAATGCCGGTAGACTTGGTTCGAATAGTGGTTTCAACAGACTGGATCAGACCGATCCGCTGGAGCACGCTCAGCTGTTCGAGCTCAACTATCTCGGTCCCGTGTACGCTATGCAACAACTCATTCCAGTGATGACCCAGCCCCAGAGCAAGGGTCGACTTATCATCAACATCACGTCGATGGCAGCTCACATGACCAGCAGAGTGCCAATCGCATATGCGGCCAGCAAGCACGCGCTGAACAGGTTGACGCAGAATATCGGTGAGACATACCAACAAGAAGGTCTCAACTGTATTGCTCTGCATCCAGGTGGAGTCATGAGTTACAGTGCACAGTTTGTGCCTGATGCCATGAAAGCCAGTAAGTGCCATGTACAGAGGGCATTATCGAGAACAACGCTGACATCGAATATCCAGTGCTCAAAGACAACATCACTCTCTGCGGAGCTATTTGTGTGTGGTTCTCCAAAGAGCATAGACCATGGGCTTCTGGTCGCTTCATCAACTGCAAGTGGGACGTGGGTGAGCTGGAGGCGCAGAAGGACAGCATCACGGGCGAGGACAAGTTGAAGTTCCGCATGGTGGTGTAGTTTTGCCATAGGCAGATCGATATGTCGGATCACATAAGCTCATTTCACGTTATCAGACCAACTATGCACAATGTACGCAACAGGCTGGTTAGATGGACTCTTGGAATCTCGAAGACATGGAGGCGCATGTAGCTCTGTCTCTGGGGTTAGGGTTGGGGTTTGGGGGAGAAGTGGAAATTTTCCATAAATCGATGACCTATCTTGATACGACGCAAATTTAGCCTTGTAGTTCTTGGAGATACCTAAGGAATTGCCATGGATGCACCATAGATGGGCATTGACACTCGCTTCCTTCTCATTGTTGTTTTGTGTATGCAAATCCCATTTGAGCTCGTGAGCAGCAGTCCTAAACACGACAACGTGTGGCCGAGTTCAGTTTCTCACCTACAACCATCGCAAGTTGAAGTCAGATATTCTCAAAAGAAGATTCTGTTGTACATGGAATACGAAATTCGCTCCTCCAATGAAGGTCACCTTGATCCGGTGTCTGAGCGTAAGCACCGCCATTTGACCATTCGACATTGGTGTCTTAGCATTGGATTAATTGATATAATCCATGTAACCAATGAGATTTACATCTAAAAACGGTTCTATAGTGTAGAGGTATCACAAGCGCTTGTGGCGCGCTTAACCCGTGTTCGATTCACGGTGGGACCACATCTTCTTTTGCACTCTTTTGCTACTGTGATCGACGAGCTGTACACTGGGACATTTTAGTGCGAAGTTGATCTTGATGTTCATAGGAAGGCACAGGAATTGTGGACAATAGGAATGTATGCATGTTGTGACGTCTCAAAGCTTGACAAAACCATTCGTATTACCATGTGCATTTCACAATTGTGGTATTTACTCAAAGCGAACAAAGCCCATCCTTGCTCAAATCATGAACCTGTAACCCTTCTGCAACTGCCTGGCAGTCGCAATATCAATGCCCTCCATATCCGCCGTCTTCTGCAACTTTTTGAGATCGCTCTCTGACAGCGGCACGCTCTCGTTCTCCAGGCGTGCCAGGCGCTTGTTGTCCCTCTCCAGCAGCCAGCGGTGGATGATACCGCAGATACCAGCAATCGCGGTCAAGGCGACGATGATGCCCATGGCGGGGTGGTAGTAGGGTGCCGACCACTTGAAGTAGGTGAAGGGAGTCCAGATCGAGGCTGCGTTGCCGAAGCTGTTGATGAAGGCCAGAGCTGCTGCACGTTTGGCTGGGGGACGGGGAATGGAGTTGGCGATCCATGCGTAGGTCTGCGAGGTGTCAGAGATGGTTTTGTGGATCGACGATGTAGACCAAAACTTACTGTGCCGTTCATGGCGAAGATAAAAATCATAAGGAAGAGCGAGAAGTATCTGGCGCCGTTGTTCTCCGCGAACATGAAGATGAAACAGCCGATGAGCACGATCGGAACGGGATAGATGAAGAACCAGAAGCGATTGCCGGTTCGGTCGCTGGCAAGGGAGTGGAGAAGGGACCAGATCACCATAAAGATGTATGGTGGAGCTGCGAGCAGAAGGTTGATCACGTTATTGTCGTAGTTGAATGTCGCTTTGGCGAGTGTTGGGAAGAAGTTTTGGAATCTAAGAAGAGGGGTTAGTACTGATTAAGAGATCTCGATGATCTTAGTTGACTTACCCAGCGGCACCGGTGATGCCGTGGTATGCGACAGCAAGCACCCAAGTCTTCGGGTCAAGGAAAGCAAGTTTGATGCCACGAAGCTGCGACATTCCACCGGCCTCGTCAACATCGGCCTCGGCTGCGTCAAGGGCCAGACGGCGGTTTGCCACATGTCTCTCCTCGGGAGTCAACGATTTCCAGGTGTCGGGGAAGTCTGGTAGGACTACCATCACGACAAGTCCGACGAGAATTGTAAGAGCGCCTTCGATGATGTACAGCTGAGATTCAAGTCAGTTTCCGAAATATTGTAGAAGAACAAAGGCGCTGTCTATATATACGTACCCATTGCCAAGCAGTGATACCATGATATCCGATCAAAGTGTCGCTCGACAGAATTCCAGCCGCGATTAAAGGACCAAATGCGCCTGAAAGCATGGATGCCGAGTAGAAGATGGACATTCGAAGGTTGAGCTCGCTCTTGGTGTACCACTTAGACAGATAAAAGAGCACACCAGCAAAGAACGGAGCCTCGACGATACCCAGGATGAAACGGCAGGCGACCATTCCGCCGAAGCCCTTGACTTGGCTGGTGAGAAGAGACACGAGGCCCCAAGCGCATGTGAAGAATCCGAGATATAGAGACGGCCTTCCGACGTAGTTCATCACGGCGTTTGAGGGAACTTGCATGAGTACCTAGAACTGTATTAGCATTGTACACTTGCAAAACAGGCAATAATGTTTGACGTACGTATCCGACGAACAAAATCGACAGAGCAGTCTGATATTGATCGCCCTGCAGATTGAGATCCTCTTCGAGACCCTGCAACCTAGCGGCGGCGTAGTTGTTGCGATCGATGTAGTTCATGAGGTATACGGTGACGACGACCGGCATGATCAGTCTGTCAATCTTTCTCCTAAGCTTCTTCTCGGCGACGAGCTCTTCTGGCGATAGTTGGCGCAGATGCTCGACGCGATCATGCCCGATGCGCTTCTCGCCAATGATATCCTCATCGCGAAGAGTCTCGTGGTGACCAATATCGTTCTTTGCTGTGTCCATGATGATGGGAGATAGAGCCGAATGGGCGGTAAAGGGCTCGAAGGTCGTAGTAGATGGTCAATTCCTCCTGCTGAAAGACCTTCACAGCTCCCTGGTAGCAGCAGCTCAGTAATAACTTATAGCAACGATGATGCTGCTGCTGAGATCATCCTGGCGCTAACTCTATGTGAGGGGAATGGCCAGGGAGTGTTTGCCGCTAGCGATCCACGGCACATGGCCCACTCGTGTTTTTAGAGGCGTACATCGACCCCGTCACGGTCGCAGCGCGAGGTACTCTTTGCGACCATGTCTCTGCCGGCAAACCAGAGGTACCGAAGCGGGCCCGAGCATTGCTGGCAAGGAGCGGGATGCATCCCTTCAGCTGTGCATCTCCCATTTGGCCTCTTCTCCCAAGCTCACGCTCGCCTGCTGGGCAAGCCTGGCAAAGCAGCGAGAGGCGCAAGTCTTCGGCGACACAAGGCCTTCGGCGTCAGAGATGTGGCTCTTTAGCGAAATGCTTTGCCACGAGAAGATTTGTCTTGCGTGACGCGGCATACGCTCTCCGGCTTGGATGTCGAGTCGCCTCTTTTTTTGCCGCCCTCTTGCTCTTCTCCCCACGTTTCTCCTCACTCCAAACCCCGGACTCCACAATTTCGCATGGGGTCTGAGCATGGACATCAAATGCAAACGCCTGTGGCTGGCTAGTTCCTACATGTGATGGCTCTCCTCGGTCTATCTACGGTCCGGGTGTGAGACCGGTGGCGTAGAGTACCATTCGATCGCTGTTTGTATTGTCCGGATGGGCGCCATCAACCCTTCTCAACCTTGAGCATAACTGAGCCTTGAAGTGTGTAGGATGTCGTCTTCATAACAGCCTTCACGAGGGAAGTTCTACACACAATGCAAGAATGCATGAATTCAGCGCGTCGCGTGAGTCACAGGACCGACAAACGAGTTTAAGGACCGCAGAATCCGGCTGACGCGAGCTAGCCTCGATAACAGACGAGCCTACCACTTCCTTTGCTCGGGATGAACCAGCTGTTCTTGGCAGACCGCGTGAGTGGCTCGACGTGGCACACAGGTTCACACTCGACCCGAACGCCGTATGCAAGTTCATGTACTTTACTACTGTACGAGGCTCTCAGCAGCCGCTGCAGGCGACCGGAAGGTGCCTGTCAATCACTTAGCCGCGGAGGCGCGCGGATGGTATGCAGCAAGCAGCGAGGTTGAGCTTACGATGTCAAGCATCCTTGATGCGCGCTTTGAGATGCGAGATATACATTTTGTTGTGCTTGTGCAAGACCTTGTGAAGCATTCATCGCGGCATTCTACGACTCTGCATGCAAAGCGGGATCTGTGCAGAACAGAGAAGAAGGACTCTGCATGTCGGATCGTACTAGGTAAGATACACGCAGCAATATGTAATCGCGCCACGGAAAACTCCATCATTCATCATCTCAAGCCAAGACTCGACCAGTGCCCGGAAGCACTTTCAAGGAACACAGAAGCGGCACAAAACGACCATGTTAAGCTCCTCCTCGCAACTCTTCAGCCTTTCATTGCAAAGCACCCAACAGCGACATCGCTTCAGGCTACTCAATACGCAAAGTCGTAAATCGAAGAAGGCCTGCCACCATAGCCTGTGTTGCGCGGAGGTATCATGATCGACGAGGTCCTGCCAGCGTGGGACCCAGGGTACGATCCAGTGCGAGGAGGCAGCGATACTGGGGTTATGCTGTCGTTGCTGTCGCGGAGATACGTGCCATCAGAGGTTGATGCGCCCTGAGAAGGAGCAAGAGCAGCAAGGAAGCGCGAAAGCGTATCGCGTGTAGGCGTGGCAGTCGTGTGATGAGTTGGCAAAACCTGGCGTTGCCGTCTCCTTTCCATGTCGTGCAGAGCGTCGGCGCGCTTTTTGCGAGATTCAACCACGTCTCTTTGCACGTTCCAGTGCTTCTCTTGTCGTATGCGGTGCTTGCGTCCTTTACAGAGGCGTGGGCGCCCACAGCAGCCCAAGAGCATTGCCACGACCCAAGCGAACACCAGCAATACCAAGCCCGCAATGGCGAGTGTGGGCTGTTTCTCGACGAAGAGAACAATTGGCGCATCCTAAGCGTGCCACGAACAAGCACGGCCGTGCTCGAACAATGGCGTCTTCGCTTTCCCTCCAAGTGCGTGCTCGGCGTACTTCCCGTGATTGTCAGCAAGCACGAATACCGAGTCTCGGTAGCCAGGGCGTTTGTGAATCTTCACGTAGTCCATCCATGCGTTGGACAGGAACATGAATCCAGTGGTGATCATAGACTCGAGCCATGGAGATGGCCAATCGCGGGCATGCTTCTGAATCCGTTCGTCGGAGATGAGATGGTCGAGGAAAGGATGCTGAGGCCTGGAGAGGATAAAAGCGTTGTTGATACCGACGGGCCACTTTGAGGTCGATGAGGTCAGGAATGGGGCGTGGAGGAGATTGTCCAGTGGTTGGAGGCAGGTCAGGTCCAGGTCCAGGTAGATGCCGCCATAATGATGGAGGACAAGGTAGCGGAGGATGTTCCCGCGCTGTATGGTTTGTGCGTAGGAAGTGTAGTTCTTGTAGAGCTGCGGATATTGGGTGTGGACCCACTCTGTGGCGATGTCTTCCGTCCAAAGCCAGTGCTCCCAACCTTCTTCGCCTTTGTGCATTGATGTGCATGTGTTGCGCGACTCCTCGTACTCCTCGAGCCTGCCGTCACCATGCTCTTGAAGCCAGATGTGATGCATGATCTTCGGAACCAACACATTGCTGGCATCGACCGACATGGTGTCAACATGGTACTTGAATGCGATGTCGAATTCGCTCTTGACCTTGTGGAAGTTGATGTAGGTGTGGACAGTTTCGCCGAAGTCCTCAAGGTATGGGTATATCGTGTGCGATATAAACTCCCAGGAAATCATACACGTTAGAAAAATCACCACTGCGACTACCCATCGTACAAGGTGCATGGCTTCGGTGTTGAATGCAGTGTTTTGCGTTGGCAAGTAGTTGTGGCTGGAATTAGTGCTGGAACGAAGACGTGGCTCGGTGAATGTCGAGTAATGGACAGCCCGAGTGTGGTAGCGATGTGTATCGATATTGAGGCGACGATGTGCCTAGTGATGCGCGTGAAGCTGGATGGGTCACTGGTTGTTGATGTGAGTGATGAAGAGTTGGTGGCTTGAGGCTGTCCATACACATGTTGCGCTGTATTTTGCTCAGGCAAGGCATTGCTCTTCCTCCAAGCCACGACTGACTTTGGAAAGCACGAATCTCTGTGTTGGAAGGGCAGCTCGAGCTGCGGCTTCCTTAAGGTACGAAATGAAGCCTCGTGGCAACGACTTCCACATTGATTGGGCGGATTGAGCGGCGGAAGAAAGATATCGGGCAGGTATCGGGTCGTTTTAGGTGGTCGCTATCAGCTATAGGAAGCGTCCTCGACACGGCTCTCTTGTCGTCACCTCTCGCAGAGACAAGGAGATCTGCCTATAAATGTGACCGTCAGCAGTTTCAACTGCCCCCATCTGCTTGATCACAGTGATTGTACAGTTTCTTAGCACGATCAGGGTGGCAAAAGTCTTCTCCAGCGTACTACTATAAATACTTAGCTGGGTTTGCTAGGAGCTGACGCAGAATAGTCAACATGGCAGCGCTGTTGCCAACGAGACAACCGATTTTACCACCTGTTGGCTTTCTCTCTCTCAGCGGAACACGACAGAAACTCGTTTGGACGAAGCACAACGTGGTAGTACAGACCGCCTCGAAGCCGGCAAGGTGCCGATTCGTAAGCTAGCGCACTATATTTCCGCAGAATCCACAATGGTTGCAAAGCAACAGCGGAACCCAAGCGGTCGTCGCCTTTTATATAGAAACATTCAACTCACGATCAGTAATCTTTTTCGCCATAATCACAACACCCCATTTCGGTCATCTCAAGCACGCAATCTCAGCCCTATCTATCAAATCAACCAATCCCATCACCGTCAGCATGGCCGTCCTCTATGAAATGAGGTATGGAGCCGCATATGCATATGCACAATTAAGCGAATGCCAATACTGACTGATTGAGCAGTGAGCAACCACTGCGGCCAATACAATCCCCCTGCCATTCTCTAACAACAGCAATCTAGGCGTCCCGCTCTTCATCCGCGGTCTCACGCAACTGTCTCACAACATTGAGAAGGCCGAATCATGGGCCAGCGAGAACAACGTCTCTTCTGAGCAACTTGCCGCGACCAGGCTGCACCCGGATATGCTTCCCCTGTCCTTCCAGGTCCAGTTCGCTTGCAATGTCGCAAAGGGTGTGCTGCACCGCGTCGCTGGCACCGAGTGGGTCGTCCATGAGGACAACGAGACCACCACCGCCCAGCTCAAGGACCGCATCGAGCGTACCCTCAAGCTTCTCCGCGACGCTGAGGGCAACAAGGACGCTTTCAAGGGCAAGGAGGAGACCGAGGTCTCTGTCCAGGTGCCTGGCAAGGAGTTCAAGTTCACCGGAACTGTCTACATCTCCTACTGGAGCATCCCTAACTTCTACTTCCACATCACTACCGCCTACGACATTCTGAGGAAGGAGGGTGTTCCGCTCGGCAAGCCTGACTTCTTGGGCAGGCCATGAATGCATGGCAGGGCCAATATGTAGTAGCATTTTGAGCAGCTTGCATAACATATGATAAAACATGACCATGATTGCAAGATCCATATGCATACTTTTGTACGCCGTCCAGACTGTAAATCTGGGCTATTCACTGTCCTCCCGATCAGCTATCATCATCGTCGGCTTTTGTGCTGGACCTCGGCTCGTACGCTCGGCCTTGCAAGCCCGCCACCCAAATCTGTCCAACCACTCAGCGCATCTGCATTAGTCTCTCCCATCGTCAACTCGTCAACAACCATTATCCTCGGCAATACCAAAACAACATTTACATTAGCCCACGAGACCTGGTAGATATAGAGCATACACTAGCATCGCCACACTTGACGTCGCGGCCCACCCAAACGAAATCTCGAGCGCATCCACCCAAAACCACATCTCGGTCCCCGAGTCAGCGCAGCACACGATGTCGAAACAATTCACAGCCAGCGAGGTGAAGGAGGCCGGTAGCGTTGAGAAGGGTCTGCACATTATCATCGACAACAACGTTTACGAGATGGGAAGTTTCGTGGAGGAACACCCTGGCGGAGCGAAGATCTTGAAGAGAGTGGGAGGCAAGGATGCCAGCAAGCAGTTCTGGAAGGTAAGTTGAGCGCGTATGTTCTGTGTGGATTGGGATTGTTGCGGCAATGCTTCTGTGCGCTGCGGTTCATGGCTGTTATTCTACCTAGGTAGCGAGGATGGATGCTATGTATTGCAGGCCGCGATGCTGCGTGCGGCGATTTGGCTGTGGGCTTATTATATCATCAATGGCGCATGGATTGTGGCGCGATCTCGTATAGAGGAAAGCTCACTAACGCTCCTTCGCAGTACCACAACGAGTCAGTCCTCAAGAAGTACCAGGACCGTCTAAAGGTTGGAACCCTCAAGGAGTCCGCGAAGCTATAGAGCATCAAAGGCATAATCATGCACCTCTCGATTGCCATTCGTATCCCTTTACATGCAACTTCTTAGCAATGAATTTTTCTTTTCTAGGCCAGATGTATACTCTGAGCTTTGCAATAAACCCGTCACGTTTCCTGATGTCTCTCCTTCTGCGAGTCCTCAAACCAAATCTTCTTCAGACTCTCCGCTCTAGTCCAGAACCAACCCTCATATTCATCCTCGTCACTTGAGTAACCTTCCTCGTCATCGCCAGAGTCTCTGAGTCCTCAAACTCATTTTTGAAATAGGAACTCGGCAGCCCAAATTCTGCGTCGAAGGCTTTCAACTCATACGCTGTCTCTCCGTGGCTAACATGTCCTTCATCTGGCCGCAGTATAGATACCATACCTTCATTCTTGCCATATCCATTGATATCATTCTGTTCACGTTCACACCTCGTTGCAATGATCTAGCCTCGCTGGAGTGCATGTAGTGACCGTCTGTTACAACAGCATCTTCTTGTAATCATTCCTCCTTGTCTTCCACATGATGACCGACGACCGCGAGATTTTTGTCGCATCGAATCGATCGACCGTATCAGTCCACCAGGATCTAGACAGCCAGGTTTCAGCAACGGCACAATTGTTGGAAGAAGAAGAGCACCCTTACCACTCTCCTAACCAAAATAGTGCCTATCGATAACGCTCTGGCTAGAGCACGGGCCACCTCAGCTGTATCTCGGCCAAATTCATGCGGAAAAATCCGGAAAAAAATCCTGGAAAAGATCCACTCTCTCCACCAGCGTCCATGATTCCTTGCACCACAACCTCACCATCAATAACACCCTTGCCGGGGTAGCTCAATCGGTAGAGCGTGTGGCTCTTATAACAGCAAAGAGATCAACCTCAAGGTCGTGGGTTCGAGCCCCACCTTCGGCTATTCCTATGTCACAAGCTCTTCTGAGCAGCTGTTCTTTTTCACTTCCTGCTGTACATGGTGGAGGACACTCTTTTGCATCCTTGTCAACCACAACGAGTGGGGGTGGCAAAGTAAATGAGGCCAGAGCATGCGGAATATCTTGCCCCTGAGGTTTGTCTTCCAATGCTTGATGTCGAGTGAGGTGTGGTGGAGAAGATATGGAAGTGTTCATGTCGTGTGCGTGGAATAGGCTATCAAAGGAGATACGGAAGAACTTTGGTGTCATCATCAAATTGTTTATGCCTCTTGATCAAAGCCTTCATTCATATCATGTACACCATCTCCCCATGATCGATTCTTGCAAGGTAGCAGCGGTGTTGACCTTGCCTGGCCAGGGAATCGAAATAGCACACTCAACCCGAACAAAATCTGAGCAATCTTTCGCACGACAGAACAGCATCATATCGAGTCTTGCAATTTTCACCACCACCACGAAGCTCCAACACCGAAGTTTCCACCCTCTGCCTTACATGATGAAGCTAGAGCGCTCGGCGTAGAGGTCTCCGTCAGTGTCCACACTAACGAAAGTGTACTGGTGACGACTGTCCGAGACCATACAGCCGTGGAAACAGTGTCAGTCGGAGTAGGTGCCGTGATGGTATCGTATTCCATTCCTGCCCGTACTGTGATGGGAGGCAGAGTGGAATAGACGGTGTTTGAAGAAAAGACAGTAAAGGTGTTCGTCGAAGTCGCCAGCACGGAAGTCACGGTCGTGTTGACAGCAATACTTGCTGTAGAAATGACAGTAGGCACGTCAGGGCTGCGTTTGGCGGCCTTGCGGGAGGCAGTTGAGCGTTTTGCGCGGTGGCGTTCAAGACGAGAGATGGCTGCTTTGGGGTCGACGATGCGAACGTCGCCGCGCTTCCAGTGCAAGCCCCATGGCAAGGGGATGATGGTGGGAATGAACGTCGCCCATGGATCTGGGAAGGATGGTCTGGGTGGAACGGTGCAGGAAGGCGTGACGGTCTCTGTGACAATGCCTTGGCTGTGTCTCCACCGAGTGAAAGTGTGATAGATAGTGTGAGTCTCGGTGGTTGTGACTTCCGATGGAACGATCGTGATATAATCGGTCTGTGCGGGTTTGGTGATGGTCAGAGTGTTATTGACTGTTGAAGTATAGTCGAGCTCCGATGTGACTGGTCTATGTTAGCCAGTGTATTCTAGTTGTTTGCTCAATGAACGCCTACCAGTAGCATTTACCACCGGTACTGATATTTGCGTGAAAGTCACAGTCGGTGTAATTGTTGTGGTCTCTTGCGGTCCCACAGTCAAGCTGAAGTCACGCTCATAAGCAAATGGATTGCCATCGCCGTTGTTGCCGATGACCAGAATGGTCCATTCGCCAGAACTCATCTGGTCCTTTTCGAGAGGACATGTCGAAAGTTGAGATGCATTGCTTGGAACTGAATAGTGAATCAGCGCGGCCAAATCTTGTGCTGTGGCACGGCTAAAGTACTTACCGGTCGGAACTGAGGTGCATTCCCATTCGTCTTCAGTGGATTGCTGCACGAGGAGCACAGATGCACTGTCGTCATTACAACCACTGAATTGCTGCACAACCGTGAAATTGGCGGTACTGTTGGAGTTGATGAAATAACTCCCGCCGTTAACGAAGTCAATGCCGTATACTGAACAATCTGACGTCGGGCTGTCTTGTCTCGTTGTAAGAATGTTGGAGGCGAGCACAGAGATGCCTGTGCTCGCCAGGAGTAATAGTGATGAAGTCAACATTATTTGCGAGGCGGATGCGATGCAAACAAAGCGATTGCAAGGCGGCGCTCTCTCCTCACTATATTATGGCTCCGCTGCACTCCATAAGTGTTGACCAGCCTAGGGCTACTAGAGCGCAGCCACAGTCTACAGTCTCGCAACCTGTCAGCGAATGCAACCCAACGCACGAATGTGGGACTAAATCGTTGCACGATAATCCCGGGGCTTGCCATTACGAAAGTCAACGATGTAATCATGGATACTGTACAAAGGCGTCCCAAAACAGTGATTCGAAGATCTGAAGGGTCCCGTATCGCATGATATTCCGGCAGACTTTCACACCTGCAAACTCGCACCTTTGAAGGATGCACTAGCAAGCTCAGCCGTGTCTTACGGTGTGCCATATTGCGCAAGCCGCTCAGCTTCGTTGCGACAGTGGCGAAATTGTTCATAAGAGTCCAGTGCAATGATTAAGATGCGGAAGTTAGTCGTATGCTAGCCATTGCCAGTCGTGTGCCAATTGTCAGTAGGACTCATAGCCTCACTGCCTCACCGTCTGTACCACTTCAACTTCAACATAAGCCACGCGAGCGGCGGCAGGCGTCACGATAGCTAGCCCCAATAAACGGGCGTCCGGACAGCGGGTTGCGAGTCCGTACACGATTATTGAAGCAGCATCACCGGTTACCAGAAGCGGCCGAAGTTACCGACGTGAGATCTGGTGACAATATCCGGACCTGCGCATGCTTGAGATCCTGAGTCCTTGGCCGGCCACTTAGCGAGGCTTGGTGGAAGCTTAAGTCTGTATCTGGTTGTGATGACGCCAGGACACCGTCCACTATTGGATCCTTCCTGGGGCATTGACTATCTTTAGATCATCTGCACCCTAACTTCTGGTTCTGATCCTTTGAATACTTCCGAGCGGCTCTGCATTAAAGCTTAACCTCAGATATCTTTCAACGCTGCACCGCTTTCTCCACGGAGTAATTTTACGCGTACAGCAGTGCGGAGGAACGACGCGGCAAGCACAAGCACTATCACAAACGTGGAGGCGGAGTGGCCTCCTGCTGCATGTCAAAAATCCATTCTGCGCGTCGTCGGTGCATAACGGCCGATACTGCTGTGACATAAGCTATAAGCCCCGAGACAAGCACACGGAAGTCGGTGATAGCGGTATGGCAGAGCTGTCTGCTAGAGTCAACGCCACTTCAGCCCTGATGTCCCCAAGACCTGAACCAATAAAACATAAGACGAGACTTTTGGTACGCGATACGTGTGGGCGGTACGGCCGGTGAGGCTGATAATAGACATTTGGTTGTGGCTGCAGAGTGACGCCCAAACACCATATCATGCTGGTTCATCGGGCAGATGCTATCACGGCACTGGGCCCTCAAGAGTTCTTGATTATGCTGAGAAGAGACGCCACGCGTGCAGTTTGGGAACAGCAATCACCATCCCTTACCTTGTTGTAGCGGGACGATAGAAGCCGACTTCCGGGTTATCACATTCGCATCCGTATACCCAACGCCGGGGCTCGTGCTACCCACACGAGCGCAGTGCCGATCAATAAACTGTAAATTGTAAACAGCAAGGTATCCTGGTACACTGGCGTGGCGACCTTACACCCTAGGGCCGACTCTGGCCGATTAACGCCAGGAAAAAGCTCATGGCTTATAAGGTAGGCATCAAGTTGCTGTCATTTGCTCAAACATACTCGTTGTCATCGTCCCTTAATAATCATGCCTTCGTTGTACAGAAGTTTTAGTCTGTTGGCTCTCGCGTCTTTAGCTTGGGCAGCTGCCGTACCTTCGTCAGACATCGGACTGCTTGAGAGAGATACTGCGTGTACAAACGGCGTCTTCACAAGAGCATGCTGGAAGAATGGATACAGGTGGGTGGAGAATTATCAATGCGACAGCGTCTATATGCTGACCTTCCTTCCCTAGTATTGCAACCGATTTTGATCAGGTTCGTGGCCTGATGGTATCGACTAACACCGATGTTGGATGCCCGCTAACAAGTTCTCTAGAAATTCCCCACTACGGGTAACACTGTTAGTTACACCCTCGATTTGACTAACGGCACATGCAACAAGGCAGGAAGTGGCGACAAGGTCTGCTTCTTCGTCAACGGGCAAAATCCGGGACCAACAATCCACGCGGCCTGGGGTGATACACTCAGTATTACGGTCAACAACAAACTGCAACACAACGAGACATCGATACACTGGGTGAGAGGAAGATTTGTAACACGATGTGAAGATGTTTTCCTAATGCGGAAGATAGCACGGTGTTAGACAGTTCAACACACCTGGTGAAGATGGCGTGAACGGCATCAGCGGCTGTGCCATCGCTCCCGGTGACTCGAAGACTTACACTTTCCAAGTGACTCAGTTCGGATCATCATGGTATGAATGTCTAATCATCTCTAGGCGTTCGCGTAAACCGCTGACTGACCATCTACTAGGTACCACTCGCATACATCAGCGCAATACGGAGACGGTGTCGTGGGCGCAATGGTCTTCGACGGACCTGCATCGTCGAACTACGATGACGATCTTGGACCATACCTCCTGAGCGAAGTATATCAAGGTCTGACGACGTGGCAAGTAAATGCTATCGCTCAACAGAATCTCCAACAGCGCGGTGGACCTCCTGGCGCCAGCAACATTCTTATCAATGGTGAAGCCAAGGGGTCCAACGGAGGAGGCAGCTACAATCACGTCACTATTACGAAGAATAAGAAATACCGTCTCCGCCTGGTCAACGTGGCAGTCGACTCGTATATCCGTGTGTCCCTGGACAACCACATTATGACCGTGATGACTTCTGACTTTGTTCCTATCATCCCTTTCACGACCAAGTGGCTCCTTCTCGCGATTGGGCAACGCTACGACATCGTCATCCATGCAGACCAGCCTTCTGGAAACTACTGGTTCAGAGCCGAATCACAAACCGGCTGTTTCAGCTCCAATGCTGCCACTGGTCTCGCTATATGGACCTACGCGGATGCAACCGCAGGAACACCAAGCTCTTCCGCCTATGAAAAGCCTTCTACCTGTGTCGAGCCGCCGATGTCGCCGTACTGGAAGCAGCCCGTTCCGAGCGCATCGTTCCAGAACACTTTGGACACAAAGATCACCAACGCAGTAGTGACTCCCGGCGGAGACAGCATGGTCGTGTGGGCGCTCAACAAGCCCATCTGGGTCGACTATGCCAACCCCACGCTGCAGTATATCATGGAAGGCAACGTTAGCTACCCAGAGACTTACAATGTGATCAATACTAATGGCGAAGGAAGCTGGAATTACTGGCTCATTACCAGTGATCCTAATACTTTTGGTCTGGATCACCCTATTCATCTTCACGGACATGACTTCTTTGTTATTGGTCAGGATACCGGCACTTATGATGAGTCGACGGCGAACTTGAACTGGAACAACCCTGTGCGCAGAGATACTGCGACTTTGCCTGCGAGTGGCTGGCTGGCGATTGCGTTTTCTTCTAATAACCCAGGCGCTTGGTTGATGGTAAGTTGACCGAATGTTCTCTTATACTATCGTGAGCCCGCACTGAAATGTTACTTCTCGAACAGCACTGCCACATCGCCTGGCACATCGGCGAAGGCCTCGGCATGCAATACGTAGAGGCACCAGACAAGGTTGTCTTCCCCAACAAGGAAGAATTTGCGCAGACGTGTAATAACTACAAGGCGTATGCCGCCAACAAGGGCGAGGATCCTTATGGCGTGTACGATTCTGGGCTATAGAGCAGTAGGTGTGCCGTTACGGCTACGCATCAATGAGAATTCGCATTCAGAATGAACAAAGCGTAGCATTTTGTACCGATCCAAAGCATAACTGACTGATGCCCGCTCTACTGACTCTGGATAGCCTTGATGTGCGGCTCAATCATGCACTTCCACAAATCATCCTGGTAGTACACCGTGTTGCCGTCCTGGTGCGACTTGCCCGAAGAAAGTGTGTCACCGTACTGCCAGAACATGTCGCCACCCGTGCCCTCAGTCTTGAGAGCAGTAGTCTCCCACGCCAACTCGACAGAGCAAGTGTTGCTAAACCCAAACTCCTCGAGAACGCAAGGCTTGCCCAGCGCCTTGCACACCTTCGCATGGTTCTCGATCCACTCGTTGCCCCACTGCTCGCCATTGGCATCCGTGCCCCAGCTCTCGGGGTACAAGTGGTAGACGCAGAAGTCGACATTGGGGTCCGCGCACGTGGCTTTGAAATCGCCGCCTTCGCCGAACTGGTACGGGTAGGAGCCGTCGCCTTCGAGACCGAAGCCTTCTTCGCCGGTGGTGACCATGTGCGCGCTGTCGAGAGATTTGACGTAGGCGGCGGAGTCGGCGACCCACTTGTTGAGTACATCGAGGTCGCAGCCATTGCAGCGCGGCTCGTTGGCGAGCTCCCAGGCGAAGATGGCGGGCGAGTCGCTGTAGCGGCTGACGACAGCTTTGATGTACGCCTTGTACTGCGTCTGGGCTTTCTCGCTGACGTACCATTCGGCGTTGGATTTGATGCCTGCGTAGGCGAAATATGCGGCCATGCCTCCGTAATCGGTCCAGTTGTTGACGAAGTTGATGATGAGCTTGATGCCGTGCTCTTCGGCGCTCTTGACGACGTAGTCCAGGCGCTCGAGGCCATTGGTGCCAGTGTTAATCTTGGCTTCGCCGTTAATGAAGGACTGGTAGTAGACGGTGTTGGCGCCCGGGTCGGAAGTCACGTCGTTGAAGCCCCAGACGCGAAGGACTTTCATGCCGGAGCTGGCGATGTTCTTCATGACGAGGTCGACGTCGGCGTTGTTGGTCTGGAAACCGATCCAGTAGGTGTTGGTGCCGGCGAAGTACTGCTGCTTGCCATCGATGATGAAGTTTGTTCCTGAGGCGGATGGGAAGGAGCTTGCATTTGCTGTTTGGCGGCGCTCGAGAGATGAAGATGTCTCCTTGCTGCCAGACCAGCTGGCGGCGGGCAGTGCGCAAGCAGCGCCTGCAAAGGATGCCAGAGCAATGAGGTTCTTCATGTTGAGATCGAAGACGTTATTGTAGTCTTCCAGAGACGTGTGGAAATTGCTGTGTCAAGACTGCAGGATTGAGAAGAAGATATTGATAAAAAGAAAGGCTTGTGGTAGACAGGATTGATCAGGAGAAGTAGAGCAGCAAGCCATGATCTTATCCTTGGGCAGCTACACAGCGCAGCCGCCGGACCGGCCGTAACCCAATACGAGCGTTTCGTGTAAATGTAGAACGGTGGGTATATTCCACGAGTAGCCTGCCCTGCCCTATACAGAGGGGGACACGAATGGATGGAACCCCTGCTAGTTCCCGAGCTGACAGAGCCAGTAGTATATTCTGTTGCTTGAAGTTGAGCCAATTGGAAACTTGCTTGACTTACAGGGGTTTCATCCATTCGTGGCCCCCTCTGTACTGTGCGTCGCGTGCGATGGGCTAGGGCAAGATCAGTAGAGCATCAGCAGGTTCTTATAGAAGCCCATTATAGTTGAAGACTGCGTACAAGCCCTATCACCTACCGTGAAGCAGGCGGGGGTATCTTCTCCGGTACCTCTATTGGCATCGGAAGAGTCGCATCTTGCACGAACAAGGGAAGGCCGCCTCGAGAGCACATTATTATTGCGGAGGGATGAAACATGATCGTCACTGCTCGCCTCGGCTAGATTTAGGGCTCATACCTTGAAGCTTATGGAGCACAAGGTAGGCACCTGTAAGGCAAGATTATTGAATGTCGTTGTGATTGTGTATCCAGAGAGATGACGAGCAAGAAACAGAATGCGTCGGATTGGTCGTAATGGCAGACCGCATGCTTCCCCGTTAAGAAAATCAATCATTTGTCGTTATGACCTCAGGCACTCCTTGCTGCCTGGGATGGCCGCTGCATAAACTCCCGGGACTGTCCTGTTGCTGTCTGGGAGAGCGAGGTTCCCTTGCCACATTTTGACATTCGACAACACGCTTCGTCACCATCCGAAATGAAAAGCTTCTTAGAACGTGCGACGCCCGGTCAACGCGCCCTTCTTTGGCTCCTCAAATCGGGTGCAGTCAGTGATCTTGCCTATTTGTCGCATCCCACTCTTCGGAGAGCTGTTGCTCATTGCTTAGTCGCCGAGAATGGATCGAGACATTTGTTTCAGGGGGATCATGGTTAAAGACAATCCATTAGCACCGGTTGGTGTGCACGTGCATCATCACGTTGGTGCACACAATTCAGGACCTTGACCACCAGTCGCCACGCTCCATACTCAACCGAGAAATCGACACAGCATGAGAAAGAAGACTTTTATCAGTGTTCTCCCAATCAAAAGCGTCGTGACGAGGACTTGACTCGCAGATTGTGGCCCACACAGCCTTTAGCGCTAAGTCTGGACTTGACGCTTCTTGGAGACCAACGAAGCAATGCAGACAGCTTGGCTCACGTCCTCGATCTTTTTGTGCGGGCACACCAGTGCCATGCCGAACAGACGGTAGCCAAGACACTTGATCGATATCGCGAAGCCACGCCTGGCTCACTTGCTCTAAGCTGGCTGTTACGTTCTGACACAACGCGCAAGCTGAGTAGCTGGGAACACGCAAGACTGCTCAAGCTTATCGTACACTGTCTGGTTACCGAAGGAAACCTTGATCTCCTCATTGAATGGATCCTGGCCAAAGACGCGCCAACATAGTCGTATACGAATTCGGCTGACCGGCCCGACATTTGGGGGGGGGGACAACTTTTGTCGTACACCGTGCAGGCGCAAGCATACTGGACCCAGGAACCTTTGCTGTTGGAAGAGTCCATACAAGCCTATCTCCCGACGACTCGGCGAGCTGTCGGCCATGTGCATCTTTCACATGTGTTAGCGGCGGGCTGGCTGCTCAGGCTCCTCTCGATCCGATCGATGAGGACCCGCCCTACGGTGAAGGACAAATCTTTCCACCAAGAGATTGATGCCCTTCTGAACCAAAAGTGATCCGCAAAACTTAGAGTTAAACCAAGCAAGATTGTCATTTCACCATTCTCGGCCTGACCCGCTTCCACCCTTGCAGCTGTTGCAAAAAGTCCGAGATCCAGACTGCCACAGGTGGCTGGCATTGCGTTTTAATCCGGCAGGTGAAGCCTCAAGCTTTATAGGATGAGCGTTTTTTGTCGGGACCGCGCAGTTGCTCGCGAGAAGAGGACGGCTCGACGATGCCAAATGGGTGCTTGATCTTGGAAGGGACATGCTACCATTAAGGTTCCAAATGAAACGATTGAGAGGCGACTCGACCACCAGGTCGAACGCCATTAATAGGCGACTTCCGACCGCAGACGAGGCTGCTGCTGGCCTGGTAGATTCTGAAGACTATTTCTTATCTATGCTCAGGCGAAGTTCAGCTTAACAGAATGACAGTGCAGCAAACACCTCGCGTCCTGACAGACCTGCATCAAATTTGCCAAATTCTGACCAGTGAGTGCATCACGCGGCTTCGTTGACTCTTGCGGCATTTCCGTCTACATCTCCGCCGACTCTTCGCCATACAAAACCATTTTTCGGCCAAAATCTCGGACATCTTTGGATCTCTCGAACGGCTCTGGATCTTCTCGCGCTTTGTCTCTGCTGTGAATGTCACCCTTTCTCTTCCTCTCTGCCACAGACCAGACATTGCATGCACTACTCATGTAAGTCAGCTGTCGCCGAATTGTCGAGCAACTGGGAAACTCAAATCCTATCCCCAGCCATTGATTGTGCGGAGTAGCCATGACTTCCATCGCCATGCGAAGCGAACTCGCAATCTGGACCATATCGAGACTTCTAAGCATCAATGTTCTGGATCTAGTCGTGCACAGTGATCTTGCGATGCAGCACCGGGAGAACAATAGCGGGTCCGCGGTGCTCCTGTTGAGGCATCTCTGGTGCCTCTGGTCCCTTGGGCGCCTCAGGTGGTGCGATCGCTTTCACAGGCGGGGGGTGTTCCGCTGGATAAGCATTCACCTTACGGTCCGTTTGTGAAGGTGCGAGACAGGCGCCTCCCTTCGGTGGATTGGTTGGCAATGGTGCTGCCAGGCTCGAGCTTGCGAATGCAATCACGCAAGCTGCTAGCATGCCGAAGCGCATGTCTCAAGTGTCTTCGAGGTATGGTGGAATGGGTGAGATTGCGCGGTCGAATACAATCTCACGGAGAACATGCGAGTTGTATGATATTTATACCGGAATATCACCCCTGTGAACGTGCAGCTGGTGACATGATGCGATGTCTCCTAGCAGAACGCACGTGGCGTCCGCGAGGAACTTGCGTCCATAGTGTCGAATCCTGACTCGAACGAGGGATTGATCAGTACAACAACGTGCACAATCTGGCAGCGTCCACTGGAAGCAACGATTCAACGCGACAGCCTTTTCTTCTAGTTCGCCATCATACCAGCGCTGACAACAGCTGGAACGCAGGTACGTCACATAGTAAATGCGGTCTCTGCGCCAGATTGTGTTGCGGCGCCTGTGGCGACCGTTGAACGTATGGAGCATGCTCGGCAACCAGTGGCTGTCTAGACCAGACTCCGAACGATCGCCGTCTTCACGGCGCGGATCCGGGTAGTCCAAGAACCCCTTGTCCATTCGTTGGGTTCTTTTAGGACACTGCCGAGACCATCAGACCATAAGTCTTGCCGGAGCTCTGCAGGCACGAATCGTAGCGTCGTCGCGTTGAACTCACGGGCAGTAGGTTTCCTGATTAAGCGTTGACTTTCATGCGAGGTACGGCTGTTGTACTGGTCACACACAGAAATTGAATACGCAAACGAACCACTGAATGATAGGGGATTAAATCAACGAGTCGACGCGGTGTTCCGTGTTACGGCATCCTATTACTCTACCGCTTTTGAGTAGCCAAAACTACAGTACGAATTATCAATCTCGTCCTCGCCTTAACACCTGGAATCGGCGATGAGCCGCAAACGGCTGTCATTCTGATCGTCGCCATGAGCATTGCAGACTTGCGATATTCTCCTGCTCTGCCGGGAGGGTCCCTCTTTCCGTAGGATCGAATCTCTGCTTCTCCATCCCGCTCGATGTTGCGGACAAGCGTTCGATCGAACGCTCTGATAGATCATCGGAACAACCTGGGACCGAGCATGTGGTATGAGCAACGGACTCGGCTTTTGTATGAAGTTTCCTCATGCAGTGGCCAGAGAGCTGCGGCCTTGGGGCTCTGACTTCGATCCATCAATCTTCGCTCCCTCATCCAGGATCTACAAGCATTGCGAGTAGTAGTCGTTGTTCTCCTGCTTCTTGCATGTCCAGGGTTCGGCACACTTGGTTGGTCCAGCGTAGCCTTTGCCGCCGCATTGTCCGTAGAGAGTCTGGATGGAGCCATCAGGCTTGGTGGCGGAAGGGTCCTCCAAGCATTGGGAGTAGTAGTCGTTTTGCCTCAGGCAGACGAATGGTTTTTGGCATTTGGTGCGACCGGTGTAGTCTTTTCCTCCGCACTGGCCGTAGAGGGTCTGAGTTGGGCCGTATGCGGGGACTGAGCGATCAGGTTGCGAAGGTGTGCAAGCCGATGGTCTGGGTTCAGGTCCTTTGGGGTCCTTGGCTGCCACACCGAAGGCGGTTGAAGCCATGAGGAGGGTGGCTGTGGAGATGAAGCGCATGGTGGCGAATGTGTGTATTTATTAGTGTTTTGTAAGAATGGAATGGTTGTCAGAGAGCAGATGTGTAGTCTTGTGGTCAGCAAGATCTCAGGGACAGATACAAGGCTCTTGAAGGTCTTTTATCATCGCAGCCGATACCAAGTGCCTGGAGTTTTCCATCTCGCTAATCGGTGCGCGTGGCAATAACGAACCCACAACGGTCTGAAGATGCGTCCGCGCAAGATTGGTCTGAGTCCGGTCAGTATCTAACGGCTCTGGACTAGAGTTCTTCGGCAAATATCGCTAGATTTGGCTTCAAGTTCGACTGAACCCTCTTGCATGAATCGTGGCATATACAGTACGATAGATACTTGGAAAGTACTTACTTTGAACCACAACTTACTTGTCTTTGCTTCCGTGGCTTTTCGTGGCTGCAAAGGCTCATTGTGTATGTTATCGACTGATGATGTGCCATTAGTCGGTCTTTGCTCTGCTCCGCAGCGGGCTGCGATGATTTTCACAAGGGGTGTCCGCAGCCCCTGTCTCGTTCCGCGCGAGGATTGTGGACTTGAAGAAGTGGAGATCGAATGTCGGGCGTTGGCTGGGTTGGGATTATGGCGCCGTTCAGGGACTTCCGACGCTGCGGTTGTGAAGACATCACATGGTCTCGATATCCAGACTTAGTCTCATTTGTGCACCGAAACTCGGAATGTTTTTCCAGTGAACACTTCTTGGTACCACATTTTCCAGGCCAGCTCAATGACAGGACTCTTTATGTGGTCTTTGAGTTCTTTAGACTATATTTTCAGTTGCATCGGAAGCGATTTCTGTTTATGCATACACATGAACTAGTATCATGCTTCACGACATAGGTAGCCTCCTCCTTATGAATCGGACATGCAGCTTTACAAACATCTATCATGTCACCTTTATCTCGAAGAGATGAGTATTTCAATATGACATACTTTGAATATGCTGTGGAAGATCGTGTTCTCTGAGTTGGACCCTCACCGTATAGTGGAAGTAATGGACGCCATTTGCGCCACAGACACAAACACTCCGTGTTAAGGTTCAAGGGTTTAATGGCTGTACCACTCTTATCGCCGTCAACTCTGATTACATCGAGGTGTCCATTTGCACAAACGAGCCAAAGTTCATGCTCAGAGACCAAAATCACGGACAAGCTTTCACCATCGAACGCATTGCAGCCTTGCGAATTAGAAATGGCTCGGATCGGACACGTTGTCTCGGTGGTTCATGCTGAATAACCAGGTATATAGTTGGCCACCCACTCTCCCCAGTATCATGCCTTTTCCACATAACTTGGCTATCAGAGTTGCTGGACTATACGACACCTTCCAGATGGCGACAGAATGGGGACTCGGGGGGCTCGCAACCTTCGTACAAACATCCCATGCAGACGTATATCCTGCCATTGACCCTACATCATCGGTGAAGCTCCCACAGCCTTCTGTGGTGTACGTCATCGGCGCATCCAAGGGCATCGGTGCCGGCATTACAATAGCATATGCTAAGGCATCCGCCACCGGTCTTGTATTGGCATCCCGACGGATCTCTGGCCTTGAAGCAACCACCGCAAGCTGCAAGAAACTCAACCCAAACATCGAAATCGAGATTGTGGAATGCAACATCACATCCGCTTCGTCAGTTTCTGCGCTTGCAGGAAAGACCAAAGCCCGATTCGGCAGACTGCATGTTGTCGTGGTCAACTCTGGAGCGTCTGGTCTCATCGTGCCCGAATTCACAGACGCCGATCCTGCAAACTCCCAGCAAGCCATCGATGTGAACTACATCGGCCTTCTGTTGAGCGCCAAATTCCTGTTGCCCGTCTTGCTTTGGACAGAA
Organism: Cladosporium cucumerinum; assembly: GCA_023634325.1. Taxonomy (NCBI): domain Eukaryota; kingdom Fungi; phylum Ascomycota; class Dothideomycetes; order Cladosporiales; family Cladosporiaceae; genus Cladosporium; species Cladosporium cucumerinum. The sequence continues at coordinate 635,971 of JALDQA010000012.1, read as the reverse complement.
GGCGGAGCGAAGTGCTTCACCACAGTCTCCACTTTCGCAGCTCTGATCGTTTGAGGACCGTTCGCTAAGGCACAGTATTGCGTCTCGAAACTTGCGCAGCTCAAGCTGATGGAGCACATACACGAACGGTATCACGATGAGGGTCTGCTAAGCTGGTCTGTCCATCCTGGATCTGTGGACAGCGAGTTGACAGCTGTGACACCTGAACCATTCAAGGCGTATCTTACCGACTCTCCGGACCTCTGTGGAGGGTTCTGTACATGGCTTTCGAGAGCGGGCAGAGAAAGAGTGTGGCTATGTGGAAGGCTGGTCAACGCCAAGTACGATGTGTCAGAGCTGGAGGCAAGGAAAGATGAGGTGTTGGAGAAAGGCCTGCTCACGTTGAAGATATGTGCTTGGTTTTGGTTGTCATAAATGTCAATTATCATGTGCAGTGTCGATCTGTCTTTACGACTGTCTCACATGGGTTTGTGGTATGGTATACCGATGATCAAGTGGTTCACGCTGACATTCCACTGCTGGGCAACCGCTTAGTAGCCAGTGCCATTGCCCCTCAAGGTATCGATCTCGACCGTAGGGCCAACAGGCGCACCCTCTCCATTCTGGAAGAAGCCCTCAAGCGCAGGGAAGTCAGTCTCAGCCCAGACCTTCTGGATCCTCTTGGCCGAAGCCGTCAAACGGGTGCGCAAGGAAGCATAGTCCTTGAACACAAGCTTGCCGTTGCGCTTAACATATGCGCCGTTGATCAGCACATCGGCGATGTCACCCACGTCAGCGTGCAAGATGATGGCGGCAACAGGATCACTCCAGCCCAGCATGTTGGGAGAGTCAGTGCTGTAGACGACGAGATCGGCCTTGGCACCGACCTGGATGACGCCAATGTCAGGACGTCGCAGCGCGAGGGCACCTGCGCGGGTGATCAAGTAGAAGGCCTGCTCAACAGACATCGGGCTGTTAGTAGGAACCTGCCACTTGTCAAGAGTATCCGCGTAGCGGCCGGCCCTGAGAGTCTGAAGCCACAGGCGAGCTTGATTGACCATGGATGGACTGTAGGTGAAGTGGCAGTCAACGCCAAGAGAAGCCTGATCCTGAATGTTGTTGGCGTAAGTGTGGATGTGACCAAAGTGGAGCTCGCTCTCTGGAGTGGTCGAGATGTACTGATTCGTGTCGCGGAGGAGCTGCGCATCCTTGTAGGACATGAAGCTGCTGTGCGAGAAGACGACTGGGATGGTGTCGTTGAGCCAGCCGTGCGAATGGAGGGCGGCGGGGCTATTGGTGAAGCCCCAAGGACCACCAAGGTGGTGAGTGGTCACAACAGAAAGGTTGGCGCCCTTAGTGATATTCCACAGAGTGCTGATATTAGCATCAGGGGCATTGAAGAAGCCATCGTAGGCAAGGCCAAGCGTGAGGAGGCCATTGTCGGAGTTGAAGCGATGGTCCTTGGTCATGCTTTGCAGCTTGCGAATTTGCTCATCCCAGCTCCAAGCACCAGGAACATCATGGATGGCATGGGCATATACGGTACGGACTCCGCTGTCAACCGATCCATTTATACAGCTGTCAGTGTCCTCCTCAGTCCAGCTTGCATGAGCGTGATCAAGAACAGTGGTTGTTCCAACGTGTACGCGTTCCAAACTTCCAGCAAGCTGTCCAAGGTAGAGATCGTCCGGAGTGAAGACGGTCGAGGACTGGCCGTACTCGCCGAACTTTTGGAAATAGTCGGCCAATGAAGTGTTGGATCCGATGGTCTTGAACGCCGTTTGCCATAAATGTGTGTGCGTGTCAATGAAGCCCGGGCTGATAATGCTGCCAGTAGCGTTGATCCTTGTGGTGTTGTTAGGGATGTCACGATCAAGTGTTCCCTCAGACAATCCTGCGATGGTGTCGCCCTCGATGAGCAAAGAGGCATCATGAAGGATTGAGAGACGCTCGTTCGTGCCGTCGAACGAGATGATGGTCACGCCTTCGTAGAGAATAGCTCCCGAGACACCAAGTGCCAGCGAGGATAGAAGGGCCGCTGAACGCATGTTTGGGTGTGGCCGCGGTGGGATAGTCAGACGGAGTGAACGGAAGTCAGTCCATCGTCCTAGGAGGACTCCTACATCCTATGTACTTTCCCATCATCTCGAGTCAGCTTTTCCTGACACCATAATTTACTTAGTGATGAATGATTTTTCGCGTTCGGCAGTGTGAATGTCGCGCGCCTGAGTAAAGGTATGACGCTGTCAAGACCACTGCCGAGACTCACGGACCAGAACTTGGGGGACGCAAATGGTGAAGTCTGTGTTAGCGTGCACGCCGCCGGCTTCTACTCCGCTATGTTTAGCTTCTGCATCTTGATGACGGATATTTCTCGATCGTTTTCTCATGGCTAATTTGCCCGAATCAATAATTTGAGGCATTGTGCGAACATCGACATCACTGATTGCCTGTACAAAGTACATGCTATGCTTATGAATTCTCTCGGTCGTAAGAAACAGTCGGGGCGAGCAGCCTCATCCTACGATCATTCAATCCAGTTCGATCTTGCGCTGGTCGGTCCTCCGAGGAGTGTGCCTTGCTTCGCGCGACTATCAGTCTCAAACCCGTTTTAGTACTCCACTCAGCCGCTAAAGAATGGTACGTCGTCTGGGAGAACTCGACTTCCACTGCTTGCAGCAAGTCTCCCAGACAATGAAGTCCATGCTGCGTTGTTATGTTGCCTTCCTTCACTTGCCTTCTACTTCACCTATCGCTGGTTCACTAACCTAGAGCATGCTGAAACCCCAACACGAGACTGACATCTCGGACTCAACATTCGTCAGATGGCACGATGCACACTCCTGGACTCGGATCAAGCAGCTCACTAAAGGCGCATTGCTCGTCGACACAAGCATTGGTGTCTCTCTGATTGCCTCGTGGTATCTCTGCGTACCACTGTTTGAGTACACATACCCGGACAGTCACACATTTTTGTCCGACACCGGTATCTATGGTGCTCACCCCTTGAGAAAGTATGCCTAGACCGATCTTACGTCGCCACAGGCCAACGTGGTTCAGTCTGACAGCTCATGCGCCGATGGTCTTGTATTTCTATCCATCGGGGGACAATCAGTCAAGGATGGCGGGCCGATGATTCTAGACATGGCAGGCAATCTAATCTGGTCTGCGCCAGGGCAATATGGCGACGCTTCCGCGAACACTAAAATTCAGAACTACAATGACCAGGACTACCTTACCTTTTGGGCGGGTGAAATACTGCAGGAGTCTGGACTGGGCAGATACTACATGCTCAAATCCTCCTACGATGTTGTGCATACCGTATCGGCGGTCGGCGAGAGCATGAAAGGCGATCTTCACGAATTCAAGCTCACCGGAGACGGCTCTGCAGTTATCACAGTCTACGAGCGCGTATTGGCCAATCTAGAGGCTACAAATAACGACATCTTCATGGGGTCAACAAGACACTTATGAGGAGATTGCGCCAAAAAGCAATGGCTTTGAGCAATTCTTCACTTTGCCTCCGCCCATCGAGCGCCTGACATACCGAATCGCTGCTTTGGACGCACAACGAAACGTGCTTCGCTACTCGAACGAGATCATTTACGAAAACTCCTCACTGAAGGTCTGGTTTAGAGTAGCACGTCTTTTTGGTGTATCCTTGATGGTACTGTGCTGTCTACTCTACTCGTGGCTCAGCATCTTTCACCGCATCTGGGTATATCGCAACAAGGATGAAGAGATCTTTGGGTACCATGAACTCCAATACTGGGAGCCGGCTTGAATATCGCAGTGCACAACGAGTTCCAAAGAATTGAGTGCTGAATCCAATGCCAGCATAGCCTTGCTCGTCTGGGCCGGTTACTTTTCTGCTGCAGAGTAAATAATGACGTGCCTCGTGCACTCATACTTGCACTGCAATGATTAGCCAGTTCTCCAGTCAAGCTTAGCCATAATCGTAGTTGTTGCGTGCATCTCCATCCCTACCAGTTTGACTGGATGCGAGACGCAGCGCTCGCAGACAAGGACAGAAAGATCAGTTTACAATTTCTAAAACCGGTTTGCTGTCGAGGAGGATCCGCACAGCATTATAGGGGCCAGATCACAGACATCAAGTGGCGTTCATATTACTCTAGGGCTAGCAATAACATGTGGAAGGACTTGAAGGATGTTTGAACCAGCTATAGACTATAAAACATATAATTCAAATCTAGGTATTAATAGTGCTTGTATTGTCTTTACCCGAATCACAGAAGACTTGTAAACATGTACGCAATACTGAAGAAGAAAGCAGCGCTTGACGTATGTGACACCTCCATCGTCAGATACTGAGCCTGTGAATAGCAATGCCACTATCATTAGGCGTACCCATCTCGGTATCCTTGCAAGTGAAAGTGGCATCGACCGCCAAAGACCAGCGAATCATTTTCTTCTCTGGTCCCTTCTTGCATAGTTAGCACCAAAGTCCGACGAAGGTTTGCCCTGATCGCCGTTGAAGAAATCGGATACCATTCTCCGAAACGGAATTTCCTCATCTGGACATGCCGCTGCCGCTACCGAATCTGATGGCAAAGAAAAAAGTGTTATTATGCGGTTGGGGCACTTCTTGGTGTACTAAACCGATAAACCCATAATCATGTGATGATTCCTAGAGAGCGTTACATTCGTAGGCATATATCTGACTCACTCAGGCTGTAGTCTTCTCTCCTTCGAATTATTTCTACCTTTGCTCTTTTGATCGTGTACGTGGTATGCTAGCTCGCTAGTTATACCATCATACACCATAATGTCTCCCTCACGCCAGTCTAACGAACTAGGAGGAATCCCCTCGCATTCCAATGCGCGGCTTTCGTCCGATATTGGTGTATTTGGCGTCGATCAAGGCAAACGTGGCAACCTCACACCGTCTGCTGCTCCGTATTCGACAAGGAAGTCGTTTGACGAGACACCATCTGGTGCCCAAACGCCGACACCACTCCTGAACGCTCGCAATGAGTACACACAGAAGAATGGCGCAATCTACTCAGGAGAGGAGACTTATGCCATGGACAGCATCACCCGCACGAGGAGCCACATGGGCGATGCGCTCGAAAACCTGTACAAGACACAGACTGCCTGTAGTCAAGTCACTACCGGTGGCGATCTAGGTCATGAGGAGTCCGGTGGACTGTCGCCATCGGGTGCAACTAGAGGACGGCCAGCGGAACTTTCCAGTCTTACTACTGAGCTCATTTTCGTGCTTGTATGCAGTAGTGGCCAGCTCTTCTTTTCTTTCTTCCAAGGCAATGTCAACGTCAATCAACAAGCCTTTCGACTAGCTCTGGGCATTCAAAATACCGAGCTTCCGTGGATGGTGGGAAGCTATCTAGTGGCTCTGGGCCTCAGTGTCATTCTATCTGGCTCACTTTCAGATCTCATGCCGCCGAGACTGGTAGTGGTGGTGGCCTTTGTCTGGCTCACTATCTGGAACGTCATTGGAGTTTTCAGCCTCACACCAGCTCGCGCTACGCTTTTCTTCTTCATGCGAGCGATGCAAGGCTTATCTGTGGGCGTAATTGTCTCCGGCAGCATGAGCATCTTGGGTCGCGTCTACTCGCCTGGACTACGAAAGACTCGCGTATTCAGCGCAATGGCTGCAATGGCGCCATTCGGATTCTGGCTCGGTGCTATCCAGGGCGGAGCACTCACTGCACACCTTCCTTGGATCTTTGGGTCAAACGCAATTCTCTGCGGTCTCTGCGCATTTGCGGCATACTTCACCATTCCAGCTCTCCGTCCAGTCGCTGACATTGCTGGCGCGGATGCTCCGACCATTCGTGATTTTGACTGGAAGGGCGCTATTCTAGCAACGGCTGGATGTGTGTGTTTACTCTTCGGCCTGACACAAGGCACCATAACGCACTGGTCCCCTTACACATATGCCTTGATCGTTGTTGGTGCCGTCCTACTTGTAGCTTTCTTTTTCGTTGAGCACAAGGTCCACCGTCCACTGATTCCAAACTCTCTCTGGAAGACTACCGGGTTTGCACCATTGATGGCAGCATACTTCCTCGGCTTCGGAGGCTTCGTGGTAAGTTTCAAGATCATCATGTTCCGCACTTGGTCTCAAAGGTTACATGGCTAAAAGTACCATCTTAGGGTGCATGGCAATTCTACGCTATGCAATTCTTCCTCAACATCCAGAACAAGTCTGCTCTGACAGTGGCTTTGTATTTGCTTCCAAATGCTCTCATGGGCGTGTTGGCAACATTCATTGTTGCTAAGCTCCTCCACAGAGTTCCTGGCCATTATATCTACATGGTCTCCATGGTCGCATTCGCTTTAGGACCGGCTTTCTTCTTGGGCAACCGCCCGTCTACAACATACTGGGCGCTCAGCATGCCAGGTATTGCGCTCGCAACTTTCGGCCCCGACATGTCATTTGCTGCAGCTTCCATCTTCATCACTTCTAATGTTCCACGGAGCTACCAGGGAAGCGCTGGGAGCCTCCTTGTCACGATTCAAAACTTATCGTCTGCTATCATGACCTCTGTGGGAGACTCCATCGCTGCGGAAGTCGATACGCTGCCAGATGGAACGATTGGGCTCGAGGGTCTGAGAGCTGCATGGTGGTTTGCATTGGCAGCAGCGCTAGCAGGTGCTTTGATCACCGCAGTCGCTGTCAGGATACCGAAGGAAGTTGAGAAGGAGCACGTTACATAAGTAATGAAAGATGGCTGAAATTACTTCTACTTGCACAAAGTATTAAAATCCCTATTGTAGCTTGGAATAAAAGCCGCGAGGTACGAAGGCATCGTCTTTGATTAGCATGTTGTGATGTGTATACCTGCACCTTAGGGCATGAATCATTCCACGTGCTGAATTCCACCGCTATTTCTCTGCAGACACGATCCGAAAGCTCAAAGGTTCACCGTGGGAGCTAAATGCATCCTTGACCACAAGGATACACCAGGAAGAGCTCAAAGACCCGCAGAGCTCAGATACCATCTGCTTCCCATGGGCTGTGGTTGAATTAAAGAAACGTCCAAATCGTCAAGACGTGAGAGATCGTTGCTATCAACAAGCCGCCAATGCTTTAGCGACCGCACTTGACATCATGACCCATCTTTTCCAACAGTCCGACGGCAATCTTTCTCATGATTTGCCTCCTATCATTGACTTCACTTGTGTCGGGCCGGAGTTTAGGCTGTGACTGATGTTCTGGGAAACTACAGACAATCGAAGGGTTCAGGTAAGAGGCTTCATGGGAGTCAAAATGTATGACAGTGCTAATCGCGCGTAGAAAATGGCTTGCATATGAGCAACAAATCTAGAGCTCGCATGGGGTGTCTTCGCAGCAAGACACGTTGTAGACCGTATGGCAAAATGGGCCACTAGAATTTGAAGCCCAGTATCTGCCATCGCCTTACGTCGACTACAATCAGATCGCCTTTGCCACGTGAGAATGGCCCTGCCATACCTCTACGCGAGGCGTCTTTATCGCCATACCCATCCATAGGCATTCGCGAGCAGAGCGGCAACCCACATCCCATCGCACCGCAAACGCCTTTGCCAAAGGACATATCCACTCGCAGCCTCTCATCAGATCGACCAAATGCAAACGTTGAGTCATCCCGTACTCCATTCCCGGATCATGATAGGTCGTCTGCTGTGCGAGAATTATCTGCGCACCTTTTCTCGTCGAAAGTACAACATAAGAATAGGGCAGACGAGACAGCTGCACCGGCTCCAAAACTCCACTTCCCAATTTCGTGGGAAGCGATAGTTCCGATCCATACTCCTTTCTCCAACACTGCGATTCTCGAGAAGACACGAGAGACCACTAGTGTTGCACAGGCACATGATCTTGTGTCTTTGGTATCCAAGGGTCTGTCATTGGAAAAGCTTCAATCTCCCGCTTCTGCGCCAATGAGATCGGATATAGAAGAGGCAGGGCAACTTTTTCCTTCGCCATCATCGCCAGATTCGCCCGGGGTCGCGCGAACTCCTTTGGAGACCGAAGGCTTCTCAAATATGGACCAAAGAATAAGCCCAAGATCATCAAACGAGCCATCATCTCACGAAAAGGGCTTAGGAGCTATATCGAGTCCACAAAGATTGAATGCTCCCGGGGCCCCTACCCACATGAACTCAAACCTTGATGGCGACAACACCAGCCTGACTTCGGCAACGCGTAGTGAAACGTAGGAAAGTCATCAGGAAGAGAGACAGAATTTATTACCCAAGTCTGGCGGCTTTGAATGGACAGCGGGTCGCCCGGATCTGCTCGAATCCAGAGGATTGGGATACCATGATCACGTAATTCGTCGAGGGTGGACGCCGGTCATGTGTGGTCGGCTAAGCGCGAGTGCTGAGCACGCGGATGGCTCGATTTGCTCCACCAGTACCAATGATTCTGAGAACGTTCCGAGCGAGCTTGGTGGCATTGAAAGGGAAGACGAGTCCGAAGCTGCATCTCACTGGGCCCAGGAAGAAGTTTGGGAGAGTCAACCCGAAGATAGTTCAAGATAGTTCCCACGAGAATCCCCATGTTGATCCTGGCAGTCAGTCCGAGTATGGTATCAGTGAATACCACGACGAAGGAGAGCGGAACGAGTCCGGGAACGACTCTAGTGAGTACTGGGAAACCGAAGACGAAGATGACTGAATGCAGAATGACTCTGATTATGGATCTAGCGAGTTTTGGGACGACGAACTGGATCGTCACACTGTCGCGGATTCCTCCGAAAGCGAACAAAACGCTCACGAAGATCACGCTGATTCTGGCGCTGGAGGTTCCGCGCACACTGGCGAAGAACCCATCTGCATTTCCACGAATGACAGCCGTGACCCTCAGAGATATCACCCACGGGAAGGAAGTCTGCTCAAAGGAGCTGATTTGGAGAAACTGGGAAACATGGCATTTTCGCATCTGTGGGGTAAACATCTTGCAGAACTCCCAGTGATACAAAGCGTCATCCAAACTTTCGAAAAGCTTCCCAGCATGTGGGACGTAGCATTCTGGTGCCACCGCGAGTTCAATCCCAAGTCGAGCGAGATACGGAATACTCTTGTGCGCAATCTCAATAGATGTCCGGCTCTGAAAAAAGGCAACCACAACGACACACCACGGGTGAACACAATCGACTTCACGTTCGAGGAGTTGCGTCACTCTCCTCTCAAGCAAAAGTTGATTCATTGGTTCACTGACGAAGACAGTGACGTTGAGGTACAACGTCGGGTCTCCATGGATTTGCTTCGACTGACCGACGCGCCATATTGCACAACAATCCTGAGATATATTGGATTTGAGAATGATATTGAGCTGTGTGGTGTCGCTTGGGAGAGCAGGCACTGCAAAGTGTCCACGGTGGACAGGTATCTCTCACAACCTGACGATGTGGGCTTGTCCGAAAATTGTATCATCAAGCATTCTTTTCTTCAGTACAATAATCTATAGTCTCATCGCACAACTGGAGCATATCGTCACAAACATGCATCTGCAGGAGGCAGACGTAGCGGATCTGATAGTCAGATCTGCCAAAGATCCAGCAGTGAGCAGTAAATTATGTACATAGCTACATAACGGCATTATCTAGTTCTCCAATCATCCCCAGCGAATTCTTCTACTCCTTCTCAAGCTGCTCCAAGATAACATCAGCCGCCTTCTCAGCGACCATGTATGTCGAGACAGCAGTGAAAGTACCAGGAATCTTGGGGTAAACGGAAGCATCGACGACACGAAGGCCAGCAGTGCCGCGAACCCTGAAGCTTGAGTCAAGGACAGCCATCTTGTCATCATCAGCGCCAATGGGGCAGGTCGATGAGGCATGGTGGCCCCAGGCGGTGTCCTTTGCGTACTCGGCAATGGCTTCCTTGGTGGTGACATCCTTGCCAGGAAGGACCTCATTGATCTCGATGGGCTGGCTCGCGAAGGAGTGGCGGGCAAGGTCGACGGCCTCCTTGAGGGCAGTGAGATCCTTCTCGTAGTCACCGGAGCCAGTGTCGAAGTAGTTGTAGGTGATCTCGGGGACATCGAGAGGGTCAGCAGAGCGGAGCTTGACAGTTCCTGCGGTGTTACGGGGGTGGGCCTTGAGGATTGCCCAGGTGAACCAGTCGTGGTCGGCGGTGGCGTTGACGCTGTAGTTGGGGAAGTAGCCACGGAAGTTGATGGGGCCACCGAAGACGAAGAGATCGAAGTTATCTTTCTCAGCGACGCTGGACTTGTGGAACATGGCGGCGCCGACACCGGGGGAGGCGTAGATGCCACGGTTGCCGTCGACAGGCGCGTTCCAGCGGTCAAGGCATTTATCCTGGGCACTGCCGTCGAAAGTGCAGCCATCGAATGCGACAAAGTTAGCGGGAGCCTTGCCCTGGACGTTGATCTCGTAGTGATCCTGGAGGTTGGTGCCAACACCGGGAAGGTCGACGACGACGGGGATATCGAACTCCTTAAGCTCGTCCTCAGGACCGACACCGCTGAGCTTGAGGAGCTGAGGAGAGTTGTAGGTGCCACCAGAGATGATTACCTCGCGAGAAGCAGTTGCAGATCCAGCGACACCAGTATTGCCGCTGCTCTTGGGGCTGGCCTTGTAGAGATACTGGCCATCAAGGAACTCGACACCAGTGGCGCGAGGAGGGGTAGACTCGTCAAAGTTGATCTTGGTAACATGGCAGTTGGTCCTGACATCTGTTGCCCACATTAGCTATAACTCCCTCGAGGAGAAAAGTCCACAACGAAAACTCACCAAGAGGATAAGCCTTCTCGCCATCATCGTTCTTAGCATCACGAACAGCAACAACGAACTCTCTGGAGCCAGTACGCTTGCCATCGACAGTTGACAGAGGAATCTGGTAGATGGCGTCCGTGCTATCACGTACGGCAGAGTCCGCATTGGCGTCGCCAGCGACAAGGGTCTCGAGGTTGATCACAGTGTTTGTCTCGTTGCTGAGCGCAACGGTGGCACCGGTCACCACGCTGGCAAGCTGTGGGTCATTTGTGACGATGTCGAGGGGTTGGTAGGAGGTGTCGAGCCAGCCCTCGTAGCCGTGACCCTTCTGGCCGGCGATCAAGTGGTGGTTGTTCTCGAGCTTTGTGAAGTACTTACGCATGTTGTCGGACGCCCATGAGTCATCGCCGGTAAGGGCAGCAATGTTGTCAAAGTCTGGGATGCATCAGTCAAAATTCCTCCCGATATTGAACAGGATACATACCGGAGCGGTGGGGATAGACCGCGATCAGAGCATTGTGAGCTGTGCAGCCTCCAAGAGTACCGGTACGAGGGTACAGAGTACCCTTCATCTCGGAGCCCTCCGGAGGGTTAAGACCAGTGTAGACACTGCCATCAGGAGTCTGGTAAGAGGTCTTGAAGTCGCGAGCTTGACGCTTCTCATCAGCATAGTGCTTGACGAAGAAGTCCCATGCCATGCTGCCATCCTCTGAGGCCCTAACGCTGTAGGCAGGGACGGTGTAGTTGTCGTTTTTGCCCTGGTCGTCTCCTGCTTCGATGAGCAGAGTCTTGTGACCAGCGAGGGCAAGACGAGCGGCGAGGGGACCGCCGCCGGCACCGGACCCGACAACGACATATTCGTAGCCATCAAGATCAACAGCAATAGTGAGGGAGGTGAAGGCTGCAAGCGAGCCGATTACTTGGTGGAAACGCATTGTTGTAAACAAATGCTGATTTTGTCAATTAGCGTCCAGGCGAAAGAATGGCGTTACAGACTGCTTACAAGGAGTTATCCGGAACGACTGAGCAGAGGCAACTTGGAAGTCTGCTTGAAGAAGTCATCGTATTAGACTTCCAGGGCGGCCGATTTATACTTGCTCAGAAACTGCCCCTTTCAACAGCCCAGGCTTCACATGGATGTCTATGGATAGCAGTAGCAGGGCTGTTCCTTAGGAGGATTACTAGGTGCAGATCAAGTCAAACAATTGGTTGCGAGTGGTACGGCCAGGATTCCGTTTCTGGCGACGCAGAGCCTGTCTCGCTTACCACTACCCATGCTCGCCCTCAGAGTAGCTCAATGTGGAAGGCTAGTAGGGAGATACCCAGATGTCTCATCTCCGGAACTCTTCGCTTCACACTCATGTGTTCGCTAAAGGCAAACTCTCGCTGAATATATAATTTATCGGACGTGTATTGTAAGCTGGCGAGGATGGAGTGGCACTGGCCGTGAAATCTATTGAGGTGTCAGTAACGGCCGCTCGAGCCACTTCTTCACAGCCGGCTTTCTGTCCCCACTTTAGCAAAGCCGACCGTGTAAGCGAAGCCACTTCCATCTCCCGAGAGCCACTTTCTCCATCACGTGCCCGGGTGTACAGTGTTTCCAGCAAGGAAGCCGCTCCGCCGTACACAAGTCTCGAGGCCTGAGCCGGGTTGCTAGTACTGAAGAGGTGGCCATGTGGGACTCTCGCCTGTTGTGTGTATTTGTAATTTTGTTAATGATCTTCAACGCATAAGACAGGCCAGAGGTATCCTTGTAAAGCGCAGTGAAGTGCCACGCCAGGCTAGATTGACTTAGGGTTGGTTCCTGGGAAGGCTTGTTGTATGGCAACATTAATCAGCGGCCCTGAGCCACACCGCTATCATGATTCGAGAGGCGAAAAAGACTCTTGTAACATCGAGTAAATTCATTTTAGCATTAGGAAAAAGGTCGAAAGCGAGTCAGTTCACCACGCCCAGACAATGTCGCCAATGGTATCTCAGGATCAAAATATATCTACCACCCAACGCCATCGCTAAATTAGACTAGTGATAAGAAATCCGAGGCATCACCTCCTCCGTTTCAGATGAGTTTGAGAGTCCTCTGGAAGTTTCCCTTGGGCACGTGGGACATGTAGCGACTCTTGAGGTCCGGTTGCTGTAGTCGCCTAAATGCCTCTTGGATATGTCGCGCTCCGACAGGCGTCCTCGCTTCCTCAGGTGGGTCGAAGAGGCCTGGCTCGCGTCGTCGTTTCTTGCCTCTCTTCTCCTCATCTCCTCCGCTGTCGCGCTTGTGTGCATCTTCGACTGCTTTCACCTTGAGCGCTTCCTCCGTAAGTAGTGTGACGATCTCATACGTCAGGAAACCCAAAATGTCGACAATATCGTCGTTGGGCTTGCTGTCTGTGACGACGCCGAAACCAGCCCACTCACGGAAACGCTTGCCTTTACGGAACGTGAAAGATGCTTGTCGGCATTCAGAAAAGTGTAAGTACTCTTCGGCATTCATGCCTTTGGTGCGCTCATCTGCTTGCTTCAGGCGGGCAAGCGTCGCCGCTGTCATTTCATCTTCTTCTTCGTCTTCTTCGTCTTCACGTTCGGGGACTTGCTCGCTGTAGAAGCTTGAGACGTCCCATGGTAGGCCAACCTTGGCCTTCTTATTCTTGCTGTTTCTTGTGCCGACACTGGGTCCTGTGCCGAGGGTGGGATCATTGGCCGTCAAGTCAAAGTCGTCCGCAGCGGCATCAGCGCCACCTTTGTCATCACTGTCTTTGGCGCTTTTCCTAACATCCTTCCATGACAGGAATGTGCGTAGCCGGCTTACTTTAGCTCGGTCATGTCGGATGAGAAAGATGAGGTCGTCTGTGCTGATTGTTCGCACACCACGCCGAGCTGCTAGAACGGTTGCACGAGTGAGCTGGGCGCGGCGTCAGTTTAAAATACCACATGCGTGAGAGTATGAGGACTCACCATCTCCATGACTTGTTGTTGCACGATGAATTCAATCATGCTTGTGGTTTCGGGGGCCACATCTGCTGTCTCTCCGGACACGAACATCATCTGAAAGGTGTGATCAATCAGCACGTGGAACTTGACACGCAAGCGAGTGCCCCATGTTTGACAGCGAGCCTGCCGCCCTGGATGGTCTGTAACAAAGAAAGTGCAGTTTGTGCGAGCCAGGTAGTGTTGAAAGTGCTGGGAAAAAGGACTTGCGATTCTCGTAATCGTAGGGCAACACGAAGCGCATGTCTGTGGCGAGTCTCTCAAGCTTCAATTGTACTCAACCATGGACCGGTATGGCCTCCTGCAGGCCAACAATCTTGCTCAGCGTCGAAGACTGCTTCCCAACCAAGTTCTCAAATTTTCTGGTGCATGCCGCTCCCTCCTTCAAATGCAACCTTGCGTCCGTCGTATTTTGTCGCAATAAGGGAGTATTCGCAGCCAAGGAAATGTCGCAAAGTCACGTACCTGTTGGATCTCCGTCCGGTATTTGCCCTTGTTGTCGGCCATGTTTGCAAGCAGCAGCAGCCACTGAGGCCTATATGGATAGTACTTTGGTCTGGATTGCAGTCAAGAAGGTTTGGCGTCGAAAGACCGATGTCTGATGGCTGGTAGAAGACGCGTCAGGGCCGCATCCAATAGGGTTACGGGACGTACCGGCGCTAGTTGTAGCGTGCTGTGGGATGAGATAGTGGGATGATGGCGGGGGGAACTTTTCTGTGCGATCGAGAGCAGTCACAATTCAAGACTATTCCGTCCGAATATATACAAGAGTCAACATGTTGCACATTATCGGTCTCGGCCTGGCCGACGAACGAGACATCTCCGTCAAGGGCCTCGAAATCGTCAAAAAAGCCGAGCGCGTCTACCTCGAAGCCTTCACCGCGGTCCTCCTCGTTGATCAGAGCGTCCTGGTGAGAAACTACCTATAACAACGACTTACTCGTCTCGAATGCCATGACTTACACATGCCATACAGTAGGAATCCTACTATGGCCGCTCCATCATCATCGCCGACCGCGAAATGGTCGAAAGCAGTTCCGACGAGATCCTAGCCGACGCAGACACCAAAGACATTGCCTTCCTGGTCGTCGGCGACCCTTTCAGCGCCACCACGCACACCGACCTCGCTCTCCGTTGCAGGCAGCATGACCCTCCGATCAAGACTCGCACGCTGCCCAACGCTTCGATTTTGACGGCCGTTGGCGCAACTGGCCTGAGCTTGTACGCTTTCGGTCAGACGATCAGCATGGTGTTTTTCACCGATACCTGGAAGCCTGACAGCTTCTACGGCCGCGTGAAGGACAACAATGGACTCGGACTGCACACCTTGGTACTATTGGATATCAAGGTCAAGGAGCCGAACCTCGAGGCTCTCGCACGTGGAAGGATCGTGTACGAGGCGCCGAGGTTCATGACTGCGGCGCAATGCGCTCAGCAGATGGTAGAGATTGAGGAGCTGAGGAAGGAGGATGTCTGCGGCAAGGACAAGCTTGCTGTCAGCGTCGCGAGACTGGGCAGCGACGGCGAGAAGATCGTCGCTGGAACCCTGGAGGAGCTCAGCAGTGTGGACATGGGTGCGCCGCTGCACAGCTTGGTGCTTTGCGGCACCAGCATGCACGAGATGGAATGGGAGTACATCAGAGAGTTCGCGGTGAACCAGGAGAAGTTTGACGAGATCTGGAAGAGGGATTACGCTGGCAAGCACTAGATATAAAACTTTGACAATACGACCAGTGTCTACTGGAGCTTCAAGCTTTCCTCGTCCAGCGTGCCAAAGAGCGTCTCGATCTCGTGGATTACTTCCTGCAAATCATCGGCCAGTTGGCCAGTTACAAGTACTATTAACGTTAGCAAACGTCAGGTTATGCCGAAACACGAAATGTGAACGTACCATATGCGTAGAGCAATTCATAGTCTGCTTCTGTAGCCTCGGTGTCATTGCG
Organism: Cladosporium cucumerinum; assembly: GCA_023634325.1. NCBI lineage: Eukaryota > Fungi > Ascomycota > Dothideomycetes > Cladosporiales > Cladosporiaceae > Cladosporium > Cladosporium cucumerinum. Next base: position 620,361 of record JALDQA010000012.1, on the reverse strand, counting down.
TCGGAACTCGAAGATCTTTGTCAATAGTCTGTCTCGCCTGTCTTCGATATTGGGGAGCACATCGTTGAGCGGATACTCGAGCTTGAAGCTGCTGGCCAACACCGAAAACAAGTGTGAAATGCGTGCCGATAGAGCAAACCGCTCCTCACGAGTGTACCTAGCGGCATGTCAGCCATGGTCATCCCATAGATGAGCTCGAAAACAACCAACCTCAGAATCGCAGCCTCGCCAGCTGTCACCTGTGCATTTCTCGTCATGACCACGTTCATGGCGTGGAAGGAGTCGAGCATCGCTCTCGTACGCTCGACGATCCGTCCAGTGATCTTGTCTGGGAATGGCCCTCGCAGTTCAAACTCAGAGGCGGCAGCTTTCCTGAGACTGTCCAGGAAATTCAGGAAGGACTGCAATTCAGCAAGTTCCCTGATATCCATGTAGTTGCTCTTGGGTTCGCCGAGAAGGTAGATTGCCAGCGGATCTCGCTTCCAGATGAGGCACATGCGAAGCCACAAGATGCACAACCCATCTTTCAGCTTCTGCCGAGCACTGATCGGCCAGATCAATCGCGTGACGACTATTCCCCAGATTACACCTACAATGACAGAAACGACACGATGGATGACGATCTCCCAGATTGCAGGATCCACACCACCTTCGTCCTCGTCGTGGTCATCATCTCTCACCGACAGCGAGTAGGCGTACAGTGCGCCAAGGTTGTAGGTCAGTAAGATGAAGCGTCCCATCGGTCCCTTGCCTTTGGCATTGATAAGATAAAAACACCATAGTGACATGATCCAGCCCAAGAAACCGAGTATCCATGGGTTTGCATCTCCATGATCGGCCGAGATGAGCCAAGCCACTACAGCACAGCAGGCTCCGATCAGTGTGCCTAAAAGACGTTCCCACCCCGTTGTGTTCGACGCACCTATCGTCATGGAACACACCACCATGTAGGAGATCAGACCCCATTCACCACGCCAGTGGCTGAAGAAGGGCCGTGTCTCTGGCAGAAACGCCGGGAGTGCGTATAGTGCGGCACCAGCACCGACCTTGATCGCAAAGTGAACGTCGTCGCGACGGAATACACTCATGGCTCGGTATATTGCGAAGGTCCACGGTCTCTCAGGGGTAAGCTTGTCTAAATTTACGTAGGAGTCCGCACGCTTGATGCTGGCTGGGATGTTATTGACGGGGCCGACTTCAGCTTCTGGTTGGAAGGTACCTTAAGATGTCAGTCAGTATGATGACATCTAGACAATTTGCCAAAACTAATCATTCTTACCAAATGTCCGAGGCTGTTCGTCGTTGCTTTCGCTTGGCCTCCAGAACATGAGCCAGTACCAAGTTCGCCTCTTCGGAGACCTCTCAATCTCTGCATGAAGCTGTTCGAGGAGGTCTAGATAGACAAGGCATCCCTCGGCAAGATCGAGCAGCGAAAAACTAAAATGTCCACAACTTGCAGCGACTTCTTCGAGATCGGCAAGGACTTCGACCGGCCGAGGACCGCTGAGTGATTTGGAGCGATACAACGTCTCCAGGGCCTCTTTGCGGGAATTTGTGTATAGTTCGATGGCCGCAGATAGATTGGCGTGGAAGCGCTCGTCGAAAGAAACAGTACCGTTACGAGCAAACTGTAATTCGTCGAGCATCTGCTTTAAAGTAAAAACCAGAGACTTGGCCGGTGGCCCAAGCTGATCTATAAAAGTGACGAACATGTCTGCTGGGGCCAAAAGATCGTTGGCAGGCGTGCTGGCACCGCTTTTGGCAGTCCCTTCCCATACAATGTCGAGGAAGGACATACCAGATCGCAATCGTGATGGTGTAGTCGCGCCGTCCCATGTGTTGCTGGTACTCGGGCGCTCATCTGACTCTTCGGAGTCTTCATTGATGACATCCAAGAGCCCGGAGCGTGATACGGAGCCTGCGCGGGACTTGTTTGGGGTGTTGGTTCCGACTGACCATGAGAATGGCGTCCGGTCGATGCCGATGGTCTGATCCAGAGATTTCCGCAAGATGGCAAATTGAGTAGATGCGGCACTCCGGAGACCTCCCAAGTTCTGAGATAGTCGGCCAAGGCACCTCACAAGCTTGGCCTCGATGTGATACTGCTTTTCCGAACCCAATAAAAAGTGCTCCCGTTGAGCCTCCACAAGGTTCTTCTGCATTGACGTTGCTGTGGACTGGTGATCTTTCGCAATCTTGTTTCCTGTTTAGAATCGTCAGCTCAAGGTTGGAAAATACTGATGGAGTTTACTCGCCTTCTTTCAAAATGTCCTCCTCGCCAACAAGGAAAGCCCGGGTGGTGTTGACCAGCATTTCACCGAGTAGCTCTGTATCCTTGACTAGATCCTTATGCAGTCGTCTGCGCGCTTTGATGGGAAGAACAATCAGGTTGACCATAGTTGTCACAAAGATGCCCATTATAACCATGATCAAGATCTGAACGACCCTGTCGTCGGAGAACTCGCCGGCTTGGACTGTTCCTTCTTTCACGAGAACAGAAACACATGCCAAAGAAGCCAAAGAGCACGCGACGTTGACAAGAGGATGTCCAAAGTGCTGCTTTGTCCAGGCAATGAAACCCATTCCTCCTCCGCAAAATACGATCAAGACGATCGCGTGTCCGACTTGAAGCAAATCTCTCTGGCCAAAGAACATCGAAACACCCATGCTGGTAAATGAGATGAAGGCGGCGTAGCAGAACCCGATAAGAGCAAGGATGACTGCCTCGTGCATCGAGCCGATAGTTCTGGCAGGGCTGAAATAGACTGTGACTGTGCACACGACATGTTTCGAGTCTGCCTTTCCGATCAGAGATGATATGGCTGGTACAAAGGTTGCCAGGCTGGCTATGGTGTATGCCAGTGAGCACTTGAGGACACCCTGCCCTGTTGATGACTTTGCGAATTTCCAAGCACTGGCTCCTCGAGCGCTGACATACTGTTTCGTCTTGCCTAGCCAGCTGTCATCTTGCTTTGGGATGTTTCTCGGGAGCAATGGCTGTCGCTCGCTCGTGGGTGAGCCATTGTTCAGTCGGTGAGACGCATCTCTGAGGCTGAATACGCGCTTGATACGCTCTCCTGTAGTTGGCGAGATGTAGGTCGACTGTGGCGGCAGTTTGCGACCACGCCGATCTCGTGTAGCTGCTCCAGAACTGGACATCACTGCTGCTCACATGTCCACTGTGCTCCGAGCAACATGTTGTCAATTATTAGCAGAACACACGTTGCCAGCGCGTTGGCGAATGAGGTGGCAAGGTCCTTGGTCGAAGCTTGTTCCAAGTCTCGGCCTGCAGGTGCCAGCATCGAATCCTTGTGTGCTGTGCTAGGGTTAGGGTTCGCATCGCACGACCCGACTCGTCTACATGTATTGCCAACGATAGCACGAGTCAGTTCATGCTTGCATGTGATTACATGTACATACAAAGATGGAACGCATATTGTTACACGTCAGGTCAAAAAGGTCAATCTGTGAGAACGCCGTGTTGCATTTCGAACGACATGAAATGGAATCGGGACAAAAGTCCGGACTAGCGGCTGACCAGCGACACACTCCCACCTGCTTCAGTACACAACGTCTTCCTCAAGAAGTCGACCTGACGATCGGCGTTGATCTTGAAGTTAGCACCCGTATAAGCATCAAAATGACCTCCTGGGAGAATATGCAGCTCCTTCGGTTCTCTAGCTAGTGCATACGTCTCGAGGGCAATGTCAGTGGGACAAAGCACATCGTTCTCGACCACGGTCATTAGCAAGGGAGTGGGTGAGATACGATGGACCATGTGCGAAGAATCGTTTGCGCGAATCAGCTCGACACTGTAAGATGTTAGATATCTGTCTTGTCTCTGAGAGATGCAACACTAGGAGAGAAGAAGATCGTACCTTTTCACGGTGACTTCATTCTTCTAGGCGGACTTTGCTTCCCATGCCGAGAAGAATTGATAGGAGTCTGGAGTGGGTAAGGCCGATGGTTTCGTGGGATCCTCATCAACGACCGGTATGACGGCGGCCTTTTCGCCATCGGCTCGAGCTTTGCGATCTTTTCGCTGCGAATTAGCTGGCCAGCAGAGGTCATCGTGTCCTGCACAAGAGAGCTTCATCACTTGCCTTGTTCGAACATTGCGTTCATTTGTGGGACAACGTCGGGACGGATGAGTCGATGAAAGTTTTTCCAGCCATTCGTAAGTGGGCTACGGGGAAGTAGAGTTCATTAGTCATGACCGTGGCTGTGAGATCGAGTAGCACACAATATGGGAGCTTACACTTGACTAAGCACCGCCTTTACCCTGCGATCCACTGCGCCAGCGAACAACACATGACCGCCACTGTAAGAGCTTCCCCAAATGCCAATCCTAGCCGGATCGACCTCGGACAACGACTGAGCGAAAGTAATCGCATCCGAGATATCGCTTTGCTGCAACGAGGGGATGATCTCCTGCCTCGGATGGCCGTCCTTCTGGTCGCTGTCTCCGAAGCCACGCTGGTCGTACACAAGACAGCTCAGAGCGAGCTTCGAAGTAAAGTAATTGGCAAAAGCGTCCAGATCCATCTCTTTGAGACAACTCCATCCATGGGACATCACCAAGCATGGTACTTTGTTTGTGGCGGACTCCGGCGTGAAGAGCCATCCTCTGAGGGTGACGTTGTCTGACGTTTGGAAGCTGATGTCATGTTGTGGCATTTTGCTGGAATTTGAAAGTCGAGATTGCGACTACTTCCAGGATTTCTATCTTGGGAGGTACATCCCATCCATATATCTAGATCATTGTGGCTTCACCCCCGCTTGCTACAAGCTTCTTCAGCTCGACTCAGCTTACGCAATCATCCGAGGCCAGACAGGTCAGACATATATATTTAGTGATCTAGTAAACATGAATGGATGTAGCATGCCGTACTAATGGAAAGAGGGGTGACCGAAAGTTGTGATGCGATTTCGCACGGTCATGCCTAAGCACTCGCGTGTTGGTGCGTAATCATTGACCAAGTCCAGCGTGACGAGTAATCAATTGTCATTAGCTAGGAAGCATCGTATTATTGCTGTTTTGACCCGTCATTCTCCATACGTCAAGAATACACCGAAACATGTTATGCAGAAGGCGTACCTTCACAAAAGGTATTACCTCATGACACGTGAAAGCACAAATGGAGAACTCTTAGCTTTTATGCAGGATGTGCACCCCTCTGTCCTGCTTATAGCTGACTCGAGCGGTTGATCACTGACGTTTAGCTCAACTTGTTGCTCTCTCGGACTCTCAAAGCAAACCCTGTGTTTAGCGCTGGCGACCTGCTGGTTTTGCTTGCCATCACTAGGCCAACCGTCGCAACCACTGTGCAACCGGAAAGCAACCTTTCTAGATCGCCCGGTAGAGAGCGGCCCATTGTACGACAGAAAGCTGCTTAAGACGTTGGCATTAGAGGTATCAAAGCCAGCATATCAGTCCATCAGAGCACGACCCACAGATACATGTTCTTCAGGATCGCGTAACGCACATTCTGTGCCCCATCGCCGTCCGAATCCATTGCATGAACAAAGAAGTTATCGAACACAGTAGCCGCCTCGTTCACTCCATTGGCATCAACCTTCCACTCCCCAACGTCGAAATGCGCAGCGAAGCTTTTCAGCATCTGCCAGAGTTGCGTAGTAGCGTGACTTATTTCGAACGGGTTCTGCCCGATCTGATACAGCTCAGCGTTCCCAGACGCAAGCTTGCCATCCAGTTTGCAAGTAGATATAGCTTCATCGAGCTCGTAAAGTATAACTAGTCGCGCTGCATCCTCATGTAGGCACAAATGTGAGCGTGAGTGCAAGATTTCGAGATAGAGACCCTAAGCAACGATTCCAACTTTGTACTCATGTCCGCCTACCCAGGACTTGGCAAGCTGCTCACCCAGCAAGATTGGCAGTGGAAATATGTCTAGGCGCCATAGCAAACCTTGATGGGGTTGTTGGCTTTCCTAAGCCTGTCTGAAAGGGGTTTCAAGTAGCTGCCCTCTGGAAGCGAGCTGTAAGCCTGGTGCGAGGAAAGAAGTTGAGCCTGCATGCCTTGCTGTGGATATTCATGCAAAGGAGCCCTTCTCGATATCTGCCGCGCGGAGGTCATCGACCTCGAGAAGGGTAGCGCCTGACAGGGGTTCCGCGTGAGGTTCCGGAAGCCGATCATTGACAGCGTTTATGAGATCATTCCAGGTTTTCGAGAGCATTTTCGAGATCGGCCTTAGTCCACGGTGCCCATACCCAAGGCTTCTGCTAATCAAGGTAAGCGCTTGACTCAGAGTCTATTCCATCACCGAACTCTTTGTGCATCGCTGCTACTTTGCGTCGCTCGATCATACAACGCTCGAAGTCCAGGCCGTCGTCTGTACTGGTTTCGGGATTATCGAAGCTGACCTCCAGGTGTTGTATAGTATCAATCGGCTCTGAGCTCAATCCGATAGGGCAGAGAGAGCCTGGACCACTCCGGTTCGATGTCATGTGTTTATTGGATTGTAGAATTATTCGTTCATAAGGGGAGGAGAGAGAGCACACCGAATGGGGAAACGCCATAGATAGGCGCCAAAGTTACGCGAGATCCTGACTCGGTGGGGTGGGTTGCTCCGTGTCAATTGCATCGCATCCAACGTGGTCTCTGGTTCACTCCTGTATTTATCGCGAGGTGAATCAAGGTCTCACAGTGCAACCGGCTTCCCGAAAAGGAGTGGTTGTAGTTCAGGGTCGCAGCGATCAGCGAAGCCAGGTTGTAATACTGCACAGTAGCCCGAGTAGGTACCTGGCTCCACCAGCCACATGTCCTTAAGATGCAGATTGTCCAGCAGAACGCTTCGCCTTTCGCCACACCAACGAATGAGCGTCCCCAAACAAACCGTAAGCAGTCCGGGTGGCGTCCACCAGTAGCGCCCTCGCCATACGAACGAGCCTCTCCAGCGCAGTCGCAGCAGCAAGACGGTTATTTCCCGCAGCAACCAACTCCTGGACCGCCAACGCACCCAGATCTGACCAACATGCAGCAGCCGCATGGCCAGCAGCCGTACGGGCAGCAGGCGTATGGGCAAGAAGGTTACGCGCAGCAGCAGACGTACGGGCAGGAACAGAATGGACAACAAGCGCTGAACCAGCAGTTCGGCCAGATGGGTTTGGGCTTGGAGGGCACTGCACCACAGCAACCTGGACGGAAAAAGAAGGACAGACATGCATACCACCACATTGAGCAGCCGCAGGCGAGCTCGCCTCAGCTAGGATCTGGTGCTTTTGCTCCTACGAATGGACAGGCAGGCCAACAATGGCAACAGACCGCACAGCCATGGCAGTCGCAAACACTCGGGCCGATCAGCAGTGCATCACCCATACCTGGTGGCACTCCGATCAGCATGGATCCAGCACAGGGAGGCCAGCCGAAAGGACCTATTGGGCCAGGAGGTGCACAAAGCCGAGTGAATCCGGATCAGGTTCCCAGCGTGCCTTTGAGTCGCGACTTGCCTGCCGAACACTACAAGACACATGTATACCCTACGATGGAACAGCATGTGCCACCGCCTGCGACCACTCCTTTCGTGGCGCTGGATCAAGGCAGCGCGTCACCCAAATACGCACGTCTTACTCTGAATTGTATACCGGGTAGTAACGAGCAGCTCAATAACACTGGGCTACCGCTGGGCTTGATTCTGCAACCTCTTGCCAAACCTGCGGACGGTGAACAAAGTGTGCCTGTCCTTGACTTTGGAGATGTCGGTCCACCCAGGTGCAGGCGATGCCGAGCATACATCAACCCTTTCATGGTCTTCTCCAACGGAGGAAACAAGATGACCTGCAACCTGTGCGGTCATCCCAGTGAAGTCGCACCCGAATACTTTGCGCCAACTGATCCATCTGGTATTCGCGTTGATCGTGCATCACGACCTGAGTTGACTCTGGGTACATGTGAGTTCCTAGTGCCTAAGGAGTACTGGTCGACCGAGCCTGTTCCCATGAGGTATCTCTTCGTACTCGACACTACCGCTGAAGCTTGCACCCGAGGATTCTTACAAGGCATATGCGATGGCATCTTGGCTGCACTCTACGGTGACGATATCGAGGTCAAGGAAGACGACAACGATGAAACACCAAGCAGTCAACCTAGCAAGCTTCCTCCGGGCTCAAAGGTTGGCTTTGTCACATTCGATCGATCGATCAACTTCTACAATGTCTCAAAGGACGCTCCAGCGCCCCAGCAGCTCGTAGTTTCAGATTTGGAGGATCCATTCGCAGCACTATCACCTGAGGCTTTGTTCGTCGATGCTGTGGAGAGCAAGACCAACATTGTGACACTCCTTAAAAACATTCCTCACATGTTCCTGAATATCAAGCATGCCGAGCCGACTCTACTGCCCGTGCTCCAAGCTGCTCTTGCTTCCCTCCAACAGACTGGTGGCAAGATCATCTGCTCGCTAGCCAGCTTGCCCACCTATGGTCCTGCAAAGCTTGTGATGCGCGAGAAGGGCCAAATGGCTGCCGAAGACAGCGAGCAAGCGAAAGAACTTCTCAAACCTGAGAACGTCTCATATCGCAAGCTGCAGGTAGACCTTGTGAAGGCAGGCGTAGGTGTTGATTTCTTCTTGGCAGCACCCTCTGGGGGATACCTCGACATCACCACCATTGGCCACGTTGCTGAGAAGACGGGTGGTGACACATTCTACTTCCCCAACTGGGCATACCCTAGGGATCTACTACGATTGCGTAAGGAGGTTGAGCATACTGTGCAACGCGATCAGGGCTATGCTGCTCTGATGAAGGTGCGCTGCTCAAACGGCCTGCAAGTTGCACATTACACAGGCAATTTCACACAGCACACCTTCGGTGCAGATCTCGAGCTGGCGAGCGTGTCAGAGGATACCGGTATGGCTGTTACTTTCGGCTACGACGGCAAGGTAAGTCACCCATATGATGCTCAATTGCCATCTTGATCAACAACGATACTAACAGACACAGCTCGACACCAAACTAGACGCCCACTTCCAGTCTGCCCTTCTATACACTACTTCTACTGGTCAGCGTCGGGTAAGATGCTCGAACGTTGTCGCTCAGGTCACTGAAAATGCCCGTGACTCCATGCGGTTTGTAGACCAGGACGCTGTGATTGGCATCATGGCGAAAGAATCTGTGGCCAAAGTCGGCGAGCGTCAGCTCAAAGACATCAGGAGCGCGCTCCAAGAGAAGACTATCGACATTCTTGCAGGATACCGCAAGCACTTCTCTGGCAGCCACCCAAGTGGCCAACTTGTTCTGCCCGAGAACCTGAAAGAGTTTTCCATGTACATCCTGGGTCTTATCAAATCGAGGGCGCTCAAGGGTGGCCGTGAGCCAAGCGATCGCCGTATCTACGAAGCCAGAATGGTGAAGAGTATGGGTCCAGCTGAGCTCAGCTTGTACCTCTACCCGCGGGTGTTGTCACTGCACAACCTGGAACCCGCCGAAGGGTTTGCAGACGAGACTGGCCATCTCAAGATGCCTCCTGCAGTCCGTGCCACTTTCGCCTCAGTCGAGGAAGGCGGTGCTTACCTTATCGATAACGGACAGATCCTGCTGCTCTGGCTGCACGGACAAGTGTCGCCCAACTTCCTCGAGGATCTTTTCGGCCCTGGCGCAAACAGCCTGCAAGCTCTTGACCCGAACTTGGCTGCTTTGCCTGTTCTTGATACGTTGCTGAACGCCCAGGTACGAAACATCCTGCTCCATTTGGAGTCTCAGCGCGGAAGCAAGGGCCTTGCCATTCAGCTTGCCAGGCAGGGACTCGACGGTGCCGAGTTCGAGTTCGCAAGGTTGCTCTATGAGGACCGCAACGGCGAAGCAAGCAGCTACGTTGATTGGCTCGTGCTATTGCACCGCGCTGTTGGCACGGAGGTAAGTCATGACTGTTCATAATCCAAATGTTGATCTTCAGTACTAACACGATTTCAGCTGATCGGACAGCGTAGCAAGACAGGTGAAGATGTCGGACAGTCCATCACAAATACGATTACGTCGATTACTGGTACATTGGGGTTGTAGAGGGACACCATTCGGGGAGTCATTTTGGCATAGCGTCAATTCCAGCGGGGCGTTAGAAGGCATCATAGCATAGCGATACAAATGAATGTAACGTACGGGCGAACTTGTCTGTTCTGAAGGCACTTGAGGTGCATGCTATGAGGTAATGGTCACGTGCGCATGCAGCAGCACTTCCGCGGCCAATTTCATCCCGCCTAGCCGATGATCTGATAGCGATAAGCCGCGCGCACGCAATGCAACGGTGCTGTGACGACCGCCCACTTGTACCTTCGTGGGCAACCATTGTGGTTCCTACTCTTCATTCCTGCTCTATGCCTCCTGTTCTGGCAATTTGCTTCTTCCATCACAATCAGTGCTTCTAACACATTCTTGCTTCCGCGCCAACAGGGACGCCTCTGAGCGCCAACCAGGACGAACACCATGTTAACCAGCCGGCTGCTCTTGCGGCCTGGCTTGGTCTCATGCTCGCGCAACACTGGTCCAACGCTGCGCTCTCGGCAATCGCCAACACTGTTACTCCTAGACTCGTCTCGTCGTGTCTTTGCGTCAACGCCTCGACACAGGAAAGATGACGCCCAGGTGCGAACAGCAGCAGTCGAGCTCGAGAAGCCGAAAGTGGACGCGAAGGCCGCAAAGGATGCTACCAACCCGACAGGTCCTGCGTCAGCTACAGCCAAAGGAGCCCCCTTGCTGGCCGAGCAGACGGTGTCGAACAAACAGCAGAGGAAAGCGGATTGGGCGATTATCAAGGACATGGCGCATTACCTCTGGCCCAAGAACGACTTCAGCACACGCTTCCGCGTCGGTCTCAGCGTAGGCTTGCTCGTAGGCGCAAAGGTTCGCTTGCCCCCGTAGGTCGTAGTTTTTCCTTGTGAAAGCCCATGTTGATAGTTTTTGGTTTTGCATGTAGGTCCTCAATGTGCAGATTCCGTTCTATTTCAAGACAATTGTCGATTCGATGAACATTGACGCTGCTACTGCTGTTGGCGGCACTGCGATGACAGTGGCTGCGTCAGCTATCTTTGCGTATGGTTTGACGAGAATTGGCGCAACGGTGTTCCAGGAGCTGCGCAACGCCGTTTTTGCCAGTGTTGCGCAGAAAGCTATTAGGAGGGTCGCAGCTAACGTCTTTGAGCATCTTCTCAAGCTGGACCTCAATTTCCACCTCTCGCGTCAGACCGGTGGTCTAACCAGAGCTATTGACAGAGGTTCCAAGGGCATCAACTTCTTGCTCACGAGCATGGTCTTCCACATCATTCCGACTGCGCTTGAGATCAGTCTTGTTTGTGGAATCTTGACCTACCAGTTTGGTTTCAAGTTTGCATGCGCAACGATCGGCACCATGCTTGCATACTCGGCTTTCACCATCCTTACAACCGCCTGGCGAACAAAGTTCAGGAAGCAGGCGAACGCTGCTGATAACAAGGGTGCCACAGTGGCTGTTGACAGTCTGATCAACTACGAAGCTGTCAAGTACTTCAACAACGAGAAATTCGAAGTTGGCCGCTACGATGCAGCGCTCCACAAGTACCAGGATGCTAGCATCAAAGTTGCTACCTCTCTCGCTTACCTCAACAGCGGTCAAAACCTGATCTTCTCGACTGCTCTGACAGGAATGATGTACATGGCTGCGCAGGGTGTTGCCTCTGGAGGTCTCAGTGTTGGTGACCTGGTCTTGGTCAACCAGCTTGTGTTCCAGCTCAGTGTTCCTTTGAACTTCCTCGGATCAGTGTACCGCGAGCTCAGACAGAGCTTGCTCGACATGGAGACTCTGTTCAACCTGCAGAAGGTCAACGTCGCTATCAAGGAGCCCAAGGACGCGAAGCCTCTGCTTCTCAACAAGGGAGGCGAGATCCGCTTCGAGAACGTGACTTTCGGCTACCGCGCAGAACGCCCAATCATGCGCAACATGAACCTTACCATCCCCGCCGGGAAAAAGGTCGCGATTGTCGGTCCTTCTGGCTGCGGCAAATCGACCATTCTGCGCCTTCTGTTCCGCTTCTACGATGTGCAGGAAGGCCGCATCACCATCGACGGCCAGGACATCCGCGAAGTGTCCATCGAAAGCCTGAGGAAGAGCATCGGTGTGGTCCCGCAAGACACTTCCCTGTTCAACGACACCATCGAACACAACATCCGCTACGGGAAAATCGACGCCAACGACGACGCCGTCCGCGCAGCCGCCAAACGAGCCAAGATCCACGACATCATCGAGACGTTCCCAGACAGCTACAAGACCATGGTCGGCGAGCGCGGCATGATGATCTCAGGCGGCGAGAAGCAGCGCCTCGCCATCGCCCGTTTGGTCCTCAAGGACCCGCCGCTCCTGTTCTTCGACGAAGCTACCAGCGCTCTGGACACTCACACCGAGCAGCAGTTGCTGCACAATATCAACTCTGTTATCAAGGAGAAGGGCCGCACTAGTGTGTTTGTGGCGCACAGACTTCGTACGATCTACGATAGCGATCTTATCATTGTTCTCAAGGGTGGCTGTGTTGCCGAGCAAGGCACGCATGAGACTTTGGTCGATAGCGATGGCATTTACTCGGAGCTCTGGAGCGCGCAGGAGATGCTGTTTTCCGAGGAGGAGATGGCTCAGCAGGAAAAGGACAGGGCTGAGAAGAGGCAGTAGAGAGGCAATAAAGAAGTATATTGACTTGTACGTATGATTGGTATGATGACTTCTTGTATATATCTATGCTCACATTTTCAAGCCGATGTTTTGCCATGTTGTGACACGTTGCTGTGAAGTTGATGATGTTTGTCTAATACATATGTACATTCGAGGTTTATCACGACCTTGCTAGGGATTTTGCTAGACTGCTTTGCTAGAAACTGTGTCAGGAACCGTGGCACGGATAGTGTCACGACTGCTATTGATACTGTAGCGGACTCCGCAGCGTACTACGCCAACCTCTCAAGTTTCTTGATGAATCGTGTCACAGCATAAGTTGATTCTTCTGAATCTCATTGCGGCAACTTTCGTTCTGCAGTCGCTCGGCAGCCTCTTGATAAGAAGTACAGTAATGCATTTTAGTATCTGATCTGAAACTCGCCTTGATCCTACAGTAGCTAATCTGGACTTCGCCTCGAGTCTTTGGTAGCTGATCTAGATCTCGTCTCGAGCCGGATATTGTCCCTGACGAGAGTTTTGTCGACGGCGCCGTTGGTTGTTTTGTGGTCACTCGGTTTATAGAGATAATGTGTCAATTAAAACTTCATAGTAGATACAGCTATTCAAATCCCTATGACTTAGAGGTAGAGAAAGGCTCAGGCACAAGTACAAGGAAACTATCAGTATGCTGTATTTCTGAAGTAGCTACTTCGGCCAGCAGATGATATGAGTCTGAGTGCGAAGCTGTTCTAGATCCAAGCTGCCTAGAGAGAGCTTCAGATTGTTCTAATCTGCGTGTGTGCTTTTGTGGGGTTTGGAGTGATCACAGGTCAATCAACAATAGGCAATCCAATTCGCCTCCGCCCGCTGCAGTTCACTCGCTCTCCCTCGAGCTCTAAGCTTGACCACACACACCCGCACGCTTTCGCATCATTCTTATTGACACCAACGTCGAACCACGAATCCACGCACCACCCCAGAAATACTATTAACTCACCCATACCACCACCGGACGTCCTACCGTAAGTAGATGAACAACTTTAGAGTATTATATCACTTACTAACTGTTGATCACAGTATTTCGCAACATGACGCCCACTACTTCCACCATTCACTCGATCCTCAGCCTTCCGCTGTCCGCTACTCACGAACAGGTCACCAAGGCCTACAAGGACGCCGCCTTCGCTGCCCACCCAGGCCGCGGTGGCAGTACAGACGTTGGCAGCCGTAAGTCAAGACATGGGCCTCACATGACTGAGAACAGTTCACTGACCACAACAGATCAATGCTGCCAAGGACGCCTACGACGCCGGCAGAGTCAGATCTGCTGAAAGTGACACCGACAGCGGCGACGACGATGACGGAGACGTCGACATGGCCGACAACCAGTCCGACGACGACTACGTCGAGGGCGACGCCACTGCCAGTGACGGAAAGTCGGCTTCCGGTTCCGACGCCGAGGCCAGCTCCGACTCCAGCGATGGCGACGAGTGCGCATTCAACTGCGACTACGACGTCGACGAGACCGGCGGTCTCTACGCTATCCTGCTGGAGGAGGAAGGTCGCATCGTCACTATCAAGGAACACGAAGAGATCTGCGGCTGCGATTGCACTGCTGGTCCAAAATATGCATTCCTAGCAGGGCTGACGGACACCCTGGCAGATCCTCTGACAGACAACGAAGACGCTGACAGAGATTCTGACAGCCACCGCAGTGAATACCCTGCAGATAGTCCGACAGCCTTGAGCGAAGCTCGGGCCACACCAAGCAGGAGATCCAGGGAGCCGGTGTCTCGCTGCCGGGTTTTAACGACTTGGAATGTGCATCTTGTCGATGGTAACAACGTTGTGACCATTAAGTCATCCATGCCTTCTCGACAGAAGATATAACCAACTACCAGCTCATTAGCAACTTAACATCTTGAGATCATGCGCAGTTTCGTGCGAAAGAGCTTGTGTGTTAGGTGCATAATTAATTATGCAAGGTGTTTACAGGATTGTGTCCAGATTGCGCATTGTATCACCTTCACGATTTCTGTTCAACAGTAATTCCAGTCCTTTTCCTTTGGCTTGAAGTCCATTGTGGTCCATCCTAGTTCAGAGTGGTGCAGAACGGTGCAGAATAGTCCAGACTGATGCATAGTAGTTCCGATTGAGACTCAGGTTGAGACTCAGGCTCGTGGTGAAGTTCAAGACGTCAAGTCAGCACAGAGGCACAGAGGCAACCAAGCTCACTCGAGCCAATCAGCGGACGAATTTAGCTGACCATCATAGACCCAGACTTCGAGAAGTCAAGTCGCATTGGAACTCCCATACCACCACCACCCTCCACTCTCTACACCACCGCGTCACCCTCACACACAACACACACACGCCCACAATGGCCTCCAAACTCGCTCCCTGGGCCTTCCGCAGCAGTGCGCGTGTCCTGCGCACCGTCTCGCGCCAGCAGCAACGCCAGTTCCGTGTCTCTGCCGCGCCTCGGAGCGACAGTCTGAACGTGGTAGGTCCTCGTCCTCGCCCTGCGCACCCTCACACCTCGCTATAGCTGTCTAACCGCGCTCTTGCAGCACCGCGACACACCCGAGAACAACCTCAACATCCCCTTCAAGTTCAACGCCCAGAATGAGAAGCTCATCCAGGAAGTCCTGGCCCGCTACCCCAGCCAGTACAAGAAGGCCGCCGTCATGCCTCTGCTCGACCTTGGCCAGAGACAGCACGGTTTCACCAGCATCAGTGTCATGAACGAGGTTGCGCGACTCCTCGAGATGCCGCCCATGAGAGTTTACGAGGTCGCTACTTTCTACACCATGTACAACCGCAACCCTGTGGGCAAATTCCACATTCAGTGCTGCACAACGGTATGTCGAGGAGATGGGGAAATTGTGCGAGGACAGGAACTCATACATGCAATTCACAGACTCCCTGCCAGCTCAGAGGCAGCGACGGCATCATGAAGGCCATTGAGGAGCAAATCGGCGTCACCCCCGGCCACACCACCGAGGACAAGATGTTCACCTTCACCGAAGTCGAGTGCCTCGGCGCTTGCGTCAACGCACCCATGGTCCAGATCAACGACGACTTCTACGAGGACCTCACACCCGAGACCACCAAGTCTCTCCTAGTCGCACTCAGAGACGCTGCCGAGAAGACCGGCGCAGGCGGCATGGCACCTGGCCTTCCCGGCATGGGTGGTCAGGAGGATGCATCAGGTGCCGGTGGCGAGGGCAAGCAGATTCCCGAGCAGGGCAGAGGTTACGCAGCACAGGGTGTGAAAATCCCTGCACCCGGTCCCTTCAGCGGCAGGCAGACTTGTGAGCCAAGCCACGGCTTGACGAGCTTGAAGGAGGTAAAGGAGTGGGACGGCAAGCTCATGAGGACAGACGGTGCGCTCGACTAGATTTTTTTCGGTGTGACTTGTACATATTGTAGCATACCGGCAAGTACCTGGTTATTTTTTCCCTGTTATGTTCTGTCGTATCGCGTGGCACCCGCTGAGTTTTTGAGGCTGCAGAATGATGGCATGTACAACCAATTGTAACGTCGGATGCCCCAGCATGATATTATGCCCGGGGCTGATCGTACGACCATTCCAGCGTTTGCCTCGGATGGTGAGATAGTTGGTCCTGGAAGAACCTAACTTCATTACAATTCATCGGGCACCTGCTACATTATTGACAGAAATCAGGCGATCTGCTGCCCGTGGCACTACATCTCAAACAATATACGTCCCACCAAAAGCGTGTACCTGTCTCGACTGCCCACTGCTGCGGGACGACACGCCTATGAGAGATGATCTCAATTTTCAATCAGCTGGGACTTCCATTATTCACATCATGTCACAGCAATGCCTCGTTCAACAGATCGATCTCATCGGCTGCATGTTGGGCCGCATATTTGCATTGGCCGCGACTGCCTTGCCCAGTACCACCGATGAAGAAGCAGGTGCCATGCCTGTCAGATGCTCCTGAAGCACATTACGTTTCTGACGCAGGCAAATGTCCTATCACTCACACCCACATCTTGGACTACAAGTACGGCTTTCGTCTCCTTGAACAACACCATCTGATCACTGAAACCCCTCTCGAGGTCGAACTCCTTCAGAAAGCCGCCACACTCTCACATTCTCCAACAAGATGCAGTGCTTCACTCTCATCCTCAGCACCATCACTGCCCTGGCCACCCTCGTGTGCGGCAGTGGCTACACCGAACCAGCCTGGTCCCTCGCCAACCAAAACCAATCCGCTCTCTTCGGTTACCAACTCGTCGGCTCAAGGCTCTTCAACACCAGTGACGTGTGCAAGAACGTCTCCATCGCGAGCCATGGCCTTTGGAATGGCCAAGTGGATACAACTTATGTCCAGCGTGGGCTGCCTCGCATCATCTTGGTTCAACGGTTTTGTGGCTGACTAAGTGATGCAGGAGCATTCTGTGACCAGGTCGGCTGGGATTCTGGTAGTTGGCTGGAGTATGAGGGTATCTTGGGAAACATCAAGTTCTTCAATACTGGGACTTTTTTGAGTCAGCTGCTCTATGCTTTCGATTCGAGCCAGTTTCGTAAGTCGAGAAGTGCAGAAAGACTCTAGGCGTCACCAGACTGACAAGTCCCATCCGCAGCGAACGTCACCATGGGCTCCAACATCACCGTCCCGAGCAGCCCCTACACCCACCTCTGCGCCTACCTGCAGCCCGCATACCTCGAGGCCTTCAACATCGACTCCATCCGAGTCCGAACAGCCCTCTGCGCCGCCTCAAACCTCACACTAATCCCGCCGGCCCCTTCAAACACATCCGCACTGAACAGCACCCTCCTCGACACCTATGACGAATACGTCAGCACTCTCTTCAGCTACGTCCTGATCTCCTCCTCAACCACCACCCCCGAAGCCGATGAGCTCTGCTTCATGGCCCGCGACGGCGAGCCCGGCGTCGAGAACACAGGCATGAAAGGCTCCGTCGTCTACAACGTTGCGTGCGGGCGCGATGGGCGGAGGATGTCTGACAACGAGTCTGGGTTCGCTTTGCAGCGGTGGACGACGAAAGTCTTCTTGCTCGCTTTGGAGAATGCGAGCGATGAGGGCGCCTGGAGGGCTTGGCTCTGTGCGAACCTGAGTGCGAAGGCTATGGCTGTTACGGGGTTGGACGGGCTTGGGGTGATGGACGAGGTTTGTGGTGGGGCGAGGATTGGGGAGAGTTGGTGCGGTGATCCGTATTTGTGCTGAGGCGTGGGATGGACGAGATGTTGCGTTTCTGCCTCAGACTGGGTTGCTATTGAGGGAGTGTGACCGGGTGATAGTCTTAGTCTAATGAAATAGTACTGTTTGTATGGCTCAAGGTGTTCTTCTTTGCTATGAGCTAATCGACCTTGACGCATTAATTGTTCTACGTCGTTGGTCGTCAAACCAAGGACCAACAGACATGTTCACTGTCTGATATGCTGATCGCGGGCCAAGCTTCCCGCATCGACCTCGTCTGAGAAGCCGGCTCCACTCCAACTTCCGCGGACTACATGTAGATGCGAGTATAACATACATCAACTGTCGATATTTGTTTGTTTCTTTGTTTGCTTGATGTGAGTTGGTGGGGAAACGAGACTTGATTTATTCTCATTCTATCAAGCCATAAAACAGTCGTGCTCCACGGGAAGGTTGAGGTGGCGAAGGCACAGTAGAGATGTACGTTCGGTCACAACACCTGCAATCAACACTTTTGCTGTGTTGTCCTCATTCCGAAACTCCGGTCTTGGAAGGATTGTTTTCATACCGTGTTCGTTGTTTACGTGGACAGTGGCTTCCACTTCAGTCCAAACATCCTCATGGATCTCGGAGCATCCGCAAGAAGCATCCGGCGAAAAAAAAATAACCTACTCTCTAAAACCCTTCTCACCCTCCTTGGTCGCGATATCGTTCTGCTCGACGTTGCTGACTCTAGCCGCAGGCGGGCCTTTGTTCAAGTGCTGCACGAACTGGCCCAGCGAGTCCTTGTCGCCTTGTGCTTCACCGGTGACCTGGCAGTGCTGTCAGTCGATGTATCATGCTGCGGTGTGCTATATACGTGTGGCATTGGAAAACCATACACTTCCATCACTCTCGTTCTTCACGTGTCCGGTCAATTTCAAGCCCTCGGCCTTTTCGGCTGTGAAAGAGCGGAAGCAGACGCCTTGCACCTTGCCGGTGACTTTGAACTGGATCTGTGAGGGTGGCGAGTGTTAATGGTAGGTGTTGGTGTGGAGAGATTGGATGTGGAGTTTGGCTGGACATGGCCTACTCTTTGCGACATTCTGATGGCTGATGTTGTGAAGTGGCGCGCGCATGCGGGGATGTTCACGGTCAGACTTGACAGATGGGGTAGATTGTGGTATCTTGTGTGCAAGAGCAATAGTACATACGATGATTAGGTTCAATGTGTCTGAGACTGCCATGTGGTGTTTGGAGAGGGATCGGCGGGTGTGCCTGACATGATCGCTAATCACTCAATTCCACGCACCGCGCGTGAAGTGGAGTGAGGCCTACGGGGAGTTGCTCTCGCTTCTTCTACTATCTTTCACAGTATAGAAGCAACACTAAGCGTCTATGCACAGACATAAAATGGACAAACGCACAAGCTCGTCGTCCACGTATACCGGGCTGGTGACTGGGTTTACCCATATATAGATAGCGCCTCTCAGGCCTCAAAGCAGAAGAAGACTAGAGAAGACGAGCAACACTGGTAGAAAGCATGAAGAAACGCAATCAAACTCAGCACTGGGAAGGGAAATACAGTAATCAAAAAAAGAAAAAAAAAAGTCATGTGTAGCCCTGTGCAGCCCTGTTGCTGCTGCTGCTCGCCTTGCCCTTTCCCTTCGCCGCCGCCGAGCTCGCTAGCACAAAGATCCTTGCAACAGGGCAAATTAAAGTTTCAGGCTTGTTGACATCAATTTACCCTAAACGATGGGAGGGCAGCTTGATGTTTCCGACAGTTCAATGGCCCTGCATGCGCATGCACCCCTGGAATCAGGATCCCAAGATGCCACAGCAACCCGTACGTATACATAGCTAGCTGTACACGCATCCTACCTCGTCTGAGACACATGATGTCGCTCCGAGAGAGTTCGTAGTAGGCACCTCCCGCTAAGAATTGCCATCATCATACGTTCATGAATCGGGAGCGCAATCACTGTACATGCAAGGGGGCAAAAACCAGAGAGAGAGAGAGAGAGAGCGAGAGAGAAAGACAGATATCATTTCTCTTGAAGCAAAGCCGATCGACCGACTCACAGGGACCCGGCAGCAAGCCCTCATCACATCACACTATCGATCCTGTCCTGGCAATCATATTCCCTTTCCTTTTCCTTTTCCTTTCCTTCCCTTCCTTCCGCCCCGCCTCCTGAGGCCCATAATACCTTGTTACCCTACTTCGGACTCGTGTGTCCGCTGCATATTTGTTCCAGACTGGCCTAGCTGGCTACTTACCTGCTATAGCTACTCGTGACTGCCCTGCCATCTTGCAGCAAACCAGCGGCTTCACCATCCTACTAGCACAGTAAGGCACCGCTGCGCCTCTCCGAAACACGCCCCCGCTGCAGCCTCCTGGTACACAACCCATGCCATCCCTGTACAACGACGCTGCTCCTGCTGCTGCCGCCGCAGCCACAATGGCCGCCTCGAGCGACCTCGCCACAACACCGCCCGCCAGCACCCTGAGCTCCCCACTCCTCCGCCCGTCCTCGCCCTGCCCCAGCGTCTCGCCCTCGCGAGCCCTCGATGCAATCCCCCGCCTCGACCGCACCGTGTCGACGCCCACGTGCTCGACCTTCTCGACAACATCAAGCAGATCCAGAGAGTCAAGACTATCGGATGGAGGCGGAGCGGTGGTCAAGAGGAGGGGCTACATGCGGCCGCAAGGGACCAATTTCGCGGACTCGGCGAAGAACAGGGACAGCGTCATGAGCTTGGGGAGCATCGCCCACATGCAGTACTACTTTGCCCGCACGGGACTACTGGATGGAAAGGGAGGGCAGTTGGCCAAGGACGGCGGCAGGAAGAAGAAGGATAGCAACGGCGAGACGGGCAAGGAGAATGTCGAGCCTTCGATTGTGCTGGGCGACGATTTTGGCTTGTCGGCGCTGAGTATTGTGGACGGGTCGTCGAGCTGTGCTGTTTCGGACCCGGGGGATTATCGCAGCATGGTGGAGAGTCCGACGGAGATTTACGAGGCCATGGAGCCGTGGAGCAGCGCGGCGCCGCCGATGCTGCCGCCGACGGTGAGCACTTACAAGCTGAAGCCGTCTTACACAGAGCCGCTGCCCGATCTGCCTGTTCTCCGCCGCGAGCTCAAGGAGGCTCTGCAGAATGCGTGTAAGGTGCTCGAAGAGGCGCAGAAGGAGTCACAGTCTAGGCCAGCAACACCCGCAGCAAATGCAGAAGATGCTAATGCTGCTCACCACGAGCTGCAAGGCCTACACCTCCTGGACATCATGACACTCGCCATCCGCGCGGCGAAGAACTACTACACTGCACACTCGGATCACACGAGGCTGTACGCCATCAAGTCGGAGAAGGATCTGCGAGCAGACTTGTACCAGGTGCTCGACGTGCTGAAACGCATGGCAAGCCGTAGCTTCCGCGGAGGCCTGCGCTTGCTCGAGCTCGCCGCTTTCCTGTCCTGGATTGAGAGCATCGACACCTTGCTGAAGAAGGAGCTGGAAATTGAACAACGCGAAGCCGCAGAGCGAGAGTCATGGACCTGGCGCGAAGGCGACTGGAGCGGCAAAGAGCGTGAGCGCGAATGGTTGTTCCTTCAATCCTTCGATACAAGCTCTTCCCCGGAAGACGCATTGCCTCAATGGCCAGAAGTCAATCCCGCAGAAACACAAGACGCAAACGCCGTCGACATCCCCAGCGACTTCCTCGTCGCACTGCAAGACGGCCAGCGGCTGATCCGCTTGCACAACGCGCTGGTGGCACGCTCGAAGCGCAAGTTCGGCGAGATCAAGTCGTGGCACACCGACGTGGCGAAGCCGTACCGCAGGGCGGAGAACCTGCGCTACTGGGCCAAAGCAGCAGAGCTCCGCTTCGACGTGCGCTTGAACATTCCCGTGCAGGACATCGTGCACGGCGAGTCGTGGCGGAAGTTTGACGAGGCGGTGCTGAAATGGAGCAGCAGCGTGCGCGAGGAGTTATTAGAGGAGTGGGCGACGGAAGAGAGGGCTAAGCCGCCGAAGCTGAAGATCGAGGAGGAAGTGCCGAACGACTCGAGGAGCGCGTCACAGCGCTTTGAAGAGGCGTTGGCGGCGGAGTGATTCTGTCTGCATTTTTTTTTCCATTTTAGAATGGGCTGGTCACCCAAGTTTCGGGTGCGTTTGTGTGGTGGTGGTGGTTGTTTCTTGTTTCGTAGCGCGTTTCGAGTCGGTGATCCCGTGATACCCTTTTTTTGTTTTTATATATATGTGCTGGCGGGCAGCATCTTTTCTATCATTTTCTTTTTCCCCCTCGAATATAAAAATAAAAGGCGATTTACTTGGCTACTGTACCTACCAAAGCAGCATGTACAGTAAGTAGATAACATAGTTAGCAGAAGCAACCCGTAATCGGCACCCCAAAATAAGGTCCTCAAGGCTAGATTCCACGTCAAAGCTTTCCCGCCGCCCGCTCGTCTCCCAAAAGGTTTAATAAAATACACCAACACGTCCTCGAGACGCGCTAGACCTCCGCCCCGTTGAACGCATCTCCCCCGTCCTTTCTCTCTCTCCCTCCCCCCTTCCCCGGGCACATCTGTTGTACTAGGGCCACCCTGGACGGCCTTGGTGTCATCTTGTTGTCATCATCTTATTATTGGCGAGGACAGCTGACAGAGTACTGGTATGTATGTTAGTGATGCGACATGCATGCATGACTGTGCCTTTTTTGGAGGGTTTGACACGCGCTGCGCTGGCTGGCTTCGATTTCGAAGAAAGCTGAGACGCAGCTCCCGTGTTGGTTTTTTTCCCCCCCCCTTTCTGCTTCTGAAAGGTTGGTTGATTGGAGAATGCTGGTGGCTGGAATTGAGTCTAGTTTATTGCGTATGTGTGTGTGTGTGTGTGTGTGTATGTGTGTGTGTGTATGTGTGTGTGTGTATGTGTGTGTGTGTATGTGTGTGTGTATGTGTGTGTGTATGTGTGTGTGTGTATGTGTGTGTGTATGTGTGTGTGTGTATGTGTGTGTGTATGTGTGTGTGTGTATGTGTGTGTGATGGCCTCATGATGACATGCCTGACTCAGGAAGTGGCTTTTGATTGATTCATTCATTCACCGATTGATTCATTCACCGATTCATTGATTGATTGTACGTATTGCTACGGTAGAGGTGAGAAGCTACTCTCTCTCTCTCTCTGTTATTTGACTCTGTCTTGCCTTGTCTTGCTGCTGCTGCTGCTGCTGCTGCCTGTCTGCCTGCCTGCCTGTCTGCCTGTTTGCCTGCCTTGTTGTTGCTGCTGCCTACCTGCCTGCCTGCCTTGTGTATCGTGCTTTCCCTTCTACACCATCTTTTGACTTGTTGATGCCTGGAGAGGTGACTTACCATGGCGGAATGGCAGACCTCACTCTTACCAACACCAACACCCCCGCTACCAGCCCACCCTCTTCTTCTTCCTCCTCCTCCTCCTCCTCCTCCCCTCGTCATCGTCGTCCGAGCTTGACTCAAACCGCGTCTGTCAGGCCGCAATCACCGACAAACAGCAGTACCACGCCTGCCATCCCGACCTCACCCTCCGCCTCTCACTTTCCAATCGCCTCGCCCAAATCGCCAAAATACACCCCAACAACGGGAACAACAACAACAACAACCACCTCGCCCTTACACTCACACTCACACTCACGACCACTACTCTCAACCGCGCCTTCAACATCACCCAAATCCTCGCGCCAGACCACGCGCATCTCCCCCGGCTTACAACTCCGCCTACGGCTCCTGGACGAGCAGACGCGCCGCTTGCTGGAAAAGCACTGGACTCCCGACGACATCGGCCGCATCCCGGAGCAGCAACTGGCAGAGCTAGAAGAGCGCCTGAAAGAGCACAGCAGGGACTCGGTCGCCGCCGCTGCGCACCGTCCTCCCACTGCTTCCACCCAACCCTGGCTTGGGCCGCCCATCAAAATCATGCCGTCCGGCGGCGTGCGACTGAGCGGCGGGCCCGTTCTTTCCGAGACGGAAATGTCGTCTTCGATTGTGGAGAGCGATGTCAATTCGTCGCCGATTAGCTTGGGCACGCGCTTGGTGCCTTCGGATTCGGAGGAGGATGGTCCCGGGCGGGAAGAGGAGGATTCGTTACAGGATGGGAGGAAGTACCGCATGCCGGAGGTGGGCAAGACCAGGTTGCATTTGCGCACGAAAGAGCCGCTGAGTCCGACGCCGAGGCAGATGAGGGCGGAGTCGCGGCGGGAAAGCCTGCAGAGTGCGAGTACGAGGACGGACTCACGGCGGGATAGCACGCATAGTGGACCGGTCACGCCACGGGAGTCGAGGAGCGCTGCGGGTGAGGTTCAGAGTCCGGAGAGGATTACAACGTCACAGGGCAACGGCTGGGCAAACATGAACGGGAGCAGTGACAATGTCAGTGATAGCGACTGGATCGGATCTGGATTGTCAAGAGCTGGGTCGATATATTCGCTGGGACGCGCCAGCTTTACGGGACAGCTATCGCAGCTCACATCTATGAAGCTACCGGATGCCGATTCGCTTGCTAGGAGGATATCGTCGATTCCGACATCCACGGAAGCTGCAAAAGCGCTCTCGGACGCTACGGATCAGATCATGCTATGGATTGGGAAGGCTTCCGAGGCTTTGAGCGGGCTGAACGCTGAGGACGATGTGGACTGGGCTGCCGCTGGCGGGAGAGAAGGCATTGAAGAAGTGGATGGCGCGATCAGCCGCTTCGAGAAGCTTGTACAAGTCTACGTTGTGGCGATCGAGAAACTGCAGACACGGGACGATATCGCGCTTCTGTCGGCCGAACATCTGAACAACAGCGTGAAGCAGCTCGAGGGCGTTCTGCTGGCCTGGCACAAAATCAAACAGACGATGAAAGGCATTCGGGAACAAGTCGAGGTCGCAATGGAATGGGAGGAGCTCTGGAGCACTGTCCTTGGTGAAATCGCGTCAGAAATGGAATCGCTCAATCGACTCGTCTTTGAGATGGAAGAGAAAAGGCACGAGGGTGCTGAGAGCTTGCTTACGGTGAAGGAAAGTCTGGACCTCAATGAGCTGGAGATCATTGTCGAAGACCGTCCTGGTCGCGGAAAGAAAGCTAGCAACCGCTTCAGTGTGGTTGTCCCTGCCTCGTCGAGTTCGCCACTGCCGCCTGCGGACAATTCGGAGTCGAGAGAGGACGCTTCCCTTCTGGCTCTTTTCGCGCGGATGCAACCTTTACGTGCTTCTCTTGATTTCTTGCCCATGCGATTATCAACATTCCACATCCGCGGAAACCCCGTGTTCCCTTCTGCCTGCGAGGACTTGGAGAAGCGACGGAACCAATTAGAGGAGCAATGGGGAAAGCTCGAAGACGATTCTGAGGCTTTGCGCCGTGAGCTCGGTGAAGACAGGTGGGTGCTTGTCTTCCGCAATGCCGGTCGGCAAGCTCTCAAGATGTGCGAATCTATCTCGCGCAGCTTCGTGAAACTCAAGGAGGGAATCGACACTGGTGAGCACCAGTTTAATATGGCTGGTTTCAGCAAGAAGATTGAGAGTTTCGAGGCAAAGGTGCAGCATTATGGACCTGCTATTGAGCGGGTTTTGGCGATTATCGACAAGGGTGTACTGGACAGACTGACTGTGAACGGAGAGATTCTTCGATTGCAGTCTGACATGAAGCGTCGGTGGGCTGTTCTGCAGGAAGATGTGCGTGATATGGAGCTTGTGCTAGGAGATATCTGCGCTGAGGCAAAGGACCGACAACTTCGTGACTCTGTCTCTACGGTCATGTCGAGCGAGCGATCTCTCGGGAGCAGCCTCTTTGACACACCTGGCAGCTCTCCCTCAAGCAGCATCGCAGGTGCCAGCCGCAAGAACAGTTTCCAAGGCTCACGAACACCAACGCCCCTTAATAACATGAAGACCCGCAAGACCGCTTTCACCCCTGGCACGACAGGCAGAAGCTCAACACGCGTTTCTTTCTCCCCGGCGACCCATCGAACGCCTCTTTCACGGCCGTCCTACATGGACGTGCGCGCCAGCCCCACACCATCGCCATCCTTCGCCATGTCACCGCCCGTCGCGAAAACCGACAACCGCCCGCGCTGGAAACCCGCTGGAAAAGCGCAAAATCGTGACTTCGCTCCTCTCTCCAAATTCGAGCCATCACCCTACGCCAAAGTCCCCATCACTCCCAAACCCTACATACCGCGATACACCACCGCACCTTCCACAATCCCTACCTCCGGCCGACGCAGCCAATTCAGCTCGCGCATCGTCTCCGAACCCGTCGTCCACATCCGCCCACCCTCAGCAGCCTTCTCCCGCTCCGAAACAGCCACCTCTCGCAAATCCTCCCTCCCCGTCCCCATCACGCCCCACCGCCGCTCAGCTACACCCTCCTCAACCCGCCCGGAAAGCTCTCTCGCGGCAAAACGCCCGGAAAGCTCACTCGCAACCACGCGACGCCCGCCCTCAAGCCTCCGCGGCCCGGTCGCGGCTTCGGCGTCTTATAGGTCCAGGCGGGGTAGCATGCTGCCTGTCCCGCCGCCTTTCCGCGACGGCAATGATGCGGATTCGGAATCGCCGTGTTCGTCTTCTGCTACTGCTAACGCTACTCTGCGCCGGCCGCCGAGTGCGCTTGAGAGTGGGAGGAGGAGCAGTGCTATGACTTCTAGGGCGAGGAGTCGGATGGGGGGCGAGGCTGTTGCTGGGGGCGAGAGGCCGAAGTGGCGGTAGATGAGATGGGATGGGAACAAAAGCACGATGCGCTTTGGTTCGGCGTGTCTCGATTCGATTCGCTTCGCTTCTTTTTCTGATCCCTGGCTTAGGATTGCTCATTATTATTATTTTTCGAGCTGGTTTGGTTTGGCTATGAACGGGCAGGACTCTCGTTTTTTTGGCTTTTCCGTGCTCTTTTTGCGCTTTTTTCCTCGACAGCAATGCGTCCGGACGTTTCTACTAATCTTGTTTTTGCTCTATGGTTTGATATCATGGTCTGCGAGGCAGGAAATGCACGGGAATAGAGATTTTTTGAATTTTGGGAGGGACAACATAGCATTATATCCTAGAACTTGGGCGAAATGGGAAACACGGTTTGTGGAACTGGTCTTTTCTTCGGGCTATACGGTATTGCTTTTGATAAGATTTGTAGGATGTTGTTTCTGTATGAATCAAAAGAAAGTGAGAGGCAGACCCATTGAGCTACTGAGCTATAGCGAGACATTTGCCAATCGATTATAATTCTTGCGGCAGTACTTTTGTCGAGAACGTCTGTGATTATACTCATATACTACATCGACGACCGAGGCTGCTCTCCAATGCTTCATTTCACATTGTTATCAACATTTCGGCTTAAGCCTGCAGTCACGGAGCAATGGAGCTTTCGAGCCGTTCAAGTGTTTTGTACAAGCACAATTTAAGGTTGTGGAGATCGTTCGGGCCCCGGTTGCGGTTGCGGTTGTGGGTGTCGTTTGCGGGGTTGAGACCTCGATGGTGGAAGCACAGGCACGGCTTAACATTTTGGAGGAGGTGAGAGACTGTCCTTGTTCGGGTACTCGGTAGAATATCATCTGACGCGAGGTGTCGGTACAGTATAGTGGATCTAGTGGCTTGGTATTGAGATATTTTGGTGAATGGGTTGCTACTTCTTCTCTTGATCGTTTTGGGTATTGGGATCGAGGTCGCGTACACCGTAACTATTGAGACTTGAGAGGGATCTGAACAACTACTGTCGAGAGGTCGAGACTCTTTTTATTTGGTTTCTTTAGGAGAAGAGATTGACGACCACACCTTAGCCATGGCTCACTACTACGACGAGAAACTCTCCCGGCCATCGAGTTTCAACTTCGCCAACGATGTCGTGGACTACTGGGCACAGAATGCTCCCCCAGCGCCGGCGATGCACTGGGTCTCGCAGGACCGCAAGACAGAACGGAAGCTTTCGTTCGAGCACTTTGGCCGCCAGTCGCATCGGATCGCCGTCTACCTGCAAGACAAGCTAGGTGTCAAAGCTGGAGAGAAGATGCTCGTCGTTCTCCCTCGAGTGCCAGAGTGGTGGGAGATTGCCACTGCTGCCTTTCGAAGTGGCATCGTGCTCTGCCCTGCTACAACACTCCTAGTCGACAAAGACATCGAATACCGCATCCACCGCTCCGCAGCCTCAGTCTTCGTCGGCGACTCCGTCAGCGTACAGAAAGTCCTCCGCGTCCGCGCCAATTGCCCTTCCCTCAAACACATCATCCAAACCGGCAACGAACGCTCCCCCAAAGAAGCCATCCACTTCGCCACAGTCCTCAGCTCCATCGATCAGAACGCTGCCTACACAGGCCCCAAACCCCCCATCTCCGCAGCAGCTCTTATCTATTTCACCTCCGGCACAACCGGCAACCCCAAAATGGTCCAGCACAACCACATCTCTTACCCCCTCGCCCACACCATCACGGGCAAACACTGGCTGCGCCTCAAACCAGGGCAGCTTTACTGGAACCTCTCCGAGCAAGGCTGGGCCAAAGCAGCGTGGTCCTTCTTCGGCGCCTGGAACTGCGGCGCGGGACTCTTCGTGCACGACGACCGCGGAGCGTTCAGCGCGAGCCGCACCCTCGACATCCTACACACGTACCCCATCACCACATTCTGTGCACCGCCCACAGCGTACAGGCAGCTCGTCCTGGGCGAGATGCGGGCTGTGCTCGAGAGCAAGAAGCCCAAAGCGCTGGTGCACTGTTCTGGAGCTGGCGAGCCTTTGAATCCGGAAGCCATTCGGTTGTTCAAGGAGAGCAGCGGGCTGGAGATCTGCGACGGGTACGGGCAGACGGAGACGGTGCTGGTGTGTGGGAATTTCGAGGGGTGGGCGATCAGGCCTGGGTCGATGGGCAGGCCGTCACCCGGCGTGCCGCTTTGCGTCGTTGACGGGGACGGGAAGGAATGCGGCGAGGGGCACGAGGGCGATATTGCGTTGAGGGTGGATTTGGCAGGCGATGGGGGGTTCTTTGGCGTCTTTGATGGGTATCTTGGCGAGCATGGGGAGTTGGATCGGAGACTGAGGGATTCTGGCGACGAGCGGTGCAAGTGGTATCTTACTGGCGATCGAGCGACGCGGGACAAAGACGGGTATTTCTGGTTTGTTGGGAGGTCGGACGATGTTATCAACTCTTCGGGCTATCGGATTGGCCCGTTCGAGGTTGAGTCGACGCTCAAGCAGCATCCGGCTGTTGTTGAGAGTGCCGTGGTCTCATCGCCTGAAGAGTCTCGGGGCGAGGTGGTGAAAGCCTTTATTGTTCTGACTCAAGAGGCTGCGGGCAGAGGTCATGAGCGTTTGGCGAAGGAGCTGCAAGACTTCTGTAAGGAACATGCGGCGCCGTACAAGTACCCTCGCAAGATCCAGTTTGTGGACGCTGCGTTCTTGGGGCAGTATAAAACGATTTCTGGCAAGACGCAGAGAAAGCGTCTGAAGGAGCTGGAGTGGCAGGGTCGGGCCAAGTCGAAGTTGTAGATGGGACACGAACAAATTTGCGAAGAAATTCGTTGCTCATTCGCAGAGTTCGATCGAATTTCACTTCAACTTGGGTGCGCGCAGCACAAAACAGGAAACTGAATCATCCAAAACGTCATAAACTTCAATAATACGTAGCACCGCTCGCTTTTATGTACACACCATGTACACCTCCTCGTCGTCAAGTCATCATTCCGTCGATCGATCAATCTAGCAGACACCACTGGGGATAGTGGTGCTGGCAGTCCTCCTACTGGAGCTGTAGACAGCGCCGGAACCAAGGCCACGCTTGGCGAATCCAGACCAGATCTGGCAAGCGTTGGCACCGCCGGTGAGGGCACGGTCAGCGTCGAGGATGGCGTCACGGGCCTGGACGAAGTTGGGGTTGCAAGGCTGGCTATTCGGGTGTTAGTGTTCGTCTCGATGGTGCGGTTGGGAGTTTGCGGGTACTTACATGGCCATGCCGTCGAGGACAAGCTTCATGGCGAGGTACTTTCCGTCGGTGGGAACGCCGTTACTGATCGTAGGGCGAGCACCATCGTTCTTGCCGAGCTTGTCGATCAGGTTCCACATGACTGCGATTTTGTTAGTATGATGTTGCTGGATCTCATGCGGAGACGCTAGATCTTACCCTCGTAGAGCATGGTGGCCCAAATAGTTCCGATGGCGTGAACAGCGGTCATGCTGTTGGCGCTAGTGTAGGTGAGAGGGTTGGTGGAGAGGCTGGTGGAGTAAGGGTAGGCGCGGATGCCAGCGGGAGAGTTGTTGATCCAGGCGCCCATGGGGTAGTTCTTAGCGCGAGTGTCGCCAGACTTCAGGCGGATGGCAGTGGCCATGAAGTCACCCCAGCCCTCGCCCATACCGCCGGACTCGAGAGCGTTCAAGCAGTTGGAGTTGGCCGGGCCACCAGTAAGACGGGTGGAGACACTAGGTTATGTCAGTCAATGATCGATCAACAATGTTGAGTCGCTGTGTGTACGCTTACCCGTGAGTGTACTCGTGGATGACAACACCGGCATCGAAGCTGGAGTCACGGTTGGGGGTCGATTTGTTCCAGACGTACATGCGCATGCGAGGCTGCTGTCCATCAGGGGGAGTGCCAAAGTTGGCGTTGTTGATGCCAGCGCCATCCTGGGTGTTGAGGATGACATCGTCGCCGCCACTGCCGCCAGCACCGTTGTTGTTGAACTCGAAGTTACCGGCAGCTTCGTTGAAGCCGAGGGTGTGGAGCAGGTCGTGGTAGGTGTTGGAGGTGTAGAACAGCTGAGTGATGGAAGCGTCCACGTAAGAGGAGGGCGGGGTGGAGGCGGTGGTGTAAGGGAAGACATAGTTGTTGCTGCTACCACCGCTGGGCCTGTAGTTGTTGAGGAAGCTGGAGGCACCGGAGGGGTTGGACTGGGCGATGGCGTTGTTGCCGCGAGTCACGGTGTAAGTGGTCGAGCCGGTACCGTGCCAGCCGAACTCAGATGCGGTGGTGTCCCAGGGGTTGCTGAGAGTCGACCTGCTACCCTCGCTAGGGTCGTTGATTCCCCAAGGGCTGGAAGACATGTTAGCCATGTTCGAAATTCAGGGATAGATCGCAATGCGTACTAGACGGAGTAGGAAGCATCAGCAGCCCAGTCAACCACAGCGTGGACCTCCTCCTTGGCGTTGGCATCAACGTAAGTCAGGAGCCAGTTGCTCAAGATGTCGGTCTCCACACGGTAGGTGAGCTTGAGCTGACCGTCCTGTTGAAGGTACATGAGCTGGGCCTTGGGCTCCTTCTCGGCTCCTGACGTTCCCTTGATAACGTAGGACTCTTCGCCCTCGACGGGCTCAGCAGTGGCATCGTCTGCCTTGACAGGAAGCTGCAGAACGCTGACGGCGCTCTTAAGAGCCTCAACTGGCTGGATCAAGTCGCGCTTGCGGAGCTCAGAAGGTGCGGGAATCTCTCCCTCGAAGAAAGAGCCACCGAAAGAGAAGACGGAACCATCCTTGTCGATCTGTAATGGGTTAGTGCTGTTTGCACAAATGCCGTTTCAAGAGTTGACTAACGTTGACGTTGAAATCGGCGTTGTCGATGTCAAGGCCGTTGGCGGTTTGCTTGAAGTGCTATGAAACGTTAGATCGTTGGATTCGATCACATAAGGGATAGAGGTCTATGCATACGACGTGGGCAATGCCGTTGTCACCAACGTAGTGGTCCTGAACCAGACGGAAAGTAGCACCGGGGGCCTTAGTCTTGACGACCTCAGTGGCGGTGTCAACGTAGTCGGCCCTCTTGGTGAATGACGCAGTCTCGGGGCTTGATTCGACGACGGTAGCGTTGATGTACTCGCTCAACGCCGGGAGACGGAAAGCACTGATATCGATCGTGCGGCGTTGGACACCAGCTCTCGCTTCTGGAGCCGGGTGGGCGCGCACATACGCCGCCGACGAAAGGAAGCCAGCTAGAAGGAAGCCGCGCATCTTGACGGAAGTCTAGGATATTGATCCCGAGGACGTGATTGACGGTTTGGAACGATTGAAGTAGCGAGGTTGTTGCTTTTGAAGAGCTTGCTTCTGGTCATATCTGCGTGGACATGGCTGTCTTTATACACTCACACATCGAGGGCTGTATCATTGTATCACGCCTTCACAGTAACATCGCACCTTCAGCTCCATGGTCAGCTGAGTGTTGTAGGTCGCGAACGTTATCAAGACACAGCTTCCTGTTTGAGACTCGTCGCAACGACAAGAATATATCATGCTTCGTTAGAGTCTCCATTGGGGCCTTGGACCGGCGTTATCTCATTATGCCTTCTGCATTCGAGGCGGGTTTGTCTCTTTGCGAAATTCGCTATCAACGCCGAGCTTCTTCATCTAGTGGAGCCGAGCGGGCGCTCTGTAAATCAATTGGATCATGTGCGTAGGGCCAGATGACCCTCGGGCGTGACATCAGGAATAGCTGCAGGTCCCCAAGGGGCTTACTAGGTAGCGGTACGGCTCATTGGCCTAGTTTGGCGAAGCGGCAGGATGCAGCGTGCCGTTGCGTGCTTGAAGAGAGATATCCCCAGATGCCCGTGAGCCTGCCGACTGGTCAATGTGGAGATCTCGCTCCTGCGACTCCTGCGGCTGCAAGTCATGACGGGCAGGGCTCTGCAGGATTAGCGGCGCTGAGGGATCCACGCAGAGCCCCTACTTTGACAGTATCGCCCTATCTGGAGGCGCTGCTTCCGTGCTGATTGGAGGCCACACTCGTACTTGCGCAAAAATCTCCGAGTGGCGACATCCAGTCCGGCAGTGGTGGTCATCCTCATGGCGAACACGATAGTACGCCGTTTATACCGGCTGTGGTGACATTGACCGTCCGCCTAGTCGTAAATTGGCCTGCATGCCATCAACGGGGCTAAAGGCCACAACAGTAAGACCGATGACTAGAATGTCGCTCGCAATCTCGTGCACAAGCGAAAGCCCTGTCGCTGTAGCAGAGTAGAAGTGAGGTGAGAGGTCGAGTTGGCGTTCGCGAAGGCGCCAAATGTCTTGGAAGCATGCACGCCAAGCCCTCGGTGTAGATATGCAGCCTCAGACCTGCCGTGTGAAGTTAGCCTCGAGGGATCTGCATAGTGCGCGCAGACCACTGAGACGGTAAAACCATGTGCCTGCTGACGCTGGCAGGCAGTCGGGCGTTTGCATGAAGGGTGGCGCGCCGCTAGATGCCTCTATTATTCAATAGCACATGTCTGGTGCCTGACAGCATGCGTCCCTTCAGCGCGACCTGCCATGTTCTTCGCTGGTCTAGAGCGTATCTCCCGAAGAATCGAGCATGGAGTACCTCGGCGGACGATTCGGCGACCACGGACATTTGCGATTTTTTTGCTCGTGTCGAGGCCGAGTTATGCAGGCGATTTGATTACTCTTCGCCGTCCTCGCATCACCAGGCGGACTGTGTCAGCGTCGGCAATGGCAATCCTTGCTCGGAGCTGAGTCCTCCAGACAGAAAACGGCAGGTCATATTGCAACGTAACGAGACATCCATCGCCTTCTGGATTGATGTACAACAATATCCGTTCGTCGTCACATCCCGAGATCCTACATGTACAGTCTAAAGCCTAACATCACACGCTCAAGCCACCACTGCCCTTATTCCAACAGCACCGCCACTTTCTTCAACACCGCCTCAGTCCCGACACCCGCGTTCCCCGGCGCTTTCCACACAGCCTGCCAGACTTCTCCGTGCTTGGGCTCGTTCAACACACATTTGCTCACCACATCGTTCCTCTTCTCCTCCGTTCCGTGCTGCAGCAAGAACTTGTACCACCAAGCCCACGTGTCACCGTAGTCCGGGTCAAGGATCGCAGCCTTCTGGAACCACGCGTCTGCCTTCTCGAGCTTACGTTCGGCCCAGAAGATGCGCGCCGCAGTAACGAAAAGGATGGGGTCGTTGTCAGCCTTCTGTATAGCCTCCAGAATGCGAGGCTTGCGCTGTGTGCGAGCTTCCAAATGCCAGATACGTTCGGCCCAGACAAGACCACTAGTAGGGCACTCCTGCAGGGCTTGTGCCATCTTGGCGTTGGCCGCCGGTAAGTTCTTCGCACGCCACTCCAAACGCACGCTTTCCGTCCAAAGCTCGGGCGATTTCTTGACGGCCAGACGTGCGCGATCGAGGATTGAACGAGCTTTGACAACAACACCCATTTTCTCCTCCAGTCGGCTGGCGAGTAGCCAGAGTGGGACGGACTGAGGGCAAGCGCGCGTGCCAGTGTTGAAGGCCTCACGTGCCTGTGGGAGCATGTTCTTCGTCTCGTACAGCTGTCCCTTCATCATCCAGAGCTTGTCTGTTTTAGGATAGATCCCCAGTGCTTCGTTGACAAGAGCCAGGGCGGCGTCAATGTCTCCCAGCTGGCGCTCGAAAGCAGCAGACTTGATCCATACACGATCGGTACCGGCCTCAGAACGAGCGGTAGCCAGTAGATCGCGTGCTTTCTGTGATTCGCCGTTCTCTGCTTCCAGTTTGACGGCTTCCAGCCAAATGTTTTCGTTACCAGGATTTTGCTGGAACGCAAGTCCGAGAACTTTGCGGGCCTCGTCGATAGATCCATTTTGCCACTTCTCGCGCGCAAGTTGCATCCAGAGGACTTCGGAAGTCGGACATGCTTCCACGGCTTTCTCCAACAACTCCCACAACGCCTCCTTTGTTCCGTGGTTCCGCTCCAATTCTGCTGCCGCGAGGTAGACGCTCTTTCTGTTATAAAAGACTCTGATCGTGTAAGCGTAGATGGCGCGTGCGGTTTCGTATTTACCACGTCCAATTGAGGCTTTGGCATCATCGAGCCAGATCTGTTTCCGATCGTCGTCTTCGTCCAGTGTCCAGCCCAGGGTCTCCCGAATGATAGCCTGGCATGTAATTGGAGCGCCTTCCTCCTCGCATATCTCGGCCTGTGTAATCCACTCCTCGCGTTTGAGCATAGCGCTAACTTTGGCCAGAGCTTTGACGGCACGATCCATAACCTTGAAGACCATTTCACTCTTGCCAACCTGTTCCTGGAGGCGGGCAGCCGCGATCCAAATCTCGTAGCTTGCAGGAATGGCTTGACGAGCCTTGTTCAGCACTTTCTGTGCTTGGTCGGGCTCTTCGAGGCGCGCAAGAGCAAGCCATAGCTCTACTGAAAGAGGAATTATTTCAGTGGCTTTGGCAAGCAGCAGACGTGCATCCGCCGGGTCTTCTTCGAGATTCACAGCTTCCTTCCAGATTGCCACGGATTGGGGGATGTGGTCCAGCGCCTTTCGCAACACTCTCTTTTTCGCGGCCGGCAAACTTTCAAGTTTCATAGCTTCGACCCATAGTCGCACTGATCTGTCGTTGTTCTCAATAGCCTTGGCAGCCATGATCTTCGCGTTCTGGTTGTCGTGTAGTCGGATACACTCGAGCCATGTGTCTTCACTCTTCGGGCACATTTCACAGCCGCGCCTGATAACATTGCGAGCAGCGACGATTTTCCCGGCGTACTCCTCCAAACGCGCGGCTGCGATCCATCCGGGTCCGTGGCGCGGGTTGGTCTTGATAACAGATTCCAGCAGAACACGTGCACGTTTGATGTCGCCGACCGGGACTTCGCCTGCCCTCTTTTCAGACATTGACAGCGAAGTAAGATAGCCTTTCGGATCGATGTTCGTGCTCGTGCCGGACACTGATTCGGTGCCTTGCTGTGTCTGAGCGGCCTGATCGAGGCGTACTTTCAGCACCTTGTCACGCGCAGCACCAATACCCGCAAAGTTCGTCATGGTGCCGTCTGCTTGTTCGCTGCTACCGGCGCCTTCGGTTGCCATGCCGTCTTCTTGCACCTCAGTTCCTAGTTGACCACCGGCGCTTGCTCCTGCGAGAACACTGTCCGGTACGGCATAAAATCGCTGTCGCATGTTCTGTTTGCTCCTGCGGTTCTTGCCTGTCAAGTCTCCAACCTCAGGAATGCTGGCCCAGTCCTCGTCGCTGACGGATCCGAGAGCTCGCTTCAAGTCGGCGAATTGCTGTTGAATTTTCGGGTTGTTTCGTTCGTATTCTTCTCGTTGCTCATTTTCGCGAGCTTCCCTGTGAAGACTCAAGTCGGTATACTGTCCAACCACACGGTGCTGCGAGGGTGATGAACATCAGATGTCTGATGGGGAGTGGGGAAATGTGTAGGAACGGGAAAAGACTAACCTTCGTGCTCTGCGGCGCTTGTCCATGCGCTCGTCGACGCTCTGGTATATGCGATCTGCCTCATCGTCGTCCCTATCGTAGTTGCCAGTCGCAAAAAGGCCTTCCTCGTTCTCTGCATCACGGAAGCGCTCCTCGTCTTCTTCCTCGTCGGGCTTCTTCTTTCCTGCGCCATACGCAGTTGGTGGCGCAGTTCCTAATTGTTGAGCGCGCTTTGCGAGAGCTTCCTTGATCTGCTCATCGCTAGGTCCTTCTCGCGCCGGTCCAAGATCCGAGCGGGTGGTGAAGCCAGTCGCACCACGTCCCAGACCGGCGACATAGTTTTCAGGCGCCTGTTGCGACAAGAAATCCTTGCGGCCAGACATAGTGGTGTGCTTGTGTATGTGTTGAAGGCGAGAGTGTTGTTCCTTGATCATCTCAAAGGTTGGAGGGAACGCGAGTCATGTGACGCTGCCCTTAGCGCGACATCACCTTCAGGCGCGTCGCTGTTCCTTTGGAGAAGCCTCGAGGGCTCCCTCGAATGCGACAACGCCCATCGACCCACCGCCGACCACATACACCTGCCGCCGTCGCATACAATCAACGATGCAGGACCCCAGCCAGGGCGTAGCGGCGCCATTGGTATTATGCAATGCGCCGTCAGACCGCAATTGTGCACCAGCTAACACGCGCCCAGCAAAACCACCTTCATTTGATCTCCTCCCACCAGTTCCCACTCGTAGGACATCTCGCCCTCAATGTCGCCTTCAAATACCTGCTCGATGCTCCTCAGATTGTTAAGACCCTTGCGCCCATGTCATGGACATACGTGAATGGGCCCAACGACGGAACCATCTGGCTTGAATGGCTTCCTCAGTACAAACACAGCCGCTTGCCTTCTGACGGGTATGTCTGGGGAGACCCCGAGTCGGTGTTCAGGCAGGAGTATGGTGGCTACACGATCGAGGGAATGGTTCACCAGCTAGGCTATCGGCCGGGTGTTGATCAGCTTGCCTCGCATGCGCGTACGCGTTACCACTTCATCTCCAAGGCACCGAATGTCAATGCTGCCGCGCCTGACCCTTCGCTCTGGATCGTACACTACCACCAAGCGGATAACCGCAACATTCTGCCTAGCGCGCAGCTTCCGTTCGACCACCAAGCCCGGCAGTTGATGATGGAGCGTCAAAGCCTACAGAGCCAAGGAAGGCTGGAGAAACGCGATTTCATGCTTCACGATCGCGAGCACTGGCCGCACATTAATGGACCCACGGGACGCGAGATGGGACACAACATGATTGCTCCTGGCTTCTACGGATCAAACCCCATGCCCTCGAGAGGAGGCTTCAACCCTCCTCCACCTGCGAAGAGGCAGAGGACTGGACAAGGCTCGATCGCAGGTGCAAACGACGGTATGCCAGATACCAGCATCGAGGACGAGGAGAACACTGCACTAGGCGACTACTTCGACCATTTGACGCCCCGCGATATCAGCACCGCAAGATATATGCAGCATCACAGATGGATGGAGGAGGTTTTCTCGTCCCCTTATGCTAGTGGCCAGATTGTACCCGTGGACCTTGGCCTGGGTCTTATGGGTGAGATGAAGAGCTTGACTGATGGTCTGCTCGAGCCGCCTTCAATGGATTTCGACTCTGTCGACAAGCAGCCTGGCAGAGAGGAGCCGAAGCCTTTCACAAATGTGAAGAAGGAACAGGTCGATGAGTTCAACAAGCGAGTTCAAAAACATCTTGACGACGGTCACGCCGAGATTGAACGCATGAAGGCTGAGCACGCGGCAAAGATGCAGGAGTGGCGCAAGACCAAGACTTTGCTGCAAGCGGAGAAGAGGCTGCGCAGTGCAACTTGGGAGGGTCATGAGGCTGCAGTATTCAGGCTCGAAGAGCCCGAAGTCAACGATCAGACAGGCGATAAAAAGGAGACCGTGGAGAAGGTCTTGCAAGACGTGGAAGGCATTCTTGGTGTCAAGTTCGCTGGCTATGCGGATGCTACTCTGATCGAGAAGGGCGGCTGGGAGGAAGCAGAGGTGCAACCTGCTGTTCAACCTAGTCGTTCCCCTGAAGAACAGGCCGGCGCGCAAGCGACTGAGGTGCCCGAGTCGAAAGCTGAACAACTCGAGCCCACTGTGCCTGCAAATGTTCCACAGCCGAATGTGTCGCCGGCGCTACCACAACAGCAACAATACCAGCAACCGCAACAACAACAACAACAACAACAACAACATGTGCCTCAGCCTGATGCAACCATGCAGTCTAACACCCAGGCGCAAGGCGGATTCCAGCAACAACCACAACAGCACAACCCACCTTCAGTCAGCAACTCAGACCTTCAGCTCCCCGAGGGCATGGACCTTGATACAACAGACCTGCAATTCCCGAGCGCTGGCGTGACACCCGCTCAAAGCGGAACGCCAGGTCAGAACCAAACACCTGGCGACACTCCAGGTTTCTCCATGCCACAAAACATCACAGCGCCTAACGAAGCAACAGCCTCCGGCGTCCAACAACAACAACAACCTGCTCAGCTGCAAGCACAGCAAGCCTCTGCTGCTGTTTCAAACTTGAGCACCCAGCCAGGTAGCACCGCCGCCAGTACCGGGCCTCAGAGTACTCCTGCTGGCGGCATGGGCGACCTGCAGGATACGAGCATGTTCAACGACACATTCGGCGATCTCGCAGGAGATTTTGGTAACGATTCCGGCGACGGCATGATCGATTTCAATGTCGACAGCGCGTTTGGTGACGCGCTGCACGGCATGGACACTCCTGGCGATGGTGACATGTTTGGCGCTGGCGGTGGAGAAGGTGCTGGACCTTAGGTTTGCCTTGAGATTATGTAGGTCTGTGTAACAATAATTTCTGACTCGCCATGTCTTGGCACGTGAATGGCTCTAACCTCATTTGCGTGGGTCATGTCGCGGTATAAGCATGCTGCTTAGCGCGTAATTCGTATCCCTATTGGTCTGGTGTTGTTACTCGATACGCTACAATCACCCCATCGCAGACTAAGCATCTCTCGCACTGAAGCACATTATTGATAAGCTTAGCGGGAAAATGAACTATGTCTACAAAGAAGAAGAAGAGAAGTCTGTCTGAAGCTTCTCGATAGACAATGACACTGCGATGCAGACACAAGGAGATGGCCAGGCTTAAGCTGCTCTGAAGAGCTATGGAGAGACACCGCAGGGCTAAACTACATATCGTCAACAGGCAAAGGTATCACCTCCCAGTCAACATCCAGACTAGAGCTCAAGTTCCGGGATATGCTGGTGATGTCGTCGCCTTCTCGTTGATAGAAGATCTGTATCACAGAATTCGGAGAGAGGGCGTCGATTCGTGTGCCTGGCACTCCTTCATGCTGGGCCGGAGGAGAGTAATCGTCGGTCGTCCTTGTGTTCTCGCCGTCCCAGGACATTCGTGAAACTTTGATTCGATTGGTGCCATTTTCTTGTCATACGACCGCAAGATCACTGAACGATAGCGATGATATGGTGTGAACATTGTCGACTGTGACATTCGCTGGGATCCTGTCAGTCGGCAGCTTACTCATCCGTGCACCGTCAAACTTACATTGTTGCCATTCCGCCGACGAAGTTGCTAGATCACTGAGGAGTTTGCGCCAAGCTGGTAGACGCTTAATCATGATCGACTCGTCTAATGGGTGTCGAGTGATATCGTCCAGCGTCCAGCTCAGATTGTCGAGATAGTCCGTACTGTCGATGCACGCGAGCCGAAGCACGGTGACCAGAGGATCCGTAGTCCCGCTCTTGATGGGTTTGTTGTGATCATAGAGCCGCCAAATCCAACTTTGGATATCTACGCTGGTCGAAGATGCATCGCTGGTAGTGGCGTTCAACGATTGAATATCACCATCAGTTGCGTCCAACTTGTTCGCTGGAAAATCTGCGGGCGCCGTGCCCTTGGAGCGATTGTATAGAATGCCTCGATTTCGGAAGTGGCGCTACGCAAAGTTTTGCGTCCCGTCATGAGCGGCAAAGATGGTCGGTTCGCGTATACAGTCTCCTCAATAGTTTGAGTATCCTTCAGTATTAGCAGAGAATCCAAGAATATAATCACTACAAGATCAGCTTCGTAAGTATAAGACTCAATGTTGCCCTATCCGAACAAGTACTTACTGATTGTCAGCCCTTTCTTACGAGTGATGAACACACTGGCCTTCTTCTCCCATGCCGCATATATTCCATCGCCCGGGGCGCCATCTGGATCACTAGACAATGGC
Source organism: Cladosporium cucumerinum (assembly GCA_023634325.1). Lineage (NCBI taxonomy): Eukaryota > Fungi > Ascomycota > Dothideomycetes > Cladosporiales > Cladosporiaceae > Cladosporium > Cladosporium cucumerinum. The sequence continues at coordinate 580,198 of JALDQA010000012.1, read as the reverse complement.
CAACTGCGGCGGAATATGTTATTGTTCAGTGTAATACGGTGGTGCGTCTTAGTCTCATAGATGTCTTGCCCGCGCCGTTCATGTTTAGTCTCTGACCACTTTATGCCCGGAGTCGGACTTAATTGAGCCGAGTGTTCCAGAGCCAACGATCCTTTTGTCATCAACACTTCTGCAAGTCTATTGAGAGGCGTTCTTCTCCTTTTCGTCGTTTGGGAAGAGCTGGCCTCTAAAAGTCCAGCGTGCAGACCATCACTGGGCAAACCCACGTCTTGAACATCATCGTCAGAGTCGTTAGAGCGCGTGGAATCCAGCCTATCTGACAGACTACGACTACTGCTAGTGATGCCCTTTTCTTGCCAGTCGTTTGGACCTGGAGGTGTTGGAGGATGCGTGAAGCTGTGGGAAGAGAGGTCTTTGACTCCAGTATCTAAGAGAGGTCCAAATAAAGAATAGGATACCGGTTCGGGGATCTGGATCAAGCCATTCCCCAGCAGAGCGGTACTCATTCTATGCCTTATCAGTTCAGCCCTTAGCATGATGTTCATGTTGGATCCATCTCTGTGGCAACATGTCGCCGCGACATCGGCGAAGTCGTTGATCGAGGCAGGTAGTCAAGGGTTCGAGGCTGCGCGTGTTGGAGCTGTTACGATGACACTGGTATGGATTGTCTTCGTGTCCAGTGCAGTAGTGACAATATATCTCACTGCACTGGTGTTGTACTATAGAAGGCTCGACAGGCTCAGTGATGATTAGAGGTCATGGTAGGTGCCTTCAATACCGCTACCAGTCCTGAGCAAGTTTCTCGGCAATGTTCTTGACATGCCACACTCCACCCTTACCCACGACCCACATTTCATGCCCTCCAAACACAACGTTGACCGGGTCGTTACCGTTACCTCCCATCCTGATCGAGCCCAAGATAAGACCAGACTCGGGATCCATGACGTCGACGACTTCTCCGCCAGCTCCAAAGACAAATCCGTTAGAGCTGACCCTCACACCATCGTAGAAGTACTCGATCGCACGGTTGGACAGCCTTCGGTTCGTGAGGAGTGGCAGCTTCGGTCCCGAAGCCGAGGTCGCGAAGTCCCAAGCCCAGAGATCACGCGGGTCCTGGAAGTTTCTTCTCCCAGGCTCGACTTCCGAGGCACCAGTATCCGCTACGTAAAGCGTCTTTCCGTCCGGCGACAAGGTGATGCCGTTCGTGTTGCACTCGAGAGAGTTGAGCTCCTTGATACGGAAAGTTGTGCCATTGATGAAGTAGACTGTAGGCTGCGTGGGAGGTCCGTAAGGGTTGAGATCTCTGCCCCAGCCGGACTTCGAGTCGGTCAAGTAGTAGTTTCCCTCACGGTCAATTTCGAGATCGTTGAAGCTCATGAACGGTCTTCCTTGGAAGTTGTTGAGAATTGTCGTGCGCTTTGGTGTCTTGGGGTCGATGGAGGCAAGATATGCCGTCTCCTCAGGGCCACCGTCAGTCACAACGTGCATTTTGCCATCTCGGTACACGCAGCCGTGGACGTTGAAAGTCGGCGGGTCAGTCTTGACTCGTGTCAGGTTGTTGAATTTTGAGGTCTAGCAGATACTACCAGTCGCGCTGGCCGTTTGTGCCATTCGAGTTGGGACTCCATTCGACGAAGTAAAGCTGATTGGTGTCCGGTAAACGGCAAGGTGCTTTGTGAACCTGGAATGGCAGAACCTGGAGCTGCTCTACAGTTGCGTTTGGTCCGATGATGTCGAAGAACTTCTCATCGTAAGCTATGAAACTCGAGCCTTGGATGCGTTCGTCGCTGCACACATACTCAGCATCGGCGAGATTCTTCGTTTCAACCCTCAACTCACATAGCAGCGACCCTCTGGTCAGACACATTTCCCGCCGATGGGGCTTCGAAGTTGGTGCGGTTGAAGGTTCCTGGTATGACTGCAAGGAGCGGGTCTTCGTTAGACACCCATGACCATTTACTGGAGTTGAAAGCTGATGGTACAGCAGACACCTGAGCCAGCGCCACAGCAGCAGAAGAGACGATTAGTACGCTCAGCATTGTTAAGATCACTATTATCCAGACCGATACGCAATGACAAAAGAGGTGCTCGTCTTTATACTATACCGGGGGGCATCCGATATCATCGGACCTTGGCCGCCCACCAAACTTCGCACCTGATGCAGTGCGAGGAAAGCCCAGGTGGGCATTGAGAGCATGAACACGTGCTGAAGCATTTCAGGTACATCAAAGCGAAGATTGAAGTGCATGAGATGGACAGTCAAGTCGGGGCTTAGATGGTTGCCAAGGACATTGGCATACGGCGTTGTGGATGTTGCGCAGCAAAGACGTGTGGAAGCAAATCGGAAGAGGCGATGCTGCCAAGGAGGACGTTTCCTGTCTGTTTGAACGATATTATCTTTGAGCACCGCATGTTTTCTTGATAGGCGATGGCAGCAAGTGAACACTGCTGTCCAAAGTGTTGGCATCTTGTTCAACACAATGCGTTTCGATTTTTCCGATCAAACGCATATACATTGAACATATTCTACATGTAGTCAATACAAACATGTACTGCACAATCCGACATGCGTGTAGGGTTGGGGTTGGGTTAGTGATGGTCGATACCACTTTTTGGCACCTTGCTAACCCATGGCTTTATGGAGCTTCCAATGGTATGTACATGATCATTTATCTCTTTCAGGTATTTGAATTATCCGATCACTCGGTATACATGTATCGACGCGCGATAACTCGCCATTGGATCGATATCGTAGCAGTGAAGTCGATGATCAACCTCAATCCAAGCGAACTGACGTCGCCACCACGACACTCAACGAGAAACACGCCTCAAAACAACGAACACAGCTCTCGCGTAGATTGAACCGAGCAACTCACCAGAAATCTATATCGTCACATCAACAAAAATGTCCGGCCCCCTCGACCCCTCAACAGCAACCCGCGCCGAGTTCACAGCCAGATACACCATCACCCCACCACCACCACCACTCCCCAACGCCCACCCCAAATGGACCCGTCTCTTCGCCACCATCAAAGCCCTCTTCAAAACCATCGGCGAGGACGAGGCAATGGCCCGCAACAGCCTGCAAACCTTCAACACCCCAGCCGCAGACAAGAACGCGCAGTACTTCGCCTGGGACTTTGTTATGCGGACGGTCGTACATTGGCGCAACACTCAAGTACCAAAAATAAAGAGCACATCACGAAAACCAACAGTCGCCACAGCACTATATTACACACTCCGATCCCTCCCTGTCCGCCTCTGCCCCGGAGGAAGTCCGCATCGAATAATGGATCAACGCTTGTAGTCGCGGCAACCTGATCGTCTCGCTGCTCCTCGACGAGCGGCCGGGATATCTCGCGCAAATGGTCGAAGCGACGTACCCAGGGCATAGTCCCGGCGGACAGCCGCCGATGCCGAATGCCATCATCGAGGCTGCGGAGGAAGTGCAGCGGGCGGCTGACGAAGGGCTTGATTTGCCTTGGGTGCCGGACAGGGGAAGTCGGAGTCAGCATTATTGAATGAGTGGGAGATGGGAAGAAGCTAATGGGTGAGACGAGATGATTTGGAATGTCAGGAATGGCAGGTTGGTTGAGTATTGTTTTTTTTTGTTTGTTAATGTCGTGAATGCATGAAATCATCGCCCATGTACAGAGACGCCGCCAACACATTAGTAAAGAATTATGGTATCTACAAAAACTGGAACATGACCATGCCTAAGAAGCCGATGAATACAGCGCTGTACTGGAAGCCACCGAAGTGCAGCGAAGTGGCAGCGCTCTTGTCACCACCATCGCTAGATCCATCGGCGCTGCCGTTCACGGGACCGTTGTCGTCACCGTCAAAGGGAAGACCCTGGTAGTCGAAAGTAACGTTTTGCGGAATGCTCTGGTTGTAGCAGTGTCCGCCCTCGATGTCCAGGCCCATGAGGTCCTCGGCGTTCTTGAAGAACATGTACTGGTTCTGGTCGAGGCCCTCGAAGCCGGCGGTGTTGTAGGGGAACTTGTCGCTGGAATCGGTGGAGGTGGTGTTGCGCAGGAGAATACACTGGACTTGACCGGGGAAGTCCTTGACCATCTGAGGGTAGTCCTTCATGACGTCGGGGTTGCTGGTGTCGGCAACGAGGACAAACTTGCGCTCGGGGAAGGTCTCGAAGACGCGAGTGAGAAGGTACTTGCGGATGGCGAGAGTGGCCTTGACGTCGGAGAAGTTGAGAGGGCGAGTATCGAAGCTGCCGCCGGGGTAGGTGGCGTAGATGAACTGCATGTAGGCGCGAGTCACTTGCTCGGGGGTGGTGGTCAGGTAGTGGAAGTGGACGTCGGGCAGGTGACGGCTCCAGTTGCCGTAGATGTCAGGCATGTTCTCCCAGGGCTCGAAGTTACGGGCGAAAGAGTTGAGAAGGCCCTCCTTAGGGTCGTAGATCTTGGTGACACGAAGAATGTCGTCAATGTCACTGACGATAGTAATGCCCTTCGGTGGCACCAAGTAAGCGGTGCTGTTGCCCAGAGTTGCACCCTCGACGTGTGCGCTAAGACGCTGGATCTTGGAAGTCTCGTTGCCAGGAGTGAGCCCGTTAAGCTCAATCGGAACGAATGCGTCGAAATCACCCTCAATAGTGGTGTTATACGGGAGTCGAATGTCCTGGGTTCCACCGCTGGCAGTCTCAGCTCCACCACCACCGGGCTGTCCACTGGCACCTTGGCTTTGTGCAGGCTCAAGGTGGATAGGAGCCACCTCGACGTCGCCCTGCTGAAGCACGAAAATCGAAGCAGTCAAGTTCCGTGCATTCTCCTGCTGATCTTGAGGCAGATCCTCTATGTCGGTGCCAATGAGGAAGATGTTCGCCAAGGCGTTGAGCTTCTCCTCCGAAGTGTTGGGCTGCTTGTATACGTTTCCGTGGAAGCGAATGTTCCAACCTTGCTGGGTCCAGTTGGCATACGGGTCGATGTTCAAGACCTGTGTGGGAAGAGCGTCAATCTGTTCGTCGTCAATGCCGAGCGAGCTCTGCACCTTGTCGCCAGTGGGGAAGTCCTGGAAGAAGTTCGGAACGCCAGAGGCTACGTAGGATGGGATGTCAGAGCCCAGACCGCTGAGAACGGAGTCGAATTGTCCCTTTGCATCGCTAATAATGTTTCTCCTTGCAAATCTCACAGTCCGAGACGGGTTATACTCGACGGGCGAGGGGGTGATGAGTGGGTCGCGAGGAGCGACAGGGTTGGGATTGGGAGCTGGCACAACGCCAGGAGCCGCAGCTGCCAGAGCTGCTAGCGACAGCACACGAATAGCTTGAGAATGCATGTTGCTGGGAATGTCGGGATGCTGGTGTTGATCCTGTGTGTGGGTGACCAGGGGCCTGCGAAGTAAGCTCGTAGTACCTCCTGAGGCTAAGCTCGAGTAGCTGTGCAGTCAACAGCGCCTGCCGGTCCAACGAATGACTGGTAGATGGATGGTGATTGCAAGAATGAGGGATTCAACAAGCAGGACGAAAGGGCAAATGTAAAGTAGCACGGCTCGGAAAGACCATGCCGTGATTGACCAGATGCACGCGAGCCTCTAACGCGCCGGAAAGCACAATGACGTAGTTTTCTGGCGCTCGAAAGGATTGAAGTTGATTAAACTCAGCCCAAAGCTTGGAATGGTCGGGTGCACGGCCACATTGCACCAGACGATCGGGTGTGGCGCATTTTAGCCATCTCAGGTCGCACGCGTGTGTGCGTGTTTTTCAAGAGGCCAGAAGACTGACTGCTCGCCGTGCACGTCACTCATCTCGCTACTATGTACTGGCAAGTCTGGTATACGTCCAACATCCATGTCATTTTCCATAAGCTTTAGTCTTTTCTTCACGTTCACCAGACAGCATGCAATAAACTCAAAAACCAAGCCTAACTTTCCTTGACATGAGCTTTGATATATTAAGCCTTCCAGCTGGGCTCGGCACGCCTTATAGACCGCACGCCATAGCAAGACGCGCTTAGTAACGAAAATAGGCAGCAGAACAGTCATATCACTACAATAATAACAAACACAACCTCACTTCATCAGCCAGTCCAAAATCTCAGACCAAATCTCACGCAGCTGACTCATCATCAATATCAACAACCCCCAATCCCCCCAAATGTCCCTGTCACCCCCCCGGTTCTACAACCCCACCACCGACTCCCACCTCCTCTCCCCCATCGCCGAGCTCCACGCAACTTGCATCCTGCAAGACAACCTCCTCGCCACCTTCCTCCCTCCGCTCTCACACGACAAAATCCTCGCCTCGTGGAAAGCCTGGAGCGAGCAAGTCGTCGCCGGCCGCCGCGTGATCGTGCTGCAACTGAGCGACGCAGGCGAACTGGCCGGCGTCGTCAGCTTGGGCTTCCCTGACACTGAGACGGGCAAGCACAGGAGTGAGGTGGGGAGGTTGTTGGTTTCGCCGGAGTTTAGGAAGCGGGGTATTGCGAGGGAGATGATGGGGGTGCTGGAGGTTGTGGCGAGGGAGAGGGGGAGGTGGATGATGGTGAGTTTATTTATCTTTTAGTCTTTGTTTGCGTGGCTGGCTTTTCTGGGATTCGTGCCATTTCGACTAACCGGATTCGCAGCTTCTTGATACGACCATCGGCAGTGGAGCGGAGTATGTGTACCCGAAGCTGGGCTACAAGGAAATCGGCATTGTACCCGCGTTTGGCTTTAGCCCTAAGGATGGCAGCATGCTGGACGAAATCTTCTTTTACAAGGATGTGAGGCAAGGTTAAAGGATTTTACAGCAATGCATTCGGGCTGTTGTACATTTTGGTATAGAGGGTATAGATAATGTACAGTGAGTCGAGACGACGAGTCAAGACTTCTTCACACTCTACTGCGTAGGCTTTTGCCAGTGAACCTTGCCCTGGTTCACGCTGGCGTAGCTCATAGTAGTAGGAGAAGCCTTGACAGGCGCGGCAATGGTGTTGGCACCAGCCTCTGCTGGCGATGTGAGAGCCTCTGTGACGGAGCCGGAAGGGCTGTCGGCGATCTCGTTGACGTCGCGAGTAGTGAGGACGTCGCTGATGTGTCCACCACGGGACTGGATGATGATGTTGGCAGGTCCCTTGAAGTGGAGGAAGAGCTGTCGAGACTTAGTGAGGTCCTGCAATTGTGATTCACAGAATGAAACTCACCCTATCACCCCAGATGGTCTTGCGTCCCCAAGTCCTCAATGTGAAGGCAGCGTTGCGAGTGAACCTCCACACTGTGGATTCCCTCATGGTATTCCAGAAACGTGTGTCGGGAAGCAAGTTTGTGGGGTTGGGAATCTGGAATCGCAGCAGGTTTGCCTTGAACCTGTAGGGTGTGGGAGCGTGCTGCTGCATGCTGTATGCGACCAGGTTGCTGGGATGTACGACGTACTCCTCGCCGGTCTTGAGAGTGATCTGGTGGATTTGACCTTTGCCACTCAAGGCAAGGAGGCCACGACCGGTAGCATGAGTGTTACCCCAGTGGGCAATGCTCTAATTCAATCAGCAATGGTTCGTTCCGACTCATCTTTCGTTTCCCTTACCATGCTGGTGTTCACGCGAGGCGACAGGCTCAATGTGTGTCCGGTCCATGCCAACAGCGCGTTCCTCTGTGTCACCATCCAGTCCAGTCTTCCGTCGAGGTGCACAATGACCATGGAAGTGATCGCCGACTTTGTAGAGATCAAGGCAGTGTAAGGTGTTGTGGACGTCACTCGCTGGTAAATGAAGGGCACTCCAAGGAACGCTCGTCGAAGAGGTCCGAGAAGGGAGAGAGTTGAGACGGCCTAGCAGAGAGTATAAGCGACGATCGCGCGAAAGTATTCAAGATCAATCTTACATTCTCAGGCTTGCCATTGAATCCGACCAAGGTGCCTTTGCGGGTGTACAGGTTCTGGGAGGCGGAAATGGAGGCGGAGAGGAGGGAGAACGGGCTGCTCAGGACCTCGAAGCGCGCATCTACAACAGTCTCAGTCACGTGTAGATGGTATGGAATTGTATACAGGTGTTCTATCCTACCGGCACTGAGGCTCGAATTGCTACCGCCATTGGTTGGGTTGAGTGTTTGTGTAGGCTCGGTGGAGGAGGGCGTTGCGCTGATCTGGACGTAGCGGCGCGAGACGCGATTAAGGAGCGGCTGCTGCTGCTGCGAGCAGTGTCGACATGCTGCGCAGACAGAGTTGAGCACCGGGCGGCGCATTATAATGTGAGGTGGAGTTTGGCAGATGGGTTGACCTATCCACGTGCTCTCGCTCTCACTCTCATTACATGGATATCTGAAGCTCGACCTCGCTGGAAAGTCCAAAGCGCGGAATTTCTCCCGCTCGCTCTCATCAGACGAAAGTTGCGGCCTCAAAAGTCAGGCATTCCAAACTTCCGCCTTGGCAAGCTCGCACTCCACAGTTGGAAAAGCACAACTTCTCTTGCGACGCAGATCTGGACTTGACCAGCGACGACTTCGATCCCACGACAACCCCAAATCCGCCGCAATGCCTACCCGTTTCTCCCAGACCCGCAAGCACCGTGGCCATGTCTCGGCCGGTAAAGGTCGTGTCGGCAAGCACCGCAAGTCTCCCGGTGGTCGCGGTATGGCCGGTGGTCAGCACCACCACCGTACCAACATCGACAAGTACCACCCTGGTTACTTCGGTAAGGTTGGTATGAGGTACTTCCACAAGCTCCAGAACCAGTTCTGGAAGCCCGTCATCAACCTCGACAAGGTACGTGCGAAATCTTTTCCCGCGCGCAAAATCTGCGGCATCGAAATTCTTAAGACGGAATACTAACATTCCTCCTCCCACAGCTCTGGTCCCTCATCCCCGCTGAGCAGCGCGAGAAGTACTTGGCCAACAAGTCCTCCGAGACCGCCCCCGTCCTCGACCTCCTCTCCTTCGGCTACAGCAAGGTCCTCGGCAAGGGTCGCATCCCTGAGGTCCCCATCATTGTCCGTGCCCGCTACTTCTCCAAGGACGCCGAGCGCAAGATCAAGGAGGCCGGTGGTGTCGTCCAGCTCGTCGCATAAGCGACAGGTCACGACTACGCACGACAAAATTGACTTCGGAAAAAGCCTGGCGTTGGGAGGCGCATGTGCTTGCGAAAAGCTGGCGCTGCGGAAAACAAGGAGGAGTGTGCAAGGATACCTCATTATACCCATCCTTCTCTTCAGCGTGGTGGCTGAGAGATGTCTATGTAAACGAAAGTTGCGCGTATCGCCGACTCGAATGCAAGCATCTCTGAACAAACCTTCAGACGTCCTCTTCGTGAGGACGAGCTGCCCACGTGATTCTCATGTGTTTCTCGGAGCCTTGTCTCTGTGGTCTGCTCTGCTCTGCTTGCACGGCATCAGGACTTGTCCCCCTGTGTGTGATGTTTGTCGTGACGATGCCATGTGTTTGTGATGTGACTGAAATGAGCTGAGTCTGGGCATTTGCCCATCGATCCGGCCTGTAGTACTTTCCTGCACTCTGCTCTCGCTTTCCATACTGCGAGTTGGCACTGGGTGCTAGTCTTGTACACGACAACCGCAAAGTTTGCAAGCATGCCGCCACTATTAGTTGAGCTGCGCTGTCTCTGATCAACCTGCGCTTTGATTATCTTCATCACGTCGTTGCTCAGTACACAAGCATGTTCTGCTACACTGTTTTGATAACGATTGCCACCAGTATTATAGCTGGTGCCTCAACTGCAGGAGGCTCTGCTTCTGCGTCCTTTCACATGAGCATCTACTTTCGTTGTAAGGCCAGGCTAACGCTCGAAGCATATTGCTCGTCAAATCCGGGAGCCTTTCGTCGGCCATCGACCACTAGTCCATGGAGGCACTGAACGACATGACGACAATTAACCAACGGAGTTCACGGCACTTGGTAGTGTTGTATTATGTTCTCTTTGAGGTGGCGTGCTCTGCTCTCAGACAGTTCATAGCCACATAAACGTGTTCGTTCGTGGTGGTATATCATCAACGAAAGTCGATTCCTGAGCTTATCAGAGTTTCATTCCACGCTCAAGCACTAGCTACAATCGTCTCTCCCATCCGCCTCTTGATCACAGGCGAATCTTTGGTGATCTTCTCGTGGTTCAGGCTGTGAGCGTCCAAGCACGCTTGGTTACTAGCATCTACGGCAATCCTCGTGCGCTCGATCATGCCGCTTTCGTACGCGGAGCAAGCTTCCGCGGAGCCAGAGATGTCTGCCTCGCCTGTGAGGATGGCGAGGTGGCTGGATGCGTATTGCTCGACGTCGAGGATGCCGTGGTTGAAAGCTTCGCCGCGGAACATGGTCCTGTGGGGTTGTTAGCATGGATGTTTGCATTGCTCGGGTATGAGGTGTTTGGCATACATTGTATGAGCTGCATCTCCAATCAACGTCGCCCGTCCGTTAAAGCTGTCCCATTTCCCTGACGCAGGTTTCCAAGACTCGAGGTTGACCGCTTGGATATGCGTGTCAGCGGGAACAGCATACACGGCATCCCGGAAAGGCGACGCCCAGGGCTGAGCGATCTCCTTCATCAAATCCAGTCTCTCCTCCCGAGTTGCTGGAATCTCGATGGGCTCGCTTCGGCCGAGGAAGCCAGATCTATATGGCCATGAGACGATGAGCTGACACGCATAAGTGTCCGAATTGTCCTTCCTATCGTTATGCTTCGGTGTATCTTGGACGGCCCAGAACATGAAGCTGCTTTCTGCTTGATCGCCGCCTTGGAAGAAGTAGGTGTCCATTTCTTGCAGGCGACGGCCTAGATCAGGTGGTGTGATGACGCTGGCTCCCAAGAGACGGATGTCTAGTCGATGGTTCAATGGCGATTCGCCGGTCCTGGCACAGAGCTTTTCTCTGGTTTCAGAGCGGGAGCCATCACATCCAACGAGGTGTGTGCCGGATGCTTGCGATCCGTCGGCGAAGTGGATTGTGATTTTGTCGTTGTGGTCTTGGGTAACATTGTGGACGGTCTTGCTCCACTTTCATGTCACGGATACTCAGTAACAACAGCTTATGGGAGCGCGCGAAGAGCGATTAGTCTTACCTGGACATCCAAATCCAACAGCATCAAATTCCTCAAGCGCTGTCGCTGCAGCCTGACCCTCCTCTCATTGACATTCTCGAACCGCGTCTCACCAGTGACCAGATTGAAGAAAGGGAATCTTCCGATCTTTCCTTCGGCAAGGGCGTCTGGGTCGACGTTCGTCTGTGGTATTTGCTCGCGCAAGTGCTCCGGCAGTAATCCCAGCAACACATCCAGAGCCCAGTGGATGGCAAGACCCCAGCCTCCGCCGCGGCAGTCTGAGCTGGGATCACGCTCATAGATGCTAAATGAAATGCCGTGGCTCTTTAGCTTCTGTGCCAGTAAGAGGCCGGTCGTTCCCGCGCCGACGATGAGGACGTGGGGCTTGTTGGCCATGTCGAAGAGCTTCTAGATTAGTGGAGTCGTCGTCACTGATTGTTTGGAACAAAGTGGCAATGGCCTTATAACAACACAGCAAGCAAAATACGAGGACCCTGAGCCTTATAGTGTTTGTTGTGGGTCTTGAAGAACGCTACTGCACACCCCTGTCGCGAGCGAATGGTATAACCGAGATGCAGAATGCATTCCATTGGATGGTTGTCTCGCTGGGGACGATCGATGATACTGTGTACAAGGGCAAAGCCGGAGTTTAGTCAGTGGAGAGCACTGGAGATAACATATTCCATCATGTTACTTCAATATGAGAGCCAGGCAGGGTTGTACAAGCACCTGACCCTCTAAAATCCTATTCTGTAGTTCAGTAGACATATCTGAATGCGGCGTTCTTCCTGTCGGTAACGTCGCAATGTTCTTCGACAAGCGGCCCAACACCGTCTCGTGCGGCAGATCGTCGCTGATTGCGACGACAGTTTGACCATGTGTAGTAGCCAAAGAGAACCACAGCCAAAACTGCGCCTGCGCTTTGCGTGACCAAAACAGTGATCTTAGCAGGTAGATATTGCGGCGCATCTTGCGCCCGGAAAGTCTGAGGCCCAATGATGTTTCCAACGCCAAAAGAGAAAGCCATCAACGTCGTGCTGAAAGCTCGTTTCGTCCTACCAGAGGTGTTCGCAGCCGCAAACTGGTACGTGATCATGACAGTGGGCACTATGAAGTTCACCATGTAGATGCCAGCAAGGAGTCCAGCTTGATTGCTTTGGGGCAAGAAGCTCATGAGTGCGCCTCCCATGATACCCGGTATGCAGGTTGCGACGAACCAGGCCCAGCGGTGGGAGGTTTTGCGGGTACCGTAGCCGGCTGCGAGGGTTCTTGTGACTGAGATTGCTCCGGAAGGAATGTTGAGGAGTGCAGCGGATTTTGGCGTGTAGCCAAAGTTCCGGATGAGTGTCGCTGAGTACGTGGTGACAACGCCGGAGGATATACTAGGCTGTGCAGATGTCAGTACCGTGAGATCTGCCAAACTGTCATATAGACGAACCAAAATTGTCATCAGACACAGGAGCAGGAGCTGCGGATCTGTGAGGGCGTCGACAAGCTGTTTGGATTGGAACCCGGAGCCAATAGCGCCTGTTGTCTTTTGAGCCACATGCTGTGTGATCATAGCCTTCTCCTCCTCGGTCAGAAATTTTGCGGTCAATGGTGAGTCCGGAATGATGAAGAAGGCCGTGAAACCCAAAACAACAGTGACGCAACCCAGTACGACAAACATCATCCTCCAGCTCTGGAACTTCAAGCTTGTCACATGTTGAAACGCAAACGACAAGAGCCCTCCAACGATTTGTCCTATGCCAAGCCCACAATACCAGAAGGCGAATCGTGGGCCTTGCTCAGATTTGGTGTACCACTGACTGCTCACCAGAGTCAGAGTTGGCACTACCGGTGCTTCGCAAATCCCCAGAAAGATGCGAGCGACTAGCAGAGTGGTATAATCAGTGGCAGCCGCGGTACAAGCAGTAGCTATACCCCATAGTACGACATTGATCCCAAGCCATTTGCCTGCTGGGACTTTCGTCAAGATGTAGACTGTGTTGAATAATATCAGGTTGGCTGTAGTTGAACCCCGCTTGGGATATGAGCATACTGGTAGGTATCTCTGCGATCAGATATTGTCGAAATATACGGGTGGTTACACCATAGGAAGAAAAGTTGTGTTGCTTGTTCTATTTAGGATAAGAACTGACGTGGGAGGTCTTTTTATCTACTCGCAGGTGGTCCGTGCACGCTTCGACCTCACAAACGGAGGTCCTCAGGTTGTGCGATTCCCCTTCACTTTCAATACTCCCTTGAATCGTCATGTTGAGGAGCTATCAGAGTCTTCCTGGCTCTCACTATCTTCCTCGCTCTCGTCCTTGCTCTCGTCCTCGCTCTCGCTGTCCTCAAACGCGCTACTGTTGACATCGTCGTGTTCAACACTGTGGTTGATGATATCACAGGTAGCAGGTAGAATGCCAGCCATGGTCCTAAGACGTTGGTGTTGATCCTTTGGTAGTGCCTTTGTAAGAAAGTCTGCCAAGTTATCTTTGCTTGGCACCCACTTGATCTCAATATGTCCTGCCTGTACATTATCCCGAAGGAAGTGCATTCTGTTCTCAATATGCTTCATCCTGTTGTGATGCTCAGGGTTCTTCGCAACTGCGATAGCCGATTGGTTGTCGACGTAGAAAGGGATCTTGTCGATCTGGAGGCCAGGGATTTGAAGGTCGTTGATCATGTTCTTGCACCAGATGGCTTCTTGTGCAGCTATACTGCCAGCAATGTACTCAGCTTCACAACTGGACAGAGCATTGCAGTCTTGCTTCTTTGAAATCCATGAGATAGGCGCCCCGGCAAGCATGACGACATAGCCAGAAGTGGACTTTCGGGTGTCTGGGCATCCTGCCCAGTCTGCATCTGACATGATGTACAGATCATTGAGAGGCTCTCCCTTGACGTGGCGTTTGTATGTGAGTCCGTCTGAGGGGTGCTCTTTCAGGTAAGCCCATACACGCTCAGCAGCGGCAAGGTGTTCCTTGTTCGGGTTGGAATTGAACCGACAAAGAATGCCGACTGCAGTTGAGATGTCAGGCCGGGAAACGATGCTCGCATAGTTCAGCGAGCCCATGAGTGACTGATAATGCTTCTGAAACTGCGCTGACATGGGTTCTCCCTCATGCTTCCTTGGCTTGTGATTCGAATCCATTGGTGTATCAGCGGATCGCAACCCTTCGAGACCGTAGGTCCGAAGTCTCTCTTTGATATAGGCAGTTTGGTGGACGTGGATGTCTCCCTTGACACTCTTGTGAACATGCATGCCTAGGTAGTAGTCTCCCTCACCAAGATCCTTGATTTGAAAACGTGTTCCCATGTGTTGAACTATTCCTTCAATCTGATCATCTTGGAAAGCATAGATCCGAATATCATCCACGTAGACAGTCATGAAGGTGAGGTCAGGGCCAATGTACACTGATTGATCGTAGTCCGAGACTCTCCATCCAACAGATTCCAGGTATTCGCGAAGCTTGTGGTACTATTGTCTTGGTGACTGCTTGAGTCCGTAGATCGAGCGCTTGAGCCGAAGCACATTTCCCTCTCTGACTGGAAAACCATCGAGCGGCTCCATATAGACTTCATGCTCTAGGTCTCCGTTCAAGAATGCTGTTTGAATGTCAATTTGCCGGCATTTGAGTCTAAATTTGGCTTGGAGTGCGAAGAAGAGTCTGTATGATGATGACTTCACGACTGATGCATATGTTTCGTCGAAGTCGAGCCCGTGCACCTGTGTGAAGCCTTTGCCTACTCCACGTGCCTTGTATCTCTTGATGATGTTCTGGGCATCTCGCTTGCGTCTAAACACCCAGCGAGATTTTAGGACTTTGCGATTATGTGGACGCGGAACCACGTCCCAGGTGTCATTATCGACAAGGCTCTGGTGTTCCTCATGCATAGCAGCGTCCCACTCAGCTGCTTCAGGGCCTCTCAATGCTTCAGCTCTGGTTCTCGGTTCAGGATCCGTGTTCAGTAGTGCAGCTGAGCAGCTTGGGCGGCTGTGCTTGATCGATCGGAGAGTTCGCAAGGTAAGAGGGTTCACGATCGCTAGACTCGCAAAGTCTCTTGTATGAATGGTTTCCTCATCGTCGTCGTAGTCGTCGCGAGTGTATTCAGGAGCGTCATCTAGCTCCCGTTGCAGCTTCCTCGATTTGGCAGACTTGGTAGTATCTCCTTTGCTCTTCTCTCCGTTTCCCTCCTGGTCGGCGAGCTTGCTCGGCGACCGAGCGGGTTGAGGAGCAATTTCGTCATCCCATGAGGAGTACTCCAACGCAGTCTCTTCTGCATCATCCAGATTGCTAGTGTCTTTGCGCCACCGCTTTCTATATGCTTCCACTTTCTGCTTGTGCGTCCATTGTTTTGGCTTAAGCAGTCTGCACACTTGAATTGATCCGTCTGGCATGGTTCGAGAGCAGGAAAGTCCCCTCACACGTGAGTTGACCTCCATTTTCTGTTGCAGAACTTTTGCATATTCTTTGCACTCGTTGCAAGGGAAGTCTCCATCTCCCACGACGTCATTTCCGAGTCCTGATTTGGAACGGTTGGTGCATGTGTGACAGCATTCCATCATATCCAGTGGCGTACTGAAGGTGTCGGGTAGCGGCTTGTTGTCACCATAGAAGCAGATCTTAACGTTTGGATCGTCGGTTGAAAAGATGCAGGTCTTCTTCTTTGCAATGCACTGTTCGCAGGGGCTACTCCCTCCTTGAGTTCTCTTGCAGCGGGCGCCAATCCGTGTGCAGCCCTTACACTTTAAGTGCTTGACAACGTAAAGCTTGTTCTTCCGGACATCTTTTATATGACTGAGGGGGTTGGACTGCAGGATGGTACTGATCTTTTCTCTGGCTTCCTGGTAGAGCTGATCCTTCTCGGAGATGCGTTCCCGGTATCGCTGGGCATCTGTCTGGTCGTTCCATCTGTGTATCATATCTCCAATGTGGAGAAATGACCTGCTCGGGAAGGCCAATGTCATGATATCTTTTATGACTTTGGCAGAGATGTCATGTTCTGTGTTCAGAACGTGTGCCATGACATTCTGCTCAGCTGTAAAGGCCCGTTTGAACGAGAGATCGTCGTAGGTCATGTTCAAAGTAGCTAGAGTTGTTTCGAATACTTCAAGTGCAGTCTTGCGTTCGAGGATAGAGTCGTGTCCTGGCCAACAGCGATCTTTGTACTCTTGCGACCATGTTTCGAATTTGTCAATTCGTTTTATGTAGCTGCTTCGAAATAAAGTGCAAGCAAAGGAGGCATTCCAGATCTTCAAGGCGTTGTTGTTGCGTTGATACTGCGCGAGGAGTTCCATCATTGCGACCTCCTTAGTAGTATGCTGGAGGTGTGGAGCCATTACGTTCGACTTCTTCTTTGGCTTGAGTGTCTCTGTGTCTGACTTCTCATCTTCAGCATCTTCAGCATCACTCTAAGGTGTGTTGTTCCTGCATTTCTTTCCAGTTGAAGTCGTGTTAGAGAAATACTTAAAACGTACTAGTTCGTGATTGTCGTCCGAGCCATCGTCCTGTTGAGGGGCCTGGGTCTTGCGTTTCTTCCCAGACAGGGCCATATAGGAAAAGAACCTAGAGCGTACTAGTTCGTGGTCGTCGTCCGAGCTGTCTTCCGAACGAGATGCATTTGCTTGTGAGGTAGCGACTTCGAGTCCGGTCGGTTGCGAGTCCGAGTTATCATCAGAGTCCTCCTCAGGTCTGTGAAAGGAAGGCTCATCGTGTGTGTCACTCAGTCCTTCGACAGCCTCAGCAACTCTGATTTGGTCGACTCTCTTCACCCTCTTTGACTCTGGGTTGTAGATGAGGTACACAGTTTCACTATCATGGCCGACGAAGTATCCGATCCATGCGCGTGGTTGTAAGAGATTCTTTCGGCGATCTTCCGGAGGGTAGGTGATGTAAACGCGGGTTCCCCAGATCAACTCTCTGCTCAAGTCCGGCTGAGTTCCTTCAGCAGCCTCCCACGGAGTTTTCTTACCCTTCATGGCTCGAGTGGGAGATCTGTTCTTCAGCCAGATTGCGTGCTTAAAGGCTTCACTCCACAGCATCTCAGGTAATTCAGAGTCTTCCAGCAACTGTTCGGCATCTCGCTTGATGATGACTTTGATGCGTTGAGATAGTGCATTGTCTTGCATCATAGCAGCAGCCTTGTCTCTGCCCGTGCGAAAACCACGCTCAGCTACGCCATTCATGTGATGTGAGCCAGGGACAGATGGTTCCAGAGTGATTCCGCGGGCATAGACCCATTCCTAAAAGATCAAGTAGCCAGGTAGTTCATTGTCTAAGCGGTAAGCCTTAATTTTGACGTTGTATTTTGTTTCAATGCGGTTGTGCAGGTCACGGCAAACCACTGGCAGTTGATCCTTGGTCGAGTATGCCATATACCATAACATGCGAGTGGCGTCATCGGTGAAGACCAAGACGTGGTAGTTTCCATTCCAGGAGGCCATTCTGTATGGTCCCCAACCGTCGACATGGATGAGGTCACCGAGATTGGTGGCGCGGCGGCGAGCGGGATCTTTTGGGATGTGCTTGACTCCCTTAGCCGTTGCACACACTGGACATATGCGTCCAACCATAAGTTTGATTTGATCGTCAGATACGTCTATTCCAGTGCTCATCTTAAGCAGGGCGCGCATGTTGGTGAAGCCGAGATGTCCAAGTTTGCGATGTAATTTCCAGACTGGGTGCGAGTCGTATTCTTCAAGTGGGATCACCTCAGGTGGCAGTACTCCTTCGGGCAGGGCATCAGCGTCATGCTCTGCAGAGCTGCTGCTTGTCTGCCTAGAGTCTTGCTCATCTTGGTGTTCCTCCTGGTCGAAGTCATCATCGCTTCCTTGTGAAGAACTGTCTGATTCATCGTGATGTGTCACTAGGGCAACTCCAACTCCGGAGTCAGCTGTATTGACAGAGCTAAATAGTGGCGCAATCTGCAGTTGGTAGAGACCTTCGATGAGAGGAGCAGTGCCAATTTGTTGATCGCCGAGCATGAGAGTGATGTCATTCTTTCCCCAGCTGCCGGTTAGCGAAGACTTTTCCGCCACCCACGACATAGAGAGGATGTTGCATAGGGCATTTGGTGCATAAGCCACAGAGGTGAGATGCAGATCAGCTGTTTCTTCTCCATCGACACAGAGGGTGATTGTCACGTTGCCTCCGCCGGTGACACGAAGTCCATCACCATTGTCTGCTGTTCCAATTTGGTATGAGAGAGTGCGAAAGTCGGTGAACAAACTCTTGTCATTAACGATACAAATATTAGCCCCTAAATCAACGATCCAGGTTGAGCTACTGATCTGTCTGTCGCGAATCGTCATAAGTGTTTTTGACGAAAACACTGATTTGCTGAAAACATGCTCGCACTGTGCTTGCAAATCATCTAGGCTACTGCCGTCCCTCACAGTTTGCCCTCCCTTCCCTTCATCGCTTCCCTCCCTAGGTTAAGCCTGCGGAAGGTTAGCGTGAGGTCTGGGAGGTGTGAGTGAACGGTGCAGCTTACCTTGAGAAGTTGGCTTTTGATCTTGCTGCTCAAGGGCGTCGTCGTACACTGAGACTTCAGACTCGGAGTCTGCATCGATGACAGGGTTAAAGACTTGGTCGATGAAAGCGGCAGGTGCGTTTGCGAGTCCATAATTGTGTCTCAGCAACTCGGGCTTGCGCTGGTTGCTGGACTCGTTTGCGGGCTTGTACTTGTTGCTAGTGCCAGGGCGCTTCTTGATTTTGGACATCTCGGTAGCGTATGTGTGGTCTTTAGTGGAATGGAAGCCGACCGTGTCGCAGGTGGCGCAGATCAGGTCGTTTTCGATGGCCCACTCATAGAGTTCTGTGGAGTGAATGCCAATGGTGCCACACAGGTCACAGACGTCTAGTCCAGTCGGAAGTGCGTCATCGTCAGCGAGGATTCCTTGGATGAAAGCGCTAGTGTGGCGTTCGGCCATTCCGTTGGTGGAAGGGTGGTAGTCCTGAGATGGTTGGGTGTAGTGCTCGTCGTTGAGAGTTGCGAATTCTTCATCCATGCGGAAGGCTTTATCAAGTTCCTGTTGAAAATCGTCACGATCGACGACAGTAGCGGCAGCAATGTTGAGCTTCTTCTTCTTCTTAGGCTTCTCAGTCTCGGCGATAGACTCGGAAGCTGCGGCAGCGACATTAGCCTTAGCATCTTCCTTCTTGACAAAGACTGGCTTTTTGTCCTTATTGTCGGGGTTTTCCCAGCAGTTCTTGTCCTTGTGCTTCACCATCTTGTAGCAGAACTTGCACTCGTGAAGATCGGAGTCGGCCTTGTCCTTGTTGTCTTTCTTATCTGTCTTCTTGCCCTTCTTCTTTTGGTGAAGTTTGCCTTCACTATCGAGGCGAGCCTCCTCACCGAGGAGTTTCTAGTGTAGGGTTTGGATCTCGCGAGGAAGTGAATCAGTTCCAGAAAGCATGTTCCAGTAGCGAACGAATTCCTGGAAAGGCTCGGGAAGAATGCTAATGATTTTGGAGATCACCTGCTCATTTCCGTAATGGCCGTTGAGTGACTTGAGCTCCTGTTAATAGGTGATGATTGTGTTGATACAGTCACTGACGCTCGAGAAGTCACTGTACTTGATGTTGTCAAGCTTCTGGTAACAGAGCTGCTGCGCCAGTCCGTCGGTCATCTTGCAAAGTAACTTAATATCCTTAAGGATCTCGGACGCGCGGGTCTTGTCGCTTACGGAGTCGCGGATGGCTGGTGCGACAGTTGTTTGTAAGAGCGAGCGCGCCTCGCGGAGTCTCTTTTGCTGGTCTTCATACTCAGTGACAAGAAGCCTGTAGTCGGTGACATCGTTCCTGTAGTTGGCGGTCTCGGAGATGGACATTTCCTTCAACTCGGCGATGGCCTCGTCAGTCGAGTTCCTTGGTGCGACAAATCTCGCAGGATCTGGCTTGGTTAGCTTGGTTGGCTTGGTGTGGATAGTCTCGCGCTCATCTTCCTTGAAACTCTCAGGGCTGATAAGAATCCAAAGGTCCTTGCCTTCTGCGGCAAGTTTGAGGTCGCGCATCCATACCGTATAGTTGCCCTAACCTGTCAGAATCTGGACTTTCAGGCCTGTGGACGGGTCGGTATAGTGGGTGGTGTCGCTTGTAGACGCCATATTGTTTGTGTTGAAGCAACTCTTCCTATCCCTCTCAGCTCGAAGAGCAGAGTCAAGACTGTAAATCTGTCGAAATATACGGGTGGTTACACCATAGGAAGAAAAGTTGTGTTTGCTTGTTCTATTTAGGATAAGAACTGACGTGGGAGGTCTTTTTATCTACTCGCAGGTGGTCCGTGCACGCTTCGACCTCACAAACGGAGGTCCTCAGGTTGTGCGATTCCCCTTCACTTTCAATAGATATGCAGCAAAGAACGCAGTTGCTACGTTCGAGAACTCGTTCGCTTGGAGCTTCAGGTCCTTGTTGAGGCCCATGACCGCTGCATACTATGTCATATCAGCATCGTGGAGCAATTCGGATAGAAACCTCCATTACACACATTGAGCGCTACTTTGTCAATAAAGTTCATGAGATAGCAAAGGAACATGATCGGGACAAGATGAAGATCGACTTTGTGGCGCAAAGCTGATGTGTCGCGACTTCTGGCATCGTTGTTCTCATGAAGTGCTGTTGCTATAAGAGACTGGCCATGCTTGGATTCTTGCGTGTAGATTGTGTCTGAGACATGAGGTCCAGCAGCAGACGTCTTTGGGAGGTCGGCTTCCATGATTGGTATCCTTGGCCCTGCCGCTTGTCTGATAGCAGATTTGACTCTGTGCTTTAGGCAAATGTGTATAAAAGAAGGAGACGCCCTGGCAGAGTATGTATAGACTTAGTGGCCAGGCAGGGCCGCCATCCGCTGCTATGCGCGACTATGATAAGTTTAGTAAGCGGTGCAGCCTCATGCAACACGGAAGAGGCCTTCGGAGCGCCCTTTATGACTCCTCATCATCGCATGCATTGCCTGTAATTCCAATAGGCTGAACACATTACTGCTGCTACCTGCATGTCCGGGAGATCGACCCAAATGAAACCTTGCTTCAGAGCCATCTCCTATAGTGCCGCTACCAGAGTGGCGGGTTGTGCAATACCAGTCTCAGTGAGGGCAAGCTCGTACAACAGGGCAGACGGCTGGTATGCACCAGTCGTTAGTGGTGAGCTTCTGCACCCCTGGTGTTTAGCGTTTGAATTTGTGCACCGAGAGACAAGGTTGTCAGCAAGCTGCAGGAAGGCTTGAAGGAGCCGAGCTTGCCCTGCCCTGGGCCGGTCACGTGCAATGCGAAGACGAATTTCCAATTTGTTCAGCCGCAACGGTTATCAAGTGTTCTGCCTTCACATGTTGACGACTCTTGTACAAAGCAATCGCTTGTGCATACCTCACTTCCAAGTCCCGTACTTCTGGTTTCAATTTTGCAGCGATTTCAGCACATTCATCCGCGTGCGATCCAGCGATGCCTCACAACCAAAGTAAAGTCGAAGCTGCCCAGGAACAGAAAACCGTCATGTGGTGGAGAGATGCTTCGTCGTTTGAACGACAGAATCGATCTCGGGAAAACCCGAAGGCGTATGTGGTTGAGAATCTCTCTTCAGGCACATTGTAAGTGCCGAAAGAGCGCTGAAGCCTCGCCGCCACAACAATACCATATCCATAGGGTTAGGGTCGAAACCTACATACTCAACGGCGTCTCATATTCGTGTTTGTCGACACTTCATCAAATCTTATGAGGTGTTATTATCGGTGGTTTTCAACCACAAGCATAAGAGTCGTTGCACATGAAATTCATGTCGTGCCTGGGCGGTTTCTCCGGGCAGGATTCGAGTGATATACTACCCAGGATCTAGGCATCCGGCTCATGCTACCGAAGGAGAAGATCAACCAAGCTCAAGAACTTCCAAGCCCGGCTCAAGACTTTAGCGGTGCAACGCTGCAAATTATCGCATCCAATGCAGCAGGTGCGATTGTGTTCAGCTTGCATCCTGGCGCGAAGTGGGTGCACTTTGCTACACGCCAGCATAACGTGCTTTGCCAGAGCGATGGCGTACAACGTCCGCCAAGCCCTTGTGATCGATCCCGCAAAGGCTCAACATAGGCTCGACCTGGTCGGCTAACCATGTCGCCATTCGTCGTAACTGCATGTGTAGCATGCGCGGCCATGGCATTCAGTGGAGTTAGCTTTGTGCAATTGACCAGGCGTTCTTGCGTGCGCAGAGTGGCGTGTGAGAGCGGTCGATAGAATTATCTAGCGTAGGGAGCCTTTCTATAAGGAGGATTGTCTTGCACACGCTTTGAAGGGTGCAGATCTCTATCCCCATTCACCTCACGGGACCAGCACCTACCATCGGACCATAGTGCGCCAGCATGGCCGACTATGAGAAGAACGAGATGACGGCGCGAACGCTTTCGCCGGCCGGCGAGACTGCCCTCAAGCATGGAAGCTTGGAATATGTTGCCGAACAAGGAGATAACGGAGGCAAGCCGACATACCAGGAAGCTAGTGGAGCCCCAGTCGAAGCGCACTCGCCGCTGCCAGCCAGAGTGAAATGGTTTACAATCATTTTTCTGAACATTGGCCAGATGATCGGAACTGGTGTTTTCTCAACACGTACGTCTTGAATATATCTCATTGTTGGACTGGAATACTAACATGATGCAGCTGGTTCGATCCTGGTTGGTACTGGCTCTGTTGGCTTGTCACTGATGTACTGGGTCATCGGATTTGTCGTCAGTTTTGCTGGACTTGCCGTCTATCTCGAGCTCGCCTCATATTTCCCCTCGCGCTCAGGCGCTGAAGTCGTCTATCTTGAGCAAGCCTACCCCAGACCGAAATACTTCTTCCCCGTGGCTTTTGCAGTTCAGTCCGTGATTCTGTCGTTCAGCAGCAGTAACGCTGTTGGTAAGCTTCGTCCTACCACTCACCACGAAGCATTAGAACTAACGAGAGTCCAGTCTTCTCAACATATGTCTTCCGCATGGCTGGTCGCACACCAACTGATTGGGAATCGAAGGGTGTTGCGATTGCTGGCTACTCGGCAGCTGTTATCAGTAAGCCCGATGCAATCACATTACTATGGGTTTTATACTGACAAACGTGCCAGTGGGTGTCACGAGCAACAGACTTTCTCTACTATTCTCGGACGTCGTTGGATTCATCAAAGTCAGCACACTTGTCTTGTAAGTAGGCCTCTCTTCTTCGCGGAAGGAATTCCTGCTCACCCCAAACAGCATCAGCATTACTGGTCTTGTGGTTCTCGGAGGCAACACATCAATCGCCGACCCTGGCGCCAACTTCCGCGATTCCTTTGCTGGGACCTCGACCGACGCAAACGGATTGGTCAACGCACTGGTCAGGATCACTTTCTCTTACCAAGGCTTCCAGAACTGCTTCAACGTCATGAACGAAATCAAGGTTAGTGAAATTCTGAGAAAAGTGTAATCCGCAGACGCTAACGCGGTCTGAACCAGGATCCAGTCAAGACAGTGAAGAGATCTGCGCCAGTTTCACTGACTCTCGTGGCAATCTTGTACATGCTATGCAATGTGGCATACTTTGCCGCTGTTCCCAAGGCAGATATTCTCACCGCGAAGACGACTACAGCCAGCCTGTTCTTCACCGCGGTCTTCGGCAGTCAAGCAGCCAAAGGTCTGAACATACTTGTTATCTTGTCAGCATTCGGTAACCTTGTCACTGTGTTGATCGGCCAATCGAGAGTCATCCGTGAGATCGGAAGACAGGGTGTGCTGCCATACCCCAAGTTCTGGGTCACCACCAAGCCTTTCGGAACCCCTATCGGCCCCTACATGTTGAAGTGGGCTATGACTGTCTTGATGATCGTAGCGCCACCCGCCGGAGACGCTTTCGATTTCGGTATGTGCTCTGCTGAAGGCTAGCATAAGAAGGACTGACTTGACTGACATCTACTCACAGTGGTCGATCTCCAGAACTACCCAGAATCCATGTTCTTCTTCGCCATGGCTGTCGGTATTTACCTGATCCGGCGTCAACGCAGCAAGATCGGACTTGGGAGGTCCGAGTTCAAGGCGTGGGACGTTGCCATCGTCTTGTTCATTCTGGTCAAGGTCCTGCTTCTCATCATGCCGTGGGTCCCGCCGAAGGGCGGTGCCAACGGTGGCTCCGTGAGCTTCTGGTATGCCACGTATTGTGTGACTGGCATTGGAATGTGAGTATTTCCTGAAGAGTGGTGGAGATATTAATCTCATACTGACTTTCTCTTAGCATCTTGCTCTGCGGTGTCTACTACGTCTTCTGGATCAACATCATTCCGAAGTGGAAGGGATACGCAATCCGCCAAAAGCGCGTGGTGTATGAAGAAGATGGCGCTGTCACTCACCAACTTGTCAGGGTACCGAAGGCCGAGCTGGAGAGATGGGACGCAGAGCATGATGCCAACGGCAACAAGCTGACTTGATGGCCTTCAAAAGAGGTTCAATGCGTCCGAAACCGGATGAAGATGCTCGCATCGTTCGTTTAGATTCACTGCGACGCAGTCGTTATTTAGCTCAATGCAGTGAATTCGCTTCTCTCTTCGCCTTGAGGCGCGTGTGCGACACTGCAGTGGTGCATCCATTGACATATGAATATATTCGCAAACTCAAGTCCAAACATGCATAATGCATAAGAGCCACGTGCGTCTTTGAAGCAGAAGTATTTGGCGAAAGCTAATTCATGGTGTAACAATCGGTATCTCCAATTCAGGTGATACTGCTGTAAATTCTGCTTGCCTGCCTTGCGGTCTAGCTTCAAACTCCGTACTACAGTAGCATGTCAGCGGTAAGAATGAGCGTATTATTCGTCTCCGCATAACGATAGTGGTGCATAAAATGATTACTCAACGAACAATTAGAATAGTATTTCAACGGTAAGAACGAGTATATAACAATCTGGATGTCGATGATAATAGCATACAAATAAGCTGTAAGGTATTTTAGCTTAGATAGCATCTCAGTGGCCGTCATCAAGTCTTGCAAGACTATAAAAGCAGACAACGCCTCACTGCGATCGTTTCAGCGTTGGAGTGCGTCATGTATCTCGATTTGCCTGCGGCCCAGCGTCTATTGACAGCAGGAGATCAGGTAGCACTCTACTACTGCACGAGATATTACCCTTCTAGGTGTCAGGCAACGTCTCAGCGATACGGAGGTAGGGCAAGCGGTGCGGACTTTGAAGCTCGACCGCGAGCCTGCGGAGAAAATTCGCTCCTTCCAGAAATAGCGATGACGATGTGAATGATGGAACCCTGAAAAGTGGCTGTAACAATTTTTGGCGGCTTCAACAAAGGGCTCCTCCCATCGAGCGCCAAGACTTGTCTTGCGCTGATTCAGGCTATGAGCAATCATACGTATTGATCTTTGTAAATACATACAACATCATAGAAGTAAACCATAACTTTTTTTTTGAATTCCATACCCAATCACATCATGGCGCCCAACTCACGTATCATCCTCACCCGCCACGCTCAGGCAGAGCACAATGTCGACTTGGACTACACTAGTAAGTCCAACAAAACGCCACCAAAACAACAACACTCTACTAACAGGAATATCAGTCCCCGATGCACCTCTCACTCCTCTCGGAAAGAAGCAGGCCAAAGCCATGGCACCCCAAGTCTCCAAGCTTCAGGGAGAAGCTGATATCGTTGTCTCATCTCCTTTGAAGCGCACCCTCCAGACTACCAAGCTCGCATGGGGTCCCGCTGTCGAGAGGCTCGGTATCGAGAATGTCATTTGTCTCCCTGAGGCCCAAGAGTGCAACGCCCACCCTTGCGACACTGGCAGTGCCAGAGAGGTTCTCGAGAAGGACCCTGAGCTCAAGGGTTTCAACCTTGAGAACCTCACGCCCGAGTGGACCTCCAAGAAGGGCTTCTGGGCTGCAGACTACGAGTCTCTCCAGAACCGTGCCAAGTGGTTGCGCCAGTGGCTGAAGAACAGGCCTGAGGAGACCATTGTGCTCGTGGCCCACGGTGATATTCTCAGGCGCATCACCAGCACCCCGGAAGGTCCTTCTACGTACATGTGGAAGAACGCTGAGGCGAGAATCTGGGAGTTCGACCCTAAGAGTGTTGACTCTGATGATTGCTGGCTCTACCAGCGTGAGAACGTCGCTGCTGCTGGTGGCTACGGACCGACTTCCAGCGATGCCGACTTCGAGGACAACTAGAAGGGTGGCGTGGGATGAACGAAGAGACGATGAGCTTGTGTGATGAGATCCTTTGCCAATTGGACATGACTACAATTGGAACAAGGCACTCCAGGGTTTGGAGCATACAGTATCTAGAACCAGAATCAAACCTAGACGGACCAATACAGATCCTGGTAACGGGTGATCGTGACGCTAGACTTTCGGGCTAACCAACGTCCCGAGATGATTGAGGTCACGGAAGTCCGGCCATTGAGAGACATGTATTATACGGTGACCCAATATTACATTTGGTATACTATCTCGAGCAGTCTTTTACTACTAGTATCATTCGATAGACTATACCACGCAGCTAAACAATCATTGTTGCACAACATCCTATGGCCAATCATTTCCAGCCACAGATGCAGGCTGACAGAGCGGGGCCTTTCCAGCAAGTCGCAGCCGTGCTTCTCATCACAGTCGTCATCATTCTCATCACCAATTCCCTTTGGACCACACGCGAATATCGCAGACGCGTCGGCGACGCCCAGAAATCGTCAAAGGATAAATCTAGCCATGTGCCGGTGATTCCATACGCCATACCGGGCCTTGGCTCGACACTCTCCTTCTCGACGCAGAAAGTCGGCAGCTACTGGCGATGGCTGTCCGCAGAATGCAAGCAGAAGGGCATCAGTGCCGTCTCGATTATTTTGAGCGGAAAGAAAACGCATCTCGTATTTACTCCTGATGGCGTGTCTAACGCGTTCAAAAGTCGTGCGCTCACGCGTTTCGAACTTGACCGCCAACTGGGCCGCAACTCGTTGGGGATGTCGAAAGAGGATGCTGTCAAAGCATTTCCATCGGACCTTGACCCTAAGAAGTCACTAACGCCTGAGCGCATACATGCCAACATGCTACTCTCGACGGCTGCAGTGAACACACTGACGGACAAGTTCATTGAGGTCTTTCAGACTAGGCTATCCGGCATCGGCGCGGAGGGCGATGGATTTCAGATCAACCTCTATCAGTGGGTTCGTGAACAAGCATTTCACGCTTCTATGGTATCTCTCGGTGGCACGAAGCTCTTGGAGATGTATCCTGACATCAGCGATGAGTTCTGGGCTTGGGACGAAGGGCTGGTAGGTATGCTTTTCGGCACCCCCAGACTCTTTGCTATTGCTGCCTACTCGGCTCGTGACAGCCTCGTCGACAAGCTAGAGCAGTGGCTAGTAGCAGGCTACGCTGCATCAACCGATGATAGCGATCCGGACTGGGAGCCCAATTTCGGCGCTAGAGTGATGCGGAAAAGACACGAGTATTACGCGCAACAGAAGATGAGCCTTCAAGGGCAAGCCAGCGCGGATATCATCTTCTTCGGCGGTATCCTGACGAATGCGATTCCTACGATTGGCTGGATGCTGATGCACATCCTCTCGCCAACCAACCCACCAGAGCTGCGCTCCTGGGTCATGGACGAAATCAAATCTGCCCAGCGCGGAGACGGGTCAATCGACGTACCACTACTCTCGAAAGCTCCTTTGCTTAACTCGATGTTCCACGAAGTGCTACGCGTGTACATCGATCTCCTGATCGTCCGACAAGTCGATGCCGATACAACGATCGGTCCGCACATTGTTCACAAGGACGAGGCGATCATGGCGCCGTCATGGCTATCGCACCGCAACCCAGAGCACTTCTCTAAGCCTGATGCGTTCGATCCTGCGCGCTTCCTTGTCGACGATCCTGAGACTGAAAGGATGAAGTTCAGCACCGCTGGCCTGACAGGAAAGTTCTTTCCCTTTGGTGGAGGTCATTACATGTGTCCTGGGCGGACTTTTGCCAAGCAAGAGGTGCTTGGGGCGATTGCTGTTTTGTTATTGAACTTTGACATCGACTTTGTCGAATTCGTTAAACGACCAGGACAAGGGTATATAAGTGCTGGTCGAGGAGCAGATGGATTCCCGAAGCTGAAGAATGGATTTGCAGGCAATGTGGTGGTGGGATTGGAAGGTGACATGAAGATCAAAATGAAGAAGAAATCGCTCCCATGAATTAAAAGAATACACTGAGGAACACTGAACACCATCACGCCGGCTCGTCGTGCCCAAAAGCCGACAGAGCCATAACCCCTGCGGCCAGCCACCCAAGATCCTCAGCACGCCTAGCTTTAATGCCACAATGAGCTCCCACTTCCTTTGGTCACGAGTGTTCGGTTCATCGACTGTCCGGCCAAGTTGGCCGCCCTGCTGGACCCCCGGCGAGCTTGGGAAGCTCAAAGATGCCGTACAGATTGATAAAACCCGTTGCGTCGTGGTAGGCGGGAAGGTCAGTTGAGATCGTTGAGCAAGCGATGGCGTCCAATGTCAGAAGCAAGAGGGAACCAGTCGTTCGATTCATCGTGCCCAACGAGCTCGTCCATGAACATGATGCCTGTTCTGCGCCTGAAGTGTCGTCGACGGTTGTAGATGGGAAGTTGTAGAGATTGTTGCCGTTGCCCTCGTTGATATTGCCCTGTGTTCACTTAGTAGGCGCCTTGCATTTTGACACATGGATCTCATCTTACCCTTAGCGATCCACCAAGAAACATAAATTCCGACACAAGCGACTAGCACTGCGATGATGCCGAAGATCAAAGATACCGTTGCGTCTTCCTGCATGTCGGTAAACGGAGTGGACCGATATGCTTAAGCCTCAAACCGATAAAGATTCAACCGTTGATTGCTTAGACAGAATGTTTAACAGACTCGTACGTCGATTTTGTTCCCTTGTTATGGAGAGAAAAAGATAAAATTCGAACAGGAAAGATGAGTAGATCAAGTACCTGTATGCCCATATCCTTGGATTCCTAGAGAGTGAGGCACCCCGCCATGTCAAGCTCCACTACCGGGGCTGTGGGGGCTGGCAGCATCCTATACGCAGCGCAGCACCGGCTGGAGGCCAAACGTCTTCTAGCTGCAGTAAATACTTCGGCTAAGTATCGAATGGCCAATCGCGCAACCGCGACCCAGCCAGCCAGCCGGCTAGACGCCATACTGCCAGGTGGTATAAGTCATGGACTTCGAAAGTACCTGGTTCCTGCCCAATGCGGTATACGCCTCACAAAGCTGCAGGGAAAAGTGTCAGATGCCGGACAGTCTACGAAAAGAGCACAAATTATTATGATTTATCTTGTTCCAAGGAGATTCTTCCACACACGCGCACTCGTGCCATCAATGATTGCCTTCCACTGTACACCTGTATCAGTGAACACAGCCTCACGCCAGATAGACCTTTTGCGTGCGCTTTCAACCTCAAGCCCGCTGGCCAGCCCGGGCATGGAGTCGTTTCATATTTCGGACCCCTGTGCCCTGTCTGTCCGACTCCAGCCGTTGATTGGTAGGTTGATTACCCGTTTGGAGCTATCCACATCATTCTGCACATGTACTACATACCTTGGCAAACCCTTTCGCACCATCAATACGTAGGATGATCAATTTCATAATTAGCCAGCCCGATTCTCTCACAGCTTCACCTGCTCAGAGGTTCGATGCTACTTCCACAATGGCTCGAAACTCGCTCCCTTAGACTGCCAAGGTTCGTGCCCCCCCCCACGGGCACAAGTCTTGGCAGTGTACGTGGTAGACTCTTCTACCATCGCATGGTCGGATCTATACGAAGGCGTCTGATCGATCGGTATTCGCTTGACCTGATACGGAGAAAGTTCCAGTCCGCTTTGGTGATGGGATCCGTGGAATTCCGTGATCGTGTACGTTGTTACTGGCGCTGGTCGAGCCCGAATGCGGAAGAACATCGAGTGAGATCTGCTGTTGACGTGGTCAAAGATGCGCAATATTTAACAAGTTCTTTCGACGCCGCAGGCATGCAGCCAAGAGATCGCATCTCGTTCGTGTATTCAACAATGATCTTCAACACCCTGCACTTCTGATAGCGAAGTCATCAAGCACCCGAGACAGAGCGAACGTTGTTAGCACTATAGAGGCTCTCCTGCAGAGACCTTACCATCCTGGCTCTAAGACTGACTAGGGGAAAAGCTAAGTAATATGTGTAAAGTAAATTTGTTTGAATATCATCGCACTATGTGTAGAACTTGAAATCCTCCGGAGGTGTGTCTTCCCCGCTAATTCATCTCCGGTTGATCGTGATCGTCCCTACAATGATAGCATATGATCTTTGGACGCCGGGAAGTAGTCACAGGAGCCCAGGTATCGTGCGAGTCTAACAAGAGGTTCTCACCAGTCAATGTGTATGTGGTCTGGCGAAGATGCCATCTTGGTTGCTGGTCCGGATACGTCGGAAGGATTTGCGTCTGACGACGCCGACGCCTGAACCTGCCTGTTGAGATATTAGGACAGATACCCATCGCAAAGATATGATTGTGGCTTACCTCCACTCACTCGCCATGCTACCCAAACTCCGAGTAGTGTTGCCAAAGTCCCAATGACCCCGAGGAGGATCTGTACCACGCTGTCCTTGTTCATGTTGCAGAGCCGTATACAAACTTTCGACGGCGTATGTTTTGGGCAGTAGTTGTGTGTCGTCGAGTGTGCGCAATAGCAGCTATCGATTCTTATCGACGCGCACGACCGGACCAGAGTCTGGGGGTGAGTAGATTGGTAGTGCGAATAACAGAAGTGGTTGACCGATCAGTCGACGTTTGGCAAGTTGTTGATGTAGTTGATGTGGATGACGAAAAGATGCAGAGGGGTGATAGAGAGCCAGAAGTTCAGAGAAGAGTCCGCAATAGTATCTCAGGCCCCAGAGCGATGGGCCTTCGATATGTTGATTTATATGCGCGGACAAAGAGGTATCGACAAGGCGCAAGCAAATGTTAAGAGTATAGAAGACTTGGACGAGAATATTGCACGTGCAGTCAGACGAGGGGCGCTGTGATAGATGACAACAACCAAAAGCGAAAGGGAGAAGAAGACGATACTCTTATACGAATTGGTTGCAACAATATAGCTGTTAGACAGCTCAGGCTGTGCATGTGCTTGCTGGTGAGAATGCTCAGAGCGAGCGCAGCGGATCACGACGATTGCTCACGGCCGCATGAACGAACTCGCATCTGTATTAGCACCGTCACGCTACCTGTGGGCCATGAGGCCGCGGCCGCGGGCGCTGATGCAGGGCCACGCAGACAGAGAGATCCGCCTTAAATAAATAAGCTCACGCAGGATCGTTAGTGGTAGGGACTCGTCCGTGCACCGTTTTGGACAAGCCATCAAAGCAAAGCTAAAAGCGCCGTCGCCGCATGGATACTCTATGGTACGCTGACCGACACAGACACGGCAAGCTCGCTAAGGCGCTGCACCTCGCGGCGGCTGCTGCTGCTGCTGGCAAAGGCCCGAGTGCCTTTCAACCATACGGATTTCAGGATACTGAAGTTTCCCCAATTCGGATTTGGAAAATTTTCCTTTGCCCTTTCTGGCCCTGCTCAATTCGATAGACGGGCCCCCCACGCCCTATATACGCCTGAGGCCTGGCAGCCTTGTATAGATAGCTCTACGTCATGATATAGGATCCCTCACCTCGGAGGAGAGGGGAGGACTGGGCTTCAATGTTGTATGCAAACGCATCAGAATGTGCTCCATAGTGCAAATGGAGCTTTTGGATGTTTCATAGAGCACATTCGGGACCTGATTTGCCGTTGGTTTGGGCCATCCGGTTTATCGCCCTTCAAATCAGACTTATCACTGGTGACAATATTTCATTTCACATCTTAGGAAGAGGAACCTCCTGCACCTCGGCCTTGCCCACGTCGACGTTCTTGATTGGCCTTCATGGTCTTGGGTAGCTCGGACATGCTGGGCGATATGTTATGAGTTGCAAATGTGAGAGAATGGTCAATTTGTACGGTGATTAAATGTGTGTGTGTTGAAAGTTTCGAGCTGGATATGGGAGCAGAGGAAGAAAATTAGAGCTGTCACTCAGCTGTCCGATGGATATGACTTTTTCTTATTTCATTTACAAATTACGAATCGTGCAGGTGCTACGGCGGCCATTGGGCGTACCGTTTGCAGGGCATTGGTCCGGGTTGCAGGCAAGTTCTAGGATGGAGTCAGAAGGTGGGCGGTGGATCCGAGTTAACGTTATCGCCAGAGCACACCTTGAGCTACAGTACTTGCATGTGAGCTTGAGCTTAGGTCTTGGCGATGACGCTGCTGCTGCTTGGAGTCAATCAACTCAACTTCACCCACTCGGCCGAGGTATCTTCGAAACCATCATAGTGTTTGTAGAGACGCGTGCCAGAGGAAGTAAAGCAGCAATGTACGTGTATATGGAAAACGCGACACGGAAGCATCAATTCATCACTTCGATTTGAGGTTTTTGCTATACAAGAAAGAGGACTCAGTCTACTAGGATACATTACAAAATAATCCCCCAATACCCAGTACGAAAAAGCCTCGCCAAGCCAGCCCAGAAAGCGCCTTGTCATTCCGCCTATCCCATTCATCCAATCGTGGTCATTCTTTCGGTGTGCTCATCACGTCACACCGGCCTTTCAGTGGTGGTTGTTCGGCGGTGGACCCTTCGGAGGCTGATATTGCGACCCGTGGCCGCCGTACGCTGGCTGCGGTGATTGCAACTCAACATCGTTACCACCTCTGTTGGCCGAGGCGTCATAGTATGAAGGCGGAGGGTTGTTGCTGTTGTTGTAGTAAGGTTGTTGGGTCTGCGGTGCTTGGTATTGGGTCTGGTTTTGCGCGTATTGCGCGTATTGCGGCTGGTTGTTGTAGGTTGCTTGGCCGTGGCCTGGAGGTGTGCGACCGAGAGTCCAGCCGGTGCCGCGGTAAGGCTGGTAGCCGCGCTTTCTGCGACGACGGGCGGTGATGCATCTTTATGTGATGTTAGAAGATCCGAGATGGGTTTGAATGGGTTTTGTTTGGGTGGACTTACGAGAAGAGGAAGAAGATGAGGATTGCGCCGAAGATGACCAGGCCTAGGACGAGCCAACGAGCCCAGCTATTCCAAGTACTACTCCTGCATACTCTTCTGTTGTATCTATCGTAGTAACAGCTAGCCATGTTGTTAGTCGTGTGTTTGGCAGCGTGCGACGATGCGAGGTTGAATCGAGCGGATATGTGCAGTAATTGTGGAACGCGACAAGATCAGACTGGCACACAAGATATGCCAATCGTCTTCAGAAATGCGATGAAACAATGATGAAATTGATCGCAATAAGAGCTTACTTACTTATTGTAGCCGTATTGCCGCGGAAGAATCATGGTTGATGGATGTCTCGTGCCGTCCAAGTAATGCTCAAGGCTTGTCGCAAGTGTTGGCCAGTAGAAAGCTGATATCGACGCACTGAAATGGGGAACGGTGTGCTTTAGTAGCAGATGGTACCGATGTCGAGGTGAGAGAACAGTGACGAGGGCGACGCGAAAAGCAGAGACTGGTTCAAGGTGTGGGCGGCGGAAGTCAGTTTTGTACGCAGAATGATGACGAGGACCCAGAGCTCTGCTGAGCTGCTGATCTTGGAAGGCGCCTTGGCTTTCCTTTGTTGCTCAGCCACAACCATGATGGCGACTGCTCAAAGCAAACGAATGCGAGGAGGGTTAGTCATTCCTGTCGATTATATCAAATGTCATTTCCAATTCCACGTCCGAGGGACTGGAATGTTGCACCTAGAGGGAGGCATGCGAATTCGCAGGCATCATGGATCCCGCATTACAGCCTTGCAAAGACCCCTACGAGTAGCCTTGCCAACCAATGCTGAGACTCGATCGTGCGTACAAGGCAAATTCTGGCCGAGTCGTCTAAGTATTCGCCACGTAAAGGCCGCGCGGTATGAATGAGCCGCAATACCGCCCTCTCAACTCAAATCCCAAGCGCAGCGCAGGATACCCCTCTACCTTAGCAAAAACCATCGACAGTTAGCAGGCAGTAGTCGTATCATCATCACGCGTCCCTTGCACTGCGCCTCTGCGCCTTGAATGATCACCCCAGCCCAAGGAACGCCTCCTCCGCACTCGCTCCCGCACAGCCACAGCACCAGAACCCACTCGCATCAGCCAGAAAATCCTCTGTCTCCAAGGCACGCCGCCCTGCCGGCTCGGCAGTCTGGTGCTGCGAAATGCAGATCGGGCGTAGCGTCATATGCTAGTCAGGTCGATCGGTTCGGACGTGCGTGCGTGCGTGCGGGCGATGCTCTCTCCATCTCCAGCAGCAGGGCAAGCAAGCAGGCATGCAGCAAAGAGAGTTTTCCTCTCGCACCCCCTCAGACCCAGATTAGAGTGCGCGCGCGGGCGAGAGATATGAGACATCCAAGAGAGAAGGGAGCACGCCCGTGGCCGTCGTCGCCAGCGCATCCCGCAGCGTGTTGTGCAGCTGGGCCGACGCGCGATGCGCTGGCATGTGGTGTCCTGACGGTCTGTGCAGCCAGCTTCTCGTTTCTTTGCTGCTGCTTTTGCTGTGGTTGTGTGCTGGCAGCGCGCGCGCAATGTATTTGGGTTGGGGGTGGTGCCTCTTTGTTAGTTTTCTCGTCGTCCTCTCTCTGTAAAGTTCGCGTTCTCGTCTCGTCTACATTATGCTTGTTCGCGTGCGTCACGAGCTGCTACGAAGTCCTGCTTCGCAAAGCCGGCGCTTCTTCTCTCACGCTACGAGATGTACACTTTCGAGGGCCTCACAATAATACACTGAAGACCAGCGAGCAAAGCAACAGACGACACCGCTTTGCGTGCGCCGTCGCACGAGTAAAGCGCGAACCCCCCAAGTCTTCCCAAAAAAGATTATGATCATGCTGGAGACGTAGCTATCGTGGACAAGTCATACCGCCGTAACTCATGCCTCATTTCCTCGTCACATGACAGAGATGCAGAGCGCGCAAATTGGAAGGAAACAAATCAATCGACTGGACAATTTCGCCATGAACAAATGGAAAAAAAACACCAAGGAACCTTTCCCCTCCCTGGCCATTGCTGGCGCGCAGCTCTCCTGGCTGCCTTTCGTCTGATTGCTGTTGGTATCGTGAGTGGGTGCAGGCCGAGAGTTTCGCCAACTGGCCACCACGTGCTTGCACCGCAGTCGTGAGTTTTGCTTCCAGGGACCAAGATCGCGAGATCTCATCTGTTAGCGCAAAGAGCGTATGTTACTAATGCGTGGATCTCGCGATGAGCCACTGCAGAACAGCATCCAGGTTTGTTTCTTCTTTGGCACTTATGCCGTAGCAGGACACTTCGCGATGAGTCACGCGCTTCAAGTCCAAGGATTCGATCAGCTCGTCCACCGTGAGATGGCCGCGAAGATCCGACTTGTTACCCAAGACCAGGAGTGGAATCCCCTCCATGGCTGGCTTCTCAAGGAGAATGTGGAGCTCTTCTTTGGCTACTGGTAGAGCTTCCTTGTCGGCGGAGTCGACGATGAACCTGAGAGTGTATCAGCGATGATGCTCCACGTGGATGTTGGCGGATCGCAGAGCTTACACGATAGCATTCACACCGCGACAGTATCTTTCCCACATCGATCGGAATCGAGGTTGGCCACCGAGATCCCAACTTTGAGGGTGTCAGCAATGTTATAGACATATGGGCGCATGCAGAGTGCATCAGGACGACGGACCACTTCAGTGTGACATGTCCTTTCTGGACGCGCTTCATGTTGAAGCCTACAGTCGGTATTGAGCTGAATATTTCGTCAGCAAGTCGCCTTTTCGCAATGCTCTCACGACTTTTGCTTACTCGATGGTGAACTCTCCGCCCTATGGGACCGTATCAGCTGATGCGCACATGATTCTTCACACCGCGTTCGGAACTTACCGCTAACACTCTAAGCAGAGAAGTCTTGCCAGCGTTCTGGAGTCCGATCATGGTAATATCCATTTCTGTCGCCCTACCGAGGAAGGCGCATTAGCTTCGGCATCGACATCACATTCGCCATCGACTTTGCAAGCCGTCCTGCACTGGCTGTTCTCCCAGAGGTGCGATGTGGCGACCTTGATCAGCTTCAGGCGACATCCGACAGCGTCAAGAACGTGACATCAAGCCACAAGAGAAGGACGACACGATCACGGTCAAGACATACCAGAACAAGCTCAACAGCCAATCATACAGCCGCCTGAAGATGCCTACCATGGCGGGCAGACCAACGCTCTTCCCGTCCGCCGAAGTCAGTGCGTTTGCTGGAGCTAGAAGCAACGTCGAATGCCAACGCTCGCCAGGCCGGTCAGCGGGCGGGCGGCGGTGGGAAGCGGTGGGCGAGCGTGGAGAGCTGTTCGCAGCGGCTGAGGGGGAAGCGGGAAGATGCGCAACAAAGTAAACTCAGGGCACCCTGGCCTTGCTTTGTGCTCGGGTGTATTTGGGGGTGATCGGAAAGGCGCGAGTGGACAGCAAAGGTTCTGGGAGAGCTCGCTCGCTCGCTCGCTGGCTGCCTTGGCAGTAGTGCGCCTGGGTGCTGCGTGATGAGCGTTCGATGCGGATGCGGGGGCCACTCGCACTTGGTCCAAGCAGTTCGAAGTTCGCGAGCGCAGGCTGGCTGTTCGGCGGCGCTGTGGATTCTGGCAGCTGTCGGGCCGAGCAGGAGTGAAGACAGTAGAAGGTGGGATTATTCACGAGTAATAATGATAGGTATGCTGCAGACTCGACCGGATGAGCAAGGTGGCTCTGCACGCCAGGAAACGCGGATAGCAGCAGTGGTAGCAGCTGTTGTCGTTGTTTTTGCTCGCGAGGAGGGGAGCAGCAGAAGCAGTACCAGCAGCAGCAGCAGTAGCAGTAATCGAGGCAGTATGTAACCGTAGTATATAATAGACAAGGTAGAGCACACAGTGCCGCGGCGGCCAGGTGCTCGCGGATCCTCAGCCTTGTGGTGAAACAGCTGCAAAGTGTACTGCCTGCAAACCCCGGTTCACCGTTCGTTCGTTCTCAGATGCAGCACGAGCCGCGCGCACTCTGTCTCGCCAAGGGCACCGAGATCTTCGTTGTGCGGCGTTGGTGTCACGATGCGGTGGGCATGGTAGAGAGAGGCGAGACGCTGCGAGGCGAGCAGGTGTGACAAGCTCGAGGCAGGCAGCAAGGCAGCAAGGCAGCAAGGCCGAACGGGATTGGTGCGGGAATCACCTTCACAGCTCTGGTGGGTGCAGTAGAGCGAGCGGCCTTAGTCAGAGACCACAGAACAGTGCCAGCAGTAGTACATACAGTAGTAGTAACTTAGTAGACCGGGCTTTCCCGCGAGCGGTGCAGGAAATTCTCTCACGTGACCTTAGAAGCGCGCCTTCCCGCCGCCGAGGCCGAGAGAAAGCTGCAGGTTTGCCGGAGCTTCTTTTTTCCCAAGGCCGAAACGACTTTTAGAGATTTGAAGAAAGGCTAGCAGTGTTTGGCTGGAGCATTGCAGGAGGAACGGGAGTGCAAAACAATTATACCACCACCAAAACATCCTCCTCGACATCGCGCATATGCCCAAGGCGTAATATATCAACATCCACTTCTGCGCGCATACACACACCCTCGACAAGATGGGTCCTCCGGAGCAGATCAAACGCAAATGGGGCACCGAGTTCGACACCCTCAGACGACACGCCCTGTTTAGCAACCCGCCTTCCGACAAGACCGCATACCCTTCGCTGGCTTCTGCGATTGACCCTCACGTCAACTCTTTCAACCAAGTCTTTGCGCCAAACGGACAGCTCTACCACGCGTTGAAAGACGTCGGAACCAAGACTTTCCTCGATGGCGAGCCCAACGCACCCAACGATGGATCCCGCAACAGACTGCAGGTGCGCGTGCGCGAAGTCTTCCTCGAGAAGAGCATGCTTCCTGCATCAAACAAGCACGAGACGACAAAGCGCGAAATCTTGCCAGTGGAGTGCAGAGAGCGCCACTGCTCATACCGTGGACGTTTCCGTGGACGTCTAGAATACAGAGTCAACGATGGACCTTGGAAGGAGAGTGTGCGCGACTTTGGCCAGGTGCCAATCATGTTGCGCTCCAACAGATGCCACTTGGAGGGACTCTCGCCAAAACAGATGGTGGACAAGCGTGAAGAGACTGAAGAGCTTGGAGGATACTTCATTGTGAACGGCAACGAGAAGCTCATTCGTATGCTTATCGTCAACCGAAGAAACTACCCCATGGCCATCATTCGTCCCTCGTTTGAAGGAAGAGGCGCAACATACACCAAGTTTGGCATCCAGATCCGATCAGTCCGACCCGATCAGACCTCACAAACCAACGTGCTGCACTATCTTAGTGACGGCAACGTCACCTTCAGATTCTCATACCTCAAGAACGAGTACCTCGTCCCAGTAGTCATGATCTTGAAGGCATTGTGCGAGACGAACGACCGCGAAATCTATGAGGGCATCGTTGGCCGCGCAATGGGCAAGAAAGAGCTGGAGCTCAAGCAATTCGTCATTGACAGAGTTGAATTGCTCCTCAGGACCTACAAGGCATACAACTTCTACGGCAAGTCCAGCACACGCGCATTCCTTGGATCAAAGTTCAGGCCGGTACTCAGATTGGCCGAAGACGTGACCGACGAGGAAGCTGGAACCGAATTCCTCCGCAAGGTTGTCTTGCCTCACTTGGGATCTCACGACGTTACCGAGGAGAACGACACCGACAAGTTCCGCATGCTTATCTTTATGATCCGCAAGCTCTACTCTCTGGTTGAGGGCGACTGCGCGATCGACAACCCCGATGCTGTCCAGAACCAGGAAATTCTTCTTCCGGGTCTTCTCTACGGCATGATAATCAAGGAGAGAGTCGAGGAATGGATGTACTCAATAGGTCTGAGTCTGCGCGACTGGAACCGCAGCCGCCAATACCCTGCATACACCACCAAGGAATTCGAGAAGGACTTCATCACCAAGATTATCCGCAAGACGAACGAGAACCTCGGCCAATCTCTGGACTACTTCCTGTCAACAGGTAACTTGATCAGTCCCAGTGGTCTCGATCTGCAGCAAACATCTGGTTTCACCGTCATGGCCGAAAAGATCAACTTCTACCGTTTCATCAGTCATTTCCGCATGGTTCACAGAGGTAGTTTCTTCGCCCAGCTGAAGACAACTACTGTCCGAAAGCTGCTACCAGAGAGTTGGGGTTTCCTCTGCCCTGTCCATACTCCCGATGGATCGCCCTGCGGTCTTCTCAACCATTTGGCGCACAAGTGCGTGATCACCACAGATAGCACAGATGTCTCAGCGGTACCCCAACTTCTGGCTCAGCTTGGTGTAGTGGAGGCATCTGCTGCCACTCTTGATGAGAACTGTGTCGTTCAACTTGATGGCAAGGTCATGGGCTTCTGTTCGCCAAAGCAGGCCAAGGTCATCGGTGACACTCTCCGCTACTGGAAGGTTGAGGGTACACACAACGTCCCTGCTCAGCTCGAGATCGGCAACATCCCCGAGTCAAACGGTGGTCAATATCCTGGTATTTTCATGTTCTCCCAGGCTGCTCGCATGTTGCGTCCAGTGAAGTACTTACCTCTCGACAAGACCGACTACGTCGGTCCCTTTGAACAGCCGTTCATGTCGATTGCTTGCACGGATCCTGAGATCGTCTCTGGCGACAACACACACGTGGAGTACGACCCTACTAACATCCTGTCTATCGTTGCCAACCTTACGCCATTCTCCGATTTCAACCAGTCGCCACGTAACATGTATGTGTTTATATACTTGGGGAACCGACGTATTACAGTATGCTAACTTTACTACAGGTACCAATGTCAGATGGGTAAACAAACCATGGGTACTCCAGGTACTGCTCTCAAGTACCGTACAGACAACAAATCCTATAAGCTACAAACTGGTCAGACACCTGTCGTCAGGCCTCCTCTGCACAACGAATATGGACTGGACAACTTCCCCAACGGCACCAACGCAGTCGTCGCTGTCATTTCTTACACCGGTTACGACATGGACGACGCTATGATCTTGAACAAATCCGCTCACGAGCGTGGATTCGGTCACGGTACCATCTACAAGACCAAGCAGATCAATCTTGCCGAAGGTCAAGGCCGTGGCCGTGGCAGCGCTGCGACACACATGTTCGGCTTCGCACCTGGCGGCCTTGTCAAGGCATCTTGGAGGGCTACCTTGGACGACGACGGACTCGCAGCAGTTGGCATGAAGCTGCGCGAGGGTGACATCGTCGCTGCATCTCACACTGTCGTCAAGGACCCCCAGACAGGAGAGTACACCAACCGCGACGGCATCACTCACCTACACCGATACAAGGATTCCGAGGGTGCGTTCGTCGATGAGATCAAGCTCATCGGTAACGAGAGCGGCAGCAACGAGCCTTGCCAGTCGGTCAGCATCCGCTTCCGTATCCCCCGTTCACCAGTCGTCGGTGACAAGTTCTCCTCTCGTCACGGTCAGAAGGGTGTGCTCTCACAAAAGTGGCCTACGCCCGACATGCCCTTCTCAGAATCCGGCATGCAACCCGATGTCATCATCAACCCCCACGCTTTCCCCTCCCGTATGACCATCGGTATGTTCGTCGAGTCTCTCGCCGGCAAGTCCGGTGCCCTCCACGGTATGGCGCAGGACTCCACTCCCTTCAAGTTCAAGGACCAAGAAGGCCAAACCGCCACAGAGTACTTCGGCCACCAGCTCAAGCGCGCCGGCTACAACTACTACGGCAACGAGCCCATGTACTCCGGCATCACCGGCCAAGAACTCGGCGCCGACATCTACATCGGCGTCGTCTACTACCAGCGTCTCCGTCACATGGTCAACGACAAATTCCAAGTCCGTACCACCGGTCCCGTCACCCCTCTCACCGGCCAGCCCATCAAGGGTCGCGCCAAGGGCGGTGGTATCCGTGTCGGAGAGATGGAGCGCGACGCCCTGCTCGCTCACGGTACCGCTTTCCTGCTGCAGGACCGTCTCCTCAACTGCTCCGACTACACCAAAGCCTGGGTCTGCAAGGGCTGCGGCTCGTTCCTCTCCACACAGCCTGCCGTCGGCCAATTCGGCCGCCGCCGCGCGAACGAGGCGTTGCGCGTGCGCTGCAGACGCTGCAGCCAGAAGGTCAAGGGTGAGGAGCCCAAGAACGACTGCTGGGAGGACAAGTCCGGCCAGAAGTGGGCTGGTGGCGAGGACGTCACGCAGGTTGCTGTGCCCGGTGTTCTCAGGTATTTGGACGTCGAGCTGGCTGCCATGGGTATCAGGTTGAACTTCAAGGTCGAGCCTTGAAGCGGGTGTAAATCACAAAAAAGTCGATGTTGTACTATCCTATCTATGTGGTGGCGCTTATGTTGTACTGGGGGCATAGCGGAGGCGTTCTTTCTTGTCTTGCGGCTGGAGTTGGGTAGTTGTTTTTCTATCATCAAAGTACTATCACATGTATATGTTCTCTGCACTTCAATGCTCTTGGCAGGAAACCTAATAGTTCCATAACATAATCTTGAATCGGCCGATCCACCGTGCAATTGAAGGGAACGGCTGGTGCTAACTTGTGATCGGGTCACCGCACGAGTTCTGCGCATCGTGATCGCTTTCATTCTGTTCCGAAGTCGTGAGCTCGACCCTACCTGCGTCGACTAGGATCTGTACGATACGTTGGTACCGCCCATTGTCCGGCTTTGCTCTACCCAGAAAGCGTGTGCTGGGGTGGCATTCGTCTACTCGCTTCATGGCGCATGACAACGGGGACCTCTCGGGTGGCCCACTCAGGTCGATACCAGCTCCGATGGCATGACGTAGCAATATGACAGCATCGAT
Source organism: Cladosporium cucumerinum (assembly GCA_023634325.1). NCBI lineage: Eukaryota > Fungi > Ascomycota > Dothideomycetes > Cladosporiales > Cladosporiaceae > Cladosporium > Cladosporium cucumerinum. The sequence goes on along the minus strand of JALDQA010000012.1, from coordinate 538,443 downwards.
GCTACCAGCATGTACTGCATGGTAGAGCGGGCTCCGACCGCTGTTGTCCGTGATATGAGGATTTGCACCTTTGCCGAGCAACAACCTCAGTATTGCCACATGCCCACCTTCAGATGCATATGACAATGGTGTGAGACCACGGTTACATATCGCATTTGGGTCAGCACCACGTTCTAGCAGAACCTGCGTGGCGCCATCGTGTCCTCTGCTGGCAATATGGAGAGGAGTCAGGCCGTCGCGACTCCTGCAATTGATGGCGGCATTGTGATCGACGAGCAGCTGCACCATGGACGTGTAGCCTCCATCTGCAGCATGTAACAGCGGAGTCCAGCCGTTTCTTGTTGCCATATTAACGGTGGCATTATGTTCGAGTAATACTTGCGCTACCGTGTCGTGGTTCCATCTGGCTGCGTATGAAAGTGCAGTTGCACCGTCCCGGGTGGTCGAATCTACGGCGGCATTGTGTGCAAGTAGTAGTCGGACCACCGCCTCATGCCCTCCGGCAGCAGCATGTGAGAGCGGGGTTTGATCGAAGCAGTCTTTATGGTGAACGTCGGCATTGTGCTCGAGAAGTAGTTGCACCACTGATTCGTGGCCTGCTTGGGCAGCATGTGACAGCGGGCAACAACCATCTTGGTCTGCTGAGTCGAGTGACATGCCATTGGCGAGACAGAGTTTCGTAAGGCTCGCAAGACCAAGATGTGAGATCCAATGCAGGATTCCAAAATCAGTGTGGCGGCTGAAGTGCTGGGACCAGATGATTACCCATACTGCAGACAATGTCTCAGAACTCTCAAGCAACGAAAACACTCTAGCACACATCGAAGAGTCTTCCTCAACCACGGCATCCCAGTGGATCGGTCCAGTTCCAACAGCATACTCTGCTAATGCAAATGTCTCTTTTGTTGGCACAGACTCTATGCCGCCGCCCACAGACTGGTGTATAGCTCGCGCAAAATCTTGCAAAGAGAAATAGTCCAGACAAGTTCGGGCGATCTCATTCTCAGCCAGTGGAAGCCATCTTGCTTGCGTTCGCTGCAAGTACTCTTGTGTCGTATAGTGGACAAACCTTATGGTTGCGCTGCTTTCATCGATCGTTATCAACCCTGCGCAAACTTGGAGTATGTCTCCAGCTTCCAGCCAATTATCTTGATCCAGCTCAGTGTCTTCGGATTCAACCATCAGAGCGTGCTGCAGTTCCTGTGTTTTGAGAGGACGTTTGGCGCATAAGATCAGTGATAAGGCTCGCCTCGCCACCTCGTGGCAATCTTTGTCCTGGCTGAATATTCGCGTCATCGCATCATCATATGCTTTATCATACGCATCAAGCCCCTTGGGAAGAGCTTGAAGAGTAGCCTTGATTGCTTTGACTTTCAGCTTCTCTTGGAATGAATTCATGATTAGCTGTGCGAGGAGAAACCTGTAGCATCGTGAAGTCAGCTATTACCATTTATTTTCAAAAAAATTGCAGTGTTCCAAATAGCTACTTACATGCCATCTGCTGCTGTGACAACACCATTGATTAGGTCTTCGATCAGGTCAGACGGTGCTTTGGCGCGAAGACCTGTCGCGCGAGACCGTGTGTACAGCTCAAGGTCATGTCTCGATGCTTTAACTTCAAGCAAGGGCTGGCAGCGGAAGATAGGATGCGACATGTTTGTGTGGAAATCTCTTGTTGTAGCCAAGAATCGGACTGCTAAGCTTGACTGTAAGTCTGCAATCCAGGAAAGGATGTCGGCTCGGATGTGGTCGTGACATTCATCCAGAGCATCTATCACGATAGTCAGTTGCTGGCAATCCCTTAGGAGTTCCCGGAGTGCTGATCCAATTTCATGCGTGGACGGAGTGTATGAAAAAAGTCTTTCGACTAAGTCTGGTATCTTCGGGAGGACGGCGACAACCTGGCGCAAGATCGTTTCAAGGACATGCCGCAAGCTTTGTTGGTCTCGACTCTTGTAGTTGTAATATATGAAGGCAACCGGATGCTTCGGACACGGTGCAGCCCGAAGCAATTCTTCGATGACCAAGGCAGCCATGATGGTCTTGCCGGCACCCGGAGCACCAGGACATATGAGAGTGCCACTTGATGAACTAGTCCAATGCTGATAAACGGGTTCAAGCAGAAACCAATTGCCGGTGCCGCTATGGTGTCTCTTGATAGCATCGCTGTGTTGCTGCAAATAATCAACGTTGCAGATCTTGTTCAGGAGCTCTTTTTTCCGCTGAGCAGAAAGCTGATCCAATATTAGGTTTGTGTTATCCTGAACGATGATGTTGCTGATCTTTAGGTCCACGATGCCTGCGTCAACGGCTTTGATGGCGGTCCTGATCTCGAGAGACAGTCGGCTAATATTATCAGTACATTGTACGTTGGAATATGGCACAGCATGACACCAACATATGATCCATTTCCAGGGCTATTCCGACAAGAGTCTTCAGGCGCTCCAGCTGAGAAAGCAAGTTTTTCACATCGTCTTTTATTTGTTTCCATACAAGCGTTTCTCCGAGTCTTCGGAGTCCAGACACTGGCGTGACTTTGATCCTAAGTTGTCGGAGACCAAGCGAGAATTGATCAATAGGGCCGTTCCGGACGAGCAGTTCTGATATCGCATGTAACCACGGACCGTCGAGGTCTTCTTCATTGACAAAATCGACGAGAGTGTTGAGCATGCCATTGAGGCTTGATGTTTCCCTGACAAACTTGTTACGCTCGTCCGAAGCGTCTTTAGCCTCTTTGATGAAGCACACCACTTCCTTGGCCAACGCGAGCAAGGTCGTTATGCCCAGCGTGATGCTTAGCGGGTCCATGGCTCGTCAGACTTTGTGAGCTATCGGGCCACATGTCGTATTCGAATGTGGGACGCAGACATGTTAAAGAGCACGCTTGAGAATATAAGGCTACTTTCCATCAAGATCGGGGAGACGCATCCCGCATGCATGTAGGCGCCAGCGGCAGCTTAGCGACTAAGCACTCGCTATGCGGGCTCGACACAAGGCACTGCGGTGTGGGGGCACTGGCCTCCAGGTCAAGGCAGGCATTGCATAGGCGAATGCGCTGAGCATTGCCCAAGTTTCGAGATGTGTGTGACATGGTAAGTTAAATCTTCAAGTCGCCTGTCACACCTGGGGCTTCAACAGTATCCACGTCCTTGTCAGATACGATTGTGGCGACCACGCCCTGTATATAGACACAGAACCGCCGCTAGCGCAGCAGTACACAAGCATCGATCAGCTTCTGGGCCTGTACTGTACTGTAGCTCTCATGCCCGCTCAGCGTGGTATCTTCAAGCAGCGAGTCATGGTAGTGTGCTGTCTAGCGAGTCTTTGCGGCGTGCATGTGGACGATAACGCGAAGCACACTCACAATAATACACAGCAAAGAATTAGTAGTTCTTCACTGCGACTGATACTCGCCTTCCAGATGCACTCGGGCATGTGTGTGTTTTGTGGCAAGATAACCCCCCCCCCCCAAAAAAAAGGTCGGTGCGTTGTGGCAGGGGAGTTGTGCAGATCGCAAGTTCTGTGCCGTGGCATCTTCGATTTCCAGCGAATCTAACTTACTCGTTCCGGGCGGGCTAGCTACAGTACAGCGAGTGTGACATTCGCTTCGAGCCCGTCTGACCTCATGCCGCACAGCATCCTTGTCGCTTGGTGACAGCCTGCCCTTGCGATACGCCCATGGCTAGATGAACGGTACGGTGATGATGTGGCGACATCACCGCCAGCAAGTCGCCAGTCAGGAAGATCATGATCTACCTTGCTCTGGAGTCTGCACAAGCAGGCCTGCAGAACCACGTCCACACGTCTTCAATCGCTGCCGTCTCCATGTTTCGCAATCAATAATATCCTCCTGTACACAGCCTTGCCTGCCCTCGGTTCGCGTGTCTTCCGCCGTATCTCGCACCATCTCAACACCAGTACCTGCGTCTGCGTGGAACATCGCCTCGAAGCGACCTCGGACTATCTGCTTCCGTCGCAAGTACTTACGACTCTCCATGCGCTTTGTTTCTTAATCTGGCATCCTCTCGTGTCTCTATCGCACGCCAAGTTACCCTAGCTTGATCACGTTGCGACCTAGTAAACGCGCTTGAGCAGTCTTCCTATCTCCCCCACGCACCACCTCTGCAGAATCCATGCGCGTCTAAGTCATGCCCGAGGCAAACGCACAGCACAGGTTCTCCAAGTTCCGTGAGTTCGGCCTGGAACACGAGTTTTCCGCACCTGCAGTCGCAGAGCAACGAGCCACGCGGCGTCCTGCGGTACGCTTTGACAGTAAGCCAGAGGTACATCTGTTCGAGCGTGAGCAACACGAAAACGCTACGACCACGCCAAAGAGCTCAGAATCTTCTTCCACGCCTTCTGGAGCGACAGTGCCCACTGGCCAGGGCATCTCATCGTTGTTCGGACGAAACATTCCCATGATGTTTCGCATCGGAACCACTGCTCTGGTAGTCGCCTCGCTGATACCATTCCTGCGAGGCTCTCCTTTGGGTACCGCCTCTCCTCTGCCTTTACAGGGCGTCGAGGGAGGACCCATACCACGCGATGTCAAATCAGAGGAAGGTGTTATCCTAACGCGACAGGATGATACCTCCACCGACGTATGCTTCCGATGGGCTCAGCAGTCTGCCATGGTCAACGGCACGCTGTACCTCTATGGTGGGCAAGCTTCGACCGAGCAAGGCCAGGACCAAAACACCTGGAACAACAACTTCCTCACGCTCGATCTTACCCGCACATGGAACATCGCCAATCCTTCGTTGACCAAGTTGCCACAACCATCTGGCTCATCGGCACCACCAGCGGTCGCACTCGGATATTTGTGGAGCTCACATGAATCCTTGTTCTTGTATGGCGGACAATTCTCCTGGAAGCCTGCTGAGTCTCCCACAGCTTTTTCGACCTGGGAGTACAGCATGGCCTCAGAAGAGTGGATCGAGCATAGCAACCCGCAGACGTCCAAAGGCGAAAGCGCGCCCAGCGACGGCGATAGCGTACAGCGAGCTTCGGAAGGAGCTGGCGTAAATGTGCCATCCCTTGGACGAGGCTTCTACTTTGGAGGTCATCTCGATGGTTATACAACTCAAGGCTGGTCGCAAAGTGTGCCGAGAGTCTACCTGCAGTCTCTACTGGAATACACATTCCCTGGTTACAGCAATGAACAAGTCGAGACCTTGAGCGATGGCAAAACGGCCAGCGCTGACGGAAGCTACCGCAACATTACTGAGGGCGGCATCCAGGACAGGTCAGGTTTCACAAAACGTGCAGACGGTGTGTCCTTTTTGCTATGACGTTGACAATTCGTGGAGCATACTGACAGTATTTCCAGGCCTGTTGATCTACATCCCTGGGTTCAGCGAGGAGGGCATCCTCCTTGCGCTAGCAGGCGGCTCCAACGAGACCTTCGTAAGTGCGCTCGGAATCCTGGCCTTGGCTCACACACAAAGCTAACAGATGCATCAGACGCAAATGAACAACATTGATGTATACGACATCGCCACAAGTCAATGGTACAAACAATCCACCTCTGGCCCCACCCCGAAGATCCGTGTCAATCCATGTGCAGTTACTGCAGCTGCGGCCGACGGTAGCAGTTACAACATATACATGTTTGGTGGACAGAACCTCATACCAGCCGGAGAACAGACTCAGTACGACGATATGTGGATCTTATCAGTGCCTTCATTTACTTGGATCGAGGTCGACACGAGCGGCCAGTCCGTGCCCTACGGCCGTAGTGGACACACCTGCGATATTTGGAACGGGCAGATGGTAATGGTTGGAGGATATGTTGGCGATCAGCTCAGTTGCGAGAGTCCAGGTATCTACGTGTTCGACTTGAGCGAGCTGGAATGGGTGCAGCAGTACACCGCCCTCAGCGCTGGAGCTGCAAACAATGGCGACAGCAGTGACGCTTCCGCTGCTTCATCCAAAGGCGACACCACCGATGGCAGCTTCAATTCCACTGGCGCCAACAATCCCTTCAACCAACATCGCGCGCAGATGTACGAAGGTCAAAGCTTTGGAGGACTTCAAGGCTCATATGGCTACCAAGTTCCTGAAGCCGTCATCAAAGTCATTGGTGGAGACAGAGACGGAGGCGCAACAATCACCACGCCAGTCGCTACAGCCACAGCAGGCCCACTCGCAACAGGAAAGCCGGTCACATACACCGTCACATCTGCAGGTGCTACCACCACCGAAACCTCTGGCAGCACTGGTGGCACAAACGGCAATGGCTCTGGTTCAGGCTCAGGCAATGGAGGCAGCGGTCCCAACATCGCCGCAATCGTCGCTGGCGTCATCGCAGGCGTCCTATTCTGCCTCGTGTGCTACCTGCTCTTCTGCACATACGTCTACCGCAAACAACTCGGCCTGTACAAGCGCCACGTCGAAATGTCGCAACGCCAAGCACGCGGCGAGAAGATTCCCGCCATTGTCGGGCTGCTGGCCACAGACAACAGCGACAAGACAAGTTCCGAACGTAGGAGCGATACTGAAAGCGGAGAAGGCAGCAAGTACAGTCACCGCCACACAGGCAGTGGTGTTACAAGTGGAAGTGGTAGCGGCTATCCTTCTGAGAGGAGAGGGAGTTCGACGGAGGATTTGTTGGCTGGTCAGGAGCCGACGTTTGTGGGCGTTTTGCTTAACCCTAGACGGAGCTTGAGGGTTGTTAACAAGGATTAAAATATGTGGAGGTGGGACGAGGAGAGGAAACTAATGAGTGGTAATGTGTTTTGCTTAGCATATTGAGATACCCTTCGCGTATATGTTTTTTTTTGGCAATCAATGAGAATCTGCAGAATCTAGTCAAACGATGCATATGCTTCGACGTTTTGTGACGGACAACTCTTAGCCGCTTTATATGCGTGGCATGTCGAAGTCGACCATACAAGCGAGTATTCAAGTAGCAAGGGCGTCTCACGGATCTTCAAATCATCTCAGAGCCTGGATCTCCACCAAGTTTGGAATATCGATACCAAAAGGCGGGCCGGAAATGCTCACCCGAACACCTCTTTTCATCCTTGGCATGGGCAAGGTCCAGCACTCTATGGCGCAGGTCCGACTCTCGAGATCTCTGCATCGATCGTTCCCAGGTACACGTCTGGCAATTCATGGCGATGTCCTGAGGCGTAAGTCAGCAACCAGCTTGCAGACTCCCGACCCGGGACCTTCGGCGTTAAACGCTTCCGCAAGGATAAGGATGTCGTCATTGCCTACCCGGCGTTTTACATATTATCGATCCGAACTTTATTGCACCACCAGAGCACACGCGCATCCTCACATCGAACATTCGAAAAAGCACTGAGCGTTTGGTGTACATACTTGCCTCCAATGTTGAGCCAGGACGCAATACTGCAGATACTTTTCGGTATCGTCGCGGCGCTACTTTCCGTCTTTGGGATATGGGTTACTTGGAGAGCTACCCAGGGTATCTTTCATGTATATTAGATTCGCACTTTTGTGCAGCGACGTTAACCGCTACCAGGGAGAAAGCGACCACGGCAACGATCTGACACTGGAGTGTTACCCTCGCATAATACCTTTCATCACCCGTGCGGTTTGAGTCGTCGCCGGATGGTTCTTATGGAAGACACGATCGAATACCATCACATGCCCAACTGGCAACTTGCGAACGAGTTCCGCACACCTCAACGCTTTTTGGGCGTGGATGATTAACCACTTGCTTGATCATGAACGTGAGTTTTACAACATTACTAGCACGACGGAGCTAATTCATATTCTAGGCATGAGAAGTTCAACATTTTAACTTCGTCAAGGTTCGACGTTGCAAATAGCTTTTTTTTTGGGACGTTGCGTCGATGATTGCCGTCCGGTCTTTGTGACGATGACCTAGGGTTCTACTTCGAGCGCCCCGTTAGCTGTATCAACGATATTTCATCTGAGAAGTACAAGAGTTCGCGCAATTCCCTCTTGGCTAGAGTATTTTTGAGAACAAGGAACTTGGGAAGTTTTGAGTCGGGACACCACAGCGGGAGAGGAAGGACTTAGTGACGCCAAATGAAATTAACACAGAGCATGCTGGTAATCCACACAGAGTGAGGCTTTGAGCAAGAGCGAAGATGTCACATCATCTCCAGTATCGATACTAACTAATGGACGAAGTCAGATCCATAACCCAAGCAGCGACGCAAACGTGGCTTCGGGTACAGTACTCCGTACCACTATAGTCCAGCTTTGGAAGGAATGGTCCGAGCTTTGTGACAAACGTTTGTCAAAAAGCTCGGATCATTAAGAACCTCGCGCTCGAGCTCACACGTTCAGCCGTGACTATCTGTCGTAAGAATTAGCAGGAGAGCGTGACGGAAAAGATCTCGATTTTGTACCAGACTCAGGGCGTTGCTCTAGTCCTTTCACTTCGGCGTGTGATGGTGTGGAAGAAACAGCTCCAGGCTAGAAGTGCTTGGTGGGTAAGCAATATTCTCGTTGGCAGCAGTAACTTATAGTCATGCCCAGGCTTCCTTTCTTGGACTCTCGACGACAGACTGCCTGCATCTTAGCGGGATTTGCATCGAGCACGTTCACTATTGCTCGAGAATCCGAGGCATGAGTGACCGGCGAGCTGGTGGAGAGAGATTCCTGCACTATTCCTATGTGAACGATCGTGATCAGCCCAGATATTTTCATATAGTTACAACAGTGCCGTCGTCAGATTTTACAAGCAGTAACGAACAGCGATCGTTGATTCGTCTTGTCCCGGATTTGTTGTGATAAAGACCATTAGAAGTTCCAGGTTGCCAGATTGTGTCTTATGTGCTGGCAATGTTGCTTCTCACAATCAGGCCCAGTAGATCTATTGGTCGGATCGACAAGTAGGACCGCAGACCAATATGCCCCAGTAGATACTATAGAAGCTCGAGCTGCCTTGAGCTGTTCTCTCGCTTCTCTTCAATCTCGTCTCCAAGTATTTCTGCCTGAGTCACAAGTTCGAGGACCCAATCTCACTAGCTTTGCATTGGTTCGCCACTCGTTTCCTGCACGCACTGCGCCTCATATACCCGCGCGAACTCAGCCGCTCAGGTGTCGACGTTCGAAAGCTGCTCGTTTCCCCAGGTCCTATTTTTGGCTCATCTATTTTTGGCTCGCTCTCTTCAGAATCATGGATCAAGACGCTCTACTCCAGATCATCTTCGGCATCATCGCAGCAATACTTTCGCTTCTTGGTATATGGGCTACATGGAGCCTTACACGTGGTATGTCGTAGTCGCACCTTGGTCAAGTATAACGCTTCTGACAATCCTCAGGGGGGGGGAAACCAGCGAAAACGATTTGACGCTCGTGATTTGCCAGCGTGGGAAGCCTTCAATCATACTGGTGATGTTCAGCATATTCTGGGTCGCCGGCATACGACGATTGTCGAAGACACAAGTTATACTGTCGCATGTCCAACCAGTATGGGACAGATGACGTCTGCATATCGCGATGCTTCCTGGGCTTGTTGACTATTCATGAAGGTCAGGAGATCGCATCTACAACAATATTGAATGATGAGCTAATGTTTGCAGATCAGAGATGTCCCTATTTACCGGCGAACGCAAACCTCTGGCGTTACTGCTCATGATTGATGGGGTATATAGGTTATATTGGAGTGTTACTGTGGAGCTTGTCAATTGAAAGGTCCCTCCTTGTCCGCGGGTCAGTTTGTGTTTGATATGACATCTGATGGTTGAGTTGTGCGGCAAACGACTATCAAATGCTTGAGATTCTCCCATTGAAAGTCCGTAGCTAGTGCCCGTAGCTTCCCGCTTTTTTATCATTGGTTTTGCTGTCTCCAGGTCCATATCGTGCCACGAAAGCACCTGAGAACTATACTGAATATTCTCGAACGCTGTAACCAATTGCCTGACAGTCCGGCAGCGAAAGCAACTTGAAATGCCCTTACTCGATTGAAACGTGCCGGGACAGTGACATGAGGTTGGAGTATGGCTTTCAGGTCAATTCTCGAATGAAGGATATCATACTGTGAATCTGGTATACCAACCAATAATACGTTAGGTCTGTAAGTCTGTAAGGCTACAGGGTTGACATTCTGTTAGCGAGCAAAGGGACAGAGTTTTGACCAATCACATCACGAGCAGATCCGACGACAAGTCAAAGACATACAGAATTTTGGACATGCCGTTAGCGCCCGCGAGCTGTTACATTCGTTTGATTGGTAGGACATGAAGAAACCGAGCACATCTTTCAGCCGTTGCTCCTGATCACTTTTGAGGTCCTCACTACCATCAAAGAACGGATAATCATAGCACCCTCGTTACTGTCACATATATTCCGTTATGTGTCGCGCTGTCATGCGGCCCACTATGAGATTCTGACCGTCCTTCACAAGGCGAACGGGTCTTACCGAGTGGTAAGAGACTAGCCAGTACATGCAGTGAGAGGACTTGTGTTAAGAGCTCAGGGAAAGAAAGATTCAAAAATTGGACGTTCGTTAGCTCAAATCATACAAGGACCCCATCATTATCGTCAGTCCCTAGGGACAATATTATTCTGTAACCACAGACCCCCCTCAGTGTTCAACCCACGCTTCAACTCTGTGACATCATCACCGATGATCTGGCTAAACACACGGACATACGTCTCGCCAGCTTCTTTTGAGGAAAAAGTGGTCAAATGAGTCCCACGAACATTGTCACCCGCGCCGCCGAGGGAGAGGCCCCGGTCATTCTCCCGGGTCGTAATTTCGCCTTGCCAGGCCATTCTAGAGACCTGCAGCTCGTTTGAGTGCTGACTTTGGGTTACGCATACTGTCTGAGACAAGGAGATGTCACTGGCGGGGTGGACTTCCGGAATAACTACGTTTGCTGGAGGGTAATGTCAGCGATGAAACACAGGAGAACGCTACATACGGCAAACCCCAAAAGCAATACTTACTTTGTTGCCACCCGCCCGAACTCGTGGTGTTCTGATACCATATTTCGACATTGTTGTTTGTGTTGACGAAACCGGCATATATGTTGACACCCCTGCCCCAGCTGTAGGAACCCACGCCTGCTGCTCCGCGGTAGCCTTCCCAGCTTCGCTGCCACTTCCACTCATCATCTTGAAGCAGATACTCTTGAAAGGTCGCATTGTCGGAAGCATACCACAAGCGCATGGGGGATCTTGCATTGATGCCGGCCCAACATGCGTGGAGTCCTACAAGATCACCACGATATGTTGTCAAATTAGATTCATTCAGGGAACCATCTGTCCAGGAAGTGGAAGAGTTGTCGCCAGAGCGCTGGCGGATTCGGTGATCTTGGTCGATGTCTATCAAGATGTTCTGTCAGCGATCCGCTTGGGAGGGTAAAAAGAAGCAAGAACGTAGCGGATAGAATAGTTACAGAGAACGTTCCAAAGCTTCAGACGTCGCTCATAGTCATCTAAGTGTACCGCAGCGATTGGTGTACTATTCTTCGCATCTTCAGCGACAATTTCCTGGTTAGACGGCAGTCTGGTAATGTCGCCGTCTGTTTTCTGCCGCATCCATCTAATGGCCCCAGATTGATGCTGATAGTAAACCACCAAGTTGTCCACGCCGGATCTTGCGTCTTCAAAGTTGGAAGCGAATCTCTGCCAGTTCGTGGCAATTCCCGTGCTGTTCCAGGCGCCCTCTCTGAAGTAATAGCGCTCTGAGAAACCACCACCGATCTGGAAGGTGTCTGCTACAGTTACAGCGGTTGACCCTGCTGGGGAACCTGTTGTTGTCATCGTACTGCTTGTTTCTGAGCCATCGGAATCACTTGTACCAAGACCCACGCCTAGGCCTATTTCAAGACCGAGCACGAAGACCAGGCAGGCTATCAATAACCCCCAGAATAGACCTCGCTTCAAGCCGCATATGCGATTACTCCTTGGTTGCTCTCGCGAGAGCGACAGCTGTCCATCTGGCTGTATCAAGGGCTGTGAAAACTATTGTTCTCTTGACTCAACATCATAGTCCAGCCGTACCACTTCTTTCTCCGGTTGGACGACTTGCTTGTCGCCCTCGGTGGCAGGCGCTACTTGAAGACCTGGCTGCTCCGTCGCGTTCTTCTGGAGGAAGTGGTCTTGGTTCAGTGGCTTGTGGGGATTTGGTGAATCGTGGTCCTTCGACAATGAGGTCATGTCGTCCTGGCTCATAGTCGTCGCGATGTGGTCTAGCAACAGCTAAAGAATATGTGGAGGTGGTTGACTTGCTCCACACAGATCTCGTGAAGTATTGATGGACATGGGCCTCATGGCTGTGTCGCTCGTTGGGGGCGCAGTGGCGTCCAGATCACTCAAGCGATCGGCAACGATCCTGGACAAGAGTTGAACTGTGGACCTGTAGCTGGAGGGCATGCGACCGGTCAACAATGGCCATCCACCCAAGTCTAACTTCATGCATGATGTGGGCCTAACAATGCGATATGCCCTTGGCGTCGAGGGCTTCGTCGCAAAGCGTGTTGTCATCGTTTAGTCCGTCTTTATTGTAACAATTATGTGCTGAAGGGGGACATTGCCAATAATCGCGAAACTGCCTCTCCCGACGTACTTGAGAGGTTGGACATCCCATTATCTACCAAATGCGTTAGTAGCAAATAGCTGCGTGTTCAAGAGATTATTAACATTCAGCCGCACTCTCAAGTGCTGAAGGGATCCCTCCGTTAAGCACGTGCATACCCAACGACAACAATCCAGGGTGGTAGCGTGTATGAAACGGAGGTAAGTCCGGTAACGTACTTGGTCACTCAGCACAATGCTCTCTTTAAAGCTGGGTAATTGTTTGACGACCGACTAAGCAACGTGACAAGTGTGCGTTTGTCAAATTTCATATGCATGTCGTTAGGTTTCAAGCTATCATACGAATCATGTGGCACGGTTTGCGCTCTCCCCTTTCCACTTGCAACTTCGCGAAAGGTCGACTTACAGGCGCGACAGACCGGTGACCTCCCTAAATCGACGTTAGGTACGATCTCAGAACTCGATGAAGCGACCATCACATACCTCGGGGCGTGGTACTCCGGAACCTTCATGTCCAGAGCGCGGCCACTGTATCCCAAGTCTTCGGCCGTCAGCATCGCACACTTCTCACCGATGAGCAGTGCGGTGCTGTAGGTGTTGCAGCCGACGTTGTCAGGGCAGATGGACAAATCGGCTACCTTCAAGCCCTTGACGCCGTGGACGTTGAGGCGCTCGTCGAGCACACCGTGCTTGACGATGCTGTTGCCCTCCTTGGGTGCCATGGAGCACGTGCCGAGAGAGTGCCAGGTGGTCTCTACGTGACGCTGTGAGGTATGTCAGTATGGGTTTCACTGTTGACACAAGCACGGTAGAAACTTACCTTGGTCCACTCGATGACATGGTCAATGTCCTCCTTGCTGTATGGCAAGTCCTCGCGCACGGCCTGCTGGTTGCTGTTCAGCATGCTGGGCTGAGGCGCCTTGCCGGGCTCCAGAGGCATCGACCAAGAGCCATGCTGAATGCCAGCGGTGATGTGGTTGGGGCCGGCGTAGGCGTTAGTGGTTGCGAGGTCCATGTCAAGGGCGCGCGCCGGGCTGTCAAAGGCGTAGAACGGGTGCATACTAGTGACTTCACCGGCGTATGCATCCATGCGCCTTGCCGTCTCACGGGACTTGATGTAACCCCAAACTATACAAAGTCAGTCGTGCTAGCGATCGTTGCAGGTGACGACTTACCCATGGGTGCCATGTCTCTCTTGTCGTTCATGAAGCCGGCATCGAAGTCGGGTGTATCGTAACACGACGGGCTGGTGATGAAAGTGCTACCACGGCTGAACGGATACTCGAGGAAGTGGAACATGGTGAAGAACTACATCTGGTCAGCATCAACTATATCGATTGGGAGGCAGATACGACTTACCTTGCCGGGAGGCATGAGCATGTGGTCACCGAACCAACCAGCAATGACGGAGTAGTGCATGACGGGCTTGTCGGGCTTGTCCTTGAAGTATGAGTCCCAGCCGGACCTGAACTCTGGGCAAGGCCAACTGTCCATCTGCTTGAGTTCCTCTTCAGTCGGGCGGATCTTGACACCAGCATCGATACCGTTGGTGGCAAGAGGGCCAGTGCCGTTGATGTTCCACTGGTTGAAGACCTTCTCTTGGGTCTCCTTGTCACCACGGACGAAGTCGTCGAAGCTCTCGACGTGAGGCTTAGCTCTGTAGGTGGCGAAGGTCAGGTAGTGGTCCTGGAAGTTGAGACCAACACCGGGCAGGTCGATCAAAGGCTTGACACCAGCTTTGCGAAGCTTCTCAGGGTTACCGATACCAGAGCGCTGGAGGATGAGTGGAGAGCTCAAGGTGCCACCAGACACGATTATCTGCTTGCGAGCCTTGTAGACTCTGGATTGCTGCTGGCCAGGAGACAAGGGCTTGGTCGGGCAGACCTTGACACCAACAGCTCTGTCGCCCTCAAGGATGACTTTCTCGCACTTGGTGTTGACAACAAGGTGCAAGTTCTGGTAGTGTGCACGGGTGCTGTGGATGTACCCGTGAGCAGAGTCTGAGCGACGGCCAGTGTCGCTGTGAGTCTGGTCAGTAAGAGTGCGGGAGTGAAGTCCGTAGATGGCTTTACCGGTTGATCCACTTCAGCCAGTGCTCAGCACCGTGGCCGGTAACGAGATCTTGAAGATCGTCTGTGACAGGGATGTCCTGAGACTCGACCGCACGGAGGAAGTCCTGCATGATCGGGTAGGTGTAGTTGCCGAAGCTGACCTTGATAGGGCCTTCGAACCCATGGATGTCACGGTTGTTGCTTGCCCGCTGATATGTCTCGTGCTTCTTCATAAGCGGAATCAATTCCTTCGTGGTCCAACCCTTGGCCTGGAAGTCATCGTAGTCCGAAGCAGATGCACGAGTGTACATCATGAAGTTGATACTGGACCCTCCACCAAGAATGTGGGCACAGGGGACAACGGCACGTCGGCCACCGAGCCATTCCGAGGGCCTTGAGTAGTAGAAGGAAGCTGTCTTGCTGTCGAGCTTCATGTTCTTGGGGTAGATGCCAGGACGGTATACCCATGGGTTCTGCTACCACGTTAGCCATTGGCCTACTCTGGGTTGCTTTGGTCAAACGAACGTTCAAGTTGCTCTCCCCAGCCTCAATGAGCATGACCTGTAGGTTGTGGTCCAGGTTAGCCAGACGGCCTGCCACGACACAACCGCATGATCCTCCTCCGACAACAATGATATCGACCTCGTCTGGGACCGTCATGATGGCTTCTGCTTAATCGTTTGGTGTTGTTATTCTTCAAAACTCTGAGAGTATGGAGGAAAAAGAGACACCCTGAACAAGGGACCTGTGGTAAGTATATGAACAACCCTCGCCCTGTCAGATTCTCGGCGAGAAGGAAGTTGAGACAACTGCCATGAGTCGTTCCTAGCATGCGTAGCGTCTACAGCGCCGCTTTGAGACAGCTTCGTGTACTATCCTGGCATTCCCACCAGCTTCCGTCCGAAGGAGGAGCATCGAATCCCCGCTTCTATCAACGATTGACATGGCCATTGGCGCAGAAGCTCTTCGTGTGCATGGTATTACTAGGGCTCGCAGCATGTAGGCGCTGTTTGCGTGGCCAGGTGGACCGGTGCGCAACAGTGGTATCTTGCTCGCCGCTTGTAAGATGCGGAGAAGCTCACGAACCCCATATGTTCTCTCTAGATACTAGCCATCGAGGTTTGCCGAGAGTACA
Source organism: Cladosporium cucumerinum (assembly GCA_023634325.1). Taxonomy (NCBI): domain Eukaryota; kingdom Fungi; phylum Ascomycota; class Dothideomycetes; order Cladosporiales; family Cladosporiaceae; genus Cladosporium; species Cladosporium cucumerinum. The sequence continues at coordinate 522,768 of JALDQA010000012.1, read as the reverse complement.
AGGATAAGATGCGCGAGCAGGCTGCGCTGCATAAAGCGAGCTCTTTGCCTTGGCATTATCCGAGGCGTCTGGATCGATCTCTGTGAGATATGCGCGTCTCTGGCTTATGCCCTGTTAACTTGATGTTCTGACTCGAGCAATAATTGATACAGACAGTATTGATTGATACGATCTGCGAGCCCGTCATTGATACGTAGTTGCTACAAGCAGGTCTATAACGTGACCATTTCGGAAAGGGGCAGCGAGGCCCAAGGTTGTGGCGCCGTGCTCAAGTCAAACTCTCCGCATCCACCACTCCGCTTCTGCCTGCACATCCTTCTGGAGAACCCACAAATGCAGTCGATCGATACTCCTGTCTGGATGAGTAGACCAGCGGTCGAATAACCTCCAACGTCCCCCGCGTCGTCCCCTGCCGTATTGCGGAGAACCTTGTCGTGGCGCGACGGCTCACGGAACATCTTCTCTCCACTTCACCCTCTTACTCTTGGCCTTACGTCTCTGACACCGTAGCTGATTCCTTCCTATGCACCTCGCGTTGTTGTCCACAAACACTTGTTCGCTTGCGGACATAGAGAAGTGCCGATATGCCTTCTCTCGCTACCAGCGGCGCGATTTGATCACAAATCTTCTCGAACAAGCAAACCTACAGCGAGAAGAGCATCGTCTAGAACATTGAGAGCTATATCAGCTGTAGGTAGGTGCACAATGTACGTATGCGGGGCGTCGGACGTGGCACTCCTGCTCCCCGACCTAACTCGACTACTCGAACGGCGTGCCGAGCGATCCTAACAGCAGAAGGACGTGGTAGCTATTGTAGGCTAGTCTGTCGCCTTGTTGGCGCTTCCGACAGTTCCTAGCCGCTTATACCGGCAATGTTTGTTTCCAGTATTCGCGCCAATTGGACGCAAATAACTTCTTGTGATAAACAAGTAACATGCAGCACTGCATTGGCATCAAAGAATCCGAGGACACGGCTAAGCGGACACGTTGTACAGGATGTGAAAGCAGAGTTATACGATTACCGAGGGACATGACCAGAGCCTCGAGACTCACATGTACCCACCTGCTGTGTTCTGCTTTTTGTGAAGATCGAATTCTGTATTGAATGTGCGACTGTGAACAGTCTGTCGACAACTGTCCCAGCGATTGAATCCACTTTCACACAAACCACACCCACCAGAGCCTACCCAGCATACTCCACAACCCTCCCCCTCAAACTCCTCACAACCCCAGCTACCTCCTCCCTCTTCACCTTCCTCCCAGCACTCTTCCTCGCCTTCTCCCTCCCACCAACCTTACCCGACCCCTTCGTCATAGCACTCTTTTCCCCATCCTTAACCAAAGCACCACACTCCTTACACCTCCTCCTATCCTTCCCAACAATCTTCTTCGCAACACGGTACTCAGGCCAATGTCCCGCCGTCGGCGTCTCGACCAGTCTACGCGGCTGCTTCTTGCTGCGGTTGCCTGGGAACCAGTGATTGATCGGCTCGATGGAGTCCGGATCGATGTAAACAACGCGTCGGTGTGACCGGCGTTTGAAGGGCGCAGGCGCGGAGAAGCCGGCCCAGATATTTGAGATGATAGCGGCTAAGGCCATGGTTGGGAGTATTTGTGGTCTTGTTATTCGTGGTCTTGGTATTGTGTCGCTAACTGGTTGTGTTGCTAACTGGGGTCGCGGCGATGTAGAAATTGTTTTTGCGGCACACGTCGGTGGATCTGAGTGCTTTGTAGAAGCATATCCATGGTTTGAAGTGCTAGATGGGTTCAAAGTTCTTTGTCGGCGTAATCAGCTTTCCTCACACAAGCCGGATTGGGACGTTGAGACATTGCATGGCATGACTTCCTTCCAGAGACAAAGAGAATGTGGTCACTGCGGAGAATCAACAGCAAGATTAGATCGCCAGCAGCGTATTATACGAGATAGATAGTACACTAATAGTCACTCATCTGCGCATCCTCATCATCGCTCATAGTCGCCTTCGGCGCATTAGCCGCAGACTCAACAAGAGCCTGCACAGCATGCTCACAGCCATTCTTCACCGCCTTGCGCTCCGTCTTGCCATTAGCGAGTTCCGCGCGCGCAATCGTGCTCTCAAGGAAATAGCGCAGACTCTGCACCATCTCCGGTCGTGAGCCAGCCTGGATGAAAGCGTCCTTGACAATCTTCTCAAAAGCAACTTTAGAAGCCGCCTTGTCGGCGTTCCTAGCGGTGGCCTTCTTGTGCGCTTGTAAAAAGATGGTTGTGATGAGGACTTCGCAGAACGTTGTCGTCTTGGGTTGCATGTATGTAAAGTTGAGGGACTTGAGGGCGGCGATGCTGAGGCCGCCGTCTGAGATTAGCGAGCCGTAGAGCTTTGCCATGTTGACGATCTTGCTTGTGCCGATTTGCTCTTCGGGGTCGACTTCTTCGTCGTCTGAGTTGGCGCCTTGCTCGCCCATTTGGCGGAAGATGCCCAAGACAGCGAATTGGAAAGCTTTACGGATTTTGCGGTCGCCGCAGAGCTTGCGCGCGATGAGAGTGTAGTAAGGATTGTATGCGGTCTCTGTGCTTGCACAGTGCAGCAGGACGCGGGGAATCTCAAGCTGTTGCTTGTTCTTGAGGTGGAGTTTTAGGAGGCGCATGTGTGCATCCTGGATATCTGAGGCGTCGAGGATCGACATGAAGATGGCGCGGCGGACGTCTGTGTTCATGCCTTGCGCCCTGGCGAGCTTAGACGACGAGATCTTACCGGGAGTGTCGGTCTCATAGCCAGCGTCGAGATCTTCTTGTCTGCTCTTTGTGGTGGAACCCGTGCTAGGACCATTTACGAGTTTGGCTGGGTCGTGGTAAGATGCACCAACAAGCCACCATTTACCCTTCTTTTCGCTATCGCGGATATCGGCCAGCGAGATGCGCAAGGGTTCGGTAGACTTTGTTGTACGGGCGCTGAGCGTTCCAAGTGTCTTCTTCATGCGTGTAGTGTGTTCCGTAGATACTTGCGATGCTGAGACACCAGTCTTCATTCGGTTGTTCTTCAGGTTGTTGATAGTTTCGATCATGAACTTGGTGCGGACGGATAGCTTATCTTCGCCAACTTCTGCAACAGAACGCTGCAGAAGAAGTACAATGTCCTTCAGCGCACTTGGGTCCTCGGAGCGTAGTTGAGCTCCACAAGTACGGATCATCCTGAGTAGTAGTTCGGTGTTGCTCTCTGACAGCCCTTCGAGGAAAATGCGAACATAGTCGAACATGATGGCACTACCAGTCAGCTGGAAGGTGTAAAGGTACGAGAGGAAGCCGATCAAGTTTAGTGTTGCCTTGCCCTCTCCAGCATCCTCAACACGAGACCTGTCGATTCCAGCAATGATTTGCTCCAAGATCTGTGCGCCAAAGTCCGTGCCGACCACCTTGAAGAGCGCAGTGGCAAACCCAGCGTGCAAGATCAAGAATGTGTCGTTCAAAATGGACGGATCCGATACCAGGCTCACCAGTAGATCGATCATTGTTGATGTTACGTGTTGGCGTGCGCTCTTCTGATAGACCTCTTCCACGGACTGCAGGATTGACAGCATGTTGGCTTCGGAGAGACGGTTGAGTAAACCTTGTAGTTGACGACGGAGTTGCTTCAGCATTTCCTCATCCGATGCCGCCGCCTTGCGCAACGAAGGAGGAATGTATTTTCCAACAGGCGCCGCGGTCTTTGGCACAGGAGCCACATATGGGTTCTCACGTTCCTTCTTCTGCGGAGGCTCAGGCTCGTCGTCGTCGCCAGAGTCGAACTCGTCAAAATCGTCGCTTCCGGCCTCATCGTCCGAGAAAGGGTTTTCCATCATATCCTCGTCGTCATCTCCATCGTCGTCGCCATCCTCCGATTCACTTTCCACCACTTCCCTCACAGGCTTCGCTTTCAGCCCAGCCTTCCGTCTCTTCTCCTGTAACCACTCGTCGTCCTCTGGGCGTTTCCTCTTGCTAGCGCCTCCAGCTGAAGTCTCCTCGTCCGATCCGTTGACAAGCCAGTCCAACTCATCGTCGCCCACTTTATTCTTTTTCTTTCCTTTCATACCCAGCTTCTTCTCCAGTGCCGCAATCTCATCGTCGTCCTCTTCCAGCTTTGCCTTGACAGCACGCGACACAATTGGTTTGGCAGGTTTCTCCTCTTCATCGGCTTCACTCTCGCTATCGCCATCGTCGTCGTCAAAGTCTCCCTCTGATCCACCTTCTGAGTCTGACTCCACAGCGGATGCCTTCTTGAGGATCGATTTGGCGGGTTTGGCGTCTTTTGCGGGTTTCGCTTTCGTCGCGGACTTGGATTCGGTTTTTGAAGACTTCGCCTTCGTGGACACGAAAGGGATCTCTTCGTCTGAGATGTCGAACTCGTCGCGCTCTTCACGTTCCGGGGCGTATGCAGCCGCAGCGCGGTCGATCCGTCTCATTCCCTGAGGTCCGCCGAAACCAGTTCCGCCTCCTCTCTTCGCCTGTCTCTCATCTTTTCTTCTGTCCTTCCTGGTAGGTTGGCCGCGACCATGCTTGGATATTCCGCCCGCTGCAAGGATTAGCAAGAGTCTTGAAGTCCAGGATATTTCATAGTATACCTTGGACCTTGTCCAGCAGGACTTGTGGCAGCTGAGGCCCTGGGTATCCACGGCGACCCATTGCGACTGGCTATTCTGGTAAAAAAGAGTGTCGGGCTTCAAAATTTGGAAATGCTTTCTAGAAAGCTGACACCATCTGGAGAAGCCAGAAGCCGAGCCGAGAGAGGGCCCTGAAGATTTCGAGCAGAAGTATGCATATGCACCCGGGCCTAGTGTTGAAAGCACTGTGAGATAGCCGCATTCACACTTCTGACCGAATCTCGAAACCCCCCCCCCCACACATATCGCGACCCAGTGAACCTCGCCTTGAATCGCAACAGCAACACTTGTACATATTACCACCAAACAACTCGCGATCATGGCGCAAGGGCACGTCAGCAGCGATGAGGTACGGAAATAGTCTAGCAGTTGCAAGCACTTCACTAACGCTAAAGCAGTTCTTCACGCAACTCACGAAGATGATCGAGAGCAAGCAGCAGAAAGGCCACGGATCCGTCTTCCTCACACAAAAGCGCCGTACGTGCAGTCGCATACTACTCAACAAGACCTGAACCTGACAATAATAGTCACATATGACCAGACATCCTCCAAATCACCCGCCGACAAAGTCCCCGGAGACCCGCTCGTGGACCTACACCCTACTCTGGCACTCCCCGTGATAATCCGCGCATCGGACGGCGAGACGCAGTCAAAAGACCGCGTGAAGAACAAGGACCATGTCAAGATCTCCACAATCGTGCAGCCAGACGATCTGGAAGGCTTTTTCACCCGCTACGCCGAGGTGTGCAAGGCATCGATGCTGAGCTTGCGCAAGAGGGATCGCAGAAAGAGGAAGGCAGACAAGGGCAAGAAGAAGAAGGGCGCGGAGACGACTGAGAAGAAGGGTTGAAGGATTGGAATGCTGGTTGGAGACTTGCATTAAGAAAGCGACGAGCGTACAGATCTGAGCGCCGAAGGAGAAGAAGGCCGCCCACAACTGCAGCTACGGGAAAGCTAGCAGAGGGAGGGTATACCGCATAAGTGCAATTTAGTGGCATCATCGAGCCATGAGCTCCGCGCGGAAATATCGGCGATCGCATACTGCGATTGAAAGCCGTTAAGAGGCACCACAAGCAGTGTTGGTACCCGCACATCGCACCTTGTAACGAATGACACACGAAAGCGATGAAGCAGATCTCACTCTTCATAGTTTCCTCTTACTTGGTCCTCATGTTAAGTTGTTGAGTTGTGCGAGTGGGCAGTTGATTTCATACCCATACTTCCAACACCGCCTAGACTGAACGAAACCCCGATGCCTCGGGTGCATATACGTGCATGAAATCCACAAGGCCGCAACATGGCAACGACTTTTTGCAAGCATACTCAAGACAGCCTCTTTCGATGACATTTGGCTGCATTGAAGGCGCAAGATCTCACACACCAAATAGCTCATGGCAGGCCAGAACAGCCTCAGGAGCCTCTTCCTCATGAACAAAGGTCAACTCGGCATGTCAGCACCACAATGCCTGCCTCGTACAGCCATTTCGTACGCCGCAGGGCTCTTACCAATTTGTTATATTGACACAAACACAAATTCTATTGTCGTTCGCTGAATTGTGCCCAAGCGCGTTTCAGCTTGGAGGCAATCAGCCTCTGGAACTATAAGACATTCACAATCGCAAGTGTTTCAGCCTCGACAACAGTGAATTGCTATTGTTGTCAACCTTCACTTCACTCAACAGTGACGGGTTGACAATGCCGCAACAATAGCACCACACTGCTGGGCGGGGCCCCAGCCACCGCAAAGGTTCCAGCTCTATATCTAAAAGAACAATACAGGCCAGGTTGCTCGTAAGAACCAGCTGTTATAATTACCAAGAACAGCTCACAGTCTTCTACAACTTTCAACACAGCGATATACCCACTTAGCAGCAACACCATCCATATCTCGCTCTCGCATATCTCTATCACAGCACGCCTTTCACTCTCTGCAGGACAGGGAAACCAACACAACAGCAATCATGCCTCACACTTCCTCAACCATCAAAGACCCCTGGGAGATCGAACACGAGTTCTTCCTCCAACAGAACCCCAATGCCATCGCGCACTCAGACACCTTCTACACGGGCGTCGTGCACAAGGGCTTCGATGCCGACGACACGGCTGTGGAGCTCATCCGCCGGTACCCAGCTTTCGAAGAAGAGGAGCAGCACCGCAAGTTTCTGGTCAGCAACATCAGCGAGAGGCTGATCATTCCTGGCGAACAAGACGATTATTTTACGCCTGAGCAGCTTTGGCAGGAGGATGATCGGATCAATGGGAAGTGGTACTTTCTGGAGAAAGATGTGGAGAGTGGTTCTGATGAGGAGTCAATCACTGAGGAGAGATCTGAGTTTCATGCGATGAGAGAGGCTGTGCACCAGCAGCCAGTAGTCTTGAAGACGGTTCCGAAGGGCGTCATTGGTGAGGAGCAGCTGGAGAGTGATGGGCAGCTGGCACAGCTTCTCGGTGACCCTGTGTCGCGTAAGCGCCCTGCAGTCAAAGAAAGTCCTGGAAAGACGCTCCCGGACCACAGGCATGAGGAGATTTCTATGACTGAAGATGAAACCGGCATGGAACCTGCCAACAACTCTGATCTTCCCATCACACTCCAAACACGAGATCACACAACTACTATCGCCCGCGACTACGCAGATGCGCAGCTCCTACTCGGCACCCTGGATATCTCGCACGATGTCCCGCTGAGAGCAATCACCCACTGCTCTGCGGATGGCTCTCTGGTCTTGGCTTTGCTTGGGCACCTGGAACCCAACACCAAGATTATCAGCAAGCACCAGCCCGCTGAGAAGACAGCTACCAGCTACAACGAACGGCACATCGTCTCTGAGCGTCCGCAACCTCCAGCAGTTGTTTTTTTCTATGGCACTGAAACGTGCAGCGATCTCATCGAAGAGATTCTCTGGGACCCGGACAGCATTTTGGCCACATCATTGGCATATAATGATGGCCGCATTTTGATCTTGTTGGTCGGCGAGCTCTCCGGGTACGGCATTTACCACAGTAACCTCGATCCCACGGAGCAATTTGGTGCGTTCTTCGACGCCATGCGCAGAAACAAGGAGATTCCCGCAGAGCACGCGGAGCTCTCTAGCTTGTTGCAGACTGCGCAGAGAGACATGGTAGATGCAGGTACACTTCTGTAGATGAAGGATTTTGATTGGCTGTTATTGTATGCAAACTTTATGCTACAGAGTATGTGAACCATTGAGATACTTACTGTTCGGAGTTCCTTCGTGATTAGAATCTATTGTGCTAGTACCATATTTATCGTGCTTATTATGTAGTAAGCTGCTCCATTGATGTAATACTCAAGCTACCTTCACGATCAGAATCTTGGGTGCTAATGCGTCAGGCGATGTGCGCATTACGGATTATGCCCGTCCATTGAGATACTACCCAAGCTCTTTATTGAGATCATCCGCAAACGTGCTATTATCGTAGGTATTATTCTCATCACTTAGTGGTGCCGCTCCATTAAGATACTGTTCAGGGTGCTTATTGAGAACATCTGCGAATGTGCTAGTAGGGTATGCAATGTAAACATCGCCGAGCATGCCACTGGATCGAGATAGCCATCCGAAGCGCCTAGAGAGGTCATTTGCGGATATGCTAGTACTATGGGCAGCGTGCTCACGACCTCGTATGCCGCTCCGTTGAGATACATTTCAAAGTGTTTATTGGAAATCATCCGCGAAAGTGGTAGTACCGCATACAATATGCGCACCACCGAGGTTGCAGCCCCACCCAGATACTATTCCATGTGCTGTTCTAAGATCGATCAGTACTTGTGCTGGTGGCATAGCTGATGTGCACATTACGGAGTCTGACCGCCGCTGAGACACTACTCAAAGGTACCTATTGGAACCAGAAGCGATTGTGCTAGTAAAACGTACGTCAAACGTCAGAAGGTAACTAGAGAACCTGCCAATCCAGATGTCCTGCCCAAGTAAACTCCACACCTTCCCCATCCATACTCCATCACGGAGCCATAGATTCTCAAGCATTCAACTCAAGCAGTCACCGTCGTCGTAGCAGCAGCGTCCGTCACCGTGATGTAGATCACACTGGGATTCTGCGGAATGATCGTGATGCCAGGTATGTCAGTGTGGTCCGTCACGGTTGCCATGCTCTGCTGCGATTGTGATTCTGGAGGAGTGCCTTCGGTTACCACGACGGGCAGGTCGCTGTAGTAGGTGGTGGAAGAGGATTCAGTTGATGTGTCTGTGGCGTTGGACTGATCCTGCGGATCTGTTGCGGTCGTGGCTGGATCGGAGTCTGGATAAGGGTATGCGAATGTGCTGCTGGCGGAGGAGGAGGAGGGAGAGTCCTGGGTACTTGACTTTGTGGGTGCGTCTGTTGAGCTTGTTCCTGGGGCAGTCGTGGTGGCCTCTGGCTCTGTGGCTGACGGATCGGTTGTTTTGGGGAGAGGGTCGAAGGAGAATGTAGGACTGGTCTGCGGCACGGAGATGGTTGTGGTGTTCTTGACTTGGCTGGTTGTCGATTCTTGTGGGGCGGAAGATTCAATGACCTGTGAAGGTACCGACACAGTGATGTATGTGGTTGACGTCATGGTCACAGTGTTGACATTTTGGTCTCCAAACGTCCAGAAAGATGTTGGGGCGTCGCTTACTTGGCTCTTGCATGGTGTTGAGGATGCTTCATCGTTGTCGTTGGCGTCAGAACCCGTAGGCTGATATTCGAAGGATGCCGCGCCAGTGACAGCAGCAGTCGAGGTCTCACTAAGCGCAAGAGTTGTCCCGCTTGAAGCGGCTGGTACGTCTGCCCACGTCTCTGCTGCTAATTCTGAGAATGGCAGTGTAGTGATACCTTGAATCGGTCCTAGCGAGAGCGATGGGCTTCCAGCATACGGTTGATAAGCGACACCCGTCATCGCCTTTGGGGCTTGGGAAGTGGTGTTGGCATATCTGCGAATCGGGCCAGCCTGAGCTACAGATATGCCGGAAAGGAGAATCGAGATATCGATAAGTGGCAGCATTTCATAGACGATTGACGCTCAACGAAAGGAGTGAAATGATGTGTTTGTGGAAAGTAGAGACCAGCTCAGCGAAGGATTTATTGAAAAGAAATTGTTGCAAAGAATGTCACACAATTGCCGTTACGAAGACAGTGAAGGAATGAAAGACGCAGACGATACGATACCTACGCAGACTCATGGCCCATGGTGGGCAGCCGGGTAATGATAGCCAAGAACGAAAAACCCTTCACCATTGCCTGAATGTGAACATTCGTGAGCCGCGTGAAAATGTTTGAGCTCTCATGGCATGAAGGCTACGAGTGGTGAGGCGTGAGCAAGAACAGCATGCGAAACGAGAGTCCGTGTGTGTCCGGCGGCTGCACCTCGTAATAGGCATTGAAGTCCTGCAGCGCGCTTCTTGATTGGCTGTCACTGGCTATCACGGTGAAACGAGCGAAGCCAGGAGCTCCGGCTTGGCTGGCTGTGGTGGGCAATAGCGACCCGACGTGGCAATAGACGAGCATCTGCATGGTTTTTTCAATACCATATCGACGAGCATCTGCATGGTTTTTCAATAACATAGTGAGAATCGACAAGACTGCTTGGTACATGCATCTTCACGACAAAGGATGATGCGGTTTAGAGCAGATGAAGTTCTACAAGGGATGCCGTGGAGAGTATACTCAAGCATAGTGTCGGAACTTTTCACCACGTGACCCGCCCACGTGATCCCCCACACGTGCTTCCAGACATCACTCTTTCTTTAAGTCAGGATCAATAGTAGTAATTATGCTACGAAGTACAATAGAGGCCTTCGGAAAAGAACTTGAAACATCAATAGCACTCACAATAGGACGTAGTAAGTAATGCATGCCTCCGGGAGCTCTGAACGGTAGTTGAAAGTGACCAATATTAGGTGGCGAGGCATTGAAAGAGAAGCTGGTAAAAATTTACGTGAGTGATAGTGGTCGGACGAGACTCTGGACGGCGCTGATGAACATTGCTAGATCACTATACTATTAATTTACGAAGAGTAATACCGCTTTGGGAAAAGAACGTGCGAGTGAGTGGGTGAATGATTGTCAAGGGCGACAATAGCGGAGTCATCACATGATGGAGACACAATACGAAAGTGAGGAAGGGAGCGCAGTAAGCATGACAACAATAGGCCTCTCAATAGCACATGATATTTCAGTTACGAAGGTGAGCTGGCTCTTCGTAACTGAACGGTCAGCTATTGTTGAGAGCATGACAATGAGCCCAAGGTAATATATCACTCTCTTCCTTCCTACTTCGACTCTCTCTCGCTCTTTCAAACATCACCACCACCACCACCACCACCACCACCACCACCAACACCACCACCATGTCGATCCCTGGCGGACGCGCGGTGGGGTTGCCGTCGTTTGTCGAGGTCAGCGCGCGCAGAGCTGAGCACCTGGCCAGGCGTGTTGCGCGCAGCGAGAGTAAGAGTGGTTTGAACCGCAGCGCTCTCCGTGACTCGCAGATGTACGTACTTGAAGCTGACAATTCGAGTTCTTTTACGAAGCTTGCGCTCTTCTTTCGTGACAGAAAGCTGACATTCTATATAGTGATATCCCGCTCGTTCGCCGCTTCAATCGCGACCTCTTGCGCGCCGTCGCCCTCAGCAGAGCGTCGTTTGCTGCTGCTGCTGCTGCTGCTGCTGCCGCCGCACCACCGCCCGCCGCCGCCGGAGAAGAAGAAGAAGAAGAAGAAGAAGAAGACGATGACGATGATGCTAGCGGCTTCATGCCGCAGTTCTACGACAACGACGACGACAACGACGACGACGACGACGACGATGAGATGGGTGCGCCTGCCGCCGCCGCCGCTGCCGCCGCCCCTGCTGCTGCTGCTGCTGCGCCTGTGGCGCCGCAAGGCCCTCGCCGCCCTGGCCGTCCGAAAGGGACTGGCACGTTTGTCTACCAGCGGTAAGTTTTTCGAGCTTGTTTGAGCGAGCGTAGCTAACATTTTTATAGCCCAGAGGCGCAGAATGAGTGGTGGTCCGTCCGCGAAGCGCAATGGGCGTCTGCCTCCCAGGGAGACCTTTATAGGTTCTCAAATGTTGCTCGCGCGCAAGAGCAGGGACAGTCGCGCGCTCCAGCGTGCCAGCGTTGTGTGTCCTTGGGGCACCGTGATTGCTGTGTGTTCAAGGTTGGAGATCGTTGCGGGCGTTGCCTTTGGGATAAGGCCATCAAGGGGCGTTGTGTTTGAGAGGTTACGAGTGTTTTTAGGCTTGCTGTGGCGCTGGCGCTGCTTTTTGCCGTGTTTAGAGCCTTGTGTTTGCTGCTGTGTGCAACCTTCGACGTTTTTAGCTTTTGAAAAGGCTTTTTGAAATAACAACTGCTTGCTGAACCCATTTGTTTTCCCTTCCGATGCTATAAAGACTTAACCGTAAAAGAACTGGCGGAGTATTAGAGAGTAACTGACTTTAAAGCTAGGAGTCGTCGAACTACGACAGTGTTCATCGAACTGTAGCAGTGTTGCGGAGCCAGTAGAACGCTCTTACTTGCTAGGATATATAAAGGAATGATACAGATCGGAGAAATTCGCTTATGAAAAGGAGGCGACTTTTCGGAAAAGAAAGGAGCTTATTGACTTTGCTGAGACCGCGCGAAGTTAGCGAATGTTGCCTGGTTTTCGCCGAGGAGTCGCTGCACCCTGCGACGTTCCCAATCGTGATTGCGCATTGTCGCATTTAGCATTTCCTCTGTACGTAGTCGATCGTGGTCGAATGATTGCTCGAATAGGAGGTCCTGTAATTGTTTCACACGGGAGCAACCAACGTAGAAGACGACAGAATCCTTCCTCCCAAGGGACAAGTCGAGTACGACTTTGTTCATTGTCATTCCCTGAGCTTTATGGATAGTTAAGGCGTACGCGAGGCGGACTAGGAACTGGGATCGATGGTGGGTTTGGCTAGCAAGGTAGAAGTCCCGTTGGGAACGGTATAGTGGAACTACTGCGTACTCTGTAGCCCTCCATATAAACTGTTCGATAGCAGGGCTAGTGTAGCTACGCTTCGGTATAGCGACGAGAAGGCAAAGGGGCTGATCGGGGTTCTCCTTCATAGGGTCAGAGGCTTGCGGCCATACGATGTCGTAGAGCCGGCATTGGGTACCATTGACGATGCCTCGCTCGGTCCAAAGGTTCTCTAGTATCATGAGCTTACAGCCGATCGAGAGCTCGAGGAAAGGCTCTAATCGTCCGGCCTCGATAGGCGACGCTTTCGCAGCGATGGCGTCGCTATGTATGGCGAGGACTTTGAAGATTGGTTGACCGGAGCGCTGCTGGGAGGCGTGGTTAAATGCAGCGGCAGCAGCGTTTGTAGGATAAAGACGGATAGCATCATCAAAGGTTGAAATCTCTTGGAATGAGAGGTTAGCCTAAGAATTTGGAGGTCATTAGTTGTTTTCCGAAAAGGGATTGTAGGTCCGTAAAAGAATTGCTTACCTGGCATCGGCTTGAGAGTGTCTCCCAATGTGAGATCGTGACATCGGAGTTCCGAAGGCCCTCAAGCGCGGCGGCGAAATCAATCTGTGTATCATCCTGTCTTTGCTGGACTGTAAGCTCGATACTCTGCGTGAACGCATGATATGCTTAGAGACCAAGCCAGTCCTCAGGTTTCATAGCATTAGAAGCGATGTGTTGGGGGCGGGCAAGGGATGTCGACTCCTGTAGTTCCGTTACGGAATGACCAAGGTTGCTTCGGAAAGGAAGTACGTGAGGGTTGAAGTACATAGCCTTATCACGGACGGGAGGGAGTTGCCAAAAGTCGCCGAAGAGTAGGATGCTAAGGCCCCCAAATCGTTGCTCGGTAGCGAAGGCTTGTTGAAGCCGGAGGTCGATATGATGAAGGGACTTGAGGCTAACCATGCTCTTCTCATCGATGATGAGATACCTCACGCGAGAGAGACTCGCCTATAGGGCCTGCGCTGCAGCAGGGCTGAGGGCTTCGAAAGGTCGGTTGACTGGGAGTTTGAACATGTAATGTAGCGTGCTACCTTGGATACCGTAGGACGCAGCGCCCGTAGGAGCACAGCGAACTATGATCTCCTGATGAGCGCGTCCTTCGAGGTGCGATGAGAGTACCTGGATAATGAAAGACTTGCCAGTGCCTGCTCGGCCATCGATGTTGAGGAGGAGCGGAGTTAGTGCGCTGCTAGTGTAGTGAGACATAACCTTATCGTAAATTAATCGCTGCTCGGGGGAGAGGAGAGAAACGACGCCCTGGGACTGGAAGTTGACTCTAGATGATGCAGGGAATAGCTCCTTTGCTCTTAGCCACCAATGCATGCCGGTATGAATATCTGGCATAGTAGGCGGGCTAGAGGAACGATTGATTAATGTAGCGCCCTGCTGACTCCCAGGAGGTATACCAACTCGATCGTTACGGTAGGTATCGACGTGAAGGCTCCAGTCGTAGCCCCAATCTGTAGTGCGGTCTCTAAGGGCGTCTGGATCTTCTCGGCGGGCAGCGGGATTGTTGCTAGCCGTTTCCGCATGGAGTAAGATAAGGGCATCACGAGTCTCATCGTCCAAGGGAAACTCAGTCTCAAAAGGTTCTTCTTCGGCCTGCTCCTGAATTGGCTCGAGGTAATCGAAGTCGTGTTGGGCGCAGTTCCTCTGATACAGGTCAAAAAGTTCTTCTACGATTAGTGTATATAACTCCGGAAAAGAACTTACCTGGCATGAGGCGAGTGCAAGTTCCCATGTTAGGTGACCATTCTAGGGGAGCTAGGGATATTCGCGCCATGGGTGATGAAGCGCGACCTTTACTCTACAGAAGTCCGGGTAATCTGTATGCGTGCTAAGATGGGAGTACTGGGGCTGATAGACAATTGCTCTAGCTTTAGCATTAGGGCGTGGCCGTTGCACTTGTCGCGCAGCGTGTTCGAAAGTCGATAGGAAGGTAAATAGTGTCACCTGCTCGTAGGCGGGCAAGCGCTCCTTGTATTTCTGAAGAATGGTTTTTCCAGATAGTTGCTGATTACCATCGAGGTCAAGTTCAATAACGGTTCTAATATCTAGCTCCGAGCGACAGTCAAAGTGTATAGTCTGACGACTTCCTTTATGCAAAGGTAAGTCGAAAAGGATATGAGAGACCTCTTGAGCGGACCAATCTCTCTCACCAGTGAGACGGTTCATGATACGGGTAGCAAAAGAGAGAGCGGGCTTTCAGTTACGATAAGGGTTAGCCTTTTCGAAAAAGAAAGTGTAGAGAAAGCTTACATGTGCCTCGCTAACAAAGGGTGCAAGCGAGCGAGCGATGTCCCGGTAGCTAGCTGTTTGAGATTCTTCCTTAGAGCAGTACTTCGCGACGTACCCTTGGATGGCTGCGAGATCAGTGCAAGGAGAGATATCCATATTAGCGCGCCATGCGAGGGACGCAGTAGGATTATACTGATTCATCATAGGATCATTCGAGGCAGCGCAGAAGGTGTAGTACTGGGGATTGCGGGACTTTCATATACGATTAGTAGCGGCTTCTTCGTAAAAGAATACGAACTAGTACGAACCTTATCGGTTTTGGCTTCGCCAGTGGCTCTTGGGAAATAGAATCGACACGCCTTAGGGGCATCTGGGGCAGCTCCCTTCTTCCTACGTTGGCAATAACTGTCTGAGCAGACGTGAACCTGCGTGCGGTTAACGATATCAGAGAGATGCTCGACAGTGTTCTTCAGATCCTTTGAGGGAAGATTATAAACACCACGGGTGCGTCTGCCAGCACGCTGGCGACCAGGCTCTGGGTTCATTGCGTAGATGTGACGCTCCCACAGTGCAGTGAATAGCATACGCTGTTCTTCATCGTCGAGAGCAAGGAATGCTTCGGGTGAAACTGCTTCATCGATCCAGGCGAATCCATGAACGTGGGTAGAGCCCCTTCCTTGGAATTCGTAGCGATACCAATACTCCTCGATACTAAACATAGGCTGAAGCACCATATGAAAGAAGGTCGTAAAGCGTGTGTGGAAGTGTGTAGTAGCGATGTGTGGATTCGAGCGCAAATTCTCGCGATTGATATTATACCTGTGAGTTTGAGGGCTAGAATTCATTTCCGAAAAGAGGGCAGCATTTTGGAAAAGAATAGCATACCTTGTATCGTCGTCACTATGTAGCCATTCCTAGTAGCGTGGCATATGGCGCTGAAGGCTATCCCACTGGGTGTCAGCAGCACTAAAGGTGAAGAAGAACGACGGTTTCCCAAGTAGTTTGATATGGGCAGAGAGCTCTCGACTGCGTCGCTTCCAGAATGGTCTTGTTCCCTTAATAGAACTAGCGACGCGAACGATGCTATTAAGGAAGGGATAATTGCCGTCGCCTTCAAGATGGATGCGCAGATCAGCGAGGGTAAGGCCCTCGTTGTTACCAAACCCTTTGTTGATAAGCCATCTCGAGCGCGAGCTACTTACTTCCCGCATCCATAGATTGAACGCTGCGTAACGGAATCGAGCGTGAGTAGCAAAGCGACTATCTTGATAGCGTAAGAGGTGTTGGATCCAGTCCCGGAAAGATAACTTAGACCGTAGCCGTAGAATACTCCAATCTGCAAGGCCGTAAGGGAAGAGTGTAGGAAAGGCGAGGGAGAAGATACGCTGTCCTCTGCCCTGTTGGGAAAACCGAAAGGTTTGTAGGCGTGGCCATTCGAATGATGGAATGGCTGCCTGCTCAGAACGAATGCCGAGGCCTAAGGTAGTCAGTATTTCTCTTACGAAAAGTGTATTTGGAATCGGAAAAGAACTAACCTGCTCGAAGGTTATCGATCTCGAGGATATGAGAGCGGGTCTCAGGAACAGTAGCCGTGGTCGGGTAGTAGTCTTCTACGAGACTATCAGGCCCTTCAGGAACGGCAGCTGCATCGTTACCAATCGGTGCAGAATCGATCTGGTCGAGAACAGAGTCGTCGTCAGGAAGGGCGAGGAGTGCAGCGTGGTCGATAGCAATCCCAACGAAGCCAGGGTGGTTTTGGATAAGGAAGTCCAGCCATTGCTAACAGTTGTAAGTGAATGGATTCATTTACGAAAAAAGCCTAGTGCATCGGAAAAGAATTGCCATACTTGAACTGCTCTCCGCCTGACCGTGAACGAGCGGCGAAACTGTTGAGTGACCTCACCACGTACTAAGTCATTCAGCATTTGTTTGGGCCGGATGAGAATAGTGTTACAATGCTGTGGGAGCCGTGGGAGGCGATTCACAACATCAGGGACGTCACGAAGGAAGGTCATAACGTGCCCTTTATACCGATACTGGGCCCCCCTGATGTGTGCTATTTGCATGCTGATATGGATAGGCGCAATCATAAGCTGCTCAATGTCGGATAGTGTAGCGAGCGCAGGGACTCCGCCGGGATCCATATGATTCTGGTAGGAATATAGGGCAATATCGTTCGTCTTATCCTTAAAGCAACGCTGACAAAAACCATCAATCAGCTTAAGATTGAACCAAAGCTCTTTACACTGTTCGCAGTAGTACATCTGCTGCTTGTTGAGTTGATAATGCCATTGCTGGACGAGCTGCTAATAGGCATCCGCGATTGCAGGGAGCTGCATCGACGCGCCATCGACCGGCAAACGATGCGCCCCTTCGTGAAGGGCATAGAAGAGGGACGAAGGGTGATTAGGCTCGGAGCTCGGTAGCCTAGTAGACCGTCGGGAGGCATAGTGGCTTTGTGATAACGGGCGGCGTGCGCTTGGGGCTGGGATGAGATCGCGTTGTCGCTGGATGTGTAGATATCTCTCCTCACGAATAAGTGCTGCGGCCTATTGAGTGTGAGGGATCTTTTCCGAATAGTGGAGACGGCTTCGTAAAAGAATTAGCTTACTTGACGGTTGGCAGCCTGCTGTCGAGCACTGCTTGGTATTCGACGACGGTAGTGAAACTCGGGATCGGAGTCACTACAATGTTCTTGGGATGAACGGGGCGCTGTTACGCGCCGTGGAGTGGACGGATCGAGATAGATACTATAGCGAGCATCCTGTAGTTGAAGTTTAGAGTTGTATTACGATGCTGGTAAAGGGACTTCGGAAAACAACTAACGTACTTCAGGTTGAGGACGAGATTCAGGTGCAGCTATAATAGACGCTGCGGCTCTCGGTGGTGCGTGGTTGCCGTAGTTGTAAACAGGGCGGTTGGGAGGTGCGGACTGTTCTGTAGGGGGCGGCGGAGGCGGAAGAGCGTTACCCTAGGAACGACAGTAAGAATTCGTTTCCGAAGTTAGAATGCCCCTTCGGAGAAGAATTGCAGTTGTGAAGGTAGGGAACTTACCTGGTTATGACGAAGCTCGTCCGCCTTCCTCTTACGGGATTCACGGACTCGCTGAGCAGTCCTTTCGCGGCATGCGAGGCAATTCTTAGTCTGCCTACCGTTCTTCGTAAAGTTATTGACTGGGAGGGTTTGAAAGCATAGAGAACAAACTACTAATGCCATGGTTGTTTACTTACGAAGGGTAGCTCGTAGTTGTTAGTTGTTATACGGGAGAGAGAGGGTTGTTTTACAGTTAGTCCTGCTACTTAGTTTACGAAGGGGAATAGGCATTGATTTACGAAGGCTGCTAGTAGTTATTTTACGAAGAGCTAGGTGAAAAGTAAGGATATGATAGCAGGAGTTCTTTTACGAAATGCTACGTGTACTTCGGAGAAGAATGAAGAGATTTCAGGTTGTGGGGTAGGGAACACGTGTTAGGATCACGTGTTGTTACATTTTCAACTTCCAATCAGCGTGCGACTTTGAGGAACCAATCAGAACCCAGTATTGGGCTGGACCCTGTAAATTTTCGTAGTAGTATAGTCGGAACAAGTTCCGACAATAAACATGAACATGCCTTCTCCATCGTTGCTGGGCCAACTCGGGCCTAACCTTGATGCATCGTCAAAAGCATTGACCAAAAATGTGTTGCACACGAGCATAGCATACGAAACAGGGTGAACCTGCATACGCCTACCCAACTTTCCCAGCCATCATATCAAATCGCGATTGTGCACTCTGCGACGACGTCACGCTCAACCATCCGTCCGGAGCATGTACTAACCCACAGGAACAGCAACCTTCTCTTCACCACCGGCATCATTTTTTTTCCGCCGGCAGCTTCGTTCGTCCTCCACCGCCTCCCATACCTAAGCGCCGCAGAGAAACACTCCAAACACAATGAGTGTTCGCGTGGTCGCCCGTATTCGCCCCCTGCTCAAGGCTGAGATCGAGAAGGACATCATAGTCCACGCCGCGCATACCCCAGGAGCCGAGTCGGCCGACATCAAGACCGTCGTCAAGATCCCAAACCCGAAGAACGAGGGGGAGAGCTATTCCTTCACATTCAACAGCGTGTATCCGCAGGAGGCCACCCAGGCGCAGGTCTTTGACAACGAGGGTATGTGGTGTCTGTCGCGACAGGCTGTAACTCCTTGCTGATCTCACCCACAGTCTCACCGACTGTGAAACACCTGTTCAAGGGCTTCGATGTCACCATCTTCGCTTACGGTGTCACGGGCACTGGTAAGACGCACACCATGCGCGGTGGAAAGTCGCTGCAAGATCGCGGTGTCATCCCTAGACTTCTCTCCAGCATCTACCGCAGAGCGCGCAAAGTTGAAAAAGACATTGCTGGCGAGGCCTCCGTCCAAGTGTCCATGAGCTATTACGAAATCTACAACGACAAAGTCTTCGATCTGTTCGAGGCGCCTGAGAAGCGCACAACCGCTGGCCTACCTATCCGGGATAACGAGAAGGGAAAGGCGATCGTCGTCGGTTTGACCGAGCGGCCTTGCACATCATTGAAGGAGTTTGAACAATTGTACGACCAAGCCAACCTCAACCGCTCGACTTCCGCCACCAAATTGAACGCGCACTCTTCTAGATCGCACGCCGTTCTCTGCGTCAAGGTCAGCCAAACAACTGGTGAGCAGACTCGCGTCAGCACTGTCTGCGCCATCGATTTGGCAGGCTCGGAAGACAACAGGAGGACGGATAATAACAAGGAAAGACTGGTAGAGTCCTCGGCGATCAACAAATCTTTGTTCGTTCTTGCGCAGTGTGTTGAAGCCATCAGCAAATCTCAAGCGCGTATCCCATACCGCGAGAGCAAGATGACTCGCATCCTGGCGCTTGGACAGAACAAATCACATACGATCATGATTCTCAACTTGGCACCTGTGAAAAGCTACCATTTGGACACCATGAGTTCGCTCAACTTCGCCAACCGAACAAAGAAGATTGAGACAAATGAGATCGAGAACCAGCCTTTCTTCCGCGAGATGCCCGGTAAAGGCAAGCTGGACGGCACAAGCACAACGACAGTCCGCGGCACGGCAATGAACCGACAGCCTTTGCGTCCCAAGATCCTGTCGCACAACAGCCACCTCAAGGATGTCGGAAACGGTACCGCGAAGCCTGCCAAATCATTCGCGGTCTTTGCAGACAAGCCCTCCAAACTCGCGCCGTTGGCAAACATAAGTTCCTCAAGGACAGTAAAACCATCAATAAAATCGCCTAAGCGGCCCAACCCTGACTCGGCCTCCTCGCTCGCTCGACCATCGAAAGTCGCGCGACCAAACTCATCAAAAGTGGAATCAGGCATGTCGCAGTCTGCCATCGAGGCACTCATCGAACGTAAAGTCACCGAAGCCCTCGCAGAACGAGTCGACAGCACCACCCTCGCAAACCCTGAGCCCATCTCCGAAGAAGTGCAGAAACGCCTAGATGCTCTGGAGAAGCGAGTGGGCGGGCAAGAAACCGAGCGCGCAGAAGGTCTGCAATTCCTCCTCATGGCAAAACAACACCAAGTCCGCGGTGAAGACGCCAGCGCCCTGCGAATGTACCAGCTCGCACAGCCGCACTTCCCAGGCAACGAGAAGCTGATGCGCAAAGTCGTCGCGCTGCAAGACCGCTTGCGAGAGAAGCACGCCGAACAACACGCTTCCCCTCGCGCAACTCACACCATCGTACCGATCATCGAGCACGCCGCCGCCAAACGCCTCTCCCGCCCCGCCACGAGACCCATCCGCAAATTCGCCGTCGTAGCAGAAGACGAAGAAGACCTCAGCTACCACGAGCCCGAAGCGCACGCACCCTCAGAAGACGAAGAAGAGGAATTCGCCTACCGCCCACGCGCCACCGCTAAGTCCCGCCGCGCCAAAGTCCATGCAGACTCCGAAGACGAGCTCGCCGACATGGCCACCATCTTCCCCTCCACCAACTCAACGGCGTCTGTTGAGCAAACGCCGCGCACCAAGCACCTCCTCGCCATCATCAACAGCCGCGACATCAGCCAGATCAAGTTGCTGAAGGGTGTCGGCGCGAAGCGCGCGGAGGCTATCGCCAATTGCCTGTGCGATTTGGACATGGGCGAAGAGGGCGTGGCGAGTTTGGGCGAGTTGGGACGGATCAAGGGCGTCGGAGGTAGGATGGTGGAGAATATGAGGTTGGGGTTGTTGGTTTGATTTAATCTACGTGAGGTTCACGATGGGCAAGATCGTTGCATAAGAGCGAATGGGTTTCTTCGTCTTCAATTTGGTGTTGCATTGGACTGTTGCGGTTTTCGCATCGTCTTGAATTGTTTTTCATTGCTAGTGTTTGGAGCGGGTGAGCGAGGCGTTTATTGGGCATGGTCAGTAGTGTGGCGATTAATGGTTAGAACGGCACGAGAGAGAGAGAGAGAGAGAGATAGTTGTATACACGAGAGATGATACATCGAGAGAGACTACCTTGACGAGCAGTAATCTCAACCAGTCAATGCAATCGTCGATTCATCATTCCATCCATCAACCAAATTAGCCAACCACCCATAAACGCTCTCAACCGCACTCAAACCCTCCCAGCAAAACACAACTCAACACCACCACCACCACCACAATGCACATCAGAAATCACAACAGATACGCCAACCCACCCACCCCATCCGCCTCCCCAGCACACAATTTCTCCCACCCCTCCTCCAACCCCCCACCTCCAACTCCCCTCCCAACCTCCACCCTCACACCCCCACACCCACCCCTCTCGCAGAACCCCCTCCACCCAGCTTCCACGCCCTCAAAATACGCCGCTGCTCCGATGGTAGCGGTGACAACTTCCCGCGCCTCGCTTGTATTCATCTGCACGCGCTCTGGCAGAGCTGCTAAGCCGGCGAGAAGGTCTGATAGGGAAGTGGTGGGAGAGAGGGGAGTAGGCTCGGCACCGATCCCTACGATTGCAATTGAGGTGTTGGGCGGGAGGTGGGCGCGGAGGGTGGAGAGGAGGGGGGGAAGGGAGTTGTTGCGGGCGCCGAAGTCTGCTATCAATATCTTTGAAGGGGTTGGGGAGAGGGACGTGAGGTAAGAGGGGAGGAGAGATGGGGACAGGGCGGTTTCGTAGGAGAAGGTTTGAGTTTTGATGGTGTTGTTATCTTTGCGTTCGGGGTTGGTGGGAGTGGGGAGGGAGAAGGTCGATGAGTTGGTGGTGATTGCTATAAAGGCTTGAGGGCCTGTTGACGCTGGGCGGGTGTTGAGGAGGGCGTCGTTGAAGGCACGGGCGGTTTTGCCTGAGGCCGAGAGGGAGATTACGGCTATGTTGGTGAGGTCTGCGTGCGGCCAGGTTGGGGTGGAAGAGGTTTTGGGGGCAGGGTGGGTGGCGAGGGGGCCGAGGACGTAGGCGTTGAGGGAGTGGGCGCATTCGAAGAGGGGTTTGAAGACGGTTTCTGCGGCGAGGGAGGGTGACTGTAGATCTATGTCTTCCGGAGCGAGAGTGTAGCGGTGGTAGTAGGACCACATGGTTTGGCGGTGGGGAGTGGTGTCGATGTAGTGGCCGGCTGGCTCGGTGGGTTCGAGCTGCAGGTCGATGGGGAGGGTGGAAGAGGGCCAGAAGCCGTAGAGGATCATGCCGACTTCGAGGTCTGTAGCCTTGGATTCTATGATTTCGGCGTAACCCCAGACTGGGACGATACCATATTTTGTGGTGTCATTGTACGGAGGTGGCAGGAAGGCAGACACGGGAAAGCCATCCCACCAGTTGGCGATAGATCCAAGCCTAGCATAGGAGAGATTATTTGCAGTCAGACTGAAAAGACGGGTCTGGACGCGGATGTTGTTAGGTGCGAGAGCTGGTAAGCGAGATGTGCTTGTAGTGACGGTGTGGTGATCCAAACTGTTCGTCTTGCTGACCACGTGGACTTGAGCTTCCTGTGCCATGTTGAGGGACGTTGTCGGGCTGCTTGTATCACGAAGATGAGTGCTGAATGACGGAAAAATTGAGAGATCCCGACAATACTTATACATCTCCCTTCAACGATGCCCATGCCTGTATGTCATTCTCCGTCTTACCTAAAGCTGCAGTGCAGCAAGCATGCCGTGATTCTTACGTGCGCAAGGCAGGACCTCACCGCAATCCATTTCGAGCGGTTCATGAATCGTGACATCAAATTCCAAGCAAGGAACAGTTGATATTCATCAGAAACCAGACACCGCAACATGTCAAGGCCGTCGTAGATGGAAGGAAGACCAACCACGAATCCGCGGCTGAAGTCGTGAAGGAGCGCCGTGTCCTCGACACGAGGTCCCGCTTCTGCCAGTTCCCGGAATCCTTCAGCCTCACTTCGTCTTCTGTCATGCCCGTACCAACTGAATCCGCTTGTCATAGTAACGTCGGGGGTTCGGCGTGAGAGTCAGAGCCGTGCTTAGCGATCCTTCAATGCTGCAAGTGCAATGCTACCATCAAATCCATGTTCCGAACCAAAGGTAACAGCGTGAAACTGTCTCGCTTGTTTCACCACATGCCTAGCGACCCATGTAGCCTGGCAACTCTCAAGACATATTCAGTCGTTGCATCGACGTAATGCGGCGATCATTATGGAAGCGCTGTTTGCGATTGGGGGTCTCTGATTAACGGAGTGACAATTGTCAAAAAGTAGTTGGGTAAGAGGTCTATATTACACCCTATCTAACCAGGAGAGAAAAAAGTTACCTGAGCGAGGAAAGAGTAGCTCAAAGGCAAACTTGCAAACGACAAGAAAGCATCGCAGAGATAGACGAAAAGAAAAGCGTCTGTAAAGACAGTCTTTGTTTCCGGATCGATCTGGCCAGCTTGGAAAGGGGGCAGTCTTAATGCAAGAAAGAAGAAAAGGTCAAAATCAGTAAAATCGAAAAACATCCGCTTATAGGAAACGCCAGTGTCCGCGCTCGGAGAAAAATCCAAATGTGGGTATACCCAATCCTGTCTCCTGGCATGAAGCAGCGCTGGTGTCGAAATGGGCATGGCCGTCGTGAAGTCGTGTGTACAGATCCTGGGTGGTCGCCTATCGTGCGTGCCGTGTTTCGCGCTTCTCGCCTGGTCGTGCATACTCGCAAAGCTTACGATACTTGCAAGTAGCTCATCAAGTCAGTTCGAAGATCTCCTTCGGCCGAGTTGTAATTGGCCGGGAAGGAGAGCGACTCGAGTGGTGATGAGTAGTCGACCGGCGGTGAAGTGGGCGGGGTGTCGGCACGCCATGACGATGCTGCTGAGCCTGAAGAGAAGTCGAAGACATCAGCGCCCATGGTGACGGCGCTAGGATCCACATAGTCGGCGAAGTTCAGGTCCTCAAACATGTCAGACTGCGTGTCAGGCGGTGTGACTGGAAAGCTGCACTCACTCGCGCCAGAGTCAGAACTAGCACTAGCGTAGTGGTCGTCGGCGGCGGCGAGGATGTCGTTGACGGCGTTGCTCTTGTTTACCCTGGCGTTAAATTCAGCGCGGTCGTGGGCAGCGTTGGCGGCGTCCATGCGCCTAGCTCTTGTCGCTTTCTCAACGCGGGCCTCACTGTCAGGGCGCTCCTTGCGCGGGCGACCACGCTTCTTGCGGTCCTCTTCGTGCTTCTCGAAACCGGGAAGCACGCCAAAGCACATTCCACGCTGACGGTGACGGGTCAGTGCATCCTGACGAGCGAAGCTCATGCCGCAGGGGCAGACGTGGTTCTTAACGCCAGAGTGGATCTTTGCGTGGCGCTTGAGATCGTGCTGGCGAACGAAGCACTTGCCACAGTCGTTGCACTTGAACTGACGATCGCCAAGGTGAGTCTGCACGTGAGCGCGGATGTTTTCCTTGCGACCGAAGCGCTTGTTGCACTCAGGGAACATGCAAGTCCATTTGTTGTCCTTGGGATCCTGTTCTGACATGTATTGGTTGACTTCTTCGGGGCTGACACCGGTCTCCTCAATGCTGGC
Organism: Cladosporium cucumerinum; assembly: GCA_023634325.1. Classification (NCBI taxonomy): domain Eukaryota; kingdom Fungi; phylum Ascomycota; class Dothideomycetes; order Cladosporiales; family Cladosporiaceae; genus Cladosporium; species Cladosporium cucumerinum. Next base: position 497,994 of record JALDQA010000012.1, on the reverse strand, counting down.
GTTGATGCCACCAAGAGTGGCCATCGCCGCGCTGCGAGGAGACAAAGCGTGAGGGTGGTAGAGGAAGTGGCCGTCTTCAGAGCTGTGGGCACCGGCGGTAACATCGAGGAGGTGGTGCGATTCGCCCATGAAAGGCTGCTGGAAATGAGCACCTTCCATGCCAGGGAGGTCAGGCTCCTCAGGCACGGTCGGCATGTGAGGCGTGTTGAACGCATGGGGTGATGCCGGGTCGGCGATCGATGAAGAGTAGACTGAAGAAGGGTAGCTCTGCTCGCTGCCGAAGCTAGCGAAGTTGTCGTGAGGGAAGCCGGTCTGTGAGTTGAAGTTAGGCAGGCCTCCCATGAGCACGAAGTCGCCGCCAGCGACATCGAATGTAGCAGGCATAGGAGCTGTGTCAAGCTGGAAGCTCTGCGAGCGAATGTGCTTGGCTTGAGGTTGTGGTGGGCTGGACCAGGGTTGTTGAGGGGTGTTGGGAACAGTGTGTGGGTGGGCATGGGTCATCTGTACAATTCCGTGGCCGAATTGACTTGAGCCCATGTTGTCGGTCTGGATTGCGAGACCCACAGGCTGATGTGATGGAGAGGCGAATGTCATGGTTGCCACGTTGGAGGGTTGGAGGGTGTTTGGTGATGTGGAGATGGTGATGCTCGGTGCTGACTCGCCATAGGTGGTTTGGAACCAATCGATGTGCTCCTGGAGCTGCATCTTTGCGTCTCTGGCGGTCGTGGGTGTGGGTTGCTGGGGATTCGCGGCTGCAAGACCTTGGAGTTGTTGCTGAAGGTGGGTCTGGAAGTCTTGCGCCGGAAAGCCCGGCTGGCTGGTAAAGTGCTGCTGCGTATCTTGCACGTAATGCTGTGTATCCGAAAGCGGATAGGGTTGTCCTAGGTTAGTGTTGATTGCCATGTTTGCCAGTTGTGTAGGCTGTTGGAATTCCTGGTTGTGAAGTGGGCGAAATCCAGTTGAACCGTGCTCAAGGCTCAGTCCACGGCGGTGGCCGGGACGGGCAGAGTTGTGGTTTCGTTGGTTTACAGGAAGTGGTTGGGCAATTATTGGGACCTCGAGGGATTGTTGGCGTCGGTGTTGTTGTCGTCGTTGGGCGATGCTCGAGGTTTGGTGGTTGTTAGACAGCATTGTTGCGGGCGAAGTCGGGTATCGTCCGTTGGTGGTGCAGAGAAAATAGAGTCCGGAGTGTAGTTGTCGTCGTTAGGTAGAAGTCCAAGTCAATGGCTCCTTTGGTTTCCGGTTACTGGAGATGGGTTAGCATTGAAGTCGCAAGGGTTGTGTACATTGGCGCATCGTTGTCGCAAGTTGCGATTCAATGCGACAACTAGCGCATATGCCACCACCACGATATATGATTTTCATCACGCACCTCACGCAGTGCAAGGCCGCAGCCGCCGGGCGCGGTAGTTATCCTAGGAATGTCCCAGTCGCGACCGAGATTGTCGGATGTGTGTTTATACCAGACGGCCCACGGGCCTGTTGTTGATTGAACGGTGTGGTTTAGAAGGCCTGTAAAGCCGCCTGGGGGATCGAGTGTTGTATGTACAGAAGATTTTGGGGTCTCCTGAGGAGATGCGCAATAGGTATCTGGAGCTGTGGTATGTGGTTTATTCTCTGTGTGAGTGGTAAAGTATGCGAAGGTGAAGCTAGGCCTAACCAGCGGGCGCTGGCTGGCGTATATCAACACATGCCCCAAAGTTGCGTTGCTATGGGGAAGGAGCAGCGGGCCGCTCGCACTTGTGACGGCAGCAACGTCCGGAACACAGTCTTAGACTTGCGAGATCTGCCTAATTGCCAGATTCGTCGAATCCCGGCTTCTTCAATTGATTGACATGACGACGAACCCGGAGCGTTTGCGCACAGCCTGCACGTGCCTTGGAATCTTGATGTCGCTGCTGCCAGTTTCCACCAAAGTCGGCGCAGGTGGAGTAATTTTCAGATGCACTTTGCCCTATGCAGATTTGGTGCTCACTTTCCGATATGCCCAAGCACATGTCATCAGTCATAGCTATGCACCGACGAGACATTCAATTAGATTTGCTGTCAAGACGGCCAGGGTTTGATTGCCACCAGGTTGCTAAGGTGCCTTAGTAACGTTGAGGTGTTTGTCGAGGCTTTGTGCTGTAATGTGTGCCTCCAACTGTCCGGGTACTTAATGACTGCAAATGCACGCTTCAATATGTCCAACAACGTCCACGGTATTGCATCTTGTATGCTCGTGGATGGTGACTTGTCGTCTGTCTGGTACCGATACCCTATACCTCGACAGACGCATGCTTCACTCCATACAGCATAGTCATGTCGTGTCAGCAAGGAGGTAAAATCTTTTGGCAAGGCTTTTTCCACGATTATACACCATGGAGCATCCTTGAATGATAACATCAAACTGGGCACGGTTGACAAGAAAGTCGTGGAGATGGCGTTTCGCACCCAGGTCCGAAGACCAGGCACGTGACTGGAGTGGCGACGGAACGAAATTGTTGAAGCCTCAGGCCACTGCCAAGCATCCCACTTTTGCAATATCATCGCGACTTTGCGCCTCATAACTTTTCGCTGGAGTAAGCATCTGCAACTGTCAGCCCAAGGACGGCAAGTTGCCCAGGAACTATGCAGATCTTCGTTAAGACCCGTGAGTCTCAATGCCAGCTATAAATCGACGAGAAGATATACTGACGGTCGCGCAGTTACGGGCAAGACTATCACCCTTGAGGTGGAGTCGTCCGACACCATCGACAATGTCAAGTCCAAGATCCAGGGTAAGCACCCGTGATGAGCACCACAACCCATGCTCAGCCATCTGACAATTGCACAGACAAGGAGGGAATTCCCCCGGACCAGCAGCGTCTGATCTTCGCTGGCAAGCAGCTCGAGGATGGCCGTACCCTTTCGGACTACAACATCCAGAAGGAGTCCACCCTTCACCTCGTGCTCCGCCTGCGTGGTGGTGGCAAGAAGCGCAAAAAGAAGGTCTACACCACCCCTAAGAAGATCAAGCACAAGCGCAAAAAGACCAAACTCGCCGTCCTTAAGTACTACAAGGTCGACGGTGACGGCAAGATCGAGCGCCTGCGCCGCGAGTGCCCCGCCGAGACCGTAAGTTTTGAGAAAACCCTACACACTCTGGAACCAAATGCTGACAACCTCAACAGTGCGGTGCCGGTATCTTCATGGCTGCCATGCACAACCGCCAGTACTGCGGTCGCTGCCACCTTACCTACGTCTTCGACGAGTCCAAGTAGATCATTGCCAATACAACACATGCGCGGCAGCTTTAACTAGCAACCCGCGTATGTTGTCTGCTTAACACCAACATTTGTCTCAATTGTGCCTTGTTTCGTTTCCAGTAATGCTGTTGAAGTCCACCCATACATTGAAATTGCTACTGTGTTTCCGCTCGAGCGCCTAAATGGAACCACAAGAGACCTCTTATCACTGTCGCGTGTTTCCGAAGGACGACTCCACTAGGACCCTCGCTTACAAGGAATATGAGACCAACATACACCCTCGACCCTGCTACCAACAACTACATCGCCTCACAACCGAACCCCGTCCATCCCTGAAAACACATGCTCCAAATCCATCGCTAACCAGGGTGTATGCAAGACAAAGCCCGAGATTCCAGCCCAGATCCAAATCCTCCTCCTAAGCAACGGCCTCCAAGACAGCGCGTCATGCGCTGCTGCCGAAAATTGAACCAAAACGGCGAACACGAACATGTCTCACATCGCTCAGATCTAGACTGCCGGGGCTTGACAACGATATGCGAGATGATCGTTTTGGCAACGTCACGGGATTAATGGGGCGCAGTGTGAGTGCTGCTTTGAGAGGGGAGATTGTTGTTTGGTCATCATGTCTGCTCTGCACGGTGGCGAGGAGCGGGTTCACTACGATCCTGCACTGACAGGCTTCAGTGGCGTTTCATTCTCCTGTATGCATGCATGCATGTTTGATTATTCTTGTTCTTCTCATCGTATGAGGTTTTGCGGTGAGATCGTTATTGTTGCTGTGCAGATTGTCCTCCGTCTCGAATGTTTTGTGTGAGCGAGCTTGAATGATTGACATCAGTGAGCTTCTACCTCGTCACGGGCCTCTACGATGTTGAGACACTCTCCGAATCAGAAGCTAGAACACGCATGCATAGGAGCACGCAGCCATCAGATGTATTACTGGCATTCGAATTCCAACAATAGAACAAAGCTTGGTGCAATACGTGTAAACCTCTCGGAGTATCATCATGGGGAGCATTTCAATTATTCCCTATCTATACACGCTCGCAAATAACCTTGCGAAGCATATCTCCTCCATCATCATCGCTCATACGATCGTCTCGAGCTTCCTGGCGTAGCCGAGTGTGTTCTCGATGACCGTGCCGCTCGCGCTCATCACGTCTCTCTCCGCGGCATGAGCCTCGGCCTCCTGCTCGGGGAAGTAGATGCGGCCATCCTTTGCCACCCAGCCGCGCGATTGTGCGAATTGGATGACTGCGCCCTCGGAGTCGAGGAACAGCAGGTTCTTTGCGTTGGAGATGGGGAGGGAGGGGTATGCGCGCTCGGAGCACGAGGCGATTTCGGAGCGAATGGTGTTGATGAGGACCTGGGATCGATTCCGTTAGCATCAAGTGGACATCATAGGTAGAAGCTAGGGAAAAGCACGACGACAAACTCACCTCAGAGAAGATGGCAAACTCCTCGCTCGGCACTCTCTCGCCCTTCATCTCGCTCCACACCTTGTCGTAGCTGCCCTCCATGAGCGCCTGCTCCAGCCTCACGGGATACCTCACAAACTCATCCTTCTCCACCGCCTCCTTACCCTCCTCGCTATTCTCCAGGCCCTCTAGCAGCGTGTGGAAGCCCGCGTAATCGCCCTGGCTGAGCAGCAGCAGCAGGTACAAGCCAGTGACTTTGCTCTCGTTGCTCTGCTTCCGTGAGCGCGCGGGCAGGGCGTAGAAGGGCTGCAGCTGCTGGAAGTAGCGGGTGAAGGCGTCGGTGTCGCGCAGGCGGATGCTGATGAAGGCGCCCAGCTCGAGCGTTTCGCGGGCGAGGGCAAGGTGCTCGGCGGAGCTGTCGTCGGAGGGGATCAGGGCGTTTAGGCGCAGGAGGGAGAGTTTGGCGCGCGAGAGCAGTTGGGGTGCTTGGGAGAGTGTGTTGGGTTTGATGGAGTGGAGCTGTTGGAGGGTTTGTTTGAGGTCTTTGTCCGCCATGGTTGTGTGGTTGTGAGGTGTGGTGATTGGGTGTGAGGTGGAAGTTTTGAGAGGTCCGTAGTTGAGATTGTGGCGATTAGTTCGGTGAGGGTGTTTGTGGTTGGTGACTGGGTGATGGGTAGAATGTATGGTGTTTGATGATGTTGCGGTAGTACTGTCTGTCAGTCGGGACACTTGATCGCCCCGGCTGCTGTTGCTGTTGCTGCAATGACGCTCGAAGCAGCCGGCGGAAGGAGCCGACGCAGAGCCTCAGACATTCACATGTTTGCGATTCGAAAGAACGAGCAAGTGATCATGCGATACTATTAATGTATGGATGAACTGCGATCCTCCTGTGCATCGTATTCCACTTACACTACTCGTGTCATACTGAGTGGACTCTGTGTGCATTTAATGTCACACTGATATACCGTATCAAGTACGGACTACCACGCAACTTGCACCGGATTTCCAGTCAAAATACAGCAGAGTTGGGATTCGCCTTTGAGACGTCACCGAAAGAGGCATATCACGCCTCATGCCATCTTTTCATATGTAGAACCTCCAGAGATTCCATGCATTCAACATACGAGACCGCAGTAGCTATGACAAAAAAGGAGTGAGAACCGAAGACACCATGAAGACATGGTTACATGGGGTTACTAGGGTATAGCGAATCACGTGATTTTTCGAATCTAGAATACATACACGTAAATGTCCACGGTCCTTTATCATACATGACATCGGAACGCATCATCAATTGATATCAGTAGAGGTGAAGTTGTGACATGCTTGTGCTTTGTGTATCGCAGGTGGGCATCGGATGCCTGTCAATTCCATCACCAGAACAAAGCGTCTAGCATTGGATCTCTCACGGTAAATTCCGTGATAATTTCAGCGTACTTAGATCGCCAGATGAGCAGCATGGAATGCTAAATCACCGCTGTAAGTTTTGAATTTTGGCTCATGTTGTGTCGAAGAATCGAAAGAGTCTTGTTTACTACAACCCACCTCAGAACGTGCAAAGCGTGTCAGACATCATCTATACAGACATTGAATAGTTATACAGACAAGGCACCTGTCTAAAGTGTAATGATTGGCATTGCTTTCTGAATCTAAGCAGATTTGGTGCTTGAAGCCGTCAGGCCCTCGAAGCGTCACGAACTCGACGAAGACGGCGTTAAAGATGCTGCTGGCAGAAGCAGATATCAGAACCCATCAGTTTTACTTCAACAAATCGTTCGAGTCTGTAATATGTAATGATTAATCTCCACACTCCTGGCATCAAGGTACACGGCAAGAAATCCAACCCAATCCTTGTTAATGCACGTTGACATTCAGGTCTTCTACCTTTTGGGATCCCAACGATGACCGTGATGGTGTAAGGGCTTGCAATATGCTAGGTTCATGCACGAGGATACTTCGAAACAGCGATCGATGTGCCGCGGCCTTGAACCATCTGCCCTTGTCAGTGGCGCACCGCATCGCGACATGTATGTGATATTTACTTATCCGGACATGGGCATGGTATCATTTACACGTTTATCTTACCATGACTGTAAGCCTGGTTGCATGCATACCCTCATCCTTGCAGGGGGTGTGTTGGGCGCTGCCCGCCTTGAGTGTGTGCAAACTAGAGTGTGGTCTAATAATATAGAACGGCTGCGGACGATTCCGCAGCGCTCAAGTCTTTCAGACGTGAGTTCATCTAATTGCGTCGTGTTCGTTAAAGGGTAAGTTGTGGAGTTCCGGGAAGGGTGGTCGCTGCATTGCGTTGTGGCTTTGCTTCTCAACTGGAAGCAAAATCACCACCAAGTCCGTTATTTTCGAGGATATCGAGCCTGCAGATCGCATTTCAAGTGTCATATCAGAGTTGTGCTGTAATCTCGCACTCTGTACCAATGCAAATCGCTGTATTGCTATTCAAGCAGCGTGCGGCATTGTCAGCATCTCCCTCCCCGCGCATCGGTTGGAGCCTACCGAACTTTGCCATCGTGCCTGCCTGCCTGCCTGCCTGCCTATCTTTCCTGCCGCCGGGTTCAAGTGCATTTAGTTGACAAGAACACGAATCGCCACCAACATCGTCGACTCAGGCTACCCCCTCGTGCCAAAGACGCCCACTCACGTGTCAGCTGTACTGTAATGTAAGTGAACACCCCCCTGGCCTCTTCCTTTCGCAGCGACGCGCGCAAGCCGCCATGCTGGCTGGCCCACAGGCCAGCTGAGTGCTGCATTGGGCGTGTCGGGCCGTGAGAGCTTTTCGTTCGCAGACCCGTGGCACAAGGCGGGTGTTGGAGTTGGGCATGCATGAACGGGCACCTGAACGGGGCCCGCATGGCGGACGACAGCAGTAGAGGCAGAGTCGTGGCACGCCCATCGTCGATACAGGACGAGGACCGTTGGGCTAGCAGCAGCAGCAGCAGCAGCAGCAGCGGCAGCCAGCACAGGCGCACCGATCGACGGAGGAGGACGACGGCCGGCAGTGCTGGGGCCTTTGGTTTGGCAGCGTGCGCGCGCAACCCAGCCAGACGTCCTCTGCCAACTACTGCACTGCTCTGCACTCTACTACAGTACCTGCCCTGCCCGCTGCGTTCATTCGCTATCACCTACGCCGCGCCCCGAACGAAGCTCCAGCCCCTAGTCAACGAACACCTGTGTGGCCGCCGAACTCACGCATCGCGCTAGTGCCATCCTTGTCCCACGTCCCAGACAGACAGACAGACAGACAGCTTGCTTGCTTGCTTGCGCGCAGCTCCCGACCACGCACACGCAACCTCCCTCCGCACCTGCTGGACCACTCGTCACAATGGGTAAGTGCGCGTCTTTCTTCCCTCTTACGGCTGTCTGCCTCGCCAAGCTTGCGTCGTTGACTTGGCCTCTGTCACGAGCTGGCGTTGCCGTGACTTGCCTTCCCTCACCACTTCCTCAACACGCGCACCTTACTTTGGCTTCTTCCTTACACCACCACCACCGACCGACCACTAAGGTGATCGCATCGCTTACACCATCACAGCCGACGACAGCTACCGCAGATCTCGTAGCGTACGTATTCCCCTCCCCTCCCCAAGTGACAAGTGATCTGCCCCATCCGCGTACAAACAGTGCGCCTCTGGATACTGGACACGATACTGGACCCGCCGACCTTCGGCCACGGACTCGGAGGACCTTGAGGTACCTCGCAAGACCATGGACAACATGAAAGAGAACGGTCGGATGTTGGAGAGAAAGGCGCAAGCGCACTCGACGAAAACACGAAAACGACCTGCCCACCCGACTTGAGGTCCACACCATACATCAAGGTGGAGGACTTCAATGGTGAGCCGTCTGACATGCGAGCGCGCAATCGACTGCTCGACATTTGAACAATTGCGAGTCGAGGGCTCTTCAGCCATGCAATCACTCCGGCTACCACAGCTCGCCGCACGACGCTCTGGGAGGTCTTGTGCCGGCCCAGCCTCGCCTCACATGAAGCACAAAGAAAACAACACAAGGTGGCCTCGCTGCTTCGATATCGCCTGTGTGCCGTCACTGGCTCTTGGCCCTCGACATGACTGTCAGCCGTTTGCATCGCACCGGGTACAATCTTGCCCTACCGCATGCATTTAGAAGACGGCGAGCGTCCGGCATAAGGACTGGCTGTGCTTGGCCTCCAATAGCTGCTGGTTGACGACCGCCTCAACTTCAGTCGTCAATTTCTGGCTTTCGAATCATGACTCTGGTCCGCGCTCATGAGCGCAGAACAGCCTGAAGTGCAATCGCCAGTTTTGGCTGCATGTAATGATTGCAAACTACAGTTGGACTTGGTGCCATGCAAGTCTCGCTGCCAGACCTTATATGCTCGGCAATGAACACTGCCTTCGCCTTATCAGTACTTGGAACATTTCACCACACCCACATATCCAAAGGTGGCAATGGCAGTTCATACATTGGACATCCAAGGCACAAAAACCCCAGAAATATACTCGCAAGCGGAGGCTGGCTCGAAAACTTGTCGGATCTGAGGCACGGAACTTTGTTGTGGCGGCCATGCTGGATATCGGGCGGATATCGGTTAGAGGCAGCATCAAGGCCCATAGCTCTATATATCGTCGGCATCAGAGAAGCGCAAGGACGAAACCAGCACTTCATGTCTGGTACTGGAACATGGTCGAGCGGATTCTGGTTGGCGATGGCGGACTGTCTTGGCAGATTCGGACGGGCTAGCCATAGCACCTCAAGATACCATACACCTCCCAGATCATGGGACAAGTCCACAATGCATGTTCAATGCGAAGCCTGAAATCATGGCAATGCGTTCGCTGCTCTCTGCAGTTCAGCTTCGATCTTGCGCGACGATTATTCGTCTTCGATCGTCAAACTTGCTACAGTATATGCGGCATAGCCTCTGCATCCGTCCGTCGAATGTCACAAGACATGGCGCTCAAGAGCAATGCCTGCAAGCTTTCTATATGGCGACGCCTCAATGTTGCCTCAATGGTTCGGCCGTTGCTTCAGCCGCGATGTTGGCTAGGCTTCAGTACTAGAAGCTTGGCAGAGACCTCACCTCGTCCCGTGCAGTAAGACCATTGCAACATGAGGTTCCCTTGCGCATTGGACCTGTCTACCACTTCGGATAACATGGTCTTCGAAGTTTTACTGTCAAGGCTTATTCGTCTCGCCTCAGCCAAGCGGAACTCCGCGTCTCGTCCCGTTCGAAAGCCGTTCGACTTCACAGCGGAAACTCAGGTCACGTGACAGCCTTGCAAACCGCACTGATGGTAGCAACTCTCCGTTCCGCATGCATGGCGGTGCATTTGCGTTGTTACCTGTTACTCCCTGCTTATCGGCGCCTCATCCTGCTGCAGAGATGTATAGCTGGACGTTGTCTCCATTAAAGAAGCCAGAGCTGGTTTGCTCCTCTCCCGCCAGTCTTGCTTGCGCCTTTGTGGTTGTTGTCATCTCTCAGAGGTCGTAGCACGGTTTGCTTGCACGGCAACTGAGGATAGCGTGTCGACCTGATGCTTGATGTTCGCATTGCTGTTGCTTCTCCACGTGGTGGTGTGGCATTTTTGCACGGCAGCTCAGTATCGCGCCTCCACCTGGTGCTTGCCGTCCGCATGGTTCTCGCTATTTCTCGAGCTTGTGTGCGGCATCTTCGCACGGAAGCTGAGTACAGCACTTCCATCTGCGGCTCTGCTATCCATATGGCTCCCGCTGTGTCTCGCGATGCAGTGCGGCACGTTCATACTGACCTCCAGCATGATCGCGAATACTTCTTCGCTGCTGCGCTGCTCCCAAGCCGACTGTGGCTTCGAGATGGAGACGGAGGTGCCGTCAGAAACTCCAGCATGATTGCGAATGCTTCTTCGCCGCGTTGCTCTCACGTTGACTGCAGCTCGGGCATGTGGATGTAGGCGTTGATACTACCTCCGGGGCGTGTAAGAGCCTGTTGAGAGATCTGTCACCGTCTCGAAGACTCTCTATTTCAGTTGTGCTGTTATCATCGCTCCTGGCCTGAAGAGCTGGAAAAGAGGCACCACTGAGGGCTAGGCGTGTTCAGAATGGCACGACAACCCATTGCTTGGCGGAGTATCTTAGGCACGCCCCTGCGGGCTTCGGAGAACGCCCGACGTTCTCGCACGTGAACATGGACCCGGACTTCAATTTCGACGACGACTTCCCACTCTTTTCCAGTGAGAGTGACTGCAGCGACAACAACAGCAACAGCAAAATGGCGTTCCCGCAGCAAACCTATTGCTGGCCGTACAACCCACTAACTACTTCGCAGCCCGAGTACCCTAGCAACACCGCCGCCCGTCGCTCGCGCTCTCCCACCCGCGACCGCGAAAACAACACCTACCGCGACCAGCGCTCTCCTGCAAACAACTACGACCGTAGCGACCGTAGCGACCGTAGGCCCTCACGCAGCGAGCAGCCCGCAGGTAACATGGAGGACCGCCAAAACTCCCAGCAAGACCGCCGTGTCTACGTCGGCAACCTCTCCTACGACGTCAAGTGGCACCACCTCAAAGACCACATGCGCGAGGGTGCGCAAAACCCATCTCCTTCATATCTCCTCACTACCAGCTGCTAACTATCCTCATAGCTGGTCAGGTCCTCTTCGCCGACGTTCTCGAGCTCCCGAATGGAATGAGCAAGGTTAGCAAGACTCAGGCTGGTTTTCTGGCGTCCCCTCTTCACATTTGCACGCATTGATTTCTTTCCCCCCACTTCAATACTCGTTTGGCATGAGGATCTCGATTGACACAGGATTTGCTTGGATGCAGGGATGCGGTATTGTTGAGTACGCTACCAAGGAAGAGGCCCAGAACGCCATCAACACCCTGAGCAACAGGAACCTCATGGGTCGCCTCATCTACGTTCGCGAGGTAAACTCACCCACTCCTGATCCATCCTCTCGAATACTACTGACACGAGCCACAGGATCGCGAAACTGAGCCCCGCTTCAGTGGTGCTGGCCGTGGTGGCATGGGTGGCGCACCCCGCGGCAACTTCGGTCAAGCACCTGGCTTCGGAGGCCGTGGAGGCTTCGGCGGCGGATACGGCGGTGGACCTGGCATGGGTGGCCGCTCCCAGGTCTTCGTCTCCAACGTAAGCCATTCTCCGCGCAGTGAAAGAGAACTACAAGCTAAAGAATCTTACAGCTTCCCTTCAACGTCGGCTGGCAGGACCTCAAGGACCTCTTCCGTCAAGGTGGTAAGTCGAAACGTGCCATCACACCAAAACTTGAACCCCGCTAATTACTCAAACAGGCTCCGTCATCCGCGCTGACGTCCACATGGCTCCCGATGGCAGTCCCAAGGGCTCTGGTGTCGTCGCCTTCGAGACTCCGGAAGACGCCCAAAACGCCATTCAGCAGTTCAACGGCTACGACTGGTCTGGCCGTCTCCTCGAGGTCCGTGAAGACCGTTTCGCTGGCGGTGGAGGCTTCGGCCGTGGTGGCTTCGGTGGTCGTGGCGGCTTCGCTGGTGGCTATGGCCGTGGTGGATTCGACGGAGGTTTCGGTGGCCGTGGTGGCTTCGGCCCTGGCGCAGGCTTTGGAGGTCGTGGTGGTTTCGCTGGAGGCTACGGCCGTGGCGGCTACGGTGGTGCTCCTGGCTATGGCCCTTCTGGTGGCTACGCTGGCGGTCCCCCTGGCGCTGGAGGTTACGGCGCCCCTGCCGCACCCGCGGCTGCCCCCAACCCGTTCACCGACTTCGCTACCTCTGGCATGGAGCCTGGCCCCATCATCTACGTCCGCAACCTGCCCTGGAGCACTAGCAACGAGGACTTGATCGAGCTCTTCACCACCATCGGCAAGGTCGAGCGTGCCGAGATTCAGTACGAGCCCAACGGTCGCTCTCGTGGCACTGGTGTCGTCGAGTTCCTTTCCCAGGACGACGCGGCTACCGCCATCTCCAAGTTCCAGCAGTACATGTATGGTGGCCGTCCCCTCGGTCTCTCCTACGTCAAGTACACCAACCAGGCCAGCGCCGCCCCCATGGACGTCGAGCCCTCTGGCCAGGAGCAGATCATGTAGGGCATGCCCATGCGTCCTGCCTGAGCTGACCAACCCACAACTACTGGCTGTCTGATCTGGTATTTCTTCTTTCTTCAAGTCTGGATCGTGCATCACACACCAACTTCAGCAAAACAAGATCGAAGTACAACCAGAAACATCAGCCGGTCATAATCACTCTCAAAACATGCGATGCGAACGATTCCCCAACAAAAAACATGCTTTCTTTCCCCTCCCTCTCGGACGATGCTGCCGCCGTGCACACTGTCGGGCACTCCGGCGAATTTCTTAATCTGCCTCGAAGCCAACTGTGAGAGACACGGGAACCAAAATCACAAAATCACTACGTGTGCATGTCACGTTTCATGGGGAATGTTCTGCCTTTGACTTTTCAACTTTTCGACGATGCGTTTGTATACTACCACTACCAGGATGAGCACATTAGCTTGAATCACACAAATGCGAACGATATCAAGACCTTTTCCAATGCTTTTCGGTGTTCCCCCTTGACTTGCTTGTGCGATGTGTAACTGTGGCCTTGTTTGTGTTGCCGTGACCACGCCTTGACTTCGTGAAGTTTATTATGTGTGCTTTTAGTAGTACCGCTGGTAGCGTCACACCCGCACCCACTGTGCTGCGAGGACATCCCTATGCTTGCTATCAGCCACACCACTGAGCAGATTGACATCGAGAATGACTTCTCGCTTTGTACGCGAGCATCGGTTGTGTCGGCCTCAGAAAGATGCATGACAGCCAGCGAGACGCTGACGAGTGTGGTAAGTTGAACAGACCGCTGATAAGTGGAGCTTTGGTGATCAGCATGCGAGACAAACAGCATGTGGACTGAGACAGTTGTATTGATACTGTCCAGAGAGAACTGTATATGTGCTTATTGTCGTATTGATACTGTACAACTAATGTCTCAGTCATCACAACCTTCATCAACCTTTCCTCCATGTGAGCCTTTCTTGTGGCCCTTGCCGTGGCCGTCTTTGCCATCATGTATGAAGGCAGCGATGTCGAGCTGTTGGCGATGAATGATGTCCATGGCCTCGTCGGTGTCGTACAAGTCGTACCAGCCCGGAGACTCGTGAGGAGGGTCACCTGCCCACACATCGCCAAACCCATTGGCATGCTGAGTCTCGGGACGGTAGATCCCACCGTATGCCCACGGACAGGTTCCGACGTAAGCTCCCCCAGGGTCCTTGAACTTGTCCATTGCTGCTCCGATGATGGTCTGCGGGTGAGATCGTTAGTAATATTGAAGGGACGAGTGAGATCTTCAGCAAGCTTACCTCAAAATACTCGTCCTTGTTGCTTGTACCGGCTGAGCTCAAGTACTGGTACTCCTTGTCGGCGTTCTCCCAGTTGTTCCTGGCCATGCCGAATTCCTCGAGGAAGACTGGCTTGCCAATCTCAGCGGCCCATTGGGATGAATTTGCGATGAAGCCTCGTGCGAATGTCTTCGCGGCTTCCAGGTTCGCTTTGCTCGAGTTCATTTGTTCTGGAAGGATTTGAATTAGTGACTCTGCATGTCGCCTGATAAAGGAATTTCTGGCGAACCATATATTGACCAATTCTCCACCCAACAATGCGTAGTACCGTAGTCAATCGTGCTGTAGTTGTGTGCTTTCTGGTAGTACCACTTTCCTTGCTTGCCTTCAAAGCCGACATTGACCAGCTGGTTGGGAGCGGCAGCTTTGATATAAGCTGAAGTAGATTCTATCCACCCAAAGAGAGGGTCCGACGACGCAGGCGGAAGTTCCAAGCTATATTCACCCAGATACTCGTCTGGCACCACGGCGTTCTGCGGCTCGTTCGCCAGTTGCCATGTCATGATGGTGGCGTCCTCCTTGTATTTGCGGCCATTGACTGTGTTGACTCTGTTCAGGACTGTGTCGATGTGATCCCGGTACCATTTCTGTGCCTGCTCATTGGTGTAGAAGCGGTTGGCATATTCGGTGAAGTTGTTGTACGGCACAGCATCGACACCCTCAACGGTGTAGTTTCCCCAGCCAGTCCCGGGCGTCTCACGTTGGGGCGGAGCAGAGAGGTTCAAGAGCGAGGGTACGGGATCTCAGAGTTCTCAGTTGCCCAAGACACATACTGAGCAAAGCCGCCAGACCATTGCCACTCGTTGTTGAGAGTCATGGTAGCACGCATGCCCCGCTTCGACATCTCCGCCAGGCAGCGGTCTAGGCCCACGAAGATGTCTTCGTTGTACTCGCCGGGTGATTGCATCAAAGCAGGGTGCATGCGGAATGGCTGCCAGGTAGGATTGCCTTCAGAGGCAGCCATGATGCGGAGATGGTTGACGCCTTTGCTAGCCATCTGGTCCAGCTCGGTGATGAAGCGAGAATGGTTGCCGCCTGCGGCATCGTCGGCGGCCAGGTTAAGACATGACCAATAGTTCAGACCAGTCAAGTAGACGCTTCCTGACTTGTCTTTGAAACGGAGGCCATCGGTTTTCACGAAGTCATCCTTCTTGATCTCACGATGCTTGCCATGAGGTGCGGCATCGACCAGGACCAATGCTGTCGTGAGCAATGTGAGTGCCTGTGATAACACCATTTTCCAGGCTTCAAGGTAGCAATAGAATTGAGATGGTGTGAGATGGATCAGACATATTGCCTAGCGAGCGAGCAATGATCATCTCTATATATTTGTCGTCCATGGGAACAATTGTTCGTCTAGTGGAGCCGTGAGGGGAATGCATCGGTATATGACGTTTTGCCCTACCTAAGTCGCAGTCTGTACACGGTACGGAGTAATCCTCG
This sequence comes from Cladosporium cucumerinum, assembly GCA_023634325.1. NCBI lineage: Eukaryota > Fungi > Ascomycota > Dothideomycetes > Cladosporiales > Cladosporiaceae > Cladosporium > Cladosporium cucumerinum. The sequence goes on along the minus strand of JALDQA010000012.1, from coordinate 482,537 downwards.
CCGAACCTCTTTCGGGAAATGATTGCAAGCAGGCGTCGGTTTAAGCTTTAGTCTATTCGCAGTTGCCGACGATAAACACAGCCACAATGCTTAGCCGACCGGCAAGTAGATATAGTCGAGCATGCTTGAAGAAATACGAGATGGGACTCTTCTTCATCGACACAAAACAACTTGTGGCCTGGAGGACAAGTTCTGTGAGACTTGGAGATCTATTGACCAATGAGAAGGGAGCTGCAAGCAGGGGCGCCAGTCGCGGCTCTTCCTTGGCGACGAAGATGTAGAGATACGAATGGCATTAACGCAACTATTATGTTCCTCGTAGTTAAAAAATATATTCAAGCGTACATGTATATGTTTACTGTACAAACCAAACCAACTAAAGTGGCTCACTCAGCATGGTACCGATTACTTCCGATACAAGTTCATCCCCCTCTCAACCCCAAAGACATCTCCCTCATTGTAGAAGTCAACAAGCAAGAAGTTCATCCTGCGCTCATAAAGCCCCCTACATCTAGTTGCATGCTCTCCCAGTTCTCCAACCCTAAACCCAGGCGCATTCGTCGTCGCCGCATACGAAGCATTCGGAAACCTAAAGCCCAGGAACTTGGCATACAAAAAGTGATTCACCAACGACAGTCTATCCGGGACGTAATTACCAGGATACGACGGGCGAGCCGGGCCACAAGAGAATTGGTCTGGAATCTCGATCCCGAAATCTGTCTCGAAGATGTAGTCGAACTCGGGCAGAAGGAATGGAACGGCTTCTTCGTCGGCGCCGGACGAGAGGAATGTAACTAGGCGCTTGTTCGTTGCGGCCATTGATGAGATTGTAGGCCAGTCCGAGATTCGCATGTTGCCGTGCCTCTTATTCGAAGGTGGCGCGTAGGACGCGATATCGAGGCCTGCTTCGAAGAATGCTTTCGTCCAGAGCCGGAGCGGCACGCCCGTGTTGACGAACAGCAAGGTGACGACTTCGTTCTTCTCTCGCTCTAGGAAGTCTTTCACAACAGCTAAAAATTCATCCAGACTCCCACCGTCCATCAGCGCGCAATTGAAATGACACAATCGGATCTGCTCGCCGCCGTGAGGATCTCGATGGCCTTGCGCTTGCAGTAGACGGACGCCCGAAGCCAGTTGCGTCGAGACGTTGAAGTACTGGTTGCCGCTCAGCGACCAATTGTTCTCTTTGGTGCGGATGGCAGCGGCATTGTGAGAGCCGATGAATGTTTGTTCCGAGTAGCGGGCGTGGAAGAGAGATGGGATTGGGTAGCGATGGCGTGGTGGAGTCGGGCGGAAATCTGTCGCATCTGGAGGGGCAAACGATGCGAACCGTTGTTGCTGGTCAATTGACGCGCATTGTGCGACTGCGATGCTCAAAGCGACTATTAATAAGAACGTATAGCGCATCACGGACATGCGATTCTTCATCGTCAAGAAGCTAGATGCTGAGGTTCCCCGCTTCGTTTTTTGATGCTTGTGATCGACAGCATTGGCGGCTCTGGGCGTGATGGCGTGAGTGGCATCTCGCTAATTCACGAGACGTCCTAAAGAGGCTTTCACAAATGCAACTCATGTGTGTGTTATGATACGAAAATATGGCACCGGGTATCGACAATATGCACACCGGCACTCCCCCCCAAAGAACGCCACAAAAATAGCACCCAACCGTCGATAAAACGTAAGACATTCATGACCAAGGCATGTGCAATCAAGCGGCAGCCCCCTCGACGACCTTGCAGCCCTCTCCAACGAGTTTTGTGATCTCCTCGTTCTTGTGTGGTAGCAAGCCCAAGGCGTAAGCGACGTCGTTCCATTGCCGTTCACTCTCAGCCCTTGCGAGTCTGGGAGCCAGCTTGCTAGCGAGCTGTTTGGCGTGCTTGTCCTGCATATTTTGTTAGCCGTGGTTGGTGTGAGTGGAAATTGAATGATGCTTACCTTCTCAATGAAAGAGGCCAGGAACTTGATGATCCGCCTGAAGCGATCCTCATCCAAGCCTTCGTCCGACGAAAGCAAACTGAACATGTCGACGAAGTGGTTATAAACAGCGTTGTCCTTGCCAGCAAGCTCTGCAAAGAACATGCGACTCATCTCGCGGATCTTGTCGTCGTCATCTTCGACACACTTCGCCATCTCGCCGAGTTGGCCCTTGACCTTGACTTGTCCGGCCAGAATCAAGAATGTGAGAGTCATTAGACAAGTGCGCTTGACTTGCAAGCTCTGGTCGCTAAGGCGTGTGTATAGGAAGTCGGTGTTCTCGTCAATCAAGTGGTTGAAGCAGACGGCCATGTCGCCGAGGGCAACCACAAGGTTGCTTCGGGTGTTGGCGTACGGTGAGCGCTCCATGATGGTGATGAGGAGGCCGAGGTTGGACTCGCAGTATTCGGAGCTGACGCACATGAGCTTCGCCATACATAGAGCGGCTTGAGCCTGCAGCTCTGCATTGGGGTAGGAGGTGTTGTTGCTACAGATCTCCTTGACCAGAGGCCCGAAGTTGGTCAGGAGGGAAGTCTGGCCGTACAGAAGCTCGCGCTCACGGATGTGTGCGATAGCGTCAGTGAAGTCGTCCTCGGTCGTACCGCCAATGAGGTCCATCTCGTCTTGCTCTTCCTCTGGCTCAGGCTTCTGGCCCTTCTTGCCGGCGGTCTTAGCACCAGACTTGTCGAGCGAAGCTGCCTTCTCCTTCTCTGCCTTTCGGCGCTTGAAGTCCTGCTCAATGAGCTCGAGGTGGACGATCTGCTTTAGTGCAACATGTCCAACAACGAAGAGGAGTTGTGACAGTGCGAGTGCAGATTGGCCAGTCTCTTCTTCAACCGGCTCCTCTGGCTCGCCTATCTCTTTCTTTTGCTCTGGCTCGGGAGAATCCATATCGCCCATCTCCACGTCGCCGTCGATGTCCATCTGGCTGTCGTCGACCTCGATTTTAGTCTGCTCCAAGTCCTTGCTTGCCTTCGGTTTGGGGGCAAAGACGAACTTGGTCTTGCGCCTGATCACTTCCGAGCAGAGGACATCGGGGTGTTTGCTAAGGGCGTAGATTGCACCAACGACTTGCTCAGCCAGACCATACCAGTCCTTGCTTTCGCTTTCTACGTCGATCAGGGCAGCCAATCGTACAAGCACAGCATGGTCGTTGGGCAGCCTCATGCTAGGCTTAGCTTCGGTGCCTTTGGTGGTCTTGTTGTTGGTCATACGCATCAGAGCGATACAAGTGTACCGCGCAAGCACAAGATCCTTGCGACCAATGGCACCGAGTCCAATCCTGAGGCAGGTCTCCATCTCTCTTACAACGATGTCCTGGTCTGCAAGAGCCAGCATACCGAGAATGATGATAGCACCCCGTCGCTGCTGCTTTGAGATCGCGCGCTTTTGAACACCATACACCTGCCACAGCTTATCGATGACTAGCGCGTTGATCGCCTTCTCCCTCATCATAGTGGCAAGCAGCTGCTCCAGACTGGTCAGCTCGGCAGGTGACGCGCCGAATGTCAGACTGATCATGTTGCGAGCAACGTAGTTCGCAGCATCATTGGCCGAGAAGTTGCCTGGCGCATGGAAGAACAGTCCCTTGTAGCACTCGATGAGGTGAGTCTGCACACCCTTGCCCTCGTCAGAGTTGCCCTTGGTCCAGATCAAACGCAGCATGCGGCGAATTCCTGATTTGGCAGCCTCAATGCTATAGGCGTCTGCAACGACCAGGAAGTCCATGGCTTCGATGACCTCGCTCTTGTTTTTCGAAGCGAGCAACTGGTTGACATGCGGACCGGCTTCTTGGAGGGTCTCAATAAACTTGATGGCCTCGATGTAGTAGCGACGAGTAAGTTGCAACTTGCCCAGAGCTTCAGCAGTCGCTGCATCTTCTTGTGCCTTCTGGAATGCAGCCATTTGCTGCTCCTCTGTCATGGGCGGAGCATCTTCTGGCATTTGAGTGGCGTCATCCAAGAGTGCCTCGTCAACAGTCTTTTCACCCTCAGCATGCTCAGTGAGACCAGTCTCAGCTGGAGGCTTGATGGAGTTCAGCTCGTTTTCACATGCCTCGAGACGTTCGCTCCACTCGGTGTGGTTGAGAAGGCCTCCGTGCATGACAGCGAAGGGATGAGTCGAGACGAGACGGCCGAGCAGCTTCATGGCGTTTCGTCTAACATTGCTGCTCTTGTCTTCGAGACTGCGGGTAGCTAAATCAGCGGCCGTCTGTCGGCGCTTTGGGTATTTAGTCTCTAGATCACAGAGCTTGGTGAAGACCTGTAGAGTACGGCACCGACAGTAAGGGTTAACATCCAGGAAACGCTCCTCCAGGACGTCGAAGAATGCGTTGATTTGGCCCTTGTGGTTCTCGGTGCGGTCGCCTTCCTCCACCTTGCTAAGCATGGCAATGAGGTTTCCGCAGACCTCGATGATGGCACAGCGAAGAGTGTAGTTCTCGCTTTCGAGCAGCTTGGCAAGATATGTGACTTGCTTCTGTACCACACGCGGTGCCAGCTCACTGAGTCGTGCGATGAAAGTAGAGACAGACTTTGGTCCCTTCGTGTCGTTTGCGGCGAACTCTTTGTTTGACAGCTCCTTCATGACCTCCTCAGCCAATTGTGCGTAGTCGTACTGCTCAGCCAGAATATTGAGGAACTCGGCCATCGGTTCCGCGAGATGTTCGAAGTAGGTCAAGTTCTGCATGACACTCGTCTGGGCGCCATAAGCGTGTCCGTGGTGCTTGATGGCGACACACAAAACCTTGAAGACGTGCATGCGGATGGTAGTGTTCTTGACCCTAGCCTCGCTCTCCAGTAATAAGTACACTGGCCGAGTGAAGAGGCCGATGAATGTGTCCCGCTCGCTCGTCGTCACAAATATCTTGGCCAATTTCAGCTTCATGACCTTCGCCATGGTCTCCATTGCTATTTGCAGCTGCACAGATGGATCCCAGCTGCCGTCTTTCTGTGATGCCTTGCTCTTTGGTCCCTTCTTTCCGCGTCCAGCAGCCGCAGATGCTGGCTTCTCTGCACTCTTCGTCTCTATGGCGGAAATGCACCATTGCAGTAGGAATGCGAAGGTCTCCAAGACCTGCTTGTGCCCTGCGGTTTCGGTCTCTCCGTCTTGTTCTTCATGGTGGATGGTCTCGGCCTCTGCACCAAGACCAGAGAGGATCAGCTCGAGTAGCTTGCTGAGGGAAGTCGAGGGAATGAATGAAGCCTGCCTAGAGCGCGCGAAAAGCTCGCAATCAGTGTGCTTTCTTTGGAAAGGTAGCGTGGGCTGCTGGTTTGGGGGAGCGGTGGGCGCGCACTTAAGGAGGAACTGCAGACTGTCAAGTAGGGTTGCTTGCAGTATTGCTTCTGGGTTTTCACCGATTGCCTCAGCTATGGGATTCAGCACGCTGTTGATCAGGCCTGGCGTGAAAGCATCTGGGTCGTTTTCACACTCGAGCAGTGCTGTGTCGGCTTCGGGTGTGGGTATGGACTGAGGGTCGTCGAGGTATGCCTTGAGCGCAGCATTGACGTCGAAATCGCCAGAGTCGCCCATGATGGCGTGTACTTTTGCGCGGTGTTGCGCGGTTGTTTGTTCCAAAGCGTCGTCTCTATCGTGCCTTGATCATCAAAACTGCTTTGTTTATGCCGGACGACGTTTGTTGTTGTGACGCGGGGCAGGCAGGTGCGCTTTCTGCGACTGCCGCCGCAACAAATCACGGGCAATTGGTTAGTTGCAGCCTGCCACTGCTCCTTGTCCCTTCACATACACAATCTGCTCGCTCACAATACTGTGTGCCGGGTAAATCCAAGAGGTCCAATATGGCCACCACCCTCAGGAAGTCACGGGATGCAGTCCCAGTTCAGGATCACCGCCTTGGACACGGCGATAGCACTGAAGACGAGGAACCACAGCAAATGGACGAAAGCAGAGGGCCACTCGAGGAGAGCGGCTGCACAATCTCGGACGGCGAGGAAGAAGAGGAGGAAGAGGAAGAGGAAGAGGTGGACGATCAGGTGCTCGAAGACATGGAGCGTTTCGAAGCCAGCTTCAAGAACATCACACAGCGTTACCGCTTAATCAACCGTATCGGCGAGGGGACCTTCTCCACGGTCTACAAGGCCGAGGATCTCCTCTACGAACACTACAAGAACGACTGGGACATTGATGCCACGGAGGAGAAGGCCAACGGGAGAGCCAATGGCAAGCACAAGCCTCGCTATGTGGCTATCAAGAAAATTTACGTGACATCCTCACCACTCCGAATCTTGAACGAACTCGACTTGCTGCATGATCTACGAGACTCACCAAATGTATGTCCTCTAATCACATCCTTCCGCCACCAGGATCAAGTGATTGCTGTGCTGCCCTTCTTCCAGCACAAGGACTTCAGAGATTACTACCGCGACATGACGGTGTCGGACATGCGTATCTACTTTCACAGTCTGTTTACTGCACTCAGATCTGTCCACGAAACCGGCATCATCCACCGCGACATCAAGCCCACGAACTTCCTTTATTCCCCAGCACAACAGCGTGGCGTGCTTGTCGATTTCGGTCTGGCTGAGCGTGAAGGCACTGACGCAAGCCACTGTGTCTGCGAATTCGAAGGCTCGGACAGGAACAGACGGATCCAAACATCCGTATATGCCTCGACTTACAACGCAGCACAGCAAAGTGGACAACAGCCTCGCCCTGCTTACCCTGCGAACGACCAGCGATCATCCCGCCGCGCCAACAGAGCCGGCACGCGTGGCTTCCGTGCCCCAGAGGTCCTTCTCAAATGTACTAGGCAGACATGCTTGATCGACAACTGGAGCTGTGGAGTCATTCTCCTAACCTTCCTCAGCAAACGCTTCCCTTTCTTCCACTCTGCTGACGACATCGATGCATTCATCGAGTTGTGCACCATCTTCGGCAAGAAGCGCATGAAGGAAACTGCTCTTCTCCACGGCCAAGTCCTTCAGACGAATATTCCCACCATTGGTGACTCCGGTCACACATGGGAGAAGGTCTTGCTCTGGTGCACAAGCAGGAACAAGAAAGATGGCGCAGGCTTGTCGACGGAAGAGCTCGAGGCTGTGGAGTTCATGAAGTGTTGCCTTGAGCTCGATCCGGCGAAGCGCATCACCGCAGATGAAGCGCTGCAGCACCCTTTCCTGTGTGATGTGATGGAGCACAGCGACGATGGAGCCTATTGATGGATGAAATGGAATATTCATCATTCTCCTGGGCGAGCGATGCTCAAATCTTTACGACTCATGGTATTCTGATGGACTGGGAGGAGCAGTCTTTATTGTGTTTATTCGCCACCTCTGAAGGGCGAGATGTGGAATTATGGGCGGCGCTGTACATTTATCACGATACCCACTTACGTAGCTCCGAATTATGGTTCATCAATTTCAAACATGTGCTGAACTCACTGACTTTATGCAACCCCATACCCCCTGATTCTTCTGTTTACTCGGGCGGTTTTTATAGAACCCCACCACATTCATTGGGGATGCCACTTGGCGGGCGCTCGGGCGAACAATAAGATGTAAAAGTACTGTAAGCTGTCAGCTAGATGTCGATAGAGGCTGCCTAGAGACGGACGAGTACGTGTCCTTGATCCTGATACATGTGTGGTAGTAGCCGTTCGCACAGTATGTTATAATATAACTTATGTATTAAAAAAATCATTGCAGGCAAGAACAGCTTGCTTGCTTGCATGCCTCTCCCAGACAGACGGCTGTCCCACTTCAAGCGGACACGTTCAGCGACTCGCGCATTGACCCTCGATTCACGAGCCTCCTACAACAACCAACACACTACTGCAACCTTTCACGATTTCCCACCACCCCACCCCCCTTTCGCACCATCTCGCACAAAGACCGACCACTCGACCTCTTGATACACATCACGTGTATTGTCGAGCTCTTCCGTCGGCCACCAACCCTCCCACACCGCAATCATGGCCAGCCCTTACCAGGACCAGCAATATGGCCAGCAGGACCAGGATGGCACACAGCAACAAGCATCCACTCCCGCGCCCGTCGAGGGAGCAGCAAAGAAGAAGAAGAGAGGTTACGCCGGCCAGGCTTTCGATTTTGGAACTGGCGCAAATGCTGGAGCGGCCGCGGCAGCTCCTCTAGGCGGTCAACCCGCTCCAGGCGCAGGCGCATTCGGATACCCTGCCCAACCAGCACAGCAGCCTGCCTATGGTATGCCACAACAGTCAGCATATGGACAGCCAGGCTACGCAGACCCAGCGGCGCAACAGCAGGCCTCCGCATACGGCCAGCCGACCGGGTATGAAGCTCCTCAGACTGGATACCCTCAGCAGCCCGCGCCTGGTGTCGCCCAGCCGGGTGTCCAGGGCGTGACCCAGCAGTTCTCACAGATGGGAATGGGCGGACAGCCTTCACAGCAGCCTCAGACAGTCCCGCAGGCTGCTCAGAGGTTGAACCCTTTGATTCCTACCGACATCAGCATGCAAGGCCAGCCGTTCCATGTCAGTGACTTGGACCAGCCGCCGCCTGCGATTATCCTGCCGCCGAACGTACGTATATCGCTGAGGTCTGTCGACTCGATTGAGCTAACGCATGAGGTAGAGCTCGGTCACACCTTCACCCCACGCGAACTGCCCGCCCAAGTATGTTCGATCAACACTCAACGCCATGCCCACCACATCTTCCCTCCTCAAGAAGAGCAAGCTTCCTTTTGCGCTCATCATTCAGCCTTACGCCACTCTCCACGATGCCGAAGACGACGTCCCTGTACAATACGACCAGGTTATCGCTCGTTGCAGAAGATGCCGGACATACATCAACCCATTCGCAAGTTTCTTGGATCACTCGCATAGGTGGCGTTGCAACATGTGCAACTTGACGAACGATGTGCCGCAAAGCTTCGATTGGGACAGCGCAAAGCAGGCGTCTGTGGATAGATGGCAACGTCCCGAGCTGAACTACTCAGTCAGCGAGTTCGTTGCGCCTCAAGAGTACATGGTGCGCGCTCCTCAGCCTTTGATCTACCTTTTCTTGTTCGACGTGAGCTACGCGGGCGTGACGAGCGGACTTCTGGCGACTGCTGCAAGGTGCATTCTGGAGAGCTTGGACAGGATACCAAACACGGACCGCAGGACTAGGCTTGGATTCATGGCAGTGGACAGCTCGCTGCACTACTTCAGCATTCCTCGCGATGGCAGCGAGAACAACGACCCCAGGATGCTGGTTGTGAGCGATCTTGAGGAGCCTTTCCTTCCGACTCCCGAGGACCTCCTAGTCAACCTTACCGAATGCCGCGCCAACATCGAGACCTACCTTACCAAGCTCCAAAGCATGTTTGCAAACACTCAGGACAATGGCTCAGCAATGGGATCTGCACTCAGGGCCGGTCACAAGCTCATCAGCCACGTTGGAGGAAAGGTCGTCTGCCTTTCCGCCAGCCTGCCCAACATTGGCCACGGCAAGCTTGAGATGCGCGAGGACAAGAAGTTGCTCGGAACTTCCAAGGAGAATGCACTACTGCAAACACAGAACAGCTTCTACAAGAGCTTCGCGGTGGAGTGCAGTAAGACGCAAGTTTCGATCGACATGTTCTTGTTCAGCGCACAGTACCAGGATGTGGCCAGCTTGAGCAACCTTCCCAGATACACTGGTGGCCAGACATACTTCTACCCGGCCTGGAACGCCGCCAGGACTGAGGACGCCATCAAGTTTGCCACCGAGTTCAGCGACTACCTTTCTTCCGAAATTGGCCTCGAGGCTGTCCTTCGTGTGCGCACAACAACTGGTCTCAGGCCCAGCGCTTTCTACGGTAACTTCTTCAATCGCTCCAGCGATCTGTGCGCCTTCCCTGCTATGCCACGCGATCAGGCATACGTTGTTGAGATTGCTATCGATGAGAGCGTGACCAAGGCATTCGCTTGTTTGCAAGTCGGTGTGCTCCACACAACTTGCAATGGCGAGCGCAGAATTCGTGTTCTGACTCTCAGCATCCCGACCACCCAGAACCTGGCCGAGGTCTACGCCAGCGCCGACCAGCAGGCCATCACACACTACTTTGCACACAAGGCCGTTGAGCGCGCATTGAGCTCAGGTCTCGATGCTGCCAGAGATGCTGTGCAGGCCAAGATCATTGAGCTGCTGCAGACCTACAAGAAGGAGCTCGGTGGCGGCAACATGGGTGGTGGTGGACTTCAGTTCCCTGCCAACTTGCGTGGTCTCCCTATGCTCTTCCTTGGTCTCATGAAAAACGTAAGCACTTCTATAGCCCTTTCTATGCACCCAGCACTAACATCTTTCCTAGCTTGGCCTCCGCAAGTCCGCACAGATCCCCACCGACCTCCGTTCTGCCGCGCTCTGCCTCCTGTCCACCCTTCCCCTCCCCCTGCTTATGCAATACATTTACCCCCGCCTCTACTCTTTGCACGACATGCCCGACGATGCCGGCCTTCCCCACCCCGAAACCGGCGCAATCGTTATGCCGCCACCTCTCAACCTCTCTTCCGCCAACCTTGTCCCTTACGGTCTCTACCTGCTCGACGACGGCCAGACCCAGTTCCTGTGGCTTGGTCGCGACGCTGTCCCTGCTCTCATCGCTGACGTCTTCGGCACTGAGGACAAGAACCAGCTCAAGCAAGGCAAGACTTTGATCCCTGTCATCGACTCTGAGATGAACGAGCGTGTGCGCGCCGTCGTCGAGAAGAGCCGTGATCACAGAGGCAAGGGCTGCGGTAGCATTACCGTTCCTCCTCTCTACCTCATCCGCGAGGACGGCGAGCCCAGTCTCAGACTCTGGGCACAGACGCTGCTCGTCGAAGACCGCGCGGACCAGGGTGTCAGTGGTGCTCAGTTCGTGGGCATGCTGAGGGAGAAGGTCATCTCTTAGAATGGGGCTGTGCTAGGAGGGGAAATTGGTCACGCGATATCATGTCTTGACGTGTTGGAGTGGTGAGTTTGGAAGTTGGTGGTGTAGAGTAGGCGGGAATTGGGGCTTGATGATGAATGTGGTATGGTATGCATTGAAAGGAGGGTATCTAAACTCTTCTTATTGTTGGAGTGGATAGAACGACTTAGCGAAAAATTCAATGTTTGTTTTGCCCTGAGGGTGTACGAGTCTCGCTGACTTATCGCTGCTTTGCATGTAATTTCATTGTACGTTGAAATAGCATCCAGCACAATCAGGTCAAGTACCCGTGGGGCGCTCGCTGGAATTCAGTAAGTGAAACTTTTTGGATCTCGCTGCAATTGCCCATCGAAACCCTGGTCGCACATCAAATACCACTACACCCTAGCCGCCACTGTCCGAAATGTAGTGTCTGTTACAGAACTTCGTGAATGCCACGTTTGAAGCAGCAGCTCGGCCGCAGAGAACTTCACTCTCAACCACCCAGCCCGCTCGCCCAAGCGATTGAATACCACCAACTGACCGAGCCGAATTGGTGGCCCGCTGTCTTGAGACCACGCGAGTTCTCCACAGACTTTACAGGCTGTCTCTGCGGGTCTTGGCCAGCTACAGCGTCTATTGCCCTAGATGCGTCCCTCGGGCGCCGGTCTGTCAGGTGGTTCGAGACTGCCTTGTTGCTCAGTGTGCGCTTAGCAGTCGGCGCCAGATCCCCGTCGTGGAGTCGTCCTCGTCTTCATGGAAGTTTCGATCCCGCCAACGTGCTCGGACGCGTCGGCGGACTCGGGCAGTAACCCATCGTCTTCGTCTCCGTCGACTTGGGTCGTTGAGAAATTCCAATTTGCGAGGGTGTGAAGGGTGAGTCGTCTGCGTAAAAAGTACCGAGCTCGGGCAGGGCAATCGCGACCCGGCGAAAACACCACCCCCAGCTTTGGCCCTCGCTTTCCAGCAATCGCTCGTGTCTTTTTTTTTTTTTTTTGCTCTCGTTCGACATCTTCAAGGTGAGTGTATAAGCGACTATGGAAGTCGGCCTGACGCTCTGCGAGCGCCCGCTGACTGTAGAGCATCAATTCGATGCATGAAGATAGTTGCGTCTTGAGGTAGGGCGGTTGTAGAAAGACTTTCGTCGCGAAAGAGGGTATTGGAGCCGAAGTGGGCGCTGATGGTGATGCTTTCTTGTTTGCGGATGTTCTCTGCGGCCCTGCGTCTCGCAGCACCCTGGTCGAGGAGTCGCTGCAGCTCTGGTCCAGACGGTAGCAAGGAGTCAACCAGTAAAGCTGAGGACGAACGGCGGCTTCGTAGGCTTATTTTGCGGCGGTGGGGGAAGGCGCGAGGCGTCTTCAGTCATGGCGGGTAGATCGGGGATGTATAGTCTGTGGATGAGCCTAGTATCTGGTTCTGGTTGTGGTACGCGGATGATGTATCTGTGAACTTTACCAAGTGCGAGCGAGGGATTTCCACTCACTCACTCGCGGGAGTTTTGAGCTAACCTGCAGGAGCATCGAGTTCATGTCTGTGATCAGATCACACTTCACTGCTTATGGGCAACGGACCGGTGAGGTGCATACGAAGTTTTAGGATCTCACTTACAGCACGGGAATTTGATCTCGAAATTGGCGGTTGCGTTCTGGTGTACCGCAATGAATTACTGGCTCTATCTTTTCTCTCGAGGATTCCCCCTGCCCTTCCCATCTCGCATCATTCTTAGCTCCATGATGAGGAAGTGATGGGCGTGGTGACGTGCACAGCGTTCCTCCGTTACACGTCGCATGCTCATGGTACGAATTCTGTACAATCGCTCTGCAAGAGTCTCATGTGAAGCTCCATGCTAATTCTTCCAGTGTTGAGCGTCGAAAAATGGCATAGCAGTCAAGCGTTTCAGCTCAACATGGTGCCGTCACATGTGGTGCAAGACTCTGGCCAAGGATTCGAATATTGTTGCTCTTCCAGTGTTGGGAGATTGCCGTAGCAGCGAGTTGTGATGATAAAATGACCGTTTGCCAGTAGTGGCAATGTGGAGTCTTGGTATTTGGAGTGTGCGCAAAGCAAGTCTCGCACGGCCCTATTGTTGTTGTGAGAGTGTGGGAGGTGCTGGTGTGGTGGCCTTTTTTGGACGGGAGTCGTGCAAGGACCAGGCCATATTAGGTGAGTAGAGCGTGGCCACGATGATGCTCCAGATGGATAAATGTTGCTCGTTCAATCTTCCGATTCGTAATGTCGTGTTCAATCGTATACGTGAAGTCGACCTTGATGCCGACGACGCGAGTTGTGCTGATTCTCAAGCATGCAAAGACCGCAAGCAGTAGCGATTCGATCGCAGTCCATCTCAGTAATGGCTCTGGCTGCCCGCCCTTGACTCAATATCTTGCGCAACAGGTCGTAGCTCATACTTCCAGCCATACATGTGCAAAAGATCCTGGCGATTGCGATCGCGCACCTGCGACATATACGCCGCTTGCGAAAGGTCACTGACTTGGCCGTCGACGCCCGAGTCGCCGGCCGAAGAGCGCTGGCGGGCGGTCATGAAGCGGTGCGAGACGGCGAAGCAGATGAGGACTGCGAAACCCGCGCCGACGATAACGAGGAAGGTCACCAGTACGCCGTTGAGGGCTGGGGGTTGGTTGGCGGGCTGGCCGGACACTGTGGAGTGGGTTGGTTAGCATCGTGGGTGACGAGAGGGGATGTGAGGATGCGATGGCTTACTCTTTGACTGTGTGAGTGGATAGTGTAGTGGAGAGGTGGGTTTCGAGGTGGTATCCTGGTTGCGGGAGTGGCGAAGGGATCAGAGAGGCGTTGGTGTTGACGCTAATGCTTGCTGCAAGGCTGTGAAGAGGTGAGATCAAGTCAAGATCCTGGTGGCAGAAGTGAGGCGCATATCATTGCAGGGTCGCGTTCGCCTGAAGTCAGTGAACGAGCGAGCAGAGGGATAGCAGACACCAAGGGCCTTAACGGAGGCAGGCGGCATGCGTGTGCAGCAGCAGCAGCAGGGTCTGGGAAACAAGCATCCACGTCCACCCACACCTCACAGGCGCACACTTCATCCTCGATACTACTTCCGGATTTGTCACACCATATTCAGCAAGGCAAGCAAGGATGCCGAATGGTATTGCCCCGCTTTCCTCGTATTCTGTATCTTGATTGGCTGGAGGGTGAGTTTTGCTCGGTACGAGGACGCGAACGCGACAGGTGGCGGAGTTGAGCTTGTATAAGGTACCGTGAAGTCTACGCCGACCTGCATGAACCGAGGAGACAAGAATATTATTCCGCGCCATGACGAGTCTGTGCAAGTCGATACCTCCTATCAGTCGCATTTCACCTGCCTTCTTGGAAGCGTCTTGGGCTTCAAGATACCTACGTCGAATAGTAAGGCTGTACAGAGCAAAATCGCTTGGTTAAGCGGTTGCACGCAGGTGATAAGAGAGTTAGGTTCCGCGGCCTCCGCCGGTTGGCTGCAGTACAAAATGGCAAAACAATGCGAGCGCTGGCCGCGCGTACGACTTCTTCCTACTCGTGTACGGCTCGCTTCTGCCCAGGCTGCCATAACTCGCTACATGTACGAGGTTCGGATACCGTGGATCCGGAGCGAGCAAGTATTCGTGTTCCGAGCCGTGCAGTCACGTCGTCTTCGTCGGATACCTCCTTTCGTGTACCTGTTACTTTAACACTGTGATACGCCATACCGATAATCTTTTCGGTCTCGACTTGCCGAACTATGCGACAGATCCGACAAGCATCGTAACTTGACATGCGTGCGCATCCATATATATGGCATGGCACCTATACCATTGAGTACCGCTGCTCGTGTGGCCATCACGCGGTGCCAGGCACGAGGATTCGGCTGCGACAAAAGATCGACAGCTAGCATTGTCATCCAAATATAGCATCATACGGGACAAAGTATCTGGTCGACCTGCTGCATTCGTGTTTGATCGGGTGATGAAGACGTGGTGTGTTTCAGTTCAAGGTTCACAATGGTGTTCCAAGTCTGCCAGTTCTTTAGCGGCAAAGCTGAAGTCCGCACAAGCGCCGCTCGCGCCATCCTTTTTGATCTGCAGCCGACCTCACCTCCCCCAACTCCAACACTACCGAACTCCAATCTGACCAAATGGAAGTGCATGCGATACTATTTGAGCCTCGAGAGAGCACTGTTGTTATGGGGTGTCGATCGTGCACCCCGCACTCCATGTGTTAAATGTAGCGAATAGCATTATGCTTACAAGCTCTCAGGAACCGGACGGAACGACTCTAGGCTTGGCGCCCGACATTTGGACTCCATGTCGCCCGATGAAGTGCTCTCAGATTTTGGCGTATTGTGCCATCTTGTGTCGAGGAGGAGACTGGGGTGAACTCATCTCGATATCGCGCATACTGAATCGTCTCCAGATCCGGTCCCAGGCCCTCAAGTCTGGGAGCTGAGCCCCTGTCTATTACGCACGATGGACTCTTATGCCTCTCCAAGCTCGTGAATGACGACGTTAGCACTAGTATTCGAATTGCGATGAACGTGGCGAGTGTGTCAAAGAATCAACTCAGTGCCGCTGTCTTCTCCGTTGATGTTTAGGTATGACCATTGCATTTTATCCCTGGGACGCTGGATCCATCTCGTTGCTTTGCGGTTTCTATCGACAATGATCAGCACAATCACGATCTTTGAGTGTATGCAATGGCCTTATAGATGATCGTGCTCCTAATGCTTGCAGCTCCTACGCTTCCGCATAACTTTGACAACACAGGCACCTTAGGAGCTATGATGTTTTCCCTGAGGGGAAGCTCGAGCAGCCAGGTATATTGCAGGCAAAAGATTGGTAGTCGAAGCCTTCCTTCGCATCAATGTCTTTCGTGACATCGCTGTCTTGACATTCGCTTGTGACATTCGTTTGTGACAATCGCTTGTGGAATTACATCTTTTCCGAAAAAGCCCGTCATATGCTCACTTGAACACCAGCACATGTCAAAGAACTCTCACTTCTTCAGCAGCCTCAACCTGGCTGCCCAGTGCACCACGTCGCAGCCATGCTATTTGGTAGAGCGGCCACGGGGGCTCTTTACCTCTCGTACCTACCTCTAATTCATGCGATTGCCATTACTGTTCCGCGATCCTCAGAGGAAACAGAGATCGACAATTTGGTACTTATCAGCGCCTATTTCTTCACCGACCAATCTTCGTTCGAGCTCGCCATCAATGATCCGGCCTGGCATCAGTACGACAAGACTGATCCTTCGTCATACTGGTCGACTGGAAAGCGGGACGACCAAAACTCGAACGCCACTATTGCAACTTACGCCTACACGGCCGACAAATTAGATCGACGTGGAGACGGTGGCTACGTTGAGATTGACGACGCGAAGAAGAAGACGCACAAATACCTCGGTCTCCTTGGTCTCATTCCCGGTGCCGCTGCTGGCGCGGGTCTCTATCATATCGGCCACAAGATTTACAAGCTCAAACATACTAAGCCGACGGGAGTCAACGTCGCTACTCCCTTCGATCCGACCAATGTCGAACCGCCCAAGGTCTTGAAGCCAGAATCTTTAGGAGAGATCATCACCGGTCATGGAACGCCTCTCGACCCGGGCGACATACCAAAGCCGCCTGTCGAGCCTCCTCAGCCGTTCAAACTGCCAAAGGGACCACCGCTGGAGGTCCAATGGAGAGACCCTCCCGAAGCGCTTCCGCCCCATTACCCTGATGAGCCGGGCAGTTCTCCAAAACCTGGTGATCCAGAGAAAGGTCCCAAACCTGGTGATCAATCGAAGCCTGGCAAACCCGTCGAGCCGGAACAAGTTCCCAAGCCTGCTGATCCTCCTAAACCCGCTGAACCACCCAAGCCTGTTGACCCTCCTTCCAGGCCCCTCGATTCGAAACCCGTCGATCCCGGCAATCCAAAACCCCCAGTTGAGGGTGATCCATTTCCATACGGAAGAAGGCCGCTGGATCCAAACGCTCCAGATATCATGAAACCCGGCAATGGGCCTGGTTCTCCTCCCAATCCCGTCAGTCCAGACCAACCTGGCATACCCATTGATCCTCCTGAACGTTATCCACCTGAAGCTTTACCCGAACATCACAAGCCTCCCAAGCCTCCGCAACTCCCGAACGATAATCAGCCCGTCAAGCCAGGCCAACCTCCCAAACACATCGACACTCCTGATCCACCATTAGCTAAACCAGTCGAGCCTCAAAACCCTCCGCCCCAACGGCGGCCGGGGTCCAAAACTCCTTGGGACAAGCTGTGGGAACAAAAGGAGGCGAAAGATCCAAAGAAAGTCCAGGAGAAGTTGGAGAAAATTGAACAGGAAGTCGGCCAGAGGAAGAAAGCCGAACAGCTAGCCGAGCAGCAGAGGAAGATAATCGAGGAGCAGAAGGAAACCAAACAGCTCATCGAGGAGCAGACCAAAGTTGCAGAGGAAGAAGCGAAACAAGCGCAAAAGGCCCGCCAGGAAGCTGAACAGCTCGCCGAACAAGAGAGAAAGGCGACAGAGCAAGCAAATCATGCCAAGGAGGTAGAAGATCTAATAGAGATAGAAGCCGAGGAGCTTGAGAGGAAAAGTAGGGAAGCACAGCAGAAAGCTTGGGATGCGAGGAAAGCCGAAGACCAGGCGTATGCCAAGGAGGCAAAGAGGCTTTCAGATGCCAAGAAGGCCGAAGCGAAAGAAGCTGCGAAAAATGTTAAGAAGCAAGCAGACGAGGCGAAGAAAGCTGGTGGTGAGGCGAAGAAAGCTACTCAGCATGCGGATCGTGTCGCCGATGAAGGGAAGACTGCTCAGCAGCAATTGAAAGAGATGCTGCAGGCTGTTGATGACATGGAGCAGAGGCGTGAGAAGGAGAGCAAACAGCTGAAGAACTTGTTCGAAGCCATGGACAATAAGGATAAGAACCTTGATAAGCTGATCGATGATACGAGGAAAGATGAAAAGACTAACAAGAATCCACCTGGAGACAAGACTAAACAAGAGCAGCATAAACAAGACTCACCGAAGCAAGATCTAAACAAGCAAGAGACGCCTAAACAAGAGACGCCCAAGCAGGAAACTCCCAAGCAAGAACCACCGAAACAAGAGCCCCCCAAACAAGAGCCACCGAAACAAGATCTGCCGAAAGATGGCCCTGCTCCCAAAGACGGTCCTGCTCCCAATGACAGCCCTCCGAAAACTCCCCCAAAGGCTCCAGAGCCTGAGCCTCCGACGAAACCAAAAAGCCCTGTCGGAAACGGAGGTCCCGATCCTAAGAAGAATCCGCCTGCGAAAAAGCCTCCACCATACGACCCTAATAAGCCAATAGAGCCGCTGCGTCCAAAACGGCCTCCACCAGATCCGGACCATAAGCCGCCCGAGTTCAAAAATCCCTGGGAGGGCTCTAACAAAGGACCACCTAAAGAGCATCCAGTGTCTCCAAATAGCCACACCCCTGTTCAAGAACCAGGCGCACCGCCCAAACCGAATGAGCCCTTCAGCACTCCGAAAGTGAACGATGACGTGGTTCCAAAACCGGGGGACAAGACTGGGAAACTTCCTAAAACGCAACCCAACCCTAAGCATCACCCGCAGTTCCCTAATCAGGAGGGCAAACCAAAGCATTGGGATGTCCACTTCGATGATCGTTTAGATCGTACCATCGACAACCTAGCTGTCAGCGATGAGATAGCCTACGAACAAGGTGCTGTCGCCGGCAGAGAGCACGGATTCGGGACGGAGCGCCCAAAGCATAAACTAGGTTACCGCATGAAAGACGTTCCTGATGGTCCAAAGCCGGTCGGTCAGCAAGGCCTAAGGCACACTGGCCACAAGATGGATCTTGCAAAAGACAGTACATACAGTGACATCCCTACTGATCTCACTGAGGAACAGGCAGCGAAGCTCGAGAAAGAACTGATTGAGAAAGAGCTGGGTGGTGCTACGGACGGTGCATTCGATAAAGCTGACAATGCTGCAAAGGCGCCCACTGCACAAAAGGTGGAGCGCATCGGGAAAGAGCTGGATGGTGCTGTAGACGGTGCATTAGATGACGCTGCCGAGCAGACCGGCAAGCAGGTAAAGAAGATGTGGAAGACATTCAAAGGACGAGCGAAGAATATAAAGTCAGGTGCTTTGAGAGCTTGGGACTCTGTGGCCCAGGTAGGACCGCCCGTGCAAACCAAACCAAACTCAAATCAGTCGCTGACAACTTACTGCAAAGCTATACGCCGATCTCTTCAGGCCCTTCTCGTGGATATGGGACAATGTCCTATCGTGGTTCAAGAAACTCTGGGGCTGGATGACGGGCAAAGTAGGCGGTACCAGCACGTGGGCCAAGATCGGTCGGTGCTTTGGCAGGTTCGTCAAGGGATTCACAGAGTCCAGGGCCTGGAAAGCCGTTGCTCGCAGCGGGCTGTTCAAGTTCTGCAAGAGATGGGGCCCAAAGATCTTAGCGAAAACTTCGGCTTTCGCCGGCAAGGTGGCGAGCATTGTGGGCTGGGTGACGCTGGCTATGGACATCAAGGACGTGACGGAGACGTCGGCGTGTATAGGACTTGCGTTTGAGCACAAGGGTGATCCTAACAAGATGCCTAGCTTCTGCGAGGGGGACGCTACGAAAGCTTTCATCAAGTGGGCACTGAAGACGGCTGGCGAGGGAGCAGCGGCGGGAGCGTTGGACAATCCGGATGAGTATGTGGAGCAAGACAATGTGGTTACCACGAACAGCGCGTGGTCCATTGAAGAAGAAAAGCATCCGGAGGCGGCTAGGGAAAATTGGCGTGATGGTATTACCATCTATGATAGAAGTAGAGTTAGGAAGCGGAGGGGTGTCACGAACTCTGCTTGAGATCCTCTTGCATGAGTTAATCGACCGCCATGGCCAGCCGTCTCGTTCCTCATCCGAGTGTCTTAACCATTCGACTAAAGAAACATAATCAATTTGGCTCAATTGACAAGATCACAATGATCGCCGCTGCACCCACCGTCAAGTCCTCTACCGCGTTACTTCTCCCTCCTCTCCCCAGACCATTCTCTTCACCCCCAGACCAACCGGAATCCCAACCACCACCGCACCAACCGCAATCAACCACTTCACGACTCCTCTAGCTTCAGCACGGTGCTCCTCACTCATCGTTTGGCCTTCGACGCGGAGGTGCTCCATTCCTTCTTTCGTGGACGAAAGCTCGGAGATGAGGTGGCCAAATGAAGCGTTTCCTAGAGATGGCTTGTGTTGGGCGTTGGCCCAGGAAGACTCATCGATGGGACGACGCTTTTTCTTCGTAGCATCGAGAGGTGGTGTGGAAGTGATTGCACGATAGAATTGATGATGGAGAGTGCGTTGCTTAATGAGAGAGAAACGGGAGTGTGAGATTAGGACGGAGCATTGGCGGTGCATTTTGGATCCTCGTGAACTTGGTTCTTTGATGTTGACGGCTATTCGTTGTTCTGCTCAACGTTTTACTGTTATCGATACATGCACGTTCGTCTCAAGTCCAAGGTATGGGATTGGATGTTAGAGACTCAACTGGAAGCCGAGGACGATGACGATGACTTCCGCAAGCCTCGCCCGAGATATCAGCGAACGACGCCCTACTGCAATGCTATAGTCATCCTTATCGCCGTGTACTTCTATATAACATACACACATAAGAAAAAAATCATAGTAACCACTGGAACAAGTCCAAACCCGGCAGGACTAACCTCACACTCGCTACATGCTCATCACCTCTCTCTTCCGGCCCAATCTCGCCTCCAAACTCAACAAATTCACCAATACCACCAACCCCCTCAGAAAAATGTCCACCACAACCACCACCACCACCACCAGCGATCCAAACCGCAAACTCCGCATCCTAATGCTCCACGGCTACACCCAATCCGGCCCCCTCTTCCACGCCAAAACCAAAGCCCTCGAGAAGTCCCTCGCAAAAGCCTTCCCCGCCGCCCCAGCCCCAGGCCACCTCGCCACGCACCCCGGCGGAATCTCCCTGCACTACCCGACGGCGCCCATCAAGCTCTCATACGCCGATATCCCCGGCGTGAACGTCGAGGGTGCGGATGCGAACGCCGACGAGCAGCCTGAGGCGTATGGCTGGTGGCGTCGCAAGGGCGATGGCGAACCGTTTACGTACGAGGGGATTGAGCAGGGTCTTGCTACGGTTGCGGAGACGATGAGCAGCGAAGGGCCTTTTGACGGAGTCATTGGTTTCTCGCAAGGTGGTGCTGCAGCAGGAATGGTCGCAGCTTTGCTTGAAGACGGACGTCGCGCAGCATTCGAAACCGCACAATCGAAAGGCGGGATCCGCTTCCCAGACTCCTTTACCAAAGACTCCGGATACATCGAAGAAAGCGTGCAAGCACCACTGAAATTTGCAGTCTCGTATTCCGGTTTCGGCGCGAGCACGAACGCTCTGTATCAAGCGTTCTACGAGCCGAAGATTCAGACGCCGATGATGCATTTCCTGGGGTCGCTGGACACGGTGGTATCTGAGGAGAGATCGTTACGGTTGGTGGAAGCGTGCGAGAATGGTAAGGGGAAGGACGGGGGTGTGCAGAGGGTGGTGTATCACCCTGGCGGGCACTTTCTGCCGAGTAGTCAGAAGCAGTATGTTGCTGCGCTGGTGGCGTTTATTCGAGAGGTGATGAGTGAGCAGGTTGCGGCGGCGGGCAAGAAGGAAGAGGAGAGTGTGGAAGATATGGAGTTGCCGTTTTGAGGGATGATGAAAGCATTTGTCACGATCTAGACCAGCATAGCGCTGCGTGTTTGTTGGAAAGACTATATTACATGTAAATATAGATGATAGATTGAAGCGATAGCCATTGCAATTACAGATTATGACTCTGTAAATATACAATGTCAAGCCGAAGAGAAAAGTCATTTGCAGACATTAAAAATTATCGTCGCTGATTACAAAACCCTGAGGAAGTCTAGCTGTACAAGTATGTGCATATTGTTGCCCTCATCATCGACCAGGCAGCTGCTTCATCTCCACATTGTTTGTGCCATTGCGCTCCTCCTTGACGCTGTATTTGCCCTTGTTCTCGGCCTTTCTTTCTTCCTTGGTCCTGGTGTAACCCAGTCTCAAGTCTCCCTCCTCATATGGTGCTTTGAACTTCATGTAAGTAGGTCGGCGCGGGCGAACGAGAGTGAGGTACCAGTTTTTGAGCCAAGAGTTGAGAGCAAAGGGGCGATAGCGGTCCTTCTTCGCAAACTTGTTGCTGTTGACATATTCCCTAGTAGTTTCGCCGCGAGCCATGAGGAAAACATGGTAGCCGACGAGACAGATCGGGAAGAGTATCGCCAGAGCACCGTAGGCGATCATAGCCAGAGCAACACGTGCATCGGTTCTGGCGTTTGCGCTGGCGTCTGTGGAGTCGAGTTGGCCACTCACTGAGTTAATTGCAGTCCCAATAGCGGAAGGCTGAAAATCCCATGCGTCATCTCCTCTCAACTGTCCAGCGCGGCGCGCAAGATGAAGCAGCGAAAATATGACGAGAAGTATGCACATCAAACAAGCTTCAACAATGAAAGAGAAAAAGTATAAATAGTTGCGGCGTCCCACACAGTTGTTGAGCCAGCCGCAGTGGTGGTCGTGTGTTTCCACGCAGCCGTCGCAATCTCTGCAGTGGTGAGTTCGAAGTGGGCGCCATATTTTACAAGAATCGCAGAACTTCCTGGGCACCTCCAAGGCACCTGTATGCTGGAGGCCCTCAGGATCGCTGGCAGCTGGTAAAGCATTCTTCACCATGACCCAGCTTGTAGTCGACGGTCCGGCTACATACGGATCGAGTTCCTCTGCTGGGTTCGGTGGATGTGGGTGCAGGTTGCGTGGTAGGATGCCTGGATCAGATAAGGCTGCTCGGAAGAATGAGCTCATTGTGAGGTAGAAAAGATAAGCGAAAATTATTGGTAAAGCCGGGCTGACATTATGCCACAGAAACTTTGCAGAAAAGGCGAAGAAAAGAGCGGCGGGAAGTATGACGAGTAGTCCAGTGATTACAGGCTGAGGTTTGAGTTTGGCGTTCATGAGTCGTCCACCCAAGAAGAAGTGCATGTTGCCAGCATAGTACTGATAGTTCTTGCCTTTACCTCTTGATGGATGCATCGCTGAAATTGGCCGTTTAGAAGCCGCATTGGCCGGAGATGTAGGCTCCGAGTGTAGAGATTGATGATGCTCCGAGGGTCGGAGTCGGAGCGAGTCTCTCACTGATTTCGCAGGAGAGCGTGGCGTGCTGTTTTGCGCACCCGGTACGGGCAACGACAGGTTCGGCTGAATGCGTAAGCTAGCGGGCTGGCTCTGTTTAGTGTTGAGCGGTGCTGTACTGGTGGCACTGGCAACGCTTACCGCCTGGTGGTAATCTGGAGTACCATCTGTACCCCTGCTCACCGGGAGAGGTGGCGCATCATTGTCGAAGGATGGGGAGACTCCGCCATCGCGAAGAGTATGAACCGAGGCATTGCTGTAGCGGTGCGACAGATTCTCCCTCTTCACCCGTTGTCCTCGTTGGGCTTGCAGGGTGGTACTACTTATTGGGTTTGCGAAGCCGGAAGCTGTGAGTGTAGGAACGTGCGTTTTATTGACTCCCGATATTGGGCGGTCGGGGTCTCCTCTTCTGCTTCCGGTAGGAGTCTTAGGGCTGGTAGGGCTTGCAAGAGCAGCGACCAGACCTCTGCGCGATGGAGGCGGCTGCAGCGATGAACGGACACTGGCCCTCTGCGGTGCTTTCGAGACAACACTGCTACTCGGTCGACTTGGCGGGAGTCCGACTTCGCCGACTGGGCCTGTCATAGAAGGTATGCTGCTACGCTGGGACTTTTGCATCTGCACGTCGGCTCTTTGCTGTTCGGAGGACCCGCGCATCGAGGGTGCATTGGTGGTGGTGGTGGTACTCGAGGAAGCCGGGCGGCCATCGGCGGTGGTGGAAGGGAAAGGATCGGTTTCAAGGAAGGTAGGAAAGGCAGACGTTTCGGAAGTTTCGTTCTGTGAAAGAGCGTGGGTGGTATCGTTGGCGGGTGGCATGGCTATAGTGTACAGATGCTCGGTGAGAGAGTTGGACGAGGGTTGCGACGCGTGGTGCAGTGGTTCATACTCCGGTGCCGAGGGTGCTGTAGTCCTGTAGGTCCTCTACCGCAGCGGCGCGGAGCAGATTCGAGTATGTTCACCTCCTGCTGGCATGACAGGAGTGGTGGTGGTTGGTGTCTCGCCCTCGGCTGAAGGTTGGAAGCCGTTGACTTTGACTTTTGACTTTAGGGGGAGGGGAGTCTTGGTTTCTTCTTGCGCATGCCCGCTTTGTATACCCTTAGGCAAGCAACCCTAGTGAGCAGTGTTGCCATTGCTCCCTCACTTCATGCCGAGTCACGTGTACATGTAACTTACATGTAGCTGAATTGTTCACTTGGATTGCTTTGAAGACAAGCTTTCGTCTGTTGACTCCACGTGACATACTCGGATGGAACGTCGTGTCAGCATATGGCAGCAAGTGGAGACGATGTTGTAAGAGGACATGCTGAAGCCAATCGGCGTTGCAACCACTCCCACGCCCAAAGTCGACAACGGAGGACATGGATCTTTCAACATCCCAAACCATCCGGTGACGTCCTCTCATCTCCACTTCCACTATATATTGATATCGAAATGACCTGAGATGCTTTCACATCTTCATGCTTTTCTCAGCATCAGGCGCTCCATCCTAATATTCAGTATGTTCGCGGTATCAGCCACCGTCCTATACCTGTTCGCCGTCTTGGGCGAGGGAAGGTCGACACCCGGTTCCATCTCTCACGCTTCCAAAAGCAACTCAACATCGCATTTGGCCCAGTTTGCTCTGCAGAAAGTCCTTGATGATGCCAGCCCTATCTTCGGCATCGACAATGGTACCACTGAAGCCGCCACATCCACCTGGATGAAAGCCTACCCCGACGACACCCTGCTCGTCCACATGAACATCCCAGGAACTCACGATGCAGCAACCTGGAACTACTCCAAAGCCACTCAAGAAGCACTTGACCCTATCACGGCTCTCAATGGTATCACGGAAGTCGATCCGAACAACTTCCGTTGCCAGGATAAGTCTCTCGTCAACATGCTAAATGATGGTATTCGTGCCTTCGATCTTCGCTACGCTCATGATGTAACAAACACGACTTTGGTCTTCTGGCATGGCATTGGCCTTCAGTCTCAAACCGCTACGTTGAATGACCTACTCTTCTCCTTCTACGACTGGCTCAACTCTCACCAAAGCGAGGCTCTTTTCCTCTCCTTCCAATTCGAAGGCAACAGCATTCCAAAGTCATCCAACGATCTTAGTGTACAGACTCTTCTCTACAATGCTCTGACCTCTTCTGCGGCCAAACACTATATCTCACAAACCAACACTCTGTCCACCCTGGGCGCCGCCCGCGGCAAGATCACTCTCCTCCGCCGCTTCGACCTCAACCTTCTCCCGGCCTCCAAAACAGCTGACCTTCCTGGCCTCCACTTCAGCCCTGACGACTGGACCGTCAACGGCCGCAACATCACCCTCAACTACTCGTCCGCACCAGACTCCGTCGCCCACATCCAAGACTACTACTCCCCACAAACACACACTGGCGCTCCCGCCAAAGAAAACATCCTCGCCAAGTACAACGCTACAACTGCTTTCTTCGAATATGCGGCTTCAAACTCTGCGCCCGACGAGTTGTTCTGGAGTTTCGCTAGCAGTACTAAGACTGGTGATAATCCCCCTAGTACGCCACGAATCCAGGCTTTGGGCAATGGGACTGAGCTCACACCTGGCGGAGGTGTAAATGATAGACTTAAGGTGTACCTGGAGAGGGAGGAGTTGCAGGGTAAGAGGCTCGGCATCGTGATGTTTGACTTCTACGAGCAGCCAAAGGACTTGCTCAAGACTTTCCTAAGTCTGTCACCACCATCGAAGTAATGTATAGGTACACAATATAGAGATCCACAGAAATCTGAGAGTCATAGAACAATATCTGCCAGACACTTCAAGATCACCACTTCTCAAGCATCGGCCTAATATCAACCTCACTAGTAAACCCCCTCCGGCTCTGCGTGTGCAAATCCCAGTACGTCTTCGCGATATCTTCCGGTCCAAGTCGTGCGTTCACGTCGAGATCCTTGAGCATCTCCTGCGACTTCGGAATGTCAATGACGCCATCGATAACCGCGTGTGCAACATGGACACCTTGAGGACCGAATTCCTTCGCGAGAGACATGCTCATGGCGCGAAGCGCCCACTTCGGCGCGGCGAAAGTCGCCATTTGCGCGTTGGCTTTGATGGAGGCGGTGGCGCCGGTGAAGATGAGGGTTGGAGGGTGTGCGGTGGCGGTGGCGGATTGGGATTCTGTGTGTTTTAGGAGGAGGGGGAGGGTTGCTTGGGAGAAGAAGAGCGCTCCTTTGCTGTGGCGAATGGTCAGTTTGAGATCATTGCTGGGTCTATGCTGAGATTGGCGTGAGGCTCGTACACAGTGACTCCCCATCCCTTGTCAAGGTCCTCAATCTTCGTCTCAAGGAACGGCTTCCTCACGAATCCGCCGGAAGCATTGTATATAGCAGCGGCGCACGGCGCATTATCGTACTTCTGCGCGATGGTCTGGAAAGCAGATTTGAGACTCTGCTCGTCGGAAGTGTCTGCTGAGACACCGATGGCTTTGCCACCGCTGTTGTTGATCTCTTGTACTAGACCTTCGTAGCTTTCTGGGTTACGGGCGAGCAGCGCGATGGGATATTCTTTGGCGAAGCGGCGGGCGATAGAGGAGCCGGTGCCGGAACCTACGCCGGCGATGACGGCAAAAGCTTTCGTAGACATTGTTTTGAATGATGGTGGACCGAAGTTGAGGGGAGGAGATTATTATCTGGTGATATAGGTATATGGTAGGGTACGAGCTATATAGAGCTTTGACCAGGTGCTTACATTACACCTCTTCACGCGTCGGTCATCCGTCTTTATATATTGGAAGGCCGAGAGATAGATTTAGAGTTGACAATTCGTCACGGGTCCGCCGTATCTTGCAAAAATGCAATTTATCTCAGTTAAATTCTGGTCTGTTGCATAAGAATGCCGGAGTTTCTCAAGCCTGGCAACATGAAAGTATAGAGATCCGGACGATGCTGACTGAGCAAATGGCGAGATTGCATGATTACGGTTTGATCCTTCAGCGGGGTCCTTCGTATTACCAATACAGTTTGGCGCCTCGGCCATGACCACCACGAGTATTTCATTCCGACGATTATCGAGGACATACTTTATCGCTACATGAAATGATGATCGTACCGAATACCCAGGCATTAGTCTCAATCATGCAAATCCCGCTCCAGCGTTACCTCAGGCCTATCAATCCGATAAATCGCCTTGGCCGTATTGAAATACGCCTCATACTCGACATCGCCACCTTCATCGTAATGATAATGCCCACCCTTATTCTCTCCCTCAGCACTGAAACAATGCGTGTGCTCCATGCGTAGACCCATCGCCTTCCCAGGATCTGCTGAGTGCAACACCGACAAGCACACGATCGGCGCGTCAAAGTCGTGATACGTCAGCCATTCATTCAATTCCTTCGCACTTTCGAATGGTTTCGAGGGAAAATCTGGCATGACATGGTAATACGAGCGGCCGGATTTGATGACGAAAGCGCCACCGAGGCTGACGGGTCTTTCGTCTCCATATGCGGCGTTCAGAGCATGTCGGATGCATTCTGAGAAGCTTTTGCACAAGCCTTTACGGCCACGTGCTGTGATCTTGAGGACGGGTCCTGGTAAGCCGGTAGAACCGAATAGATTGACCATCAAGGCGCAGCCGGTACTGGGGCATTTTTGAACGCTGACTGTACCGTCTGGCTTGTTGATCTTGGCGAAGTGTGTCTGGTTGTTGATGTGGTCGAATCCTTTCTCCCAGCTCAAGTTAGGAGCCAGCTCGGAATTTGTTCCCAGGACATGGAATGGTCCGGCTCCAGCGCCTATGAGACTGCCTCGCTTTGGGTCCATCTCCATGGCTTGTGCGAGTGCTGGTAGTGAGTATTTACATTCTAGTCGCGGCGATGGGAACAAATTTGGCTGGCCACCGACATCTGCGATGCGTTCATCGCCTGTGAGGCCTTCTGTAGCCAGATGAAAAGGTGGTTTCCGAAGGTCTGGACATGTCTCGAAGCTGACGGACGAGTGGGTGTAGTTGTTCTCGAGGGCGGGCCTGAGCTTTCGGGCGAGCTCGTCCAGACTAGGAGGGTCTAGGGGAAATCGGTGTGTCTTCATCGTGTGAATTGATCGACTTGCTGGGTAGTTTATCTGATTCTTAAGTGCGAACAGACGTGGCAGTATGGTGTACTTTCGCATCGACTGTGCTGTGAGCTGAACGCCTGACGTCACTGACTGATTGATGTGGATGTTGATGTTGATTGATCGGACGGCGGCCAGATGATGCGAAGAATCAATGAGGTTGTTCTTGTAGGATCAATATCAGTAAGTATACATGCAAGCACAATCGATAGATAACGATGCATTCGTACTTTGGGTTGCCTTCGATCGTTGATCGATGAAAGCCGAGGGAGCAACGTGCGGAGATCTGGGTTCACAAGTACGGACAAAATAGGTTCCGACATCGCTGCTATGGTTCAGGAAACGATGTTAGCATCGATATAGAAGCCCTTGTAAAGCAAGTTGACAGCTCTTCCTGCATCTCCAACGACGGATTCACAAGTATATTGAATACCTAACTTTTCGGACTCCAAGCTGAGGGAAGCCCAGAACTTCGCAACGACAGGCTTCTCGCAACCTACTATCGAATCGCTTGAAGCGATTCTTGTCGTCTCAGTACACCCTCCGACTCGTTCATTGAAAATCAATACTCCACTTGCAACTCAAAGCCCAACCGTGATACCGTCATATATCAAACAATTTACCGATCAAGCCACCAACCACCAAACCATATCCAAACAACCCCCAAACCAACAATGCCACCCAACCAAACCTCTCCACCCCACCCACCCGTCTTCCCAACCTACCCAGACCTCCCCAACCGCGTCGCCCTCATCACCGGCATAGGCCAAGTCGGTTCTCCCACCAGCACAACCTGGGGCAACGGTGCCGCCACCGCTCGCCTGCTCGCGCACAACAATGTCAAGATCTTCGGCTGCGACCTCTCCCTCTCCGCCGCCGAACGCACTCGCTCCCGCCTCCTAGCCGAATTTCCAACTCTCGAAATAACCGTCATGGCCGCGGACGTAACCTGCCCAACCTCCGTCCAAGCCTTCGTCGCCGCGGCCCTAGCGAAACACAAGCGAATCGACATCCTCATCAACAACGTCGGCATGACCGCCCCCGGCTCACCTTCAACCATGTCCGAAGAAACCTGGACTTTGCAGATAGACCTGAACTTGCACTCCGTCTACCGCCTCTGCCACGCCGTCATCCCCATCATGGAATCCCAAGCCACGGGCGGCAGCATCATCAACAACGCCTCCATCACAGCCCTGCGCTACATCGGCAAACCTCAAATCGCCTACGCCTCCGCCAAAGCAGCCGTGCTGCAATTCACGCGCGCGACAGGCGCGATGTACGCTGCTAAACATATCCGGTGTAATGCGGTGGTGCCGGGGCTGATGTACACGCCGCTAGTGGAGAACCTGGCTAATAGTGAGAAGGCTGAGGATCGGGAAGTTGCGGGCCGGATCATGGGGCATAACGTGCCGATGGGGTGGATGGGGACGGGGGAGGATGTGGCGAATGCGGTGGTTTGGCTGGCCTCGGGGGCGAGTCGGTATGCGACTAGTCAGACGTTGGTGGTGGATGGGGGGATTACGGAGTCTACGGGGACTGGGTTCGGGGTTGAGGAGGTGAAGTCTAGGTTGTGAGTAGGATCGGAAGGTAGTTAGGGTGGAGCTTGTATTCTGCGGCCCCCAAAAAATACTGGTCCTTGAGCGCCACGCTTGCCATGTATGAACGAATGTAACCAAATGTAAGTAAGGATTGCACAGTCAACACGGCGATCACTTCTTCGCCTTGCCCTTTCCGGCAACTCCGCCAGCAAGTCTTCCAAGATGACCCAAGCCGCCAACCTTGTTCTTAGCAGCTCCGGCGCTAACTGGGAGGTTTGGACTGTGAATCCCTGCACCCTGGCCAGGTCTGCCAAAGCCCGTGACACTGTTTGGCCTCATGCTAGCAGCGCCAGCCGCCAGGTTCGGAGGTCTTCGGCCAGTTCCGGCACGCGAGTCACTCCTTTTCCCCGGGTTCCCGGTCTCAGCTTGCGCCTCTTCGATATGAGGGTTCAACTGCCTCAGCTGCGCGCGGCGAACACGGTCTTGCGTCGATCTGAACTTCTCGAGCAGCTCGGCCCATTTGATACCGCCATCTTCGCGGCTCTTGAGGCGGTTCTGGCGTTCGAAAGTGCTGACGCTGGAAGGTGTTGTAGGCGGCACACCGCCTGTCCTCGGCGCGATATGCAAGTAGCCAATTGCGCTGACAGAGTTGAGACGGTTCTTCAAAGCTGCAAAAGCGCTTGACTGTGGGAGCAGCATGAGCAAGCCATACATGCACTTGTATAGGTGAGGGTAGCGCTCTGGCTCGAGAAGCTGCATGCGGAGGTAGGTGAATACGGGCGATTCGAGTAGTTGGACAAGCTTGTCGATCTGAATGAGTGTGTTGACAGTCATCTCCATATCGGCGAAGGCTTGCAACAAGTTGTATGCCTGTTCGTAGGCTTGTGCAAGCAAGCAGAGTGAGAACGTGGCCACAGCATTTCCACACCAAGCTTTGAAGAGCACGGTGAAGAACGTTTGGCTCTCTTTGGATGAGTCGAGCTGGCGAAGGCGCTTGCGCAAATCAGCCAGCTCAGGCGCAGTGATGAGATTGTTGTTCAGGTTCTGCACCATGAGTGTAGCAAACTCAATGTCCTCCTCAGTGTCGTATGTTGTGATCAGGATATCGCTCAGTGTGCGATAGATTCTTTCGGCGGATAGAGAAGTGCTGAGCTGTCTGATAATCAAATTTCCCCTTGACTGGAGGAGAGAACGATCAGTGCAGAACAGCGACAGCAAATTCTGCATGAATGACGTGAAGTAACTCTCGTCGCTATTCTTGCTTATTTGGCTGAGCAAGAGGAGATCGCGGGTAACTACAGCCTCTGCCGGGTCGCTAAGCGTCTTCAACAAAGCTGGGAATGTGCCCGCGTGGATAGCCAGAATACGTCTTGGTGATTTGCGATGCAGCATAATCAGCCACGCAAGAGCAGCAACCCGGGTAGCTTCATGCTCATGAAGGAATTGCAACGTAAGCGCATTGACCGCGGCCTCGTAGTCGAAGTCAATGGTCGACTTATGCTCTGACGAAGTCTCGTCTGAAAATGGTTCTGGAGTGCGGTTGTTTGGGGTACGAGACAGCGGCTCGACCGGCTCAGGGCTTGCTGGCTTACGCATATTCCTTGACATTGGCCCTGACTCGCGGCGATCACCATTGTTATCTCGGAAGCCTCGGGAGCCGACGTTCGCGGCTGCTGCTGCTAGTGTGTTTGATTGCTGCTGTGATTGTGGGGTACTGGTGTCCGATTTGGTGGGCTCTTCAGGCAATGACATGACATAGTTCATCAATGCCTGGTTGACCCGGCTGGCTGCTTGCTTGACAAGATTGACATCATGGGACAGTGCGGGGAGGACCTGTCCCAATAGTCTTGGAGTGAAAAGCAGGATGTCTTCCGGACATATGTCCAAGAAGGCCTCGATCCATTTCAGGGTGGTAACCTGAACTTCTTCGTTTTGTGATTCCGAGAGGAAGGTAACAAGGATGTCAAGGATCTTCTGGTAGTCAATTGGCACGTCTTGACCAGGAATCCATTCGTCATCGGCATCATCGCCTTCCTTTTCTGTATCGCTCGCTGTTGCCGAAGATGCATCGTCAGAGGCGGCTCCGCCATCGAATTCTTCTTCGCCGTCGTTCGGGACATCGTCTTTCTTTTCTTCTTGCTCCACGGCATCTACTTCGGGCTTCTCGATGGCCTGGCTGTTCTGGAGCGAAGCGTCTGGGTCGCTAGGTTTCCTTTCTGACTCGCGTGTGCGACGGCTCTCTGCAATGCCCTTCTTCACTGCAGCAATTTTCTTGATCTCGGCCAAGAACTTGTCCAGCGCTTGTTTTGTAGTCGTGTGAACATCCACGTTCGTGTCCGTGAGATATTTGAGTAATCCTCCGAGGAAGCTAGGCAAATAGGCGACCAGCTCAAGATCAGGTATTGAATCCAGCAATGTAATCCAGGACGTCAGAAACGACCGAGTAAAAGGGTTGAGGACATGTATCCGCTCCTGCAATAGCGGAATGAATTTGGGCAGACTGAAAGCCATTCTGTATTCTTCTCGTTCGTTTTCGTCATTGAAAGCATCTTCGGGCAGTAAAATGCTAGCATACGTCGCCGCAGACTCGCTGACGATGTCCTTGATTAGCCGATCAAGAAGTTCTGCACCATTCTTTACACTGAGCTCGGAATCGGCAGCAAGCTTGCACAAAGCATCGAAGACGTCATTGAAGTAGACCAATACCTCGCCCTTGGCCACTTTTGCTATGTTGTACATGCTCTCACATGCGTAGTATCGTACACGCGCATCCTGGTCAGAGAAGCAAGCCAGAACGGGAGGTACTATCTCGCGTAGGTAGCGGGCGACTTCCTGTACTGTTCAGTATATAGCTTTACAAGAGGTATCACAACAAACCTACTGCACCAAGAGCGATTGCTGCTGCTGCCAACCCGATGAGACCTCCATTCCTTGCGTGGGGTTGATGTACAGCGTAGGCGTAGTCGTGGCAGAGCTGATGCACGATTTTGGCGATGCGGTCATGGTTGCCTTCGGCTAGAGCGGATCGGATAGTGGTTTCGAGGCTGTGAGGATTCTCTATTAGCTCTGTTTCGCTCATTTTGCCAGCAGCCATGGTAGACAGTAGACCCTCATGCGCAGAGTATAAAGGCTCCGCGCCCATCCCAGGCGCCGCAAGTGCATGTTCGCCTCTGGGGGAGGGCTTTCACGCAACAACGGCATGATGCAGAGGTAGGGTATGACATACTCAAGAGCACCACCTTTCCTCTTGTCGTACAGCTTATCCTGCAACGCCCTTGAGGTTGCGATCTCCATCTCTTCTTCGAGTCCTTATTCGACCCCACCTGCTCTTCGCAGGTTGCACTGATCGGAGCTGTTATAAGCCTCGCGTGATCATCCCGCCGGCGCGTTTGCGTGTTTGTGGCGATATCCTAGAGGGTTCAGAGCGTCCAGTACGCAGGAGAATATGTCGACGGCTTAATATGATTATTCACATAAACCAGGTTGCAGCAATCAAGAAATGGCATTCACAGCAAAACAGAGCGCAAGCAGCAGCTCGTCACGTAAACCGCCTCGGCAGCAGCACATGCGTTACGACGTCGACGGAACCGAACGGTTCACAGGCGTATCTTAGCTCTCCTCTCCTAGCTCCATTGAACGGGCGACTTTATATTCCAATCAGCCATCGCGGGGAACCCGAATTCGACCCCTCACATTGATTGTGACTGGCTGGCTGCTGCAGGTTACTGTATATGACTGGTCGGCATTGGAGATAACAGTCAGATAAACATTTCTGAGTCGCCCTGCCCTAACTCCTCTCTCGACCCAATTGCTTGACAAAAAATACACCAGAAAGACGGCAATCACAATGGCAGCAGACAAGCCTGTTATCCACATCGACGAGGTCGCTGGCCTCGACGTCCCCGAGCAGGACGGTAGCCAGGCAAAGCCCTACAAGAGCGTGCAATTCGCATACCAGCAGCACACCGACACCGCCACCTACCAGTCGCTGAAGAAGGAGGGCGATGAGGAGGCTGCCACGTACAAGCCCGCCGCCAAGGCCGCGCTCAAGAAAGCTGCCAACTGGGTCGAGCAGCAGAAGAAGAAGGCTGGCAAGGAGAAGGAGCTGGCTCTGAGGCAGAAGAAGGAAGAGGGCGAGCGCGAGAAGGCTCTTGAGGAGGCCAAGAAAATTGTCATCACTGAGGATGCCAGCCTTCCCGAGGCCAAGAGGATCCAATTGGGCGAGGTCAACCCCGAGGTTGTCAAGCTCGGTAGCGGCGAGAGGCCCAAGGAGGTCGACTACAGCAGCCAGAACAGCGGCACTCGCGTGCAGGTTCTTGGTCGCGTGCACAGAGAGAGGAAGCAGAAGGACCTTTGCTTCATCACCCTGCGTGATGGCTCTGGCTACATGCAGTGCGTGCTCGCTGGCCCTCTCGCAAGGACCTACGATGCCGTTACTCTCACTCGCGAGAC
This sequence comes from Cladosporium cucumerinum, assembly GCA_023634325.1. NCBI lineage: Eukaryota > Fungi > Ascomycota > Dothideomycetes > Cladosporiales > Cladosporiaceae > Cladosporium > Cladosporium cucumerinum. Next base: position 448,471 of record JALDQA010000012.1, on the reverse strand, counting down.
CAGCATCATGATCAAGGGTGAGATGTGGGAGGTTCCCGCCGGCGCACACGCCCCGAACAACCGCGAGCTCCACGCCGACTACTTCGAGATCATTGGCAAGGCCCCTGGTGGCGACGAGGCCATCACCAACGTTGTCCAGGCCAAGGGCGACCCCCAGACTCTCCTCGACAGACGTCACCTTCTCCTTCGTGGTGAGACTGGCAGCTCGCTCATGTGGATTCGCGACGCCGTGGAGTTCGCCTTCAACACCAAGTATCACGAGCTCGGCTACCTCAAGGTCGCTCCTCCAGCACTCGTCCAGACCCAGGTCGAGGGCGGCAGCACCCTTTTCGGCTTCAACTACTACGGCGAGAACGCCTACCTTACCCAGTCCTCTCAACTCTACCTCGAGACAGTCATCCCCTTCGCCGGCAACACATACTGTATCGAGAAGTCTTTCCGTGCTGAGAAGTCTCTCACCCGTCGCCACTTGTCGGAGTACACACACGTCGAAGCCGAGCTCGACTTCATCACATTCGACGACCTGCTTGCCCACCTCGAAGACATGATCTGCGGTGTTCTCGAGCACGTCCTCGCCAACCCTCGCATCGCCGCCATGCTCAAGGAGCTCAACCCCGATTTCAAGATCCCCGAGCGTCCCTTCAAGCGCATGCGCTACAGCGATGCCATTGACTGGCTGATCGAGCACGAAATTCCCAACGAAGAGGGCCAACCTCACCAGTTTGGTGACGACATTGCTGAGGCTGCCGAACGCCGCATGACCGACATCATCAACAAGCCCATCTTCCTCACCCACTTCCCCGTCGAGATCAAGGCCTTCTACATGCAGAAGGAGAAGGCTGACCCCCGTGTCACTGAGTCCGTGGACGTCCTCATGCCCGGTGTTGGCGAGATTGTCGGTGGTAGCATGCGTATGGACAACTACGACGAGCTGATGGCGGCATACAAGCGCGAGGGCATGGACCCCAGCCCCTACTACTGGTACACCGATGTCAGGAAGTAAGTTGATCCGATTCTCACATCATCAATCATGAAGTAGCATATACTGACGGAAACCTCACAGGTACGGTTCCTCCCCTCACGGTGGCTACGGTCTCGGTCTGGAGCGCTTCCTTGCCTGGCTGTGCAACCAACACACCGTGCGCGACACCTGCTTGTACCCCCGTTACATGGGCCGCTGCAAGCCTTAGATGTGTTGTTGTTTCTCATTTGGTGTCGCTTTGTTCATTTCCCTGCATAAGCGTTGATGCGGGTAAATGGAATACTGCTTTAGATGAAGAGGTCACGACGATAAATGAAATGATTGTAACTCTTCCATGTAATACTGACTCAGTGGCGTCGAAATGGGCGTTCTCGTGATTTCCTAGCGATTGTTGCCGGTGGTGTTCCCGTATATAAGCCAGTAAGATCTGGTAGTGGCTTTGATTGACACATAAACATGGTGTAGCTTTTATTCTTGAATCTGAGTACGACTCTGCGGTATTTTGTTTCATTAGCTGGTGTTTGATGGTATTAGTCCGTATTGTCATTCTTTCAGACAGATTGATATGACCGACATAAAAGATATCTGTTCATAGGCTAGAGAACCTACCCATCTGAACATAACAAACTCTTACTGGCATTCTTAATCGATGTTGCCAGTATCTCGTGTTTCCGGACCCATTCCCACCCAGTTGACCATACGCAAACTAATGCATCGTGCCATTGTATAGCTTCAATACCTTGGGGAGACTCCCAATATACCGAACACAGCATATATACAGTCAATGCCAATAATCCACTACCACCACCACCACCATTAAGCCGCTGCAGTCATACCCGTGCTCGGTAATGTTATCGCGCAAGATATCGTGGTTTATGTACAGAGATGCAGCTCAAGAAAGCTGATTGGCCAGCGAGCGATTTTAAGCCGAAAGCCTCCTCCGAAGCAGCCCGGACTTCTTCATCTGGCTCGAGCAAGCAGCTCATCAACATTGCTAAGCCCAGTCTTTTAGACCTCACCAAACACCATCCCCTCTGCGCCACCACCCTCACACCTTGCGCCGCCGCTCCTCTCCACCCCTCTCCGCCTCTCCGACTCTCGTTCTACATTTTGCGGCCATGTTCAAGCAGCTCATCCCCCGCGCGTCCACTCGCGGCGCCCTTTCTTCCGGCTTCCAGAGCGCCCAGGCTCTTCGTTCAACAGCACCCAGCACAACTCTCCTCCAGCAGCGCATATGGCAAAGACGAGGCTACGCGACCGAGACTGGTAAGGGCTTTGTAGTGGCATTGCTGCGGTTGATGGCAGGCAGGCTGACGTTTGCGCAGAGGAGAAGGACCTTGTTATCATCGGTGGCGGTGTTGCCGGCTATGTCGCCGCCATCAAGGCTGGCCAGGAGGGCCTCAAGGTACGTCCAAGAGCGCGGATATATACACGGGCAAGAGGCTAGAACATCCTCTAATTAATTCACTCTACAGGTTGCTTGCATCGAGAAGCGTGGCTCCCTCGGAGGTACTTGCTTGAACGTCGGCTGCATTCCCTCAAAATCCCTCCTCAACAACTCGCACCTCTACCACCAGATCATGCACGACTCAAAGAACCGCGGTATCGAGGTTGGCGACGTCAAGCTCAACCTCGGCCAGATGATGAAGGCCAAGGAGAGCTCCGTTGGTGGCCTCACCAAGGGCATTGAGTTCCTGTTCAAGAAGAACAACGTCGAGTACATCAAGGGCACTGGCTCTTTCGCCGACGAGCACACCGTTGCCGTCAACCTCGTTGACGGTGGCGAGACTACCGTCCGCGGCAAGAACATCATTATCGCAACCGGTTCTGAGGCTACTCCCTTCCCCGGCCTTACCATCGACGAGAAGAAGGTCATCACCTCCACCGGCGCCATTGCCCTTACTGAGGTCCCCAAGAAGATGAGCGTTATCGGTGGTGGTATCATTGGCCTCGAGATGGCATCTGTGTGGTCTCGTCTCGGTGCTGAGGTTACCGTTATCGAGTTCCTCGGCCAGATTGGTGGCCCCGGCATGGACGCTGAGATCGCCAAGAACATCCAGAAGACCCTCGGAAAGCAGGGCCTGAAGTTCAAGCTCAACACCAAGGTTGTCAGCGGTGACAGCAGCGGAGAGGGCGTCAAGCTTGAGCTCGAGGCTGCTAAGGGTGGCAAGTCCGAGACTGTAAGTTCATTCGTGTTTTCATGTCTCCCAAGTAACCACACTGACACATCCTTTTCCAGCTCGACTCTGATGTCTGCCTTGTCGCCATCGGCCGTCGCCCCTACACCGCCGGTCTCGGATTCGAGAACATTGGTCTTGAGACCGACAACCGTGGCCGCCTTGTGATCGACCAGGAGTACCGCACCAAGATCCCTCACATCCGTGTCATCGGTGACTGCACATTCGGCCCCATGCTTGCCCACAAGGCTGAAGAGGAGGCCGTTGCCGCCATCGAGTACATCACCAAGAACTACGGCCACGTCAACTACGGCGCCATCCCCAGCGTCATGTACACCCACCCCGAGGTCGCCTGGGTCGGCCAGAACGAGGCTGAGCTCAAGGAGGCCGGTGTCAAGTACAAGGTCGGCACCTTTCCCTTCAGCGCCAACTCCCGCGCCAAGACCAACGCCGACTCCGACGGTCTCGTCAAGTTCCTCGCCGACGCTGAGACTGACCGTATCCTCGGTGTGCACATTGTCGGCCCTAACGCCGGTGAGATGATCGCCGAGGGCACCCTCGCCCTCGAGTACGGCGCCTCAACCGAGGACATCGGACGCACTTGCCACGCTCACCCCACTCTCGCCGAGGCCTTCAAGGAGGCTGCCATGGCCACCTACGGCAAGGCTGTCCACTACTAGAGGAAGAATCGATGTTTCGGCGGTAATGATGAAGTAATAGTGGTGAAGCCCGTTAAGCGAAGAAAACGGGCGTAGCTTTTATTCCAGCATTTCACCCTGGCGCTACCCGAAGCGGGCGAGATTCTGGAAAAAAAGGGAAATCGGGGGCTGCGGGTTTTTCTCTTGTCTATAGTCCCATGTTGTTGCACTTGTCACTTTTATATCTTTTTTTTATATTCTCTGTGTTTTTCCAGAGAATGGGGTTTGAAATGTATCATATCATAACCAACGTCACAAGCAAGCAAGCATGCCACGGGATACAAAAAGAAAGTTCCATCTCTTGTTGATGGAATCCCAAGATGTTTTCGCCTCAAGAACCCGATCAGTGTGAGCATGCGCGTTGTCAAATATGCGGATCTCTTTTGATGCTCGGTGCGAGTCTGATCGGACTTTTGGCTCCATCCTCCTCTCAGTTCGGTCAGTCAGCAAGTTGGCGTCAATTCCAGTTTGGGAGGAATGGTGATCTGAGATTCCCCAATTCACTACAAATCAGATCATATCAGACTATGATTGGGCCCAGGCTTTGCGAACAAATATCATTAGGGTTTACTAAGATGAACAAACAACCTCAGGTCGCTTACCACCTCCAGACACATTTTACCTTTTCGAACAAACCAAGGAGAAGTCGCCCACCCAAAAGTCCGTCGCTAAAAGGCCAGACGTCTTACATCAACCGAGGGGAAACAACAAGAGGGGAACGAATGACAAAAAATAAAAACGCCAGTGTCTGCCATTTGTTCTTGAGAGTTCTGTTCTGCCCTGTCAACTCGCTCGTTTTCCTCATCGAAAAGAACTATGATTACTTCTGTGTAGGCAAAGAACGCATTTCGGTTCATCTTTCATTTTCGTGTCGTCAATCGCCCAATAAACAAGAAGAAACCCCCTCAAGCAAAAAAAAAACGCCTATATGCAAAGCTTTTCTGTTCTTGCGGTCTTCGGTTACACACGCGGAATCAGGTGCACCTAGCGCCGATGCCGTCGGTGACGCGACGCAGGGCCTGGAAATTGGCCCATTTCGGGAACTGGTCGTCTTTGGTTGCGGGCGTGACGTCTGCGCCGACGACGCTGACGGAGAGGTTCGGAACGTCGGCGAGGGGGATCTCGGTGCCGTCGAACTGGAAGGGAAGTGTTAGCGGGGTGTTGACATATTTGGAGGAGTCGAGGAGGTCAAGCTTACTTTCGCCACCCTGTACTGCAGGTTGTTGGTCATGTACTCTTCGACGGAGCCCGGTTGTCTGGAGCGCATCTCGCCGGCCTTGAACCTCTCGAGCAAAGCGCTGTTCAGGGGGATGGTGCCTGTGACTTTGATGCCAGACATCTCGGCACGCTTCGCCTTTTGGGCGTCGTCTTTGATGTCCTGAGGAATCATCGAGAATACAGCGTGAGTGCCGACGAGGTTCGACTGTGTCGGCCAGCACTTCGGATCGGAACTGTCAAAGTTGCCCAGGAAGACGTAGACTGCATAAGAGCCGTTGCAGCTGAACTTGTCACTGACGATGTTGGCGATGTATTCGCGACGCTTTGGTGGTCCGTTCTTAGCGGCAGCGTCACGCTCACTCAAACCTGAATCCTGTTCAGGCGCATCGAGGTCGAAGAATCGTTTAGAAAGCAGGTTATCACCGCCCGTGTTGCTACCATAGAGCCTGTTGATAGCTGCTTTCACGGCGGACACGCTTGCGTTGTTTTGTAGCTCGGGATATGTGTACCCGAAGGTTTTGGTCGATCGAGCCAATCTCGCAGTCCACTTATCGCCCCTAGCGTTGAGGTGGAACGGGTCGAGAGCTAACATGTGTTAGTATTCTTTGCGGTGAAGAAAGACATTTTGCAAGGAGAGAGACCTACGAGTATCCATATCTATGCGCGCCCTTTCGGGGATCGTGTACGAGCCCTGCCAAGCTAGGCTCGGCTCGACGTAGCTGTCTGGATACACAGCTTGCCACAGAGCAAAGGCTCGATCAACCATCATGTGATGAAGCCAGAAGATCGGATCGTAGGCTGAGTAATCCAAGTAAGTCATGTGTCCGCCACTACCAGTGGCACCGTGGATGACATCGTGAATAGATTCCAGGCTGTCCGCATTCTTGAATTCTCCGCCAAAGTTGTAGGATTCGGTGCTGAATTCGCTGTAGTTGCCGTAGAACGTGAAAAGATTGTACAGTCTGTCTCTGAAAGATATACGGCTGTTGTCCAAAATGGGCCCGATGGCGCTATCCTGGCTGAATGCATTGACGCCGTTGGTATTTGGGGCACGAAGGCTTGTGTTCCAGTAGCCCCACTGCGTGCGACAGTTAGCTTTCGTGTGACAATTGTTTTATGTGTGAGCCCTCGGTACTTACTGGTTCATAGTAGAAGTCACCCATCGAGACTGGGTGGAAACGATAGGCATACAGCGGGTTCGGGATCTCAGTCGTTCCGTTCGGCATTATGACGTTCACGGTCGGAGTGGTCATGCTACTTGGCATCACACTTGTTCCATCTGGTGGTTGAGCAGCCCAGTCCCAGTATGGGTGACGCCAGGAGAGTGCAGCCTGAGCATATCTATTACGGGTTGCGCCAGCCGGAAATTCGTTGACAGCGGCTACGATGTGAGAGTACAGGACTTGCTGTGATATGAGTAAGCGAACATATTCCTGATTAGAGCAGTTGATGACTAACCTCGTAAAGCGCCAGGTAAGGTCTGTGCCATGGGAGGAACAGTTGCGACAAGTGAGCACAGTATCCAGGATGGTCAACACCTGGTGCCGGACCGACGCCGTCCCATGGTACATATGGTCTACCATGAATTCCTGCCAAAAGTTAGTGACAGCACATATTGCTTCTAGAGTATCGCGACTTGCCAGCCACCTGATAGTACGACAGCTTCTCGCTCTGGTTGGAACGCATGAAGCGGTTCATGCCGAGTAGGTAGATGTTCCATTGGTCTGGGTTCTTCTCCAGCTGCCGGATTTCGAGCCTGGGCTGAGTACCGGTGCCTTGGATGCCAGTGACGACGGTGTAGCTGGAGGAGTTGGTAGAGCTCTGACGACGATTGAGCAGTTGCTCGACATCGTCTTCACTGCGGGCGAGTTCTTCGATCTGGTGTTTGAGCAGAGGCGCGACAACAGCCGCAGAGACGAAGTGCAAGAAAATGGCGAAAGCCAGTAGACGCGACAGGACTGCCGGGAAACGCATGATCGCAGGAGTGTGAACGATCGGATGCTCCCAGATAGTGAGCGTGGTGCAGGAAAAGAACTCGGTCTGGATCCAGAGCGTGATGTACAGGCCTGGTGAGGTGGGTGAGGTGGGGTCCGTAGGGATACTCAGGCACGAGCGTGGCGGGCGCAAGAATGAATTCGGGAGGTGAAATGGAGAGTGATGTCTGATGAGGTCGAGGTGGCAGAGGGCAAACGCAGCGGCGCCACGCGGCGTTTGTTGACTGTTGGGGTGTTGTTCTGCCAGCTCTCGGGAAGCCGATGCCGCGTGGAGTGTGCAATGTAGCTATTGAGGCAGGAGCGACTGGCGCAGAGCGAAAGAGACGGCTGAATCAAAAGCTGGGAGGAATGGGACAGAAAGGAGCAGTGTCGCAAGGGAAATGGAAATGGAGGTCAAGCAGGACGGGACAAACACATAAGAAGCGACTGATGTCACCTTGCCGAATGCCTCGCAGGGTTGCAGGGCTGAGGCGAGGTTGATTTAAGAAGAGTTGTTGGTGTATGCAGGGCGAAAGAGGCTGGTAAGGGAATGGATGAACGACCGGGCAGTGCGCAGCGCCTGCGAGTTCGTGTTCGTCCACTCACTGTTCACAGTCAATGCAGTGATAGAGGATAGTTGCATGCGCAGAACCACGCACCAGCTGACGGCAAACGAGCTACACCGTGGCATATCGTGTGGACTGGCAGGGTGGTAGCGTGCGAGACATGTGCTGGTGACTTGGCCAGGACAATGACATGAGCACGCCAGATCGCATGGGGCTTACATTGGAGGCGTCAGTCGACCGACTGCCAAACATCCCTCTGGCCACAAACAGAAATGCGATGGAAAACAAAAGTGCAAGTTGCCCGTCCGACCACCTTCCACGCAAAGGCGTCGTGCAGACATGCGTAAACGAAGCCAATATTCGAGCCTGCAGCCAATCACGGCCGAGCATGTCGACCTCTTCTCAGATATCCTCCACTCCGACATCTGAGCCTCAAGGGGAATATCGACCCCTCACCGCCTGGAAGACCAGCCATCCATGTGAGCGTCACGGCATGGCCGTCGTGAGCTACAGCGTGCTCGCCTTCTCGCCTTGCGCCACAGCCAAGGAACCTGCTTCCAGATGCCACGCCTCACTGCTCCGTACCACGGATGACCTCGAGCGTGACCTCTTCGTTGCTCGAGCTGCTAACGTACCATGCGCTACGCCATTGGAGTTGCTGGGGAAAGTACATGCGTTGCGAGGCCGTGTCGTGTCCGTCAACAACTTGCGATCTGCTGCGCGTAGCTGTGGGTGAGCTGCGAGAGACATCGCACAGCATATGCAGGTCCGTCGGAGGGAACACTGCGTCGGTACGTCTTTCGCCAGGTCAACCGGATGCATGTATTCTTGGGCCCAATTCATGCAAATCAAATATGCTTCCTGCTATGTATAGAGCCCTATCTTGAATGACCTCGTCTTGGGGCTCAAGTAATCGATCGTCTCCCAAAGTCTTCACACTCAGCGTGCACCGGTTCACACACAATGCCATATTGTCTCCTCTCTGCGCAACAACAAGCAAGGGACCGCACACGCACACCACACCTTGCGCAACATCTCGGTCGCACCTCCCACCACACCGTCCTCTGCATCCAATCACAACCACAGCGCTCTCGTCAAAGAATACGAGCATAATCCTTCGAAGATGGTGACACGAACAAATCAATAAAAATCGTAACGCAAAGAAATTAAGCCATCTGGACTCGTGGTGGAGGGTTGTCTTAAACTGACAAGCACGCGGTATTGGACAAATGTGTTTCGTCGCCGATTTCTAGTCGCTTGTCTGAGCCCGACGTGCGAGGCTTCTTCACACCACAATATATGTTCTGTGCAACATTTCCGTATTGACTCTCGAAGGGCTCAGACATGAGCGGTAAGCAATGGCTGTCACTATTCAGTCTTTTGATGGGCAGCAGTGGACTCGGAGTATTTTCCTTCTTCTCGATCGAGGAATGCCGCGCTGACTCTATAATTAACATTCTTGAAATTGGTCCCTCACAGAAAGTGACAGATCATATTTTGCAGGTTGGAGAATAGACGCCATGAAATTTTCGCCACCCGAAGCCACCCAGAGACCACAACGCCGCAGTTTGTGTCTTTTCCCCAGCACACACACTGATGCAAAAGGAGCGCAAAGACTCGCAACAGAAGAAAGCGCTGAACAGAACAGAACAGAATTATGCTTTACAATCCCCCAGAACAATCGTCTACTGCTCATTAGCAAGCACCATCTTCTCTCTCTCGCTGCGCCTCTTCTTCTGGTCTTTGCGCGCGTGCTTGCGCTCGTTCTCTTCCCTCCGCTTGATCGCCTTGATCTCCTCGCCCTTGATCTCGCCGGCCTTCTTGACCTGCTTAGGCACGTGCCTGTGCCTGCCGATGCGGCGGATTTCAGGCATGTGCTTGTAGCGCTCCTTGAGGGCCTCGTCGTATTCTTGCTTCTGGCGCTGGGCAGCGGATTTGATGCCCGATCTGGCCGAGGCGTTGGCGCGCCAGAGACGCACGTTGCCGTCGTCGGAGCCAGAGAGCACGTAGTTGTTGTCGGGCGTCCAGGCGCAGGAGAAGACGCGCTGCATGCGCTTGGTGTGGTAAATGTCGCGGCTGTGGCCCTGGTTTCGCTTCCAGAGGCGGATGCTGCGGTCGTAAGACGCTGAGACGAGCTCTTCGCCTGTGGGGGAGAAGTCGATGTCCATGACGGCGCTGACGTGGTCTTTGAGGATGTTGAGGGCGCGGGAGAGGTTTCGGGAATCGAAGATGTAGATGTTGTGGTCTTCGTTTGCGACGGCGAAGTTGAAGGCCTCCATGGGATTCCAGCAGACGGCGTTCGAAGTCATGGTCATTACGGATCGGTGGAGAGGGGTGTTTGTGCGGAGATCATAAAGCACGAGAGAGCGGTCTGAGGCGGTCGAAGCGATGAGTGAAGTTTCCGTCTGGTTGAATGCGAGCGAGGTGACCGAATCGACGCTTGTAGGCCATGCCAGGTTTGTCGTAGGTCCTGAGTTGGGTCTGTTCAAGTCGTACACGGAAATGCCAGAGTGGGCCACGGCGAACGAAGGATCGCTGCGGTGGCGAGAAATCGCGTTGAAGCCAAAGTCTCCCAGCCAAGTAGCAACAGGCGCACTCTTCGAGGGTGTGTTGTATGGGTCGAATAGCTTCACAGTCCGGTCGGTTCCACATGACAAGAGCTTTTGATCCTGCGTCCAGCATACACCCTTGACAACGTTTGAATGTGCTTGTCCCTGCCAGACCTCATCCTGACTGGGCAGATCCCAGACCTTTACAACACCATCACCACTGCCACTTGCGAATCTTTCTAATGACTTTGGGTCTTTCGCGATTGTGTACACTCCGTCAACATGCCCTCGTCCAAGATCGGCAACAAAAGGCGCCGCGAACATGCGCTCCAGCTTTGTCGCATTCAATGCACGCGTGTATTCTCTCGCTCTTTCGAACGGGTGAAGGGCAGGATCCAGGTTTCGAGGCGTGCGAGCGACATCACTGCCGGGCGCCTGGGCAGACGATGCCGATCGGGTGAGCGCTTTGATCTTCTGTATGATTTGTTAACAAACGCGACTTCATCAGGTGACTCGACTGTCACTTACCATAGCGAGAGATAGTCTGTGATCTAAGGTGTATGGTTTTTCGGCGACCGGATCTCAAAAAGTCGTCGGCGACCCTTAGACGCGGGATGGCCCTTCTTATCTTGCATAATCGCTAAACTTTATTTGCGACGCGGGGTTTTAGCGCCGAGGTCGACCTCGATGATGATGTTTGACGTGGACTCTTCCATCAATTCCATCTGTGCCAGCGCCTGCAGTGATTGGTAATCTTGCCTGGTGCGGTGAATTAGGATAGTTGTCATCGTCAGTCTGCTTTGTACAATATACATGTCTCTGTCGTATCGTTGCTCCATTAAGATCAGTCCCACCCACTATCTCACACGAACTCACACCATTAGCTGTTCAATAATCGGAACTCCGGCGCTCACGTCAACAAATCCGAAGAAACTGCAGTCTCTACAAGCACAACGCAGCATGACTACATCATCAGTCCCGGACTTCCCACCCAGCGCCATCCGCCCAATCCTAGAAGAAGTAACATCTCTCCTCAAATCCCGTGGCGAGACCATCAGCATTGCCGAAACAGCCGCCGGAGGTCTAATCAGCTCATCAATACTCTCCACGGCAGGTGCTTCCAAGATATACCAAGGTGGCCTGACTCTGTACACTCTGCCATCACGAATTGCCTACGCTGGGTGGACCCAAGAGAACATCGCTAACTACAAGGGTCCCACGACCGACATCGTCTCTGGTCTTGCGAAGCATGTCAGGAAGGATCTAGGCAGCACGTATACGCTTTCTGAGAGCGGGACTGCTGGTCCTACAGGTGGCTCGACTGAGAATCGCTGGCCGGGGTATGTTGCGCTGGCTGTGGATTGTGAGAGGGGAACCTTTACCAGGGAGATCAAGACCGGTCTTGGGGAAGACCGTGTTGCCAATATGGTGCAATTTGCGATTGAGGGTTTGACGCTGTTGAGGGATGTGATCAGTGGAGAAGCAAAGTTGTAGGGACCGTCGTGACTAGTCTTGGATCAAGCTAAAAAGAAACCATAATCTGGTACGCGTATTGAGACCGGCACTGTTCTCGTCTGCAAATCTGACTCTGTTCAAGTCATCCCACAGCGTTGCTGACTTCGATCTGCACCGTCCAAAGTTTCCCTCTTGCTCTGTCTTATCCTAGGGATAGGACACATCTCTCCGCCAACACAAAAGGAGCACACGCATCCTCGTGGTAACACAGCGTGCCTACAACGACCAAAACAACATGGCCAGAAAGAGCAAAAGGAAAGGTCCTACCCGGAATCGAACCGGGGTCGCCCGGATGTCCTACATCACGATGTGATGTCGATCAGAACCGGAAGTGATAACCGCTACACTATAGAACCGTATTGGTTTGATCGATTGGAATCATCGCAATTGATGATGCTCAATGGAATATCTACCATTATATAGCTATTTTAATCTTCAAGAGATGCAATGATCGTCCCAGAAAGAGCAAGATGGGAAATTATTCGTCTCATAAGTCGAGTATGCTTCTTGCCCCAGCATTGTGGTTTGCTCCTCGATAGGAACAGATCCAATCATTGGTGCCAAGATATGTCAGTAATGTTCTACTGCTCCCAGCAGGAGCATCTTGCATATAACCATGGTGCTGCCTTGCCCTCATCTTGGGGCGGGTAAGATGGATAATTCAAGCACCTCGGGCCAGCATACCTTGCCCTGCGGCCTCGACAGTGTTGTAGGCTAGTGGTACCAAAATAGCAATTTTTGTGTAGTTCTCACGAATACTGAGTCTTGAACTTACAGTTGTAGTCAAACTTTCTAAGATCAAGCTCCAATGGGTCGATATCGCCGCACTACACACAAGATGATGTCCCACTGCCTTCAACATAGAGTAGCTATCTGTATAAATTGATTTCAACTCGCGAATATAGAGTAGATCATTCAAAGGGCACTATGTGCCACGATTTGGCGATAGAAGAACATGTATGGTTACCCCAAGCACTAACCCTACTGACGGCCATCACAAGGCTTCGCAGAAATCGGTTGTACATACACGTTTTCAAGTCGCAAGTTCGATGTATTAAGTGGAAGACGTACTTGTGCGGACCCACAGTTATTGAAGCTATCACACTAGTCCCACACAGCTTTGAAGAATAGGTGTGACTATAGATAGCAGGCATCCACGAAGCCACGTGCAGACCTGACTAGCGCCAAAGTTGCAATCAAGAAAGCCGAAAGAGATTGGAGGCTCTCTCCCCGCAACACACAAGACATCCGATAAATTATTCCAATCGTTCATGCATTTCAGCGCCAACCTACCAGTTTCCTAAGCATCATTAGCTTCGCAGTGCAAGCTATTCTGCACATATATCCGACTTTACAAGCTCGCATCTAAGCCGCTTTGAGACAGTGCATGTCAGCTTGGGCTCTCTTTGTTGTGCGGAGCTTATGCGTTTGCTTCTGGCCATTTGTAGCGACACTTTGCCAGCCTTGAACAACACACATCCGGACCTATATCAGACGTCGTATCTTGCAATTGTGAGCCCAAGTACTGCGACTCATCAAAACAGTAGTGTCTTTTACGGTCAATCGAAAAACCAGGATCCTCGTACAGTAGCGATCCTCCCACCAAAATGCTAAGCGACAACGAGCTGGCCGAGACCAGCTTGAAGCTTCAGGACTTCCATCTGGCAAACGTAAAGCAGCAAGAGATGTTGGCCGAGGTGCTCGAGAAATACGGGACACTCATCGAAAGCTATAAGCGGTTGAAGAGCGACTATGAGGAAGAGAGAGATTCTCGGGAGCGGTACAAGCAGATGGCTAGGGGACAGGAGCGTAATCCGTTTGTCCTAGTACTTGTGGATGGTGATGGATACATTTTTGACGATGACCTTGTCAGCAACGGCGCTGAGGGAGGGCAGAGAGCTGCACAACTGCTTAACGAGACAATCCTGTCAAGCCTACGTACCCGCGGTCTAGAAAACTGTCGCATTATGGTTCGTGTCTACTCGAACCTTGCCGGACTATCCAAGACACTCAGCAGAATCAAACTGTGCGGACCAGAGAAGCGTTCACTTGCGTCTTTCGCCGCCAACTTTACACGATCAAACGAACTGTTCGACTTTGTCGATGCTGGAGAATTGAAGGAGAATGCGGATTCCAAAATCCGCGCTTTGTTCCGACAGTTCGTCGATAACACACAGTGCCGACACATTTACTTTGCTGGCTGCCACGATGTAGGCTACATCAACGAGCTCAACCCTCATAGGAACAACCGTGAGAAGTTGACCCTTGTGAGGAATTATGCCACCCACCCTGAATTCACCAGACTCGGTATGCGGATTGAGGACTTCCCAGGTATCTTCCGAACCACACCTGTAGATTCTTCGAATGTTCAGCTTTATAAGGCGCCTACCCCAGCGACCAAAGCCCCGTCGATATCTAACACGTCGGAGCAATCCAAGGCCAAGCCTTGTTACTTCTTCACCAAGGGACTCTGTAAATACGGCGACGGCTGTACCAACTTGCATGTCAGATCGACGAACGGAAGTGGAAGTTCTGCTGCGCAAGACCAACCGTCATCGACAAACGCCTCATGGCGAAACGCTGCGCCGGAATCTAAATTCGGTTCCACCAGCGACAACGACTCTATGAGGAACAACGGTCATACGCCGCAAGCATCAACTTCCCACAGTAATAGTGATCAGACAGATCTCGATTTCTCCGCTTTGCTACCTCACGCGGACAGTGTGCCGCCTGGCTATGTTGCGATTAATGCCAAAGGAGAACGTTTGGACATGTACATGCCGCCTGTTACTGCGGAAGTCCGTAATCGCTTCGCCAAGCGTGTTGCTGATAAGAAGCTATGCAACAAATTCCACCTCGCCGGCGACTGCCCGGACGGTGAGTGTCAATTCGACCATTCGCCCATCGATGCAGATCTTCGCAACTACCTCCGCTCCATTGCTGCTGCCACACCGTGTACTCGCAGGAGCGCGTGCAAAAATCTCACATGCTTGAATGGTCATGTCTGCCAAAAGCCAGACTGCAAATACAGAGGCGGCAAGTTGTTCTGCAAGTTGCCCGGCCCTATGCATTATGTTCAGATTGATATCAAAGAATGGGTCCGAGGAGTCTCACCGCCGCAAGGCAAGCGCGAGAGCTTGCAGAGCAAAGATGTCTCGGGCTCACCAACACAGCTACCACAGGGAGACTACGACAGTCCTCTTAAGAGCCCCACGAGCAGTGTCAACGCCACCAGATCCTTCTTCGGTCTGAACCGAGGTATGTCGGAGGACAGATCTGTTGGTACTGCTGCCGAGAGTGATGATGAATACCTGGCTGGAAAAGCAGGCGCGAAATTAAGCCTCGACAGCGACCTGGTCTAGGAAGTCCTACTCGGTCGTCGGTATGTGGAGGTATATGGAATCTGCTCCAAAGGAACAGGCAGAATGGAGGTGATATATCCGGACACAGGAGAACCGCTGATCAGTACATGCTTAACGCCAGGCCAAGGAATTTTTATCCTTACGTAGGCGCTGTCAGAAAGGCGGGGCTGTGGAGCTTGGGTATACACATGAGCATTGAGGTTGTATTTTTACGCCGCGAGAAATCATTTTTGAGGCAGAGGCAGAAGGAAGCTGGACCTGGTTGTTGTAGCTATAGTCATTGAGAAGGTCTGAGAGCATGCTAAGTAGTGTACAATAGCTATAGCAGATAGCAAAACGCTGTACAACTCTACAAGTATACAGCTTTGTACAGTATAAAGAAGATCGACGAAAAGCCAATGCCTCGGTTAGCCTAAGCAACTCGTAGAATCATAAAGCTGAGTGCAGACCGAGTAACGTCTACGCTAATGTACTAGCCCTGCTATCGTCTCTACGATGGCACCAAGTAAGCATCTACACGCGTGCAGTAGCTGAACCCAAGGAAATCGGGGCAGATTTCTACGATACGTCCTTTTGATATCGACTTCCGAATATGTGACCACTCTCGAAACAGCAGGGGGTTTATGACATTGGCCATTGATGAGGATGATTCAGCACGATCCATAAATGCCCAGTCGTTAGGTGTATATAAATGCAAGTCCTTGCAATGCAATGTCAAGACCACCAGAAATATCCCAGACAACTATCAAAATGCGTGTTTTCAATACTCTCTCCGTCGTACTCGCGACTCTGGCTTCTTCTCCTACCGTTTCTGCATATGCCGCGCCCGGTGCATGTTCTGGAGTCTGCAACAATGCCCACGATCCCAGCATCATCCGTCGCCAATCCGATGGCACTTACTTCCGTTTCTCGACTGGCATCGAGGTAGCCATCCACACTGCGCCATCTCTCTCCGGTCCATGGACCTACAAGTGCGCTATGCTTCCGTCAGGCTCAAGCATCCCGCTCAATGGCAATCAAGACCTCTGGGCCCCAGACGTCCTTCAGGTCGGTAATACCTACTACGTGTTCTACACCGTGAGTGCTTTCGGTGGTCAGGACAGCGCCATCGGACTAGCAACATCTGCGACCATGGACTGCAGCTCCTTCAAGGATCTCGGAGTCACAGGCGTCGAATCCCACGCGAGCGACAACTACAATGCGATCGATAGACAGATCTTCAAAGACGGCAACATCTATCAGATGTAGTTCGGATCCTTCTGGAGCAATCTTTACCAAGTCAGCATGAACAACCCTCCTCTCAAGTCGACTGGCCCCAACCGCCACCTTGCGTTCCAGTCCGCTGGCACTCACCCCGAAGAGGCTCCGTACATGGTCAAGAACGGCAGCTACTACTACCTTTTCTGGTCTGAGGGATGCTATTGCCATCTCGACATCGACCGCCCTGCCCCTGGTGCGGAGTACAAGACCAAGGTCTGCAGGTCTTCTTCGGCTACTGGTGGATTTGTAAGTTCCCTTGTAATCGTGTCTGATGTTGTAGGATATGTACTAACCGTCGTTTGCAGGTTGATGCTGCTGGCGCGTCTTGTCTGACTGGTGGTGGAACTACTGTACTGGAGTCGCATGAAAATGTTTACGCGCCTGGTGGACAAGGTGTCTATGACGATCCGGCTGAAGGCTGGGTCCTTTACTATCATTATGTTAACACGGATATTGGATACGCTGATGGTCAGAAGCAATTTGGTTGGAACAAGATCTCTTGGAATAGTGGCTGGCCGACGGTGTAAGGAGACTGTGCACCAAGATTTCGCATAATATGCACCTCCCAAAAGCCGCTTTGGTCGATTATCATATGTCATGTATCGTTCGAATACAAACAAGCCATGATCTCGATAGCCTTGAGCAAGAAGGAAGTCTGTGTATAACAGGTCACTTCGAAGAAGAGCTGTTGAAAATCACGGTATTGATCGATGCACCCCTTCCGCAGAGACCATTCCTTCATTCTGCCGAAAAGACTCTGAAGCTCTTAATCTCCCAGTATGCATCCTCGAACGCAGTGGCGTTATTCGCAACAAGATTATGGCAAGTCGATGGGCAATCGCCCTGGCCGCTGTATATCGACTCCGCGCCAGCCCAGTCGCCGCAGAGAGCGATGTTCATAATGATACTGGCGTTTCGGAAATGGTTGCCGATGTTGCAATGAGTATTGGGGAAGTCAGCAGTCGGTTCGCCCCAAGACGATGGATCGGGAGCAGTGGTAGTAGCGTTTGCAAGATCGTCTGGCTCGGTGCCTCGGCCGAAGAACCACATGCGGATTCCGTCGTTCCGCCATTCCGTGGCATAGATACCACCACCGTTCTCGTTGAACGCTGCGCCTGAGCTTTCGGTGGGGGCTTGGACACCACATCCTGCATTACCATTCGCTGAATGCAGACACTCCTCTTCAAGAGCCTTGCCAGTCTGCTTGCGACGTACGTTCATCTTGCAGCCTTTGCTTGTATGGAGCGTGAATTGATTGCCCGCAGTTGCGCGGTTGACAGACTCGGCAACATCGATTTCACCTACGCAAAACTTTAGATACCATTCATGGTAATGATCGTAATCAGTTGGACTGACCGTTTTTTGGCCAATTTTCATCGTCGCAGATCCACAAAGCTGGCCAGGTTCCACAGCCGACCGGCGAATGCAGCACGTCAAAAATAAACAGGCCTGAATCGTACTGCTTCTTGGAAGACACGCGAACAGACCAGCGGCCTGTACTCGTATCATACTCGTCTGATGTCGTGTCCACCCGTAGAATGGCAGAGCTCTCCGAAGCATACGTCAAATTATGCGCCGGCTGTGTCGCTGCATCCTCGAGTACGTAGTGCACAAAGCCATTGGTTGGATCAGCCTGATTGAAGAAATTGAAGCCATCGAAGAAATCTGGTCCGCTGTAGGTATCTTCGAGGCGATATGCAAGTTGGCTATAGTCCGGATATGATTTGTTACTGCGCGTGCCCAATACAGCACCAACAACAACGGCTACAATCGCCAATACGGCTACTATAGCCACCACGACCACAATCTTTGTTCTCTTCGTCCAAGACCGCGGGCTCCATGCTGATCCTGGTTTGATTGCGGTTTCCTTAGAAGGTGGCGTCATATCGTGGTTGTCTGGAGTGCGCTTTGGTTGAGACCCGTGGAAAAGGATGCTTCTAATATTGCTGATGGATTATATGCTTGATAGATATCACGGACATTGATAGAAAGATCAAAGGCAGATAAGATAGTAAATGGAAGACCGCACAATAGAGATATGCTTTTGAACAAGGCGCATCTCTGTCCTACAAGACTTTCTTTCCCGTCTTGTCTGGAGAATCGGAGCGGGCCATGGAGAACCCATCGGCACCCATCGCGAGAACAGGGCACACTGCAAGACCAGCGAACGAGAGGGCCGTGTTCTGCATCGCTAGTGTTGGATCGCGTGCGCGCGTGGGAGATAAGGTCGCTTGAGCAAAAGTGTTGACGACTGCCACGACGCGAGACGCGCAAGATGGCAGGAAAATGCCCCACAACCAAGCCGGATCTGTATGGCGAGATCTCCGAACGTTTACGATCGATGCGTGCGTCTTCCATTATCGAAGCCATTTATAGGATACACGAAAGAATGCTTTCCTCTCTTGTCGGAGTGTTCAAAGTATCGGTTGATGAGCCCGAAATTCATGCCTGCATCGTCAAGAAATTCACCAGCTAGCTTGAAACGTGACAACGTCGATATTGGCAAAAACTTCTGTTCTGGACAAGAGGTCAAGTTGTATTTTGACTATAACAAATTTAGGTATCGAAATAAAAGGAGTGAAAATTCCCATCTCGAAATCACCAGCTACACCTCTCCTCCTACAGCCTCAACTAAATCAACTTCCAATGCGCCTGCGCAATAAACCATCTAAGAGACGGTGATGGAAGCAGATCCAGAGCCAGAGAATGACTCCACAGCAACGACCTGATAGTTGAAGTTCTTGTTGGCGAATCCGTGCTTGGCCCAGGCGTTGAAGTGGTTGGCAGTGGTGACGGTACCGGAAGTACGCTTGTTCTGGCGGACAGACCAGTACTGCGTGAAGGTGGAGGTACCAGTGATGGAGGGCTGGTTGGTGCGAGTATCAGTGCAGAGGGTGTAGACGGAACCATCAGAAGTGATCGTGCCGAGCTTGGTAACGCCACTGGAGCAAGGGTTGAAGGAGCCGTAGCTCTCAACAACGTAGTACTCGGCCTGAGGGTTGTTGATCCAGCCGTAGACAGCGAGGTAGGAGCCGCTGTTACCGGGAGAGTAGGTACCGGAGTACTTGATGGTCCTGCCGAATGTTAGCCATCGCACAGATCAATCCGGATTCGAGTGTTCATACCTGGCGGTGCCGGTCTTCCAGCCGAGACCAGCAACAACGTCAGTGCCGCTGTTCCACTTGAGGGAAAATTTGCCATTGCCCAAGTTGGATTGGAAGCCAGCGGCCTTGCCGTTGTAGTTCTGAACGTAATCGATTCCGCTAGGGTTACGCTTCTCGACGGCGGCAGACTCCTCGATGGGAGCGGCCATGGCGAAGCCGCTGACCAGAGCGACGAAAGCAGCAGCGAACTTCATGATGATCGGGTTGAAGGGAGTGTGGTTGAGGGAATTGACGAGTAATGGAAGTGAAGATGAAATTGTATGATGATCTGAGAGGGTTCTGGGAGTAGGGCTTAGGGCTCTTATAGATGTCTCTTGAGCCCATGTACTACTTCACTTACCGGGCTGCCCAGGGTGAATGATCTCGCTTGCGTGAGCTTGTCAGAAATAAGCTCATCATATTCAGGCTAGAGTAGGTGCTTTGCTCTAGCTTGACGACAACAAGCTACGACAACATGGCTCGGGTACTGTCGATCATTCGTTGCGACGGCGGTGACACGTCGGATTGGGGCATGAAACCCGAGTCCCGTATCATCATGGTGACTATCAACCGCCACAAACGTTCCAGCCTGCTCCTCAACTATGGACTTATGACATTCGGGAGTTAGACATACAGTATTAATCTGGCGTCGACGTCCGACAAAGAGCACTATACGGTCCACGGATGTTAAAGTTCGACAACGACGGACTACGGGTAGTTCGATAAATGCCATGTCATGTCCAAAGCCGAGATGCCTAGCGGATATCGCCATATTGATGTGGTAGACCCGAGGCCATGATGAATGTGAGAGTTCGATCGATGTGCATTCTCAACCTAGACTTTGGACACTTAAACTCCTTGAACAAAGTTACCCACTATAGGCCGACACAAATGGAAGTTTCCCGTAATAAGAATAGCTGACAAGCTTTCCAAACAATGCAGGATCCAAAGGATTCTTTCCCTCGAATTTGCTAAATCCGTTGGTTCTGTGGAACCACCAAAACAGCGGTCCGTTTCAAGTTTAGAGAAATTCAGCGCAGACGCCAGGCTAGAACAAGCACGCTCCGCCTCCGTATTAGCCTAAGAGCCGACGGATCACGTCTCTGCGTATCCAAACTACTATAAGTGCTACACCGGATGGAGCGTGGAACATCAGATGTCCCCGCTTCGTCGTCACTATCTGTGCAGATGCTTGCAAACGGCATATGATGCCGAGATCAGGTCCAGGCTGCGACAAACCCCTTTTTGTTCTTGCCAGTGAACCATCCGACCCAGTATACACGCGCATCGAAGAAAGAGTGCGTGGGTGAGTTGAGGTGTAATGATGGAAGCATCCAAAGACGAGAATGAGGCGTTTCTGCCGCCTCAGCAAGATCGCAGCGGAAATCCGGCCAAACAACCTGGAATCCTGAGTCGGATATGGCCGTATCTTCGTTTGCTTGTCGAGGTGGTTATGGTGCTTTGCAAATTCGTTCTTACTTCTTCGTTGGCGCAGTCAGAGACTACCAACGGCGAAGCAGCAGATAGTCTTCGTAAATCGCCCATACCCAAACGTAAGCAGATTTCCTCTATACAGGCATCCGATTAAGCAGCTGATCCCGCCACCAGTACCAAGGAAACTATACACATTTAATGGCGATGAGCGTTACTTGAACGAGGGCATGTTCAACTCGCAGGCAGAGACGATGCACACCCTACATCAGTGGATACCCCTAAGCTCTGGTAAGGCTGACCCTGAGTTTGAACTACGTTGGCGATCATAGGGCAGTATCACTAACATCGCCTATCAGATGCGAGAGGCTATGTGCGATTCGACGACTATGAGGCCTACGACCTCAGTGAACCATATACGGTGTCAATAAATCGAACACACGACGGGCCTGGATACATGCTGTCCGCTTTCCATCAGCTTCACTGCCTTGTAAGTCGCGCCATATCATTACATCCCTTGCCCTACTCGTCCTTCAGCCGTACATCTCAATCAACCCATACTAACTATCACTTCTCCTATAGTCCTACCTCGTGCAACACTTCCAGCAAGGCTACGGCGGCACGAATCTTACACAAGAAGTCGCCCACCACTCCGCGCACTGCTTCGACTACATCCGCCAGGCGCTGATGTGTGCGGGCGACACTACACTCGAAGGCAAGACTGAGGCTGGTCCCGGTTGGGGTTCTGTCCATGAATGCGTTGACTACGATGCGCTGTTGGGCTGGGCGAATGAGCACTCGGCCGAGAAGTGGCGGAACGGTCTCATGCCGGGAGAGTCTGTACTTTGAGCTAAATGTGTAGGGCGTCAGGTTACGCCACTTGGACATGATATCAATACATTCCTTCGCTTCACTTGCTTGCCAGTCTCTTCATGATGGCTTTCAATTTGTAAATCGTATATGAACATACTCACAAAAACACAGAACAACGTAGGGAACTCACAACCGAAGGCCGAACCTCACCAAACCACCCCACCTTCTTCAACCAAGATCCTCAAACAGGCCCCCCAACAACAACCCTCAACACCCTCGGATTCCTCCCCGCCACAGTCCCACTCTGATCAACGCCCCTGTCCGGACTAACATCATCGTACGAAAACGCATAACCCCTCCCATCGACCTGGTTCTGGTGCACAAAAGCACTATACCAATTCGCCGGTCCCTGCTTGTAATACTGGTCCGCATGCAGGCCGGGCTGCAAATCCCCACCGCCAACAAGCAAAGTCCCACGGTTGAAAGCAGCGCACAAACGCGGGACGACCGCGCGGTGGACGCCGTTGTCGCTACCTTCGATGGCGAAGGGCCCGCTGTTGCAGCCGAAGATGTCAGCGGCGGAGGGGCGGGCGTAGGCGCGGTTGTCGCCGGCGCAGGAGAGGGCGTTGTTGGAGACTCTGCAGGCGACGTTGCCGGCGGGGCTCTGTGTGGCGATGGTGAGGGTGTTGGTTGTGTAGTGGGACCAGACTTGTTCGATGTAGTTGTCGAAGTACGAGTGGAAAGCGGAGGGGTTGATGGAGATATAATCGATGGGTGCGATGACACGGAGGGGTTGTCCTGGTGCCGTGGCCTGGCAGAGGTCGCCCCATGGTTGTCCGTCTCTGCCCGTCTGATCGACTAGCAGGCGACAGATTGCTGGGATTGCACTTGCGCGGAGTCCTAGGGCGGTTTGTGTGCTGCCGTCTTCGGCTACCATCGACATGCCGAGGATGAGACCGACGAAGTCGACGTATGAGAGGTTGGCGTACAGGCCGCCAGAAGCGTTGTTGGTCAGTTCGACGAATCCCCAATTGACGGCGGAGCTTGGATCCTTTGGATTATTTGATGAGGGGCACGTCAACGAAGGGCCAGATGCACCAGCTTGCCAGGTAGTGTAGAAGTGTAGGTTACCCGCTGCAAACCAGACGCGAGCGGATGTAATATAACCAGGAATGGTGACCGAGGTTGTGCTCCCCCTGGGTCCCAAAGGAATAGCAACATTCGCAATGATCGCTTGTGGGATTGCCTCACCGGGTGTGCCTGACGGATAGAAGAAGTTTCCGTCAGGCGTGAGCATGACCAGACGACCCTGCGAATCGAGGCCTGTCACGTATGCATTGATTTGTCCGCCCGGAAAGTTGTTCACCAGTGCCAAAGGAAGCCTCTCGTTCGAGGGTGTTGCGACAAGAGTACTCAAGCCATCGAGTCCACCCGCAGGAGGAGGAGAAGTGGCATTGATGGTGTTTTCTGCGGTAATGACGATGTCGTTGACATTTCCTGGCGACACTGGAACGAATCTATTGATAGGGGCAGAGAAGGCTTTGTCGCACAGTGACACTGCGGCGGCAAGCGCAATTAGTCGAAGAAAGATGTGCATGATAATGCAAAGTTTATGATATTAGTGTCTTGATGATTGAAGGAGTGTGTCGAAGGAAAAGAAAAAAATTATGTAGTAGATTTGAAAGAGCGACTAGGCAGTGACAACGAGAGACCATGAGACCAAATCAGTCACGAGCAGGACTCGATATATATACACTGCCAGTTTTGGCGATGGAAGTGAAAGTCACTCATGGATAGACGCGTGTTCAATTGGCTCGACTCAGTCGATGACTATTTCTCCCGTAATCGTCAGTTGTACCGAGTGTTGTGCCCCTTTCACTCCGTCAGACGGCACAATACCATACGATACCTGCTAACACATGGCCCTCAACCGGCTTAAGCGCATGCAATCTGATCTAGTCGCTTCAATGCCAACGCGGCATAGCAGACCATCGACCGGGCCAGACTTTCGAAACAGACCGGCACGGTAGAGCGGATATTCGAGCTCTGGTGAAGTCAAGATCAAGCTTCATGTGCGACAGCCCCGGAATACCATGCGATTGGAAAACCGTCCCATTAGAGAATCTTACCCCTGCAGGACATCTATCTTACAAGGCAGAGTATGTGTGTGCGGTCCACATGTATAGTTCGGCTTCTAGTTTGGCGTGAAGTATGAGATCAAGCCACCTGCGCTACCGAGTGCCAGGCGCCTGGCGCAAGGCTGACGGGACGCATGCTGAATTGTTGATTTGACGGTGGTAAAGAGATGACCTACAGCAAACCGAAAGCATGTGAGCGGTTCGCGGAATATTCTTCATAGCGGCCTATGCGTGTTTAGTGGCGCATCGAGTCTTTGGACTGTGATTGGTCCCTTCGAAAATTAGCACGGCAGGACTTGCCGGCAACTGATTCCCGCCTCTGCGGCTCGAATAATTGTTGATGCAGTTGGAGCAGGGCACATCCGTTGTGACGCTATCGGTTAAATAAAATCGAGTTGTGTTCGGGATTACAGGCGGATAAGTGCGAAACAACCTAGTGGAATCGACTTTGGTCCAGCATTCGGTTAAATGTCGTCTTGCCCAGCAAAGGATGTCATGATAGGTTTTCCAGTCTTATGGCCGCAAAACTATGCCTCTGCCTCACGAGATGCCTTCTCGGCCTTCTTCTGATCTCTGAGCTTCTTTCTTATTTCACGAAGGTTGGGCGGCATCTCAATTCCAAGACGAGCGCGCAGCTCATCCGCGTCTGTCTCCAACTCCTCTTCCCAATACACATTGAGCATCTCCTCAGCCTTCAGACCATTGGCCATAGCCCAAGGTCCGTACACTTCAAAGAAGCGCTTTCGCTCCTCAGGCTTGAGTCGGACGATAGCAGCCAGACTGAGTCCGGTCATAGGTAGAACAGTATTGGCGAACTCGAATGCCTTGACGGCAAGCTCTCCCTCGATAATGATAGGCAGACCAGTAATGGCGTGAATAAAGTCGTGAATTTCACGGTATCGCTGCATCACATATGCTTCCTCAGGATCGTCAATGTATCTGACGGGATCGCGTGTGTCCGGCGTGACACCCTCGCTGTCCAACCATGCTGCATATGCTCTGCCGACTGTGTTCTCCGGCAATTGCCTGAGTTTCTCCAGAGACAGGCTCTTGGATGTGATCCTGGGTTTGTCGCGCAGGATCCTGCGTCCCGTAGGGTTTGAGATCATTGCATGTCTGAGCCGGGTCACGAAGTATGGCTTTGCGGTTGCTTCGCCGAGCGATGCGATGAGATCATGGCGGTATGGGTCGATCAGCGACCCAAAGGCAGAGCCCACTGCTAATGCACCGCGTTCGATGAAGTTGAGAGGGACATGGCCGGGATAATTGGGTCGAGGACGGTTTAGGACTGAGAAGGTACGCTGGCGAAGATGCGGCGGAAGACGGAGTAGCTTGTTCAAGGCCAGACTTGACCGTACGGTCGGGAGAGGCGTGGCCATGATATATATAGATAGATTGTCCAGAAATCATCAATGTACGATAGCATATCACAATTCTATCTGTAGAGCTAGCTAGCTAGTTACCAAGCAACCTTGGACTATAGCTGCGGAGCCCAGCACAGCACCTCCGAGCGTAACAGCGCCAGGGTCACATCCAGACTTCGAACTTCTCCCAGACTTGCTCGTTCGTTTCATGACGACAGCGATTTTCCCGGCGACAATCAACCACTAAAAAGCCATAATTCCTCTCTTCTCCTTTCCTCTCCTCGCCATCGTGGCGCTCACACCTTTCCCTCCTAGACTTGCTATGCTAGGCTCATAGCACCGTGAGCCAATCTGCATTTCACAGCCCTTTACCACCTCCCGCGAAGAATACCGCGGCCCAACCGAGCATGCTTGGCCGATAGCCTTCAAGCGGGCCGGGTGGCCTCGCTATTCTTCCAGCACACGAGCAAGAGGTCTGCCTCGTGGTGGCGAGGCGAAGACGGCACAATGGAGGCGAAACGTCCATCCACCGGCGAGCACGACGACACCGAGACTGCAGAGGGCAGCAGAGATAATCTGGACGACCAGGCATTCAACTACACCCTCAGTGCTATGGATCGCCAGTATGCGACACAGACATCAGTGCCGCGACGCATTCACATACTAGGCACGGGCAGCATTGGAAAGCTGGTGGCGCATTCGCTGCGAGGGATCGCAAATCCGCCTCCTATAACACTGCTCTTGCACACAAGAAGCTTATTACAAACCTGGGAAAAAAGCACAAAAGAGATCACAATCCAAGATGACGGAATTGAGGTCAAGAGGAAGGGTTTCGATGCCGAATTGACGCCACTAGGGCGAAGACAGCACGGTGTAGCGATAAGAGGAGGTGAAGGAGATCTGTATGATCACGAGAATGCAAAGCCTCACGAACTCGCCAAGATCTACCAAGAACAGGGCGCCTCACTTTCCATGTCGTCGGATCCGCTTGCGTACGACGCATTTGGCGCGATCAACAATGACGAGTCCAAGGAGGACGACACGATCCACAATCTCATCGTCACCACGAAAGCGTCCACTACGATAAACGCGCTGTCCAGCATCATGCATCGCCTGACACCCGCCAGCACCATCTGCTTCTTGCAGAACGGCATGGGCATCATCGAGGAAATCAACGAGAAACTCTACCCGGACGAGGAAGACCGGCCAAACTACATGCAAGGCATCATCACCCACGGCGTGAACGTCCCACAAGAACTCCCAGAAGCAAAACGGGCCTTCTACGCCGTCCACGCAGGCCACGGCACCCTCTCCCTCTCCCTCATCAAATCCTCGCAAGCGAAAAGCACACCAAGAGACCTCGCTCGAGCTCCGAAAGACGTCCACGATACGCAGTCCGAACTCTGGGCCTCCTCATCTCGCTACCTAATCCGCACCCTTACACGCACGCCGGTTCTCTGCGCCGTCGGCTTCACCCCCACAGAGCTTCTCCAACTGCAACTGGAGAAACTGGCCGTCAACTCCGTCCTCAACCCGCTGACCGTCCTCCTCGACAACCGCAACGGCAGCATCCTCTACAACTTCGCCATCACCCGCACCATGCGCCTCCTCCTCGCCGAAACCTCCCTCGTAATCCGCTCCCTGCCCGAGCTGCAGAATATCCCGAACGTCCACACGCGGTTCAGCGCGCAGCGCCTCGAAACGCTCGTCGTCAGCGTCGCGAACAACACTCGCGACAACATAAGCTCGATGCTGGCGGACGTGCGCGCGGGCCGGCAGACGGAGGTCAAGTATATCAACGGGTATATCGTGAAGCGGGGAGAGGAGATGGGGATCAAGTGCGTGGTGAATTACTCGACGATGCAGATGGTTATTGGCAAGAGCGCGATGACGCAGAGGGAGATTAGGGGGGAGATTCCGAGTGAGGTGAGGGAGACGAATCCTTAGATCGTTGTGTTGCTTCCCTCTCTGGATGTTCATTGGAACTGTGTATATCAGGAAAGAAAGAAAGAAAGAACTCTTGAGTTTGGGGGAAGGAAAGCGTTGTTGTTTTGTGTCGCAAGAATTCGGGAAGACATCACTCTGGAGATATGGTGTTTTTTTTCTTTTTTTTTTTCTTTCTATATTGTTGTCGGAAAATCTGTAGTATCTACCTGTACAGCATTTGTGAATCTATAAGCTAGAAGAAATACCTTTGTCCATGAACATGGCATGTACAAGTATCGTAGGCTCTGGATGACATGGCTTCACACGGTCAAGGGTCAAAGTACCGTAGTACGTTTCCGAGACCTCGACTGGAACAAACGACGGTTTGGTAATCATTAACTTGTTTACTGTTACACTATCTACATCTCTGAGATTCAAAGAGGTGAACTTTGCATTCAATCCTTGTACTTCTGATGCAGCTGGCGAATCTGCTCGTGCACATCCTTGCTCTGCTCGCCACCCGGGTGCGACATGCCAGCGAGGGCAGCCTGGCTAGGCATGCCGCTCACGCCGTCGTACGCGCCGACCTCAGCACGCTTCCTCCTCGCCGCCTCCTCCTCATCGACGGCATGGCCCGTGCCATCGAACACGTCCGACCTCTGACTGGCAAGTCTCTTCAGGTTATTGGCGACCTCCTGCGTAGACAGGTTGGTTGTAGAAGAGCGATGCGCAGCACGAGCGGACTGCTCGCGCCACTCGGGCGAGAGCATCTCGATGCGGATGTGCTCGCCAAAGTCTTCGTTGGGGATGGCTTCTTTGCAGTTGGGGCAGATGGAGGTGTTTGCCGTTTGGCGCTTTTGCTGCGCGCGCGGGACGTAGTCGGAGCGGATGCGCATGGGGGCGGCGGTGGAGCGAGCGGCTTCTTGGGCGGCGCGGGCGCGGTCGCGGTCTTGTTGGAGGGTGTTGACGCGGGAGAAGGAGTCGTCTGCGGCGGGTTGTTGTTGTTGTTCTTGTTGGTAGGGTTGTTGGGGTGGGTAGTATAGTTGGGCCGGTGGCGGCATTTGGGCGGCAGGTGCTTGGGGGTACTGTTGTTGTTGTTGCTGTTGTTGCTGGTTTTGTTGACCGTAGAATTGTTCCTGGTCGTTGAATGAGGGGAAGGCTTCCTCGATGCGTCTGCTGGGATTGATGCTCATGGCGGCCTTTTGCTCTAGCGAGGCGGATTGCAGGTCGTTCACGGTTGTGGGAGGTGGTAGGTTGGTTTCCTCGTCTCGTTCATCAAAGACTACAGTCTCGACTACGACGAAGTCATGCCAGTCGATTTGAGCGTACTCGACACGCTCTTTTTCTTGCTGCTCTTCCTTGGCCACCTTTTGCGCCTCCTGATGCTTGACCCATTCTGCGCGCTTCTTCGCTCTATCCAGCACTTGGAAGCGCTCCTTGACATTCTGCTCCAGAGATGCAATGCGCTTTTTCTGCGGTCTTCCAGCGTCTGTGGAACCGCCAGTCAAGAGATCCTGGTACTGGTCGACGAGTCGCGAGAAGAACTGGTAGAGAGTGTGCTGTGGTCTCAAGAAGTCGAATTGGAAATTGCCGGCCTCCCTCTGTGAAAGCTGTGTCATCCATCCTCTGCCATTCTTCGCAACAAACAGCGCAGTGAGCTTCACGACGTCCAGATCCTGTGCGCTGATGTTGGGTACGCGGGCAGAGAACATGAACTCCTCTGGCGGCTCCGGACCCTTCCTCTCTTCCCTGCCTTGGAAGCTCACATCGCCTGCACGGCCAGCGCTGACAGCATTTCCTCTTCCAGCCTTGATCTCGCTCTTGCGCCAGGCGTAGTAGGCGTGGTATGCGTCGCCGTCGAAGATGAAAGACATCTTGGGATTTGAGCCGTTCTTCTCGCGGATCTGATCCTCGAAGTGCTGGCCATTTCGGACAACGTAGCCCGCAGTCTTCTCGAGGACGTCGCGCAGGGCTACAGGCGGGATGATGGTGCCCTCGGGGGCATTTTTGACGACATCGTTGAGGTTCATTTCGCCGCTGGTCGCAGCCATGGCGGCGGGTGTGTTGTGGGTGCGCGCGTGTTGTTCGAGTTGGTGGTGGTGGTGGTGGTGGTGGTGGTGGTGGTAGCAGTTTGAATGATCGTAGGGCAGTGTGGTATGGTTGTTGGCAGCAAGGTGGTAGTGGTGGTGGTGTCGCAACGGGTGTTGGTCGCAAGGTTCGCGGTGTTAAGAATTGGGATATGGACTTCACATGCTTCGGCGCGAGCGAGCTTCCCTAGCGTGAAAGAGAGAGATTGGAGCTGCAGACTGTGTCTATAAGTGTGCATACGAGTACACCATCGATATACTGTAAGTAGAGTAGGTACTAACTACATCTCAAAAGTCAATTAATCATTCGGGTCATTCGCTAGTATCTATAGTTGAACTCTGAATATATTTTTATCATTTTTATTTGAAATAATTAGCAATGTCATCACAATCTCTATTGGGCATGATTCGGCTACTACTACTACTACTACTACTACTACTACTACTACTACTACTACTACTACTACTACATGAGATAATACTGACTAAATTTATTGGCCATGATAATAGAACAACCATATACGCTCTCGTATGCAAAATAGCGACACTTCACTGAAGCTGCCTGCCCCTTGCTTTGCTTGAGTTGGAAGGTTAATTATAGCCGCGCGCGTCCTTCGATTGACCACGTAGACGCCACGCCAGCTGAACCGGACCTGAAGCTCGTGTTATTCTTCCTCCCTAGTATTGGCCATTTGTCGCTAGATTTTTGACTTCTTCTTTTTATTTTTCTTCTTATTCATTACACTCCCTGTTGTTTGTCTCTTCTTGCCATCGACACGTTGCCTGCGCGCCGTGAGAGAGCTCAGTGCTGCTGCTGCTGCTGCTGCTGTTTCAAGAGATCGACGCCTACAAGGGAAGCTCGGACTCGCCTGACTCTCCAGCTTGCACTTATACTCTCACGCTCGACACCACCACCATCACAACCACCACCACCACCACCACCACCACCAAACCCGCATGGGTGTCTAATACCCTCTACGCCAATCCCCACCAACCGCCATAATGGCTGCCAAAGCCGCAAAACCAATGCCCGTCAATGGCGTCGTCTACAGCACCAACGACGTCGTGCCCGCCTACAACCAGGTCAAGCCTATCGCCAGCAATGCCACCCACACTGGCCCGAACAAGCCAGCAAACAGCAAGACCGACTATACATCCGAGGGTGTCAAGGACAACAACATCGCATACCTAAAGAGCAGCGATTGGGAATTCCTCGGCGCCCTCACCGTGCTCGCCTTCTTCGTGCGCCTGTTCCGCATCTACCAGCCTTCCTCCGTTGTCTTCGATGAGGTCCACTTCGGAGGCTTCGCGAGCAAGTACATCAAGGGCAAGTTCTTCATGGATGTACACCCGCCGCTCGCCAAGCTCTTGATCACACTCGCTGGATGGTTGGCCGGTTTCGACGGGAACTTTGACTTCAAGGATATCGGAAAGGATTACATCGAGCCCCGCGTTCCCTATGTCGCTATGAGACTGCTGCCCGCCATCTGTGGTGTGCTGGCTGTCCCTGTAATGTTCTTGACCCTGAAGGCTGCGGGCTGCAAGACAGCCACTGCAGCGTTCGGCTCAGCATTGGTCATTTTCGAGAACGGTCTGGTTACCCAGTCTCGACTTATTCTGTTGGACTCTCCTCTTGTTCTTTTCACTGCCATGACTGCTCTTTCCTGGACCTCTTTCCAAAACCAGCATGAGCTTGGCCCGAAATATGCTTTCCAGCCCGCATGGTGGTTCTGGCTGGCTGCATCTGGAATCACTCTTGGAGCTACCTTCAGCGTCAAGTGGGTTGGTCTTTTCACCATTGCCTGGGTTGGCTCTCTGACCGCTCTGCAACTTTGGGTCTTGCTTGGAGACACCAAGAACGTGACCAGCAGGATTTGGTTCAAGCATCTGTTCGCCCGCACATTCTGCCTCATCATCCTCCCCTTGGCTTTCTACATGGCCATGTTCGCCATCCACTTTGTCTGCCTGGTCAACCCTGGTGATGGAGACGGCTTCATGAGCAGTGAATTCCAGTCGACTCTCAACACCAAGGGTATGGCCGATGTGCCAGCCGATGTTGCTTTCGGTGCCCGTATCAGCCTCCGCCACCACAACACTCAAGGTGGCTACCTCCACTCTCACCAGCACATGTATCCTACTGGCAGCAAACAGCAGCAGATCACCCTCTACCCGCACAAGGATGAGAACAACGTGTTCCTCGTTGAGAATCAGACGCAGCCGATCGACTGGGCCGCCGATCCCACTGGCAACACTTCCGTTGCTGGGCCAATGGCATGGGATAACTTCAACCCGGAGTGGGTCATCGATGGATCTGTCATCCGCTTGTACCATGTTGTCACCGACCGTCGCGTGCACTCTCACGACCACCGCCCTCCTGTCACCGAAGCCGACTGGCAGAACGAAGTCAGCGCTTACGGATACCAGAACTTCGAGGGTGATGCGAACGATCTGTTCCGTGTTGAGATTGTCAAGTCTATGTCTGACGGCAAGGAGGCCAAGCAGCGCCTGCGAACCATCCAAACCAAGTTCAAGCTTGTTCACCTCATGACTGGATGTGCACTCTTCTCTCACAAGGTCAAGCTCCCTGACTGGGGCTTCGAGCAACAAGAAGTCACTTGCGCAAAGGGCGGCACTCTTCCCAACAGCATCTGGTACATCGAGAGCAACAAGCACCCTGCACTGAAGGAAGATGCCGAGAAGGTGAACTACCGCCATCCTGGTTTCTTCGGCAAGTTCTGGGAGCTGCAGCGCGTTATGTGGACCACCAACGCCGGTCTTGTCGACTCTCACGCCTGGGACTCTCGCCCTTCGTCGTGGCCCATCCTTCGTCGTGGCATCAACTTCTGGGGCCGCAACCACCGTCAGATCTACCTCATTGGTAACCCTCTCATCTGGTGGTCTTCTACTGCCGCCATCGGGCTGTATGCCGTCTTCAAGGCACTCTCAGTCCTGAGATGGCAACGTAGCTGCAACGACTACAACAACGCTATCTTCAAGCGCTTTGACTACGAGATTGGCATGTCCGTTCTCGGCTGGGCCTTCCACTACTTCCCCTTCTTCCTCATGCAGCGTCAGCTCTTCTTGCACCACTACTTCCCGGCACTCTTCTTCGCGATCATCACCCTTTGCCAGATTTGGGACTTCGCCACCACCCGTGTCGCTGGCTTCGGCATTAAGGAGAACCCCATTATCAGCCGCGCTGGCATTGTTGTGTTCCTCGCTGCTAGCATCGTCGTCTTCAACTTGTATGCACCTCTCGGCTACGGTAACCAGTGGACCAAGGACGAGTGCAAGAAGGTCAAGCTCTTCGACACTTGGGATTGGGATTGCAACAACTTCTACAACACTGTAAGCATGAATTCACGCCTATCTCAGTTTGATTCGATCTCGCTAACACATTCGCTCTAGTACGCCGAATACGCCATCGACGACGTCCCCGCCGCTGGCCCTGCAGCCACTTCCCAAGCCCACGTCGGCCCGCCTCCACCAGTCGCCGAAGATCCCAAGAAGGACGTCAACGCCACTCCCCGCGAGCAGCAAGTCATCCCAGAAGGCGCCGTCACCGAGGAGAAGGTCGAGTTCCGCGACGAGAATGGCAACCTGCTCAACGAAGAGCAGGTCAAGGCCATGGAAGGCAAAGTCTCCTTCTCCACCCGCTACGAAACCCGCACGCGCCTCGTCGACGAGGCCGGCAACGAGATCCACGACGGTATTGTAGAGCAGGGCGAGGGCGCAGAGGCCCAGGGTGTTGCGGGCTCCCACGCCGAGGGCAGGAACCCCGACACGCAGGACCCGCTTGGCGAGGCTGAGGCCAACACTGTTCCGCCGCAGGTCGCTGCTAAGGACGACCTGAGCAAGGAGAAGAGTGTTGAGGAGAGCGTTGCTGTGCCTGAGCCTGAGAGCGATGCGAGCAAGAGCACTGGCAAGGATGAGCTTTGATTGAAGAGATGAAAGACTCCTTTTTTTGGTCTTTTCTCTTGACTTTTTTTTCTTTTCTTTTCTTTTTCCTTGTGTTTTGAGATAGGCTTATATCATGAATTGAGAAAAGATCTTGTATGATAGACGGGGTTGAATTCTTGCTTCTTTCTCCTCTACTACAGATAGGCGGTGATTCGTAACGTCACGAAAAGACGTTCCTATTATCGAATGCGACAAGAGTGTTTCAATTGTGTTGGGTGTGTTCGTTATTTTTACGCCTTGGAGGAAGTCCTTGTTTCTTTCGCGATGGTATACGATGGTAAAGACCTGCTGTGACTTTTTCTTCTTCTTCCTCTTCTTCTTCTTTTTTGGCATGCTCGAATTTTGCAATCTTCATGAAAAAGATGTTTTGGTGCTTTTCGATTGCACGGTTTGAGATTTCCGGCATTCAGGGGTGCGAGAGGCAAGATTGCCCCAATATTGGTTCCCCCCCCCCACGATCATCGAGTCCAAACCGCTTTTGACGGCAAGCTGAGATCGTTACGCTTCGAGCAAGGTGCCAGTCAGACATCCATACTGTCAGCGAGAATGGGACGACCCTCGGCTTTCGTGCGCAGACGGTCGTTCTTGATCTGTGTTGGTACGACTCCGTGGATTGGAGTCTGGCGTTGTGTGTTGCGTGATAGGAACGATTCTATGCTATACTGCTATACCATCCCTATAAAGTTAGTTTATGATAATCAATAAGAATGAAGTAGACTTATAGCTTACTTGCTTCTACTAAAAGGAATTGATACTCTCTCAATAGCTCGAAGATATATTTTTAGTGATTGTAGACAACTCGACTTTAGAGTGTTTAAAATTAGGATAGCTTCTATTTTCGCCTCTCTCTCTCTCACACAGACATTAAAGAATAGAAAAGGATGACAACAAGTAGCGAATGAAACCCACTACAATACGCCGCAGCCCTTCATTCTGGCTCGTGTCTCCTAGTAGTCTTAACCGTCTAATCCGTCGTTAGTCTCTTGCGCGGAGCCCACCAATTTCCTTGACGGAAACCCAGCTGCTCGGGCACGCCCACGTCAATGCCAAACCTTTTCTGCTGCCGCGGAGAGGCAGTTCCCTTCTCAGATGGAATGCTTTCGCCCAAATCATCTTGGTTGCTATCAGGCCGCTTTCACCAACCCGAGCTGAACAGCCACCCATCGATGACTTTGTCAAGCTCTTCCCTTGACATCCTTATAGCATCTTGTGGTAAGAGCCCCTTACGTTGATCGCAGAGATCCTAGCCAGCGAGGAGTGCCATCCTGCTTGCGATGGAAGTTGGCTTTCTTGGGAGTGTACCTTGGAGCTTTGTTGACATGAACGTGAGCGATCCCAACCTGATCATGAAGCCTAGAATTATCTGGATAGCTGACTTGGATGCCAAGTTGAGTTGTAACCTCGATGACACAATGTTCGACGTACCTGGGAAAAAAGCCTTCGTCACCAAGCTTGGCGGCCTTTGCTTCGTCGGGGACGGACTGACTGCGCATGTGTATGACAAGACGCATGTATTGAGCGTACAAGTCACTCACAACCTGTATAAGATGCTGCCGATTGTATTTGCCGAGCAACTTGTCAGGTGGAGTACCGTTTGGATCATAAAGAATCTGGTCTAGGGATGGGGTAAGATCGTTAGCCATCCCATTGTCATCGAATTTGGTGAGATTGTCGTCCAGGTATGATTGAACACGATATCGAAATGTGTCATCTCCGGTAGCGTCGTTGATCAGAAGCTGGGTAGACGTCTCGGCCGTAAGAACTTCAATCGAGATATTCGAGGTGGTGGATTCGTTCACCCCTGGGCCGGAATACGTCATGCTGACTTCAACCTGTTTTATTTCCTGTGAGCACAAGATCACAGTGACTTTACCGCTGTGAGTCTCGTTGCCGAGTAAGCCTGCGAAAATCACACCGATCGTGGGACAGTCAGGTCGCTCTTCTCGTGGTGATCGTTGAGAGCTCACGTTCGCATCCCATGGCTCCATGGGTAGATCGTATAAACCCTTTAGTATGGCTGCCTCAAGTCTCCATCATGCTTGGACGAGAACTTGTGGTAGCTGTTATCTCCATCTGACCCCCTGTCTTGGCGGTCGAGAGATACCGGGGCCATAACGTGCACTTTCCTGCCGGTCACGGTGATGTGCTCATCCGATACCGTTTCGCAGCAAAGCAAAGGACGCATTCCGCTGACTTCATACGTATCGTTGATTGTGACGCCGGTAGTTGATTTGATGATGTGGAAATCGGGAAGTATCGTGCCGTTCCACACGGGGAGATATGGGAGCTTCATCCCATGCTGGATTTGATCGAGCGCGACGCCTGCTCCACCATCGCCGGTGGTGGAACTGTTGGCTCACTCAATATCTCACTTGCCCAGTAGATACGCACCAGTGCTATGTTGAGTTATCACTCCTCGATCGACCACCCATAAGCCTGGCGCAATGATAGTCAGGACACTTCCTATCACACTGGCTATGTTCGAGAGACCCGAGCTAAAGTGCCTACCGTTGAAAGAACGTAGTAGTCCAACCAGCGGCATACATCCAAGTAACTGGAGCTGAATGCCTCTGCTGGCAGGTATAGCTCCTAAGCGTAAGGCGCTATACGGCGCGAAAGACGCTACTGTGAAGTCGAGACTGTTGAAGCATGTTACTATCAGTAGCACTGAGAGTGATGAGATATAGCGCGAAAGATTTGTGGCCACGGACTCCACTCCAGAGATGTCAACGACTCCTTTGCTCGACCTAGAGATACGGTACAGCACCTCAAGCACGACGATTTCTGCTATTGGAGCCATCAACGTCATACAAATGACCGCATATTTGGCGGAAAGCGGAACCCAGAGTTTCTTTTGCGCTTGAGGCTGCTTAGTATGATTGGAAAGCTGTTTGCGGTGTGTGGTGATCTGGAAAGATGTCTCCGTTAGTGTGCCGAACTCAACGCCGTGCAGGAGATTAGTGACTTCGCTAGTCTCCATAGCATTACAATTCTCGAGGATTCTGAGGAGATCCGAGCTCGAAGACAAGACAGTGGCGTCCGTAGATATGAGACCGACATCTTGCGGACCGACATCTGATCCCGCTGTGAGCATGGTAGAAATCGTAAGTGCAACAACCAAGATAAGCCCCGCCACCATGATCCAAAGGGAAAATGGTCCGAGAAGCAGGCGATCCTGAGTGAAAATCACCTTCGTAGCCGAAGCGGAGCTGTTAAGTCTCGAAAAGTTCTCGGCCATGAAGGATTCTGCGAGACCTGTCCATGTACCATAGGCAGAGCTTTGCAATGTTTCCACTGACAGAAAGCGATCCATGGTTTGCTCGCCAAACACTTCCTTATTCAGCTGTTGCAAGAAGATACTATACAACGGAACAGCTGGAGTGACGGAAGACATGAGAGTGGCGTTGGCATACTGCTGGAGTGTTCCCGCTATGTCTTTGGTCGCGGCGAGCGCCGAGTAAATCAGCTCGCCGAGCATTATACCGGTGAGACCATCTAGTTTCTGCATTGTGCCTGTTTTCGACACCGTCGTTTCTTTGCTGGTGAAATCCTGCGTGGCCGTGGATTTCTGCATCGCGTAATCGACCTTGCATATGGCTGCAACGGCCTTCTGTGACCCTATTGCTTGAGATATGGTAACGTTTGCTGCATCTGGAGGCTCAAATGCCAGGTTGCTCACGAGCATTGCAAAACGAATGTCGTACGCAGTGTCGACGTCGATAGTAGTCGGGTAGTATGCGCCGCGATCTCTTGCATCTAACAAACAGTTGACTCTCCAAAGATTGTACGACATCCGGTCCTGGCATTTCTTGCGACACGCGGTGTGTTTCATGTCCAAAATGTAGCCCCCAACAGAGCACGTGTCGCTGTCTAGTTGGGCTTTCAGGTCTTCACCAGCCTGAGTTAATGTCGCATTCCGCAATCTCGCAGGATACATCCGGCACAAAGGTGTCGACGCCCACGGTGATAAGGCGATCCAGACCGGACCCTGGCGCTTGCCCTTCAGGCTTCCACCGTTGAAATCGCCAGCGTGCTGAGGAGTGTTGGAAATTGTACTGCTCGAGACTTCGTCAGCCCTTCGATCAGAATTATCGGCATGCCCTAGTGCGACAGGGGGGTGCCTAGAGGCGACAGCATCATTAGACTGGCAGGCATCGTGCTGCGCGAGCAACTCTGTGCCCTCCATGTCGGATAAGTCCGTCAGGCCAGGATCGTGTCGGAAGTAGGACGCAGTACAGTCGCGAATAGGTATCTTACAAAGAGTGTAGTTCAGCTGTGATCAGGAGGCAAGCAGCGCTTCAACAGAACAGTAGCTAACGAAAGTGACAATGATGCGTACATATAATAATGCGGAAGTGCAGTGCAGGTAGCTGAACGTTTGCCTCCTTCTCGCTTGTGGATTCACAGCGTGCGACTCGCAGACAATTTATCGCGATATTACAATCTAGGTGGCGAGTTGAGCATAGACAGTGCTATAGGCGGGTATGCGGGCGTTTCAGGTAGTTGGGCTACCAGAGACGCCGGAGAAGGTGATATTGGGGATGCCTGAGTAGTATGATTTGATTTGATATTCCATTATCCTGGTGTAGCTCCCTTACGGGTCCACCTCTTCGCCTTGGTTCCACGTCATCCATGATCCTGGCCAGTGAAACTTGGGAGAGAATACCTCGTTGCAGGGACCATCTCGTAACCGCACGCAACCTACGTAGCAGTCTCTCCGCCGGGGTTTTAATCCCGCCTGCTCTCAGGTACACCGAGCGCCAGAGCTCATTTAAGGGGTGAGGTCCTCGGAGCCAGTAGTGGCTGCTACGCACTACGCCCCGCGAGTGCCTTGCGACACCCGTTTCGCGAAGAAAAACAATATCTCCCACCTCACAATACTAGCCCTTTTGTCCAAGCAGCCTTGACCCTCACCTCTCCCTCCTCTCCCGCAACCTTGCCAGCATCCCACTCTCGGCCCTCTCCCTTCCCTCTCCACTTGAGATCCCGCTCATCCTTTCCTCGGCCACCATTTTCCCACTTCACAACGTCCTGTTCCTTGAATCCAGCATCTCGCAAACGCTGCGCGCCTTTTGTTCGCCATGCGGCGCGGTCGCGCAAGGCTTCGAGGGAGTTCGACCAGTCGTCGTCTTTTCCTCCTTCGTCGCCGGAGTCGGAGAGGGCGACGTCGGCGCGCGGGTTGTAAGATGGGTCGTTGAAACGGAGGTCCATTGCTGTGCGATTTGATGATGCGGCGCCACGGCCACGAGGGCGGATCTTGGGGGGTGGTGCGGGTCCGAGAAAGGAGGACAGAGGGTTGTCTGAGTCTGAGTGTGTTGATCTGTTGGGCGATTGAGATCTGGGTGCTCGGTCTTCATGGGAAGCCGATATTTTGCTCTTTCTGCTTGATTCCCGCTCGTAGTGGTCATCAGGAGATCTTGAGCGTCGATCTCGACTGCGATTGCGTCGTCGCTCTTTGGGCTCACGGCTTCTGGAGCGATGGCTAGATTTCCGGTCGCGGTCGCTACGTTTGCGATGTTCAGGCGACCGTGATCGCGAGTCGGGACTTCGTGAACGTCTTCGTCGACGTGAAAGGCTCTCTTTGTGGGTTTGCTCATCGACATCTGTCCTTTCTGCTCGATGTCGTGTCGTTTGGTCTTTGGACTTATGTGGTCTCTCTGACCTGCTCTCAACGTCCCTCTCGCGTAGACTCGGTTTGCCCAGCCCAGACAATACTCCCTTCCATCTCCCCTCTCGCTCTCCGCCTCTTCGCTGTCTCTTCACGTCATCATCGCCATTGCGGCTCCCAACATTTTCTCTGCTTCTTTTCGCACCACTCTCCAAGCCCTTTAGTCTTGCCCTCGTCTCCGCTCTTTCTTTCGCTAGCAAAGCTGCATTATGACTGTCTGCATCTCGTACCAGGTTCCTCAAAAATCGAGTATTGGGCTTTGGCGCATTCTTGTCTCGCCTCTGCGCTGTGAAGGAAGATCCAAGTCGACTTGCTTGGGCGTCTTTGCGGAGGAGAGCGATAATGTGGTCGTCGTCGATCAGTGGAGTGTCCATGAGAGCTATGATTACCTTTGTTCGCAACCAGAGTAGACTCCTGGGTCTGTCCAGATATTGTATATATGATTCTAGGTAATGTAACGCCTTCTGGCATGTGAAAGAGCGCGACATGACGCAAGTTTGGGCGAGCGCCGCCGCCGACGCGGAAATGCCCCCGCCTCTGTTTACAAACAGTACATTCGCTTTGCGACAAACTCATCTGTACGCGCAAACACCACCATGGACCCCCAAGACGCCCTCGAACAGCTCCAGCAGCCTACTGAGCTCTACATCCTGAACATTTCCCAGCCCATCCTCAACCCCGAAGCCTCAGCGAAGCGATCTTCCAATGCCTCAGACCAGGAACGCACGCCTTCCGCCCTACAAGCAGACTTAGAGCACTATCGCGAGTTGTTCTCGAAGTTGCGCTTCAGCTATGTCGAACAAGTGACGAAAGAGCGGTTCCTCCGCGCCGTCACAGCCGAGCAGCCGGAGTTCGTAGATGCAGATGAGAACCGGGAGTTAGGCGAGAAGCTTGCCGCAGACAAGGCGGCGTTGAAGGCGCGAAAAGAGGAGGTTAGAGGCATTATTGGGGATTTGGAGGAGCAGGGAAGAGTATTGGCTAAAAGTAAGTCCATATGAAGTTGCTCATAGGTGGATTGTCTGTACTGATTGCGCAACAAAGGATACGAAGAAGTCGAACTCCAGACGACACAACTAGCAGCGCTGCCTGAAGCAATCTCCCATCTGGAATCCGCAATCGCGAACCTTCGCGCTTCGCAGGAACCAAAATCTGCAAATCCGTCACTCAACCTGCCGCTACAGCCAACACTATCCTTGCTCTCCCAGAAGGAGCAAGAGCTTGCAGATCTTGATCGCCAGATCGCGGCTCTAAAGCGCGCCCTGCCGGAGAAGAAGCGTGCAGTAGCAGACCTAGAGGCCGATCTTGGACCTTTGGAAGCTCGGAAGAATGGAGCTGTACAAAGTGCGAACGAAGCCAAGCGAGGAAGGGAGAATGGAGGGTTGGGAGACGAGCTGGAAGAGAGAGGAAGGTGGCTGAAGGGCGTGGATCGTGGACTGAAGACGATGCTTGAGGTGTGATGGCATTTACGAGTTTCTTTCTTCCAATGTTTCTAGGATGGAGATCGGAGTTTTGGGTGGCTAAGAGATACCCGGGTTACTAGTCGCTGCGGAAGGGTTCCACAAGCAGCGAAAAATGATGATGTCAATACATTCCGAGTCTTCGAATAATATCATTGGATTCACCGAGCTGGTGAGTAGCATATGCGAAATCGTAGACGCAGTATTGTATCATCTATTTTATCCAGTCAGAGCAAACCAAATATTGATGCCTAAGGCCAAATATAATAGATGCCAAGCCAATCTGCCGCGGAGGAGAGGCTGCCACCAGCTTCAAAACTTGAACCATCTCACTCATCTCATCCGCGAAACTTGACACAGCGCGAGCTCGTGAACACTCATGACTTGACTTTAGAAGAGGGCAGCACTGCTGCCAAAGGACCGACATTCTCATGCCTTCCGACGCCTCTAGGAAAGATTTTCAGGCATATCCGCCAACATCCCTGGACTTCATCAACCGGCCAAACCCTGTGGAGCCCCTGGCCGCACCGCCTAAACATCCTCTCCATGGCCCTGCACAACTGCATAATAGCTATGCGCACGACCTCCGTCGTTTACTGCTAGATACTGTACCCAGGGATGCCACTGGCGAGGCAGCATCGAAGCGGCTGAGACCTGAGGATGAGGTTCATGGCCGCAGTGGCGGCAACGGTCAAGCTCGAGATCTTCCATCTCTGCCTAAGTTACCTGTCAGAGGAGGCAATGGCTCAAAAGAGCGCAGGCGGAGGTTGCCACCAACTTTGAGCGGGTTGCATCAACCGCCACCAAATGCCGGACTGTTACCTTCGATCAGTGTTCAGCAGTCCAGGCAGCCTGATCGACATGCTGCTGCACTTGTTGTACAGCCAGGGAACGTCGAGCCTCCTCCTAAAGCTCGGGCCTCGGATAGTTCCGCTCATTCTACCAGCAGTACTGCCGCTTCCGATCAGCCTACCGGCAAGGCAAAGTCTGTCAAGCACACCAAGAACAAGTGGTCTGAAGAGGAGACTGCAGACTTGCTCAAAGGTGTGGCCAAGTTTGGCATCGGCAGCTGGACGAAGATCCTGAAATGTGAGGACTACACCTTTGATCGTCGGACTGCTCTAGATCTCAAGGATCGGTTCCGGGTGTGTTGTCCAGAGCACTACAAGAAGCCCAAAGTGGCTTCTCGGACCGATCGCGGCGACCCCGTGTCTAAGAACAAGACACCGTCGAAACCTCGAGATCGCAAGGGCACTTCCGAGCTGGCTCAAATAGGAATCGAGGAGCCTTTCCAGAAATCCTCTCGGCGCTCTCGGCATGGCTACACGAAGGAAGAAGACGAAGCACTCCTGAGAGGCTTCCGAAAGTTTGGCAAGTCTTGGGCCGCCATTCAAAAGGATGAGCCTGTTCTATCACAGCGCACGTCGACAGATCTCAGAGATCGCTTCCGACTGCGACACCCGCAGGAGTATGCTGGTACAGGTTTAGCACCTCGTCCTGACGTATTTCCTCGTCCTCCTGATCGGGGGCCGCAAGACGATGCAACGGAGAAACCAGCAGCACCAGTCAACCAAGACACTGCGCGCCGCGTACCGTCACAGAAGAAGCTCGTGGTAGACCAACCTTTTCTCCATCCCACGGAATCATCTGCTGCAAATAGAGGTGTCCATCCGCACATCTCACTTCCCAGCGATGTCTTCTTTGGTCTTCCTGCTGATGACGAAGAGATGGACACAGAGCCTCTTGTTCTCGATCGTGGCATCTTGGACTGGGCCATGGAAACGACCAAGACTGGCCCCGCCGAAACATCTAACGGTAAAGTTGACACTTCTTTTTCACGTCGCCATATGCCCCAACCAACTTCGAATCATACGAACGGTGGTAATGTGCCGGCGCCTCTACCATCGCTCGCGTCCATTACTGCCGTGAGTGGTGACTACGAACAGCTGGAGCTGCCTTCCTTGATGCAATACTTTTCCTCAATCGAGAATGACACCAGGGCTGGCACGAATGGCTTTCTCCCGTTTGAGGAGCTGCTCAGCCAGACGTGATTAGTTCGTGGTCCTTTCCTGGTGGATACAACTCGTTCCGTCAATTCTTTACTATACCTTCTTACAGCGCTTCATATGTCTTTGTAATCAGCAACACCCTCCTCAGTATACGTCGTCTTACTCCACCCATGAGAGACTCGTTTGTCATGTGAGGCAAATTGAAACCCCGGGGTAGGAATTCTCGCACTTTGTGCTTGGGTTTCTGTTTTGGATGCGTGCAAAATTGACTTCACTTTCTCGCATTGCAGTGGAAGGGATGTCTCATATCACGCGTACATACCATTAACAGAATATAATCTCTATTACTGAAATCATGTCCAAGTTTTCTTTCATATCCATACCGCTCCATATCACGAAGTACCGGTGCGTACTATACACTGCATGTCTCGCCATATCTCGACCAATCAGCTTGGCACGCGGCCAGGCGCGCGTTCCGACTGGACATGATCCTAGCCGGAGACACTAAGCAAGTACCTCCCAAACATCACGCCAGACACGATGAACTTTAATCGCCTGCTGATGGACCATTTGCTGTGGCGGTGATTATGGTGGTCATTTCCTGCATCTCAGCTGTCCCGCGTACCGGCTCCTGCGTCCTAGTGCATACACCGCGTCGAACTACAATTCATTCACGATGTCCAACTTGATTCCAATGTCATAATCGATGCTCCTATACATGTTCTAATTGTCGGAACTTGTTCCGACTATACTACTACGAAAATTTACAGGGTCCAGCCCAATACTGGGTTTTGATTGGTTCCTCAAAGTCGCACGCTGATTGGAAGTTGAAAATGTAACAACACGTGATCCTAACACGTGCTCCCTATCCTACAATCTGAAATCTCTTTATTCTTCTCTGAAGTACATATAGCATTTCGTAAAAGAACTCCTGCTATTATATCTTTACTTTTTACCTAGCTCTTCGTAAAATAACTACTAGCAGCCTTCGTAAATTAATACCTATCCTCTTTCGTAAACTAAGTGTCACGGGCGTGAGGCGGATCGTGCGGAGAGTAGGTATGAGAGCGTGACGATTCGGATACAGAGCTAACTACGGACTGAAGGCCAACCTTGATGTTGGTCCTATCGACAGGACGTAGCTCAAGGAGCTACGTATCGGTTGCAAAGTGCGAAGTCAGGAGTAAGCCGAAGCCTCGGCTTACCTTCTTGTCATATCAATTCCGGATGCCTGAGGCAGGGTCACCGCTGGGGTGACCCTGTCACGTGATCTCAGCTGGACTTCCGTATGTGCCACGGCTTGCCCGTGACACTAAGTAGCAGGACTAACTATAAAACAACCCTCTCTCTTCTGTATAATAACTAATAACTATATGCTACCCTTTGTAAGTAAATAACTATAGCATTAGTAGTTTGTTCTCTATGCTTTTAAATCCTCTTAGTTAATAATTTTATGAAGAATAGTAGGCAGACTAAGAACTGCCTCGCATACTGCGAAAGGACTGCTTAGTGAGTCTATAAATCCTGTAAGAGGAAGGCGGATAAGCTTTGTCATAACCAGGTAAGTTCCCTACCTTTACAACTGCAATTCTTCTCCGAAGGGGCATTTTAATAATGCTGGTACGCTAGAGCGCGCGACTGTTCCTACTCTTACGCGCGAGCAACATTTGAGAATCTATAAAGGTCTCTCTAGGAGGCAGACGCCTATTGCACTTCGCGGACGGACTACCACTCATTCTGCGCCTCTAGGCTATAAAAACATTAGCTACGCTCGCTCAAACAAGCTCGAAAAACTTACTGCTGGTAGACAAATGTGCTAGTCCCTTTCGGACGGCTAGAGCAGCGAGGGCCTTATAGCGCTATAGGTGCAGCAGCAGCAGCAGCAGGAGCAGTAGTAGCAGCAGCAGCAGCAGGCGCACCTATCTTATCGTTGTCGTTGTTATTGTTGTTGTTGTAGAACTATAGTATAAAGCTGCTAGTATTATCATTGTCGTCTTCTTCTTCTTCTTCTTTTCTAGCAGCAGTAGGTAGTGGTATAGTAGCAGTAGTAGTAGCAGTAGCAAACAACGCTCTGCTAAGGGCAATAGTATATAAAAGGTCGCGATTAAAGTAGCGAACGAGCAGGATATCATTATATAGAATGTTAGCTTTCTGTCACGAAAGAAGAGTGTAAGCTTCGTAAAAGAACTCGAATTATCAGCTTTAAGTATGTATATCTACGAGTTATAGAGAGTACTGCAGTTCAAACTACTCTTACTCTCGCTGCGCGCAACACGCCTAGCCAGGTGCTTAGCTCTGCGCGCACTGACCTCGATAAATGACAGCAACCCCACTGCGCGTCCGCTAGGGATCGACATAGTGGTGGTGGTAGTGGTGGTGGTAGTGGTGGTAGTAGTAGTGGTGATAGTGG
Organism: Cladosporium cucumerinum; assembly: GCA_023634325.1. Taxonomy (NCBI): domain Eukaryota; kingdom Fungi; phylum Ascomycota; class Dothideomycetes; order Cladosporiales; family Cladosporiaceae; genus Cladosporium; species Cladosporium cucumerinum. Next base: position 403,765 of record JALDQA010000012.1, on the reverse strand, counting down.
TGGTAGTGATGTTTAAAAGAGCGAGAGAGAGTCGAAGTAGGAAGGAAGAGAGTGATATATTACCTTAGGCTTATTATCATACTCTTAATAATAGCTAACCATTCAGTTACGAAGAGCTAGCTCACCTTTATAACTAAAATATCATGTGCTATTAAAAGGCCTATTGTCGTTATGCTTACTGCGCTCCCTTCCTCACTTTCGTATTGTGTCTCTATCATATGATGACTCTACTATTGTTGCTCTTAACAATTATTCATCTACTCACTCGCACATTCTTTTCCTAAAGCAGTATTACTCTTTATAAATTAATAGTATAGTGATCTAGTAATGTTTATCAGCACTGTCTAGAGTCTCGTCCGACTACTATCACTTACATAAATTTTTACTAGCTTCTCTTTTAATGCCTTGCCACCTAATATTGGTCACTTTCAACTACCGTTCAGAGCTCCTAGAGGCATGCATTACTTACTACATCCTATTGTGAGTGCTATTGATATTTCAAGTTCTTTTCCGAAGGCCTCTATTATACTTTATAGCATAATTACTACTATTAATCCTAACTTAAAGAAAGAGTAACATCTAGAAGTACATGTAGGGGATCACGTGGGCGGGTCACGTGGTGAAAAGTTCCGACACTATGCTTGAGTATACTCTCCACGGCATCCCTTGTTCCTATTCGAGGCTTGATAATCCGCTGCAGGCCCTGAAATGGGCTGGCTGACAATACTTGCATGCTGCAAACCTTACCAAGTACGGCTATGATGCTCTCCGAGCCCATTGCATGCGCAAGGCGTCCTACAAAAGCTGATAGGTGCGCACACCGTACACACGCACACCCGCTGACCTGACCATCTGTACTCGGAAAGGGTTGACGCAAGGATGCCTTCGGGTGACCCGATGAGGTACTATCTGAGGGCAGGTATAAGTACCTGAAGCCGTTGTATGTGTACGTCCGGGTCTGTCAGTTGTGCATTTCCGAGTCGACCGTCGTTATGCTCCTACCCATCAGCCTTTTCTTCGCCGCCGGTGCATTTGCAACGCATGTCGTCAAGAGAGCACCTGATGGCGTTCCTGATTTCGTCGTCAAGTACGCTCCAATCGTGTACCTTTACTCCGGGGATCCTTGGAGGCCGTCAGACGTGGCCACGCAACTGAATAACACGGAGCCCAGAGTCGACTTCAAGGTTGTGAGCGACCAGCCGATGACTCTCGACAATCTTTCTTTCCTCAATGGTCTCGGCGGCGACAAGGTCTATCTCACATCAAAGGTCAAGCCATACGCGAATCCTGGTCCTGGACATCTCTTCGGTGTGCTGCCGAATAGCGCAGGCAAAACAGAGCGTGCAGTCAGTAGCACGATAGTTGTCAACGACCATGGCGATGGCACTGTCGACGCTTTCTACTTCTACTTCTATGCTTTCGACCGTGGCGCTCTCAGCATTGGAAACCATGTTGGCGACTGGGAGCATTCGATGATCCGTTTCGTCAATAAGACACCGAGCGCTTTGTGGTACTCGCAGCACTCAGTCGGACAAGCGTTCAAGTACAGCGCAGTGCAGAAGTACGAAGATGGCATCGGCAACCTTAGGGTAAGCTTGTATCATTATCGTGGTACACGATCCAGGCTGACGTACAGATAGCCCGTCGTCTACAGCGCAAATGGTTCCCACGCAAACTATGCCACCACGGGAGACCACGCGTATGGCATCCCCAACTTCAACTTCCCTGAAGGCATCATCGAAGACCACACGGACAAAGGCCCACGATGGGATCCCACACTATCCGCATACTGGTACTCGTACAACGACAAGACAAAAGCGTTCACACCCTATAACTCAAAGTAGGTCACCCATTTTCCATCTTGTGAGCTCACTGCAGATTTTCACAACGAGTTCAGGGATCCCGTCGATTGGCTTACCTTCAATGGCCACTGGGGTGACAAACAATACCCTGACAACGACCCGGACCAGTTCTGCTTCTTGGGGATCGATGCTTTGTGCAAGTATACCAACGGACCGACTGGACCGGCTTTCAAGCAGTTGCAAAGAAAGAAGGTTTGTCCTGATAGTCAGAAGACTTGTATCGTCTGGGACATTTTGGTGCAGAGGGATCTGGATGGTTGAGGGGGCGCGAATCTTACGGGAGCGCGTTAGTGGAAAGTTGAGCTATATCGGTTTCGCAGCTGTATTGACATGATGGCTACTGGGATAGTTGGATCTTGCAAGCAGAGTACGCCGTCGCGGACAAGTTTCTCCGTTGGTCAACGAATGCGTGTCGGGACCTCCGCTTTCTCTACAGCAGTCTTGGGAGACACGCACTTGCATCGGAGCCAGGTTCCCAATTATGAAGCCGTCTTTGAGATAACGTGATATATACGGCGGACCATCCTTACGAGACGGACAAAGCACGGATTGTGGTACCAAGGTACGACGCTAACCCCTCTCAGTTCCAGCCTATAATAAGACCTTTCTGCTGTATAAATTCTACGTATAGTAACTGTAGTTTTTGTAAAGCTCGTACTGCCCTCTAGGTTTATTCATAATTCTACGTGCTCCTAAATCCTGGTTCACATACTTTCATCTTACCTTCACCTAGCTTAGTTCAATTCAGGTGCTGGCACATATAGAATATCATAATGTCACTATACTAGAAGCGGGTTAGTACTAGAAGCAGGTCAGTACTTGTTACGGGAGTATTCTCTCGTAGCTATATATACTAGAATTCTAGTCTTAGTTTCAGCTAAGGCTAGAAATCCTATCCTTTTAGCCGAATAAGCTTCGAATTTGATTGAGTGTTTGGATTACCGTAACAGTACTAGAAGCGGATCACTACGCAGGCAGGACTCAGCCTACGCAGCACATGACCAAAACATCGCTTATTAGTATGAGAAATACCCATAGTGACTCACTTCTAGTACCAACCTGCTTCCCATATAGTGACGTTAGATGCAGTAGGGCCTAAGAGGCAAAGCGAGAGTAAAAAGAACGGCATCAAATTGCGCCTGGTAGATGAGTTTAGAGTATTTTAGCTATATCACTTAAATTTATGCTTTATGACCTTGATTTTTTGTATACTAAGTATTGCCCTTTTGATCCTACGAGATAGATACAGCTACTACTCTGTTCATACGTGATCGTCAATTTGGAACACGCGTAAGAAATGCTAACGACTGGGAAGCACCTACTGACGCTGATGGCTAGCCGAGTATCTAATTTTGGTATCAGAATTTGAGGTTTATCCGTCCCGTAATGATGGTCCGCCGTAGATATACAGGGAGGGCACAAATAGATGGGACCCCTGTAAGTCAAGCAAGTCTCCAATTGGCTCAACTCCAAGCAACAGAACATACTACTGGCTCTGTCAGCTCGGGAACTAGCAGGGGTTTCATCCGTTCGTGCCCCCCTCTGTATGTTGAATCTTCAGGGGCACAGGGTGATAAGGTAATTGACAATCGCTTGAATTTTCTCAGTACTGCAGAATTGGGGGTTATCTAAGGCTTATCTTCCCCTCCCGGAATCTCTCCGTGTACTGCCGCTTTTGGGCCGAGACATTTGACAATATATTGTGGTCGAATTTTTCGATGGATACTGATAAGTGCAGATACGCGCGGACGCCCTACCCTTCTGTCCACGCTAAAGCCAGTCCGGTTTTATCGCTTAGAGAGTTCCCTCCGGAGAAAGTCTTTCTGTGCACGTGGTAGTTGATCCTTGCAGCATTTCTGCCCTTGCAATACCGATGTTTTGTTTGAGGCCTAAGCTTACAAGTCAATACCTGATAGTGTCTGCAGGAATGTGGCGGTAAGACGGGCGTGGGCAGCCAATGGCTACCACGCATCAGACAACATGCTCACACGCTATCTCGATGCTAGCCATGCAGAAGGCTTCTCATTGAATGTAACACAAGGTGTTAGACCCAGAGACTGAGTATAAGTATAACCATATGCAAGTGAGTTGGGTCAACGTGAAATCTCCATCTATACTCACCTTTCCCCAGTCAGTCGCTCGCTCAAGTCATGGCGCCGCTCGCTCAATACCTCACACTCGCTTTGTGCTCTGTTGCATCGCTCGCAACACCACTCGAGCGCCGCGCAGAAATCAACCACTATGCCGTCGTTGGCTTCCCTGAGACCGTTCCCAGCGACACCCTTGGATCGTTGTACTTGAAGTACAAGCCGTTCCTGAGAGTCGAGGGCGGCTGCGTGCCTTTCCCAGCTGTCGACGCGAGCGGTAACACGGGGTAAAATCAATTGCAATCCTATCTGAAGATCCAGCTGACGTTATCTCCCAGTGCCGGTCTCAACCCTTCAGGTGCTCCATCCGGCGGTTGTAGCAGCAGCACCGGTCAGGTCTACGCTCGCGGCGGCACGTACAATGGCAGATTCGCCATCATGTATGCTTGGTACATGCCGAAAGACTCGCCATCGACTGGCCTGGGTCATCGCCACGATTGGGAGAGTGCTGTTGTGTGGCTCTCAGCGCAGTCCACTACCGCGACCATTGTCGGCGGTGCAGCCTCTGCTCACGGCGGATTTGTTGCCACCACGACGCCGAATCTCAGTGGCAACAGTCTATTGATCAGATACTTCAGCAGCATCTGGCCGGCGAATCACCAGTAAGTTCTCGAAAGCGCACCATCATGCAAGCGGATACTGACGAGCTCTCCAGAATGGGCTTCACCAGCACTCGCGGTAGCCAACAGCCACTGATCGCATGGGAGAGTCTGCCAGCTGCCGCAAAGACCGCTCTCACCAACACCGACTTCGGATCAGCCAACGTGCCATTCAAAGATCTTAACTTCGCGAACAATCTGGCAAAAGCATACCCACTTTGATTAGTTGTATATTCAAATATACTAGCTCTTTCGTGACTCAGACTACTCTTGAATCTCAATCTCGCGTTCCCAAGATCCTCGCGGCTGTCTGTACAGCTTGTATGCGTGTTCGGCGATGTTGGTGGCGTTCAGATTGGGTGCATCGTCTTGCACTACACCTCCAACGCTGAGAAGCGCAACGTGGACTTCTTTGCCGTGTAGGGCGTTCAGAGATAGGACCAGAGAACGCTGAGCGGACTTCACCATGGACAGTGACGCCAGCTGTGGCACTGGCTCCTTATAGAGTTGAGTAGTGCTAGTCACGATCAACGACGGCAGGCTGTCCTCCGGTGCTTGCTTCAGTAGTGGGATAGCCCATTTGGCGGTCTCGAGCAGCCCCAGGTTCGTAAGCTATTCGTGTTAGTCCCGTGGCTCCTTCATTGCGATGTAAGCACACGTACTCTAAAATCAGCCTCAACAGCCTCAGTGCTCTCCTCAAGCGGCGGCTGCCCAGCCACCCTCGCGGGGTTAAACAGCACACACTCCAGCGATCCAAATGACTCGATCTCCTTGAGCGTGCTGTTCAGCTGCTTCAGATCTGAAATGTCGCAGACCCAGGTCTTGACGCGGCAGCTGTAGCCGCGCTCTTGAATAGCATCAAGCACACCGTCTTCGTCCTGGGCGAGACGCTCCTTATTCCTAGAGACGAGAGCTACGTGGGTGAAGCCACGAACTGAGAAGACTTTGGCGACGGCGACGCCAATGCCGGGTCCGGATCCAAGAATGACGAGGGTTTTGCCGGGCATTATGGGTGATGTGTCGAGGTGCTGCGTGAGTGTTGTGAGCACGGGATTATTTAGTGGGCATGGCTTCGAGCAACGAAGGACTTACATGGAGAACGCGCAAAAGTGAGTGATTAAGAACAAGAAAATCGATGGTTCAGTAAATGTATATTTCCAGCCTCAGATGTTCGTCAAGAGCGTCACGGGTGGGGCTATTCATATGGATAGAAATTCGAATACTCATGTGGTAGGTCCAGCATCCGCAGGCTCAAAATACCAGTTCTATATCACTATACTTATAGTAGATCGATCTATAGTGGAAATTAGTCTCGTAGCATGCAAGTATCACCAGCAAGACGAATACGGTCCCCTTCACATGCGCGCTCAGCAAGCAGCATTGAGGCATAACCATATGTAAACTTATGAGCGCAAGCTGTTTGTTGCAGTGGAGATGCTTCCAAATCGCAAGGCAGCTTCCCGGCGAACCACTCCAAGTGCCCACTCCAAATACCTAAACCTTATCCCAAACGGCAAATACCCGAAACCAGATACTACTTCGAGATATAAAGAATTCCAACTCCAACATGACACCATCGACTCAAAAACAGACAGCTCTGGCGGTAGTAGCAGCCTTCAACAGCATGGACGTAGACAGCATCATCTCGCACCGCTCGCCTGGCTGCATGCGACACATCCTCCCATCAACTCTCAACCTAGCACCCATGAACAACACAGAGTACCAAATGCAGCTTCAAAAACTCATCGCCGTGTTCTTGAACTTCAATCTCACCGTGCACGACATCGTCGAGGATCGAGAAGCTCACCGCATCGTCATGTGGCTTAAAGCTCGCGCTGACACCCTGGTGGGCGAGTACGTCAACGAGTACATGTGGACGTTGGACTTTGACGATACGGGTGAGAAGATCATCAGGCAGCATGAGTTTGTTGATACGGTGATGAATCGTGATTTTTGGCCGAAGCTTTCTGCTGCGCTGAGGGAGATGAGGAAGAGTCAGATGGAAGAGGATTGAGTGATGTCGAGTGTTGTTGTCGACGAGATAACGCATTTTTTTTTGTTGACGAGTGATTCTCTTTGGTCCCTAATTGTGAGCGTTTGCATGAGCACTAGAGTGTGTGATACGGAATTTGGAAGACAGCATAATTAGTATCCGCAGTCAGCACACATTTGGGCGAAGTTTCCAAGTTCTATAGTGTTTGATTCACGATTCGAGTATATTCAAACGACCGAACTGAAGGCCACATGCATCGTTTCGGCTGACTTCCATCTTGAGAGGAAGTCATACCCACAAAAAGCTGGATCCAGGGGCACTTTGGCCATTATCAAGTACCAATATCAGGCGTGGACATCACATGCAACTTCTTTCCTGCATCACGTACACATGTAAAGGATCATGGGAGTCTTCCAAGTAGTCCGACCCAAGCCGGACTCGATGTTCCGCTCGGCTGCAGTTTGCAAGAGAGACGAATTTCGAGCTGGTCCAAGCGCCTCAGCACTTGCTTGCTCTTGGCATCTCGCACTGCCAGGCGCGACCGAGAATTTGGAGATTGCCCAATTGACCCTCCGCCTTGACAGCGACGACGAAATCGACGAAACCCGACCAGTAACCCTCGCCCAAATACCGACAAAATGAGTACGCATCCACCGCTGGCCACTGCGAATACAATGGAGGAACAGGGAGGCTGACAGTGTGTCAACAGCGAAGGGAACGTCCAGCTTCGGAAAGCGCCACAACAAGACGCACGTTCTGTGCAGACGCTGCGGTATGATCACACTGGGGAGAATCGAGAGCCGTGGAACAGGATACTAATACACCTTCAAGGTCGTCGCTCTCTGCACGTGCAGAAGCACACTTGCGCCAACTGCGGTTACCCTAGCGCATCCGTCAGGAAGTGTACGTCGCACACCACCCTCCTACTCCAGCCCACCGATACCTAAACAAAACATCGACAACGCCTCGCTCGGCCGCAGAAAGAGAATACCACTAACATCCCACCACAGACAACTGGGGCGAGAAGGCCAAGAGGAGAAAGACCACTGGTTCCGGCCGCATGCAGTACCTCAAGACCGTCAACCGCAAGTTCTCCAACGGTTTCCAGAGCGGTGCCCCCAAGGGTGCCCGCGGCGTCAAGTCCGCTTAAGCGACTCTTCTCTGTGCAAATTGGTGGAACACTCGGCAGGGGCATGATGGAGTTTTTGGAGCTTTGATGCAAAGGGCGGCGGGCGCTTGGAACGGAAAAGCGAGATGCAAGCCCTACCAGCCCTTGGGGACGAGAACGCTCAGTAGCTGAGGGGATGTAGCGAACAGCAAAGCATTCATGTTCAAATGCCAATACCAGCCGTCTGCTCCGCCAGATTACGACCGAAACAAAAGTTTTTATGCCTCAATACATGGAACACAAACAATTGGTACATGAGTCGGAGGTGGAGAAGAATACTGACAAGATTTAGCACCATCAGCGGCTACTACTCGAATGCCAGAGGAGGCGCACCTGGGAGAACAAAGGACACGACCTCTGACTGAGGACTTCGACACCACACCACTGCATTACGACATACCAAACCCGGCCTCACCATACCACCGATGAGCCACACTGGAAGGTCTCGCACGAGCTACTGGTCGAGAATACAAGTCACTATCGGATCAGAGCTTGCCCCGTACTCAGCGTGATGGCGAAGGCACGCAATCTCAAGTGCGGAATCAGCAACAATACAAAGCACAAAGCTTCATCAAAGGTCACTCCCGATGACATGGCTCTTGCCCGATTTGCTTTGTTCAGCCTGCGGGACCATGAGGAACTCCTCCAGCATTACCGTCGTTCTGGACTCGGCTTTGGTTTCATTTAAGCGTCGCTACCTGCATGTGCACATCCGACTCGCACCTCGTCGTTACGGGTGTACATGCACTATTCTGTGCATAAGTTTTATTGCGTGTGATAAGACAACGTGGGTTACTTGGCTACAGTGTCCTTCAGCAAGCGATCTCAAATCTACCGCATACGTGAGATCCAAACGTGCTCGTCATGTACAAAAATCCTCTCGCTTTCACAGATTCCCCGACGATCACCACACTGCCAATGGCCGGCGTGTCTTTATAATTAAAACTGTGTCTCTGTTTCTTCTCTTGGCTCACCATCGTGCAAGGGAGTGGCACATTGTGCCGTTGTTACCAATTTCTATGTCGTCGGTGTACACATGAGTGGCGACCATAGCTTCACCTCGAAGCCAATTTTCCTTCAGCACGCAAGTTGCTATGCCCATGTTTCCGTTGCCGTCAGTGAGGTCTTCTTAATCTGCGCGGCGCATGTCTCCGCCACTGTCCGCGTACTGCAATCTTCAGATACTGACTGATAGCCGAAAAGGCAATCAATCACTGTAGAAATGCTACCGAGCTCGTGTAACGACTTTGGTCTGATCTACTTGTGCACTACTACTGCCGCACGTGGATGTGTGATCACATACATTTTACGATACCTTGCGTGCAATTCAGTACTTGCCATGCATTCCAATGAAATACACAAGGTATAAAAGTTCAATCGAAGGGGACAACCTCCAACCCTAGTAACCCTATACGAGACGTGCGATGAAAACATTGACTGTACCAAAAAAAAAAGTATACTAGGATCCAGTATTCTCTCAATTACATAATCTCTGCTACGTGGTCTTCGGTTCGAGGACGTGATAGAGTTGTACTGCTCGTCAGCTGAGTGCGTATTCGTTGAGTTGTCAGAATCAAGCATTTGGAACACCATTTTGTTTTGAATTCGACCTGTTCACTGGCATATGCTGCTGCCTCTCCAGGCTCAAACTAGCATTTGTTTCCTTGGCGAGCATGTACCACTCGGTTGACTGGCATTTTCCTAACATTGAATTAGAAAGCGATCTAGTCGTGAGAATTTGATGAAGACAAGACGCAAACGACGGGGTGGGAAAGGATTGAATGTAAGAATGATTTGATATATCTCTAGTCTAGTAGAACCCGCTAACCCCGTTCTTGAACTTCCCAAACACATCCAAGGGGAAAGCATCTGCCAGGCGCTGGTAGCCCACAGGACCTGGATGCAAGCAGTCTCCCGAATCATACGCTGGAAGCAGCCTCGTCTGGTTCTTGGGATCCCTCAGCACCGCATCAAAGTCTAGCACAGCGTCGAACGCGCCGCTATTCCTGATCCAGTCGTTCACGCGAAGGCGTGTCTGCTCGCGGAGGACAGTCGAGTAAGTCTGGATCGAGCTGTTGTAGCAGCCGAAAGGCGTGATGGTGGCGCCGAAAAAGGGGATGCCGTGGGCGTGTACGCGGGAAATCATTTGCTTGTAGGCCTGGATGAGCCTGTCACCCGTTTGGGCTTGAGCGGAGGCCGTGTCGGCTGCGACACCAATGTCGTTGACACCTTCGAAGACCATAGCGTATTGCACGCCACTGTGAGCGAGCAAGTCGCGGTCGATGCGGCCTAGGGCGTTGGGTCCGAGGCCGTCGTAAAGCACTCTGTTGCCACCGGCCGCTTCGTTGATCACACCGATGTTCTTGGTTGCGCCGTTCTGTTGCATGCGTCTGAGCACGAGATCGGGCCAGCGCTGGTTGGCATTGTTCCAGCTGCTGCGACCATCGGTGATGGAGTCTCCGACAATCACAAAAGCGCCGGCAGCGCGTGGTGACCAAGCTTCAACACCAGAAAGGAAGTACCAGTGGAAAGACTCGACTGTGCTAGGGTCTGTAAAGTTATGGGAGCCCGTCTGGTCGCCGGAAGAGATCCACGAACCCGTGCGGCTACCTGGGTGGGATGTGATGGAGTTGGTTGTCTGACCGTCGGCAAGGTACAAAGTAATGGAGATAACTGATTCCGGTGCGATGGGGAAATTGATAGGGTCGGAGACTGCAAGTGCACCGTTGGGGATGGCGATGGAGCTGTTTCCGCTGAAAGTGAGAGTCTGAAGAGAGTTTGTGTCGATGAAGGGCGAGCCGGTCTTGTTGTAGCCGCCACTTGCCACTGGGTAGGCAATGGTAGCCTTGGTGATGGGCAGATCGGTCAGACCAAAAGCATTGGAAACGCGAACACGGATCTGCTCGGCGCCAATTGACGTGTGCAGAGTCTGACGGATTGAGGAGTCCGCGAAGACGAGGCCTGTCTGGTTCTATTCGTAGTGTTAGCATTCGTCCTTTCACTTGGCGATGTGTTACGAGCCGTACGAACGGAGCCGGCGGAAGATTGGCAGGCTCAGTCAACTGAGGCATCGTGCCCCATGTATCAACCCAATGGCCATCGCGTGGTTTGGGAGTGATTACACCGTAGGATGGTGGTGGTGCTGCCAATGCTGGGAGGATTAACGCGGCGATCGCAGTAAGCTGCGCGATCTTGAAGCCCACCATCTTGTAGTGTTACACAAAGGTAAGAGGCATCTGTCTCACGAATGAGACATTAAGAGATACTCAGCCATCTTTATAGTAGAAGCGTGCATGACTAGCAAATACTATCCGGTTCGAGGGGCATAAAGTATACCGAGTCTACGGCTGAGTCTACGGCTAAATTGCAGAATGGGCAGGAAGGCCAGAGATTGGTGGAATCATCAGCACAGTCTTATACTGCATCATCTTGGATAATGTCTGCCAACAAGAGTGCCACGATCTGCTGACTACCAAAAGTGTATCGCGCGAATGACATATGTCGGTAGATGTAGTAGGAAGGATGGCTGTGAGCGAGATGATCTCGAGCCTCAAGCCGAGTGCGCGGCGTACCTGAAGCTACGTCCCAAAGCAGCCTAGTGCAATTTTGTGGAAGAAAGGCTGAAGAAGTTCTACAGTTTCGAGAAGAAAGCGCGAAATCACCAGACAGGAAAACATTCAAAACACAATAAAATGCTCTCCGAGCATCTTGTCGCCTCTATAGGCGCGCCGTTCAAGGCTACCGGAACCAGTATCGCCAAAGATGCTGCCATCTTTGTGCACGAATACCAGCCTTCTGGCACCCAGCGGACCATGTTCAAGAAAAGCGCCACTCCCCAAAACTGCTTGGCTGTGAGCGACACTCATATCTTCGCCGCCCAGGCCGAGAGAGCTGTCGTGAATGTTTACAGCAGAGAGAGGGGCAACCAGGAGGCCACCATTCCTTTTACCGAGCGCATCAATTGCTTGACGCTCGCCTGCAACGATGCCGTTTTGATCATGGGCACGACAGAGGGAAGAGTGTTCTTGTGGGAGCTTGCGACTGGAAGGCAGGTCACCACTGCACAGTCGCATCTGCAAGCTGTGAACCAGCTTGCTGTTGATGCTGCCTCAAACTTCCTGGTTTCGGCATCCGCAGACTCGACATGCCATGTATGGTCCATTCCTGCACTGCTATCTTTCTCCAATGATGGTGCCCAGCCGCTTGCACCTCTACGCACATTCACGACACACCGAGCATCGATCAAGGCACTTGCTATTGGACACAGTGAAAGCTTCCAGAACATTGCTATTACCGCAGCTCAGGACAAGACTTGTCTCGTCTGGGACTACCACACCAATGCCACGCTGCGGACATTCCTGCTGCCATCTGTACCTACTTCAATCGCGATCGATGCCGCCGACCGTGCTTTTTACGTGGGCTACGAAGATGGTGGCGTTCACCGCATCGATTTGCTCTCCAAAGAAGAGTCTCAGCTCGAGAGCATACAAACGGGCGCTGATGCTTTGACTCCTGTACAACCGAAAACGAAAGCTTGGTCACCTCCGGATGCTAGTACTGGGTCCGTTCTCAGCCTCGATCTCTCTTTCGACGGTACCGCTGTCCTTGCTGGTCATCAGTCTGGTACTATCATCGGATGGGACGTTGCGACCGGTCATATGAAGTCTTTCCTGCCCCAAGGACCTTTGCCTGGGCCTGTCATGAACCTCAAATTTCTTCCCGTGTCTGGGTTCCAGTCCGAGGCTGCGAAGCTTGTTCGCATCGATACAGTCGTCAAGCCCAAGTTTGGAGCCTTCCAGGACAGCGGTGCCGGAAATGGTGCGGTTCCTGGCAACTACGCATTCAATGCACAGCTATTGGGAAACGTCACTAGTGAGTCTGAGTCCAGCTCGATCTTCACAGAAGCTTTGTTTGGAAAGTCCTTGCCTTCGCAGCTGCTCGATGAAGGTCTAAGCGAGTTGGCAGCATGGAGCGAAGGACCGCCTCCCGAGGCCAAGGCCAAAGAAGTCAGCCAGCTGGATGACTTCATGGCCCTGGACGACTCCTCAAGCTCAGGCAAGCCTGACGCCAAGAAACAGAGTGCCGAGCACAAAGCAGAGCTTGACGCTCTGAGGAGAGTCAACAAGGCTGCCCTTGCCAAAATTCAAAAACTCCAGGCACAGGTTAGCGAACAACAACGGGCCATCCAGAATGTTCAGGCAAAGAGTGGCTCAAAGAAGGCCGATGCAGCTGATTCTGAAGCCTCGTCTGACGAGGACGAAGATATGTCTTCCAGCGAGGATAGCGAGTAGTCATGCACTCGATTCGCAGCATGGCTCTCAATACTCGTTCCAAGAAAGTTTTGATCTGCAAGGTGTCATCTGAACATGCTACATTCCTATTGCCCCGCAGAGAACTCGATCGCCACATATTTGTTTTGAGGGCTTGGTAGGAATGCAGACACGCTTGGCATGAAAGCCATGCGATCCGACTATACAGTGCACAAACACCCATCACACGTTAACGAGAATTGGATACAACTATTACTCGACGACTATTACCAGCTCTGTGTGCGACGAAAATGTCTATCCTGCGATCGCTTTGCGCGCTCTCCGCATCACTGATGTTGGTTCAAGCTCGCCGTCTGGCAGGTTACAGGCATGAAGCATTCGATGTGCAGATCCGTCAGGTCGAGCCGTTGGACGTGTCAGCAGTGGCGACACCAGCTAGCGTTCTGACTGTCATCACGCCGTCGCCCGGTGCGTCACCCGTGGAGGTGACCAGTCAGAGCCAGATTGTCACTACATACATCCCACAATTCACGCTTTGCGATCTACCACCTGTTGGATTCTTCCCTCTGTCAAGGCCTACGACGATTCCATCGACAGCGCCGTACCGTAATTACTCTATGACTATTCCACCAGGCAACGGTTCCTGTACGACCATCTACGAGACGACCGCGACCATGGTCTGTGCAACCGTTCTCAGCGATCTCATCACGTCATACACCGTCTCGAAGTGTCCTCAAGATATTACCTTCTCAACACAATTGGGATACGTTCTTGCTACGCCGACTGCGACTGCCAACGCCACTGGAAGGCACCCAACAGGCACCTATGGCAACTCGTCCGCTTTGATCACACCTGGACCCGTCATCAAGACCTTGACAACGTACTTCATCGCTCCGTGGCAGCAGCTGACTACTGCTGGTCCACCAGAAGACGTTGATCTCAAGGTTTGCGCCACTCTCGGAAACGGAACTGAAAACTGCGTTCGTGAGTATCAGATCTGGAAGACAAGCCTGGTGACCGTGAACGCGACCTCGACTCTTAGCGTCAACTTCTCTACGACTATCGCTGGTCCATCCCAACTCATCGTTGAAACCTTCGTAGCCAACATCACAAAGACTTTGGTCACTTACAGCATGTCGACAACGATCGAGAAGGAATATGTGACCGAGTCTGAGACCACCGAGGTTGTGAGCAGAGCAATTTCCACCGGACCAACAGTCTATCAGACTCAGACCGTGAAGCAAGTAACGCAAGTCTCGCAGTGTGTTGATATGGAGGTACATTTGCTGACATGCGTGTAGCGATGACGATGATATTACAAGCACCATCACCCGCCGTATCACATCAACAGTTCCGGGCGGCACCACGACGATCACCGTCAGTACACCAGAAACCAACCTACCTGCGCAAGCCAGCCTACCTGTGGTGCCAGAACCATCACTCAGGTAAGTGCCAACAGCACTGCATTGCTTTCAACACGTACTCTTGCATGTGCTGACGCTTCCATAGCTCCGAGGAGTGGGCAGACAAGCTGGACGTTGACGGATACCGTCTGTGATCCTGGCTCTACTCTGATGCTTTGACTCATTTTCACTTCTGGCGCTGGCATTGACTGGAAAACGACGCTGGCATGGTCGCGCAAGCACCATTTCGTCACCTTTGCACTTCTATGTATCATACTCCTATAGGTAGCAACGTAACCATGGTCATTTTCTCGATCACAATGACGAAGTCCAACAGTGACGCTTACTGTCCTTTGCAACATAGCATATGGTCTCAGATCGGGGCGGTAAGTATTTCAAGGCCGTTGATGCAGAATTCATCCTACCTTCTCTCTCCACCCCTCAACATACCACCCTCGCTACCTTTATCGCCACCCCACCCCCATCCATCTTTGCCCAACGACTGTCACACCAATATCTTTCTCTGCCCACCATACAGCCCCATCAATCGCAGTCCACCTGCAACCTACTTTATCTCCCCATCATACCACCAACACCTTGGTGATGAGTTCCTCTCCAACACCGTCGATCGTTGGCAATCTGTCGATATCAGCTGCGACGGTCGTCAGTCGTTCATGGGGTTGTGCTTGTCATCCCTCATGTGCCCTCTTCATTGAACACTGTTGTGCCAGTCAGTCTGGCGTCGGAGGCAAATTGGCGCTGCCGAGTCTCTGGATGCTGGGCATCACTATTCTGGTGTGCTGGTCTGTTCTTGTCAGTGGAAGTGCCGCATCGTCTCACAATGCACCGCACAGCGATGATGCCAGAGCCTCAGCATCGACGGCTGCCAGAGCTCCTCCAGCAGTCAATGCGGAGCCTTCATCTACTATCACCTACCACCTACTCGCCGGACGCCTGGTCCCTGGGAAAGTCGAGGTCAAGCGCTCAGAGCCCGAAGTGAAGCAAGCCATCGACACAACCACGAACGAGCCAGATAAGCACCCCGGCGCAACGAGGATCGCCATTCTTCTAGCTCTGTTTGTTCTATCCGCCATGCTGATCCCAATGGCGTTCGCCGAACCGACAAGCACGAGCGTGTCTTCCTCATCCCTGACTCTGCCGTCATCATCGCCCTGCACCGCGGCTTTCTACGCTACTGGAACAGCCATGAGCGTCGAATTGCAAGAGAAGGACAAACCGCAGACATGGTATTGGATTGTACCTAATTCTTTGGTGCGAACTTCTATCACCTCGCTATCGTCGCTGATCCCGTTCTTGTTGACGGGCTTCTTCTTCTTCTTCTTCTTCTTCTTGTTGCCGTCGTTCGTGGCCGGAAACCTGGAGAAAGATCTCGCGATTGTCGATGACATGGTCGTTGGAAGAGACTCTGCTCCTTCCAGCAAACCGCCCGTCTGGGAGATAGTTTTTACGACAACCACTGTCTGGCCCCCTGCTTCCACCACCACGGCGCCAAGTGATACGAGCTCAAAGTTGACAGAGAAGCCGGTCAGCGTGGCTGGTAACAGCGGCGGGTGTGGTCCGTCTGCTGAAGTGGAGATTTGCACTGAGACTAATCCCGCTGTTTGCCCTATTGTGCTGGACGGGAAGCCATGGACGCCGCTTTGATTCAGCGAATTGAAATGCTCGAGTTACGATTGCCTGTGAGGAATTTCCTATTTTTTGTGTTCGCGGCGTTGTTGGGGTTACTTCTCGAGACCTGACGTCCATCTCTATGGCTATCTCAGTTGAAATTAATGAATCAGTGTAGAATAGCATAGCATAGCATAAGTGAGATTGAAATCTTGTAGATCGAGCAGCAATCGCTGACCGAGTGAGTTCTGTCAATCATTTACTTTTACACACGACAAGAGAGCAGCGCTGGATCACTGCTTCTTGTCCTCCCCATCATCTTTCCTACCCTCTGTGCCCAAGGAATTACCATTATAAAACTCCGCACCCTTTTCAGCTTCCGCCCTCTGCTCCGCCATAGTCTTGACTCGAATCCTCGAAGGCCCACTCTGCCCGGTGCCTGAATCGGCATTCGCCATTCTTGAACCCTGCACATTCGAAGGCTCCTGTTCGTCCGCCGTGCCTCCCATGTAAATCCCACCGCTGCCGTCTGTGTTGTTGACACCCGAGCCGTACCCGGTGACATATCCAAGCGCTGAGCCCGCAAGGCCAACAGCACCGGATACCAGGCCGTAAGCTGAACCGAGAAGGCCTCGGCTGCCCGCACCGCTGTATGCTTCTGTGTAGCCTGCTACGGGCACGAGCACAAGAGTTGCCGTGGGCATGAGGCCTACATCTGACAGCGTCTGGCCTTCTTCGCTGATCTCGATCGTGCGGCTGGGGTTGGGCGTGAGGATTTGGCGGAAGTTGAAGGGAATGTCGGCGCCACCGGCGGGGCTAGTTTCCTTGATCCATTCGCGGACGGCGGTGGCGAGGGTGCTGTCGTGGGCGAAGCGGCCTTTTATGCTGGAGCCGTCGAAGAGACGGACTTGGATGGCGCAGGTGCCACTTGTAGGCGGTGTTCGTGTGCTCGTTGATGCTGCTGCTGCTTTTGAGGAAGTGGGGAGAGGCTCACCAGCCATAGCACTTGCTGCTTGCTTGCGCTCTTCGTCTCTGTTCTTCCGCTCGCGCTTGTCGGCTTCGATACGCGCCATGATCCGTTGCTTCTCTTCTCTGGCTTCTGTCTTCCTCTTTGCCTGCTGCTGTATCCAGTCGATGCGAGCCTTGTTGCGCGCGGACTCGCTGCCATCGGCGCGCTCTTTGCCTTTGCCCTTGTCTGGTTGTGCTGCTGCCTGTGCTCGCTCTTCTTCCTCCCGCCTCTCCCTGGCCCGAGCTATGCGTTCTGCCTTCTCTCTTGCTTCACGTCTTAGACGCTCGGCTTCTAGGCGTGCGCCGCGCTCTGACAGGAGAGCTTGAACTTGCTCCGGTGAATGTGACGATGTGGAGTCCGCGGGAGCAGGGACAGCGCCTTCGCTGGCGGCATCGTCTACTGGTGCGGCGGCAGGAGCAGGTGTTGTTACAGGTTGTTCTTGTGATTGTGCTGGAGCCTCAACACTAGCACCCTCGGCATCGACTCCGCATGCCTTCAGTAAACGTTGCGCCCATTCCGAGTATTCTAAGCTGCCCTCGAGCTTGTCAACGACGGTGCCGTTATGGATGATAACCAGAGTAGGGGCTGCGTTTATCGGGCAGAATGCGCTGAGGAAGCTTGCTTCTTGGGTGCCGTAGTCCAGGCGCAAGAGGACGGTCTTGGACTTGAGTACGGTTGAAATGTTGGCTGTGGGCTCAGTGTCGGAGGAGGTTTCGTGAGTTCCAGCGAGCCATTCATTCTCCCATGTCGCGGATGTTTCGTCGTCGTCGTCTATAGTAATCTGATCAGTATACTGCCGTATATCATGTCTGCTATAGGCAGCTGATGGTACCTTGACGGATGAAGCAAGCTACGAGCTTCTGTTGCTGTATCGCTGTACTGATGCCGCTTTGGAGGTCGCCTTGGTGGAACATGGTTGTGAATTATGGTATATTGTTTTTTGTTGTTGTTGTCGTATATCCAGAAGCTTTACATGGACAAGGCAATGTAATATTCATGCAATGGTGTTGTCTGCAGTATGGCGAATCGTCATTGTGAGGGAGACCCTTGCTTTCCCCAGACACTCGGCGGAGCATCAGCAGCAGCGTAACTTGAACTCTCTCGCCACTCGAATGTCGCGCGACAACTTCACACACACCCAATACACCCTTCCCTTTTGGGAAAAACACGCCACCATGGACAAATCAAAAACCCTCTGGAGAGTCCTCTCTGACACCGCCTCCAAGCGGTCAATATCAACCGCAACACAACGTCCGTCATGGGTCTGCAAAAGCTGCATGCGCCAGCAAATAAAGCCCTCCAACATCTTCCGCCAGCAGCGCCGAAAGCAGTCCTCGCAACCCGGCGATGATCCCCTCTTCAGATCCATTGTCGACAACCCTCCACAGCTCATCCGAGCCGGAAAGAAACACAACAAGATCGGCCTCTTCATCCTGGCCGCAATTCCTATCACGGCGTTCGCTCTTGGCTGCTGGCAGGTGCAGAGATTAGGATGGAAGTCAGAGTTGATTGCGCGGTTCGAAGACCGCTTGATCAAGGACCCTCTACCGCTTCCTCCCCAAGTCGATCCGGATGCGATCAAGGACTTTGATTACAGGCGTGTGCTGGCGAGGGGCGTGTTACGGCATGACCAAGAGATGCTCATTGGACCTAGAATGCACGACGGTGTGGACGGATATCAGGTCGTCACACCTCTGGACAGATCGGCAGAATTCGAGGGCTTCAAGGGGAATACTACAGTGCTGATCAATCGCGGCTGGATACCCAAGGACAAGGCAGACCACAGACTGAGACCCGATGGTCTTCCTAAAGGCACAGTAGTGGTGGAAGGCCTACTGAGAGAGCCGTGGAAGAAGAACATGTTCACACCCGAGAACAAGCCCGAAGAGGGCAAGTTCTACTTCCCGGACGTGTATGAGATGGCGGCGCATACCAACTCGCAGCCTGTGTGGGTTGAGGAGACCATGAGGCCGGATTTGCTCGAGTCTTATGCCCGTGAAGACAAGGGAGTGCCCATCGGTCGTCCACCAGAGGTGAACCTCAGGAACAACCATGGACAGGTAAATTTTATCCTTCTGATTTTTGAGACGCCCATCACGCTAATACAATCGCCAGTACATTTTCACATGGTTTAGCTTGAGCGCCGCCACAACCGTCATGATGTGGATGCTATTGAAGAGGCCTGCCAGCGGCACCAGTCGCAGAGTCCGCCAGAACAAGTCGTGGTAAAACACTGCCATCTTTGTCGGGTCGTGCTTTGCTACCAGACACGGCGGCCTACCACCAGCTATGTATACTTGTACGCTATATGTATTATATTCTCGCTGTTGGCGAGATTTTACCGCGCATGTCATCCTAAAGGTGGGCGAGTTTCCATAAGGCATGGAAGTCTCAAGTACACCTCTCCTCTTGGGCCGTTCCGATCGCCAGTGCTCATCTTTCCACCCGACTGCGCACTCCACAATATTATTGTTGCTATTGATGTCACACATAGTCTACGGAGACTGCAGAAACGCTCATTCGAGCTGTCACATCTGCCAAGCAGTCGACTTTACACAACACTAATACTAGTGCAGCAGTACCTTCTGATCTACCCTTTTCAAGAATTTGTGGCTCTATTTGTGCTGATACTTGCATGCATAATGGTCCCCACTGCTTCCAGAAATCCGACCGTGAGGTCTCCACCGCCGCGCGATATGCGTGTGTCTTCTCAGGCTCTGGCAGACGTCCGTCACCTTCTAGTAGCAGTCGAGAACCCCGAATCTAGCACCAACTCACATCTCGACTTCGAACGCTGCAGCGCCTTGCACAACGCAATTGTCAAACACGGCTGGGTGGCCAGCGGGCACGACATTGCTGACTTGCAGGGCATGTATGAGTGCCCCCCCCTCTGACGGAATCTTTCTTCACAAGGCTCAAGAACGTCTACACCCGGATGGGATTGAGATGCTGAAGTGCTGCATCGACCCGGGTCTAGAAGGGGGTACTTTCTTCCGTTTCTTGGGCGGTATGCCCATGGATGAAGCATGGTGGGAGTGGACGGAGGGCTTTGATGAGAACTGGATCCAACTGCACATGGCGTCTTTAGCAGCACTTGCAAGATACCCTGCACGCCTGGCACACATTAATCGAAGCCATCCATGAGCGCATGCCGAACACCAAGAGCTCAACTTTCACCGAAGACACATGATGTCTTGTCTTGCCTTACGATTTGGGAGGTGAGGGTTTGGCTATGAGGGCTGATGAGTCGAAGTTGGGCCATAAGTATGTGCAGGGATGGGTGGAGCTGTATCAGCTTGGGCAGCATCCGCTCGTGCCTTGTCATAGGATGCAGATGTTTCAGGTGTTGGAGGCCTGGAGGGAGTGTGTGAAAGAGGGAGTATGGAAGGTTGGGGAGGAGGGGGTGGATGAGAGTGCGGAGAAGTTCAGGGATGCGGATGCGGATACGGAGGAGTGGAATGAGGGACACGTTGTGTCGTTTTATGATATGAGAAGTCGTAACTGATCAGTAGTCACGGGACTTTTCTTGCGTGGGGCACGTTCTGGGTCGTGTGAAGTGAGTCAGCGTGCGAGTCACATGTCGGCGTTGTGGTGGCAGAGTGGTCATGCAGACCCTGATTGCGCTTGTTTTTCGAGTACAATCCGTAGGTAAGAGAGTGATGCCCTGAACAGAAGCTCTGACCATCTACATCGTACTCATATCACGACCACAATGATCGACGACATCAAATCCGCCCCTCTAATCTGGATCAACGCTTTCCCCGGCACAGCCGTAGTCGTGACGACGCCGGCTTGTATGCTAGCCAGGGCCGTGGCCGTGGTGAGTGTTACAGGCATGGGCGAAACCGCCTTGAGAGCGACCATACAGCTGCCCAAGACACCAAAGACGACGAGACATTTGAGAGGAGGAGGAGGAGACCGTACGCTGGAATTGCCGGGAAAGGCTCTGTCGAGGTTAGGAAAAAGCCCTTACTTCTCCACGATGCCCCGGAAGCAGTTGGCTTCAACGAACAGTCAGACACAGATGATGACTGCAGTCGTGTCTCAGATTGGCTCGATGACTCAGATTGCGGGCGTACCGACGCAAGGAAACGTGGAGCAGTGATACTCGATCCAGATGCATCAGAACGCCGCAAGTCCCAAGCCACCGAGGGCAACGTGGAAAGAAACTCAGTAAGCGACACAAGACTCTCAGTCGAAGCAGGAGCAGAAAGATACGACGACCCTTCAAATAGTGATCGTATCAAGCACCGACATTACCACTCTGGGAGACAGGCATTACCATCATCTCCTCGACCTAAACCACGAAGGCCAGTGATCGATTATTCATGGCACTCAGAGGATCAAAGGGCACGGCATTTTCGACCATACCGGCCAAGGAGCAACTCCTCAAGACGTTCAAATTCAACGTGGGCACTTGCACTCCATCGTTATGGTTCTTCGAAAGCTGGAGCGCTAGACCTACGGCAGGGCTCTTTATGCCGTATAATTGGTTGGATCAGACGACACCACCATCACCAACGATTGTAACCGAAATACCCGACGAATCGAAACCCAAGGTTGAGACTGCGCCCTCTGTGCCTTCTCCATTCCAGAGAGATCGGTCTTGGAGATATATCCAAGTTTTTCCCACCATTGAACCTACTCTGAAACGTGTAGTACATGCGACTCATGGAGACTTGCTCCAAAAGGAAGCGCTCAGAGGTCCGAATCCGCCTGGCTTTATCGCCATATCGCAATCTTGCAGCTCTCAGGGTGACACGCTCTATCATATCTTGTAGGTTAATTCGACAGTATTGAGATGATGAATATGCATCTGATCTGTATAGAAACCTCCAACAGAACCATTTGGATTTTGAAGCTTTCAAGGTAAAGATGAATCCGATGTATTTGCGGACTTGCATCTGCTGACAGTGCGCCTGTCCAGAATACTGTAGTGAACCTACCCGAGCTACGCAAGGTCCGTGAAAGTGTAAATGCTCATTTTGACAAAGCCCAACGGCTCCATCAACAGCAGACGCACAACGGAAACGCTACACGGAGCATGAATGGTTTCTGTCACCACACCGAAGCAAGCGCAGGACGAGCCAGTATGACGCTGATCGGCTTGCCCTTCGTCCAGCTCAAGGAACACAATCACCGGACCGAATCAGAGCTGAACTCATTTGCCATCATCAACAAGCTACTGAGTCACTGGCATGGCGGCCAGATGACCAAAGATCAAGCTGTCGCTCATCCAGACACAGCTCACACCACACGCACTTTGTTCCAGTACCTAAACCCTAGGGATAACAGTCGGAGAGACTTGAAGCAGGTAGTCTGTCACATGCTCGGACCTCGTGATAAGCGATATCTGTGCGTCTCGCAAGTATGGATTTTCATTGTCAACCAAGGTAAGTCACTAATGGCAACCGGAACGGAAGTCTTCGATTCCATATTCCTGATACCGGACAGAACTCATCATCACAAGCTCGACTTTGCCCCAGTCGAAATTATGCGACGATTTGCTCTTGCCCCTGACAGTCCAGACCAAACCTCTCAAACGAAACCTCGTCAACGTACATGTGGTATCCGAGGATGGTTGGCAATGGCTCTTGAGGCCAGCTGATTGCCTTACGTACATTGTAAGTGAGCACCATCGCAAGAAGACAGCGGTTTATATTGATGTACTGACCGTACCAGGATTTTGCGGCAAACTTTTCGGATATCACGCATCAGTTCGCCCATGACTTCATAGTCTATCACCATGAGCAGGAAGTAAAAGCAAGTGACCGGACGGAAACAATGAGCCAGACACGTACAGCCACTCTGCGCCTCCATCTCCGACGATCGAAACCCTCAGATCACTCTCAATGGAGATCATCTGTCTGGTCTTATAGATCTTGGCGTTTCAACTGGAGGTGGGTACCGGTATCGCGGGCTGTCGCCGAGAGGATCAAACTCATGAGGCGTAGCTTCGCTGTAAGGATCCTTGGGTCTGTTGGTCGAGAGGAACGCTCGAATTTGGCCAGAACATTCCGGAACTTCGTCAAAGAACTTCGAGTGTACTAAGAAGAACAGCAACGGTCTCGAGCCAATGTGCCAACGGATGTTGTTGACGAAACCCACGGAAAGCCCCAGTCGACAAGGAGGGGACCTCTGAAAGGCAAATCGAGCGACATCGGCTGGCTGGACCCAGAGAACACGAGACATAGTGGGAATGAGATAAATGCCTCCGAGAGCGAATCTGAGCATGCGGAACCCGATGAATGGATGAACAGCGATCGAAATGAACGAGGCCAAGATTTTGAGCTGATCTACGTGCTCCCGAAAGCTGCCACACAAGCAAGGGCTCTAGCAAACCTCGGCATTTCTTTCACGGAACAGGAAGATGATCTTGCTGTCGTTGGAGGGCTTGACACATCGCAACTGTTCGATATCATGCAAATGACGCGCAAGCTGTATAATCTGGAGGGCCTTCGGAAGATAACTTGTGATTGTCTTCTTCGCACTCCAACAAGTGGACTTGACTCTTCGCGTCTGGAATCAGATCGCCCTCAAGCAACGAACGAAGACATACATGGGCGACCTAGCTCTGCTAAAAGCAACCGCACCATAGTCAACACTTTCGATGAAGATTTGATGTACGAAAGCTGGCCATCGTATGACAAGAGACACATTCCACAGCGAAACGGAATCATGGATGGCCACGCCTCTTCCTGATACATCTGCCGACCCGGATCGTGTCGTGGGAATACCTTCTCCGCACTCAAACCCATGGGGACTCCGTCGTTTACTTGGATGGACTCATGCACGACATACAAATGTCGAGACTGGGGAAGAGATGCGCATTGCTCCATCGAGGTTCTCACTATTTGGAAGATTTCTGGATGGCCTGTTCCTTGCGCTGAGCACATGAGAGCCCACCAAATATTCTGGCGAGCCCCAAGCAGCAGACGAGAAGCTCACCAGCGCTGTTTACATCTTGGTCTCAACGATTCATCTATTTATGGAACGCGCAGAGGAGCTCCCTTACCACGCCTTCTACTACAACATAGCGCAGAGTTTCACTCGGTTGTTCGAGATCATAAATCAGCTAGAGGCGCATGCGGTCACCATCGAGACCGTTCATGAGATCACGGAGCCGACCAGTGCTCATGTTGAGTACACTGCCACCCTGAGACACACGACCGTCGCCCTCTTACTGGCAACGGAAGCTTTGATGGAGCTTGAAGGTCAGACCGACATACTTGAGGCCGAGAAAATACGCTGGAATGAATCTCTTGCAAAGATCACGCCGCAAGTAGACAGTTCAGCGGATCACTCATCATACCAATCTTGCCGCACGAATGCTTGAAGCTAGCTTTCTGAAAGCATTGACGCCGGATCCTTCGAGGAAGATACAATGGAGAGCTGTGGCGCTTCCAACCGATCTGGTTGCCTTACTCATCACTCAAGTGCTGGAGAGACCTGTACTGGGTGGCCAGGATGCGCTGAACATATACATGCGATATGTCTCCGATATAGTAAGTGTCTGATCGATCGTCCCTGAAAAGTGCAATACACTGACCTCTATCCAGGAGCCAAACATCCTCGCAGGCGAACCGAGCCGCGACCCACTCGATCGGATTCGTTATCTCCGGCATGAACTGAACGCATTCTCGCAACTGTAGCAAGAGCAGATCGATGTTCTGGGGAAGGTCATTTCTGCTTTGCTCTCATCGGGTGACAGGCAAGACTACTACGCACGCGACGATCCTCACCCGAGGCGAACCGTATTTGCTGCGTTGCCTAAAGGCATCCAGATCCAGAAGGACATTATACAGAGTCTAAGCGACACGTTGGACGATCTGCAGAGTGAGGTATGTACGCCGTGACAGCGACTCTGGACTTTTCAAACTAACATCCAAAAGGCTCGAGCGCAGATACTAGGCGTCCAAGACTGGCGCGACAACGCCGCCGTCGTTTTCACCATCATCACCGTGATCTTCCTCCCCCTATCATTCGTTTCGAGCGTGTTTGGCATGAACACTTCCGATGTTCGCGACATGGAATTGACGCAGTGGGTGTTCTGTACGTCTGCAATCGTCTTCACCATCTTAGTCGTCTTGATAACTGTATATTTCGTGGATGTCCCGCCGCTTTGGAGATGGCTTGAGCGGAAGGGTGGCGATAATAGAAGAGATCAAGTTGTGTCGCAACCGGCTCAGCGGAGTAGGAGTCACTTATTTGCAGGTCTTGCGCGGCAAAGTGGTGGGATTGTGGACGCAGATGATGGAATGGGCTTGGATGTGCAACGGGACCAAACGATGAAGACCGAAGATATGATGGCGAGTGATGCTCATGACAGCTCAGCGAAATCAGATGAAGAGAAATGATACCAAAAAGGCTGTAAAGCAAACATGCTGTAAGGATAAGAAGTAATGCCTCGGTCATACAGAGGGTTGGAAATATGTTGCACACTCAATACACTGGGCCTCCAGCACTTGGTCGGCCTTTTTCGCGTTCTCATCCTAACAATTCATCCTTGCCCAACATCTTCGCCATGGGATCGTCTTTTGCAGACTTCTCTCGACGATACTTCTCCATCTCAGCCTCTGTCACGCCCGACTTGAGCTCTTCTAAACGCCTCCTGCTCTCGTCCATGTTGGTCTTTTCTGGGCGATCAACAGCATTAGGCACATGCTCTTCTCGCTTCTCCTCCTCCTTCCACGGCTTTTCTTTCTCTTCTACAGCTGCGACACCTGAATCTTCTGCTGTGGGCAAGAAATGACCCCTAGAGAACTGCTCTGCTTCTTCGATAGCGCGCTTGCCGTCCTCGCCAACACAAAAACTGTTCTTGACCACGCTGTTGCAGCACGCATAGCCCCACTTGAAGTCTTTCCACCAACTGCCCCACACGCTCGTGTGGTTGTTGATGAGCACGTCTTCCGGGTACATGCTCTTCTCTTTGACCTGCGGCGCGCCCTTGATGCGGCCCCGCTCGTCGTACTCGACGTAGCTCTCGTTGGATGTGATCTGAGCGTCTTTGAGCAGATTCGCTTTTACGGCGTCTTGAGCGCCGTACTTCTCCAGCAGCATCTTCTTGTGTGCCTCTTGCTTCTTCGCGTCTTCTTCGAATTTGCGCTTGCGCGAGATTTCGCCGGCTGTCGGGTTGGCTTGTAAGTGTAGCTTGTCTTTGTCGCCGCGCTCTTGCGTTTCCCAGGCGTAGGTTTGCGCGCGCTCGAATTCGGCGGCGTCGCCGGCTGCACGCTGGAAGCCGTCTTCGGCGATGAGCTCGTTGGTGCTGGTGGCGGTGTCGAGCATGGAGCGAGTTTTGGGGTCGTATTTGGCGCTGTCGAGGTCGAGGTTGAGGAGATATTTGGCAGTATCTTCGCGGAGGCGCAGGTTGCGGGTCGAAGTCGCTTGTTTGCGGCCCATATCTGTTTCTGCGTCGTACTTTGCGCCGTCGTCGTCGTTGTCGTCGCCATCCTCGCCGTCCGCATCATTCTCTCCAGAATTTCCAGCCCGCTTCTTCACATCCTCCAGCGCGTTGTACTCATCCACAACCTCCTGGTACTGCCCGGCCTCAAACCCATTCCAGCGATCCCGCTTTGCATCCCACCCCAGCTTCACATCCTGCACCACCTCATCCGCCGCAATGTTCTTGCCCGTCCACTTGGCGCCGTGCTTGCGCCGTCTTTCCAAACAATCCTTTGCTTTGTGCGTCATGGCGCCGCAGTTCTCGCACGCGCCTTTGCGGAACTTGGTCGCGGCTGGGCCCGCGCGCTTGCCACGATCGTACCATTGTGAAGTCGCGAGGGAGTCTTTGGACTTTTCGGATTGCAGACGTTGATGCTCGAGGTAATCGTCTTGCGAGGCTGTGGCATCGTCGATGTAGAAAGGCTTTTTGGCAATGAAGGAGGGTATGTATTCGTTGCGCTCGTTGTTCTTACCGGCTTGCTCGGCGGGCTTTTTGGGAGGCATCGTGAGGGCCTAGGAGCGATTATGTTTGTTTATTGGTTGGTATGGAGAGGTTAATATCAAGATCTACCTGCAGTAGTAGCGCAGCGTGTAAGTGAAGCTTCTCGGTTCGAGAAACGGCGCTAGTATGTTAAGGTTCGGCGCGTCCCGGACGATCGCTCCCAGAAGAGCAAGAGCAAGGACGGCTCTCCAAAGTCCGATTCGCAACGGTTGCACACAGCTGATGTCCGACATGAGCTCAACACCTCGCATAGACTTTCATCGAGAGCGCCAACCACAGGCCTCCACGAAGCAACTGCTAAGCATATATCGTAGTACTAACATGTCTGAGTGGGCTGACACTGAGACCATCCACGGGATGTACTATCGTCCCTTCGGCTAGAAATATTCGTCTACTTCCACTCTCGCACTCGCCTTTCGGAAAGCGTTTCTACCGCTAGCTCTAGTTGCATATTGAATCGATTCTATCTACCGCCTTTAGCGCCCGATACTTGCCCCAATTCATTAATAATTACCCTTCTATCGCCTCTCGTGCGAAGAATGGAAGAAGCGCCGACTCCCAAGCCTGCTGTTCCCATCCCATCTCACCCAACCTGGTTCGAATCCTGGGTCTACAGTTTGTAGGGTCGACTGCCTCCAACATAGAAAATCATGCGTCTGCACACGCTCAAAGAGCTGGACAGCTCAGAGGGCACGGTCAAGCTCCACACTGAAGGCGATGATGCCACTTTCGTGTTGCATCCTACTCCGAATCCTAATGATCCAAACGACCCGTTGAGGTGGCCGAGATGGAGGAAGCATGTCTGCTTTGGTAGTGTATGCGCTTTTACGTTTCTCGGAAACTTCGGTATTGGTATGTCGACATGTTTGTGCATTCGACTGTAGGTGTGTAAATGCTGACAATCTTTGCAGGCGGTCTTGCTCCAGCATTCTACATCCTCAGCTTGGAGTTCGATAAAACACAAAGCCAGACGAGCGAACTCCTCCTCTGGCCTATTCTAGTCCTTGGAGCTTTTAACTTCTTCTGGGTACCCATGGCCAACTACCTAGGCAATCGGCCTGTCTTCGTCTTCGCATCTCTGCTTCTCAGCTTATGCTACCTTTGGGGTGCGGTGGCCAAATCCTTCGAGAGTCTACTTTGGAGCAATATCATCGCCGCTTTTGCGGCATCATCTACGGAAGCTTTGGGCGCCTCGATTGTCAATGATCTCTACTTACTGCACGAGCGGGCAAACCTGATGGGTGTATACATGAACTTCATCAGCGGAGGCAACACCATTGGACCATTAATATGTGGTTTCATCACTTCTGGCGTGGGCTGGCGTTGGCACAAATGGCTTGCGTTCATCCTCACAGCCATCAATTTCTTGGCTGTCGTGTTTGTATGCCCAGAGACGAGGTACAACCGCAGCTATCTGGAAACCCTCCCGGTATCGACGACTGTAAGCAGCAGTTCCATTGGCAAAGCGTCAGACGAAGAAGAAGCACCCATCGAGAAAACAACCAGCTCAAACGAAAGGGAAGTGCAAGCACGGCGCCCTTCGCAAGTGCCACCAAAGACCTACCTCCAGCAACTCAGCCTCTGGTCAAGCGTCCCCAAAGACACCAGCCTTCTATGCCTCTTCCTCCGCCCATTCCCCTTCATTGCCTACCCAGCAGTAGCATTCTCCTTCCTAGGCTATGCGTAAGCTCTCTCTCTCTCTCTCTCTCTCTCTCTCTCTCTCCGTCCCTACCTCTCACAAGTGGCAAGCCTGACTAACACACCACCCCAACAGCGTCTCCCTTGCCTGGGTCGTCGCAATCAACATCCTCTCGCCCTTCCTCCTCCAAGTAGCCCCCTACAACTTCGGTCCCTCCGTCATCGGCCTCATCAACATCCCTGGCTTGCTAGGCAATTTATTCGGCGCGTGGGCTGGCGGCTGGCTCGTCGACCGCTACTCGGACAGGTACAGCAAGCGGCACAACGGCGTTTTCCAGCCAGAGTCGAGGTTGCATTTGCTGTGGATTCCGACGCTGATTGTGCCGGCGGGGTGTTTGGCTTTTGGGTATGGTGGGGCGGAGGGGCTGCATTGGACTGCTTTGTATGTCTTCGAAACCTTCTGAATGTGGTGGTAGGCGGTTTACTAATATTTCGGCGCAGATTCTTCGGCTACGGTATGGTCGCTGTGGGCCTTACGTTCGTGCCTGTGGCGACGATGACTTATGTCAGTGATTGCTACTTGCCTGTCAATGCTGATGCGCTGCTGCTTGTTAACGGGCTGAAGGTATGCCATACTGCTCCGTATCCAGAACTTCCCCACAGTGACCTTGCTGACAACCACACGCAGAATATCGTGGCCTTTGGCTTCCTTCACGGCGTTGATGGGTGGGTGCAGACGGGCTATGTGAGCTCTTTCGGCACGATGGCAGGGATTTTCGTCGCGATTATGGCGTTGACGATTCCGTTGGTTTTGTATGGGGAGAGGATTAGACATACGACTGCGCTTTGGAGGGTGATATTGTAGTGCAGATTACAGATCGCAAAGGACAATACCGGTTTTGATAATCCTGAACTGAACGACAACATTGTACCAATTCCGGAAGCAGTAAGGACTTGATCTTTTCATCTTATATACGACGCTTCCCTTTTTTTTTCTTAACGATCAACATACTCAAGCCTTGGCAATTAGCTCCGAATGCATCTTCACCACCTCAGGCACAATCAAACTCTCAATCTCAATGGGCGCCTCTCGCGATGCTACCGCCGAAGCACCCTCCTCGTTCCTCGGCGACGTAACGCTCTTCGCCTTCCTACTCGCCGGCGCGCGGATCCACTGCTCGCCCCCCGTCGCCGACACGAACAAAACTTCATACTTGCGCGTGTTCAGCAAATTGCCGATCACGAGGTGATGCGCGTACTTCTTCAGCGCGTAGTGCGCTTTCTCCACCAGCAAGCCCGGGTCGGTCTCGAGCTTGAAGCTGACGATCATACTGCGCGGCGCCCAGGCGTCGACCAGCTGCTTGAGGAATTTGGGCACAGGGTCGAGGTCGATGACGAGCGATTTGCCGGCCATTTGCGCCGCGGGTGTTGAAGAAGTTCCTGCGTCTGTGCCGTTTGAAGCTCCTGCTCCTGCGGCGGCTTTGCCGTTAGCGTGCGTGAAGTCCTCCGAGGACTGGATCTTGTGCTCGACCATGCGCTGCGCGGGCACGAAGAAGTCACTCACGGCCGCGGCGAGGTAGAACAGGCCGTTGGCGCCCAGCGGCTGCATGAGCGTGGCGAGCGCGCGCAGATCCCAGAGGTACTCGTTGACGGTGGTGAAGGGCAAGAGCAAGAGGGCGTTTTCGCGCTTGGCTTTCTCGTAGCGCTGCAGCACAGCGGACATCTGGGCCTGGTAGGGATCATCGACGACGACGGCGCCGGTGGGGCCAGTGGTCATGAAGTCCAGGAAGCAGTTTGTGCTGTGCGAGTAGTGGCGTGAGTAGGGTAGGAGGGAGAATTGGCGGTGCAGGAAAATGACTGCATAGTCGTTCTCGAGGAAGTACTCGGCGGAGGTGGCGCCGCGGGTGCCGGCGCTGAAATTGTCGATGAAGCGGACTGTTTGGTTTTCCAGAGGGACGGTCGTGCCGCCGGATGTCACGAGGGCTACGCGGCGGTTGTTGGCGGCATGGTGGTTGATGAAGTCTCGCGCGAGACTGGACGTTTGGTCGAGCGAGGCGGGCTCGGGGTTTGAGGCGAAATAGTCTGTCTCTGGAGTGGTGGAAGCGCCATTGGATTGAGGTTGAGCTGAAGGCATGATGTGATTGTGAATGGAAGATTCCTGCTTATCGCGTGGTGAATTGCCCGTTGGTGTGGGTTTGTTTGGTGGATAAGACACTCGGTGATGTTCGTCGGCTAATAACAACTCTCTACGGTGATGCAGATTTTATGACTTCTCAGTCTACCGGAAGTGGGTGATGATGATGATGATGATGATGGTGGACACGGGTATCTGCTGACGTTTCCACTTCCATTGCTCCGAAGCGATGGGAGAAACAGTCACGATTTTGTTTCGTGGTCAGTCAGTACTGTTGCTGCGTCGAAGAAACCATCATACTCTAAACAATTCGAGACCTGTGACGTCGGATTTAGGCCGAACCTCGGCAACCCGAACCCTCTGTACTCTGTACAAGAACAATATTGACTCCTTCCTGCTCTCTTGAACTCATCCTTGAGGAAATCGCGTGAGAAAAATGACAGGACTGATGGCCTGCTACACTAAGCAATACCAGGTCTCCCAACGAGGAGGATGCGATCAGCAATGCTCCCCGCCATCTGCGTTGACAGCTGATGTGCCTTGCGACACCGTTGCGCCTCGCCTTACCTGACAGCTGCCATGTCTCCTGACATGATAGACCTTCAGACCCAGCGAATATCTTCACATCACCGTTGTGTCTGAGAAAACGACTGGATCACCACCTGACCAGGAATATCCACGAGAACTGCACCTGTGTATGCGTACGTAAGGTAAGGTCTTGTCTCATAGAGCAGCAGAGTGAAAAGCAGTTACAACTCATACGGAAGCACTGCGTCGCTGCAATGACAACTTTCGCTTTCTCCGCTGGAATGTCAAGGTTCTCTCTGACGAACGAACGTCGTTCGAGAAGCAGGAAGGGACAAGCCACCCCTTGCATGTCTCCCCGACAAACACAAAACCCCTACATTCCACCCCTCACGTCTCCAGGCCTGGAAGGGAACAAACCGACGGCCGTGAGAAATGTGGTATATACAAAGGGCGAGAGGGGCTGCCTCGCCGGCGCGCGCGTTTCGCGGGTTGTTGTTGTTATCGCTGCTGGTCTATACCGACTGGAATCATCGATTATGGCTGCTACTACGCCACGCTTTCGACCGGATGACGACTGGGTGCAGATGAGGATCGCGACCAGGACTTCGCCT
This sequence comes from Cladosporium cucumerinum, assembly GCA_023634325.1. Classification (NCBI taxonomy): domain Eukaryota; kingdom Fungi; phylum Ascomycota; class Dothideomycetes; order Cladosporiales; family Cladosporiaceae; genus Cladosporium; species Cladosporium cucumerinum. The sequence goes on along the minus strand of JALDQA010000012.1, from coordinate 371,831 downwards.
CCTAAGGAGCCGCGCGATGAACATGTCAGGATCGCGAGGCCGCTAAATGGAGGGGTTGGCGCCACGAGAAAGCCGGTGCCTCTTCCTTCAGATGTGAGGTTGGCTCAGGCGGAAGGGAGTGTGACATTGGTGTCGAATGGACAGAAAAGTGAGGATGAGGTGCTGCGCGAACCGGAAATTGTCGATCTGGCGACCTCATCGAGACCATGGGCGACGAGGCGCGAGGCCTGCCCACCTAGTTATTCACCTCCTCCACCTCCACCAGAATCGAAGAGAATGCTGCGTGGGCCGCCAAGCGTGGCCAGCAGGCAATCGGAAATGTCTTTCGGGATCTTGGACTACTATATTTATGGTCCGTCGCCGTTGCACAGCCCGGCCTTGCCTGTTGAGGTCACGCCAAAAGTCGACCCGGCAATTGAGAGGTTCGATTTTGGATTACAGAGTCAGTCTGCAGAGACATCTGACGCTGGGCCTGGTGCGGACGAGGAAATGCAACTGATCCCGCTGTCTCCTCGTCCTTTCGAAGGAGACAAGATAGAATCTGGGCCACCGCAAGCGAAAAAATACAGCCTCTTTCCAGCAGTGAATGAAGTCACACCATCGACTCACAGACTCGCACGCGTAATCAACGACTCTCCAGTGGAGTCTCACGAACTTGCTGAGAAAATACCCAGCCGCCAACAAGAACCCAGCTGGCGCCCGAGACTCCTCTCCGGCGCAAAGTTGATCAACACGCCAACACCACCCCGCCAACGCGCCGACACGATCTCTACCTCAACAATACAAGCAACAACGCCAACAACTACCATCCCCTCCCCCTCCTACCACCCTCGCAACCCCAACCTCTCCTTCAGCAACCCCACCACCTCCCGCCTCCCCAGCACAAGCATCAGCAGCGGCAGTATCAGCTCCCGAGACAACACCCGCCGCATCCCCCTCCGCATCATCTCCTCGAGCTCCACAGCCACTTCCACGACCGCGCGCTCGTCAATATCGACGTCTCCCGGTTCCACGATTGCTAGCCAGCAGAAGCCGTTGCTCAGCCGCTGGTCTGAGGACACTTGTGCGCTGGCGAGCCCGACCACGGTGGCGGCGGTGTTGGCATGCAGGGAGAGTTTTGGGAGTTCGGTTGGTGGTGATGGGGGAGTTAGAATGGCGGAGGCGTATCCTGCTTGCTTTTTTGAGGATGATGAGGATGTGCCGTTGAGGAGGAGAGGGAGGGGAGTTGGGAGGGGAAGGGGTTGGAGAGGGTGGTTTTGTTGTGGTGGTGGGAAGGGGTGATGTTGGGTTGGCTATGAGAAATGAATGAATTGAACTTTGAATGATGTTTTTTTACGAGGAGTTATATGATGTATGTTTGTAAATGATGTCAGATGTGACTAGACCCTGCTTTGCGTTTGGTGTGAGGTGGTCGTATGTCCGGGCTCGAGTGACATGGCCATGGCCATGCTCCATCTGTCTGCCATCGGGTCTAGTAGCGACGCATGTCTATCTTCAGCGCAAGATAGTATGTCCGGGTCCAGACGACATGGCCAGACCCCGCCCATTATCATCGAGAGCTGGGATCGGCACCGCTGCATGCCTACATGTATCTTGAAGATGTCCCCTGCCAGCCAGCCTCACGACTCTTAACCAAGTTACCGACAAATCCGATCCTCCGGCTCTTCCCAGCCCGCGCGCATGAAGCTGGACGCCTCAAAACATGCAAGGCAGGACACTAAGGCAGCGGCACGTCGCTCAACTTGAACCCAGCCTCTGTATTATCGACGGCAGGAACAATTGCTCATTTTCGGCGCTGGGTCTTTTCGGTTGTCATTGGGCATCGGGTAGCGCAGGGCAGCAACACGGTAATACTTTCCATACAGACAGACTGCTATTGAGTATTTTGGGAAGATCTCTCAACAGGTTTCTACTGATTATGCTATCGGCGCCTGGCTTGATTATGTGGCGGTCGATATACACAGTCGCGCGGACGCTAGAATACGCCACGGCGTACAGTGTCGGCATGGAGTTGAGGGTTTTGCAAAGGCGATTAGGATTTCACGATGAGCGGTTTCCATGATTTCTCCTAGTAACAGAAACGAACCGGGTCGATGCTGGGTGGGTTCAACTCGGATGTCTTGAGTTCGTTCTTCAAAAAGACATTGGCGCATCGCAGGAGATGATCTATTTTCATTCTCTCATCACACCAGAGTCAGTTCATTCTTCTTGTCGTGTCTCTGGCTATTTCCGAATGAAACATCAAGACCTTGCTCAAATTGTTTCACCCAGAAAAGCCGTGATGCCGTGGTCCCCGTGATGCCGTGGTCCCCGTGATGCCGTGGTCCCCGTGATGCCGTGGTCCCCGTGATGCCGTGATCCCCGGGCGGGGAGAATTCTATATGTCTTGTGCTTTCGAAGGCTCCCTCGCTTGGGGAGAGCGGAGCGGAGCAGAGTTGAAGGCCGGTGCTTGGGATCCGCGAAATAGAACAAACGATTAGATCGTGGAAGCACCGAAGATTCGAAGAGGGCAAGGTTCGCATTAAGAAGAAAGATGGAGGAATGTGAGTCAACGGGCAATAGCGCCTAGGCGAGGCCGTAATAACGAAAACTGCAAGGCCGTTGAGGGCGATATTGCTTGGTATGTACTGGAATTGTTCTTCTGGCGAGGGGTGTGGCCCGGCAGTCGGTGGGTGGTATACTGTACTGTAGGTATACTTGTAACGCTGTTATGGAGTGGAGCGCTGATCTGCGCTGCCTTGGGAGGCAGGTAAGCGAGGAGCGGGCTGAGCCTTTTCGGAGGGCTTGCCTGTTGCGGTATGAGAAGATGGCGTTAGTTGCCGTGTGCGCGTGTAGCGGCGCTGGGTGTGAGGTCCACTCTGCCGGTCTCTGGTATACTGTATGTTCATTCGCTGGGCCATGCTTTTCGAGAGGCGCCGTTGACGCCAGCCTGGCTGCCCGTGGGAAAGGTTTATGCTTTGCTGCCAGTCTATTCCAATCCTTTGGCGTATCGTATCGTAGTCGTGCTCTGACCTCATCTGTGATTTGCTTGTTCACACCCACACTCATCCTTCTTCGTACACCAGTCGTATTTGTCGTTTCCGGCTCGGGGGCATACGCGGCGAGTGCTTGACTGCTATATGCTATTTGTGAGTTAGACATCCGTCTACCATAGCCTAGCAAACGGTTGTTGTTGTTGTTGTTGTTGTTTTTATTGTTGTTGTTACCCTGCCCTCATCGTTGCCATCATTCTCATCCTGCCGCATCCTTCGATCGGAGACAGGGCGCCGCGGCTGCAGGCTATACCACTCCTGTCATACTACTGTTCACCCCAAGCAAACGGGAGCGCTTAGCATGCAGGCGGCACTTGTCACGCTCTCGCCCATTCCCACATCCAGACAGATCCATCTGTGCTCATCCATGTCCTGCCATTACTACTTACATCCATCCAGCGCCTCTTCCGTTGTCTGGCGCTCCGGGATGCCCTGCACTATACCTCCTCTACATGCACCTCTCTGCCAAACCCGAGTCCTGTGCGTCGGTACAGAAAAACTACTCCCTCCAATCCTATTCCGATCCTAGTCCCGCCCTCATCCCTGTAACGCATCGCCTTCGCCTCCACCACCATCGGCCCTAACCTTCTCCTGATTGCCGATTTGCCTGTCGCACTTACTCGCGTCCAGCAGCAAGCAAGCAAGCAGGCATTGCATATCTCCCGCATCCGTGCCACTGGCATTTCGATGCTGGCCGATCTTGTCCTACTACCTGCGACCACCTCAACCGCCGACTCCTCCTGCCACACCTTCGATGACGTCTCGGGGCGCCTACGCTCCACCATACACGGGCTGAGGAAGACGGCGACGAGCATGTTGTCGAGCAGCATCGATGAGCGCCCGCTGCCTCTGAGCGATGTCGAGGCCTCGTACGCGAGGGATGTGCTGGAGCTCGACTACGGCGAGAGCGAGGATGCGCTGGACGACAAGTTGAGAATACTTGCGGAAGAGCTGGGACTACACGCAGAGGCCTTGCGGCTGTCGACCGACAGTGTGAAAACGCCGTCGACCAACACCTTCAGCTCCTCGAATGCTGTCAGGAGGTCAGAGTCGATTGGCTCGAGAGCGTCGCGGTCAACCGGCTTGACCAACTACTCCGACTTCTCCAGGGACCACCGCGGCAAGACCAGGGCGTCTCTGTCCTTTCGCGACTACGACTCGTTCCTGTCGCGTGGCTCTCTGAGCGAACGGCGCGACTCGCTCACCTTCACTCCACCTCTGACGCCGTCTCAATCCACTCTGTCACTGGCGCTCTCGTCTCCTCCAGATGCATCACCTAGGAAGCACTTCCGCAAGCTGCGTGGGCTCAACATGCTCAAGCTTAACAGGGGCGGCTCGGACACTTCGCTTCCGCTGGAAGGCTGTCAACACTGCCCTCAGAACCCTTTTAGTCAACGAAGGGCAATACACAAACTGCCTTGTGGCCACCAATTATGTACACAGGCTCTCAGGAATACAATTGGTGCCGGCAACCAAGGCCCACTTGGCGCAGTCCCTAGCTGCTGTGGTATACCCATCCCTGGCAGACTTGTCGAGCAAGTCATGACTCAGGAAGAGCAGAGTAGTCTTCTGGACAGATTAGAGCAGTGGGACGAAGCAGCATCTACACATATCATCTCGCGCCATTCAGAAACGCACAATCGCCACCATCAAGCATCAGGCAATGTGTCACCTCACGAATTGGACACCAGGCCTAAAGCACACGACCTAGAAACAATACTCCCTCTCCCTGGATTTCCCGCACATCGTGCCAACCAGCAGGCTCAACGCGATCGCTTCCTGGCTTGGTCTGCTCGTCTACATGCCTCGTTAGATACACACCGGACTTCCTCTCGTAACCTTCTACAGACACGACACACGTCAGCTCTCGAAGAACTTCGCGACGCCCACGCCATCTCTTTGTCCGAAGCAGAGGACAAGCAAGTCCTAGCGGAAGCCGACTTACTAGCGACGCACGAACGCGAAAATCGCGACCTTGCGACCGCCCTGAAACACATGGAAGCCTACTGTGCTGGCACGCTCGGTGGCGGCGAACCCCACGGACGCACAGTCACAGACCAAGACCGCGGCGAGCTAGAAAAGACGCGTCGTGCGCGAGAGGCAATGGCCAGCAGACACGAAGGCGCCATCAGAGTCTTGCGAGGCGAACAAGGACGGAGATTGAAAGGCCGAATGGCTCGGCAAGAAAGAGAAATCGCCTCGCTGGAACGCGCTCACAGATACGAGGCCGCAGAGATGGAGCGAAGTTTCGAGATGACCGAGGGTTTCGATTTAGTCAAACGCGAAGCTCTCTTCAGAAGGTGGGAAGTGCAAGACGCAATTTTCCTGCGAAAACTAGAAGTCGACACGGGCGTCGTGCTGGGCGGACGTTTACCTGGACTCGACTGGCACGCTGACCAGCTTGCCGGCCTCGAATCTGCGATTTCTACTAGTGGCTCACGAGCAAGAGTGGACAGCCGGTTGACCTGATGATACGCACACCCTCGACTCTATCAAACAGCGGCCAGCATATCCTTCTTATCGGGACCAAAAAGGTGTTCTTGAAGTGGGAAGGAAGGGAAGGCAATCTCTCATTCGATGACTTCGCTCTATACCCTCCCGGTTTTTCCCTTTTTCTTTTTCTTTTGTTTCCCCCAATTTCGCAACTCGGAGGAGGAATTGCGATCCAACATGAGATACACATTTACTATGAGCAAGCATACAGATATCACGAGCGAGACTGCATTGCGAGAAGGCAGGTATACATAGCATTACGACAGCAACGAGAGTAATGTTTACGATTATGATCAAGATTTAGGATGTGTCGCTGTTGGTAGTTTGGGTATTGTTGACGATCACATGTATTGACTGTGCGCGCTGGATGTAGAGAGCAAAGTCCGACATACTTTGATTGCAAGGGATGATTTGCTCAGATGGTTGGCGAACAGGAAGTGGTTTTCCGTCGCTTCAATGCGCCGCGTCAAGGCTGACATCTCTTGCATGAGGGTACCGTGGTTTGTATGTCTGTAGGTATGCGGCGTTGCGAGTATGTACTGAAGAGCGGGCTTTTCGTCACCGTTCGGCTCATGTACGCGGATCCTGTAGGAACGATGTCTTTAACGCAGACATGGGAGGGGATGGAAGATCTCTGGAGTGTGCTAGCGAGCGGTCTGTTCTATAAGCCATAGATGTGTCTTGTAACGCTGACCGCGACTCGATGGATCTCGATTCATTCCGGTTTGATACACCCGGCGGTCGCGGTCCGTCTGTCTAGTCGCCACCTCCAGTTCGTCTCCAAGCTCTTTCGAATATGCTTGAGGGATCGGGGTCGTTACTCCTTCGTTGCTGTATTTGCACTAGCAAGCGGCGGGATTGGTGGAAGCTAGCGTTGACTATTGACCTGCCTGCCTATCTGGAAGTTCGAAAGAGCGCGAAGGAACAACATCGTTTTCTTCTCGGATACCCAGCTTCCCTCAGCCTACTGCTGACTGAAATGAGGAGCTGCAAGAATTTATGGTCTTGCGGCAGGGTTTCAGGAACCTGAGGCCTGTCTCCACTCGTAGGATCAGAATGCATGCAGGCGTGACCCCTTCTTCTCCCCTCAGTCTTGCATACCAAGACGCTTATGCAACCTTGTATACTTATTTCTGCGTCCACTACCTCCTGCTTCGAACTGCCAAGTCCGCTCGCCAAGAATGATTTCAGTACTGGTGAAGCTGGCGCTGCTCGTTTTGTCTTGGGCAGGCTTTTGCACAACACTAAGTGTACAGAGCGATATCAGGCAATTGCCGCTTAAGACCGCAGGAAAGCGTATATCGTAATGGTCTTCCGAGCGAGCGGATCGTCCATACGGAACGAACAACGCAACCTACGACCCGGTGCCCAAAGCCGAGCAGATCTTCAACATTCACTTCCTTGAGATTGCTCCGTCGCCTTTTCTTGTGTACGAAGAATCTCTGCCTACAGAACCCAGAAAACGCTACCTGTCTACTAACACTCTTCACAGCGACAAAGTCCTCTTCGTCTGGCTACAAGGCGGCTTATGGTCCGAACAAGCCTCTACTACTATCACCGATGCCGATCTCGCCAAAGCAGTGCTGAAGATTAGCCTGTCTCCGGAGTATTCGAATGGCCAGAGCGACGAGCCGGAACCGTACACCATCCCTTTGAAAACGATGGCTTACAATGACAATTCGCACCTTGCTATCCGCGACGCGGAGGGCGCCTCCGACTTTCAAGCACCGTAAATATGTTTCGTTTTCTGCTATCTACATAATGCGAAATGCAATTAGAAATTGACATACTTAACAATGCCCAATTGCGGTCCAGTTACCCAAGGTTACGGTCCGAAGATTCACCCGTGGCGATCTGTGGAGAGTGACTCTGGCCAGACGGGTGGCCTATCACCCCGCTTCGGCCGCTCTGCAAAGCTATGGATAGCGTACCATGGGTCCTTGACGTAGACCCGTTGACTTGAGGAGCCCTTGACCGGGGAACTCTTCATACATCTCCGAACAGATTCATCCATTCGAGCCTGGGACACGACTCAACTCACTGGAAACCTGAGTATCGAAGCTATCCTCGAAGAAACGAGGTGCCATTCATTTTTGAGAGCCTCGGTACTGAAATAAACACCGTCAGGAGAGTAGCTTCTAAATGATGGACTTCAACTTGTATTGCTCGTCATGAGCTTTCCGAGCGTGTGGCACGGGGCGTACGGAATAATCAGCCAATGGTTGTCGTACTGAAAGACGGAAGAGGGAATGCCTTAGACCCTCGGAGTTGCCAACGGACCCGAATCTATACGAGCAGTTAGAACTGGGGTTCTGAGACCTCTGGGCGTTCTCCGCGTCGTGAAATCATATCTTACCCGAGACACGAGGAGCCCCGACTTATATTCTCGGCGCATTCATCTTTCGTTATTGGCCTGGACTGAACACAAAGCACACAACGGCGGCGCGTGTTCTGCAGAGTTGGAACGATGAACTAAGGCTGAATCATAAAAGGCCCGACATATATGTCTGTATGCAAACGTCATAAGGACCTTGCGATTCTGTTATAAGGAGGGAGTGTTGACTTCAGTTCATGCAGACTAGCTACACCATCGGCCCCAGCACAATGATTGCGAATATCTACTTCCCAACTCGCGAAGAAGTCGCCGCTTGGCCAACACCAAACTATGATGATCCAGTTCGGCGGATGTGGATTCTCCCTTACGCGATCATCTTCCAGCTCATCGCTTTCGTTTGCGTTGCAGCACGCCTGTACGTACGACTACGCATGCGGAAGGATACCGCAGGAATAGACGATGTTTTTCTTATACTCGGTCTCGTAAGCATACACACAGAGCCGTGGCAAAGATAATCCATCTCACAACCGACACAGGGGTTTGCGATCGCATTAACGGCATGCGGTTGCTTGGATTTGCTCCAATATAATATCGACCGGCATACGTGGGACGTTCGTCCTAGTATATATCCACAAGCAGCCATGGTGAATATGTTTGTCGCGCTACTGCGAAATGGTGGCTGACCATGGGTGTGTAGGGTACATGGATCACTTTCATCATAGCATTGTGCAGTGGCTGCTGCACCAAGACCTCGGTCCTCTTGTTGTACCGCCGTATCGTAGGACCCACCTACAACAGAGCCTTCGATATCGCCATCTGGGTCGCAATTGGTGCCACTGTAGCCTTTTTCCTCACAGTTCTATTGGCTTTTTGCTTCATCTGCGATCCTCTCTGGTCTTACTGGATGGCCTGGGACTCCACTTGGAGGGAGTCATGGCAATGCTCGGACGCCCAATGGCTCAACTACATCTTTGGAATCTTTTCTGTGGTCTCGGATATATACGCCGTCTCGCTGCCGCTCGCTCTACTGGAGCATACTGAATGCCACATGACATGGAAGCAGAAATTAACGACCTACTTTCTCTTACTCCTCGGCATCAGGTATGTGGCGTCAGCTCAAGATCTAGTCGTATACAGCCTAATTGACCATCAACAGTGTCGTCGCTGCCGGTGCAGGAAGGACATACTGGCTAATACAACTAGGACGCCAACCCGACACCTCATGGACAGGTGGTACTCTGCTCGTCTGGTGCATTGCCGAGACTCAAATGTCGATCATCTGTGCCTGCGCTCCATCAATGCGCTTGATCTTCGTATCGGTGGGCAGACGCTCGCTGAGTCTCACTCGTCATTACCGCAAGAAGAGTCATGCAAGCGAAGAGTCGACTGATAAGTCACAAGAAAGCTTTGTTCAGCTTGATAGCATGAAGACTGCTCAGGTGATGCAAATAGAGTACCAACTGGAGGCGGCGACGTCTCAAGTGTGATGGACGGGCTCGCGAGCATTGCAGCGGAGACTCTTGATGTATAATGTAAATCATGTTCATGCGAAAAGACGTACGACAAAGCCCATATCCACATTCCGGGTGTGTCTTTCGAAATTTTGTATTTCCGAGCCTCGTACTAGCAGAGTTCTCATAGACGCGGACGTACTACTTGCCAGAAGTAACACCCCCGAATGTCTCACCAAATGCGAGGCTGCCAGTGATCCATGATACTCAAATCAGCACCGTACACCTCAGTGAGTTGGCAGCAAAACTCCAAGTAGCAATATTCAAAATCCGGAGTTTCAGCCACTATGGCATATATCGCGCGCCGTCATAATTAGGATAACGCAGAGACGGGATGTGCGGCCTGTAAGGTCCTTGATTTCCAGCTTCGCAGCCAATATGGGAATATGTCAAGACTGCGATTATTGTATTGTGTGCACTACGCAATTTATAGTATCCAGCGACACTCACAACCTTGATCTAGCCCACGACCTCTCCAGTATAAGCAATGAGTATCATGTCTACCCTTTAATTTGCATAGGGAACATGCGTCAAGAATGTCATGCTGCAAACCAAAGAGATAGGGTGACCACAACTTGGGGATGTAGCCATCATTACGCGAAACGTCAGCTTCAGCGCCTCCTCGTGTCCAGCTGGAATTGGTGTCACGCTCAAAATCGACTGATTGTAAACCCCCAAAGTGAATGTTCTCTCGCGGGCTGATAGCGTAGAGTCCCGACTCAAACAGAAGCACCAACATGGCTGTCGCATTACATATGATTTCCAAGCCGCTCGTGTGGTTGACGGCATTGCTTGTCAACCCGGAAACCATAGTTTCGGTGACTTGCAACGTATAAGACGTGTCGGAGAGCTGCAGACGCATCCACAGGCATGGGTGTTGGAAAAGCCACTTGCTCAGGCAATTATCAGTCTCGCTAGGTGTGCGCGTCGCTGTGACTTCAGTGCCCGTTCCAACAATCTTCATCAGATCTCCCGAGTCCTTGCGGAGAAACAGGATTCGACGTCCAATACGTGTAGTCAAATCTCCCGAGCGAGGCAATACAGTGCTGTAGGCAAAGATCTGACTGATCTCTGCTGAGTAGGGCACTCCGATACCCATGCGCATTACGTAGCCAATGCAATGACTCTTTATTGGGCCTGCGGAGAACGGCATGATGGTTGAAGTATCCATCGTAGCAATCACTCCAATGGACACGATTCGCAACGGTACACTGCTTGTGAATATACCAAGTGATGGAATCGCATGTCGGGCGTCATCATTGTTGTAGAGATTGCTCAATTCGGTAGACGGTAACATTCTAGACATCTGCGAGCAGAAATCGTTGGAGTGGAATGTTGGTATTCGCGTTGCATCGTCGTTCATGGTCGAATAATAGACAATGTTTCCGGTCCAACGTGGATAATTTTCAAGGAGGGTCTCAAACAGTGGCTTCTCGTAGTCCACAGTGAGGCTATCTCGAGTGTCTTGATCAATAAGTGAAAGAAGGGCATATATTTTGTCGCGTGCGTCTATGCACTCGGCCTTGCTGAACTTCTCAAGCAGCTCAGGTAGGCTGAAGACACCGGTGTTCGATGCTCGCAGGCCAAGAAGTGTGATCATGGCATGTTTGGAAGTCGCGATTGGGGATCGTGCGTGGTGATCCTGCTTACCGCCCACATCGCGTGAGCCTGGTGAGTCGTAAGACCCTCTCCCGTACGACAATACAGCAGCTCGAGCATCTTGCCAATTGATCGCATTGTCTCCGTGGAAGAACCAGATGTCTTTCGCAAGCATGACCTCCTGTTTGATCCATAGTCTAGTCCAATAGCGACTTGAGACAAGGCTTTCAACGTCTCTTGCGCCTGTTGTGGCTGTCAAGGCAGTGGTTAGACCGAGGCCATCTGCACGATGTGGCTCTTTCAGGCCTTCAGTACGCTGCTGGTCGTCGAAAGCCAGAACTTCGGGGTTATTCAACCACGCATAAACTGCATCAGCGGACCTGTATATGTCCCCCATCATCGATACTTGGTAGCTCCGCTCCCGCAGGTTAGACTGGTCAATACAAAGGGCATCTGCCCAAAGTCGAATCGGGCTGCTGTGTCTTAGAGTGCCTTTCAGTGAGCAGAATCGAGCTCTGAGTACACGTAAAAAGAGCCAGACATTTCGCCGAACAAATATTAGCTGGCCATTCAGATGCACCGGCGCAGCATCTTTGGCTATGCCCCAGACATAAGACAACGCGTAGAAAGGATTGGCGTCGGCAAGTCTAACTGTCTCCAGTGTGCATACAATAGCATCTCGGCCGGAGTCAGTATGTACAGGCCCACGCTCGGCATGAAGGCTGACCAATCTGATCTCATTCGTGTATTCGTTCAGTGGCAGGTAGTGTTCGTAGGCGGTCTCCATGGCGTAATGATATGTCCATGTTCTCGGTCTGGAACGAATCGTCTTTTTGTAGTCGGTCAGCTCAAGTGCAAGGCTGACAAGATCTGTGCAGCAGCCTCTCAGCCCCAATACACTGCCTCCAACAGAAGTCCGATGACATCTGTGGCTGCATTTTCCGGTTCTGGTGCCTGGTTGTTGCTGTTATCGTCTGATCGCTGTTTTACAATAATTTGGATCTAACGTTCAAATCGGTCCACAAACGTGAATTGAGCGTGGCCAAATGCAGATTGTATGATACAAATTATTTATGACTGCACTGGGGAGCTTATTCATTCATAGAAAGCTAGTACAACGCCTGGCAGGCAGCTTGCTTGGGCTGCAAAGAAATTCGGTGGAAACGTATGCCTAAGGTTCAAGGCTCAAGTATGACGAGTGAACGAGCTTGAACAAGAGCCAGCTACTGCACCTTCTAGCTGCCTGCGTTAAACCTATCATGAGACCGTTGCCTCGCGCAGACGGCTGGCTCGATCTGCTTTTGTTACTCTCCAATTCCAACCCCTCGCCTTCACAAACCATAGTGCGGGCAAACTTGTCAAGCAGAACAGGCCCAATATTGTGAACGCCCAGCCTGTACCAACGACATCGATGAGACGGTCGATCGTAGCTAGGCCACCCGCTGCAAAGAGGCAACGGGTAATGCTCACTGAGGCGGATGCTGTGGAAGGGCAGCCAGGGTTGACATCCAGCATTAAAGTGCTGCAGACATTGAATATGCCAGTGACACTTAGACCAATGAGGAACTGTAGGGTTAGAGGTATGGAGAGGTGTGCATGCTTAAGGAGAGCCCATCCGTAAGCGATGGTCGAGAAAGCGCAGATAGGGATGTATCTGCACAGTATGCGGGTCAGTTTACGTGCTTTTACTCGTAGCTTCAGGAAACAAAACGGATTTCAGCCGTACAAGAAGACAGTGCGAAGGCGTGCTTCCTCGATGGGAAAATGGACCATATCGTCTCCTCTGCGAGAATCGATGGAGATGTTATGATTCCTCGCTGCGACTCTATAGTCGTAGTCCGTGACCCACCCCACAGCGTACTACGATGCGATGCAGTGAGCAAAATTCCTTTCAGACCTACCCGGTCGTTGATACATACCGAAGCAACACCCGCAGAGATACCAAAGGAGAGGTAGCAAAGGCCTGCTTTTAGAGGTGAAAGCCCATAGTGGGTTTCGAAAAGAGTGGCTAGCGTAGCTTGCAGACAGGAGTAGACCATGTAGAACATGGCATTGGAGTAAAGCACAGGAAATGTGTGCCTCTTGAATACCAGTCTAAGACATGGAATAATGTTAGGCATACGGAATTTACGCCGTGATCCGCTGAAGTCTGGTTTTTGCTTATCAAAGAACTGTATGGGTGCCCAGTTGATTCCTTGAGGCGCCTGGGATCCATTTCCTACCACACGTCTCGCGGTTTCCCGGAGCAAAAGACCAAGGCAGACGAGGAGTAACCCGGATAATGCTGCCAATAAGCCAAAAATCCAGGGCCAACTAGCCTTGTCAGCAATCAAGCCACCTATAAGTGGCCCAATTGCCGGTGCACTATTGAATCCGATATGAGATGCGCCGACATATGTACCACGCTCATGCGGTGCTGAAATGTCGCCAATGACACCATACGCCATAGTAACTGCCCCAGAGCTCCCAAGACTTTGCACCATACGGAGAACCAGGAGTGCTGCGTAATGGCGTTGTAAGCCTAAACCGACACTGGCAGAACAATAGATCGTGAATATCAAAAGATACACCGGCCGTCTTCCAGCATTCTCGGAAAAGTCTGCAAGCACTGCGGGGGCAATGGCTTGGACAACGAGATAGGCCATGATGGTCAGGTTCATCAATTCCAAGGAGACGTCTAAATCCAGGGCAATGGTTCGGAGTGCTGGAAAATAAATGAAAGCGGTGAATGGCGAGAAAAATCCAGCAGCGGCGATCAAGCACACAATGGTGGCCTTTTGACTCTTCGTGAAGACACTGTACACGGAACCGTTCTCGTGCGTACATTCGCAATCCTGGGAGTCAAGGTTCATCGTCTCCCGAATCTCGTCCTGGGGTCGAAGCTTGACTTGTCGTTCAATCGGACTGGCAGCCATTTTCGCTTTCGTAACGCTAGCTTCTGGTGGCTCGTGTGAATGAACTAGCCAAGATTATTCTCAAGGTGGGTGATCGTTGTCCAAGGAAAAAAAATTGGTGTCGAATGTGCGTACAAGTACATGACATAAGATTAGTCTGCAGTAAGAGCGGGGTTCTCGAGCTGACGATAGCGAATGCTCCTTCGCTTTTTTCTGCATGATGGCGTAGCGCCACCAATATGTACGAACATTCTCATTAAGCATGAGTCGACTGAAGATCCTCCAAGTGTATGGCTCAAAGCATCGCCTCCGTCAAATGAAATCGCAGGACAGCATCGCCATCGAGATGAAAATATAGCCGTCTTGATGTGTGGCCGGATTCTTTACCATTGAGTGTCAGATGCATTGATTACCTGATATCCTGGGCCTTTAGGGCGCAAATATTATGGTATAATTTGAAGTGGCATGGATCAGGAACAGGAGCGTTGTCATCTACACAAATATACATACCAACGACTCACGAATAGGGATAGTAGTTGGCGTGGCAACGAGCAGCAAAATCTTATTACGATGTTCCTTGCTAAGAACATCATCGCATACCCAAAAAAAAGAGAGCGGATATCACACGCATGTTGCTTGCCACCCCCAGTAACACAACCCCCTTTGCAAGATGGCCGTTAACCTTCCAAGTTGTACTTTTGGTTCAAATGCATTGCATCTGCCAAAATTCTACGATATATGTCAGGTATGTTAAGGGCTAAATCATCTTGGTTGGACTCACGTCTTTCGCTGGTTCTCGCGAGAATCTGGCAAGGCGATGGAATGCGCAAGGTCAAATTTGATGCGATACAGTCGGTTTCGGTCATCCCATTGCTCTTTCGGCTCGCTTGGAGGCATATACTTCAGATACTGTCGTATATGCGCTCTGCCGAAGCGCACGGTGTCACGTCGCCAGATCCCCAGCTCGTACTCATGATGCGCATAAAATACAGCAGCATCGAAGATCTTGGGCTGGCCAGAGTCCAGATCTCTTCCACAGTTCTCTTCCCATAAGTCTCCGTGGACTAGGGATGGCTTGACTTTGCGACCTTCACTCTCCATGGGCTCTAGCAGTTTCGGGACGGTGATCGTAAGGAGCTCTTCGCACTGTGCCTCGTACAGACCATCGGCAGAAGGCCCATTTCTACTGACGTCCCGCTCAAAGAATTGGCGCAGAAGTCGCCGGAAGAAGACGCACCAAGAGTCCTCCCATTCGACCGCTTGTGGGTTCGGACCATGGCAAGTGGTGATTCGAAAACCGAATTGTCCAGTCGGAGAATGACTCTTCAGGTGGAGGTCGGAAAGTCTCTTGCACATCATCAGCGGTGCTGGTGCACCAGTTTCGATATCAAGAAACTCCATCAGTAGAAAGAAAGTCGGTATGCTAGCATCTCGGAGTACGCCTTTCGCGAAAGGCGTTGGAGCAAGCCCCGGGTCGTACTTTTTGATCTCCCAGAGAGATGCAAATTCGCCATCAATCATTTGCTGGCCCAAGATGCCGGAGCCACTCTGTCTGCCATTAACTTACGCCCATCGACGCTGTTCTCAGTGGATAGACTCGGTGCATCACATACCTTGAGGAAATATGACTTTTCCGACCCATCTTCGAGGGCTACGATGATTCGTGTAGCTTGTGTCCAAGCAGCAGTACCATACGGGACAGACTCTAAGACTCTGCAATCATTTGGTAGAGCTAGAAGGGTATCAGTAAACTTCGATTCTGGACGGGAACGATGCGAAGGAACCTTTTAGCACGTTGGCATCGAGGCTGATGCCAGCCATAATATCAGTCGTTGCCTGGCCAGTTGTTCCGGTATCCATTTCGCAATTGCAGTTGCGCCAACCTGTGCCGGTTCGCAACAGAGAAACCATGGATATTATCTCTCAGGTCCAACTCAATCGATATAAGTTGAGGCAACGAATCAGCGAGCGCCACCTGTCAAAACCTCAGACTCAGTGCCCCGTAGACGGCGACACAAGCATGCATGGCGTCCGATACATATGCAGGTGTGTGGAACAGCATAGACCATCCCGTGTCAGCTGAACTCAGCTCGCTTGGCAACACAAGCTGACACGGCGATGCTGCACATCCTGGAAATGGATCAGGCTTGGAAACTTCCAAGCAGGCTTCTCTGTGGGGGATTTGTACATGATGGATATGTTGGCAAAATCTTGAATGCCTGGACTGAGAGCATTCAAGCGACACCAATTTTGTCGTAGCTCAGCCGGCGATGCTCCTGACTTGCATGCCGTTTTTGTACGGCAGAAGCTCAACACTGCACGTTTGCGAACTCCTTGGCATACCGAAGCTGGGTATGTGTGATAACCTTGACGCATAATCCAGAGCGCGTCTCAGACATAGCTCCATCGTTGGTCGCGAGGTTCATCAATTCGTACGCGAATAACATGGATCTGAACCAAACTTCAGACGATGGGACAAGCGCAAGTCTGGACCTCGCCAGCTCTTCGTCTCTTCATTCTTTGCATTCCATGAAAGAAGAGTCGTCCGACTTTCCAAGAAATCTTGTCTTTCGACAACCAAGCGACACAGTCTACTCAGAGACTGTGCACACTCGCACCACGAATGCTAACCTTCAAAGGCAGCATTCAGAGATGTCTTCACGCAGCAGCGCGCTCGCGGAGAACGCAACAGTTGGTGTGAAGCAATGTGCGGACCCCGTAGGTCTACAGGTCCTACACGAGCCGACAGAGCCCCCGGTCGCAGACCTGGTGTTTGTGCATAGTCTTGGTGGTGGCAGTCGATGGACTTGGAGCTCTAGCGACCGTGAAGACACATTCTGGCCTCATGACTGGCTACCCAAGGAGACATCGTTCGGTGCCACGAGAATCATGACCTATGGATTCAGTTCGCAGAGGTCGACCCTTTTCTCCGACCGTCTTCTTGATTTTTCGGATTTTGCGAAAGATCTTCTGGCCAAATTACGCTTTGGTACGGGTCGTGAAGACCAATCTCTGAACGTTGGAACCGCCCCGATCATCTTCATTGCTCATTCATTGGGTGGCCTGATTGCTAAGAAAGCATTCCTTCTGGCCTCCTCAGACCCGAACTCGACGTATGGCGACATTGCACAAGCCACGTCTGCATTCGTGTTCTTCTCCACGCCCCATCGCGGCTTGTACGAAAGTACGGTCATAGGTGATATCCTGTCGGCGTGTGTCGAAGGGTGGCATCTTTCTTCACAGCACGAATTCTTACACAAACAAACACCAAAGCTTCAGGAAATCAATGACAGGTTTCGAGACGCTGCCATTCCTTTCGACATCTACTCTTTCTACGAGAGGGTACCGACTCGTTTTCCAAATACTACGGAACATTTTCTGTTGCCACAACAACTCGTGACCCTCGACCACCCAAGCGAGACTCAGATTCCTGTCGACAGTGATCATCTGTCCATCACTAAATATAACTCACGGACAGATCCAAAGTACGCCAGTGTCCGAGGTGCCATCAGATCCCTCATCGACAAATTCAGCTTTCGGAAAAGATCGGCATTTGTCGAGGACACCTCCAGCCAAATCAGAGAGGTTGACGAGCTTTTGCAGGGATATGGCGCACCTCAAGACGATCTCATATTGTTCTCAGACAAACGGATTGAAGGAACTTGCGAATGGGTCTTTAATCATCCAACCATGGACGTCTTCCTGCAAGACGAAAGTCCCAGTCCGCAAATCCTGTGGTGCTTTGGCGGGCCCGGGAGCGGAAAGTCTGTCACAACAGCTTACATTATCGAACGCCTTCTCGAATCCTCGCGACCTTGCGCATACTACTACTTCCGGTCGGGTCATCAAGTCAAGAACGGGCTAGTCCCGTTTCTGGGCTCAGTTGCCTCACAGATGTCCAGATGTGTCCCTGAGTATCGGCGCAAGCTTCTTTGCCTAGCGAGAGATCACTTCGACGTTGGCAAGGCTGGCCATAAGTTGCTTTGGAGGAAGCTTTTCGTGTCGACTTTACTACAATGTGGTCCAGCTCGCCCATGCTACCTTGTAGTAGATGGACTGGACGAGCTTGCCCAAAGCAGAGAGTTACTTACCAAACTCTTCGTGGAACTGGGGCATGCCGCAACACGGATACGCTTGATATTGATCAGCCGACCTACCCTGGAGATCGAAGCCTCACTCGAGAAGCTGTCGAAACGTGTACAAGTACAGCGGATGGCATTGGACGACAATGGTGAGGATCTTGCCATGTATGTCCGTGAAGAGATGGATTCCATGATGGGGGATGAGAGCTTCAAATCGAGAACGCTGCACGAAGTCCTCAGCAAGGCAGGCGGAAACTTCTTGTGGGCTCATTTGGTCGTTCAAGAAATCATGGGGTGCCAAACGGAGATCCAAGTGGAAAATGCAATACAGCAAGTACCCAAAGATCTTGAGCCGCTCTATCGCCGTATGGATAGTCGCCTAGCAGACACGTTCTTGCCACGTCCGCAAGACAAAGAGATGGGCCACATGGTAATCAAATGGGCTGCATGCGCACGACGTCCACTGCATCTCAACGAGATAAAGACTGCACTCGAGTACAATTTCCCCAGGATTCTGGACATGAGACAGACTGTCCACAAGCTATGTGGCGGTTTCGTCATCGTAGATGCTAAAGGATCTGTATCGATGATGCATGCATCTGCGAGAGAATTTTTGACAACGAACCCCGAACTGCAGTATCATGTCAATGGCCCGGAAGCACACCACACACTGTTCAATAAATGCGCGCAAGCTCTGTTGGTCGGTAACAGAGAACATGATGGCGTGAGGGACCAAGGTCAAGCATTCGTTGAATACTCGGCCTCATCCTGGCCATTTCATCTGACTCAGAGTATGGACCACAAAGTTCAAGAGTCCTTGGCTGCGATGGGGTCACTCCTTGAACGCCGCACTGCTTTGGAATGGATCTTCAGACTAGCGCACGCGAACGAGCTTCGGTCACTCGTTGACGCCTCTCATGCTTTGGTCAAACTACTGAAGGCAGTGAACAAGGCAGACATGGAACGGAGTCCGCTAGTTCACCGGCTTGGCGACAAAGACTTGGTACAAATGTGGGCACAGGACCTAATCAGGATTGTTGGCAGCTTCGGCGTGCAGTTGACAAAACACCCAAATGCTGTCTTTCGTCTGATGCCAGCGTTCTGTCCCCCCGAAACCGTCATCCATCGACAATTCGGGCCTGGGAGTCCCACAAATGAGCTACTTTTGAGGGTAAGGGGCAACATTAGCCCAGCCTGGGACGACTGCTTTGCAAAATTTGTTGTTGCTACTGACTCTCTGCCGCACCGCATATTGAGTCTTGATCGCTACTTTGCCATTTTGACCCAAGACAATGGGACTGTGCAGTTGTATTACTCAGCAACCTGCGAGTTCGCTCGTAAGTTGTGTCATGGTCGACCAGTATCGACGTTCTGTGCGGACTTCTCGACGTCGCGAATCGCGACCTACGGACTGCAGAAGACCTCTGTATGGGCGGTTGAGAGTGGTCGGCTTCTTTTCAGCATTGACAACCCTCCTCGAACAAAGGCTTTGGCGATGACATTTCAGCAAAACGATCGGGGCGATGACATCCTGATGATCTTCTCGGAAGACCGCGTCATTAGGTCCTGCTCTTTGGACCACATGCGAATACAGTGGCGTGAACACGGAGCCGCCATCGGAAACGATCCTGCACATCTTCATCATGCCAATTCACCATACACTGCACAGTTCAATGCTGAAGGACATTTTTTGGCTGTATCGTATCGAGGTGCTAACCCAGCGGTATGGTCTGTGGGAACGATGCAGCCACGTTTTGTCAGGCACTGTGATCACCGTGCTCGAAAGACATCTGGTGAAGTTTTTCGAAACTGGAATTACTCTCACGTGCGGACGTTCTCCTGGAATCCCCTGACAGGACACCTATTGGGGGCATTTGAAGATGGAGTCATCTTCAGATGGCACCCTCGAGAGGACGACTTTGCTCAATCAGATGTCAAATGTATGGTAATCAAATGCTCGGCTGACGGAAAATTTTTCGTGACTGGAAGTGGTGATGGGCTTCTCAGGATTTGGGACTTTGACCACTTCGAGCCTGTCTATCAGTTGCGCCATCCTGGCAGTATTCAAGACATTGAGATTTCTTGCAACGAGGCCAGAGTATATGATCTACGTGATCAGTACTGTAACATCTGGGAGCCTAACAGCCTTCTTCGAGCTCTGGAAGGTGACGACACATACTCTGATTCTCAAAGCATCAAAGGAAGTGAGCAATCCTCCCTGGCATCGGAAGCTGTCTTAGAGGACTTTGAACCGGTGACAGCAATCGTATGCATCAACGAGGACTCGCTCTATGCCTTTGGCAACGACTCGGGCCAGATTACCATTGCCAATTTCGACGGCAAACGTCTCCTGACTCTCGACGACAGCGTGATGAGCAATGAGAGACTTGAATGGAACCAAAGCAGCAATCGTTTGGCGAGTGTGGATCTGAGTTGGGAAATCAAGGTATATCAGTTCGGCCTCGCTGTCGACGATGGGCAGCCTAGGAGTGATCTCAAGCCCATGGTGACCTTTTCGGAAACCGAGGAAATCCAGCAAACATTGTTTGACTATCTCGGCGAGAAGCTTTTGGTCGTCACTCCGACCAGACTGAGAGTTCATCGCGTATCGGGTAATCTTGAAAGTTCGGTGGTCCCTGCTGCTTTTGCGGCCAGATGGACCCAACATCCACTCGACAGAAGCTTCGCCTTAGGATTCACCGCCACAGGAGTCAACATGATGCGATGGGATGACCCACTTGACGTCTATCACCTTCAGTACGGAACCGACCATGACAAAGCAGGGGTTCCAGGCTCGCGGCCTGCAGCCTTACTGAATGCGAGACGGCCTTCAGAGGCGTATCCCGCGAGCCCTTCTGAGGTCAATCGAACGGTGAACAAAGTTTTCTTCTCCCCTAACACGAGACTCGCTATCATCGACATAATTGGCACCACCGCGCAGACGCAACGAAGGACAGATTGTCTGCTATTGGACACTAAATTCTTGGTCAAAGACTCTTCGGCATCATCAGTGCCAGTCTGGCCAATACCTAGCCAGCTCATGGAAGTGCTCCATGTTTCGCTGGGGTTTGTTGACGCTGACAAGTTCGGCCGCGCCCAGCGCCGAAGTTCCCTCACTGAACAAGCTTGGTACTTTTCCCAAAGACGAGAAGAGCTCAGTACGTTCATATTTGTGGACAAGGAGTTTTGGCTGTGCTCCATAGATCTGATGAACGGAATTGAACAGGTCGTGGAGATCCGCCGGCATTTCTTTCTGCCCAGAAATTGGCAGAGCACAGAGTGGTTGGAAATGGCAGTCGTCACAGCCTCGGGCAATTTTCTATGCCCCCGTAACGGCGAAGTTGCAGTAGTCTCGGATGGCTTTTCCGAGACGTTCGTGGATTAGTCGTTGCGAAACCCTGTTTCTGCTTTGCAGTGTATTACTTTGAACATACTTGGCGAAATTTCGATTCACCCACACATTTTGAAACCGTATGAAAGTGAACTCGTCCTATTCCAAGGCTTTCAGCGATCCAAATTGATAGAGTCATTAGTTTATGAGAGAAGTCTCTGGACCTCTTGCCATCCATCCAATTTTGCGGCTATTCTGTTTGTTGAGACCACTTCAATCCTGTCGCCTAGGCCAGGCCGCAGAAATGTGATTGTCAGCTCTTCTATGATCTTATCGATCGTACGTAGGCCATACCTTATGCCATTGTAGTTGCTCCTTGCGCCCTTAAATCTGCTTATATCGGTGGACACTGCCCGCTCAACCTACACCTGAGGCTTTTCTATTTCTGGTTGACAATGCTCTCTTATCCGAAATCGTGCTGCTAATCGATATCATGCTGCTGCTGAATGCGGTCTCACCGTAGCTGCGCTACCGCAAACCCTATTGTACAGCTACCTTCACCGCCTTGATCTCTTCCGCTTCATCTTCCAGGATCGGCTGCGAAAGCCCTTCCTGGAAGCCACATTCCCGGATCAGAGACGCACGCTCAGGTGGAGTACAGCGTTCCCAGTCGGATGTGGAGTGAAATCTAGGCACTCCCTCCGCTCCGCCATACCTAAGCAATGAACCGGGCGACTAGTACTAGAGTGGGTGACCATCTGGGAAGCCCGCCTGTTGTATGTTGTTGTCTTTTAGCATACATACAGTCGGTCTTGAGTCGCAAACTAAGCACGTTCACCTGTCTTTTCCTTCTTCTTCTTCTTCTTCTTCTTCTTCTTCTTTTTCTTTCGGTTTGACGGTTCGTCTATGCCATGTAACGATCTTTCCCTTACATGTTCTAATTTGCACAGCTTCGCGTGGTGGAGTATGTACCTGACCTGCTGTGTTCGCAAGAACTTCTGCAGATAAGAAGAAAGAACCATCACTTCATCCACCAACCATTCAATAAACAATCAATTCACTAGTGCACAACATTGACGATTTGAACAAAGAGTCCCGAGAGGCTCGAGACTCATGAAGTTTTCCATACGGATCTGTGAGACCCTCACTGCGACTATCCTACGAGTGATATGTGGGCTCAATCCTTTCATCATCATCATCATCATCAACAACAACAACGATGTTCCTTGCTCTCATTCCTTACTCGCGGTCTCTCCACAGGCCTGTCGAGTTTTCATGCACTTTTCCCCTCCTGCCAGCATGAGCGGCTTTGGAACCATCTTCGTGACATCCGTTCAGTCGTTAACAGTCGTTCGCTCACTCTCGCGCCGCGGGTGGGCTCTTCTCAGACGACCACAGTGGTGGTGGTGGTGACGTAGGTAGTCACCACAGCCGTTTCGATGATCATTACGACGGGGATGTGCTTGGTCGTTGCGCCTGCCAGCGTCGAACAGGAAATGGGCGAATCGCCAGCGTGCGCCGGTTCAATTGTCTGTGAAGCAAGCGTGATCAAAGTTGTGGGTGCCGGGATGGTCGAGGACTCCGGCGCATCTGGAGTCTTGGTGGCGACGGTGGATGTGTCTGGAGTGGTCGTTGTAGTGGCCGGGTCCTGAGTGTTTGCGTCTCCGGTAGAGTAGCTTGAAGCGACCGCGCTGGATAGGTCAGGTGCAGACGCAGGAGCCGAATCCGCCTGCTCTGTGCCGCCCACGATAACGCGTAGCACACTGACACCTTCGCTCGCAATGGATCCCGATACCTCGTCTCCGTCTACCATAATGCGTGGCTTGACGTCGTCGTACGGGAAGGCGTAGCCATGGTGGTCCACTTGCACTTGGTGCACGATCCTCGCGTACTTGTTGTGAGGGAAGTCCGGCGGATAGTAGGAGCTGTGAGAGGTTAAGAGGATAGATTAGCATAGTAGCTTTCATACGTCATGTGAACCTGGAGTCTTGAAACTTACCTGACGTCTTGCCCCGGCTGGACATCGCCACCAGGGAGTAAGAACGTAGCGCGGTGAAAGGCAGCGCAGAATCTGGCACCAATCTTATTCCAGCATGCATCTTCTGTCTGCGCGAATGGGCCGCTGTTGCAGCCCCAGATATCGGCGGAGGTCGGCTTGGGAAAGGGTCTGCTGGTGCGATCGCAAGTCATGGCTTCACTCTGGATGTGGCATAAAACCAACGGGTTGCCATCTTGCGTGTCGAACTGAATGCCGTTGCTCGTGATGTATTGCCAGACCTGGTCGATGTAACTGTCGAAGTAGGTTTTGAAACCATCCGGATCGTGGTTCGGGCTGAGCACGCGAATTGGTGACCCATTGCCATCCTCCAAACACAACTCACCCCATGGAAAGCCATCGTGCTGCTGCTCTACCGCCAACCGCCTGCAAACTTCTTCCACACCATCGCCCGGCGGCCCGCTAATCCCCAGGGTCGCCTTCTCCGTGACCAACTCCATTCCCAGAGGCAATCCAACAAAATCAACATAAGTAGGGTTCACGTAAATACACTTACCATCTTGGTTTGCTTCCACGAAGCCAAAGCTTGTGTTGAAGTTTGGGTCGTAGGGTTCCTGAAAAGCCGGGTTTTGGAGTGAGATTCCAGAGTCGGACCGGAGGACGCTGAGGCTAAGCTCACCGTCTGCGATGTAGATACGTCCTGTCAACATGGGAATAGGCATGGTGATTTTGACCGATGAGCCTTTTGCGCCGAGTTTAATGCCGCAGTTGGCGCTCGCGGGGATGGGCGTTGAAACATATTTGATGTTCGCCACAGGCTCGTATGGGGTGCCGTCGGCAGTGATCAAGCGCTTCTGATCGCTATCCGCGAGAGTTGTCTGGATGTAGACGTGCAGATTATCGCTGTCGTAGTTGTTGATGAGTTCAATCGCGAGGGCGCCGGGTGCGTCATCGCGCTCGCTCAGGATTGCGGAAGAAGTCTTGCTGGCGCCAGCGCCGACGTGGTGGCCATGATGGTGCTTGAAGGCATGGATAGAGATGGCATGCGCGACCATGCAAAGGCCGAAGATGGCAGCGCACAGCGAGCCGTAGGGAAAGCGCATTGGCGTGGCGTTGAAGGGAGTGAGGGCAAAGCCAAGGGAGTGGACGGTCGCTAAGACCAAGTCGCACAGCAAAAGATGTAGAAGACAGGCAGGCCTGGAGAGGTGTCGAAGAAGAAGTATAGATGGGTAAAAGGAGGTGTCGGGGGTGAAGGGTGAAAACGTTGCAAGTGAGCGTTTGTGTCTCTGTACACGACGACGTAGAAAGAAGTGGGGGCGATCAGTGATGCGCAGAGGGTGACGGTGGGCGGCGGTCGTCGAAGTCGGCTTGGTGCTTGATCTGAGATAGATATATCGGCTCTGTGCACTCGAAAAGCTTAATCCCTGTGGGTTACTACACTGACGATTCGGTATTGTTGGCAGATGACACTGGGCGATGCAGTGACTGGACAGGATGACAACATATTAGTAGTAGTAGTAGTAGTAGTAGTGATATGCAGGAACCGTCAACAATGCCATGTGTGCAACATCGCTACAATTCCTCCTACTCTGCTCGAAATCCTGTGCCCACCACACGTGTCCTACCATGATGAGCTGGTCTCGATGCCAGCGGACGCCCATCACAAGCTGGGCCTCTTGTTGGACGTCCTGGTATTAAGGATGGTCCACGTGTTACAGGTGTGCGACTCTTACAAAAGGCAAACCAATAGCCAGCGTCACGTTCCCTGTGACATCATCTCTCGGACGCCTGTCTTCATGCGCTTACCCGATGCTAGTCATACAAACGCTGTGCAGACTGAGGCCCGTCTCAACGGTGGCATTTCGCCAGAAGCGCCGCTCAGGCGTGCGCCGAGACTTACGAGTTTTCTTTGTGCGCTGAGAAATACCACTCTTCAAATGAAGTCGTCGGATTCTGGTTAGTCAGCATTAGTATCGGCAAGCTTGTCGTACGAAGGGACCGCCCGGTGTACCAACACGGCGAAAAAGAGTTTCGTTCAATCAAGGAAGCATTTGTCCTCCCGGTACAATCAAGGATATCCTGGTTCTCGGTAGGTATGCTGCAGTGTGGCCTGACGAGCAGGCTATCTTCTTGGCCTGATGATCACGTGCACTCGCCTGCTTCAGCAGAGAGGGTGACTGCTTGTTGTCTCACGTCAAATTGCGTGCGGCCGCAGCAGACACAACTCGTTCATTGAGGTACAGCTGGTGCCGGACAATAGACCACGCATTTCGACACACCACATGCGTCCTTGGTTTGCCCATGCTCTTCCATAATCCGTGTGGTTTACCCAGTCCGAGAGTGAAAGGAAGTTCGGGAGCTGGCAGTATCATAGACGCGCCGCTTCATCTCCCAAGTTTCAGCACTCCACCATTTCAAGAATAATATGATCAAAGAGATAGCTTATCAATTAGTCACTTCAATCCCCATCGCGTCAAGACAAGAAGTCACCCAAACGACCCACATCTCTCTCCCCGCATCCTCGCCGGCAGCCGAAAGATCGGCCAAACCTCAGACCGTCAAGATTACCACGCGGCAAACCCTCTACCTTCCCTATCAAGCTCTATCTCTGCCTATCATCCCAGCCCAGCGCGTGGAGAATGTAACTGTAGCCCTTGCACGCGCGTGGAGTCGGCGGCGCTCTTTTGCCCGATATCCTGCGCCTGGCAGAGCCACGCCGTCACGCGGATCCCATGGCCGGCTATGGGAGCACAGGAGCATCCTCGGCGAATAGCTTATCTCAAGTCTTGGGAGGTCTTGTCTGCTCTTAAGTGTAGCTTGGTGTAGGTTTTACTTGAGATTGCTCTACGCCTTTCCTTTTTTTGGACTCATTTTTTCTTGCCTGCTTGAAGATCAAGCAGCACCGCTTTGATTACGACCAACATGGATCCAGAAAAGCACTCTTTCGACCCAGATGTCGACAAGAGCATACCAGAGCCTTTGGCGGACGCATTCCGAAGCGGAAGCATAGACAAGAAGATCCTCGAGCATTCGCACGATGCCGACGAGGCTATGAAGGCTTTCCAGGAGTCGCAGGGACAAGTCATTGAAATTGATGCTGCCACTAACAAGAGGCTCTTGAGGCGAATTGACTGGAACTTGATGCCGGTATGTACACTCGCATGAATACCTTGATCGGAAGAGCGACAGAGGCCAACATACAATTCTACCAGATCATGTGCATCGTCTATGGCCTCAACTACCTCGACAAAACCACAATCTCCTACGCCTCCGTCATGGGCATCCAAGAAGACATCGGCCTCGTGGGCGACAACTACCAATGGCTCGGCAGCATGTTCTACTTCGGCTACATCGCATGGGAATACCCAACAACACGGCTCCTGCAACGCCTGCCTTTGGCGAAATACTCTTCTTTCTGTGTGATCATGTGGGGCATCACGTTGGCTTGCTTCGCTGCAGTCACCAATTTCGCCGGCGCAGTGGCAATTCGTTTCTTCCTGGGAGTCTTCGAGGCAGCAGTGACGCCCGGCTTTGCGCTGTTGACTAGTCAATGGTACACGAAAGAAGAGCAGGGCTCGCGAACGGGCATCTGGTTCTCTTTCAACGGCTTCGCGCAGATCTTCGGTGGCGTGGTGGCGTATGGTATTGCGAAAGGAACAGAAGCGCATCCTGCCGCCATCGAAGGCTGGAAAATTGTGTTCCTCCTTACTGGGCTGTTGACTGCCGCTATTGGCGTTATTTTCTTGTTCACTGTGCCAGACAATCAGCTCAACGCTCGTTGGCTGAGCAAAGAAGACCGCATCCTCGCCATCGAGCGCATCCGTGTCAATCAGCAAGGCGTCGGCAACAAGCACTTCAAATGGTACCAGCTCCGCGAAGCCCTGGCAGATCCCTTGACTTGGGCGTTCGTCTTCTACGCTCTGGTAGCTGATATCCCCAATGGTTCGTTCTATCATCCTCCCACCCCTACATCTCCCTACTCACTAAAATTCTTCCTTCCTCCCAGGCGGCATCACAAACTTCTTCAACCAACTCATCAAATCGTTCGGCTACACCTCCCAGCAATCCCTCCTATACGCCACGCCCGGCGGCGCCGTCGAGGTCGTCGCGCTGATTGCCTGCGGTTTCGCCGGTGACTACTACAAGAACCGCATCCTGGTCGCCACGTCGGGGCTCATCGTCGCCATCGTCGGCATGGCGTTGATCGTCGGCTTGCCGCTCGGCAACGACAGCGGGCGGCTCGCGGGCTACTACCTCACGCAAGCGTCGCCGACGCCGTTCGTGGCGTTCTTGTCGTTGATCAGCAGTAATGTGGCGGGGTACACGAAGAAGACGACTGTTGCTGCGCTGTATTTGATTGGATACTGGTATGTCGTGCCCATCACCCAAACACCAATCCACCATCTAAGAGGAACCCTCACTAACCCGACCCTCCCACCACAGCGTCGGCAACATCATCGGCCCTCAGACCTTCCGCCCCAGCGACGCACCCCGCTATGTCCCCGCCGAGATCACCATCATCGCATGCTGGGGCGTGTGTCTGCTCGACATGCTGTTCATCTACTGGTACTGCAGGCGACAGAATGCGAAGAAAGCTTTGCTGCGCGCGGAGCCCGAGTACGTGAAGCTGGAGAACCAGGAGTGGTTGGATTTGACGGATCGGGAGAATCCGGAGTTTATGTATACGCTTTGAGGTGGGCATTGGCTTTGGTGCTGGGGTTAGCGTTTGTGAAGCGATGATGCAAGATGACGTGAAATGAAGCATGAAATTTGTATATTACTGGATTCAACGGCGTTCCATTGGCAGAAGGTGCTGTTTTGGATGTGTCTTGCGGGCAAGAGTCGTTGCTGTGAATTTTCTTACCCACTCCAGAGCAAGAAAGGGACAGTTGAGAGCGATTTTGCTGAAGACATAACATTAAAGCATGTGTAATAATTGTATTTCAACCAAAGCTTCACCAGCGGCCCAGAAGCAAGAACAGAAGACGAAGCAGCGCTATCCCAAGCGCTATAACTCCAGTCGACCTCTCCCAGCCGACCCAACGTACAAAAGAAAGTACAATGCGTATCCCAAAGAAAGAAAGAAAAAACGATCGATTGCAAAAGCGGCCGTACCATGCGTGTCATGCTCCACCGTCGTCGTCCTCCTCCTACTTTTCTCCCTCACTTTCCAGGTATCGCCTCACACCTAGAACAAACAATCCAAACAACAACAACAAGCCAACGCACCCATGATACCCGCGCAAATCCCCGAACTGCTCGACCCGCGTCCTCGATCATCCTGATATTGCCCTTGAGGAGGGTAGCCTTGCTGCGGGTACATGGGCTGCTGCTGGTACTGCATGGGCGGCTGGTTGTAGCCTTGCTGCTGGCCGCCGTAGTAGTCCTGCTGGCCAGGTGGAGGGCCGTAGGGACCGGGGCCACCCATGGGAGGAGGCGGGCTACCGTAGCCGCCGGGTTGTTGGTAGGGGCCTGCGTCGTAGGCTTGGGGTGGGTAGGAGGGTGGAGGGCCGTCGGGGCCTTTGTAGGCCATTTTTGAAGCGGTTTTGGGGTTTTGGTTTGGGGTGATGTGGCTTGACTGATGATTCAGCTGCTGCAGCTGTGAGACCGAGGCGCTTTGTAATGGTGTGGGGTTCAGGGTCTGATATAGATAGGGTAGGGTGTAAGGCGAGGGATGATTTTGCGCCGGAGAGGTTGAGTTGGTGAGGGATTTGATGTATTGGTGTTTGTCGCAGGCGGTGTTGTTAATTGCGAGGATGGGTTGGCTGCGATGGAGAGAGGAGCTCGATAGGGATGTATTGGAGCACGGGCGATGGCAGGCGGCAATATAAGAGCAACGGCAGTACCAAGCTCTGGGCAGGTCCTCGGCGGCGATGGAAAGTTGAGAGGGCGCAGCAAGACCTCAAGGAAGGGGAGGGGGTGTACGCGCGTGTGGCGTCCACGCAATGCACACTCTGTGTGAAGAAGGAAGAAGATGCTGCTGGCTCTATCTTGTCATTGGCCTATGGACGAGCATCGCTGGCACGTTGCGAGTGAATAACTGGAATCGCTGCTGTGGCGAACCTCTCGTTTACCTATCTTGTCGAGTCCAACTACACCATTCGCCGCATCGCCACGGCTATCGCGGGCAGCAGTTCCTTGGCGCCATATGCGTTGTCGTACGTACACTATACCCTATGCGCGGCCCGTGGGCGTTTACGATCGACCTAGAGAGTCTTGGTCGCATGAATGGCACTCCTGCATACCAGTCATTCGAGAACAGCCATATGGAACCATCTTTGTCGGCTAGCCTGGATACCATGATCAACAGCCGTCGATGCCTAAATATCAACTCCGTATCGGCCTCTCAGCAGCACTGCGGAAAGTACGGACTTCGAAGCTGGACTGCGAGCAGCCCTACGAAACGAGAACTCAAAAGACCAAACTGACAAAGTAATGGAAAGGAAGGCAAGGCAGCCGGAACTACCGGACCTGCATACGCAACACACTGACGTTGTTGAGGTACATATACGTTCACTGAAAGTCGCCGTGTACCTGCAT
This sequence comes from Cladosporium cucumerinum, assembly GCA_023634325.1. Classification (NCBI taxonomy): domain Eukaryota; kingdom Fungi; phylum Ascomycota; class Dothideomycetes; order Cladosporiales; family Cladosporiaceae; genus Cladosporium; species Cladosporium cucumerinum. Next base: position 342,018 of record JALDQA010000012.1, on the reverse strand, counting down.
ATGTTGTACGACGATGGCACAGCCGTGGCATACATGTACATGTACCAAAACCGCCAGCCTTGTGGTTGTATCTGCGCGCTGTGTAACACTGCCCAGTAGCGATCGGGTGGCTTTGGGATGTGTCCGTAATGGGCCGTCTGCAGTCGGGTGACTCTCCGAGCTTTATTGCTTCAAAGCCATGTGGCTCTCGTTCCTTTTAGGTCTGCTTACTGGGCTGCCTCACTTGCCAGTTTCATGGTCATGGCCGCATTGCTGGAAAGATGGGGCATATCTCACGTACTGATGTTGGGAAGAGCTCTTCGTTCCACGCCGTAGCTAAGTTTCATCGATACAAATCCCACCACAGGTCGTCCTTCTTCGCCCTGTATGACCGCAGCACCACCAATCTTTCTTTCATCTTACAAACTTGACAGCTCAATGCAAATGGTATTCTTGACAAGCCCTGCCAAAACCCGCCCCCCTTAAAGTGATAAAAACTCCTTTGCGCCATGCTTCGCACCAATACATGTCTTTTCTTCGCCTTTCGTACGTTGTTACCTCCCGATTTTCTTCTTTTAGATGACCCATCGGTAACTGGCGTATCGGCCAGCCGTCTCAGACTTCCTGATGATCTTGACCACCTGCGCTCTCCTCAGGCCCAGGTATTTGGCCATGGGGTCGTCGATCCTGATGCGTGGCAGCTGTGTCTCCTTCAGGCGGTATCTGCTGAGCAAGTATCGCTTCTCTTCCGGGCTGAGCAGCACGTGCTTGGGCACGAGCTCGTGCTTGCTGATGTTGACCAGCAGGTCGTCTTCCTGGAAGATTTCTAGGACGGTCGGGAGGAGCGAGGGGATGATTTTCAGCGCGCTGGGGGTCACTCTTGCGCCGGTGACGAAGACACCTGGAATGTCAGTCAGCAAAATTGTTCAGACATGCTGCAGAAGCTGTTTCTTCGTCAAAATCGTACCTGTGAAGTACTTCTTCTCGTCAAGAAGCTGGGCAAACTGCTTGAGCTGCTTAATGCCGACATTGGGGTCAGGGCTGAATTCGACATGGATGAGACCGATCTCGGGTTCGCGCGGCTCCTCGCCGGGCCTGGTGATGGGAGTGTAGCGCTTGAGCATTTGTTCCGAAGGGCGGGCAGTGAAAGCCATTTTGGCGCGGGCGGGACCGCCGGTGTCGTCGCCGTATTGTGAGCGGAACTCGTCGAGGGAGATGTTGATTTCGTCTTCGGTCAGTTCGTAGCCCTGTAAGTGGTGAAGGTCAGATCGATTGCTGCTTCTCGGTCTTGGGCAATCGCAATGAAGCGCATACCCTGTCGGCACACATCTGCTTGGTGTTTCGCAACACGCGCCACATGCGCGACCTAGGAGAAGTTGTTAGTCGTTGTCGCGCGGGTGCCTGGTAAAGGGTGGTGGTGCATACAGATCGCGGTTCGACTCCTCAGACATGGTGGTTGACTACGCGCGTGGCTTTTTTCAAGTCGATTTTGGCGTACAAGCTCAATGATAGAAGAAGATGTAAGGTGGTCGCGCGGATGTTCGAGAGTGTGCACGATGTGTAGAGCGGGTGGTGGTGTTACTACAGTTTTTGATGCGCTGCGCCCAATGAATTGGCATGGAGAGAGAACTTCCTCGCGCGCGGAGCCTTCCCGCGCTCGAGCCTGGCTTCGCTCGCTTGCCACTCCACACCAGACAAAAGCTTCGAGACGTCTTTGTTTAAATGGCCAACATACCAAATCTCAACACACTCCGCACTGGACGGGGTGGGCCGCGTCTACGTATTGGTAGACGTGGAGGGAGAGGAACATCTTCATTTGGGGATGATGCCCCCACCGAGCAGGACAACTCTTTCAAGGATCGCATCATCCAGCAAACAGACTACGATGCCAGTACCAGCCGACTGAGCGCATTGGAATTGGGCTACATTGTGGACCCGTACGCGAAAGCGTTTCTCAAACCTGGAGAGCAGATACCAAGACGTTATCCGATCATCAACCGAGGCACCTATGTTAGGAGCACAGCTATCGATACGCTCGTCCTGCGTTTCCTCCAAGCCGAGCCAGGGACTCGAAAACAAATCATCTCCCTTGGTGCCGGCTCCGATACACGTCTCCTAAGGCTCGTTGGCGACCATGCGGGCGAGGCTGGAGTCGCGTACCACGAATTGGACTTTGAGACGAACGTCGCCGCCAAGCGTGCAGTCTTCGAAAGATCGCCGGCGCTCGCAGACCGACTACAACGGATCAAAGACGACAGATGCTCTTACTCCCTGCATGCTGCTGACATACGTGATCTGCCACCTTCACTCCCTGGGATTGAATCCGACCTTCCAACCCTGATCTTGAGCGAGTGCTGTCTGTGCTACATGCCGCCTGATCAAGCAACTACGGCAATCAAGTACTTCACAGACCAAATCGTAAAACCTACTGCATTGGTGGTGTACGAGCCTATACGACCGTTCGATGCTTTCGGCAAAACAATGGTGTCCAATCTCGCATCGCGAGGCATTCACATGCAGACCTTGAAGCGATACTCCTCGCTCGACGCCCAGCGGCAGCGATTGCGTCTGGCAGGCTTTGACAAGCATGGCGCTAGGGATGTGCATCAGATCTGGGAGAGTGACCAGTGGATCTCTGAGAGCGAGAGACAGCGTATTGAGAAGTTGGAGTGGCTCGACGAGGTCGAAGAGTGGAAGTTGCTTGCGAGCCATTACTGCGTGGCGTGGGGTTGGAAAGGGGCGTTGTTTGATGAGGCTTGGGTTGAGCTCGAGGGAGGGAGAACAAGTGCCGAAGACAGAGATGACGATATGATGTAGCTGAAAAGTAACTCCTTTCAAGTCCGAGGATTTGGCCTAACAAGCTGAAATATCTCTAATTGTAGAGTCACGCCTCCAAAGCCATCACATCAAACCAAATCCCACCACTTCAATTCACCTCACCAACCCCTTCTCCATCACCAAAAACTCCCCCTCCTCCTCAAAGCAATCCACCAACTGCGGTACAATCTCCGCAATACTCACCCTCCCAACCTCCTCATACCCCAAACTCGTATACCACCGATTCAAATAACTCCTCTCCTCACCCAAACCCGACAACTTAGGAACCAACATCTCCAGCCTTGCCGTCCTCGCCCCTCCCCCAATCGCAACCATCTCCGCATGCGCAACCAACTTCCTCCCCAATCCCAGCGCGCGCGCGTCGCGGTGCACAGTCAAGATGCCCACATCGGAGACGGTGGCGTCGATCTTGTACGTGCGTACTGAACCGATGGGTAAAGCCGATTCGGGGGTGAAGGCGAGATAGAGGGTTTTGGTTTCGAGCCAGGATTGCACTTCGGTGGCGTTGGTGCGCAGCTTGCCGGGTTTGTAGAGATTTGATTCGGTGGATGCGTAGGCTTCGTTGACCAGGTGGACTACGTGGGTTATGAAGGGGAGGGAGGTTTGTTCGGTGGGGGTTGGGAGGCGGATTTGGACTTGGGTCATCGTTGTGAGTTTTCTTCCTGTTTTGGAGGTTTGTGTGAGTGGAGTTTTTATTGGGTTCACTGGTCAAGGTATAAAGGAATTGGCAGCATGCTATCATGGTATACATGTGCGTTCTCAGTCACCGCCGACTCATATCTCGTAGGGCGTGAGGATGACTTGGCTTGGTTGTGATCAGCCGCATGTTCGAATTCTAGAGAATGACATGGAAGGCTATTGATATGGGCGTTGTGATAGTAGCTATGGTAGTCTCAGCTCTTGAACACGAGCTCCCACACGCATGTATGCATGTACGTATTTATGTCGAGCGCATGCAGTGTGGGCCCTAACCCCAAACCCTGTTCAACCCTTATGAGATCTGCATCAATTACATGTAACTTACACGTACGTAGATATGCCGTTGGCACTATTGAGCTTTATGAGTAGCTGGTAACACAAGGGCTGTTATTGTGATTGCTCTAAGAGAACAATGACAAAAAAAAGTGTAGTTACGATGATTACATTTTTCGTTTGGTTTATAGTGCTTTCTTCCTCCGCTATGCACGCGAGAGATCGCCTTCAAAGACGAGGAGCAGAAATATTACCATTATATACAAAGAAACTTATTAAATGCAGATATACTGTATCTCCCCAAAATTAAAGGCGAAGCCGTTGGTCTTCATTCATTTAAGCAACAGCGGTGGAGCTAGTAGCATCAACCGAGAAGGAGGCCTCCTGCTTGTCGGCATCCTCGCTAGTGGCAGCGTAGACCTGGTCGTCACCGTAGAAGTGGGTGACGGTGCCCTCGTTAGGATAGTTGTTGATAGTGTACTGCAGCTTCAGGATGTTGGAGCCGGAAGTGGTGTCGATGTAGGAAGAGTAGCTGGCGCCGGACTCCTTGCCCTTGCAGTCCACGTAGTCCTTGTCCTCGAGGCTGCCGGAGCACTCGAACTGCTCGTCGGCGGTGGTGAAGCTTACATCGAAGCTGTAGTAGCAGCCGACGGTGCAGCCGAAGACGAACTTGTTGACGAAGAAAGAGCCGTAGGTCTGGGTGTCGGTGCTGCCGCTGTCGTTGCCGCAGCTGTCGGGAGTGGAGGTGGGAGCGGCGGCGGCGAGGCCGGCGGCACCGAGAGCGAGGATGGTGGAGGCACGCATTTCGATGTTGTTGGGTTGGGTTTCGGTTTTGAGAGGTGTTGGAGTGGTGATTTAGGAGTTGTAAAGTGCAAGATTGATTGTTGTGTTGGCTGTGAAGTGCTGTATTGTAATGTGATGGAGTTTCAATTCAGAGTGCAAGGATCCTATTCCCTTATATATCTAATCATCTTTGACCACAAGGTCACGAGCCTCGGAAGCATGTCTCCAGAACTGTAATGTGAGGTCACTGACATGCGTCTGCGCGTCTCGAACACGAGGTGGCTCTAACCCTGGGTGGAGTTTACCCTGACTCGGGACGCTCAGGCCGGGCGATCGGTTTCTATTTTCTACTCAGAAAGCGCGCGGCCTACTTTCAAGGTGGCAAAACGTGCTGGCGATCTCTGGATACGAACAAGGATGGAACTGTAGCACAACCAATGGGAGGCCCTGCATAAGTGGTCGAGGTGCTATACGGTTGATGGTCGGCTTTCTTCAAATCTTCGCGGGGGATGAAGTTGCTCGCCGGCATGGCAGTGGCCCTAGCGAATTGCAAGTGGTCAAAACACCAGCTTGAAGCTGCGTTGCGAGCGGGGTTTGGTGGTCAATGCCAGGAGACACCGCTGGTGTTAGCTTCAAGAAATGTTTACCGCTTCTCTCGACAAGGAGCACGCTGGACCTTGGCGCGTACTGACGAGGTTAGTCGGCCATTATTGGTGCATCATTTGCAGAGGCCACTTTAACACAGAAGGTCTATTCGAATCTGAATCTTCAAGAGTCTTATCGTATGCGTATCCATGCGTGAAACTGCCAGAAATGGCCTGACGTATGTCAAGAGAGATCCGTGGTATATATACGAGCCTCCTTAGAATTCTGTACGATTCGCAGGTCAGGCGGGCAGCGGTACAGCTAGACTTTCGCGGTGTAGAGCGGTAGATGAGGATAAAAGCAAGTTTGCCACGACTAGATCCATTGTGGTGCACCTATACTGAAGAAGTTATGGAGACGTATTCACGTTCTGAAGACCTTATCGTGCCGTCTTCCTGCCGTCTTCCTTTCCGGAGACGTGATGATCCTTCCCGCCCTCTGGTCGCTCGTGTTTGTGGAGATGTACAGAGGGGGGCACGAACGGATGGAACCCCTGCTAGTTTCCGAGCTGACAGAGCCAGTAGTATATTCTGTTGCTTGGAGTTGAGCCAATTGGAAACTTGCTTTACTTACAGGGGTTCCATCCATTCGTGCCCCCCCTGTAGAGCACGGGCGACATGAAGATCTGCCAAGAACATGCATCATGATCAGTTTGAGACCTGATGATCCTAAGCAAGAAGTAGCGCGTTGACAATCATCAAATACAAGCTCCACATGCCGTTTGGAGTGGCCGTGAGTGATTACAAATGGTGATAGTCCGGAGTGATTCAGAGGCTTGCTGGTACTGCAGCCAAGATTGAGAAGGGAAAGCCCATCGTCGGAAGATCTATGAAGCACAAGTTTCATTCCTCCCTTCATATAAGCTTTGATCTCAATTCCCGTTGCCTGATGAGCAAAACCCACAGCATCATGAGATTGCAACCTCCAAGTATCATGATCAGCCCTCCAAACAACTGGAGCCCAAGATAGTTCCGCTTGTCGCCGTGCGTATTGATGCTAGTAAGAGCGCCAGCAATCGGGCTTCCAATCAGAGAAGCAAAAGATCCAATGCCTTGCGCCATGCCCAGTCTCGCTCCAAGGACGTTCACATCCGGACATACGATCGGGAAGACTGATGGAGGCAAAGGGATGAGCGCGCCACTGAAGCACCCGTATAGCACCGCGTATGCGATGAAGGCTCCTGGAGTCCTCACGCCGATCCACGCGATGCAGAATATCCCGCTGCTGATAGCGCATGTGATCCACGGAATCATAACCCCGACTCTGGCAGCCGCAAAAGCAGCTCCAAGTCTCCCAATAATGGAGGCCGCCTGCGCGTAGATGATGACATAATTCGCATCGCTTCTGTTCATGCCAAGCTCAATCTGGCCATAGCTCGCCATGTAGTAGAACGGCACCATATATCCGCAAAAGATAAGGAAATTGCTCGTGGTGTAAGTCCAGAAAGGAAGATCCTTGAAAGCAGACCTATCGAACAGCTTTCTTGCTTGTCCAGAAGAAATGTCTCCCACGTTGCCTGCCTTCCAAAGTACGAGCGGGAATGCGACGCAATACGATGCTAACATGATGAAGCCCATAACTCGAACCGTCCACCCAAAGCTCATGTAGTTGATAAGCCGCTCAAAAGTAAGCGTGTAGATGATACCGCCAACAGGTGCGCCGCATGTAGTGATGCCCATGGCTATGGCGCGACGTTTCTTGAAAGCCCTCCCTACCAACGCTAGTCCAGGGATGTATAGCAAGCCATTGCCGAGACCGGCCAAGATGCCCTGAGTCAGAAGGACCTGATAGTATTCTGAACACAGGCTCAAAAGGAACACACTCAAGGTCTCGACCAGAGCGCCCACCAGCAGCATGGTGCGAAAATAACCCCAGTCAAACAATGGCCCCGACGCAACACCTCCCAAGATGAGTAGGAATGTGCATATCGTTCCTATCCAAGAAATGGTGGAAGCGTCTGTGGTGGTAAGATATGTCAACTCATAGTAGCTCTGGAAGGTGCCAAAAGCAAAAGTCATGCCCCAGAGATTTCCAAAGACGATGAACGAGCCTGCTACTTGCAGCCATGCTCGTGTGCCTCCATCTGGGGCGTCTGGTGGTAGAGGAACAGTGAGTGTTGTTGCGACTTTTTCGCCGCCGGCTTCGGCGATGGAGTGGTCATCTGATGCATTTAATGCCACAGAAGGCGGTTTGATCTTGGCCATAGAAGACATCTCAGGGGGTGAGAATTGTCCAGTATATTGTAGTTCTTCAGTATGACATTCTCACAGGCAGTATGTCCGGCGCAGGAAGAACAGCGCATAACAGTCATAGCCACAAGGGAATTAAGAGGATATGGCAATGACAATACATCATATCCAAGGCGGGCACGTAGGTATAACGTGCTGCCCGTAGCTTGGCCGCCTGCATGAACCGCGGCTAAAGCGTGATGCTCTCCAAGGAAGTGATTTTGCAGATGTTGCAGGGGAAAACATGTCTCTTGTTAAGAAAAATGATTCCAATTCCGTGGCGTCTTGTAGAGTCCGGTACACGCCTTTGCACCAATTTGATACTGGATCTGAAAACGATAGACTTGCGAATTGTGATGGAAATGTCGTTGATTTGATACACGGCAGAGAGAAGCGTGCTGCAGAGTTGCCCTTGCCCGAGCCGCTGTGGAGGTGGAGAAATTACGGCTACTAGTGCCGGCCATGGCTCCGCGCGGCCCTTAACACTCGCGGAGCGAGTGCCGTGCAGCTCAATGAACATTGCAGCTCAACGATAATCAAATTGATGCCTATCTGTTCGCATAGAGCTCATCCATTACATGGAGCTATTGAGGCGTGAACTTGGTGCAGTGTTGCTTATATAATAGTCTCTAAACCACAAGTAGGATATAAGAAATCACCTTCTTTGACCGTCGCCTATATTCAGCCTCATTTGCACAGCAGATAAGATTACGAGCCTTCTCAATCTCATCATCCTCACGCGTGCGTACCATCTTACGTGTACCTACAGCTGTAAGAACACCACCACGTTAAAGCTAAGTTCGCTTTTGTAGGCTCCAAGCCCTACTAGCTGCTTGTGCTACTATAGTGTATTATAGCTCATCGATTGCTTCAGCTCCTTTAAGAGCCTGAATCGCTGCACCACGTAAGATTGGCTCTAACTGCATGCGTAATGCTTAGTTAAGAGTCTTATCATCTAATATAGTTTGGAAGCGACGATTAAGTGTTCTCACAGTTCGAGGTGTTGCTAGCCCTAATAACTGCACAAGCAGTGGCATTGGTGTTTGTTGCTGCCTAATCGCTGCAATGCATGCACGCACGTAATTAAGAATTAGAGTCGGATTATATAGCCAGATGCCAGTCTTCTCAAATGCTGATTTGATCGTTAATAGTGAGAGAGCTTGCCTCCTAAACCACTCAAAGTCACTGAATAACTCGAGCTTATTATAATCGCTATATCCGAGCTATGCAGATCGATTAACAGCTTCTGCATACTAATGCTTATATAGCTGAAAGACCACAACATTAAGAGGCTATAGGAAGTGCATCAAATGCGAGGGTAAGCCAAAAGGGATAATATAGTGTTCTTCGCAGTATGTGATAAACTTAAGTGTATAGTGCGAGCTATAACTATCGAGCAGTAGGAGCCGCTATGAGCCACGTTGGTGATAAGCTAAGTACCTCTCGAAGTGCGTAATCCATGCAAGCATAAGCTCGTCGTTCATATAGCCAGTATCTGCGACTCCTATAAGCATATTATCGTATAGGCTCTCAAACCAAGAAGCTTAATGAGTTTTAGCTGCAATTACAAGCATTATAGGAGCTGTATAGCCAGCTGCGCTGATTGCTTCTACCACTGTGAGGCTCTCACAGTTACTAGCTATTAGCAAGCTGTATACTTGTTTAGGGTGTTCTGTAAGGATATAGTGGCCTTTGCCGATCCTTATTCTAAAGCTAGTTTCGTCTATATTCTAACAATCCTTAGGCTAGATGCTGTATTCATCGAGCAGTGTACCAAGCTGTGCAAACTAGCTCTCTATGTCCTCAAGATCGTATGCAGCTGCACATACAGCCTCCTAAGGTACCTGCCTTCTCTTCACAAACGTCGGATGTCGCTTAAGGAAGCGTGAGGTCCAGTTTGCAGTTACTGTTAGTGCCGGCTCCGCACCCTCATAATAGCAGCGGAGCACCGAGTTGGCGCTAATCGTAATTGCTCGCACGCGCGCATAGACTCCGAGTCGCTCACAGCGATATAGGTACGTAAGTAGTACTTCTTCTTGATTACTGCTAAGTCTCATATTCGTAGGACTGCGTGTTGAACGACTCTCAGAGCCCTGAAGGCGCCTACAAAGGCGTTGGTAGGGTACTTGGAACTTAGTAGCCAGAACAGTGATTAGCAGCGGCTAAGTCAGCTCGGATTGGTAGATGACTGCACGCTCAATGCGAGCCTCAACTTGGTGGTATTCAGTAGTCATATTGGCGTAGATATAGGGCATATAGATAGCCTAATAGATAATAGATGAAGTATGTTCATTGAGCTGCACGGCACTCGCTCCGCGAGGGCACACGGCCGCCGGAGGCATGGCCGGCACGCGTTACGCGTGCCGAAAAAAGTCTTGTCTGTGGCTGACTAAGTGAAGTAACCAGGCCTAATGTAGAAGGTTTACTTGATCGTCATTTGGGTGGATGGTATACGATGACGAATTCTGCTATTTCTCGTCATGATAGGACTTAGGTTTTGAAAGGTGATAAAGTAAGTAATGCTAGCATTCGAGAATGTATTGTCATAACCTAAAGCTCCTATATCGGCCGGGATTCTTTCTAAAACATAATCATCTTTTCGCACTTTCTGAACTAAAGAGAAGTGATGGGATTTAAATCTAGGCTCAAATTCGCCGCCCATCGGGTGTCTGCGCTTGAGGTTTTAGTAGTTGTCTCTCTGAGTCTACCTCAACGGACAGTGCTGTACTCCGACTCATTTCAGTTTCCGAGTCGCGGCTGGCATACATAAGCGATGTCGCTTACGGGCGAGCCTTGCCTTATTTACGACATGCGTAAGCTCAGAATACTCATAGTTGCCTCCATATCCAACTACTGACGCTTAAAGAATAACAGTATCTTTCCTGCAATTGATGCAATGTCTAACGTCAGAGCAGATGGACGGTCAAGCTAGTGGGTGCCAAAGCGGAAGGCTACCACAGCATGTTTGTTGGCGGCTGTACAGATCCCGTCCTCATCAGCCAGATAGATAAATTGCTTGTACGTGTGCGGGTATATCTGGCTTCAAAGTGTGCTTTCGAGTATGACCTGAAGCTCACTGTGTATGGTCTCGAAGGTGCATTGATCATACTTGAGATTGGGGGGAAGAGCCCGAGCCCATCGAGATCCTCGCCAGTGATACAACTGCCACCCGGCACTGTGGGAATCCTGGAACAAGCGAGGGCAGCTACACAAAAGGAAGCGAATATGGTGGTGGCGATGGCGCGTGTTGCGTGCGTTCATGGCCATACAAAGGACAGAAAGCGTACGTCCTTTTGCGTAAGATCACGTTGTGATGGCTTGTACACTGACCATCTTCCAGCACGTCAGACAACTTTGGTATGCCAGCTGCACCACTAGAAATTCCACTCGGGCCCATTTCTTCATTCAACATCTACCATCTCAAGACCGTTGACTCGCCTACGAAAGCCTTCCCGTTCTCCTTGCACGTTTCGGACGGACCTGGGAGCCGAGGTGACAAAGTCGACAGAAGCGTTGGTCCTGGCGCCATGAAGAGCACTGAAGCTGGCAATCGAGCTTCTGTGGACGGCAGTAAGCCATCTGGAGGTAGCCTGGAGTCATCTATCTTCGCACCCGATCAACTTGGTGCTCTGGCTTCGATCATCCGTTCGAAGAATGCTGACCCGTCCGAGGTTACATTCGATGTTATGTTCTCCACGCATTCGGTCTACGATCGTGTTAAAGGCACCGATATCTGGACACGGGATAAAATTGCTTTCAATCTATTACTTCGACGAAGCAGATGTGGTAATAGCAATTTGGTGGCCACAGGCTACAATTTAAAGCTCCCGTGTCGACCAGCACCCTTACTGAACCTCGTTGCCCCCTTCACACTTTCCGTACTAACGATCTTCACCCCCGTCTCGAACTCATTGCGCAAAGCATCCTCAAACGACGACGCATCATACGCAGCATAGTAGCAGCTTGCGCGATCAACGTTCATGCACGCCTGAGGGAACTCAAGCAACGACCGTGCCAATTTTGTCGCTTCTTCCAACGCCTCCCCTTTCGGCACCACTCGATTAGCAAGTCCCATCGCATACGCTTCTCCAGCATCGACGGCTCTCCCAGTGAGAATCATATCTAGTGCCCTGCCCAAGCCGACAATGGCTCGTAAGCGGACGGTTCCGCCATCGATGAGCGGGACTCCCCAGCGACGGCAGAAAACGCCAAACACGGCATCTTCTTCTACAACTCTCATATCTCCAATCAGGCTCAACTCCAGACCTCCAGCAACGGCGTAACCGGCGACAGCGGATATCACGGGCTTCTTTGGGACGAGTCGCGATGGGCCCATGGGTCCGATATTCCTTTCTTGGACGCGGTGATCCGGGTCAACGATGGGGCCGTCGTAACCCTTCGATCCGGGAGAATTGTTCTTGGTTGATAGCTCGTGGAGGTCGAATCCAGCGCAGAAATTCCCGTGGTCACCGTAGAAGACGCAAACTTTTTGCGTTGGGTCATTTTCGAAGCTGATGAATGCTTCGTATAGCTTGCGGGCTGTTGGGCCATCTATTGGGTAGAGACCCTAGTATCAGCGTCACGTTGAATACATCTTCTGTATGCTTTCCATACTGACCTACGGCATTTCTACGATGCTTGCGAGATATGATGATCGTGGTGATTCCATCGGCTGTCTTCGAAACCTGGACAACATTTGGCTCATGATGTGTGGAATTCATTGGAAATGAAAGCACGGCTTCTCTGACAAGACTTGATGAAGTCCTAGGATACGTCCCAAGTACAAGAATGGTTTCATATGTAAGACGGCAGAGCATTCCCAATAATGCTTCGATTAGAATGCTGCGAGGGCGCCTCGGTTCACTCTTGAACTGTATGAGATGAGCGTCGAAAGCTCCCTCTCAGCCTCTCAGCCGACCGAACATCTGCTGCGGGGTACGCCATTCAACATCTACCATGTACATAATGTAAGCACATTGTCATTCTGTTGGGTTACCTTCCTGCACGACGCATAAGGCCAATTACAACGAAGACTTCTCCTTGTAAGATGACGTGACGAGAATTGTGACTGGCCGATCACATTGGTCATCGATCGACACCGCGGATGCACCAGCATGCTCTGTGAGCAACATATTCTCCGGCTTTGAGAATACTAAATGCTCTCGTTCAATCTACGCCGCCTCCATACTCTCATTGCAACTATCTGAGACTCTAATACCTGTCAAGTCTATGTGACACAAACTGCCAGCCACTCAATAGGCGGCCTCCCTGTAGTTCCAGACATCACTGCCCTGGAATTTGTCGACCCAGCTAAGCTTAGGTTTCTGGTAACCGGATTGGATCACAGCATCTGCTACAAGTTCCAGGCCTTCCAGCTTCGCGCCTTCTTCCTGCTGTGCCCATAGTGTGATGGCGACGAAGTTCTGACCTTGATAGTTGAGGATGCCTTCGGGAACAGGGAACTTTGTCTGCGGGCCAAGGTGGTCGACTGCAACATTTCTTAGTACATTTTTCACGACGCGGGTGAGATGGCGACAACTTACTATACTTGCCGAACTGCCAGCCATTGACATACAACTGTGCCCGGTAATACTGCGAGGTCGAATTGGCGAACACGAAACTCAGCGGCACGTCATAGCCTTTGGGAAGATCCAGTCTGATGATCGCGGTGTAGAAGTAGACACCAGGCTTGCTGATGCCCACGAACGGCGATCCACGTGTCCAGTACTTGTTCGGAGGTCTTGGAAGATGGTAGCCGGATCTTTCGGCCCAGAAAGCACCCTCGTTCAAAGGTCCGCGGGTCTGGTCGTAGTAATCTTCACCACCAAGGTTGCCGGTGAGCTTCCATACAATGTCGCTCTGAGCGTGTCCGGACAAGTCGTAGTCGATGATGCCGCGGGGCGTTTTCATGAAGTCGAGACCGGGTGACCAGTTGGTTTCCATGCCCATGTGATCGATGACCACAGTGATCACATAAGACTGTCCCGCATCGAGGCGTATTGTCGATGGGAAGTCCAGAGTCTGGTTGTAGCTTCGCGCCGTAGAATTACCAACCCAGGAACCGAGGTATGTCTCGTTGATCCAGACTGAGTGACCGAAGGCGAGGCCGCCGGTAGTGGAGAGATACAGGGAAGACTCATTGCCATGCGCGGCAAAGTGACCTCTGTAGATGATAGAGCCGGTGTGGAATCCATAGTCGCTTGCGATCAGACTCGTGGGTGTCTTGAGCTGGAAGACGTTGCCGGCATCGTCGCGCACTGTGTTGTTAGTCTCGGTGTTGTCGGCGGCTTTCCATTCAGAGTCGTCATAGCGGTTTTGGATTTCTGGAAGCGTGTCACGGAACTGCCAGCCAGCCTCTGCAAGAACGGGGAGTTTGAATGATGGCGGAGTGTATGTCAACACGGCAGAAAGACGTCCTTTGGTGGTCTTGTCCAGTTTCAGTTGCTCGCCATTGAAGTGGACGTTCTTCACATCATGTGCGCCGGCAATAATCTCAAGTGTGGTAGTAGCGTTCAAATCACCCGTGAGATGAAGCGTCTTGTCAGACTTGGTTGCTGTGCGCAGGAGGTAGCCGGCTTTTGCGATGACGGCCTCCTTGCTTTGAGAAGTGTAGTTGCCGACCGGAGCTGGCGACTCCAGCTGCAACGTCCAGTAGTTGAAAGCTTCGTTGCGCCAAAGAAGATAGACATCCAGCTTGTCACCGTAATGCAAGATCTTTCTGTCTTCGGATACTTCCCACTGAACAACGTATGCAGAGCCCTTCTTCTCGAGCTTGACAGAGCCACCTTCGACGGATGGTTTGCCCAATTTTGTTGAGAATGCGAGCTCGTGAGTCTCGCCAGCAAGGCCATAGATGAGAAGAATCTTCTTCTTGCCGCTGGTACCGTGGGTGTAGATATCAGCAGACGAGTAAATCAAGTTGATGCCTCTCACATCGTAATCGGTAACCTGTTGGGTTGAGTTCGATTAGTGACTGCAACTTTCGGGCCTTGTGGAAGCATACAAACCATTGTCTTCGAATCTCTGCCATTCAGATTGAGAGTCCCGCCCAATTGTGGGATCGTAACATTGCCTGCCGCCTTTGTGAATACTGTGAACTTGAAAGGTGTAGAAGCCAAAGTGGTGAAGTCTGAGTGGCGCACAACGTAGAAATTCGTAACATCGCCGAAGATCGGAGTAGTCGTTATGGCAGACGTGCTTGCGTAAGAAGAGTTTGTGAGGTTCGTGGGAACAGCCTCCAAGTATGCTGGCGACGAGACCATAAACTGTGCGATGAGCTTGGCTTCATGATACTTCTCGCGGAAGATTGTGCGATCTTCTGCGATGGCCGCACCATAGTCGTAAGATGTGTAACCACCACTCTGGCCCAGGTTGCCCCAGTTGGTGCCGCCGTAGGTCATGTAGACGTTGAAGATGGTAATTCCATTGCCGAAGTTGTTCTTGTAGAAGACCCTGGCAAACTCCGCGTTGATGAATGCTGCGCAGCCGTCGAGGCCAGGCCCTCCCCACGAGTCGATCGCGCCGCCTTGGAACTCGAGGATGGAGTATGGTGTGTTCGGACTTTGCTCGAGGTGAAGTTGGCGGAAGTTGGTGGGAAGACTGGACTGAGTCCAGTTGGTAGGATCGGAACAGTTCCATCCGCCAGGATAGTTGTCATGGCCGTAGATATCAGGACCACCAGGTTCTCCTGGGACGAAGAGGCCGATTGCAGCGGCCTCATTGTTGACTAGCTCAAGTCAGTAGACCGTCAAGATGACAGTGAGGCGGGACAAACATACTGAATGGCACCACAATCCCAGTGTCACGGAATTGCTGATTGACGGCATCGATGTACCTGACATCCGGCCATTCGACCCAGGGCATGCCAAACGTGTACTCATTTTCAGCTTGAAAAGCTATCACCGGGCCACCATTGGTAATTTGTGCTTCTGCAATGATCTTTCCGATATTCTCAACATAGTTTTGAGTGGCGTCCAGATATCCGGTCTCGTTGGTCCGTAGAATGTCAGAGGTACGGGACAGCCAGCCGGGGAAGCCCCCTCCGGAGACTTCTGCATTGACTGGTGCTCTGATCAGTACAGGAAGCAGTACGCATATAGATGGCAAAACTCACTGTAAGGCCCTGGACGAGCGATCAGGTACAGTCCAACTTCCTCGGCTGCAGCGAAGAACGGCTCATAGGCAAAAACCCCTTCAGCAGAGAAATGACCTGGGCGTCCTTCGAGTGCTGCCCAATCGACGTACTACACTACTGTTAGTTCGGACTCATAGACTCTCTGAATACTATCATCCGCATCTTCCGACACCCATTGCGCCGAAGGTTTTGCTTTCGAAAATTGGGAGCAGAGCCACAGTGAAATGGATTGTGTAAAACATACTAGGACACAGCTGTCAGAATATCCTCATCAGAGTAGGACCAGACGTCAACATACCGAAAGAGACACCGTTGTATCCAAGAGCCTTGATCTTTTGCAAAACATCCTTCCAGAGATCAACCACCGGGAGCCGCCATGGATGGAACTCTCCGGTGTAAAGGAAGATACGCTCCCCTCGTACAAACAAGGAGTGATCATCCCATGTCACCTTCACAGCCGTTAGAAGCGCATCGTGGTGAATTAGGCCGTTGGGTTCTCACTAGGTCTTGAGCCTGACGCTTGTCAGACGTGACGGTGAACTTCTGTCCACCCAAAGCAATCGCAAAAGCATCGCCGAAAAGAAGGGCGACTACGAGCGCCACCGAACGCCAAGTGAGGTACATGGCTGCCGGTTTGCCAGTATCGACGGGTGTGGTAGATCTCTCATGCTTCCACAAAGATACTTATAGGACCTGCGAGCTCTCCAGAGCTTCGATGGCGACCAGCGCCGATCAATTGGTTATGGCACCTATGAGGTGGCAGTGACATTGCATCATATCCAGAAAATCGACATGGGATCAAAATGCCGTGCCCAGAGAGGTATAGCTAGGGCTTCGCGGTGGAGACCGTTGTGCTCAAGATGCACAGCAAACGCATCCGTTCCTTGGACAAGAGCGGTCTAAGAGATATGGTGAACAAATCTGGACCAAGTCGCAGTGCCATTGACGGAGACCAAGAGGCGAGTGAGCGGGGAACGGAAAATCTGGCAGACTATTCCTCCGCACCACACTAGATATGCGAGTGATACTAGCCATATGCAGGGATTGCTGCTTGTGCAGGATTCGAGGGATCGTCGCTTTTAGCCTGTCGTTTATATGAATGCTTCTTTCATGCCGGGTATGTGTTGGTACCGCAAGACTATGACAAGCAAGCGTCTTAGATATATCGTGTACCGAATGTCAAAACACACATGAACATGCAGACCAAGAGCCTGTGTGGTAATACTTCCATGTTGGTCTCAATATACCTACCATTGACCAGACTGCATCCAGCTTGACGGAATACAATTGCTCGGACGACACCTTCTTTGTGATTGCTCGGTAGGTAAAGCACCATCGCATTCTCATATCGTTGCGGGTGAATGAGCGCCGAGGGATTGTGAAACTGGAAGGCCTTGTACCTATTGTGCCTCATATTGGACGCCGTGGGAATACAGCACAGGCTAGATGCGACTTGACAGGAGAGGGTCTTGCCAGGTAATTCATCTTCGTAAGTCAGAAGTCGTACATTGAGAAATTCTGAAATCACTCACCGGAGTGCAGCACAAAATACTGGCATGATACAATGAAAAATGGCACAAGTGACACAGGATTTGTTTAAACGTGCCTTTCTTGAGGCTAATTGAATTATCTGAATTATCTTCGCATCGGATTAAGATGCTTTAACAATCATGAGAGTTCGTAACTGTTATGAGTGTCAGCAACATGGCCGATGTGTTCGCGTGTGCTCTTATTGGAAGTCGTACCTGGCGTGCTGGAGCGAGACATTTAGATGCCCTGCTTGTTGGCGGAGGCGGAAGCGTCGTGCTTCTTCTCGTTAAGCTTGTCGCTGGTGGCGTCAAGAGCACCGGTGGCACGGTCGGTGAGGGAGTCCTTGCCGGGGACGTTGCCCTTGGCCTGCTCCTTGTTGCCCTCCTTGGAGGCGGCAGCGGTGGCGCCCTGGACGGACTCGGCGACGTAGTTGGCGGCGTTCTGAAGGATGTTGTTAGAGAGAAGGTCATTGCAAATGCAGTGAAGTGAGGGACATACGGAGATGGAGTTGGTGACCTGACCGACGATGCCCTCGTTGGGAGCGTTGGCGTTGGGGGCAGACATGTTGATGGTTTGGTGGTGGGGGTTGTTTGGTTTGAGTGTTGTGTTTGAGTTGATTGGTGAGAGTGAGTGTGTCGAAAGGTGAGAGAGAACAAGGAGGGGAAGAGGTAAATAAAGGGATGGAGGGGCAGTCGGCACTGACGTAGCTGCTGCGGGGCCAGTTCATTCCAGCCACAGATGCTTGTGAAGTTCGATCCTCGATCATGTGCCTGGCCGTACGCTTGGAGTTGTAGTGGTGATGCGCTACGACGTCATCGGGTACATGTTTAAGCGGAGCTCCACGACCTAGCAACAGCCTCATGCGTTCCAGACAAAGGCGCAAAGGCTCGCGTTTGGACAATGGCGTGCATAGCGCAACGCTTAAGCACGGTAGAGTACCAGCCCGGCACCGCGTCTTCCATCATGGGCGATGCCATTCTGTCGATTGTGCCCTACGGCAGCATGGGACTTTGCACATGCTGGACGCGCAAGCAATCGCCGCTTGACGAGACCAGGGGCTATGAAGTGCTGCTCAATCTGCGGAATCATGCGGCACTGAGGTGCAGATGACGTTACATGTCCCTCATGTCGCTGACGGGCCTTGCTTCCACTTGCCAGAAAGGCGTGCTATTGCGTTCTGTACGATCAACAATGAGGGTCCAAGCGCTCAGTTGCGTGGCTAGTCGCCTCACGATCTCGCGTCTACTGCCCGGAACGGTCATATGAGCTGAGTGATATTGTACAATTTGTTCATAGCGGATCTCCCGTAGGGTACCAAGTCATACGTGGCGTGATGAGCGGATCTGTACCGAGGCAATTGTAGTGCCCAGCCGTTGTATGATGAATGTTTGTGGCGAGTGTCGCTGCTGCCCGAGGAATCCGTACAGCTACACGATCCAAAGTTGGCAAACCTACACGCCGGCGCATGCGGATGACGAGAGGGTTTGACAGGTCTGGTGGATGGATGAGCTTGCCAGGATTCCGAAAGCTACGGGTTGCACAGCATTATGCAAGGCTTCTCAACAATAAGTGACAGAAGTCCAGCTCCCAAGGCAACGACACTGCTCAGTATTTCACACTGGTGGGACTTTTTTTGACCGGGAGCAATACATATAGATACATTATACGGAGCGTTGAGCCACGAGCGCACGACAAATGTCTCGAACTTGGAAATTACACGGCTTCAGTCTCCAAGCAGAAGGATGAGGACTAGAGAAGGACCAGGCATGAGAGCTCTTATATCGCCCTTACGAAGCTGGTACCCGTACCATCGCTGTACCCATGGTGGCTGACGAGCGCAAGCTGGTATCCTTATGCAGGCAAGCTACAACAAAGTCTCCACCATGCAGAAGCTCGCAGGACGCAGCAACCGGAAACTGATGCTACGATCTTGTCATGTACTTCCCGGTAATGATCGCGAACAAAAACGGGAGACAGCATGCTTGCTCCAATTCAACTCCTGCAGCTCCTGCGCACAGATCTACATACGTCGCGACATGCGTCTCTCCTACTTCCCAAAGCTGTATTGTGTTTTAGACCATACCGGCGGCGTTAAATCTAGGTATCAGCCACAGCTTTCCCTTTATCTCTATGAACTAGTACCATGTACTATAGACATATTCAGGAAAATGCCAGGCGCTGAGATACTGTTCTTATCGCGTGTTAGTCCTAGAAGCGAGTGATGCTAGTACCATCATCCACAGGGAGACAACGACTGTATATGTCCAAAAGTCACATTTCCAATTGAAACATCGTAGGTGGCTTGCCAATGCTCATATATCTTCCATTCGCTTCATCCCCGGATCTCGTCTCCCACAGAAATTCTATCTAAGTTTACGTTCTTTCCAATCTTTACGACGCTGTTATCAATCGACCTGCAGAACGTAATGCGCGCGCCTTTGCCGCTAAGGTGATGTCTGAGCTGTGGTTTTGTTCAACACTCATTGCGCTAGTCCCGTCGCGCGCAAAATCATGATATACCAACTACCGCCACTGGAATGTTGTTAGTCTCTCCGTTACGTAAATGCTACTGTAACTAGAAAGTAGCATCAAAACAACACGCAGGCCGGTGAGATGTCGTTGCCAACTTAGCCATTTCAAGCGTACTCAGTAGTAGTATATCCGTTCGGTATGCGCTTCTTTAGTGAGAAAGTGACACTATAACGACACATGTACCGTTGAGATACGACCTTCTGACTCAGCGATCTCAAGTGACACAGAGGTAGTATCTCCGTGGCTTCAGAGGTAATACCATCAGGCACCAGCATTGAAACGCAATGAGTGCCATTGAGATACGTCCTTTGGACTCTGCCATATGAAGCAAGTATAGCGGTAGCATCTCTGTGACATGTGAGCTGCTATCAGAAGACATCAACACAAGTTTGGTGTGTGGAACCACTGAGATGCCATGAGTGGGGTAATCCTAGTGTACATGTACTGCTAACAATCCTTGTGCAGTTTTCCAATCGCTTCATCCTTGCTTCTCCATCATTGACCATTGAGATGCCCTCGTAATCGAACCAATCCATCTTTCCCTCAAACCAACTTCTTTTTGAAGAACCGCAGGACATTTCCCTGGACCTTGGGGAAGATCATGTCGGCGGTGTCCTCGACGCCAGCACTGAATCTAGCGATGCTCGTAGATGGAAGGAGAGTGCCCTTGGGCAGCGAGTGAGACTCCCAGATGCGACTGTGCTTCGCCAAATAACGCTTCAGCGCCGGATCGGTCACAAAGTCGTCGTTGTGGGATGGCGAGACCATCGCGACGTTGATGCTGAGGCTGCCGAGCTTGGCTTTCAATTTTGCATCGGCGTAGACGGCCCTCAGGAAGCTCAGAACGTGCTCGCTACCGTCACCCATGGTGATGATGTTGACGTTGGTGTCGGGTCCGGCCGAGTGACCCAAGTATGTATGCAAGCAGCGTCCCACGTGGTTTGCTGGGTTTTCGTGGCCGTCGATGAAATTGTACTTGTCGGTGACGGTGTATCGGTCGGAGAATGCATCCTTGTGCTCCCGATCGTGCCAGGAGGATAAGCTCATGCACTCTTGGGTATTGTTGGACCACAGGAGCTCACCCGAGTTGAAGACGACCACATCAGGAAGGCTGGACTTTGCAGCGTCAGATACCTTAACCATCTCTGGCATTTCCTTGCCGCGCAACGCTGCGATTAAACCCAGCACGCTACCGCAGGCCAGACCGCCTTCTTTCAAGACGGCGTTGCGGGACAGAATTCCAAGGTCCTGTTTGGAATCGCCGACTACCAGGTAGAGTTCCTTGACTTTGCCTGGAGCAACACCCGCGCTGTTGTTGGAGTCACCGACCACCAGGGAGAATTCCTTGTCCTCGCCAGGAGCAAGACCCGCGCTGGTGAGAATGCAGATACTCGGCGATTGCGGCTTCATGTTGACAACACTAAGTCCATCCTCGTCCTCCAACATGTACCGAGTCTTGATGCCGAATCCGGCGAGAACGCGGTGCAGCTCTTTGCGAACAGCCTTGTGAACGGCGTGGTAGCGCAGTTGGTTGGTACGCTCGTTCTCATACTTTTCGAAGTTGAACAATTCGCCTGTGGTCTCGTCGACGATTTGGCCGCGTAAGTTGCCAGTGAATCCAAGCTTGTGGATGTTCTCGGGGAAGGCGACATCCTTCGGGATTTTCACGTCTGTGCGTCTGAATGCCATGATTAGCGTTGATGCCCTTGGGCCGAGAATGGTACGCAAGCGAGTAGGCGATGGCAGTATGGCAGTGATTGGCAATTGTCGTGGCGCGACAACCTCAGAGTGGTGAGCTCTGCGGTGTTGGGGGAGTGGCGAAAGTGCGAAAGCAGCGGAACTTTTATTCCCACGCCGTGCAGGCAACCGCACGACGGTCGCACGTGAGGAAGGAGCGATGGCGTAATCATGCATGTGACAATGAGCGATTGAGCATGTGAAACTCGAAGTGAGGCTATAAATGAGGCTTCAGTGAAACAACTGAGGAAACAATGGTACTGTTTGAAGAGGAGATACTTCTCGTAAAGGCCATATGCCATTGTAGCAATACTCTGGTTGATAGTATGGCCCTTGAGACAGACTGCGCTCTTCATGAGATATCCTCGCGATGGTCTTACGCCCAGTAGTAGCAGATGAGCTGCTCACCGCAACCATCACTGCCCTCTTTTGTGGCCGCCATGGCAAGGCCCGGCCAATTGACTGTATATCCACCCTGAACGCCATCCTATGCTCTTGTTCCTACAATTCTGTACAATATCCTACACTCACAAGTCTGGACTGCTCACCAGCTTGCCTTCTTCACTCCAGGGATGTTGCCCGCAAGAGCGTTCAAACGGAATTGGAACTGAAAGTGATGATCAGCATTCGCTCACTCACTCAGATTGTGCGCCACTATCACTCACTCGTGCCATGCGGAAGTCTCTGAAAACACCGCGACCCTTCGCGCCCATAATACAGCGGTTCTTAATTTGTGTCGGGCGGGTGTAGCAGTGCATCTGGGTGAGCTGTAGTTGCGCCTGCGCGCGCGTGCGCTGAGGCAGTGAGGTATTGCGGATCACGTAGCGGAGCGCTTGTCTGTGCGATTCATCCAGTCAGTATGTGATTGCTTCACTTCACTCAGAGCAAAGGGCCCTGTGATGCGCGACATGAGTGAGTGAAGATGCGTACCTCTCCGGCTCGTGCTGCTCGAAGACCTTGCGCTTGGTGTGGTCGCGGATGTTCATGATGTTGACGAAACAGCCCAGATCGAGCTTCTTGGGTCTGAATTGGGCCATGGCTGCTGTATAATTGGTATTTGATGGTTGGCGACGAAGACCTGCGGTTCAGAAGTTGCTACGCCGCATCGCCTGCCAAGAACTTTGGTATGGGGGTTCGCAGACAGGGCTTCATGCGCCGGAGGCGGCGAAGCGACGGGGGCGACGAGGTAGAACACTAGACACGCTACGACACCAACGAGTTACGAGAAATTATCACATATATTGATACGATCACTCCAACACTGCTTGTTTGCTCGGCAAGCCAGCGCGCATCTTCGTATAGCACGGTCGCGAATTACTGGCCAAGCAATTTCGCGTGTTTGTCTGCCACATGGCGCCGCCCATCTTCGCCTCACCAGATATAGCGGCCATCGTCGCCGCATTTCCTCCGCCAGAACCCACCAAGGGACAAGCATCACTTGTGCGGAGTGCGTCAGGCGAGAAGCTCTTCAATTCTCAGAAAGTACTTGCACGCTTCGAAACTCTGCTTGAAACTAGCAAAGGCCGCATTCCAATCCATAGCCTTGCATCATTACTGGAAATTCGCGATGCAGACTGGCTACTTGCGCCATACCATGGGCCGTTGACTTATAGTCGAGATGGCAGGACGCTGATACCAAATATCGAGCTACGGAGCATTCTGGATGCGCTGGTGGAGGCGACGGACCAAGGATTTATTGACACGTTGAACTGGAGCGCCAAACATGACATTCACAAAGATTCGCTGCAGTCTGCGCTGGATCGGGAGGCGGAGACATACGGCACTCAGGAAATCCAGTGTCATTCGCCCAGGCCTGGCAAACGTTACATGTTCAGGCAAAGCAATCTGGGGTCCACGATGACTGCTGTGGAAGAGGCGATCCGAGATGCGCGACCAGGAAAATGCGATCTTTCGTCACGTCTGTCTGATATTCCAGTCGACTTGTTAGACTGGGCTGCAAGAAGCGTTGCGCGTTCACAAGATCTGGACGGCGACATAGACTTCATCAATGGGAAAGTCATATTCACACCGAGCGAGTACCACTCCGCGAACCAACAAAAGCTTGAGGAAGCACGGAAGAAGAAGATTGATCAGGCTATCGAAGATGCAGAAAACGAAGGCTTTACCTACTTATCCGACTCCAACGAGCAGAGTATCAAATCAGGCGTCAGTGCTCGCATTAGTCGAGCAGGCATCGCAAACAAACTACGAGTACTGGATCTCGACGACGAGTCGCTGGTTGTGGCTACACACAGCTCTTTCGACGAAGCATTGAAAGACCTGACTGATGCGGCGGTCGAGCAGACCACGCGTCTTTGGAACAAGAACACAGACGAGCCACCCTCGGACGCGCAAATACTATCAAACCTTGCAGCTACTAAGCCACTCGCAACACACATCCTCAACAGTAACCACCGAATAACCATCACGTCAGCTGTCCACACCACCTTCTCAACGCTCTCCGCCACCGACCGCTTCGATTTTGTGGAGACGGCGCAGATACGTCTCGTTGCTCCCATCATCTTGCACGCTGCTTCTCTCGAAAATGTAGCAGACGATGCCCTCAAAACACGTCTTGACACATACGCCGCCGAAGTTTTGAAGACAGATATCCTTCCTGCCGCAATTCAGCACCTCCGGAAAAGAAACTTACTCCAGCGAGACAAGTCTCGAACCAAAGACATCGAGAAATTCTCTCTTGCCATCTCCTCCGCCCAAAGTGTAGCAGACATCAGCTCCTCATCAGCAAGGTTTTGTCGGAAACAAAAGATCGACGCACCCACACCTGCGCAACTGCGTGAGACGAAGCTTCAGACTATCCGCACAAAACTGGAGAGCATGAACCGTAAGCGGCAGGCTATGCGCGGCTCTGATATCTTACAAAACACAATCTGGATCCTGCTCTGTGCTGCCGTCCACAAACAGTCCGGGCGAGACGTACTCTTTGTGAGCCAAGGCAAAGACACGACGCGGATGATCAAGTTCTACCAGGGACTTGCAGGCAGTGATGGTGACCTTGCGAAGCAGCTGGAGGTCTGGAAAGATAAGCTGAAGACTGGGCAAGCTGGTGAAGAGGAGATCAAGGACATGAGGGAGGCGGCGAGCACTTCGGTGGAGGCCATGGCAACCGGCGAGTCGCTCGATGACGACTAAAGAGTTGTCGCGCGTGTTACGCTAAGTTCACAGCTTGACCAAATCGGGACTGCACCCACCACTCTGTGTTCCCTGGCGTGAAGACTGGGTCTCTACTGAGGCAAGCAAGGCTTGCAGCAGTCCCATGTTCCAAATGTGATCGAAGGTGCAGGTATGAACGCGGCAGCCACGAGAAAAGCCAGGGCGTTGATTGAAAGCAGGTGATCGATGGGGCTTTATCGTTACGCTGTGCTACTCTTACAGCATGCAAGTATCCCGCGCAAGAGGATTAGTGGCTGCATGTTGATTGCGCTGCATCAGGCCATGTCTTATGACCGGACAGCCGCTGGCGCCAGCCTTGTCCTCTCAGCGTTTGCAGTGCGGATAAAGTGCTGGTCGCACAGAGGTTGCAAAGTTCTCGTTCAAGACTTTAACATTCTGGTTGCGCTGCTCGGAGGTTGAGCCGTGTTGTGAGCCTTCTAAATTTGTGGCGCACCCGAAGTCCGCTAGATAGACGCGATTGTCCTTGATGAGAATATTGGATGGTTTCAGGTCGTCGTGCTTCACTTCGTTTGCATGCGCAAACCTAAACGCAGTGGCGAGACACCCAAACCAAGGATCCATGAGACTGGTTCGGTCACTGGGGAAGTTGTCATTGATGCATGAATCGAGGAAGGCCCGGGGATCGCAGTTCGCCACAGTCGGCATGATCAAGCTGAACCCATCCAGATCTTCGGTCTACAAGATTATTGGAGCGATATGGTGATGTTGAAGTTTCTTCGATGTTGCTACTTCATCCACCACTATTTGGCGAATCTCCTGTCGTTTGCGGTTGTCTTGGTTCGCGCTTGGTGGGCGGACAAATTTCCTTGCGAAAAGACCCCCATTTGGGAGTTGTTTGACCTCACAGACCCGGCCATACGCTAGCGCCCGGTCCTAGCTCTCTGATAAACTCAAAGCTGAAGTTCGTTGACGGGATGACGGTCCTCTGTCCAGGATGTCCGCTCGGGAATATAGCATTCAGCTTCTTCGTCTTCTCTATGAATCCAGTAAGGTCTTGGTTGAATTCTAGAGCCGCCTGCATGCTGTCAGTAGGATCTCAAGGAGATTCAGCTCGATCGTGCGGACTGCTTACGCGAGCGGCAGTGTACGCAGTTTTCCAGACAAGTGCAGCGAACCTTGCTGCTGCTGCTGCGAGATTTAGTGCGGTATCGATGCCCCTGGCTAGATCAATGATCGAGGAATGCTGTTTACGGATGCGGGTTATGAGTCGTTGGGCTTTCCACTCTCGATGTTGTTCGCAAAGTCCTATGAGTGCCGTTCGGAATTCGTCCTCGCTGGATATGGCTGTTTGGTTATATGAGTTCAGACGTCGTCGGAATAGGTCAATTAGCGTGAGCCACGTGTTCTCAGGACCGCTTGAGCTAGAAATTGGACATGATGGTTGGAGTTTGTTGCGCACTGAGGTGCCCGCTTCACATGAGTGACAATCCTCAGGCGACGCCAGACGTCTTATGCATGCGGGTACACTCAGCAATACGGGGCTGCCAACGCGAGCGTCGTGTTCAAATTTGCAATACAAGTCCACCAACAAAAAAGCCACCTCCACGTCTCCGCGTCCATAAAGATGCTCGATGAGGCCACAGATAGTGGTCGTCTTTCCGACGCCCATTCCACCTTTCAAGAGAAGAGTTTGACCTTCTGGTAGTATACATGGTTGAGAAGCAGTCTTCTGCACCACGGAGTCTGTTAGACGGCGTGCAAAGATTTCTGGAAGAGAGCTGGCTCTCCATTGCGCCACTCGACTCCCTGATGACAACCAGGCCTGAAGACAGGTAAGATCTGACGGACGGCTTACGTCGGCGTCAATTGCATGTGGAAAGCCGCTGATCGGAGGGTACATGTAGACTTGCACATTGTGCGCAAGTAAGTGATTGACGTTGGCTATCCTGGTGTTGTTGTTGGTCAATCTGGCGTTCGGCGAGTTATCGAGAGTGTTACCGCGGATCACTGAGCTTGACATGTCGCGAGGCTTGTCTATTTTTTGTGATGGTGCATTGTACCTTAGGTTTCCATCACACACTGAGACGGTCTCATCGCCAAAGCATTTCGGGGTTCGAAGGGATTGCAGCTGCGATCGGCGTAGCCGAACTGGGATTACGCGCCATCTCACGTGTCTACGAGTTCGTGAGGGATATGAAGGACGCACCTGGCACTGTCATCCGTCTTCTCGAAAAACTCCTGGCACTGAAAAGCTGCACGTCAATATTAGCCTCGCTCGAAATCACTGGACCTATCGCACCTCCTGCCTTGCAAGACCTCCAGATCTCCACAACAGTCAACAGGTGCGGTGCAACCTGCTCTTCTCTCGAAGAAAGCTTGCGGAAGTGGACACACGGCGGCCGGAAAACTCTCGTATCAAGACTCCGTGTACGCATCAACAAGAGCCAGATTGATAGCGCGATACTCAGTATCAGCTCGACGAAAGATTCCATAAATCTAGCAGTAGCCATTGCTAGCTAGTAAGTCATTCAGTTATCAGCGTACGCGTAAGCTGACCAACTCCAGCGGCCTAACGAAGGACATGTCTTCTCTAAACAAATTGAACCAGCCGAAGGAAGCAGATACCAGGGCGCTTGTGCCTGCGAACGCGACACCTGCGAACGAGGTCCCTGCAAAGAGTGGTACGTAGGGGGAACATTCCGTGAAGAATAACATATTGATGGAGTCTGAAAATGCTAAGATTGGAACCTTCGGGTTCAAAGAAATGCTCCGAAAGCAAGCAGTAGAGGAAAGAATACTCAGGAACTCGGGCAACACCTTGATAGGCCAATTCTTGTCATCTGAGATAGGTGATAAGTAACAAGTCGATCGGCTTAGCTCCTAGAGGTGTAGGAACGTGATCGTACATTTGCTCTTAGACATAGAGCAGAGTTTTTGTATAGAGACCGGACCTGATATTACTATAGAATGATATCTTTACGGCCACTAGTTTGCTTGAGTGCCTTTAGTCAACAACACTACACTCTTATGGCGTTAGATAAAGGTGGCTTGGTGTCTTCCAGGCTACCTCACACACACACACACAGGAAAGCCTTAAAGTCAGAGCTGTCACCATTGTCGCAAGGATCCGCATCACCTGTGAGACGTCAGCGGCTAAGCCCTGCGTGTTCGCACTGCATTATCAAGGACGAGCGTGTGGTCGTGGTTCGATAGAGGTGAAATATCTCCGCAAACATGCATTCGGCTCCCCACGCAAGGAAGCCGGCCAAGAAGGAACAGCTCGCCGATCCCGCGCAGCAGGGCGAATTATTGCAGCTCCTTAAGGTGCGCCGACCACTCATACTTCGACCTTCTCCTGCGCCTCAGCTGACTGCCGCAAATAGCAGCACGCACTCCAAAGGCCGCCATGCCGCATCAGGGCCTGGCGTGGTCGTTTCTGGACAAGCATGTCGCGACTCCTTCGGCATACAGACGGCGATCCTCGCCATTATGCTTTCTGACAATGCCATACCTGGCGCACCTTACACTGCTGCTGTAAGACCGCAGCCATGCCTTGCCTCGTGGGAGCCCGTATTCGCCGGTGTAATGCTGCGGTGCGCCGGTGATGGATGCGAGCATGCGCGTGAGCCCCGGCAGTGCGGTTTGCGGTGCTCAAAAAGAACGTGGCACCCTCTTGCGGTGCGCTGTTGGACCTTGTCCAGACGTCCTGCCTCTCGCACTTGATTGATTGCCTATCTGCGTTGCGCTATTGAGACCGTGCTCCCCTTGCCTACATTGCTAGCCTGGTGACGAAAGCCTGTTTCACACCATGGATTCTCCCGCCGACGACCCTTATGGGCGCCGTCCGCACGCTTCATGGCAGACTATCAGGTCTACTAACACCTGGTCGACTAACGATACATACTCTATGATGGACAACAGGCCGATCTCTGACTTGGAACGGGCGAGGCTGAGGCCGTTGTCGACGAAGGAGTTTCCTTGGATTTCGAGAGAGGTCGATACTGACAACCCATCATTCGCACCCATTCGTGCTGCGTCAACACGGAAACCCCCAGCTTGGTTCCAGGAGGCGAGAGAAGAGGGCTCGAGTACGGAACTTTCTCGAGGAACTTCAACTCGATCTCACAACACAGCTCGCGAGAGTATTGTCGATCTCGCATATCTAGTCTCGGATCTGGATTTCTACGCTGGTGCTGTCCACGATTTCGGACACGATGCCCCCAGCCCAGACTCGTGGACCGCTCAAGATGAGCAGGACTGGCCATTACCAGAGGATGCCGATGGAGCCACATTCGGCCAAATCTCCATTCTTCGCAACAAGTCCAATGCAAAATCGATGGGACGAAAACCATCAACAAGATCGAGACGATCCGAAAAAGACACGTCCTTGGTGACATGGGACGGTCCTGGCGATCCTACGAACCCCAAGAACTGGAGCCGCCAGAGGAGGTGGGCAGCTACCATCACCGTTTCGCTTTTCACCTTCATCTCGCCAGTTTCGAGTTCAATGATTGCGCCTGCGCTGTTTGATATCGCCACGGAGTTTGGAGAAGACCCCAATTCCGGCACCATTCCACTTGCATTGTCGGTCTTCGTGTTGGGTTTTGCCATTGGACCACTGTTCATTGGACCTATGTCTGAGCTCTTCGGCAGACGTATCGTACTGCAAGTCAGCAACCTGTTCTACTTCGCATTCAACTTGGCCTGCGGATTTTCACAAAGTACTCCCCAGCTTATCGCTTTCCGCTTTCTGTCCGGCTTGGGCGGCAGTGCATCCTTGGGTATTGGTGGTGGCGTTCTGGGAGATCTCTGGATGCCACAAGAGCGTGGTCGAGCCATGGCCCTGTACTCGCTCATGCCTTTGCTAGGACCTGCCATTGGACCCATTGCCGGAGGCTTCATCGCCGAGTACAGTGACTGGCGCTGGGTCTTCTACTCGACATGTATCGCTGCCATCGCCATTCAGATCATGGGTTTCTTCTTCCTACAGGAGACATACGCGGCTGAGATCCTTCGTGTCAAGAAAGTACGACTGATCAAGGCGACTGGGGACTCAACACTACACACCGAGTTCGAGACGCCCAACCGTAAACTCAGCAAACATTTGGGTGCAGCGTTCGAACGGCCATTCCGCTTGCTATTCACCCAACCTATCGTTCAAATCCTGGCATTGTACATCGGATATGTCTACGGAGTCATGTACCTCGTGCTGGCATCCTTCCCCATGCTCTGGCGCAACCAATATGGCATCAAGCGACCAAGCATCAGCGGTCTCAACTACATCTCTCTCGGTGTCGGCTTCTTCATCGGCACACAGATTGCTGCGTTCTCTGCAGACAAGATTTACAAGGGCCTCAAGGCTAAGCATGGCGGCGTCGGACGAAGCGAGTTCCGTGTTCCTCTCATGGTCCCCGGATCTTTGCTCGTCCCAATCGGACTCTTCATCTACGGATGGACAGCACAAGAGCACACGCACTGGATCGGGCCAAACATCGGCGCTGCCATCTTCGCTGCCGGTAACCAGATGGTCTTCCAGTGTTGCCAAACATACATCGTCGACGCCTACACTCGCTACGCAGCATCTGCAATCGCGGCTACGACTGTGCTCAGAAGTTTGGGTGGCTTCGCTTTCCCGCTGTTTGCCTCCGCGATGTACAGAGGTCTTGGTTACGGATGGGGCAACAGTGTGCTCGGATTCGTCGGACTGGCGATCGGATTTCCTGCGCCGATTCTGTTGTGGTGGTATGGTGAGAAGCTGCGCAAGAAGAGTCAGTTTGCGGCTGGGTAGGCGTGCTTGTTTAATAGATGAGATGAGATTTTGGGGCCGTGATTACGAGAGACGACCTTTATTTGTAAATATGATTCGCGGACGACCTCGTTTCGATGTTCTTAGCGCTTTTATGAATTGTGATTTTTCATTTGACTGATTTCTAAATACTCATGTATCCTGTGCGTATAATCGATTGTCAATCGCTTGTGTAGTAAGGCATCTATTATCACAAGTTTACATTCTCCATCGGCCAAAAGTGAACCCTGTCGGGCTGTGGTGTGTAATGAAGTCAGCAGCGATCTAAGAACTTCGAACTTCGTGAAGCCGAATCCTACTCCGCCGCTACCATTGAAGCACCACAACCACAATCCAACAATGGCCGCCACTATCGCAAGAAGCCTGCGCCTAGCAGAGCCCAGTATCTGCAGGCAATGCGCGACCCTCCAGTCCCGCCGCACATTCGCCTCCCTCTCCCAGAACCCCAAGCGTGAGATTCGCTCCAGGACAGCCACCCAGGCTATCAAGACCTCAACACCGTCTCAGACTGCTTCGCCATGGGCCACATTGAGCAGAAGAGGCTACAAAACCGTCCAGGAGGCCAAATCGCGAGCTAGATCAGGCGTACGCTCTTCCCTACCCTTTGCGCCCGATCCATCGCATACCACTGCACCACAAGCTGACACATGACCCTCTCACAGCCCTTCTCCTGGCAAGCAGGCCTCCTCTTCCTCGCCGCCGGCGTCGGCATGACCTTCTACTTCCGCTACGAAAAAGCCCGCATGGCGCGCGCCCGCATCGCCGAGGCCAACAAGGGCATCGGCAAGCCGCTCGTCGGCGGCGCCTTCCACCTCACCGACCACAACGGCAAGGACTTCACGCAAGAGGACCTCAAGGGCAAGTACTCGCTCGTGTACTTTGGCTTCACGCACTGCCCGGACATCTGCCCCGAGGAGCTGGACAAGATGGCCGGCATGATCGATCAGGTCAAGGAAAAGCATGGTGAAGGTGTCATGAGGAATGTGTTTATTTCGTGCGATCCTGCGCGCGATACGCCGGAGGTGATTCGCAAGTACTTGGCGGAGTTCCATGAGGATATTTTGGGCATGACGGGGACGTGGCAGGAGGTGAAGGATGTGTGCAAGGCGTACAGGGTGTACTTTTCCACGCCGGCGGATGTGAAGCCTGGGCAGGACTATTTGGTGGATCACAGCATTTACTTTTACCTTATGGGTGAGTTTGGAAGGAATTGCATGATGAGAGAGACACTGGCTGACTTCTTTCGTTTCACAGACCCTGAGGGAGATTTCGTCGAGGCCATTGGACGTAACTTCACCGTTGATGCGGCTGCCAAGGTCATCAACGACCACATCTCCGACTGGAGGGGTAAGATCGACAGGTCATGAAGGGCGCAGAGCTGATGTGGATGAATATGTAAGATATTGTATACTACATGTAGAACCTGATTAACACCGAAATCGTTACTACTTGCTCCTATAGCAGTCAAGGAGGGCCGATGTCTTCTAGACCAGAAGTAATGAGGAAGGATCGACGTCTGGCGAGCCAACGATGCTCGCATAAAGAATTTTTGCGTGCAATTGGAAATTCTCAGCCGGGACTTCCGGTGTTTGGAAGGCCAGCTCGATGCTCGTCGATCTTGCAAGATCAGTGAACGACGAGGCGTGCATTCAGTCCTCAAGCATTCTTAAGAAGTAATCTTCTGCTTGGTGGATGAGCTCCTTATGCATCGGTTCGTGGACTACATGGCTCCCTCGAGCTCCCTGTGTAGATTTTGAAGCTCATATTTGTGCGCTAGATCTGTGAGCCGTAACTTTGTCTGGCACACTTCGCTCATGAAGCCATCTGGCAATTCATTTTGGGAAAATCGGTCTAGCTGGTCGGTGTCAAGACGTGAAGCTCCGATCATCTCGGTAGCCCACTGGTGCAGTAGCGGATGGCCTTCGTCCAGCGAGCCGTATATGAGACGCAGAGTTGAGGGAGCCATGACGCCGTTGAGCTCACTTACAGTCTCGACCGGGTTGAAGTGCTACCACATAGAATGCAGAACTGGGTCCGTAATGAAAATGCACGTTTCCCGCATGAATCGTCAAGCCTGTGTCTTGTATGTTGCTGCTGATGCTGCTACAGTATCTGCAATACCACTGCATGTAGCTAGCTCGTCCGCGCATCATCGCGTTGGCCTATGCGCCGTCAGTATTGGCTGGATGTAATTGGAAGTGACTTGGAGTTGCAGTGCCCTAACGCAACTCTCCAATCCCCCGCTCCGCTACGTGATACATTACAGCTCCTAAACCATCGTCTAACTTCTGAGATTGTTTGGAAACTTGCATTGCTAAAACACGATCGGAAAGACTGGGTTCCTGTCGTGCTCGTGTTGGGCCAACAGTCGTACAGGAGAGCTCTCTTGCCCCCATCACAGCTTGATGCATCCGTGGATTGAAAATACTGCTTCAGCACGGCGCACATGCGCAAGCCTGCACCGTGTCGCATTTAGCCATACAGAGATGCTTCGTGTGCATGTCGAGACTCCATGAGACTTGCTTGAGTGGCATCAGGACAACTCATCGAAATGTATATGACCGAGGCTGTAACTAACCTGTGTCTTGAACAGCAACCGCACGACAAGAGCTCAGGTTCAATGTGGCCAGCCGCCTCCGGTAGTGATGTTGGTGGTTCTCGTTCTCATGTCCGAAATTCTCAATCTTTAGCATGGAGAAAGCGCAAATGAATGGCGGTCGTCGCCAAATCTTCTCTCGTTTCGTCCCTGGTATAATATCATGAAACGAGGCTACAAACCAGCAAGACTCCCTCGCGTAGAGCATACACCCATGCCTCCAGCGCCACGCTTCACGCGCTACAAGACCTGCCAACCAAGGTCGACGATGCATCAATACCACTCTTGTTCGTCATTCGATGACGCGCAGCAAACATGCTACGCATGCTTCGATGTACATCACATCAGTCCACTCCAGCCAGAACACATATAACTTTACGTCCGAACAAACTCCTTTTGCGGGAAAAAAGCGCACAAGACGGCTCTCCTCTCCGCGTATGTGCTTACGTACAGTACGTACGCGCAGAGTCCACTCCTGGTGTTGCAAAGTCAGGTAGGGCAAGGTACATACATGTACGGGTACTGTGACCACATGTATGCAAGTCATCGCGAGGCGCTGCAGCTGCAAACGCAGAATCAGGCCATCATCGTATTTGAGTCCCCACGGTGGCCTGTACCTGTGCTGAATCAGCATGCAAGCAAAACCGGACGGTGACTCGCAACTCGGCAAAGAGCCAATACCCTTTACATTCCCAAACATGTCATGCAAGGCGTGCAGCAAACCAATACAAGCGAACAAGAGGATGCAAGCAAATCACACGTTTTCGATACAAGAGAAACCAACCTTCACCGCCCCTTTTTCCCTATCCCATCCAGCCGTCATCAATCGCCGTCTGGACTCGGCTTCAATCAATCCATCATTAATAAAAAGAGAATGCTCATATAAGACCAGTGGTTCTCCTTTTGGTCGAGCCTCTCCCGTCGTCCCATGTCGTATAAAAGCACCATGCCGCAATGATGTAACCTCCCAACAATAAGGAAATAACAGAAGGGGAAACGCCACGCTTCTTCTGCTCTAACTCTCTCTGTGCAAAAAGCAATACAAGCAAGTCTCGCCTCGAACCGTACGAAAAAGAAAATTCAGACAACCACTCCCATCGCTAATGCAGGATTTTGTGCGCGCGTTCGCCAGGGCAAATGCAAATGCAATGCAACAAAACGCTCGCTCACTCGCTCGATCCATTACTCCTTCCGCCCTTCCTTTTTCTTTCTTTTATTGCTCATGCAGGCAGAGCCCAGGCTCCGATTGTACTCGAGACTGGTACCTTCTCCGCAGGGAAGACCCACCATCACCAACATCAAGCCTGACAGCGTGCACTTCCATACTGTCCAGTAGCACAGGCCTTAACCTCTGCACCGTGACTGCGAGTGCTACGTCCAGTGCGTCGTCGCTGCGCCTGGCCTGGGGCGTCGAACGGCGACGGCGATGTTGATGGCGATGATAGCCGTCAAGCAAGTCCTGCAGAGTCTCAGACGAACTCTACTCGCCTGCGGTACGCCTCGAGCTGCGCTCTTCTTCTTCCTCGAGCACGTCGCTCAGCCTGGTGGGGTGGTGGTGCGCGGTGCGCAAAGTGTCCCAGTCACCGTAGCCTTCGCCTTCGTAGTCGGGGTTGGGCGGTTGGCCTGGCTGTTGCTGGGGTGGAGGAGATGGCTCGTACGATGCCATTGCCTGTGCACTCGTGGCTGGGATCGTGGGCGCCTCAGGCAAGATCTGGCCGCTGACGGCTCCCGACGTGCGGTAGTGGGCAGCGAGCTCAGCTTCGCGGCGAATGTCGGCTTCGGTGTCGTAATCGTCTTCCTCGCTGATGGGCGAGTGATGCGGTTCATGGCGGTAACCTGATCCTTGGGCAATTGGATACTCGCCTTCACCCTCACTTGTGATATAGCTAGACTGCTGGTGCAAGTTTTGCGGGGTCAGATCAGGCTGCGAGGAGTGCAGATACGTCTCCTGCGGCTGGTGTTGGTAGAATTGGCCATCAGACGAGACAATCGGCATGTTATCGTGAGGAGATGATGTCGGGCGGTGGCCCGCAGAGCCGGGACGCTGGCCGGCCATTGGAATCGCAGTCTGTGCTGACGCGCCACTTGCAGCACTTGTCGTGCCGTCGTGAGGGCTGCTAAGTGGGTATGGCTGGTAGGTGCCAGCGGCGAGCGAAGATACATCAGGCGCACTGCGCATCGGCTGCTGCTGCTGCTGCTGCTGCATGAATTGCTGTTGCTGCTGCATTTGCTGATGCTGCGCAGGGTCGTAATGCGCCCGCTTGCTTTCCGTGAACGGATCGGTGTTTGTAGGTGAGTGGTCTTCTCGATAGTACTCTTCCTGGCCTGGGTCCTGCAAGCCAGCAGCTGGAGCGCTGCCGTATTGCATACCTTCACTCGTTGCTGGACGTTGTGGGTTCGCGCTTCCAGTCCTACTAGGGCCGCCAAAGTAGGGAACAACTTGCACGCCGCTCACAACAGTGACTCTACCAGCCTTGAGGCTCTCTGCAAGATCCAATGACTCCTGGTTGCGGCGGCCCAGTTCTTCCCAGGCACGGCGAGCTTCCTCTTTGGAGATCATGAGTTCACGTCTCATCTCCGCTACTTCTCTTCTTGCGTTCTCCGCTGCAATGTCGCTCTCGACCCGCTGCTTGGCGGCATTCTGTCTCTCTGTCCGTTCGGCAAGCAATTGCTGTTCGAGTTGCGCCTTGGTTTCTTGGTTGCGTTCCGTGTCGGCACGAGTCTCGAAGAACCATCGTTGGAACTTGCGCTCACTGCTTGCACGCAGTCGTTGCAGTTCAACCACTGCATGGAACAGGTTTGCGCCTGCCGCAGACAAATCGGTAATCTGCCTTGACATTGCAGAAGCTGAAGGAACACTACGTTGTATGTCTTCAGCATCGCTTTCGAGCTTCCGGAGCCAGTAAGATGTGAGTCCTTCCCAGTGTGAAGACAATTGCTCCCAGCGTTCGAATGCATGAGGGAACGTCGAGCTCTTCGAACCCTGCCCTTCACCCACATTAAGAGGCGGAGGTGGCTGCACTGATGGTGCTCCAGCCAAAGGAGCACCAGCTCCTGCTTGTTGTTGGCCGCTGAACGTCTGGCGTGATGTGGGCCCTGATTGACTGACAGGACGACGAGTGGGTCCGGCGGTCGCTTGAGCAGGTCTCGGTTGGTCTTGAGCGACACTGGTAGAGGCGGCGCGTCGATGATGTCCACTCGCACTTGATCCAACGGGTCCACCAGAGACATAGCCTGAATCACCAGCGACAGTCCCACCTCGTCCGGTTGGAACACCGTAATCCGCACCACTAGCGACGAATCCACTGCCACTCAGTCTACTCCCAGGAACATTTCCCTGTTGTGCTGCAACATCTGGCGCATACTGAGACTGCGCCGTGTTGTAGCCGCCTGCCGTGCCAGCAGCTCTCCGCTCAGCACTGTATCGTCTCTCTTCGGCCAATTGAACTCGTCGTTGTTCTTCCGCCTTGGCTTCTTCCTGTCTCCTGGCTTCCCTCTCTTGCCTGTTCCGCATCACATCACGTGGAGTCTTCAGACCGGTCGGTGTGCCTGAGGGTACTGGCACAGGACCACCGGTCCTTGCTCCACCGTTGGATGCTCTCCCACCACCCAGATCAGACATCTGGGCCAACTCCTCGTCAAGATCAGCACTGAACGGGTTGGGCTTTCGAAGAGCTTCCTCAAGCGCGTATAGTACTGCCGAGTGAGTGCGATTGGATATGCGAAGAGCGGGGTGTGGAACGAAATCGGCCGGTCGTGCTGATGCGGCTCGTCGATGGTGAGGCGAAGCGTCTCTCGCGTAAGGTGAAACGGTTCGATATGGTCGCTCAGGCTGCGGCGATAGGTTGCGCGTGGGCGAATCGGCGGAACTTGCCCTCACGTGCGACTGCTGTTTCGGCGAGTCGAATCGAGGCGTGCGCCGGAGAGTGTTGACGCTTCCGGAGGAAGACGAGGGTCGCGAGAAATCGGACAATTGCTGGCGATAGTACGCGGAGGCCTGCTCGTTGCGTTTCCGAATCAGGGGTGTCGTAAGACGGTCGTTGGGCTCGTGTCGGTCGTTAAAGTCGCTGAAGCGTATTTGCGACACGGCGGCGAGCGGGGAGGGCTGTCACGGGCGATTAGGCAGGTCGCGGGCCAAAGTAAGTTGGCAGATGGAGGCGGCGACAACGATAGTAGGGGTGGTGAGAGTGTTCGGGGACCAATGGGTCACCGCGCCGCAATGCGCGGGCGGCGGAGTGTCTTTGGAGGATGGGCGAGGGTGGTGGTGGTGGGCGTGCTACGCTGTTGTTGGCGGGCGGTGGTGTCGAGGTGGAGCGGAGGAGTGTCTTGTACTGCGAAGGGAGAGTGTGAGCACGCAACAACAGGCATGGTTTGGTGTGTCGAGAGGCGAGAGACGCGAAGAGGCGAGCGAGGGTGGTGCGCAGCGCAGTGCAGCCGGAGCAGCAGCAGTGTGAGAGGGTGCTCGTTGGGTTTATTCGAGAGGCTGGTCGGGGACTGACGTGTGTGCTTAAACTAGTAAGCTCGAGCTCGCTGGCTGGCTGGCTGACTGGCTGTGGCTGGCTGTGGCTGGGCTTGCGCTGTACCCTCACCTGCTGGTGGTGGTGGTGGTGGTGGTGCTGCTGCTGCTGCTGCTACTACTACTACTACTACTGCTGCTGCCCATCACCATCACCCGCTCGATCGCTCTTCAGCTACCGAGAGAGATGTTCGGCGGCAACTAACCTTTGACCGTTTATTAGGCGCGCGGATAATATTCGAGTCGCTTGTAATAGTTACTCTGCTGCTGCTGCTGCTGCTGCTACTGCCCGCTGCTACTGCCCGCTGCCGCTGTCGTGTGGAATTGAAACAGACAGTGCTCAGGAAGGGTATATGCGCGTGGATTATGCGAGGTGTCGTCGAGGCGTGTGCTTCTTGTGCCGTGTGTGCAATCAGAATGTGTCGTGTCGTGTCGTGTCGTGTCATGTCATGTCGTGCTTTATGCCGCTGCCGGTGAGCTGGTGCATGCGCTGGCAGATACTACCTTTCCAGTCGGTGAGCAAGGACAAAAGGACGAGTCCGACTCCAAGTCCAAGTCTCCTCTCTCTCAAGAAGTGTAATGGGAACGACAGCAGCACTGCAATAATACCAAGAACAAGCGAACGAAATTCCTCGTTGCCAAACCCACCACCTGTTCCTTCGCCTGTTTCTCTCCTATCCCTCTTTCTTTCTTTCTTTCTTTCTTTCTTTCTTTCTTCCTTCCTTCCTTCCTTCCTGTTTTGCGTCACACCCCGGCACCTGTTCTCCGCTGCCTTGCCTGCTTGCATGCAAGTCCACATGGAATCAATTCGATCAATCTTGTTCGAGCTGCGCCACAGGGGTCCAGAAGGAGAACAAGGAAGATCAGGAAGCCAACAAAACACACTAACCACTTACTCCTTTCCTCGTATACCACCCTCGTACAAACGACCAAACAGCGGCGGTCGGTCATCAATCGTCAATGCTTTCAGTGATCGCAGTAGTGTCAAACGCACGATGGTGATGATGCTGATGCTGATGCTGATGCTGATGCTTTGCTCACGCTGGGCCCAACTGTGGCCGTGCTGCCAGCGCAGAGCCTGGGCATCGCTCAATACCCCTGTCGTTCATCGGCTGGCGATCCCCCGAGCCTATCATCCTGGTCCTCAAGTCTGTGGGCAGCGAGCGCCCGGTCAGCTCAGGAGCCGAGGCCGAGACGACACGAGCAAACGCCATGTGATGGAATTGCACAAATGTAGAATTAGAATAGAGAGAAGAAAGATAGGAGACAGGAGTGCTATAGGCACCCTTTTTTTTTTCTTTGCTCCTGTCTTGGTGGCGTGCGGCTTGCAGCCCAATCATAGCTGCCAGTAAGCTATTGAGCACGTGTGCATGTGGTAGCAGGGAGAGCTATTGCGGGTAAGCAGGTAGGTACAGTACTCTACATGTAACTACTTATTCAGTCAAATCTTGGTACGGGAGGTGGGAGTAAGCATGTATGATGCCATCTCCCGAGATTGCTGTGTGTCTCTGCTTGTTTGCAGGAGCGAAACGGAAAGGGCATGCGGGAGACTTTTTGTTTCATCTCTCTCTCTCTCTCTCTCTCTCTCTCTATCTCTCTCTCTCTCTCTCTATCTCTCTCTCTCTCTCTCTCTCTCTCTCTCTATCTCTCTCTCTCTCTCTCTCTATCTCTCTCTATCTCTCTCTCTATCTCTCTCTCTCTCTCTCTCTCTCCTCGAGTTCATGCATCTACCCACCAACCCGGAAACATACAGAATCTCTTCAACGAACATCTCTACTGTGGTGTGACAGATTTACGGTTTTCCCAAACACTCGGTGCCTGGTGGCCGTTGCGCCTTCCCCCCCTACTTCCTCCACACACACCAAGCGGAGCCACGGACGGACCAGGACGATAGTGTACCGAGATTTGATATTGCGCCACCCTGGTCGTTACGTCTCAGATCACAAACAGGCTGGGGGAAGGAAAGCTCATGTCGATCACAAGGCAGTTTGCATCCGTAATTTGAACCTGGACAGGTCGTAATCTTGATGGTATGCTCTCTGAAAATTGTTCGAGCATGCTTCAAGGAACGGCAGCGTGGCATCAATTTAGGCATCCTTTCGTACCTGCTGTAGATACCGGCCTAGCGCAAGAAAGGTAAGTGATTGCTTTCTCAAACTACATGTCCAGATTCATACAATTCGGAGGTAGCACTGCGCAGCAAAAATCGCTAGCACAGGACAGCTTTGCAGCGCAAACTGACTACCATCCACTGGGTGAACGCCTGGGGACCATGTTGTATACGGACGTGAGGGCTGTGCGGTATTCAAGCCTTGCGCCACCGCCGATGACCAACACCATATCTTTCGGCTACCAGCTTCAGAGCTAGACGGCCAGGCCTCTCCCATTGTCACGTCCACATCAGTCCGCCTTCGCACAAACGGCATACAATGCGCGGCCTCGACACCGAGACGCTGGAGTTTCGTGAATTCCCAGATCTTCCAGACAAACCTCACGCGACCCTCTCGCATCGATGGGGCCCGACGGAAATCACTTACAAACAATTCCGCAAGAGCCTTGACTCAATCCAGCATCGCCGGATACAAGAAGGTCGTAGATTTCTGCCGTGTCGCTCGACAACGAGACTTCTGCTACGCTTGGGTGGACACCTGCTGCATCGACAAGCGCAATAGTGCCGAGCTCTCGGGGCGATCAATTCCATGTACCGGTGGTACAAAGAGAGCACTGAATGTTATGTCTACCTCGAAGACTACCGGTTTGGGATCCGAGCTCGTTTGTGGCGTGTAAATGGTTCAAGCGAGGATGGACGCTGCAGGAGCTTCTGGCTCCTAGGCATTGTGTCTTTTTCTATGCGATTATGGTGGCGAACATTCATCGGCCAAATTGCGGTGGTCAGCCTTTTGGGCAACTATATCTTGTCGTCCAGCAAGTGCGCTCTGGGAAAGAGAGCTACTACATCCGAGTGGGCGTGGAAAGTTGTACGATGAGTCCGCCGAGCTTGAATGGATTGGGCTGGGAGCCTGAGGATCCTCGATTGTTTTATATCAAGGTGTAGTTTGATGACAACCGACAGCAGAAAGCCTGTGACCTGATCGTGATACACCTCTGGGATCTTCCGGCAGGCTCGTTGACTCGCCGGAGGTCATGTCTGCCATGATTTTGAACTTGTGTCCTGGAACAACAATACACAGCTGCGCTGCCGTTTATAGGCGATGCATTCGTCTGTAGCCACGCCTATCGACATCGTCGTCTGGGTAGCTTGAGCAGGTCAAAGGCTGGGAGAAGGAGAAAGAATGTCCTTCTTGCACATGTAAATGGAGACAATCACACAAGGCCATTGCTCCAAGACATATCGCTGATCGTGTCCAAGGTCGGGCAGTGCATCTTCACCATAGGGTCCGAGCCACGCATACGCGAACTTTATCGGACGACCATGGAATATCTCAACACCGTCCTGCGAGGCAGGCATGCTTCCGCGAAACACAGTCGTACGTATCTGTCGTTTCCCGCTCACGATCCTGTACATGGCTGAGATAGGGGGAATGCCATTGTCTCGGCTGTTTCTGACGTCGTGGTTACTGATAGGGACGATGTGTACACCCGTGCGCTCCAGTACATCATAGGCTGTGCACAATTGCGTATCGCAACTTCACCCTGCATGCATGATATGACCAGACCGGCGGCTGGTCAGTGCAAGGATAGAGTCGATGGTATATCACAGCCTTGAGTAAAAATCGCTAGTGTTGAACCCTTTCCTACGAAGGCGACATTCCTTCAGCTCGATATATCGTCCCATACCATGCAACAAAAAGTCAGTGGCGTATCACGGCTAGATCGTTGCTTCTCATTGCTTCTCCAACTCATTCAACCACAATCAAATGCATCACCGAAATTCGCGAAGAAACATCCAGTGCCTGTCCTGACTCACTGGTCTTGTAATCTGTTTATCCTTTCACATGCTCTTTGGCCCGGCCTGGTGCAACTTGCGTACTCGAGATCCTACCATGGGGAGAGCCTCCCATTTGCGAGAACTCTGTTTCTCTTTGCTGGGGCACACCTCTATATGGTGGCAAGGGAGGGCACAGTGCTGATCAATCTTGGTTCGAAGTAAGCCACCCACATTTCGAGTGTGATCGCACAAGGACTAATCCCCAAACAACAGAGTCGGTTTCCTCGATGGCGACCAGCACGTCCGAGACCCAGTCACGCACGATAACTTCCCCAAAACCCTCTTCACCGTCACCTTCTTCTCCGTCCTCCGGCCCTTACTCCTCATCTTCGTGTCTGGATCCCTCGACAACTGGGACTTCACCACCATCAGCTCCTGGCTCCCCCTCGAACTCCTCCTCTACGGCATCATCCTCGACTTCTGGTTCTACGCCTACCACCGCGCATGCCACGAAATCGGCCCGCTGTGGAAATACCACAGAACGCACCATACCACCAAGCATCCCATCCCCGTCCTCTCGAGCTTCTCCGACATCGAGCAAGAGCTGATAGAGGTGTTCGCCGTACCGTTGGCGTCTTATCTTACGGTGAAACTGGGCCTCGGGCTGCCGATGACTTTCTACGATTGGTGGATCTGCCAGGCGTTTATCCTGTTCGCGGAGGTCATGGGGCATTCTGGGCTGCGGGTTTATGCTGTCACGCCGGGGCTTCCGTCTTACGTGCTGGGACTTGTGGGCTGTGAGTTGATCATCGAAGATCACGATTTGCACCA
The DNA here is from genome assembly GCA_023634325.1 of Cladosporium cucumerinum. Lineage (NCBI taxonomy): Eukaryota > Fungi > Ascomycota > Dothideomycetes > Cladosporiales > Cladosporiaceae > Cladosporium > Cladosporium cucumerinum. Next base: position 299,867 of record JALDQA010000012.1, on the reverse strand, counting down.
TCGCCAAGGATACAGGAAGAGCGGCAATTACGGAAAGCAGACGAAGCTGTGGGACACCTTGTTCGGCACAGTAATGCCGCGCATTGAATCGGAGAACGTGGACTTGGATCATGGGGTGCACATGCCTTTCTTTTGAATGATGTCTAGTCCCAATGCCGCCGTATGACTGGCCTCGCTGGATCCCAAGGACCGTGAATCTCATTCTTGTAGCGCTGCAGCCCGATCAGCCACCAGCTTGTTGCTCCCATGCCCAGAAGCGTCACAACACCGCCGAGTATCACGCCCAAGACAGCATATCCCAGTCCGCCTCCAGAAATGACCATACCCAGTCCGCCGGATGCGAGCACGATCAGGAAGATTGTCAAAGTGAGATGAAGTGGCCATGAGTGGTGCTTGAGGTGTCTACGAAAGACGGGGAAGAGACCGAACACTTCAATGCTGAACAGAGTCAGACTGAACACATGAGTTGTTGAAGGCAGTCGCGAGGCGAGGACTGTGCTGGCCATCAAGGCTGCATTTGTGGAAAGCGAAGCTGGGAATCTGCAGGAGCTGTTAGCACACTGCTCATCGCCTGTCGGGAATTGGTGTTACGTACTTTGCCTCAGGACCTGCCCCGTAGTCAAATGTAAAGACATTGATACACATTAACCAGCTGCTCAGCGCCCAGATACTGTCACTGCTCGTCGACTTTGTGAGTGACTTCAAAATGGGTGAAAGACCTAGAAGTGAGAAGTAGATGAGAATGGCCGACTTTGCAGTAGCCAAACGCTCAATCATCTTGGGTGATAGGGAAGAGGGCCGGCTGTTGTAGGGCGGGATGTATGTCGGCGATGGCGCAGGGCTCGGATAAGCATCGCCATTTGGCGCGAGAGGCTCTCGCGGTGATTGCGGCTGTGATAATCCTACCACAGATGTGATACTAGGGTTCCTCGAGTGCACTCTTGATGGATCGCCATTCGTTGGGACCGCCGGTTCCTTAGGTAAGAATCCAGCATCCAAGGACGCAGGTGTGCCAGCATCAAGGTCCTCTTCCCTGAGCTCCCCAAAGCCTTCACTCCTGTCAAAGTCTCCAACATCATCGGCCTCCTCTTCCATAGTATGCCAATAGTCCCTCAACACCCAGCCAGCGACTGTGCCAAACGTTGCCCATCCCACCACCGCATTCGGGCTCACCCGCTCCTGGAAGATCCCAGTAAAGCAGCTCACAAATATTATCACAGAGCACACATGCTGCACAATAATCGTACTGTCTGCGACCAGCGTCCAGAACTCATACGGCTGCAAGCGCGGATTTCGCTGCAGGTGGTCCAGGAACGTCTCCTCGTCGGTGTAATTATCGGGGTAGCTCTGTTTCACCCACAAGAGCTTCTTCCACGGCCGATGGCGGCGTCGACTGCTACTACGTCCACGACGCTTCTCACGGTGTTTGCGAGTGGCATTGCCGGGGTTGCCGTTGTTGACGAGGTGTGCGGTTGCGGCCGTTACGGTGTCACTGCGGCCTAGCGGGCTGCGAGAGCGCGGCTGCTGTGGAGGAGAGGAGTTTGGGAAAGCATCTTCAGGGCGTAAGTGTCGGGATGAAGGTGCACGAGGGTATAAGTGATCCGACTGGAAAGAACTCGTCCGCGAGGAATGAGTTGTCGGCGGCGGCTCGAAGGGCGGCATTGGAGAGTTGCGCGCGCGCGAGGGCTCGCGTGAAGTCGACGAGGGTCGGGAATCGATACGAGAGTGGGCCGCCGCTGGCTGGCGTGAGCGCTCGCTGGTCCGGGCAAGGGAAAGACATTGAAACTTTCTTGTCTTCTTCAGGACTTGTTCTTGTTTTTTTACATTCCACCATGGGGACCAACATCTCTATGCTGAGCTGATGGTTCTCGTGAAATCTCCCAGGTAAGCAATCATTTCACCCCTCCACCCTCCCTACCCAGCTACAAGGATGAGAAATTATACAAAAAATATATGATAGGAAGAGTATGAGCTGCTTCGCAGTATTGATTACTCAACACATAATCTCTGATCTCAAAGCTGCTACACAACTATGTTCGATGGTTTCTGGTCAGGACTTCTTGCTAACAAAGAGTCACAGGTCATGATATGTCCGCCGCTGTTGATTCACCGTCAAGGTTGCAACTCCCTTCACGCTGAGTTCGAGTCGTTCATGCTCTACAGCTTAGATCTGAACAGACTGCTGAGCCAGCTTCCTTTTACTGCCGATGTGGGCGGTAGGTACTGCTCCAGCTCAGCCGTGTTGAGCCACGACATGTCGCCGCGAACCTGGTTGAGGTCTGTGATGCCGCAGAGTCTCATGGCTGTCTCCAGTTCATCTCGCAGGACTGTGACCTTGTCAGTAGATTCCTATAGCTCATGCTTTAATACAACTTACTATCGGCGCAATGTTCCACTCCCTCTGTGTCATACATGACCGAACACTGGAACGGTCTGCCAACACCGATACCCTTCGCGCCTAGCAGTACGGCTTTGAGTACGTCTGAGCCTCGGCGCACACCTCCGTCAACCAGGACCTCCATTTTGTCGAAGACTTCGGGGCAATCTCGACGAATCTCGAGTAGAGTCAAGATGGTTGCTGGCGCGCTGTCAAGTGCTCGTCCACCATGGTTTGACACTACGATGCCGTCGCAACCCAGATCCAGCGCTGTCTTAGCATCCGCTGCGGACTGAATGCCCTTGACGAGAATTGGCAATTTCGTATGCTTCCGTAGCCAAGGCAGGTCATCCCAGGAAAGAGTCCAGTCAATGAATGATCCACTAATCCTCGCCAATCCACCGCCCTTCTTGTCGACTGCCGACTGCGCTCCGTTCTGGTAGATGCTGACATTGACTTGCGTCTTGATCCTCTCGTCCGCCTCACGCTTCGACACGACCGCTAGATCCGCCGTCACGAACAATGCCTTGACCTGTGGCAGCCCTTCCAATTGCTTCAGCACAGCCTCGGTCTTGTGCCGTTGCTTATCAACGTATAGTTGGAAGAAGAAAGGGTTTCCTTCACCACTCGCCACAATCTCTTCGACGCTCATCGATGCCGTGGTGGAAACACAGTGCACGATACCGGCAGTCTTCGCTCCACGCCCAAGCGCAGCTTCACCCTCAGGACCAGCTTGCTTGGCAATCCCCATAGGACATATCCAGACCGGCATATTGACATCGACGCCCAGCATGCGCATCTTCGTATTAACAGCACTAACATTCCGCATAACCCTCGGTCTAAACCACAACCTCTGCCAAAACGTCTTGTTCGCATTAAGCGTCAGCAAATCGTTCGACGCGCCCGAGACATAAGCATTAGCTTTCTGACTGCCCGATTTCGCGAACGCTTTCTCGAAATCGTCGAGGTTGATGATGGACGAGAGAGGCGGCTTTTCGTTTGGATCCGGTTCTGAGGTCGTCTCGACTTTCTGTGCGTCGAGCCAGGTGTCGGTGATGGTGCTGGTGTCGAATTCGCCTTTTTTGTCGGAGGGCGAGAGTTCTTTTTCGATGAGGTTGGCGGCGTGGAACTCGTTGTAGGTTTTGCTGCCGTCCTTGCCGGCCCATTGGTAGATCACTTAGGGGGTAGATGTCAGTTGGTTTTGTGATTTACCATTAGTGGTGGAGGGCTTACTGTCTGGTCCTCCGGGGTGGTCTGGAGCGAATGCGGTGAGGTCGTAGACTTTGCCATTCACCACTATCCAGCAGTCGTCGGGTTTGGCGTGCTTGTCGAGCTCCGCGACTGATATCTTGGTGTCGGAGGTCATTGTTATTGTGGTGGTGGTGGTGGTGACACTGTATTCACAAGGTAAGGTCTTCGCCAAATGTAGTTCCAGTCAGTTGACTGTAAATATCGAGGCAGCAATGGTGTCTGAGCTCAGTATTCACAAGGTAAGGTCTTCGCCAAATGTAGTTCCAGTCAGTTGACTGTAAATATCGAGGCAGCAATGGTGTCTGAGCTCAGTATTCACAAGGTAAGGTCTTCGCCAAATGTAGTTCCAGTCAGTTGACTGTAAATATCGAGGCAACAATGGTGTCTGAGCTCAGTATTCACAACCCGGGAATAACTTGCTGACCTACACGAAGATGAAGGGAGGTGGCTCGCGTCGATCTTCTCCGCACTTTGGCCTTCGGTGTGGTGATTGCCGAGGCTGCCTCTTCTCATCGACTCCACATTGACTTTGATACTTGAATTACTAGATATATTGCATGCTGAGGAGAACGTGTCTATAAAGATCTGTTCGGGTTGAGCTCCAAAAGTGTGATCGATGCCACGCTCACGGGTAATGAAAGACTTGCTTTCACCGACGGGTTACGGTTAAGTTAGCCAGTATGTTGCTGATGTTGATATGTAAATCTGACATCATGTTGGTTTATGGGTCATTGCCATATGCTATATCCTTACAAACGTTTCGTGGTGGCTATCGAAGTTGTTCTCTTGTTCGTTTCGGCCATTGAAGGATTTTTTGACTTTGGGACTACCGTCTACTTTATGCTTGGGTAGCAGGCCGTTTGCTGGATGTTGCAAGAACGAACGAAGACAACGACACCAACGACAAAATACACATATGTGGAGCAGGAAATCCATATGTAGTGTACTAGGATGTATACTCAATCGACAAACCAACACGTAGACCAGTTGCAGCCACCCGAAGCGCCGACAAGACCATTGACTAGATTGGCGTAGGGTACGGGTTGGGGTTTCAGCATAAGCGAGAGAGTCCAGGCCCCGAGAACGAATGGCCAGTGCTCTAAGCAGCGTTGCGCTGGCCACGGCGATCCGGGGAGAGCTTTGGGGTGTGGGATATGCCTCCGATGGGACTCGCAATCCCATTGGCCAGTATTCGCTCATTATAGCGCAGTAATCACATGTCATTCACGACATTGGGCGAAGAAAGGTTCATTGAAGAATCGCGTGGACACATTTGGTGCATTCGGTGGTGCCTAGCGCTGGAAGTGAAGTCGCTTTGTTGCCCGCCACGCGCCGTTATGACGTTTCACACACCTGCGTCATTGTTACCGTATTGGCCGTCTAGACCGGAAGGCGCTCCTCAGGAACGCGTCCACACGAGCTCTCTCACCATTCAAGAGGCTCATCTTCTGCCTGTCAGAACAATTCCTTCTCTTCCCTACTCACATCACATCCTCCATCTACTTTACTCTCTCTCAACACTCGCAATCCCATCTGAGCTCAATCCCTCATACCACCTCTCTCTTTACACACTAACACACACATAATCATGCTTCCCGCCGCCCCCAGAACCGCTCTCAGGTCGACCAGGGCTCTCAGGCTCCGTCAGCCTGTCCGCCTCAACCAGCGCCAGAACGTCCGTTTCCAATCATCGGAAGCCGCTAAGCAAGGTGGTGGCAACGGTGCAGTCGCTGGAGGTGTCGCTGGTGGCGCCGCCGCTCTTCTCATTGGATTCGGCTTCTACCACTACTCTGGCGCTCGCAGCGTCGTCAACACCTACCAGTCTGCCAAGTCCTCCGCCGACTCTGCATTCAAAGAGACCACAAAGTACGCTCCTGAGCCTGGCCAAGCCGTGCAGTGGCTCAAGGAGACCGTCACCAGCTACACCAGATTCATCCCTGGCGCATCCACATACGTCGACCAGGCTTTCGATGACCTTGAGAAGATCCGCAAGAACCACGAGGGCGAGGTCGACGAGATTGTCCAAGAGACCTACTACGAGCTCAAGAACGTCACAAAGAGCGGCTTCACCACCGAGTCTGCTTCCAAGGCTTGGGAGGTCCTCTCCGCCACTTTTGTCCGCATTGGTCAGCTTGCCGGCGATGCCTTCGAGGACATCCTAGACAACCACCCTCAGTTGAAGGAGAAGGTCGGTGGCCAGTACCACCAGCTCAAGCAGATGGGCGAGCAGTACGGTCCCGAGGCCAAGAAGCAGGTCGACGAGACCTGGAACGAGGTGCAAAACATCCTCAAGTCTGGCTTCAGCGTGACAACCTTCAGCAAGATCCAGAAGCTTGTTCAGGACAAGACCGAGGAGATCAAGAAGTACGGCGACCAGGCATGGCAGAAGGGCATCGAGCAGGCCAAGCCTGTCCTTGACAAGAACCCTCAACTCAAGGAGCTCGTTCAGAACAACAAGGACAAGCTTCTCCAGGGCGACCTGTCCCAGCTGTGGCAGAAGCTGCAGGAGGCCATCAAGTCCGGTAACACCGACGACATCACCAAGTTCGTCAAGGAGCAGGCCTCCAAGGCCTCCAAGAGCAGCACTGGTAGCAGTCTTAGTGGCCTCGCGAGTGGCAGCGGTATCGAGCAGCTCCTCAACTACATCCCTGGTGGCTCTGACATCTCTGGCAAGCTCCAGCAGCTCCAGGAGGTCAGCCAAAAGCACGGTAAGGAGGCCGAGGATCTCTTGAAGAGCACCGTCGATGAACTCAAGAAGGTCCTCCAGTCGAAGGTGGAGGAGGCTGAGAAGCTCAAGAACAAGGCCGAGAAGGACGCAAAGAACTAAGTTAATGTATAACCTTATGTACCATCAAAGTGTACGCAACGAAAGCGCATGGCAATTTTCAACTTATCTTCGGTGTCCAGGCGCATACATGGTTCCCGCTTCTCCATCTTAGTGTGTCACAACTAGGAAGCCTTCTTGTCTGGAGCGTGATTTCGCATGGTTCGCTATTGAAACTAGTAGCACCACACCAAGCCTACGCAACCTCAACTCTCGAAACCTCCAACCCTGAGCTTGCAGCATCATTGTCGCTGTCTACATTATTGCAATTGCGTGTCGTACATACACGTGATCAGGGGATATGGTCTAGTGGTATGACATCTTCTTAGCATCGAGCTTCACAGCTCTTGTTAAGTGGAGAAGGTTCTGGGTTCGATTCCCAGTTTCTCCATCGCACGGCACCAGGGTCGCTGGTGAATTCCTTTTGCTCTTTTGACGAACATGTCAGGTTGTCTTTTTGGGCCTGCTATTGGTGCTCGTGTGGGTCGTTGCTGGAGCTTGAGGTTGGCGAGCCTTCGAGCAATGTTGTCGGATAACTGGACTCCAGATGCTCCCAGATAGTATTGCACGATGCTCGTATACATGAGGACTTCAACACACCAAGGAGAGAAGAGAAAAGCGTCTGTGAGATCTGATTGGAAGGTTTCCAATCGTGGGCGCCAGTTGCTTTCATCGTTCACAGAGGCACGGCACCACCCTGGCTAGTCGACAACTCGATGTGCAGGAATGACCTACAGTCTCTGGACGAGTTACTACTGTAGCCTGGTATCGATTGCTCAAAGTTTCAGAAGCAAGGCTGATCGATCCATGGCAACGACCCCTACGAGACCGTGGCCTGGAGCTGCTATACGCAACGACACTGAGCTGACATCCAAACATCACGCGATCCGACACATCTGAGGAACATCATGGGCGACAATACAACGAATTCGTGATGATAACGACCAAATCTCAGAAGACTTTGGCTGCTGTCGGTGGCATGTTCCGAATTCGCTGTGATCATTGTGGACTTCATTCTCATACCAACACCTCATCCACCGCTCTGTCGTTGTCAAGTCCGTTCTTCCAGGCTTGCAAACCACGCTACCTACTGCTATAAACATCGTTTGCCCTGCAGCGTCGCTGGCGATCGCTATCGGTCTAGTTGCGCCTCCTCCAACTCCTCAACCATCGAATAAACATCTTCTAGACCTCCAAAAAGCAAAAGAACAGGCGGTTGCCAGGACTCGAACCTGGGACCTCTCGCATTTGATGTCTTTCGACAGCCCTAAGCGAGAATCGTAACCTCTAGACCACAACCGCTGATGTTGGTGGATTACTAGTAATCGATGGAGACGGGAAGAGAACATCAATTTATGTTTCTTTGATTGTACGAGAAAGTACACAATCACAAATTGTTCGTCTTGAGGTCGTATACGATTTAGCAGTGTTAAGACTTGTGACCAGAATCATGCTTTCCGGACTTGGGTGAAAATTCAAATTCGAGCGGCTAGAGTAATCGCATCAAGCCATTGGTTGTTCAAAGACCCTAAGTGTAAACTGTGTGCCAGCATGGTCAAACCCTTGGAAGACCGTCTGCAAAAAGATGTGTCTCAAGCCCCACCTTGCATCAACCTCGGCGCACGCTCACTGTCTATGAGCGCCTGGGACTGGTTGTGTGCCTGATGTGCTGCATTGACGGATGTCGATCCTAATCCTTGAGAAGGCAGCGCACTGAGCCTGTCAGCAAGCTGCACCCTGGTGATCATGCAGGTACTCGGTTCATCACGCGCTATTGGTCTGCATAGTCCGCACTGGTGCACCCGCACCCGCACTACTTGCAGTATGGACTAAGATCGACCTATACATAAGCAGATGAGAAGTCCTTCGATGATGCCTTTTTGTCGACCCCTTGAGTCATTCTTCAAACGACACAGGGACGAGGAAACACCACTTTCGCTATTCTACATCAGGTCTCCCAGAACAAGATGAGACCTTACGTTATCCTCAACGCCGTTCTTGCAGCGACCCTCGCTGCAGCAGGTCCTGTCGTCAAACGAGCTGGGCACAACGACTACAGCTGCCGCAGCGAGAAGAACCCCAACCCTGTCGTCCTCCTCCATGGCCTTGGTGCAACATACTACGAAGACATCAACATCCTCGAGTCCTACCTACAGACCGAAGGCTTTTGCACTTTCAGCCTGACATATGGCGCTTACCCTGGCTTTCCGTTCGTAGGGGGACTCAGACCTATCAGAGAGTCCTCCGTTGAGATCGCCAACTTTGTCAAATCAGTGAAACAAAAGACTGGTGCCGCCAAGGTCGATCTTGTCGGCCATTCTGAAGGTGCCTTCCAGACTCTTTACGTCACAAAGTTCGGTGGTGTCAAAGACATCATTCAAAGGGTCTTTGCAATCGCGCCTCCAACACACGGAACTACCTTCTTGAGCCTATACAACATCACCGACATCTCACCCACTCTAACCCGCCCACTGGTCGACACCATCCTCAACACCGTTGGCTGTGCAGCCTGCTCTAACCTTCTGCCCAACGGAGATGCTGTAGCAGAGCTGACCAACGGCCCCATCGCTCAGGAAGGCGTCTCTTACACGATCCTGACTTCAAAGAACGACCAGCTGGTGACGCCCACGACGACTTCTTTTGTGTACGAAGATGGTGTGCGCAACCTATACGTCCAAGAATTCTGCCCACTGGATCAGGTCGGCCATATCGGCGAAGCCTATGATCCGAATGTGATGGAGCTGGTTCGTAACGCGTTAAGAGACGATCTCGCTGGACCTGAAGTTTGCGTTCTGGGCTTCCCGGGCAAGTAGGGCAAGAGGGATACCTGAGAAGAATATGATTGGAGGAAGGCAGTTTGAGAGTCATTAGAATACGTAATGTTTCTGCCGGTATCATGAGCATTAGGGGGGCACGGAGTATTGAATGGTCATCCACGGATTCATGCTCATCGAGTTTTTGCCAAAAACCAGCAAGGCAAATCTTTGTACATTAATTAAGTAATATCCACATCATCAAGCAGGACTTCGACAATGAGGTCTCCAGTCATCAAACTTCAATACCTCATCGGCCCCAGGAAGCGAAGCAATGATATCCGACAACAACCGCACGCTGAATCGGCTCTCTAGGCGTACACAAAGGTCGCGACCCCATGCCTTCATCTCCGCATCGTTGCCAAGATTAGTGAAGAGCGCGACGCGGATGGCGGTAGTCCAAGGTAGCACGCCCATGCCGTCCTGATGGTACGAGTATTCCTCACAGATGCTCAGCATGCTTCTCATGATGTAATCGACGGACCACGGCAGCAAAGCAACGTAGATGGTATCGATGCGAGTGAGGAACAGCCAGGTCGAGAAATGTAGCACGGCTGCTTGCGCGAGAATTGAGTCCACCAATTCCCCAGTACTAAGCATCTTGACGAGATCTTCGAAGCCCGTAGGATTGGGAAGAAGTGCTAATAGATACTCCGGGAGTCGCTCTGATCGCCAGATGTTCAAAGCATCGGCTACGCGGGTCACGCCATCGTCCAGATCTCGTGTCATGCTTGGGTCGATCCTGACGCGATCACTGAGGCCAAGCAAACCAGGGATGAATGCCAAAGTGTCCAGGACATGGTCGAGCATGTCCTTCGTACTGCCATTCGACCAAGGCACACTCTGCCATTGTGGGGTTTCGAGAAAGGTGATGCGACGTAAGAAAAAATTCAGAGGGATCTGCCATACGTTAGCAAGAGACGCAAGCCTGGACTATGGTATCCAGATCGCCTGACACTCACTGTAAACAGCCGTATATGCTGCAGTGTTCTGCGCTCAACTGGACCTATAAATGCCTGCGGGCCCATATTCTGAACTATAGCACTCAGGCCAGAGATGTGCATCATCCAGGCTTTGGCATTATTCCACACTAGCAGTTCCTGATATGATAGGAGGAAAATCAGATGGATCATGTTCTGCGATTGTACAGCATTCGAGCTGGCGAGCCGTTCTCGAATCGCAGGTAAGATCTCTGCGCATTGACGCCGTCGTGCAGTGTCTGTGTTGGTGGTGTCGAGTCCACATATGAATGCTTTGAATGCAACGTGAACAAGCTCATCATCTCGGACGCTGGCCACCGATCTCAGCCACTCAAGACCGCTTTCACCTGCGATAGCGTGAAATCGAGCGAGCACATGCTCCATTCGATTACCGAAGTGTTCGTCTTCTAGCATTGATGGCGACCTAGGTATTTGTGTTGCGCTAATTGGCATCCTCCTGCTGGAACGTGGGCCAATTAGCGCAACAGCGAAGCGCTCCTCCTGACGAAGTGCTGGGCTCTCCAATTTCATAGCGATGCGAGGCCGTCCGATGGTCTGCTGAAGGTTAGCACTGCTTTTTGAATGCCAGAAATCAGGTCCAAATACATTGAAATGCATATCTGAAGCCAGTGAGAGTTTGGAGCGCATTGGAGCGCGTTTTTCATGGCGGCGCGTCTTGTGACCCCAAGTGGCGGCATATGATCTGATCATGTTTCGGGACTCACTAGCTGGCGAAGACTCCTCGCCGTTGAGGAGCCATACGAGAGGCATCTCAGTAGCGGTGGTAGCAGACATTGTCGTTGTGGCACACGTTTCGTGATGCGGAGATCAGATCTTGCATTCTCACAGGAATGCTCGTTGGAAAGTTAGACTGCCCCGAATGGTACGATGTAGAGCTGCAGATGCCATTGCACCCTGTTCATAAGATGGAGCCTCTTCGTTGCGTCAGCTGACAAGGCAATAAGTTAGTTACTCGTCTATGCAGGAGTACAGGAGTGGTGGGACACGCACAACGCCTGGCTGAATCCGTGCAGGCAAGCAGCAAAAACCCTGGCCTGGTGGAGCAACCGGGGTACACTAACGGATCCACCCGGTTTATCATTGCAATTTTGCCGGCTCCTGGATGGAACCATTCCGTATGCTCTGCTATGCGGACACGAATATTCTTACATTCATTAAATGGTTCTGACTAATACACCCAAGAGTGCACATAACTGATACCATGGTGGCTGTTGATTATAACATGACTTCTCTAGACTTGGGTTCTACAAATCCCATCACACACACCCTGTCATCACGGCTTGGAAAAGCCCCACAAACCCTCGCGCTCGGGACTCGCTAGATGTTGTACTGACGGAGGGTTTGTGATTCTGACTCGCTGGTGACTCTGCCTCTTGTATCACATACATCTACACCCTATGAGTTGGGTCGCGGATCACATTCAAGTTCCTATTGGAGGTCCCAAATTAACCCTAAGTGACCATTTGTTAGCGCCCAGAGGGTCTTCGTAGGCGCAGCAAGCGCCCAACTCGGTCGGCCTGAGATCCGATCGTATGCTCCCTAGTCTCGAAGCCACAACTCCAAGGGTCTATTGATTCAGCATATCAACTCTTGGTCAAGGCTTGCAAGGGACCAACAGTGCACCTTTGACAGGCCTGCAGATGAGCAACAGCGAGATCCGTGCGAGCAGTCAATTATGAGCTCCAAGCGTCGATCATGCTTCATAGGTTGAGAGACGTCATGCATCAAGCAAACCTGGCAGGCTGCTACGAATGCATCACAGGGAGCGAGATAGTAGCTCTCAACCCGTCCATCTCTCGGCCTGCTCACTGACCAAATGGGAGAATATGGCAATGCCCATGTCGTTCTTGAACGCACGAGTACCTCATTTTTGTCTTACAGCATCGGCTTGGGGCACAACGAAAGCTCATTGGCCTGGACAGCATGTCCTGAATGGACTATCTACAGCTCACAAAGCTAACATCCACTCTACGCGGGCTCTCGCCAAGTGATATAGGAAATGTGAGCCTTTTCATGTGGACAAGGCAAAACTCACACGCACGAGCTGCTGAACCAGGTCCACTGCCGTGTGACGTTTGCGCAACGTCCCACTGCGTTGCTGCACCGTACATCGCTGCGTCGGTTCTCCTCCCGGGACAGTCTGCTTTGCGTGTTGAGCTGAAGGAACGAATGCCAATTTCGCCCTTTGCTCGCTAAATTACTATACTTTACTTATCACTACACACACGATGCGTTTCCTCGCTCCACATGTCATCATCAGCTTTGCCACTCTAATCATGACTTCCCAATCAGCAACCGTCACCCGCATCGCTTGCTTTCGCTTCAAGGAGAATGTGACAGCAGAGCAGAAGGGAGACAGAGCGCGCGCTTTCCTGAACTTATACGAGCAGCACCAGGATCTCATCTGCGGCATGCCGAAAGGCGGAAAGCCATTGAACACGCCACTCAACTTGACCAACGTGAAGAGGGATAGTGTGTGGGACACTGGCTTCACCGTAACTTTCAAGGTAGGCTTGTTTTTTTGGTGTGCGACACACAATTTTCTCGTCCACTTACGCAATTGTGTAGAGTGAAGAGGCAAGACTCAAGTTTGACAAAGAGCCTGGACATGACAAGCTGAAGGTGAGTGTGCTTGCTGTGTGCTTTGCAGACGAGCAAGCTGACATTCAGTGCAGGAGGAAACAGATCCGTTGTTGGAGCAAGTCTTTGTGTACGACTATGCTGAGGAAGACAATCTTGGCTGGTGATTTGTTTGAGGCCGTATAGGAGTGCATGAATTGTATCACACATATACCCAGAAGTGGCTGGATGGACTCGTCGCATAGCAAACCCTCACACCTGCAATACATCTCGCATCCCAAGACTCCACGCTCAAACACCCTGCTTCGTCATCGTGCCCTGCTCGGCCTGATCGCGATAGAACTTCCTCCCTCTCTCCTCAAAAGCCGCCATCTTCTCTGGATCTCTCAATAGTTCCCTTTGATGACCTCCACCAGGAACCTGTCTGCCTTCCTGCACGGCCGGCCTCTCAAACATCCTCTCCTCCCACTGCGACAGAGCTGGAAATTCACTCAGCTCCACGCCCGCCCAGCGACTCAGCGTGATCCAGCCCCAGTGAGATATGTCCGCAATGGTGCACTTGTCTCCCACCAGATAAGGTAGTCCAGCAGTAGCCAGATGCTTGTCGAGGACTGAGTACAACCGGCGAAGCTCATCTTGGTAGCGAGCTTTGGCATAGGGCAAGTCTTCGCCAGCGTAGCGAACAAAGTGGTTCGCTTGGCCCTGCATTGGGCCTACTCCTGCGTTTTGGAAAAATAGCCAGGTCTGTATACATGTACGTCACGTTAGTACTTCATCCAACGGTCCAAGAGTCGGATGGTGAAAGGCGGACCGTCGTTTCCACGGCTTCGCGGCTGCCGCGAGGGTGGCTAATCTTGTGTTCGGTGTCGTATCGGTCGACGAGATACTGCATGATGCTGCCGCTCTCGAAGATGTGGATCTCCTTGCCGTCGGCGTGGATGTCAGTCAAGGCTGGAATGCGGCCGTTTGGGTTGATGGCTGTGAACCAGTCTGACTTTTGCTCGTTGGTGGCCATGTCGATCTTGCGGGTTGTGTAGGGTAGGCCGAGTTCTGCCAGTGTGATGCTAACTTTGATGCCATTTGGAGTTTGGCTGGTGTAGAGGGTGATGTTTGGTGGTGTTGGAGAGTCCATAGTGGGAGCTGTAGTCGTCGAGGTCGCTGAGAGTCTTGTGTTGTGATCTATTGATCGAGATGAAATTGACCGGCGAGTTGTTCAAAAGGCGACATGCAACCTAGCTGAGCTCCCCTTATTCATCCTGCCTACCAGACCGGAAGGATTGATGCCCTGCGCCGATATCGTGCCGTGTTGCTGTTCGAACGTCGGTGCCTCTTCAGCTCCGCCTCCGTTTTGGAGAAAGTACCAGTATTATCGCTGGCATGCTCATCACAACTCAATAGGTTGACCTGAGTAGGCTACATAGTATGTCTTCCAGTCTATCACACCTCAGGCTGTCAGGCATCACATGTCAACCTTACCTGTCCTCACATCGCCCGTTCACTTTCAGCATCTCCGAAATCACTACGGTGGACCATTGGCATCTATTATCTAATCAATCTAATCAATTCTCCATCAAATCGATTGATCGCAAATGATCAAATAGTCGATATAGCGTACCATAGCCAAGACAGTCAGTGCAGCAGTCACCGTGCACGCCTCTGAGAAACTATAAGAGTTTCTTTCTCTCTGCAACTCTCTCAACAAAACCATACTTACCTTGAGATACCGGAAGTGATCAACAAGACTTCTTAGGTTGACAGAGTCTCCTGCATTGCACAGCGCGGAGAGACACTGTTGCAAGCTGGTTTCGGCCATCTTGATCTCTTAATTTTTGCTGGCCTCCTGTTTGATTCATTCAAACCCGTTTTCATCAGTGTGCTCTCGGTTCATCCGAGTGCCTGGAGAAGATGTATGTTGTCTGCTTGCATGTGTTTTGGTGTGTTGCTGCCCGAGTGCTGTCGCGTTGTCTTCTCAGATTGCGCCCGGGCGCATGTACACGATGTCGCCGCCACTGAATGCGACCGATCTCAAGAAAATGTTACGATCTATTAGACTGCTCAATAAATTTGGCCTACACCTATCTACTATGGGCATCATCACTTTGCTGTTGGCGCGCACGCCGCTGCGCTCCTGAAGGTGAGCAATGTGCACCAGGTCAGGCAAGCGGCTGACAGCTTCCGCTACGCGTCGAGGCAGGCGAACGGTGTTGACAACCTCGTAGACACTCGGTCCTTGCCCATAGCCTCACAGCCTACTACGAGGTCTCACTTGTTTTGCGTGAATGCTCAAGCTGATCCGCCAGCGCTTCATTTCTGGAGTTGTTCGTCTCTGAGCGAATGTACGGCGCAGTAAGTAGGTGTCACTCTCACATATGACTAGTATACCTCAACTTGCTTCTGCTTGCGGCTTCACTTGATCTATCTGACTGCACTTGTGACTCGCAAGCTGTGCATTTGCACGTGAGTGTCGCCTCTCGTGCCTTGCGCCAGCGCAAACTTACAAGCAACACTTCCCGTGCGCGCTGCTCTTGACTTCAACACCAACCGCACTAACTAACACTCGAGAAGGGACAACACAACAGGCACGCACCAATGGCCAACATCTCGTCAAACAAGCGTGCTCGCGATGCGGACGCCGCTGCCGATGGAGACGAGCGCCCAGCAAAGCGTGCTAGGTAGGTTGTTTGCTACAGCGCGCCTGACATTGGCTCACCAGCGTTGTAGCAGCATCCAAGATTTTGACAATGTGGTCACTGTCTTCGTTGGTGAGGAGAAAAAGCGCTTCACTCTACACCAGGATGTTGTCCGCGCCAAACCAAAGTTCTTCAAAGCGGCATGCTCGAAAGGATGGCGTGAGGGCCAAGAGCGGATTGTGCTGTTGCCTGAAGCACAGCCTGACGTGTTCAGATCGTACTGCAGCTGGGTCTATTTCGGCGTCATCGCAAATGTTCGAACTGACGAAGTGATCGACATCGATTTCCGATTCTTGACCAACCTCTACATCCTCGGGGACACATTGGACGACCTCTAGCTGCGAGGCCGGACAGTTCATGGTCTTTTCACAATAATGCAAGACCAGGATTCCCTTCTGTCTCTCAGTACTGTCGAGTTGGTCTGGGAATCAACGCCATCTGGATCCCCTTTGAGAAAGATGATGATGGATGTGATAGTTGCGAAGGCTGTACTCGAAGACTTCGTATCTAATGCGTCCGTGTATCCGCCCAAATTTGTGCGGGACGTCGCTGTGACTTGTATGCGAGACAAAGGCTGTATTGGTTGGGCCGTATTGGCAGAGAAGATGCCGCAGCGGACGGAAACAAACGAGCTCGTGTGATTGCAGCGTCCCAAACGTGCCATGACTGAGTTTGAGTACTGGGAAAGGGTTGGTTGGCTCGACCATATCGGCCAGTATACGAAGATCAAGGTATGGGCTTCGGGCAGAGGTTGAAGACGGATACTTTCTTCGATATGTTTACTGGCTGAGGACGATGAGTGCTTATAAGTTGTCTGCTATAGCTATCAAAGACAAATTGGCTGCTTGCAACTTTCAGGTACAAGCTGGTGCAACTCATTTACAGACCCTAAGCGCCATTGACAGCTCCAACCTCATTGAACACCACCGTAGTGATCTGCCCCTCCAGCTCCGTCTCAGCAAGCACATCCCCAATCAAGCCAGTAGCCACATCTCTCCTAAGCACAACCACATTACCACTGTTCTGGTTGCCAACGGCCAACAAGCTGCCAGCAGAGTTCAAGCTGAAGTGCCTCGGGAAGAGACCGTAGGTCGGCCAAGCTTGAACGAAGCCGAGCTTTCCAGAATCGTTGAGCGAGAAAGTAGTGATGGAGTCCGAGGGAACGGCAGTGCTGTTCGACGAGTCGGGGTTGGGAAGGGCAAAGATGCTCGAGTTACGGTTGGAGAGGAGCAGAAAGCGGTTGTCGGGCGAGAGAGTGATGCCGGCGGGTGCATTGATGCGGGAGTGCGAGAGCTGGCCGAGAGCGGGCACTTCCTGGATTTGAGTGAACTCCAGGCCGCCCTGGTTGGGGAGGTAGGAGACAGAGTAGGAGATGATGGTGCTCGCGAGCTCAGTAGCGAGGTACAGGTAGGTCGTGGAGCTCTCATCAGACACGCCATAGGGGGTGTGGAAAGTGGCGTGACGAGGTCCGGAGCCAGCAGGTGCAGAGAGAGACTCCTTCTCAGTAAGAGCCTGAGTCTCAGGGTTGATGGCGTAGATGCGGATGAGGTCCGCACCCAGGTCGGGAACGAGGATATACTGGCCAGTAGGGTCAAGGAGTGCCTCGTGGGGGTGAGGCGAGTCCTGACGGTCAGGGTTGGTGCCAGGCTCTGTGAGCGAGAAAGTGAAGGCCTCCTCTTCCTCGAAGCGGCCACGCGAGGCGAGCGAGTAGGTGGTCAGCGAGGAGCCGACATAGTGTGCCAGAGCAATGTTGCGATCGCCTGCAGGATCTCCGTAGATGACTCCGCTGACAGGGCCATTGATGGTCGTAGAGTTCTGAACGTGCTTCAGGCTGCCATCACGGTTGATGGTGAAGGTGCTCAAGGAGCCATTCGGCGTGGTGAGGCCCTCATTCAGGCAGTAGAGAGTGCCCCGGGCGGCATCAAGTGTCAGCCATGCAGGACTAGGACCACAGTTCGGGTTGGCAGACGTTGCGTTCAAGCTGTACGAGCCGTTGACTTCCGTTAGGGAAAGTGTAGTCACATCGCCGGCGTAGCTGGCGACGAAAAGGTTGGTTGCCGAGGAGGCGGCGCTAAGCGCAGACAGAACAGCGTATTGGAGCATGCGCATATTTGCTGTTGATGCTTGTTAGAATAGCCAAAGACTGCTGGGAATGGAGTGACGATACGCAGAAATACTGCCCTGGGAGGAATCGACCTGGTCTTTTACCCCAGGCTGACCCAAGGCGTGATGATCCTGCCGGATTTAAGGTGTTTGTTGACGTGGTGCTCCGCCTGCAATCAAACGCAGAAGCCGAAGTCAGCGCGGTGTAGTCTAGAACTGCGACTTCGCTTGGCAATTAGCAAGCAATGAGGTGGTGAAAAGAAGAGAGGATGATTGCATATCAATATATGCGGCCTAGTCACAGGTTCGTATTAACCATCTCTACTATGGTTGTCCAGGCGGTGACGCATGCCGATCAATCGGCGAGACATTCGGACCTTGGCCAGGAACCAGGAACGGTCGAGGCTTGAAGATCTTGGCTACCGTTACCGTGCGTTGATACACAGCCCGATGTATCGGTCCGTGCACTATAACGGATGTCGACGCGTCGAGACTTCAGCAAACGACATGTGTATCAAGTGCTGCAGGTCTTTGACCTTTCCCGTGGAGCAACCTGATTTTCTGAAAGTTCTGCAATAGCCAGAGTCTCACTGGTCGAACGCCACCGGAGGAAGAGGCGATGAACATTGGGTGAGCTGTCGTCAATGGCCGTAGTAAGTAGGAGACTTTTCTTGCCGGCCGCCATCTAGCATATTTTCAACAAGCTCCATGCCTGAGAAGCTGTTGCATCTCACATGAGACTGCCAGCTGTAGTTAATGGTAAGTACGCTTGCGCCTGATTGAAGGCTGAAGATGTGGGCACTGTATGTTCTGCGAACAGCTAGAAATCTTGCCGAGAATGTCTTACTGCTGTGCATAGATCAATCTGCCAGCGATGGGGGGTGAGAGAGCAATCTGATACCGGCACGAATACAGGCACAGGAATATCACGACAAGGCAATGTTGTAAGTCGGCCGGGAAGTGTGCCTGCACGATGCAATGCAAGAGTGAAAGACAAAGTGAAGACAGGGCAGGCAAGGAAGATGTTAAAGTGAGTGGTGTTTGTAACGGGAAGCAGCATTTGCATCGCGCCTTCTCCTTCACGGCCCGTTGCTTCCAATTCGTAACTCATATCAAGACCCGGCAGCAGGCATAGACACATCGAAGGATCCCGCATACCACAAGGAAAGCACTACAACAACAACAACATCATCATCATCATCATCATCGAAAGACCATCATCGTGATATCTGGTGTTGGCGCTTCTCTCTAGCATGCCTCGAAGCCGGCGACCGCCAGGACTGCACGCTGCAGGCTCGTTGCCAGCCAGACTCCCGCTCGGCACTCCGTCTTTCACTCGCGACACAAGCCCGCGCTCACATTCGCACCAACATCAACACCAAGCTCACGTCGCCGCGTCGGCTCTCACCACCAAGCACGCAAAGTGGACGCTCGACAGCTCTCACGACTCTTCCGACTCTTCCGACTCTGACACAACAGCATCACGCCTTGACAGCCGCAACAGCAGCCACCTGAATCTGGTCATGGCGTCCACGCAGTCAACAGACGTCGACCACCCACTCTCCATCGCAGCAGCAAAGTTAGAGCGCCAAAACCAGCGCATCGCAGCGACCAACGCTGCTCTCCTCACGCAGGCGCCATCCGAGAAGCACAAGCGGCAACCTCGCACCAAAGGCAAGGCCTGGAAACCTTTCGACTTTGCCACCGAAACGAATGATGCTGCTGAGACGCAGCAGCTCATCGACGCGCCTGCTGTTGAGACAAGAGTCAACGTCTTCCGTGTGCCATCACAAGGCAACCTGCTATCGCGTCCGATCTCTCGCGTCTCTTCACACACTCAAGAATCCTTTTATCCTGAGCCGGAACGCCGCGACTCAAGCTTTCTCGAGTCAGATGACTTCCAGGTCTTCACCGGTCGTAAGAAAGGCAGGCCGCCCATCGCAGCCTTCAGCGAGAAGCCAAATTCGCAGAACGCCACCGTGGAGGCCACGTTTAGCAAGCGCGACATCACTGATGTTTTCGGCAACGAACTTCCCGGACCTGGATTTATGGACGGCAATCCTGGTACTGTGGACGGTCAACTCCAATTCATCCAGCACCCGAACGGAGATGTATCCGCGCACCAGTGGTCAGCATCGCGCTTCGGCTGGGAGAACATAGGACAGTTCTCCAACATCCGCAAGAAGATCGAAGGTCAGCTGGCTGCCGATCGCCTGAAGGGTGAGACAGCATGGCAGTCTCTGCAGCAAAACACTCTCGCCTACTTTCGCACTGTCGCCAAGCAGCGAGAGGCTGATGCGATGGGACTTCCGTTCGGCGTCAAAGACATTGCGGCATGCTTGCCTGATACACGTCCACCCTCGGCCGCCCCGACTGGTCCAAGGAGAATCACGTCAAAGGTCGAGATGCCTGAACGTCCTAGCACGATGACGTCCCGTCAAGTATCTTTGTCACCCGAGAAAACTGTTGGCGCACTAAGAAGTATTGCTGCAATGCCACCAAGACCATGTTTCGAGCCTCTGCATCGTGCTCAAGCAACAACACAACACCTTGATGCGCGCTTGAACCCAGCTCGTCACTTCACGCCAACGCCACGCGAGAATATCAAGGATGATCCATTCGTCTCTGGTTCTACACTACATCAATCTTATGGCTACCCCTATGCGAACAGCATGCACGATCAGCAAATGGGTAACTGGTCTGCTTATCACGCGTGGAACAACCCCATGAACCCCATGAACATGTACTACCAAGGATATGCCATGCCTTACATGGGTCATCAGAACCATGGCCACATCCCACACGCACCAAGGCCTCTGTACGACCAAAGCAACGTCGACGACCCGACGTCCAGATGGCGTGCAGGGTTATTACCACAACAATACCAGCCCAGTACCCAACAGACGCAATCACACCCACAGCCATACCACAACGGTCGTCCCGTGTTTGCTCGCAGGTCTTCAAGTCGCCCAGTCACTCACTTCGACTCTCCACCTGATAGATCGACTCGGACTGCCGGACCTTCGGTGCAGCCCGCATCAACTGCATCGTCCAAGCCGGCGTCTCCACTAGACACTCGTAGCGCGATGAGGGAGCATGTCATGAAGATGGGCGAGCAGGCCAAAGAGCGCACGAAGAGTCAGGCCAATATCGGAAGGACGGTCCTATATGATCCATTCCAGGACGTGCAGCACAGGGACCCCACTCCGGAACCTGTCAAGCAAGAGTCGCCTCCCAAACCCGTTCCCCAGAAGGAGAATATTGGTTACCTCCCTTCGCTTGGTCTGAGTATTATTCCGGGCCTTGGTGGACTCAGTGGGCATGGCCAAGCCCCATTCCCAACCACGCTCGCTCCTTCTGTCCAGATGCCGTTCAATGCCACCACCTCTGCATTGCCCGAGAACGATCTGCGTGACAGCAGTCCTGATCGTGAATGGGAGCGCGAGACTGCAGAAACAGGTGGCGGTCAAGATATGCCACTGCCACGAACCTCCTATCTCAAGCAATGGGACACCACCCAACTCGACGAATGGCTCTGGTCCGGCAACAAGTTCTCCCGCCAGGAAGACTTCCACCAGCGCATAATGGCCACAGACGCCACCCCAAATCGCCGCAAGCACTCCTCCACCGCAAGCATCAAGCCTATCGTCCCGCCCAGCCGCTCCCAACCCGCACCCTCCACCGCCAACTCCAACATCCTCACCAACCGACTCCTCGTCCCCGTCCTCGAAAACCTCGCCTCTTACGTCCAAGGCCCCATCGAGAAACGCCGCGACTACTTCTGCCAATGGGTCAAAGCGCCCGATTGGGCCATCGACCGCGGCGCAAACGGCAACGAGTCTTTCTTCGATAGCGAGTGGGGCCAGCCGCCGGAGAGACTGGGCAGAGACCCAAGGTACCAGCCTGTGCCACGCGGCATGGATGTCAGGTTTGGGGAATTCGAGCCGCCGAGGGCGCGTCAGGCTGTTGCTATGCCGGGGTTGGGGTCGGAGAGGAAGTTTGGGTATGGGGCGAGGCTTTGAGGGTGGGGTGTGGGGTGTCATTGATGACGATGTTGATGTGATGAGGATGAAGACGAAGAGCAGATGAAGAAGAGAGCTCGATGATGAGAGCGAGGTAGCTTGGCTCGAAGTGAGGAAGCCACAGCGCATTAGCTTTGATGTATGATGGACGGAGACGACCGGCAGAATGTCGATGGTTGTGACGTGTTTGCCTTTCGACTCTGAAACACAGAGCCCGGCAACACGGGACAATGACCGATGTAAGATACTGGAAAAGAAAAAAACCCCAGACAAACAAATCACAAGATGATAACATCAGAAATCGCCAAAATCGAAATGAAAATTTCTTCTTTTCTTTCCCCCCTTTCTCTATGATGCCCGCTTGCTTCTTCCCATGATGTTCGTTCTCCAAGACCAGCTCGTTGACCCTTCTTTGTTGTATCTTGCAAACGCCGCGTTTCCCGCCGAGAGAAAAATCCATTAATTTATAAAAGCGAGTAGTAAAGATTTGGGGTAATTGTTACAGAATGGGAGGAAACTGTACAGAATGGGAGTATCGAAGGGAAGCGAAAGAACACCCTGCAAATGCCATGGATGAAGATTTTGAAAGTTGCGCCGCCGCCGCTGCTGCTGCTGGGTACTCTAGCCTGCTATGAGGACCCAAAGAAGGAAGACTGCAGGATGTTAGCATTTCGTCGCGGCAAAAAAAAAGTTAACCATGAAGTAGTAGTAGTAGTAGTAGTAGTAGTAGGGAACCACTCACAGATCATCAACACGCCAAACATCTTCGCCACCAACCACCGGTTCCCTTGCACGCGGCCCCAGTACTTCATTAGTTCGCGCTGCGCGCCTTCGACATTATCCACCACGTCGTCGGTGTTGGCGTCGATGCGCTGGATCTGCTCCGCTTGCTCGGACACCATCGTCGCCAGTTGCCCGAAGATCCCGCCGAGGTCTGCGATTGTGCGCTCGATGGCCTCGATAGCTTCGCCGCGCTGCTGAATGTAGCTGTTGCTGCTGCTGCCTTCTTCCATGATTTGCAGCTGTTGTTGGGATTGCGGGCTGTTGTTGTAGAGGGGCGAGCTGGAGGAGGGATCGAGGGAGAGGACGTCATTTTGGTGCGATTGTTGGACGCTGCCGCCGGGGGTGCGGCTGCGCGAGGGCGGTTGGTAGAGAGGGCTGTCTGAACGGTCGCCGGGCGCCGCGAGGTGGGATTGTGGGCCGGATTGCTGGGAGACGGAGGAGACGAAGTTGTCTTGTCGGGAGCGCGAGGCTTGGATGTTCTTGGTGCGGACTTCGAGGACTTCTTTGAAGTTGACGCCGACGTCGGCGAGTTTGCCTTGCAGCAGCATGACGACGTTCTTGTTGTGCTCGCCTTCTTGGTTGGCGGCGGCGGCGGCGGTAGTGGTGCTGCCGCCGCGCTGGATGGTCTGCAGGTTTCCGATCTGCTGGTTCAGGCCGGCGAGGTCTTGCTTGATCACGTAGGTGAGCTCGGCGATCTCGACGGGTCGGTCGTCGAAGAGGGTCTTGCGCTTTGCGAGCTCGCCCAGACGCTGCAGTTTGCCCATTGTTGCTGAGATGCCGCGGCCGATGGCTGCGGCGTTGCGCGCGAACTCGGAGCGCTGTTTGCGCGTGGGCGGTGTCGCGGCGCCATTTTGGAGGAGTGGTTGGGCCTGGGGACCGGTTTTGCGTTGGCGCGCGAGAGTCTTTTGGGCTTGTGAGAGGACGGAGCGGAATTCGGGGGTGCGGTCTTGGATGGAGGAGACCATGGCTGGCAGCATGGGTGCGCGGGCGCGCGTGTGGAAGAGGGTGTAGTGTTCGATCGGCGTGCGCGAGACGGGTCTATGCAGGCGAGAAGGGCGAGGTTAAGATGAGCGGCCAGGTGTTCTTTGAGGGAAGTAAGGATGTGCGGTGTTGCGCTGGGGTTGTATGTCGGGTGAGTGGTGGTGTAGTTGATATTACTCCTGGGGTATACGGAGAAAGAGAGAGAGAGAGAGTCGGGGTATTTGTGGTGTGTCGGGGTGTTGGTGGTAGTCGAGGCGTGGGAAAAGGTCATTGCTTTGAGGAGGAGGAGGAGGAAGAGGAGGATGTCTGGGCTGGCCCGTCGTCAGATGCGCGCCTACATCCCTGCACGGTGGCGCAACTTTAATCTGCCTTGTGTAAGATTATATATATTATTTTGGTACTACTGTATGTCATTGGATTCTTGCGATCTTGCTAGACGGAGACTGTAGACTGTATATGTTTATAGACTAGTATGTATGTTTATAGACTAGTATATATGTTTATAGACTGTATATATTCATAGACTAGTATATATGTTTATAGACTGTATAGTATATTCATAGACTAGTATATATTTTTATAGACTGTATATGTTCATAGACTGTATATATTCATAGACTGCATATATTCATAGACTATATATGTTCATAGACTAGTACATAAGTTCATACCCGCTCCGGCGCTGTGTATTGAGGGATTTGCTCAGCCGACAGCAGTGTTATGAAAGCATCAGGCGATATCCTGTGAGTGGTCTTCAGTGGCTTAGCCGTTTGTATCAAAATGTTCGCGTGGAAGACAAAGAGCAGGACATATGAGGAGCTGCTGTGGGGTGTGAAGCTGATGGGCATGCATATGCGTGTGTTGTGTGTGGCGGAGCAGAAAGTCTTACGCAAGCACTGTAGGCAATACCTACCTTCATCCATTAACAACAACAACAACAACGCTTAGCATGAGTCTAGTACATTTATATATTTATATATGTATATATGTATGTATTTATGTTGACAAACAATCACATATATGTATGTATGTATGTATTTATGTTGACAAACAATCACATATATGTATGTATGTATTTATGTTGACAAACAATCACATATATATGTATGTATGTATGTTGACAAATAATCACATATATATATATCTCCACAAAACCACAGTCCATCACCAAAAAAAATAAAAGTCATCATCATCATTATCATCATCATTTATTGCACGTGCATCCCCATTCAACACTAGGCGCAATCGGTGGCATCTAAAGGCCCGCACCACCCGCCCAAATCCAAGTTTGGCTCCTTTGGCCACCACCCCTGTCTGTACACGAAGCTTGGACTGGCAACATCATTCGCCGCCATCTAATATTACATCCACCACATACCTGCTCCAGCCCGTCACTACTGTCCGTCCCTCGACCGCTCGCCCACCTTCTCGCGTAGTCTGTCAACCTGTTGGGTACATGCTAATCACCTAATATCTGCTAATCACCCACGACTGCCACCCGCGCCACCAACTCATTCCCGCTCAAAACACCTGTCCCTCCTCCCACCTGTTCCTCATCCCAGTAAACCTCGGGCTTGCCCTGTATCATGGGATCTCATTAGTCGCAAGTACTCAGCAAATAGATCATTCAGGCGACTATCATGTCGCAGCCTAGCCAGAATCCGAGCCAGCAGCCCATCTCTTTCAAAACCATCCCAGGCCGCAACCGCACGCAGAAATGGACCCAGGCCAAGACAAACAATTATGATGGAGACGATTGGGGTGGATACGATGAATACGACGATTACGGAGGATACTCAGAACCATCAAACGCGCAGCAGAACCCAGGCCCGCAGCTGCAGCGGCAGTCGAGCTTCGACCGCGGCGTTGATACCGAGAGGCGGCAGTTCAGCTCCGGCACTGCAATACATGAGCCGGAACACTACACTAGTCCCACTGGGAGTGGCAAAGCAGCAGTTCAGGATGGCAAGAGCCCAGAGGACACCCGTCGACGGATGAGGGAGTTTAGCAACCCAGGCCAGGTTCCACAGCCTTTGAACACACCTCGCAGTCCAGTGACCCCCGGCAGTGTGGATCGACCGCCGAGGAAGAGCAGTCTTGGGGCCAGCCCTGCACCGGGTGTACGAGCTATCCCTGCTACCACTTCGCCTTCTCTGGACAAGCCATTGCCATTTGTTCGCCCAAGCGATATCTACAAGCGCATCGAGGAAGAGCGGCAGAAAGAAAGGCAGTCAATGGAGTCAGGAAGACCGAGCACAGACGCATTGCAAAGGGAAATGGATTCGCCTTCACTCACTCAGCATACTCTTCATCGCAAGAAGAGCCAGGAAAGTCTTCCGTCGAGCTCTGGGAGGCGACCAAGCTTGGAGCCTGTGAGCGAGATCAAGGACCCCAAATTTACCTCACCGGATCTCTCACTGCCTGCAGTCACGGAAATGTCGACGCCTGCCATGACCATCGCCCAGCCATCAATTCCGCCTGCGGAAACATCGGATCAACATTCCCTCAGACCATCAGACAGTAGCCCAAGACTTCCCCCAGTCAGTCGAATCTCCGGCTTTGGCAGCTTCATGCCGCGCGATGATGAAGAGGAGCGCATCAGTGCTACAGGTCTTGCTGCATCTACTGCTGCAGCCAATGCCGCAGCCTCTGCTTTGTCTTCTGGCTCGCGCGATATCACTCCTACTATGCCTGCGCACCAATCTTCGGACACCTACAATCATTCAACCCAGGGAAACGATCCAGCAGCAGACATTGCAGCTGAGCGTTCGACCGGCGCTCCAGTAGAGCAGCTTGGTAGAAGCGCAGACGAACATCCGGCTGGACTGTCGCACCAGCCATCAGCAGGGTTCCGCTCAGTCGTGCACAAAGCGTTTGATAATCAGGGCGACAGTTCTGTCCCTGCTTCACCAATCTCGCGCGATACCGCGCAGTCTGGGGTTTCAAGGAGTGACACCAACTCTACCCGCTCTATCAGCCCGATCATGTCTCGTGTTCCCTCTGTTGCAACTGCACAGCAAAGACAACAAGAAAGGGATGCCGTTGTGCCTTCGATCGCGGAGGAAACGACTCTTGAAGTCGCAAAATCACGACCCTCGCACGATTCCACTGCGCTTCCAATCACGTCCAGGCCCAGCATCATGCGAAAGCCCACGCCGAACCACAGCAGGAACGTGAGCTCGGAGATTCCTGGCTTTACACCCGGATACAGGAGAAGCATGGACACGCCTTCGCCGAACAATTCGCCGGCGCGTACACCTGGGCTCGGAGATACTGATACTCGCCGACTCAGTGGACCAATGGCCGCTGTGACTGTCAATGACCCTGACGCTCCTGATGTCGATCCTGCGGCCCCTGAAATGCCCTCAGCTACTCTCCAACCGGTCGAGACACCCCTGGAGACGCCAGACTCGACATTCCCAGGAGCAAGTGGCCCCGAAGTTGTCAAGGCGCTACCCACGGCTGGCCGAGGAAGGAGTGGTACAGACTACAGTGTGCGTGAGTCCGATCTAGCCCTCGAAGCCAAGACTTCCGGCGAAAACAGTCCATCTGTAGCAGAGGCGGTGACCATGAACCAGAATCTATTTCTCGACACGCATCCAAGCAACCCAAGCTCACCCACTCTCCGCTCACCAGCAGGCTTTGCGCGTCCGTTCCCGCAACCAGCCACGTCCGGAAGTGGCCGGAGCAGCCCTGCTGGCAACAGCCGCAGCCGGGTGCGCAACATGGTTGATCAGTTCCAACAGATCGACGAGGACTCCAAGAGGAATAGTGTTGCTTCTGCAATGTCCTCGAAGTCGTCCTGGAGCAACTTTGGCGCCGATGAGGAGGTGACGCCTGGCCTGAACCGTAGAACAACTGGAGGATCTGCTCTCTCGCAGCAAACTCCTGGCAGCCCTGCTGCGGGTGCTTTGTCCCCTGCTTGTGACCAAGCTGGACAGAACACGTCGACCATACGAGCTGCGACATCGCCTACAAGGCCTATTGCTGAAAGACTTGACAGTTTCAAGCCGCATCTGCCGGGCGAATGGATCAGTGCCGCACCAACCCCTGCGAGCGAAGTACCCGATCCTGCTCTGGACGTCGAGAGAGGACGTGATCAGACACACAGAGATATCACTCCTGTCGCGTCGCCCACCCCGAAGGGAGCATCAGTAGCTTCTCCCGAGGAAGAGGTGGACCTGACACCTACCACTCGCAAAACGAAGTTGTATGGACGAGATTCCTCGGCGGATATCGATGAATCGGAGAGTGCGTTGGCTGCTGCTAAGAGTGCGGGCGACGCACTCGGCACGGCATTCGTTTCTTCCGTGGGCTATGGGCATCAGACTCGGGACTTCGCCGACAAAGGAAACTCCGCGCCTGTCGATGTGCCTGAATTGCGACCTCATCGCGAGACAGGAAACATTGAACATCTCAGTCTACCCATGTTGAGGCGCGGAGACAGTGATGCGCCATCTGATGGAACTAACAGTGTCGCAGACTCGGTGCCGCCCACGCCGCCTGCCAAGGACACACCCCTGCCACCTGGACAGACTTGGGATGCCGGGCCAGGAGTAGGCAGACCTGTGAGCAATTACTTCGTTGGTGCAACACCCGACACACCAGATGCTGTTGCCCCATTGAGTTTCGGCAAGCAATCGCCAAACCAATCCCGCGACTCTACTTTCACCAGACCCACCGTACTTCCTCCTTTGTCTACTGACACCAGGGTTACTGACTTCGAGAGCGATCGCCTGCGGAAAGACATCTACCGCTCCCTTGGTGAAGACAAGATGGCTGAAGTTAAGCGTGAGGGTAACATCGAGGACGCCTACCGAACGCAAGACGCACTTGATGCCCCAGATAACGAGCACCGAATTGCCAGTGGACAGTCTGCTCTACCACCAGCTGAGGCAGAAGCCTCGGACGCTCGCAGTGGTCTACCTTCTCAGTCAAGGCCCGGTCTCTTGGGTCAGCGCTTTTCCTGGGAGAACCGCTCTACTGATGGCTCTGACCGCTTGTATGCTCCCATGGCAGCTGTCGGCGAGACCAAAGGCGACGAGGATAGGGAGAGCTATGAACGACCTAGGTCTAATCAGGGCCTCCATGTCGTGAACACTCAGGTGGTGGCAGACTCGGAGCCTAGCACTGCGGACACTGATAAGCAGGTTGAGCCTTCGTTCATGCTCAATGAAGCAGCTGACGCTGAGCAGAGGCTTTCTTCTGGGATCCCAATCGGCACAGCTGCACTCGCAATCGGCAGCCAAGGCAATGACGCTGCTAGAGATGCGGTCAGCCCCATTGCGGAAAGCCCTGAACACTCTTCTGGCGGCCTGGACAACTTAGCACCTACACCCATGGTCGAAGATGTCGACGAGGCAGCCCGAAGCGCCGAGCCAGTGTCTCCAGTTGTGCCTACCAAAGAAGGCTCACCAGAGCTGCCCTCTCCGTCTACCGTAACGGCAAAGCCTTCTATGGCAGCTCACAGCAAAATTCCTGCATTCCGTGATTTGGCCGCCATCAAGAACACCGATGATCGCATCGCCGCCTACGAGACTACCCGCCGTCGATTCGCCGACATGAACACTGGCCTTTCCGGCTGGCTCTCGGGTATGCTATCGGCTCATCCAGAATACGCCAATGCGGGCAGCCAGAAGTATGAAGGTCCTGCTGTCATCCAAACAGCTGGCCTAGGCAACACCATCTCCGGCTTGGGGGGCACCATCAGAGGCGCCAGCCACAAGCACAGCCCCTCCATTCTCAAGATTGGCGGCGAGCGAAAGGCCAGCACTACCAGCACTTCTGGCACCACACCAGCCACCGCGTCCTCCAGTACCCACCAAGATGTCGAGAAGATGCAGGCTAAGGGCAAGGACTTCATGAAGAGCGCTGGCGCTGGCGCCAAGGGCTTGTTCGCGAAGGGCAAGAGTCGCTTTGGGAGAAGTGGTGAAAAGGTAGAGTAAACCCCTCTCTTTATTGCACTCCTTCATCGTCACGCTGCTACTTTCATCGATCTTCGACAATGTTCATGGGCTTTGTTGTTGGCGCTTTTCTGAACTTGCAAGGAAATGACGGCATGCTGAGTCTCGCTCTTTCTTCTACGTCTAGGAATGAGAAACGAAGATACTCTCTTGATGTTTCTCGGGAGAGGGGTGACCTCTCTCGCAGCATTGCGGTTGGCGGCTTTTGTTCTTGAGCGTGTTGGTGGCGGTGGCTCGACGATACCCCCAGCATTCTGTTGACTGTTCTTCTGATCTTACTTTTTCTTTGATCTTTCTCGGAAGATCGTGTCGTACTAGCTGTTCTTCTTTTTTCCCCCTTTTTGGACGACCGCTGATGAATTACCTCTTTTCCTAACTCCATCCATCTTCTCCTCTCACGTTCTATCCAAAAAACCTCTTCATTACTTCGATCTTACTTCATTGGGAAGAACGCACGCTCATGTAAGTTCTTCTTCTCTAGGGCTCTTCTTCCTCCGTTTCTTCTCCTCTTGCCATCGCTCCCGCTTTCGCTGCTTCTGTCGACTCCTCCTCTTCGTCCAAGAACCTGCCCAGCAGCAATGCATCGCACCCAGCTTCTACCACCACTCCTGATACAGAGAAGACAACAAAAACACAGGCAGCAAACCCTCTCTCTCGCCCCATCGTTCCAGCCGCTATGAACACGGTAAGTGCCGACATTAATGATACTGACCGCGATGTCCCTGCTGCTACTACCGAGCGCCCTCGCTCCGTCGTTGGCCGCTTGCGCGATGTCTCGTGGTCCAATACTAGATCTAGATCGAGATCGAACAGCGTTGTCTTCGGGACAGGCTACGGTGCAGCCAGCGACAACACCACCACCACCCTCGCCGCCGCCGTCGCCGCCGGACAGCAGCAGCGCAAAAGTCCCGGCCCTTCGCGCCCTAGCTCGCGAGCGGCAAGTGTCATCCTCGGCCGAGGCGGCGAGGCAGAGCAAGTCCCTCCCGTGCCTGCGCCCGAAAATCCAACAACTACTTCCGGTCCGAGTTCGGGTCTGGGCCTAACAACCCCAACAGCGACTTCTGCCTCCCCGCTCGTGGTGCCAGGCCCAGAGGACCGGCGACGCGAGGCGTGGGAGGACGACGATGCGGAAGTCGGTTATGGTAGTGGCTGGCGCGACGAGCATGGGAGGTTGGGCGTGCTGCCTAGTCCGTCGGTGCAGGAGAGCGTGGGGCCGGCGTCGCCCGGGAAGGCGAGGAAGGGGAGCTGGATTGGGGAGGTTGTTGAGGCGCCGGTCGTGATGGAGGAGGATGCGGAGGGATGGAAACTGCCGCCGGCGGAGCAGGGGGTGGTACAGGCTTCGGCTGTGCCCTCGCCATTCTACAAGGAGGCTTCAGACGTGGATTTGAAACAGCAGGATGAGCCTGTGGCGCTGGGGGGACCGACAGCAGTTCCTGTTCCAAACGTCGAAGGGACACCCAGTCCCTCTGAACCGGATGCAGGACGCTCTTCTCTCGACAACGTCAAGGTTCGACGACCGTCTGTCAAGCATACCCAATCAAGGAGCGCTTCTTGGGCTCTTCCTGCTTCGACTGCGCCTCGTCCGGAGCCGGAGAGGAAGTTCAGCGCTCTTGACCAACTGCCTAGTCAGCAGCGACGGAGGCAATTCACGCCAGTCACCACGCCACGGAGGATGAGTCTGGCTGATGACGCTGCTCCTGCTCGTGCTCCTGAGCCTCTGCCGAGCTTTGCCCCGATACAGAATCAGACCTCGCGCACGCAAGGGAACAGTGACTTCCTCGCAGATGTGAGGCCTTCGCCAACGAAGGCATCGCGTCCTTCAACCCCTGCGAACTGGGATAAGCTCAGCGCTGTCTCTTCGCCGAAAGCAGTCGATGACGCTGCTTCGAGGAGGTCTTCTGTGTCCAGCTTGGGTAATCCTCAGAGCCCGGACACGGTTATTATACCTGGCGCTGCGTCGAAGCGCCAATCGGTCATTGGAATGCCGACTTCCAATTTGGACAGCACGGTGGATGACGGCCAGCGGCGTAGTGTCTCGCCTTTGCATTTCGAGGGGAATACTACTGGTCCCAAGACAATGACTATGGAGCCTGAGAGTATGGTTGGTGCTGGACGACCTCAGGAAAATGGTTCCATGGATCGTGAATATCAACCAAACCAAAGGGTTGAGCAGCGCCCGATGTCGTATATGCCCCACAGCAGGAAATCGAGCGGCGTGATGGCGCAGGATACGATTGATGTCACTCAGACTGGCAAGAGATACTCTACGGCCAGTGGTATGGCTGATTATCCTGTGCCGGGCGCCTTCCCTCACCCACAGCAGCAGCAGTCTTCGCAGCCTGCATCGCGTGCGCCGTCGATCAAACAACCCCCCAGCGAGTACGACAAGCTTCGTTCTCCACAAGCCGGTGACGCAGACCCAGTTATCGGCGAAAGCTCCTCGAAACACTCCTCTGGCTTTTTCCGTGGCCCTGAGGTATCCGCCGCCGGAGGCCCAGGCGCGATTCCGTCTCCCAGCAAACTCGACGCGAATTACGACGGCCTCATCGACCCTCAGGTCGACCAAATCGCAGACGACGTCGCCAAAGCCGAGCAGCCGCAGAAGCGACGCAAGAGCGGTATCATGGATAGTTTCCGCCGCGCTTCGACTTACTCGAGCGCGAACGCTAGCAGGCCTTCTTCTCGCGATGGGGCGGCGAAGGGCAACGCCAGTGTCAACGAGAGCGCGCTTGCTAAGTCTAAGACGCTCAAAAAGCCTCAGCGCGCGTCGTCGTCTGCTGTCGAACCGCCTAAGAATAAACGCTTCTCTGGTCTGGGGTCGTTGTTCCGGAGGCCGAGTACGATGACTCCGCGAACTGGCGCTCCAGCGGCTGCACAGGCTTCAAACTCGCAGAACGCTAGCCCGGTGGCTCCTAAGGCTCCGAAAAAGCTTACCAAGACCCAGCCGCCACAGCAACAACAACAACAGCAGTACTCGCAGCCGCCACCTAACTACTATGTGGGCCCGCCTCCGGGCAACTATGCCGCTTATGAAGCTATGGTGAGGCAGCAAGGGCCTCCGGGCCAGGTACA
Organism: Cladosporium cucumerinum; assembly: GCA_023634325.1. Classification (NCBI taxonomy): domain Eukaryota; kingdom Fungi; phylum Ascomycota; class Dothideomycetes; order Cladosporiales; family Cladosporiaceae; genus Cladosporium; species Cladosporium cucumerinum. The sequence continues at coordinate 267,407 of JALDQA010000012.1, read as the reverse complement.
GCAGATGCCGCCTCAATACTGGCAACAGCAACGGCCGCAGCAAATGTACGCTGAGCCTGCTATGGTGAGCTCGCCGTATCCGTCGCACGTGGCAGCAGTAGCGGGTCCTCAACGACAGGCTGGGTATTATCAACAAGGCCCGCCTCAGGTTCAGTATCAGCAGTATCCGCGACAAACAGCGAATCAACAATACCAGACCTCCGTGCCGAATTCTCGGACGCATAGCCTGGTCAGTAGTCCAGTGAGCGAGCAGGCTGCACCTTTCGAACACCATGGAAGTCCGCAAGGTCAATCAGCCCAGCCAATGCCACAACCGCGGAGATTGCACAGCGAGGGCCACTGGAGGCGCGACACCGTTCCTGGAATTCCTGAAGCCAACAGTCCAGTGGACTCTTCGAAGGGAACTTCAGTAGCGCCAGTAAGATCTTACGCGGATGGCCACGTTGAGTCAGCTTCTGCTCAGGGATCTCCGCAGCAGCAGGTGCAGCCTGTTCCTTCTCGCCCTACTGTTGAAACCAGGCAGTCGTCCACCTATTCCCCATCATCCGTGGTCAGGTCGCCAGCGATGGCCCAGATTCCTGATAACTTCCCTCAAGCACCAGGCCGTCAGGACTATCAGACGCAGTATTGGCAACACCAGCACAGGCCCCAGCGAGAGCCAACGCTACCACAATTGCAAACACAAACGCCTCCTGCGAGCATGCCAACCACAAGTGTCGGCTCCATTGACCAGCAAATGGCTCGCTCGCCTGCCAAGGACCATAACGACCAGCGGACGCCTTGGTCCATCAGCCTGCCGCAAGACGGCTCGAAAGGACAGTCAAACGGTTCGTCATGGACACAGCCGCCGCAAAACACACCACCTCAGCAACAACAACACAGAGGACCACCTGCTGCCGCTCGAGGCGCCGTACGCATCCAGTCCCATCCCCAAGGGTACCAAGATCAGTACAGCTCCATGACGCCATACCATTTCGTCACGCCGCAGCAAATACAGAACATGATACCACAAGGCCAACAGCGCGCTTCTTACCACGGCGAACAAGTATCAAGCCCAACAACCTACGCAACCACCGCCCCACACCAACCCTCGATCCCAGCGCCCTACTCCCCCGTCTCCCCGCAAGCCCACGAATATGCCGCCCCGGAGCACTGTCATCACGGCTACGCGCAACCACAGCAGCAGGCCCGCCAACAAAACCGCTACTACAGCCAAGTAGCACCAAGATCCGCAGGACCGGGACCGGGACCACAGCGACAGTTCAGCCAGAACGACCAGGGTCGTCCGCTGTCGTATCAGCGCACGGCGTCTGGGTATTCGGGCAGGAGAGACGATGCTGGGGTGAGCGAATCTGAGATTATGAATATGAGAGGTGCGAGTTACCCGGGTCAGGAATGGGTGCCTGGGAGGGGCTGAGATGGGAGATGCATAGCGGAAGGAGTTTCCATTTTTTGTTTGTTCGGGTTTGGGTTGGATGAAGTGCATGCTTTATGATTTTTTCTTTCTTTTTTTGGTACGTATGTAAAGGGCGAGATCTCGTAATGTGTATGGTCTGGATATAGTAGGCTGGCATGGCGTCGCGTTGGGGGAGTTTTCCTTTTTGGGAGAGGGGATTTTGAAAAATATATATAATCTTGTCAAGGGCGTGGTATACTGTTTGTTAATACAAGGTCGTCGGACCAATCTTAATCAGTATGGTGGTATATATCGTTAATCCGAAACCATTATCTCACGATTCTTGGTGGGGCTTCACCGGAGGAATTGCACTGAACAGTTAGCTTGCGCAAAATCAATTTCACCACGTTCAGCTTGCTGCAGCTGAAGAAACATTCAAACGAAACAACACCAAAATTCAAATATATTCGCCTTGTCGTTCACGGTCATTTCAAGGGAAAAAAAAACCCCCCCTAACACCGTCGGAACGGAAATCAATAGATTGCCCACGGGAGATTGACCGAATTAAAAAAAAACACCCCCATCAATTCATCACGACAAAAGTTCCCCCTCCGCCATAATGACCGCCGTCGTCCTCGGCGCCACCGCCAACCAGTCCGCCCACGCGCCCATCGACAAAATCAACATCGGCACCCGCAAATCGCAGCTCGCTGTTGCTCAAGTCGAATCGATCATAGCGCAGCTCAAAGCTGTCGCGCCAGCGCCCGAATATGTCTCGCGCGTCGTCAGCACCATGGCCGATGAGAACCAGGTCAAGGCGTTTTCGGCGTTTGACTCGAAGAGCATCTGGACCGAGGAGCTGGAGCAGTTGTTGATGGAGGGAAGCCTGGATGTTGTGGTGCATTGTTTGAAAGGTAGGCCCAGCTGTGCTATGCTGTGGTGATTGGTGGGGGGGGGGAGGGTTTGTGGATGGGTTGATGAGTCATTCAAGTTCACGAACGAACGTCTACTGACCCAATGGGGGAAACCAACAGACATGCCAACTTCCCTCCCCAGCTCCTGCGCTCTAGGCGTGATCTGCGAGCGCGAGGACCCACGCGACGTGGTCGTCATGAAGGCCAACTCGCCCTACAAGCGCATCCAAGACTTGCCCGTCGGCTCCGTCGTGGGAACATCGTCGGTGCGACGCAAAGCGCAGACCTTCCGCCACTTCCCGCACCTCAAGTGCGTGGACGTGCGTGGGAACCTGAACACGCGCCTGGGCAAGCTTGACGCCGACGGGAGCCAGTATGACTGCTTGATCCTCGCTGCGGCAGGTCTGAAGCGTATTGATCTGGGCCACCGTATTACGCAGTACTTGTCTGCTGATGATGGCGTGCTTTATGCGCCGGGACAGGGAGCGTTGGGTCTTGAGATTAGGGATGGGGACGAGCGGATGTTGGATTTCTTGAGCGTGCTGGCGCACCGTTCTACTGCTCTTGCGTGTCTTGCTGAGAGGAGTCTTCTTAAGACTTTGCAGGGAGGGTGTAGCGCTCCTGTTGGTGTGGAGACTACTTGGGACGGCGATGGGTTGGTTCTCAAGTCGTCTGTTATTAGTCCCGATGGCAAGGATATGGTTGAGTCGCAGAAGAAGGGTGTTGTCAAGACGCAAGACGAGGCATTGCGTTTGGGCCATGAGCTTGCGGAGCAGCTTTTGGGTATGGGTGCGGATAAGATTTTGCATGATCTTAGGATGAATGCATGAGTGACTGCAAAGAGGTGGAGGATCGAAGGCTACATGTAGGTAACCGAGTTACACTCCACACGAAGCGATGCAGTCGCAAGGTCTTCTCTCGCTGCTTCCATCTCAGACTGTATTCCGTGCACACTGGAAGGAGCGCCTGAGAAGGACGTCAATGGACCCTCTCTATCGGGCTACCGCAGCACATGAAACATGACATCGGTACCGAATTCGAAGATGTTCGTAGCCATCGAAAATTGAATCGCTCGCAATCATATGGACTTCAATTGCGGGCTAGGAATTAAAGTATTAAGGTCGTACACTAATACGCTCCGGTCATTATATCATCTACCGCCATCGTCCCAAATCAAACTCGTGCTTCGTCTCTGCAACATGCGATGCAATTCATACAAAAGGCACCTAGCACAAGCCTGCCGGGCAACCAACAGTCGAGCCGTACTTCTCCGGACCGGAGATGCCTGCAATCTGGAAGACAGCGTTGATAACACCACCGATACCTTCGCCAGCAATGAGACCAGCGGCAACAGCGTAGCCTGTAAATACAGTCAGTTATATTGCATCATACGGATCGGAAGTTCGTGAGACATACCATAAATGTCGAACGATTTCGGGTTTCTCTTGTTCCAGAAGTATGCGGGGATGGCACCGATGCAGAGGGCAGTACCGTAGTACGTCTGGACCATGGTGAAGGACAGACCAATGACCATGAAGTTTGGGTGGTATTCACGGTATTTGGCCCATTTTCCAGTGTAGCCGAACTCCTTGAAGATAGTCATCGCGCCACCGAAAAGCGAGAAGATGATGGCGAAGATACCACTCGAGTTAGGGACGGGGAACTCATCGGCTGTGACAGCGATAGCAACAGCGCGCCAGGCAGCCACAGATGGAGCGGAAAAGGCACAAGTCTCTGCTTCGGTATTGAGAATGCAGGGGTAGGCTTTGGCGAACAGCACGAAGAGAGCCGGGGCCAGGAAACAAGCCACGATCGTACCCGTGGCCTGAGCCAACCACTGTTGGTCGGGAGCGGTGCGAAGCAGGAAGCCGACGCGGAAGTCTCCGACCAAGTCAGAGGCCTGGTTGGCACCAATGTTGGCGATAGCACCGCCGAGCAGGTTGAGACGCTGAGCGTCGATGGGGGCCCATCCCTCGGCCTTCGTGGCGCCACCAAGGACGATCTGGGAGGCCTTGGCCGCAGCAGTGAGAGGAGTGATGTCGGTAATACCGGTACACTGGATGGCGAGGAAGGAGAAGATGAACGCCAGCAAGACAGAGAGCAAACTCATGCCGACAGGCATGTCGAACTGAACACCCATCACAACGCAGATGAGAACAACCATGAGGATGAGGAGGGGTGCCCACCACCACCACTTGACCATCTCCTCGGGCTTGGCGGGATCCTTGACAAGGTCTTCTTCCTTTTGCTGGGATGTCTTTTCCAGGTAGGGGTGGTCAGCGCCGTTCTTCTTGCGATAGAGGACATTAAGCTGTCTGCAGCAAGCGCGGTAGATTGCTTTGCAGATGAACCAGAAGACCTTGTACTGCATGAACAACTCTGTAAAGGAAACGACGATCATCAACAGAACACCAGGCCAGAGCATCCAGAAACGAGGACTGGGGGTGGTTTTGTTCGATGAAGACAGACCGAGGGAGCCAAACGACATGTACTCGCTCCAGTTAGGGTCTTCAGGGACGATTTGCTTGCCGAATGCCACCTTGTTGTGCACGAGCGCAGGACCGATGATGGCCCACGCGAGGACAGATCCACCGAAGAAGGAGAAAGCTGTGTTGAGACCAACGAGCATACCAACTCCAATGAAAGCTGGAGTCCACTCGATCATCCAGCCCCAGTTCTCGACGTGGATTGCGAGGTTGTTGTGGTGACCCCAGGTGTAGAACCAGCCGAAGAAGTGCCAGTCCCACAGGATGCCGGGTGCGTACTGAGAGACAACACGCTGTATCATCGCACCAATGAAAGAAATGGACAAGGCCTTCATCTTTTGCTTAGCAATCGCGGCACCAGTTGCAGCAGCGTGCATAGCACGAATGGTCATAGCGGTGGCAGATGGCGTAGGGAAGATGAGCCTCAGCTCACGAGCCACATAGATGATGAAGAACTTGCGCAGGGGAGTAGCGAACGCGAAACCGAAGTAGCCACCAACGATGGTCAAGGTGATGAGACGCGCAAAGTCCTTCTGCGGGTCGTCACTCATCAGGTGCAACTGGTATAGGGCGGGAATGGCAGAGACGAAGACATTGCTCAGGCCACCCGACGCAGTAGCAACGGTCTGCACGATGTTGTTCTCACGGGGACCTGAAAAAGAGAATCAGTCCGCTGAAGCTGGTAGGACTGTAGCCATACGACCAGCATTGATGAGATCCTAACGTAAGACATGGTGTAGTTGTACTTACCGAAGCTGCCACCGAGGATTGGGAAAGCCTCAGGGAGGGCCTTAGACAAAGGCTTGATCACAGCGAAGCCGACAATGGCACCGAAAAGCGAGGCACCAAAAGTCCAACCGGTCTTGAGGCCCAAGTAAATGTTGGACGAGCCAACAAGTGCACCACAGATGGCACCAAGAAGGACAGCACGGATGGTGATGATGCGCTTGCGCTCATCAGGCAGGTCGTCAAACGGTTCGAAAGGATCGGCGTGGGCGATAGATGAATCATCATCAAGGTCGGAGGTTTCTCCAACGTAAGTTGATGCGCCTTTGGGATCATGGTCGCGGTCCAAAGAAGGCGAACCAGATTGTTCGTCTGAGGTCGCACGAACGAAGACGTTCTCCTTCTCGGTCGTTGGGGGTACGTTCGGGTTGATGTTGCCCTTGAGAGCAGTTAGTATGAGACATGTCCCCACACAATGGTATATGAGAGTGGAGCAAGCATACCACTAGGTCAATCGGACGATCTATAGCATCGTTGACTGACGCCATATTGAACAGTCCCTACACAGAAGGGAAACGGTCGTGATACGAACTGATGCAAACGACGGACTCAAGAAATACTTAAGCACTGCAAGATGCTCGTGGCGGGCTTGACCCTTGAATGACAACTACCCGCCTCTAAACGTAGGGCTGGCTATCAGCGCCACTCCCATGCATGCCAGTCGGCTGGGCGTCTCGCGGTCTAGGTTCAGACTCTCTGCTGGTCTCTCAGCGGCAGTGTAGAGGGTACGGACTTTGAAGCTAGACCGCGAGGGCATTGATCGTGCTCGATGGTGTGGTACTTCCATAGGGCCTGCCATTTCAAGGCAAGCGCTAAGCGCCATAGTGTGTGCGGAGATGGCCTCTAATCGTTCTGGCCAACCACTCGCTTGTGGTCGACGGCGGGCTAGTAGGACGTAGGATTCTGTCTGTTATCTCCAGCGTGATGCCCAAAGGCCATGACAGGGAGATAGGACACATGTGACCAGCCAGATGCGCGAAATCCTTTCGCTGTGACAAACAATACGAGCGACCGTTTCGCTTTCGGGGGCCCCAACCGAGAACTTTATATTGCCGATAGTGGCTCAGGAAGTAATACCAAGCCACCGAAGCGAATGCAGGCTGATTGCCGAAGAAACGTCGTTATCAGTGAGCGAAGCAGCGATCCAATGCATGACGAAGTGAAGTATGGAGATCAGATATGATTTATCTTTCAACTGATAGGGGATTCATGGGCGCATGATCACGCGCTCGAAGGTGCGTTCTTTTGCTGTATATCAGGCGCCATGGTGTGTTTGCTATGCGTGTGGGTGTGCGGAGGTCTTGGACGGCAATTTAACCAAATAAGGCAGGTGCTTGTTTCGACTTGAAGCACCAAAGCACCGTAACGGCAACGGCTCGCGTGCACGGGTGGCGAAAAGAAGAGCTATCAGCTTGGCGAGAGTCCTGCGATAGAAAGCCTTTTTTCGCCCGCGGCGCAGTTGACAAGCAGGATAAGCAATATAGAAGCTGTGGAAGGCTTTCTGCACGTGAATGCCCAGGTCCAGTATTATTGGCAATCCTTCTGTTGCCCCCCCCCCCTTCGGCACGCAGCCCGGATCTGGATGTGACAGGCCGATGAGCGGAAGTCGTCAACAAGACAAGACCCCTTTGGACATTGAGAAGCGGGTGTACTCGTGGCCATACCAAAAGAAATGAATGATACATGGATGAAATGTCGTTGCAACAGGCTCAAGGCAGAAGGATTTTGGGTTACGAGTCTCGCTTCAGCCGCTCGCTCACCAACGGAACTTGAATGCGAATGCGGCGATACAAATTTCTAGGGTAAGGGTTTGAAGACTCGAGATGGCCCTCACGAAAGACTCGGAGACTAGACAAGTAACTTACATGTACTGTACACAAGGGACTCAGGCTTTGGCTTTGTCCCAACCTTGCAGCTTAAACGCGTAGATTCAATGAAGATGTTGTGTATGACGGCCATGTTCGAGCCGGAGAAAGATTCTGCTTGAGAACCAAAGTCTTTCGAATCAGCCGGTTCTCAAAGGGATGTTGACAAGTTAGTCAGTGGTGGGGGAGAATACACAGGTGTGCCAGTAGTGGTTGTTCTTTTGGTCTTTGGGTCAATGATGGAAATGTGGCCTCAAAGCAGTGGAGAGTTCTCGTTTTGCTTAGTGAACAGAGAAGACTTTTGTATGGGCTTTTGCGGATGCTTTCTGTAACACCTTTCCTGGCAGCGAGCTTGTATCGCTCCCCAGTATCTACCATAAGGTTAAGATCGTAAGCGCTACGGCCTGATCCAAGTCCGGCACAATGTATTTGTTTCTTGATTTGATGCGAGCGAGCTGTTGAACAAACGCGCGGACAATGGATCTCAAACGATGAATGGATATTGCAAGCTGTAAGCGCCAGCCTCGATGACTATGTATCAAGTCGTCAGTTGACAGTATTTCCAGTCAAATCCCAGCTCTCCCTACGATCGTGGTCATCCACTCACCACCCTGACGTATCTGTATAGACAATCGTGACAATTCACTGCGAGTCTCAATCACGTTTTCAACGAAATCTCCGACGCGAAGGGCTTTGTTCAATTTATCTATGCCCGCCAGTGACAATTTCCTTTCCGTAAATAATGGCATTAGTGAATGCAGGTGTTGCCAGTACTTTTACGATGGCTCGCGGACGATGCTCATTTCCCATACAAGGCCTCTGCAGCAACTCTCGTTCAGTATTATCCTCAGCACATCGATCAACCTTTTACCTTTGTCAACACTCCCAATCCACAAGTTTAAACCCCAAACAACACGACAACACAGCCGAGACTCACAAGATCATGTCTCCAACCAATCAGCTCAGTCTACCGTTGAGGTCTTCCATGACACAGCAAGGAAAGCCTCAACGCGAGGACTCCGATGGCGAGTCGCAGGCGAAGCGTGTCCGGTGGGCAGATTCAGAGCCCGACTGGGGACAGCAGGCTACTCTGTTGTCTAGCCACAGCGACATTGACAACAAGCACGACAATGGCAACGACAACGACAACGACAACGACAACGACAACGACAACGACAACGACAACGACGAGATTGTTGACAACGTCATCAAAGTGCTCGTTGACAACGACACGCAACAATTCTTCGTAAGCGAAGACACCATCTGCGCCAGATCAGGGCTCTTTAAAGCACTGGTCTGGTCCTCCGCCAGCTAGGAAAAAGTCGTGAGCCTTCCCACCACTTCAGACGCGTTCAGGACATACATCCGCTGGCCGAAGACCAGGAGGGTGAGCCTCAAGACCTGGTTCAATCGCACAGGCAGAGGTTTCAATGTCACGGCACAAGAGAAGCGCCAAGCCTATATGGACATCTATGTCCTTGCACGCGATATAGATGATCTCCAGCTACGTAGGTTCATGATGAAGGTCTTGATTAAGAACTGCCCTGACTTGGGTACCATCCCTGGCGGCGAATGGTGCACTGGCATTCGGAAGCAGACGTCGAAAGGATCTGTTTTGAGAGCGTTCCTGGTGGAATGGATTTCCTTCCGCTTTGCTCGGCTCGCGAAGTCTAAGCAGTTCACGTTCGCCAGAGAAGCCTCGACTTATCCAGAGGAGTTCCGCGAGGAGTTCGTGAAGCTCGCTTCTGAGAAGGGTCTGCCTCCCAGCGGGAATAGACCAAACAATTTTGCCAGGAAAGCCTTCCAAGATGCGATGCGAGCAAGGCTGCTGCAGAGAAGACCGAAGTGACCTGGAACTCAGATTGTAGGAGGTGCTGAATGTGTTAAAAAGTTCTTTCCGTAAACCAGAGTCTTTCCGCTGCTCACTTTCTTGGTACATATGAGAGAGGATATTTACATAGGAGGCAACTTACATCTGTGATGTGAGGGTGGCTTCAACGCGTATGCTGAATTTTGACAGTCTGTTATTGAATGCCGTTTTATAATTTACGCCAACCGTTGAGCGGGGTCTTAGTAGTCCTTATGCCAGTTTCATTAGATATCGATGTGTGAGATGACAATGGCCAGTGAGACGTTGTGGGCCGAGACATACCATCTTCATCATGCCCAACCGCATTATCGTAGGGCTTTGAGGTATTGAAGTGGAGTTCACATTTCTTGAAGTGTATCCATTATCATTCGCATGATCAATCGCTTCTCTTGCGACCCACGTTGTCTGCGGAGCTTGACCACGACTGGAGCCTGATCATCCACTCGTACATAACACTCCTCAGAGGCGAACCCTTCGGAGTCAATTCCCACATCTTCGGATACAAGTAAGACGGCACACGCTTGCAAGAAGCCATTTTGGACATTATGGCCTCCACCATCTCCACACGCATAAGATTGTCGTCGAAGAACTCCGCAGCCAGGTACATCTCGATGTACGTGTTCGTTCGCTCGCACTCATCGGCTTCAGGGGTGTTCCAGAAGATCTCCGGCAGGACTTTGCCGGTATAGGCCCAGTGGATGTACGTCCGAAGCGCCTTTGTCGAGACTTCGGGGAGGCGCACAAGCTTCCGTTGGCCTTCAATCCAGCGTTCATCGGTGACGGCGGCTTCGAAGAGTTTCGATCGTTCGCAGATGGTGTGTTTGTGCACACGAAATTCACGGTTGATTTTTACCGGCAATCACGACGATGATGTCCGTATAGTCGTATTCGTGGCTAGATATACGTTAGTCATGGCTCATCCGGTAAGTTCATGAGATACTCACCGAGCACGCTCGATCTGACGGTCATCGCCATCAGCCTCGTGCTGACGCTTGTTGACGTTGTCCTGGCTGTCCGACATCGTGAGTGCTTGCGAGGTAGGTATGGTGACTGGTCTTTACGAGGTAGGCGGTATCGAGGTCTCTTGTGAAGATTTCGTTGATGTTTGATCAATGTTCGATGGTCGGAGTACGAGGCGTTTCTCGTTGGTGTTGAGTGATATGCTGTATGGCTGGTGGTGATGGTCGCTGCTGTTGAGAAAGCCGTTGGTACTGAGAGACAGTTGTGGGTGTTGGGACTTGAGAGGAAGTTGTTGGTGGCAGCGAGAGACGATCTAGGGCTTATAAGGTAGTCAGGTAAGCGCTTCAGCGGTTTCACTAGGTGTCGAAGACTCGGCTGTCGTCGATAGCCCCGCCAAATAGCACAAAGACTAAAGTGACGGAAGCCATGTACGAAGTAACTGTGTAGCGCGATAAATGCGTATTTGCGAAGAAGGATCCGTTACTGTTGACGTGTCTAGAGGACCGAAGACTATGTTGATGCGCTCGATACCATCCGTGTACATGTATCATGCATTGGCTTCGATTGTGGCGATGCATGCCGCTGAGATAGTACGAAGCTCCCGGTAACACGCATGCTGTTGCAGTCGACGCTGTTCTTCAACTTCGACCTATACGCCTTTGAGATAGTCAGGAATCAATAACCAACTAGCATCGTACCCGAACCCACACTTCTCAAACATACCCCTGCCCCCTCTTCTCCCTTGCAACCGCACTACTCCTATGCACCCCCTTCTTCGCCGTCTTCCCACCCATCCTCACAATCCCTACAAGATGATGCACCCCCGCCACCACCCCATCGACAACCTGCACGCCCAGCGGCCCAACAGCATCCTCCACAGCAATCCTCATATCCGTCATCCCCGCACAACCCAGCGTCAGCACGTCGGCCCCATCAACCTCCACCAACTGTCTCGCCACGTCCGCCACGCGGGCGAGAACCTGCTCTCTGGGCAGTCTTTCGAGATCCAGAACACCTAACTCGCAAGCGCGTATCCCCGCGCAGTACTCCCCACAGCCATACCGTCTGAAAGCATCCCGATGAGCAATCGCAGAACGTCCCGCAGTAGCGACAAGACCAATCCGTGAGCCCAGCGTCCTCGCAGCGAACAGACTCGCTTCCATGATTCCTATGATAGGAACGTCGAATTCCTCTTTCAGCATGCGGATGAGGGCGTGGTCAGAGTAGCACGCTACTAGCATTGCGTCGTAGTTCTGTTCTTTCTGGAGAGGGACTAGAGCGCGGAAGGATGCTGCTGAGGAGAGGATGGCGTCGACTTGGGATTCGATTGCTGTTGGTGCTGGATGGGGGGCTGTGAAGGGGTGGACTGTGACGTCTGGGGGGAGGGTGGGTTGGACTATGTTGATGCAGTTTGTGGTCATTGATGAGGTGGCGTTGGGGTTGATGAGTAGGATGTTGATTGCTGTTTTGGCAGCCATTTTGTGACGTTGTCCTGGTCGGGTTGCTGGTTGAATCGTTTTTGGTTGCTGTCACTTTGGATCGAGAAAGAGTCTCAGATTCGATTTTATGATTGATTTAGAAGACTGGATTAGAAGATTGGTCGTCAAGTATTGATTGTCAGGTAGTGGTCAGTATTGGGATGATAGACAATATTGTCCTAGCATGTGGTGATCTTCACAAAGCTGGGATCAATCTCACAGGGTTGGGATGCGGTCTGGAGATGGTTATAGCCTACATACAGTATGTGCATACCCACGTGGCACTTCATCAAGACTGCCACGCCTATCTGACCATATCGCTCGCCGTGAGCTCGCCGGCGAAGCCTTGCCCGCGGCTATTAAGCAGATCGTTGCGCCTTGTCCCAGTGAGGCGGTTCATGCATCTTGCCGATGCAGGGCTGTCGATGAAGGCTATCCCATCCACACCCGTTGGTCCCGGTGATGGCTGAAGGAAGGCATATCAACGTCCATCTAGCATTAGTCCCTGTCGATGTTCTTCTGTGTCCCCTCGTGCCCCCCCCCCCTGCAAGGACAATCCGGGGATAACCTCGGATACTGATAAATTGCGTAAGACGCACGTAGCGCTAGAGGCGGAGAAACACGAGCGACCAGGATCAAGCGAGTTGGCATGCATTGGCGACACAAAGGCCGAGATCTTCTTTTCGGACAAGGATGCGTAGGAGAAAGTTGTCTACAGCAATACCGCCTCGTTTCACTTACAGGCACGTGTCTATCGAGTGAGGATCGCCATACGCCTCCAACCAACGACCCCAATAACAACAACAACAACAACAACAACAACAACAACAACCACCAACAACCACCTCCTACTACCTTTCCCCGCGTCTTTATCCGTCGGATATGGTAGGCGCATGCGATCGCAGTGGGGTTGCGATTGCGATAGTCAAGACAACGCTGCTGCTGCAGGATCGCGTCACGTAACAGGTAATCCTCAAGCGACTTAACTATTGCCAACCAGTCTGGAGTTCCAGTCCCAGAGTCGCTGGCGGCCTGCGACAACGACCCCGGTAGTCGGCTACTGCTTTACTTTGTTCCTACTGCTCCTACTGTACAGTACAAGGTGACACGACACCGGCGCGCGCCCTTCAGCCTGCGCGACTTCGGCCCTCGACTCTTACTGCATACCACCCACCATGGAGAACCCTCATATACCCAACATGCACAACTTTGGCGCCGCGCCCGTGCAACAGCCCATGGCGCACTTCCATATGCCTCCCACCCTGCCGAACGTGCCTACGCCGATCCCTGTGCCGCCATCGCAGCCCTCGCAGCAGACCCGACAACAGCAGGAGGACCGGGCAAGAGCTTACAAGTCGCGCAACAAGCGTCCATGCGATTTCTGCCGCTACAAAAAGGCCGCGTGCCATCTGGACAGCCAGCCGCCTTGCGAGCTATGCACACGGTACAACAAGGAGTGCACATTCGTCGAGTCTCCGGCCAAGCGCAGGCGACCGAACGACAGTAGTCCAGAGACACAGAGGCACAGACAGAACGGGGGCCATGACTCGAAAGTGCATGACGCCAGCCCATTCTTCAATGGGCCAATGGTGCCGGATGGCCTGGAAATGCAGCCGGATCTTCTACAATGGGAGGGAACAATGCCTCCGCCGTATCCGATGCCACAAATGGGAATACCTCCACATCCACAGGTAGACTATGGCGCATACGACCCAAACCTATACAGCGAGCCATCGATGAACCTTGAGGCTTTCGATCCTGCGCTGTCAAGCAATACTACAGACCCAGCTCTTGAAAACATGCCTGCAACAATTCCCAAAACGCAGCGTTCATTCGACTCCACACCGTTGCAACAATCGTCTACCCTGCCCATACACCTGCAATTGCCCTTTGACAATACGACTGGAGAGCCTTCCTTGGATTGCCAGGTCTCTTCGAACGCACAGCTGGTAGGCACGAGCGGCGAGTCCGATCCGTATCTGATGTCACGTTACCGTTTCGACCAATACAATGAAACATCCTTCCAGCGAGTCCGAGTGCGGAAAATGTGCGACGTGGAAAGCTCCAATGGAGAGCTGCCGACCTATTTCTTCATTCAACACAATGCTCTGGCCTCGAAGGCACAACCACCTGAACGAAAAGAAATTCTTGACCAATACCGCCGAGAGATCGAGGGAATGGTCAGCAATGACGTCGGCAAGCGCCTCATAATATTGTTCTATCAATTTGTACAGCCCTACTTTCCTATCTTAAGCCGGAGCCATGGTCGGCTGGACGAACACGGCGTCTGTGAGCCAAGCAGTGTGCCGACTTGTGTACTCGCCGTCATCTATGGCCACGCTCTTCCATTCTGCGCTTGGGACGAACGACTGTGTGTTGACGTTTATACGCCTCCATCTGCCGATGCTCTTTTCAAAATAGCCTGGCTCGCCTGTCAGCCCGAATTCCATACACCATCACTATCAGTGCTACAAACTCTTCTTTTGCTGGTGCAACGCCGACCTACCAACAAACACGTTTCAGATACACCCTTCAAATGGGTCATTATGACTTCTGCGGTGGCGATTGCTCAGACTCTTGGCCTCAACCGTGATCCCACGACGTGGCCGCTACCGACTTGGGAGATCCAGCTCCGCCGCCGTCTAGCCTGGGCTACCTTTGTCCAAGACAAATGGCTGGCTCTCAATTTCGGCCGCAGTAGTCATATCAACCCTGAAGACTGGGATGTCGCCCCACTGCAAGAATACGACTTCGAAGAGCCAGACCGGCCCGGTTCCGCACATTTCCTCCATCTCTGCATATTGACAGACATCGCGACCGATATCCTATCAAATCTCTTCTCCATCCGCGCCGCTCGCAGGCTACAAAGTGATCTCGAAGGCACGATCGAAGTGGCGAAACCACTCCGAATCCGCCTAACAGAATGGCAACAAAACCTTCCACAGACCCTGCGACTCAACACTTCTCCCACACCGAATAGCTCCCCACGACAACCCCGAAACCCCTCTCAATCACCACTAGATGGCAATGGCAGTCTACATCTGGCATACATCACTGCCAAAATCGAATTATTCCGGGCTATGCTCAGACCACGAATCACAGACAGCAGCAGCGCCAGTGCGGTGCAAGCTCTACGCTCCGGAGCACTTGCTGTTGGAAGGGAGGTGCTAGACTTCCTGGATGGGCTCAGCGCGAGAGAGCTAGAAGCTTTCTGGGCGAGTTGTAAGTATTTAAATAAAAACCCCCAATCTCTCACAGCATAAACACCGCTAACAGTTATACTTTTCTTAGATTCCCGCGCAAACTTCACCCTCATCTCCTCTTTCTTCCTGCACCTCTTCGTCAGCGCCGAAATCGTCGACGATGCGCGCGAATGCTTGGAGTTGCTGGAGGGCTGGCGCGCGGCTCTGAGGCTCAAGAGCAGGAGTTGCGATTTGCTGAATCTGGCGCTGCTCAGGCTCGATGGCGTGTTTGTGAGGGGCTTGGGTGAGTTGGTGGAGCTTGGGGACGGTGCTAGGGCTGTATGGGCGGAGAGAGGGGGGACGTGAATGGGGTGGTTCATCGGGATTTGGGCGAGATCAAGGTGTGAGTTGATTGTTGTTGTGGAGTTTGTTGATAGAAATTTGCAGAAGATGCTGATGATGATGCTTGGTGGAAGGAAGCGTGGAGCACAGCACCGTGTGTGGATTTTTTTTTTGCCTTTTTGGAATGCTCGTTGGCAGTAGTCGGCGTGAAATTCATGTCTTGTTGCTGTATGAGGCAGAGGATGCTTTCTCCACTACTTCCAAGGCGTCTCAAAGGAATGAGGTACAATTGCCAGGACATAGCTGACGGAAGCGCCTTCACGACTTTTAGCCACGATTCGAGAACCAGAGAACAGGGCTCCTCACATACACAGATATACCACTTTTAGGTTCTTCTCCATATTACAGGCAGAACGTGTGTCATTGTCAGCCCTGTCTACTAGCAAAGCAACCAGTCCGCCGCTCCCCTAATCTTCTGTTGTAGCTACGCTCGCAGCTGCCATCCATCCCATTCACAGTCTCGCACAGTCGCACTCTCACCCATACCAAGCCTTCAGCTGGCCCAAAGCAGACGATTCCTCGATCTCAAGTTCCACCTATCATAGATATGGTCAGCAAGACGTCTCAGAAATTCCGGATGATCATCTGTGTCACTCACCTCGACCTCGCTACCGTCTTCGTCATCCGCAAGTTCATCCATCTGCGGCGAACCAAGCACTGGCGAACCAAGCACGTCGCCCTCATACCGTCCAGAAGGCTCCTCAGACAGGGCGTTGAGCTCCGCAGTTCCCTCGCTGAGATCGACCCGGTCACTGTGGTCGAATGCGCTAGATCCGGACAGGACGTGTTTCAGGACCTCGACGTTGGGAGATGTGGAGTCGAGTTCCTGCATGTCGAGTAAAGCTGAAGGAGCCGCTGCTGAGATACTGTTCACGTGGCTAGCAATGCCATTGGGGGAATTCTGGGTGATGGGAATATCGATGAATTCCAGTGGAATGAGCTCGAATGAGTCCTTGCGCGCACTCCCCTTGGCTTCAACTGGAAGTTGACGGTCAGGTGCTTGAACTGTACCGCCGGGCACTGTAGAGATGAACGAAGTCACTGGCGCCGGGGGTGCGAAGCTTCCTGGTTTGTTCGCAGTAAGCGAACACACAGAGTCAAAGTGACACCTGCGCATGGCGATGTCGCCCAGCTCGCGGCGGAATAACCATGGGAAGGACATGAGTGGCATAGACTCCGGTGTTCTCTCTCTATCGGGCACCAAGCGACCAGCGGACAAGTGTCTCGACTCGCATTCTCTGTTCGCCTGTGCGAATTCTTGTGCAGTGACGGTGTACATGGCCGCCACGAACAGTCTGAGCTGGCCCCAGTCGCGCACCAGCGCCGTGGTGCCGGCTTTCTCGTAGCATACGTCTTGGAATTGCTTCTTCAGGCCAGCGATGGTCTCTCCGAGTTCCTCGGCGATCTTGAAGTCTCGGCTCTCGTGATTGTGCTCCATGATGAAGGTGGTCCAGATCTCAAACTCAGTCTTGACGCCGTGCTGCTTCATCAGCCTGCGGATAGCTTCGTCATACTCGCACTTGACCTCTCGAGCGAGTGCAATTAGGCGACTATCCAGCTCGAAGGCATCGAGGATGCGCCTGTCGAAAGGAAGATCCCAAGCCGGCACGAAAGGCACACGAACCACTTTATCGTACATCTGCCCGAGAATCTTCTTCGACGTGTAAGTGCGCTTATCCTTCTCTGCCCAGTGTGGCCAACTTGTCACTTTGAGGTGCTTCGGCATCTCAGCAGCCACACCCGTCTTCGCGTAATCGACAGCCCTGCTGTGCAAAGCGGCGAGCTCTAGGCAGTTCTCGTGCTTGATGCCTTCTTCCATCTTGTCTGCCCAGTAGCGATGGGCGGTTGCTATAGGGCCGAGGTTGTCGTATTTCATGTGAGTCACGAAGAATGCTGTCATATCGTCAACAGTGACAGGTCCGTCGCTGATGATAGGTGCTGGGGCACTGTAGTCCATGGGCGCGTGATTCCACTCCGCTGGGATGAGCTTTGGGTCCCATGTGACAAGATAGTCGTCACCATCTAGATCACCACCAGAGCACATGCCAGCTATGTCACGATCACCCCTGGATGGCAGAATAACACAGTCTCGGAAGTGCCGTAGCTGAGGAACATCGACAGCATGGACGACTCGGAGATCGCCAGGATGGAGAGAGGGATTTCGACCGAGGGCACAGACTCCCTGGATAACCTTCCACGTGCCCCTCCTCTTGCAATCTTCTACCTGGATGAAGATCTCAGGCAGTGAAGCAACGTCATGCTCCAAGTCGGAAGTCGGAGCGAGGTCGGAGTGACCCTTCAGGATTCCAGTCTCGTCGATGTTGCCAATCACAAAGGCACCATCTTCGATGAGGATCTTTGCCTTTTCTTTGAGATACTTGATACTCCAAGCTCTCCACAGACGCAAGTTAGTCACAAAGAATGGATCCTGGGCTGACATGAATCCGTCGTTAATCATCTCCGCCAAAGTAACGCTCGACTGGTTGGGATCGACGTTGCTCAGTAGGAGGTCCTTCGCGACCGTTTCATTTGACATCGCCAATCCGAGCTGGGAAAGCATGCGGCGGAGCATGACTAGGAAGACCTCGTCTGGTACACCCAGTGCAGAGAGCACAAGCACGATTTGCTGGTTGAGGTAAGCTGCAGTGAATTGTGACACACGGCAAATCTCGAGACCCTTGTAGCGCGCAGGGAACTTCTCTTGACTGGGACGAATCTGTATGACCTGTCCTTTCAGGCTGGGATCGCACGCAAGCACGCCTTTCGAGCCGCCCAGACGGAATTGAACGACTGAAGGACAGTTTCGCAAGTTCATCTTTCGAGTCGACATTCCCAACGAGAACTCCGATATCTTTCCAACGCCATCGGTGAAGCAGTAGCCGTTCCTCTCAATGTCCGGAATCCGTTGTACTGCGGCGCTGTCATTTATCGCCTTCGTAGTCGTGAAACATTGTCCAATGCGAGAAGCGTACTTCGCAACGGTCTTGATACCCCGAAAGTCACCCATCCAGCCCCGAATCATATCTGTCGTCAAAATTCTTGTCGGTGCAAAGAAGTACGCTCCATGCTCTCGGAACTGCGAGTTGCCGTATGCGAGAAATTCGTAATGGCGATCGCCAACTACGATGCCGTTCTTCAACACACGATTGACTCGTGTGAATAGCTCGTCGGTGGTATCGTCGTCAAAAGTCATGATGGTCCCTTTGTACGACTCGTCCCGGAACTTGACACGCAGGAAGCGATCTTCGTGTTCTCGGAACTTCCTGATGACACGGTTGGATGTATCCACCGATGGGCTGTTGAAGTAGATCGTAGTGGGCGTGACTGTAGCAGAGCGTACCATGGTACAGTAGTCTGGGATATGCTTCTGTGCCAGGCTGATCTGTTGTCCGAAGTGAAAGATATCCATGGGGTTGTAAAAGCGCTGCTTCGACTCTAAAACCTTCTCGAGCAACCTTGTGGCCCTGGGGTAGTGTGGATCGTATCGATCGTTGTTTGGTCCTTTGTCTTGCGCAAGCAACTGCTCCACCCAGTCAGTGCTTATGGTGCTCTCGTGCAAACATCCTTGGCTAATACAAGCTTCCAGCTGATACTGCACAGTGAATGGTAGATGCACGATCGTGCTGTTAAACAGATCGATGCTAGACGCTTGAGCACTCGCGTCATGCGAGGTCCCAAGCCAGTGCCATTGAGATCGATCTCCTGGAGAAGTACACCGAACTGACTGCTGACGAACTGTGATGTTGTGTTTTGCGAGCACTATCCGCAGTTGCTGAGCCAAAGACTGGCAGGTGGACGAGCATGTGAAGCGATAGCACAACCATCTTCCAATGTCGATATAGGAGTCCTCGTTGCGCAATTGCGTACGTCTGCTTGCAGCGATCCCAGGATCTGCCTCGATGGAGGTCTGCCTGTACCAAGTCTGTCGCTCGTCCCATACATCGACTCTAGTGTGATGAGTCCTCTCCACCTTCTGAACCTTGCGGAAAGCCAGTGGCGGCGACTCCAAGGATATGATGAAGTGTGTGTTGCCGTCGAGAGCGTTGTCTTCGGTCACAGAGCGGACGTTGGTGAATGGAATACGGAAGAAGAAGCTCTGACCTTCGTAGCCTGCGTCAAACCCAAGTCGAAGACTGAAGTGCAAATCGAGTTGTTGCTTCTTGATGTTGACCACAAGCTGCGGATGAGCTAACTTATGATCTAGTGACCCGACAGTACGCATCACGAGCATTGTATCTGTCATGACTCCCATCGTCAAGGCATCACCCGCCAACGCCATCTCTTCAAACTGTCCACGTTGCCTTTCAACCGCACGGTGATCTGGTTCCTTTTCATATCTGCACCGAATGTGTACTTCCTGACCAGAATCGAGAGTCACACGGATGCCATTATGGATCCACCACGAGGCATTGCGAGGTGGCGGTCGGAAGATGACTTTCGCGTTGCCTGGTCTGTACTTGTCGCCACCGGTCATGTCGATGCGCACAGGTCTTACCTGGCGATCCAAGAGAAGCTGGTGCACCTCACGAGTCCCCCAGTCCAGTGGAAGATCTTTCAAGATGACTGAAAGCCTCTCCCAATCTCTCCAAGGCTCGCGATAGGGGTGCGCATAGTGTTTCATTTCGCGCCGTTGTAGACGCTCGTGCCGAGCGTACTCTGGGGTGGTGCTGAACCGTGGCATCCCCGATCCGAACGGCTCTGGCCCCATCGGCGGCCTAGAGTTCTCGCGCCAATTGTTTTTGTTGGAGGTGTTCTGCTGGCGCGGTGTCAAAGGATTTCGGTTTGGTGATGCGAAGGTGGACTTCTTGGTGTTCTGCATAACATGTCGTGGTCGCGGCGACGTCCTTTGCTCGGTGGAAGAAACGGAGGTGTTCGAGGTCCTCGCTGATGACGAGTCACTGCGAGAACCCATCGCGGGGCCAGATGAATACATGGCTGCCTTGTGGGTGTCGCGAGCGGCGGTGGCAGTGGTGATGGTGGTGGTGGTGGAGAGGTTCAGACCGAGCTTATGTTGTGTTGTTGTCGTGCTGTAAAGAATGTGTAGTGTGATCTGCACGTGCAATGCAGTACGAACAGCGAGTCAATCTCAAAAGTGAAGTTCACGTGGAAAAACACGTGCAAGTAAACATGTGATGTTTAGAGTCGCCACATGACTCAGCTTGGCCGCTACAAGCCCTGTGCGTGATGGGTGCGAAGTGAAGCCTGCCAAGCACGTGGATATCAAGGTGTAAGCTCGAGCTCAAGCTCGAGCTGGCGAAGTGTACAGAAGCTCTGTGGTGTCAAAGAATGGTGTTTGGTAGATGCGATCAGTAAGTCCAGTGTTGTTTGAGATGGTGTTTGCTTCGCAGTCCTTGAAGTTGTTTGCAAGGCAGCTGCCCGCTTGCTGCCTGCAGCTTCGCGTTGTAAGGCAAGCACGGCTTCAGAGAAGCAACAACGACTGCAAAAAGGCTGTGAGAGAAAATAGCTAAACCTCGATCAATGTCGAGACTCGCACATTCAAATACTACTTACTCCATCTCTGTATCGTCATTCGGCAGCACCTCCGTATCTCCACCCTTCATCCCCGGCGTGCTAGCAAACACCTCACTCCCATCAAACGTCGTATCGTCGAACGCGCCATCAAAAGCCTTCATCGCACTAGAACCAGGCGTCTTGTTCACGCTCTTCGAGGGCGAGACGTTCCCACTGATACCATGAAGCGGCAGCCGCTTGCTCGCGCTGCGACCCTGTGTGCTGCTTCGCGTCGCTCGGCCAGCAGTGCTCATTCGAGGCTGTGTCGGGGGAGCCATGGACGCCATGGACTTGCGGGAGCATGCTCGCTTGGGACTTGGTGCGAGCTGATTGTCTTGCGTTGCGCTCTGCTGGGTTGCGGAGGCTTTGGCTGCGCCTAGGATGTCGATGAATGGGACTGAAGACTCTGTGTTGTCGAAGAGCTCGGAGTGGTTGGCTGCAGAGCGTGTGCTTCTGCGTTTAGCGGACTGGCTGCCTTGCATCTTGCCCAAGCCCATGGCAGCCATGAGGTTGGATCGCATGGCGTTGGCTTCGGCGATCTGGTCGTCTTTGTCTGTGCAGACTTCTTTCAGGTGTTCGATCTGTATCAACGTTAGCTCGGGGTCGGTCAGTAAGATCCGTGGCATTGCTTACCTTCTTATGATAATCCGCAAGCTTCTTTTCTCTCTTCTCTAGTTGTGCTTCCAGATCTGCCTGAGCTTGTTTTGATTGGAATTGTGCAGATTTCAACTCGGCCGACAGACTGTCGAGCCGCTCCTGGTTCTGGCGGTTCATCTGATCCACATCCTTGTTGTGCTGCTCCCGGAGCGCGATCTGTTCCTCACGAGCTTCCCGCTCGATTCTAAGCATGTGCGCTTCGTGTGTCTCTTGATCGCTGGCCATGGACTGCTTCATGGCCTCCAAATCTGCAAGCAGACTTGCACATCTGCCTTCCAGCTCATTCTTCGCCTGATCCACGGCTACAATCACGCGCTGGTGTTCCTCGTCAGCCGCATGCCACTTGCGCAGTTCGATTTCTAGGGCGTCTTTGCCAGAGCGAACACCAGCCAGCTCTTCTCGCAATCGACCATCAGCAGCATTGCGATCGTTGTTTTCAGCTTGCAAACTACCCAACTTCGCCACAAGCTCTTCAATATGCTCTTCAGACTGCGCTGAGGCAGTAGCATGGTCCATCTCAGCATTCGCAAACTCCTGCTTCAGTCTCTCCAGCTCTTCCTGCGCGCGAGCCTGATTCTCCCTCAGATTGGCTTCGAGCTCTCCCACTCGTGCCAGAAGTCCCTCGTTCTCTTCTCTCGTCTGCTCGAGATCATGAGCGAACTCGTCTTTCTCCGCTTCAAGAGCATCGGCGCGGAACTCCACGCGGCTTTTGTTGTCTTCCAGTCCGGTGTACGCCCGATACAGGTTATCGTACTGCTGCTGCAGTTCCTTGCGCTTGTCCTGCTCTTCGCGTAGAGGAGCTTCGACTTCGGTGCATCTTCTCTCCAGGTCAGCGCAGGCGTTGGAGAAAAATGCGGCAAGCACGCTCTGGTCTTTTTGTGCCTTGTTTTGGAGGTGATCTCCTAGAGCACGCTGCCAGTCCGCTCCTGGAGGGTAAGGAATGTTCACAGGTTGGCTGAGGTCTTGTCGCTGCGGTCTGAGAAGAGAGGTGATATGAGCGCAAGTTGCACTCGCACGTACAGACGAAGCGTGCGTCTCGACCAAGAGCGGATACATCTCAGATGCGACATCAGTCTGAGAGTGGT
The DNA here is from genome assembly GCA_023634325.1 of Cladosporium cucumerinum. Classification (NCBI taxonomy): domain Eukaryota; kingdom Fungi; phylum Ascomycota; class Dothideomycetes; order Cladosporiales; family Cladosporiaceae; genus Cladosporium; species Cladosporium cucumerinum. Next base: position 244,815 of record JALDQA010000012.1, on the reverse strand, counting down.
CCGCAGCGAGCGCGGCACCTAAGAAGAGGCCGCAGAGGGCATTTCCGATCGCTTTCCGACCAGACACAACAGCTGATGCGCAGATGCCGTTGGTCACTGCATGACTCTCAGTGGCACTGCTGAAGATTTGTCGCAGCTTGGCCAGATCTTGCGCAACAGCTGCCGAGCCCAGAGCCGCCAAAGCGCCGTCGATAATAGACTCGTTGGTCCTTGAGCCTTTTGACAGGCACTCCACAACCGCGACCATCACATCTGCAAGCTCGACGACATTTGCCGAAGGACCTCGAACAGCAAACGACGTGATCGAGATGACAACATCTGCAAGCTGAACACCATTCAACACACCAGCGAACCAGAGCGTCGACGGCTTCGACCCAACCGTCAGCTTCTCAGTCAAGTTAGTAGCCGTCGACAGCAGTCCAGCAAGTCGATCAACCATAGTCTCGAGAATATTCCTCGATCTGCACAGACTGCAAATGAAAGCAAAAGCCGGCAACTGCACTCTCGTGTCCAGATTATTCTGGCTGGCCTTTTCTTGCAACTTGCGAACAATAATCGGGTTATCCGTGCACCACGTCTCACGAGTCGGCTCCGGCACAAACATGATAAGCTCGTTGGCTAGTCCGAGACACTCCACGGTCTGCTCGACGGTATCGTCCGCCGTGGCGCGCGAAGCCCACAGGACACGCAGTACGATCAAGTGCAGCGTCTTGGAAGCTTTGTCGCCGGTGGAGTACTGCTTCATGCTCTTGGGCTTCCATCTCGGCGAGTTTGGCGTGCTTGCGAGCAGTTCTTGCGTCTCGTACGAGGCGACTGTGGAGAAAGAGGGATCCTCGTCTGCGGCGGTGACGATGGCTTTCATGATTGCCAAGCAGTACAGGCTTAGGCATTGGTCTTCTTGGCCGATCGTGTTACGAAGAACGGCGAGGAAGTGGCGCTCCAGTTGTGTCAAGGTGTCGTGCGATAGCAGTCCGAGCAGAGGCGCCAGCCCGCCTCTCAGTAGCTGGTAGATTGGTTTGATGGACGATGTCGAAGGTTGTTGGGTGGCATGATCTACGATTCCTAGGAAGAGAGTCTGGGTGGCAGCCGGGAGGGTGATGTGTGGAGGAAGTAGATGAGATAGTATGGCGATCGAAGCTGTGCTGTGTTTCCAGTCTCCATCGACTGCTCGAGCCACAGTCTGGGCGAGTAAGGTAGGCTCATGTCTGAGCAAGGCGTCGCGAATATTCCTGGAAGCGCAGAGCTTGGTAATGATCTCAAGTACGTACGGCCATTGTTGCAGAGCCTGGATCAGATTCCTCGCAAGCGCGTCAACCTGGCACGCTCTCGCGGCTGCCCATGCAAGCACATCAGCGTCGGTGCAAGTTTGGCAGACTATGGTATGTAATTGCTATTGTATGTCAGTATAAGTGGCCCCCGCCCAGTTGATTGTGATGGTGGAGATAACCACCCACCTTGAGCTGCGTCGGGTATGGGCTGTTGACAACCCTGTCGACTTCCGCCATCAGTAGCTCATAACCCTGCGACATGCTTCCGACTCGCGATATAGAGCGTTTAGTATCCAAGAGGTGATCTCATCAATATACTCTTTAAGTAATAATGTATGCTCACGCGATGTTCGTCCGTCCGATCTTCTCCAGCTTTGCGTGTGGCGACGGCAGTCGCTGTGGCAACGGCTGAACTTCATTGGCCATTGAAGAAGTATAATATTCTTGATCTACACACACACACACATATATATATATATATATATATCGAATCATATATTAGCCAACGGCTGAAGCTGATTGCACTCTAGTTTTCAAGTTCACAAGTATCAAATCGGTCATAATCCGTTTCTAGAGATATCTCGGTATAGTACATGTTCATATCTTCTTCATAATCCTACACAACTCATCCTCCATAGTCTTACACACCCTCTCTCATCTACAATGCTTACACTCGTTCAAAACTACCGCCCTACTCCCCATTAACGAAATCCACATCCCGCCCCAACAACACCCCCTTCTTCCCCGCCTTCCTCTCCTTAACCCTCCTCTTCTCCTTCGCCAGCCTCTTACTCAAAGCCTTCCTCGCCGGCGCCTCCTCCTCGCCCTCTTTCTCCGCCTTCCGATCCCTCTTCTTATCACCGACTCGCGCCGTCCTAACAACCCTCGTCTTCGCTCCAAGAGCCCACAAGTCTCCCCACGAGCTCTTGCGCGCGTCGCGGAAAGCGCGCTTGCTGAACGAGCGCGGCACAGTCCAGCGCTCGAGGCTGCCGGCGGGCGTGCACATGTCGAGGATGACGTGGCCGCGGCGTTTGAGGGGGTGGAGGATCTGTCGGGGAAGGGAGAGGGTGGAGGGGTTGGGTTGGGTTTCCGGGTCGAGGTTGTCGTAGCCTTGGAACGCGCGGTCGGTGGCGTCGTCGCCTTGGACTGCGGTGGGCTGTGTGGCGAAAGCGGCGTCTGTTCGTTCGTGTGCAGGAATGCGGAGATCACGGCCGCGGATCAGGGAGAGGTAGGAGAACTTGAGGTCTTCGAAGTTCTTGTCTTTGGCGCCGAGGATCTTTTGCAGGAATGGTGGGCGGGTGTAGCGCTGCTGGAAGTGGCAGATGTCTTTCCGGCCTTTGATGACGCCCTTGTTTTTGCCGGAGTACATTGGGCAGTCGGTGTGGTTTGTACAAGGGGCGACAATCATGCCGGTGTCTTTGTTGGGCTCTTCCCAGGTGATGTCGGTCCCGTCAATGTCTTGCGATGTGGTCTCGGCGGTCGGGTCGGCGATGTGGTTCTTCAGAATGTGCTCGCGGGCCAGGGCGATGGCTTCGAAACCGCGTGCAATGCCCTTCTCAAGCATGACCAACAAACCACCTTCGACGCTCACAAGTGACCAAAGATTGTCGACATGGTTCTTGCGGGCCCAGTCTTCACGGATGGGGAAGATAGTATGCGGCGCAATGACGATGTCGAACTTTCCAGTTTGCTTCGCCGTCTCAGTGTGGAAGTAATCAGGCAAGCGAGGGATGAAAGTGGTGTTCTCCAGGAGTGCTGAAGAGCGCTGCCTCAAAGTGTCCGAGCCCGTAAGAACCGTAGCATTGCCCAGTGGCGGTGACAGGTTAGCACCTCCCAGTCTGCCGTCAGCTTCCGCTATGCCTAGACTCGAGTTCGAATCGACATCTTCCTCGTGCATACGTTCCCACTCAGCCCTGAGCATCTCGCGGACAGCCAACACACCAGCACCTGCTCCGCCAGCATCCAAGATCTTGAGCTCTCCCGCCTCAGCTTTACGGACCAGACCCTCCGCCCATGCGGTGCCTAGTCTCTTCCTCGACTCGACCAGCGCGCTCATCACTGTAGAGTACATAGCCGGCATCAGTACAGCCAGGAAAGTGTTGGCGTCGATCTCAGTCATTCTGCCTTGGCTTGCATCGATCGGAATGGGCCTCTGCTGCATCGTCTTCGCAAGAGAGGGCGTAGAAGTGCTGTTCGGCAATCCAATGCCACCGAAGATCCTATGCGCAGCATCCTTGATATGCACGCTCGGCGTTCCAGAGAGCAGGACCTCGATAGGCTGGACGAAAGCCGACTTGGGCAATTGTACACTCGACGGCGAAGTCGAGAATTGTCCCTCCGTCGTTAAAGGATGTGTCCGCATTGTCGGATCAGCATCCTCGTCGTCCTCGTCAAACTCCTCTTTCCGCTCCATCGCAATGCGCATATCATCCGCCAGCCTCGAGTCCACATCATCCGGGTCCAGGATCTCCCCCTCTTCTCCTTCCCGAACCAAAACATCCTCGTCCTCAAACTCCACCTCCTCCAGCTCGCCGTTCTTCCCCTCCCTCACAAACACCCCCGTCCCCTCCCCTTCATCCTCCAACTCCGCCTCCCCCCTCATATCCCCCACAACCTCCTCCTCAAACCTCTCGAGATCCACCTCCCTCATCCTCAAAACGGGCTCCCCATACAACCTCAAATAAACCTTCTCCTCCTCTTCCCCCAACAGACCCTCGGGCAATACATCTCCAAACCCCTCTCTGACTCTCAACGCTCTCTCCTCCACGCTCAATTCCTTCTGCAACCCCTCCACAAGCTCAATCAGCCTCTCCGTCCCCATCCCAACCTTCATACTCGCCACGAAAAGCAATCTCGACAACCGCGCCTGCTCCTCTGACATCCCCGTAGCTTCCGCATCAACATGTAGCAAACTCTCTTTCTTTGCTCCTCCTCCTCCTCCTCCTCCTCCTCCTCCTTGCTCTTCAACACGTCCCAGTTCCTGTGCTTGTTCTTCTTGATGTTCCTGTCCCTTCGCAGCAGCCGATGCTACCTTCCTCTCTTTCTGCGCGACCCCACCCCTCCGACTCCGATACGCCAACGCCTTGCTCGCGCCAAACCCCCTCAGAGTCTGCATTTGTCCTCCTCGAGGTAGTGGTATCGGCCACTTCGACCGAGCGAGTCGTTTGGCCGCGATGTTCTGGTGCAAGCGGCAAGCGGCGCAGGCGGAGCGCCGTAGTAGTAATGATTGCGAAAGCATTATGTATGTGTGTGTGTGTGTGTGATTGTGTGTTTGTGCGCGCGAAGGATCCAGAAGACAGGTCCTGGAGCTTCTCGTGGGTTGAGGGCTGGTGGGAGAGATGTCGTAGGCGATGGAATTATCACGGTAGTAGATGGGAAAGTAGAAGTACGAAAGGTCAGGGCAATATAGCTCTAATCTCGAATCTCGATGCTGTGATTGGCTGAGACGAGGGTCTCCGTTTCGCTAGCTCGAGTATTATCCGCTCTGTATTGACTCCGTTCTTCCCAGTCATGCAGACATGCGATCAAGGGGTGTACAATCGTTTCAAATGAATTGGACGTTCGAGTGCTATGCGAGCTGAACATGACATATACGCAGCAGCTCCAAAGAGCATTTTCTCCCTTCCTTACACACGCAAATATAAGGTACAGGTCTGGGATTCACAAGGTACATCAATCTCTTTAACATTGGGCAATACACGCTGCTGGCCAGCACTTCACCGAATCACTTGAAACACAGACACCATACCACTTATCAGGGGACCGATACAACTACATAAAAAAGCTAACAAGCAGTAAGAAGGGTAAGAAAGCTGCTCGTGATGCACAGGATAACTCAACATCGTCAGCACCCCAGACAGAAACGACCGCAGTAGCACCTCTTTCGAGATGCTGCCATGCCGCTGACACTGCCGAGATGCTGATTTCAATCTCGCTGCCACCACTCACACACGTACCCGCCTCGTTCATGATTACCTCCCCACACGCAAAGCACACTCGCAGTGAACCAAACGCAACACACATTCCGCAGCAGTCTGATAAGGAAAATAAAAGCAAAAAAACCAAAAGTCCCTCCCCAAAAGTATCGCCTGATGTCCAGTGTCCTCTCCCGCTCCAGGGGTGATGTTTTTGTGGATTTTCTTTTTTTGTTGATCATGTTTGTAATTTCAGAAGTTCAGAATCGATATTGCGCAAGGAAAGACCTGAGCAAGCAAACATGTCTCGATGTGGCCAGAAAGCCTGCAGATGAATCCAGTTCCGATGTCCGTGAAGAGATCGCATACCGAAAGCCCTGCCGAGTGACACGCCAGGTTGCTGCTCAACATGTAGATGGGCCCGTCGTTGCCGCTGCTGCACGATACATTCCGTCGAGTTGCCAGGCTCCCCAAGTAGGAAACCGAAGGAGAACGTCCGCGAATGTTGTCGTTTGCTTTGAGCTGCGAGCGGTCGAACGAAGAACGAGCCTCAGCCATGTATTACGCAGTGATACCGATATGAAAATGATTTGATGTCCAGCAGTCCAGGAACAAGCCGAAACATCGAGCGGGGTGAACCGCCAAAGTTGAGTTGAAAGTTGAGTTGTACGAGCCGTTTAGCAAGCAACCCTGCCCTGTTGTTGGGCCATTCAGTAGCCGTTGTAGCCAGGCTGATCGGCGCCACGCTTGCTGGAACGAAGTTGCCTGAAAATTCGAGCCTCGTTAGCTGAAGTTTTCTTGGTCCCCCCGCGCCAAAGCAACGTTCGAACGCAGAGGAGAAGGGGCTTACAAGAGCGGAGAAGGGCAGAGTCTGATGCTTTCGGCAACTCACATTCCGGTGCCCTCGGCTCTCGGGTTGACAGGGCCACGGCGCTTGTCAGTGAGGCCGCCAGCAGTCTGTCCGGCGGGAGCCTGGTTAGTGCGGCGAGCGCCAGTCTTGTCGTCCTCCTCGCCGGCAGCCTGACCCTGCTGGTTCTGCTGGGCAATGGCCTGGGCGTTCTTCTGGTACTTGTACACAGTCCAGTCGAAGACGTAGTCGTACTGGAAGCCCTCGCGGACGAAGAGATCACGGAAGATCTTGCGGAGGTAGGAGTAGTCGGGCTTGTCGTCGAAGCGGAGCGAGCGGGTGTAGTTGAGGTAGATGGCAAACTCGTTGGGGAAGCCACGGCAGAGAACCTCGGTGGGAGTGGTCATCTTCTTCTCCATGATGCGGTCGTACTTCTGCTTCTTGGTGGCTGCCTTGAGGCCCTGCCACGGGAGACTACCACGGCAGAAGTAGAGCATGACGTAGCCGAGGGACTCCATGTCATCGCGACGAGACTGCTCTGTGATGGTGTTAGCGAGTGAACAGACAAGGAGACAAGATAACCGTGACTTACCGACACCCAGGTGGGTGTTGATGGAGGCGTAACGAGCGGTACCGGTCAAGTTCTTGTTCTCTCTGTACGGGATGTGGAAGTGGGTCTTGGGGTCCCTGTACTTCTTGGCGAGGCCGAAGTCGATCACGTTGACCTGGTTGCCCCTCTTGCCAATGCCCATGAGGAAGTTGTCGGGCTTGATGTCGCGGTGGATGAAGCTCTTGGCGTGGATGTACTCGATGCGGCTGATGAGCTGGTCGGCGAGCAGGAGGACGGTCTTGAGGGAGAATTTGCGGTTGCAGAAGTTGAAGAGATCCTCGAGGGAGGGGCCGAGAAGGTCGAGGACCATGGCGTTGTAGTCACACTCGGTGCCGAACCATCTGACGAAAGGAATGCCGACGCCGCCAGCGAGCGACTTGTAGACGCGGGCCTCATACTCGAGCTGAGGGTGCTTGGCCTTGACGGACTCAAGCTTGATGGCAATCTCCTCGCCGGAGATGATGTTGGTGCCTGTGGTGGATGTCAGTATTGTGTTGTAGCGTGGACATGCTCTTGCACATCCTTACCAAGGTAGATGTCGCCGAAACTGCCGCTTCCGATCTTGCGGCCAATACGATACTTGTTCCCCACGCGGAGGTCCTGCAGACGGTCAGTGATGTTGTTCTTGTTGGGTGGGTGGCTGTGCGGCAGCGTGGTGCACTAGGGGTGCAGTCGCGTGTCGGGCGGAGGGAGGGAGACGCACCATGGTAGTCATGTTTGCGGTTGACCTCAAGAGATGAGGAGTTGGGGAGGGGTGGTGAGGTTGTGGTGGTGGTGGTGGTGGTGGTGGTGTTCAGGCCTGACGGTGTGCTCAGTAGTGGTGCTGAGGCTTTTGGGTGGTCCCGCAGGCGTGAGTGGGAATGCCCGGGTGGTGAGGGTCGGGCGTGTGGTGGTGCGGTAGTGCGGTGGTGGGTGGTGTTGGTGTCGAGGAGGGAGGGAGATTGGTGGTGGGAGGTGGGAGGTGGTGGAGAGTGTTAGTGTTAGCGTCGGGTGGCAGTCAGCGAGAGACTACTGAGGCTGCGGGCTTTGGAAGGAGAATGGCGGCGGGTGGCAGCGACGGATGGGGCAAGGCAGGTGGGAGACAGGGCAGGCAGGGCAGGAGCGAGCCAGCAAGCAAGCAAGCAAAGCGGTGTGCCAAGGAGAAAGGCAGCGAGCGAGCAAAGTCGCGGTGAAGGGCAGGCAGGCGGACAGGCAGGCAGGTAACTTAAGTCAAACGCCCGCCAACAACCGTTCGCAACGTCCACGTCGATAGGGAAAGCGAAGACTTGTGTGTGTGTGTGTGTGTGTGTGTGTGCCCGATGATCTGCCTTTTGCTAAGTGAGTGAGGGATTTGGTGAGAGTGGTGATGCTGGTGCTAAGGTCAAGTGAGGAGGAGACACATATGTCGCTCATTCATTCATTCATTCATTGCTTGCTTTCCCAATTGATTGTTCTAAATAATAAACACTCCCCGAACAAATGAATCCGCCACCTGCACTTACTGCATACTGAAGCTCACTCCTCTGCCCAGTACTGCAGTCACTGCCACCTATGTATCGATACCCTTACATCCACCTCACTCGTGACGCGGCACAGGCATACATGCGCCGCTGATTCTGCCTGTTTGCCTGCCTGCCCTACCTGTTTGCCTGCCTACCCTGCCTGCCTTGCCCTGCCTTGCCCTGCCTGCCCTGCCTGCCCTGCCCTGCCTTGCCCTGGTCACGCTGTCATATCGGTCGCATCTCACCGGATGCCTCAGCTTTCACCAATGATACCTGATCATTGACCGCATTGGTCGTATCTGATAGCTCGCGTTGCCTTGACTTGTATTCGTTCATGCTCATGCTCTCTCTCTCTCTCTCTCTCTCTCTCCATCTCGCCCCTCCCTCGCTTAGCTAGCTGATAGCGGCAAGGCTGAAGCACTAGACGCATCCAGATTGCCCTACTCTATCTATCCCACCTATGCTTAACCGTCTCGTGGCTGACACACGGCGTGGAAATCAGCCAAATACAGAACAATCACACTGCCGTACATAGCAATCTCCCTGCCCAAATAACAAACGTCTTACCGCCCGACGAGGAGCCTCAGTCAGCCGGGCGCTTCGCTGGCGCCGCCTCCCCTCCAACCCCCCCCCCCCCCCTTTTTTACCATGTCACCGTACATGATGCAAAAAATTGCTTGCCTCCACGCCCTGCAGCACAACACCAAAACTCTCTTTCGCCCGCTTGGCTGCTTGCCGCACTTCCCGAGCGCTCGGTCGGTCGATGCTCCGCAATAATGGGGATCGTTGATCGGCCTCAGAAGGAGTTAGAACCGGCCCGATGCACGCGCTCGCGCCGCCGCCGCCTTGGATCATCGCACGATCGGGAGGGGAAAGCCTAAGATATGCGACATGCATGTTTCATGCAAACACCTCCTCCCAAATTTCTTGAATAATTCCCGCAAGCCAAAGCCTAGGTAGCGGTCAATCAGGCAGTCAGGCAGTCAGGCAGGCAGGCTTTAATCTGTCCTTCGCGACTGGAACAGGACGCACAAAGAGCGCAAGAGATCTTCACCGACCAGACGGTTACTGTAGTTGCACGAAGCCCTTCCCATCCCCCACACACACACCGATCTATCATTTCTCCCTCGATATGCATTTCGCCATGTCTAGAACATTTGCGCCCCCCCCCCACCGTGTAACATACAACACACACACATCGCATCGCATCGCCATCTCGAGAATCTGAACCAACACCCATGTCTCTCGCTACCTCGTCCTATCACACCTGCAGAACTCCAAGCGCCGCTCTCCGCATTTTACCAACAATAGCATCAACTCTCTGCGTGCGTTTGCCTCCAAATTTGGGCAGCAGCAGCTGCTGCTGCTGCATGTTCCTTTCGTTGCCTTTCGCTTATGGCGATCTCTCTATCTCTTGGATTCTTGGGCTGTTGGTGCCGACGACGACATGTGGGTTTGTTATATGGAAACGTGCATGTATATTACAGAGGAAAGCTCACAGTTGGTTGTTACACTTCCGGGGTGCATGGACACGTGGGTGCCTTTCGCTGCAGCGTGATGGATGTCGTGTTTCTGTCGCGAGCTTGCCGCTCCCTTCGTCGTGTCATTCTGTAGAAGCTTGCCCCTCCAGGTCGATCTACTTTGGGAATATATATGAGACTACATCTATATCAGAAAGGGCTCACAGAAATATACACTCCTGGGATGCATGCGTGCGATCGTGCCGACGGGGTACATGTGCATGCGGTTCCTTGGGTGCCTTTTGCTGCGGTGTGATGTCGTGTTTGTTCGACTGCTGCATATCGTCCTTGTGGATCTTGTCTCTCGGTTCATCCACGTTTGATTATGTGGGGATGGATGTACACGTATTCTTATCAGAAGAGCCCACCATGTTACACTTCTGGGGTGCATAAGACAGATCGTGCCGATGGGGTACATGGACATGTGTTTGTGCTCTGCTGCAGTGTCATGTATGTGTTTCTCTGGGTTTTTCGAAACGCGACTGCACGAAGGGAGGTAGGTGTTTCGTCGTTACGGTCCTGTACGAAAAGGCCCGCAGGCAACGGTCTAGCTCGATAGCGACGAAGACATCTGCTGATCAGACTGCAGGAACAGACAGGTTATGTTCCGAACTTCGGTATGATGGATCTTCAGAGTAGTGGATGAGAACATTCAGACGCTTGTTACTCTATCAAATAAATTGTAAATTGGCCATCACTTTAACGCTATGGCATTTGTCTCATCAGAGCCCTGAGCTTCTCCAGACCATCTCCAACAACATCAATATTTTCTGTCAGGTTGACCGCAAGCATAAAACAAAAGAGGAGAAGGGCTTTGTCCAATTCGGCTTTTGGGTCGTCCATGCCATTCTGATCTCGGTACTTTGTCAGAACGCTCGGATGGAAAGCATGAACCACGTGGATGTTCTTCTTGTTGAACTTCATGAACGTCGTGTCGCCCGCCTTGCTCCGCTTCTTCGTCAGATGCGAGAGGAAGCTGTCAACACTCTTGTCAACGGAGCACTGACATACGAGTATCACGTCTGGGCTCAAAGCTTTGAGGGACTTTTTGACGGCACGGAAGTTGTATTCGCCTGTTCTGACGCTCGGATAAGTCGACGTCAAAGCACTTTGTGTTTCGAAGCTTACCTGCTACTATCGGAGTAATTGTCGTTGAATGATGCGTTAGGTATGAGTGCGCGGCAATTGATGATCGCAGTGTTGTGCTCGTCCAGGACTCCGTCGGATGCCAGACTCAGAAAAGAGCCGATCTCAGCTATTGTACCCTCCGAGTGTTTTGTGGGCTCTAGGAGGAGGACCACGATTTTGCTGTGTGTACATGAACCATGTTTTTTTGAGCTTCTCAACATCGGAAAATGTCAACCTGCCCAGCGCGCCAGTCGATCCGCTAGCCGCATCGATAATGGGTTGCAGGTGTTGCTGCGTGGGTGTCTCATGCGAAGTATACGAAGGCCGAACTGCAAGTGTGTGAATCGAAGGGCATGCATTCCAAGGGTCCGTATCTTGGATATCAAAGATTTTGTAGTGATAAGGATCCCTCGAGAGCGACGCCTTGGCATTTCGAAAGCCCAAAGGCAATGTGGACATGTCTGTAGTGGGATGACGCTTTGCATGGTCGAGCTACCTTTCTTTTGTTGGGGCTTTATAGAGCTGTGCAGTAGACTGTCGGGTGCGGTTGTGGGCGCTTCGAGGCACAGTACATATCGCTGGAAGGGCGCTAATATTGAACATTGGTGAGGAAAGATAAGGCCTGCATGAGACTCGGACCACAGGCGCCAGGACTGAGCCATGAAGATCACGCGACCACCACTTCCTTGAATGGTTCACCAAAGGGCGACCGATCGGACCCACAGCTCCAAAAAATCGTTTCTCCTGCTTCACTGCGAGTTTGGTCACCGTTGTATATACCTTACACTCTCTGTGAGGAATAGTCTATTGAACAGAATATGGATATACGTGTACACATACATGTACGCGTGTGTTCATCTGAAATCAGGGTATGGGGTTATCTCAATACCAACAGGAAGTCGAATCTACCTTGTACATGCATGCATATGTATTTCCTGTTGCATACCAAGGTCAAAGGCTTTACTGTTGTCTCTCTGTATCCGTAGTTGCTGTGAGATTGTTCTCTGGCGTTGTGTATGGTAACTGAATCTCTAACAGCTTCGGTGTTGCGACATTCACTCTTGGAGCAAGAATGCATTTCCCCATCACCCCATGAGCAGTCTACAGTACCCAGGGCTAAGCGTTGTACTAAGACGAATTGCTGCGATCACTGCGTATTGTTTGTGCGGCTAAAAAGGGCAGTTGATACTCGTTTCCTTATGAGCCCAATGTGGCGTGGACCGCTAGCATGACACAGATGAACGCGACACCGAATAGTCGAATGATGGCAAGAACATCGTCCAGCGTTTGTTGTCGGGCACCAATATCAGTAAAGCCAATCCCGAAACAGATCCGACGCTTGTGACAGCTTTGATACGGTATATATATACAAAGAGCTTGCAAAGGCTGTCCGGCCAAGCTACTCCTCCTCCACCAAGCAGAGAGATTCTCTAGGCCTCACAAGCTTTCCCACTGCTTTCCTCACATTCCATGAAATCTGCTCGCTCACTCCTGAGGTGGTCCGGTCAAGGACCCATGGTTGTGCATTTAGTGGGGCTTGGTGGCAGCCTTGAGGGCCGGGTTGCGGGGGTCGTTCTTGTACTCGTCGGCTATAAAGAAGAGATCGCAGGTCAGTTGTGTTGTTCGTGTAGCGTACGAGTGCGTCCTTTCCGCTGGTGTTCGTGTTCCAATCATATCCTCATCCAAGCTCCCATGCTCTTCCTCCCCATAATGGGGACTCCAGTATCGCAATAAACTCAGGGAAGAAAACATACAGGCAGCAAGAGTGGTGGCGAGCGAGTTGATGCCGTATGCGATGACCAGGCCTGTGATAGAAACCGCTTTAGCTCCCCTTTCTCTCTCAAAGAAGTGTATCCTCCGCGCGCGCTCGCGCTTCGAGTCGGGTCGAGTCGGCGGAGTCCTAGGGTATCGTACCGGCGGTGTAGAACGGCCACATGGGCTGGACTGTAATTGCAAAGTACTCGTCAGCGCCTGGTCACTCGCGTGTATCCTTTCCCTGCTTGCGCGGTTCCATCACTCCTCCTCCTCCCTCCCTCCCTCTCCTTCTCGCGCGGGCGCTTCCGGTTACTCACCAACTTTGACGGGGAACTTCTTGCCGAGGAGAGACATTATGAGTGATGTGATATGTCGGTGGATGGGTTTGAGGTGAGATGGGTAATCGGGCAGTAGTCTGGCGGTCCTTCGCTCGTCGTCCCCGTCGCTGGCTTGCAAACTGTCGGGGAGACCCGGCCAGGTTCTGCCGAAGAAAGGCCGGGCGACTTCGAATGTTTACTATTGAGCGAGTTGGATGCGCCGGATGCAATACCGATACTGATTGAAGAATTAATTCACACAAACGAAGGACCTTCAAATATGGACTCCAGCGCATCGTCCGCCCTCCAAGGCTGCGTCTCCTCGCTCCGCACAAGCATGCAATTGCTTGAGTCCAGCATCAACATCCTCGACACCGGCGTCAACGACTACCCACGCCTAACCAAAGTCCTCCAAACCACACGCGTACGTCCAAACTGTCTTGAACAAAACAAACAAAAAAATCTCATAATCTCCACAGCACTTCGAACTTGTCTCCGAACCCTCCCTCCAAACCGCCCAACAAACCCTCCTCTCCTCCCTCGAACCCGAACTCGACGCCCTTCTCTCGCGCGTCGAAACCCACCTCGACAAAATGGCACGCCGCGAACAATCCCTTCAGGCCAAAGCAGAACTGCAAGAAGGCCGCCTGTCGAATCCAAAACAAGGCGGCAGGCAAAGCGCCGCGTCGAGACAGAGTGCGACCGGCGCGGGGACTTCTTCGGCCGCTGGAGGATTGAGCAGTCTGGAGCAGCTGAAGATCAGCCAGTTGAGGCAGAAGAAGGAGAGGTTGAGCTATGCTGTTGGAAGGCTGGAGTTGCAGGCTGGGCAGAGGGAGAGGCAGTTGAGGAAGAGCATGGCGTTTCAGTGACGGTGCTGCTCCGTTGATGGAGGAGGAAACGGCCGATTCGTGATTTTATGATACCCAACTATGCGATTATGACTTTCCTAAAAATAGGATTTCTCTATAAAGAACAAGCCACGGCCCATTTCGAAGCAAGACGTACGAAAGAGACCCTATTTATGTTCGGATATTCGTATGATACAATATGCCCGACAGCCCAATGCGAGCTTTAGGCCTTGCTCTCCGGGATCGCACAGCTAACACCAACAAAGCCCGGCTCATGGTGTGGCAACATCTCCGATATAGTGGAAACCCGCCAACAGCACTTTACTCCACGCGTATGCTCACGACTTTGCCACATCACCACTCTTCTCCTTAGCCTGTGGCAAACCCTGAAGCTCAATCGCCCTTGTCCTGGTCCACCGCTTGTTCACAGGCGGTTTCGGAGGCGGTGGCGGAATCGCAATCACCTGTCCACTGCGCGCGAATCCAAGGTCAGCGAATCGCTGCGGGCTCGGTGACCGCTCGTAATCGGGATCCTCTGTATCTCGCTCTACCCGCCGCTCGCTTCTGCCCTTGCGCTGCTTCTGTGTGTCCGAGGTGATCTCGCTCCATACGCACGAGGGCGGCATTCGCTTGCCGTTGGAAGTGTCCACGGACTCGCTGTGGATCTCGATGGTTGTGGTTCGTGTGATCTCCATGCGCTTTCGCCTCCATATACCGAGAGAGGCGGCAGCGTCGCCGATTTGGACACTGAAGCGTTGCCAGAATGCTTTGAGCTGATTCTGGCGGGGTTTAAAGGGTAAGGATTTTTGCTTCTGCTCGCTATCGGGCATTTGGGAGTCGTGCTCACGCTGCGATCTGTTTCTGGAGCCATGACTGGAGCTGTGTGCGCCGCCCATGGTTTCTCGTATGAGTCGTTTGCGCGTCAGCGAGTATAGCAAGCAGTCGACCCACCCACAGCTTGCTAGAAGCGCTCCGACAATGCACTGCGTTGCATCGCTGACAGGCTGTCCATCGTGCGCCATGCTCCACATTCTGCACGCGCTGATGGGCAGAGTGAGCAGGACATACACGAAAGGGTATAGCATCATCAGCTTCGTTATTCGCTTGACGGCGTCCACGGTAGTCTGGTTGGCGAGCTCATTGCTGGCGCGACGTTGCTCGGCAAAGAGCTGCGAGGTCTGATGGCGGAGCTTGAAGAATGTGACTAGGTAAATCACAAGAAGCCCGAATTCGCCGAGGAAGATCCAGACGTAGTGCAGGGCTAGTCGTTCTGCCTCGTAGTCGTCGCTGACCCAACACCAAGCACCCGCTCGTACGAAGTAGGTCTGCTTGTGCAGAGCAAGTCCAACAACTGTGAGCATAAGAGCAGCAAGCCAGATTAGCCAGAGTAGGATGTTGAAAGTCGGGTAGGAGACGCGGATGCTCAAGACGGCGGTCATGAATGTATGTACAGCAATCGACAGTACGAAGAAGGCCGAGGCGACATCGCCAAAGTGTAAGAGAAACCCTTGGGTGGCGCATGTCACCGTGGGCGCGAGAATGGCGTCTTTGCCGATCCAGTAGAAGGAGATCACGAACGCTGATGCTTGGCAGAGATCCGCGAAGATGAGGTTCATGAAGAGGACCACGTATTGGTTGTAACCAAGAAAAGTCTTGTAGTGCGTGCGCCAGGTGAACAGCCTGTAGAAGAGCAAGCTGAACAGGGCGAGGGTGGATATGAACGAAGCAAGGCCGCAGAGCCCGACACCGATGAGCCCCCATCGGATTATATGTGGCAATGGCTCGATGCTGTGTGGAGCTGCGAAGTATTTGGAGCGGGACATTTCGGTATCGACACTGATAAGCTTATTTGATGCTGCCGTATCCACAACCAGTGTGTATGGCAGCTTCGATGAGATACGGTGTCTGGCCAAGGTTACATTAGTATCGATAGTTCCGTGGAGCTCTATATACCGCTGTGGGCATCATGCTATTTTGGTGAATGTGGCAGCTCGCATTATTGCGTTGATAAAGCAGTGGAGTGACATGCCAAATGATCCTAGTGAATGCGGCGTCTTGAAAAGCCTCAAGTGAGGTTGACTGCATCATTCACGGCGCACACAAATTGCAGCGAACGTCCCGTTGTTGCCCGTCAACACGCGCGGTGGATGATATCTCACTCACATTCGGACCTGACGAGCTGTCAAGCATCAGGAACCCATAGCCTAGCTGGGTTGTCCAGCTCTCAACCTCAATCTCTGTATACGATGTAGCAGTATTCGTTGCTTCTGCATTGCGGAGGTCAATGGCTGTGATTTTCGATACTGCGTTGATCGTCTGTCGCGCTGGCAACTATTCTGGTATAATGTGTTCTCGGATTCTGCATAGCTGAAGAGAATCGCGAAAATGGCCAAGTGCTCCGGAGCTCGAAAACCAGAGCGCATAGCTATGCGGCCGGGCGGTGATGTCCCGCGACGCGAGGACTTGAGGCTGTGTGACTGTAAATGTGCATGTAAGCTGCATGCTGTTCCGGTCATGCCACATCTGCCAGCAGTACCAGCGGTAATTCTTAGCATGATCAATGGTCGTTGTACGCGTCGTGCTCGAACAAGATCTCTTCGATCAATACGAGGACAAGGCCGTTCAGAATGTTCGAGTGATGAGGTTCATGATTATTTCAACTTGTTGTGGCTAAACCACATTGTTTGCTGATAATCGCGTTCGAAGTGTGGTGTCTTGAGCCCTAATTGTAAAGGTACAGTACCAGTTTGACCCACACCTGCTCACTGTCCCACGTGTCTGACGAGCAAGGGGCGATGCTTGTCAATGTCGATGTTCCAAAGGGAAGGGAGACACGTGGAAGAGTCTCAGCTAGCTTTCGCTAATAATGCAGACTCAGGAGAGATTGGTGCAACCATGGGTATTTTGCCTTGCATTGTTAGATCGCCATTTGAACACGATGCTGTAGACAAAGCGGTGTGCGCTGTTGGCGTCATGGGGAACAGTGTTCTTCCTGTTTGTAACGATTTCACCGTTCCAGAGGTCTCCATGTGATTCTTGCAATATCATTGCTTCTGCCTTGATTCGTGAGCAGCGATGAAACCATGTAGAATAAGAAGAGTGCCTCCTGTAAAAGTAACCTCGACTTGATAGTCTCAGGCATTTACTGCATTGATGCCTTACGCTAACGGACCCCACATCAAGCTCCAGTGTTTTGTTTGTTTATGAGCCAACCTCGAACGCGCCTCTCCCTTCTTTCATAACAGCCACGCCACACTGCCAGTCCAAATCGTGCTGATTGAAGTGTCGTGTACCGATTTTACTGACATCGTCTGTGAACAGTCGTCGAACAAAGCTCCATCAAGGCAACAGACAATCACCCAGCCAGACGAGCACCAAGAGCCGTCAAGCAGTAAGACGATCAACATTTTCATTATTCTCATTCCAACTCGAGCAATAAGGACATAACGTCCTGAGCATCAAAGACAAAGCGTTCAACACAGCTTGTCAACAAATATAAAAGAATCATCACCATGTCTTCCTCCGGCTTCCAGCAGAAGACCGCCGAGCAGCGCAGCCTGGAAGGGCGCAAGATCGTCTCATACGACGACATAGGTATCAATTGACGACCCAATATCCGCTTCTCCTCTTTGGTTGACCTTTCTAACTGTTTATCCCCTTTTGCAAGACCAGAGCTGCTCCATTGAAGAGCAGCGCAACTACGAGTACGGCATTGGGCCGAGAGACAACAGCGGCCACGAGGAGGGCTGCGCCGACCACCAGGATCGCGCCTGGTACTACGGAGAGGGGGAGAATGGGGGAGAGCGCCTTGAGCGCAAGTACAGGAGAGCGTCCGTCCACGGTTACGTGGATTTGGACAAGCCGGCAGAGAAGAAGTCTACCCAGTAGGGTGGCAAGAATGCTTTTCGTCGGGTGCTGTCGTTTTGTTAAGATGAAGAGGTCAGATAGCACCTCGGAATGACAACCGAAGACCCGGGATGAACGGGCGCTCTCGCTGGAGAGTATATTTGCTTTTTGAGAACATGAGAAGAGATCCCACTTTGGCATCGAATCGATTTGCTTATGGTACTTGTAGCGCTCTCATTGGAGGATACGATGATTATTGTGAACATGGGAGGTGACAGCACATCACGACCGAATAGTTATGCACGAAACCATTGCAGCACTCTCGGCGGAAGGTAAGAGATTTCTTGAGAACATGAGAGAATGGCAGCACCTCGAATTGAATCGCGATGGATACGATGCTTACAACATTCTCAGTGGGCGATTCGAGTTCTCTCAGCAACATGGAAGGATACATCACAATACAGCTTACTGCTATCTAGGAACAGAGGATGAGATAGCACATCATCAAGATGCAGACTTCCCAAGAAGTCAAGTCCGATCTTCTCCATGGCGCAGCACATGCTATCAAAGAAGATGAGTTCAGGCAGTACCTTGCGCCGCGATCTTCTGTTCGGACCTCACACAGACTCTCATGAGTAGGTGCTTACATGTCGTCTCTCCTCGAGCCACATCATTGCGCGAGATGTGCAAGGTTCTCCAGTTTTGCAGACCAGAGTGGACTTGAAAGCTTAACTAGATAACACATATGAACAAAGACGAGGACATCTTGAGGTGCATATGTTCGTCCACAGTCGCTCTCCGTGGTATCTATTCGAGTTCACGGGAACAGCAGATGGAAGAGCAGCATGGCCCTCATTAACAAAGCTTCTAGGGACATAGCATAATCTGCATTTATGGTATGCTTTTTTTGTGGTATAGCCACGCCTGAAGGTCGGAGCCCTATCCAATCGGTCACGTTCCACGAGATTAAAAGCCCGACTCGTTACAAGTAGTAATGTTGTTCGTATTACTTCAGCAACGTAAGTGGTCATCTCATCCTACACCTGTTCGGAAAAGTTCGTTCTAGCCGTCCCATTCGAAATTTTCCAAACCATCATCGAGTCATAAAGGGTCTGTTCTGCCCCTGCCGCACCGAAACACCGTGCATAAAAAAGCAGTCTATGTTGTCCACACCCCCAAGAGCTCGGAAACTCGTTGGTACCTCAAATTAGCTCGTCGTGGCCATCACTTCCAACCTCGTCAATCACCGCCATAACATCATGCTCGTCAAACACAGGTCCCGTGCCATTACACCGGGCCATGTGCTTGAGCCTTTCGCACACTTCACCAATGTCCAAAGCGCCCCGCAAGTAGAGCGGATGTGATTGTAGTAGATCCCAGGTTGCACTTGTGGACAAGAGATGTGAGCTGTCGCTTTGTGGTGAGGTGTGGCTCGACACTGACAACTCTGTTGACAGCAAACCGTTTGCGAGCCGTGACCGGTCCAAAGAAGGCTCGCTATCTGGTGAAACACTCTTGGTGGAGTGAGACGATGATAGCATGCTAGGATTGTCTACGAAGCTGGGTGTGTGGTGTCTTGGCGGGGAAGCAGAAGCGGTGGCTTTGAGAATTTCGTTCTCGGTTTGTGTGCGTTGCAAGAGGGCTTTCAGGCGCTCGTTGTCGGATTGTAGTGATGAGGTTGTGGTTGTGAGTAGGTTGAGTTTGGCCTCGAGATCCTTGACATGTCGCTCTTTTCGTTCACGAAAGGCTCTCTGTCTGCCAGGATAGATGTTAGTTTGAGGTGCCTAAGAAGGTTGGTCTCAACCTACGCTGCTCTGTTTTGTGCCTTCCGGCGCGACTGTGCTGGTGTCAAGAGATCTTTGTCCACGCTGTTTGATCTCCTGTCGTGCCCAGGCATTCCATCGTCCAGATCGAGAGTAAGACCATTCTCGAAAGAGTCGCCCGGTAGTAGTGAGATGTGCTGTGCGGTGGGGGACGCTGAACTTGAGCTTTGTGCTGCCCCAGAACCGTTGCCACCTGATCCAACTGATGCATCGAAGTTGTAATCGAAGGCAGAAGGCATGAAGCCATTTGCGTCATAAGATGTCTCCATGCTCTGCATTGTGCCAAGGATTAGCTACAATGTTCACATGGCTCAGGCACTTAATCTTCAAGCCAGCTAAGCTTACCTCCACAGCACCATTGTTGTCGCTGCCGGTCCCATGGTCGAGTATGGTGGCATCATTGCCAAAGCCCAAGTATCCAAACGTGTGGGGTGCGGGTGCAAAGTAATTGTTGTAATCCATTGACTCTATTACGTCGAGTTATTTCCCCTAGTACTGAGCTGCCGAAGCTTATTTCGATCACTGTAGTCTGTAGGAATAGCAGTCTTGGTTTGATGAGTGATCGATGAAGCGGATATTGGTATGTGTTATGGATCCGATCTCGACAAAAGTGAGCGGTGGAGGGATCGGTAAGACGGATAACTCGCAGAGATGCTCTCGATCCATATACATACTGCCTGCGACAAGCTTTTTGTGGCTTCGGATAGCCATGCGTACCATAAAAAGTCAACGGGCGTGAAGGCCGCAGCTGGCGCCAGAGCCGGGCGAGCTATCGTCACTGCTATGAGCGTTTACTGTCACATTACGTCCCCGATTCCCCGCTCGTACCGCACGGTGGAAGCTATGAGCTGTGGTGGCTCGAGCAGGGGTTCAGGGCCGTAGCATAGGAACATAGGACACGCAAACCCTGCCTCAAACCTGCATGCTAGCAGACGTTCGCCTACCGCACGAGATTCACTGGCGTATGCAAGGCCCCAACGTTCAGGACCAGCAGATTGATTGCATCGCAAAAGCAGACAGCACACACGGGCAGGCGTGAGGTTCCATTGGACAACCAGCAGGCGCATTGGATCCGTCGGCCAATGTCGTTATGGTGGCGTTTAGCTGGTTTCAGGTGCCTTCAGCTGGTTGCGCGAGCGCGATGGACCGGGAACCGGAGCCTATTATAGCTGCAGTAGAAGCGTGAGAAGTCAGCAGGATCCCAGCAAAGAACAAGAGGCATTCTGCTGACTTCGCAACTGAGCTTCTTCTCTGCACATGGGCTGAAACAGTATACTCCGCAGGGTCCGCCCTGACCGCAGTCGGAATATGGACATGTTCTCGACGGAGGACACGTGCAGCTTCGATTGTACGTCATACCGCCGGTGCTTTTGCTTTGTTGGTATGAAGATGTGTGAAGATTAGGGCGTCCAGCAAGAAGCAGCCGTTCCGAAAGAGTCCGCTAGAATGTTAGTTTCCGCACCCATTCCGCCCAAATATAGTATGGCGTTATCGATCAACGATATTCTGTAACTGCTACTTTACTGAACGGCACCAGCCGAAGGATCACCCCACTGAGAACCAATACCGCCAATTGGTTCGCGTCGTACCCCATAGGCGAAATCACTCCCTCGGCGGTCTGCATTGAAGGGATTGCCCGTAGTGCTCACAAGGCGTGTAATCTATGCTGCCTATGAAGCCACTGCCGAGGGTATACATGCAAATCAGCAAGCATGTCTCAAGTTGTCAAAGGAATCCCAAGAAGGCAAATAAGGTTATGTCAACACGTGTTTTTCAGGACAAAGTTTGGTCGGGCAACGCTAGCTGAACTCGCCAAGAAACATCAGCTGCAATGTAAGCAGATGACATGAAGCCCCAATGGTAAGGTCGCATCAAGCCTGTGCGACGACTACTCTTACTCGCATTTGGAGACACGTGCGATGAGGGTTTGAGATCCTTCGGCCAACCTACGGCAGATTTTCTCAAGCGTCGCGCCATACAGTCGTTTTCGGAGACACACCGCTCTCATTGGTGAAGTGGGTGTTGGAGATAGGGCGGCTCAATACCTCCGGTAAGAGATTGACCGTTACTCATCTGATGACTACGCTGTAGGGCTGGCAATGGCGAATTATACCAAGCAAGTTGCACGCATTGATGAAAACACGCACGAACAAAGTCAACAATATGTCTAATGCTCGCGAAAGTCGGCTTGCCTTCGTACAAATTAGATATGCTGCGTTGCACAGCTCTACCCGTGATATCGTTCTTACCACGAAAACGATTGGCTGCATATTAATGTATACCATGTGTCGTAAGACAACCGCAGCGTCTTCTGTGCCCAAGAGGTATACACGTAACTCTGGAGGCTGGATACACTTAAGTTGGCATCTGGGCGAGCATCCGGGCAGATCTTGCTTACGCGAGGGGCAAGCTGACAGTGCAATTTGCGACTGCGACTCAGGCAAGCGAAGGCGCGCAATTAGATCTCAATGGCCCGGGACTCGACTCCGAGTCTGCGTTCCAGACCTCCACTCGAAAAGACATATTAGAGCTTCCTGGTCTGGATAGGAAGCGAGCTCCGACCTTGGACTCCGCCGCGCCAAAATCAGGATGGTGATTCGACAGGTCGGTTTTCGCCTAGAAACCGAAAAGATTTTGCCTTATAAGCTGGAATGCAATTCCATGGAAGGGGATACTCGGCTCCAAGGATTTACGATGGCACCAACGATCGTCCGTTAACTATTCCAGGTCTCGTTGCGAACTTGTACTCGTAGCACTCTCGAGGTGGAGCCGATGTTGCGAGAAGCACACGCGTTCGAGCTCGAGATGCAGTGACAGCATGTACAGATCCTCCATGCTGCAGCCCCCGCTTCTGCACAAGGGCCGAAACCTGTGATACTCGGTCGAAGAAGCCGCATCGGTCTGGATGCCAATCTTCCTTTGCCTGCCGCCGGGCTGAGTCCGCACGTTGCTGTGATTCGAGCTTTCCATTGTGCATACTTGGCAGATCGATACTGTCTCTTCCGGTAAGGTATGTTTATCAGATGACAGGCTGAGAGCAGTGAGAGTATGTGCGTGACGTGTGCAAAAGCATGGTCTCGAACAACGGGCAACATGTCGCCCCATATTTCCATGGTTGTGTCCGCCAATGAACGCGGGATGAAGCTGTCTGCGTATGTTGGAGGACTGCAAGTCATGAGCACTCGCTTCTTCCTGCGAATCTGCGGCAGTGCACTTGACCAGAAGTCTTGCCGTCAGCCGACAAGGTGGTGTGCGTGTATCTAGCTATCCTATAATGCTATCAGCACTGCTACTGGAAATTAACGCTATTGCAATGATTCGACCCAAGCGATATTCCCAGCCGGTCCGGGAATTGTGCATACGTGTCGATATGGAAGCAGTAGGATCGCTCGAGGGTGGTGAATATGTGCGAGTATGCGAAGACCCCCCCCCCTCCCCGCGAGTCTTTTTTTCGAAGATCAAATGGTTCCAATGCCTGAGATACAGCTTCACATTCGCGCGGATGTGAAATGGTTTGCGAATCGCCGCCCGGAGGACCATAGACTTATGTCCGACGGTTTACCAATCCGTCACTCATCGATCACGATCTGATCGGTACGATCTTACGGACCAGAGCATAGATGACCCACGACGGAGATGCGAAGTTCAGCACGGAGAGATCGATCGTCAGATGGTAATCAGGCTTGCCATACAGCTAAGACATCTAGTTTTTCTTTTATGAAGAAAGCAAAAGGATAATATACAACAAACACCACCACCAAAATCGTCTCGAAAAGCAAAGAAAGCAAGATCAATCGCAATTGTTTCCTAAAAGGTTCAGACAGCGCCTCGTAAGGTTGCAGGCCGTGTCTCGTTTGTCTCTTTCATTGTGTATCTCTCCCCTCAAGGAGTTGGAGCTTAACGACGGGTGACGTCACGAGCGTGGATGTTGTCGGTGAAAGCCTTGGTGATGAGGTAGTCGACCCACTCGAGGAGGTCGGCAAGGGTGAAGCCCTCGGGAAGGGGCTTGCTGGGGACATCCTCGTCGGTCTGGGTGCCGGTAGGGGTAGGGAGAGCGGTGGGGATGGTGGAGGTCAGGGCGGCAGAGGGGACGGAGTCAGCGATCTTGGTCACAGCAGGGGCGGGGGTGACAGTGGAGCTGGCAGCCTGGGTGGCAGAGGCCTGGGAGACGGGAGCAGAAGTGGCGACAGGGACGGTGGTGTTGCTGGAAGAGCCAGAGGGAGCAGCCACACCGGAAGGAGAAGCAGAGCCGGAGGTAGAGTTGCCGGTGGCAGGGCCAGAAGAGCCAGAGGAAGCGCCGTCCCAAAGGGCAGGGCCGGGGATCTCGTAAGAGTCACCAAGAGCGCTGTAAATGCCGACCTTGATGCCAGCATCCTCAGGGGTGTAGAGAGCAGTGCCGAGAACGCCCTCAGGGTTGGCGGTACCGCTACCAGTGACCTCGAGGTTGAAGCACTGGGGGTAGTTCTGGGCGCCGTTCACCTCGCCAGCGCCGTGGAGGGCAATGATCTCGTGACGGAGAACGTACTGACCGGGAGCGAGAGACTCAGGGATGGTGACGGACCACTTGCCATCAGCAGCGATGAGCTCGTCAGAAGCCCACTTGCCAGGAGCGGAGCTGCCATCGATCAGGCCAGCCTCATCGATCTTGAAGAACTTGAGGGTCTCCTTGTCGACAGTGGTGCAGTCGTCGCCTGCGCACTTGGCGAGGTAGTCGATGACGGGACCGTGGTGAGACTCGGGCCAGGCGTCAGTGCCCCACTGGATCTCAATCTTGCTGCCGGCGGCAACAGAGGCGGAAATCTTGCCAGCCTTGGCCTCACGGTGGCAGATGATGTCGCCAGAGGTGTACGCGGAGCCATCAACGAAGCCGTTGTCTCCGTTGTCGGCGCTCCAGGCGACGATGGCAGGGGGGTCGGGCATGTAGATGTAGTCGTTGAGGAAGCCATCGTAAGTCTCGCCATCAGCGGTGATGCTGGTAACGCGACCGTGGGCGTAGGCCGAAGCGGCAAGGGAGCCCAGAAGGGCGGCAGTCTGAAGGAAGGCCATTGTATTGGATTTTTGTTGATGAGTTATTTTGCTGTTGAGCAAAGTCGAACGAAAAGTTCTGTATTGGTGGAAGTGGCTGAAGAAGTGAGGGTGTAAGGAAGGACTGTATCACCAGGATACTGCTAACGAATGACTATGGTACTGGACCGAGAAAGAGAGAACTGTGAAGATGGATGGAAGAGAAAGAAAGTTTACTTCGAAGAAGAGCAGCCTTGATATACACAGAGTCTGCTCGCTTCGCACAAATGCATTATAGTAGGGCTCACCTTGGCGAGCCGGAAGCTGTGTATAGGATTGATTGTATTACCGAGTCGAGATGGGGAGGTCCCTAGTCTGGGTCTTGATATCGGCACGGAATAATGCTGTTGTTTATTGACCGATGTTTCATACAGGACCCCAGGCGAGGCTCGATGGAGGATGTAAGTAGGTCAATGTGCTTGGCGGCGCGTATGCATGCTGTCTGTTCGTCTTTGGGCGCGATCGTCCTCATGCTGGACAAGGAAGATCGGGCATGTCAGTGAGGGTTGTGTGTATTATAGAGTAGGGCAGGTGCAAAAGTACATAGGCGCGGAAGCTAATGTCTCGTCTATCTAGACGAACATAGGGCTCAGTGCAGCCAATGTAGGGCTTCCCTGGACAACGTCGAAAGAGTGGCCGGAGAAGATGTCACAGTGAATCGAGCGTCTAGGCTCGCAGGGCCTCGTTTGCGGCAGGCAAGGATTGATCCCCGCCCTCGACAAGTGTTAGGGCTTGTAGAATACTCCTGTAAACGGACTCGAGTGTTGTTCGCGTAGCTCGGCGCCTTCGAGACAGACGTCATGTTTTCGTTGTGCTATCACCTCGCACAATATAACGTGGCCAGTGAGCCACAATTGCGATAGATTTAGCGCCTGAGTCTGCCATGAGAATATCCGGTTTGAGGATGGATGAAACAATGGTAGTGCTGAGTCAGTGGTAGGTACACGTACAAGGCGAAACGTGTGCTTGTTGCGTTGCACCTGCGACCTAGAGAATGGCACAATAGGGAAAGTTTGTTTGCAGCCAGATGTATAGCCAAATGCCATCATAGCATATGGTAAATCCTAAATGTACAGGAGTTGTTAGGTGTAAATACTTCGACGAGGTCGAAACAGGCTCGGACAAGCTCGAAAGTCTGTGGCGGAAATGGAGAGACCACCGAAAACGGCATGAGGTCATGCATTCTTGCGGCTAGTCTGACGAACAGTGTAACTCTCAGTCTCACCAACTCATTCTCGACGCCCTCGATCGACTGCCTTGTGTTTTTCACACTTTTGCGCGAGCACGCCGGCGCCTGTGGAGTGATGTTCAAGCTCCCTGCGCCATCATGCGGGCGATGCGCAAGCAGGATCCTCAGTCCCCGTCTTACCAGCCTCACGCGATCGACTACCCAGCGAGTGGCCTTCGGCACAAGACCGACCATATCTAAACGACTTACACCTGTCCCTACCTCCCTCACTACACGCCGACTGCAGTCCCAATTTCAGCCTCTCAGGCCACCTACCTTGGAAGAGTTGGGTCGCGCAGCGCCAGCGAGGACCTACAGGCGCACACGGAAATGGCTGCGTCGACTGATACGCCTTGCGATTGCTGCCGGAATCGTGTACGGGTTTGACACGTACCTCTATGATGCCTGTATCACCCGCTCCTTCCGCACGTTCTACACTGGTCTTTTCGTCGCGATAGATTACAAGATCAACTTCCAAGCCGAGCCATGGTTTGGCGACAGCGTGGCAGACTTGCACGCTCGTAGCGCTCGCCGCGTATTCGACTTGCTGTCCGCCAATGGAGGATTATACTTGAAGATTGGACAAGCGATTGCAATGCAGTCAGCCATCCTGCCGCCAGAGTTCCAGAAGATGTTCGCCAGCCTATTCGATGACGCACCGCAGAACACTTGGGAAGAGGTGCGACAGGTCATCCAGGAGGACTTTGGCAAGTCGCCAGAAGAGGTCTTCGGCGTGAGCTTTACGGGAGATTTGAAGAAGGGAGTCATGGAGCGGACGGCAAGAGCTAGTGCCAGTGTGGCTCAGGTACATTGGGCACGTTTGGCAGATGGCAGAGAGGTCGCTATCAAGGTTCAAAAAAGAGAGATTGCGCGACAGGTGGGCTGGGACCTTTGGGCTTTCAAAGTGGTCACTCGGATCTACACTTGGTATTTCGATCTCCCGCTTTACAGCCTGGTTCCATACATCTCGGAGCGTCTGATGCTGGAAACGGACTTCGAGAACGAAGCTCGCAATGCTGAGAGGATGCGCGACCTTGTTCAAGGCGAGAAGCGTCTGCGAGGTCGTGTCTACATTCCGCAAGTATACCACGACATGACTAGCAAGCGCGTTATGACTGCCGAGTGGATTGAAGGTGTTCGTCTCTGGGACAAGCAAGGTATAACTGGCTCATGGTACGGTGGCTACCAGCGTGGCTCTCCTGGTGCTGGTCGTGCGTTTGTCGAGCCGCCACCACGTTCAGTGACAGCAAATATCTCCAGGAACGACCCCCACAACGAGAAGCTAAAGCCTGCACGCGATGAGTGGAAGGGCCCGGCGAGACGCGGCGGCCTGGGTCTTTCGCTAGCACCGGTCATGCAAACCATGGTCGACCTGTTCTCCGCGCAAATGTTCCTCTGGGGCTTGGTGCACTGCGATCCTCACCCAGGTAACATCTTCGTCCGTCGTCTACCATCTGGCAAGCCTGAACTTGTCTTGATCGATCACGGCCTTTACATCGAAATGGATCCCAAATTCCGCCAGCAGTATGCACTCCTATGGCGTAGTCTAATGACTTTCGACAACAAAACCATCGCCGAAGTGACCGGGGAGTGGGGAATTCAGGCTCCTGATATCTTTGCCAGCGCTACTCTCATGCGTCCCTACGAGGGAGGTGACGGCAAGACTCTCTCCGAGATCCATGCCCTGAGCAAAAAGGAGCAGAAAGTGCGCCACTTTGAGATGCAGGAGAAGATGCGCAAGGGCGTACGTGAAATCCTGTCCAACCAGGACAAGTTCCCTCAGGAGCTTATCTTCATCGGCCGTAATCTACGAATTGTCCAGGGAAACAACCAATTCCTCGGATCACCTGTCAACCGCTTAAAGATCACCGGTACTTGGGCAAGCAGAGCGCTCGCCGAGAACCGCGAAGCGAGCCTCGGGCAGCGATGGAAGGAGTACGGCAAGCACTTGCTATTCCGAACGGTGCTAATCACGACAGACTTTGTCTTCTATTGGTCCAAGCTCAAGCAGATCCTTGGTTTCGGCAGAGGCATGGACGACGATATCGAGGAGAGCATGCGCAAGATGGCGAGCAGGTAAGCTGGCTTTGATTCGCGATGTCCAAGGGCATTGTACTAATTTGATCTTTAGTATGGGCGTTGAGCTCAACCACGGCGTCTTCGATGGCTGATAGATGTTGATTCTACACTCAAACTTTCTTAGTTGTTTGCAAGCTAGTAAGATGTACATATAGACATGTTCTTCAGATACCCTGTACATATGCTACAACTTGATCTCTAGAGAATTGGCTTCTAAACTTCACAGGTGCTACAGTGAAGAGAATATGGCTCGCTGCTGATTTTAACATTACTCTAGTGGTTATGTGTCGTGCGCACATGATGCAACGTCTTTCCAGCATATGCGCTGCATGTTACCTCGCTTCAGCACGCTGAATCCGGTTTCACGCTAGTTGGAAGCCGATGATTGGCTCAAGGTGCGAGAAACTCGACACGCGGTTAGGCGCAGCCTCGTTTTGCCACGACGCTGGGAAATACCTTGCACTGCACCTCGGTCCATGATGTGCGCAAGACGTAACTTACAACCTCAGTCTGAGCAGCTCCCTCGTTGTGTACGATGGAACGTAAAGAATCCGGTACACATTGCCACGACTCTATGGATCAACGTCCGACGCCGTCACCCTCAGCTCATCTGGAGCCGGCAGTGAAGACGTCGGCTTGGTTTTGATACAATCTCACATCTGGAGCCGACGGGAGAACGAAGTCAACTTGGACCCGTTGCCCTCTCACGTCGAGTGTACGAGGATGTATCCGCGGATGGCCACTCTCGCAATGTATCTGGCGATATCTATAACACGTACCTTTCTTCTGGATCAAGGGAAAGCCCGGGGCCGGCAAATCGACACTGATGAAATGTGCTCAGCAGTACGGCAGAGATACGCATAAAGATTACGCGATCTCATTGTTCTTCAATGCCAGAGGTCGAGATCTCGAGAAGTCTGTAAAAGGCCTGTACCGATCCTTGTTGTATCAGCTACTAGAGGCTATGCCAGGGCTCCTGTCGGCGCTGGCAAAGTACAGGAAGAGATCAACGGATTAACCATGACCACTCGCGGAACTAGAAGCTATGCTCGCAAAAGCTGTCAAGAGCCTCGGCGCAAACGCAGTGACTTGCTACATTGGTGCACTGGATGAGTCTGACGATGATGATGCACGAAAGGTGGTCGAGCACTTCGAAACTCTTGGGCAGTGTGCTGTCAAAGCCGAAAACGATTTTCGTGTTCTGTCATAAAGCCGACATTATCCGCACATCTTTCTTGACAGATGTCTGGAGCTGAACCTTGAGAACCAAGAGGAACACGAATCAGACACCGCAGAATACATTCGTTACAAACTCAAGGTTGGCGAGGGAAGACTTGCTCTCGAGTTTTGGGACCAGATCCGAACGCGGGCTTGCGGCGTATTTCTCTGGGTGGTACTGGTTATTCGCATACTCAATGGGTATGCTGCACGTGGTAACAGAGGTCGGCGTAATCAATTAAGGCAAGGATCTTAGCCTCACTTGCCTTGATTGTAAGTGAAAGCTCCCTTGCCTTAATTGCCTTAACCAAATTTAGTGTCTTGATTAATTGATTGATTATAGCCGGTAGTACTAAGATTATAGTATAGAAAAAAAGGTGTTTTGGCGGAGACCTCGTAAGTGTCACAGGCGTGAGGCGGATCGTGCGGAGAGTAGGTATGGGAGCGTGACGATTCGGATACAGAGCTAACTACAGACTGAAGGCCAACCTTGATGTTAGTCCTATCGACAGGACATAGCTCAAAGAGCTATGTGTTGGTTGTAAAGTGCGAAATCAGGAGTAAGCCGAAGCCTCGGCTTACTTTCCAATCTATCAATTCCGGATGCCTGAGGCAGGGTCGCCCTAGCAGTGACCCTGTCAAGTGATCTTAGCTGGACTTCTATATGTGCTATAGCTTGCTTATGACACTACTCCCCTCTCAAGGGTTGATCTCCTAAGAGACAAACAAGCAAGGCTATTGTTGGACGAATGGAGGGAGCAGCTTCTCACTATAATAATAGTAGAAGTTGTAAACTAGCTTAAGGACATCTTCGAAGATTATTTAGGCAGACTCAAGAGTCGGGTCATTATATCCAGTCTAACGGACAAGGTACTAGAAGCCTCGTCCTCTATAGCAGTAGTTAAGGACTTTAGCAACTTCATATTTAGGCGTATTTTTAATAAGGACAGGCAGGAGCAGTTCGAGGACTTGTCTAGGCAATAGGTCGTTTGCAGTAAGGTATAATTGGTTAATATTAAACATATTGTGTATTGTAAGATAGTTAGGCAGGTTAAGTTAGTACATATACAGGCCTAGAACTTCAGCAATTAGGAATAGGCCTAAGTTCTTCTAGTCGAGCTTCTTCTTTGGATAGAGCATTTTCAGATTCTTAGCATTTAGCTATACGAGTTGGCCTTTGTCGAAGCATAGAGCAGTTAAGCAGGAATGATTAGCAGAGTCCTCATAATGAGCTTGTGTAAGGAGGGTCTATTCGCAGAGGAATTCGAGGATTATAGACATATAGTCAATAAATGTATCGGCTTGTTGGGCAGCTGGCATATTAGGGGCTTCAATCGGTTCAATACTAAGGCGAGAGTAGTAATCATAGTTCACAAAGAAGGGGGTCATTCTAGTAGTCTTGGATTTTATTGAGTTTGCAGAGAACTCAGCATATAGGAGCTAGTCTACCTAATCATCTTAAAGGTAGGACATATAGGCGCAGAGGTATTATTCTAACACTGCATTCATTCGTTCGGTTTAGCTATCGCCCTAAGAGTAGTGCGCAATAGTTAACTTAGTATCAAACTGAAGTTAGTTTAATAGGTATTCCTAGAACGAGTTCACAAAACGGATATTGCAGTCGGATACTATAGAAGTCGGGATGCTGTATAGGCAATAAATCTCTCGAACAAATAGTCAGGCTACCTCTTTAGCACTATTAGTCATTAAGTAGGGAATGTAGTGTCTTATCTTCATAAGTCGATTAACGACTATAAGGATTGCATCGAATTTATTCGACTTTAGTAAGTGTATAATAGAGTCAATAGATATATCTTGCTATAGGCATTCAGGTATTAGTAGCAGTTGTAATAGGCCTTAGTATCTATTGTATTATAGTTTCGTTCTTCTATAGGTTTAGCAGTTTTGGACATAATAGTATATATCAGTATTTATTCCTTTCTAGTAGTAGCTTCGAGAGAGTAGTTCGAATGTCTTAGCTCTATTTAAATAGCTAGCAGATAAGTGATTGTAGTGCTGTTATAGGATTCTGATCTTTAACTCATTAGAATCAGGAATGTAAATCTTTTTGTAGTAATAGAGGATTCCTTCTTGAGCTCAGCATTAAGAGAGCTATAAGAATGGGTGCTTGTTCTTGCCTTGCTTAACTATATGCAGAATAGATAGTATATTCTTATTGTCCTATGATTCTTATTGTATTGCTTCTTCGATCGAGGGAGGCAGATCAGAGCTTAGACTTAGTATATTTACAATTTTTAGTAGGTCTTGCTATTACAAAGCAGATTTTGTTATTATATCTAAATCTCTTAGTTCTTATAGGTCTAATAGTGTATGTCTTATCTAATTTGGCTTATCAGATCTCGAGATATTCGTATCTATAGTAGGGTAGTACTTTAAGATTGGCTCTGCGAAGTGAACTTTCTTCTGTATAGGTTTAGAAGTCTATAGTAGAATTAGCGAGAAGTCAAGATTCTCTCTCTTAAGCATTTTATAGCTCTAGTGTTCTAGTCTTTCATCCCCCTCTTTAGGAAGATCTTCTGACCTCCTAGTCAGTGTATTAGGCTTCTCGCCTTGTTTTCCAGATTAGTACTGTCGTGGGGTACGACATCAGGATGGGAATTGGTACAAGTCTGGAGCATAAGGCTCTGGGTTCTTGCATGAGCGTTCTGCGGTCACGTAGTTAACACGTGACATAGTTCAAAGCGAAAGGTGGGAGTCAGCTATATTAGCTGTTAACTGCCTGAAGGGCGAAGACCAGCGACACCTTGTTTTTCATCAGACACAGAGATGAGTTTTGTTTTTTAGAGATAAAATCGGAGTTACACGCGTTGCATATAGCAATAATAACAATCAGAGGTCACCAAAAACACAGTCTACTCTCCCACTTGACTATTGTGACTCTAATACTGTCGTGGTTGTTCTGAGGTTTAGTATACTACCTTGAATCTTTCTCGACCTATAGGTCGAGATTGTTTTTATAGATGTATGAACTTCAGGCTTTAAATTAACTTCTCGACCTACATAGCTACATATTTGGTGCCGCTTCTATGGATCGACCTTACCTTCTAGAACAGTACAACTTAAACAATACAATATAGAATAAGTAGAGCGACATCAACTACAGATACAATATAGCGAGGGACGAGGCAAAAAAAAGGGGGGCATCCCTTTGACCCTAACAGTAGGAGCTTTTAAAACCCCACAAATTTTAAGAGAGCTCTAACTAACATAGGTTACTATAGGAAAAGGCGATAAGAGCCTTAGCACCAGGAGCTACTGATAACAGCTCGAAAAGGAATCTGGATAGCGATCCAGATTTACCTCCTATTTCAGATTATACAGATGATAGCTGTATAGATCCTAGCAGTCACAATCTTAATCAGTATGACTTACCTATTTCAGCAGTTAGCTACTAGAAGAAAATGCCTCCGAGATAGGCATATAACAGTAGCGCAACAGTCCGTATTTCGAAAAAGAACGAAGATATAGGAGGGATAGAGACGACGACGATAGAGCCGACAAAAACATTCACGAGAACTAGCATATAGGAATAGCCTATATAACTAGCAGTCAAATATAGTGCAATACCTAAGGATTCAGAGAAGGCGTGTGCCTAAGACTAAGTCTACCTTTCTTTCTATTTGTTATTCTTATCTTTTTATTGTACTATAGGTAGGAGGAAGAGGACTGTCTGCAATTATAGCGGACTAGGACTTTCTTCCTTCTGCTCTATCTAGATTTATACTATAGGCTATAGAGGGTATTATACCTAATAGGATCCCTCTCGACCCGACTTAGCAAGCCTAAACAACTAAGTTATAGCCTTCCTAACGATATAGAGAGAGAACTCCTTCGATATCTTACTTATAGAGCTTTATAGCAATTCAGCTACTTCCTGCTCTAAGGTCTCTTAAGTCTCTAACCTTCGATAGTTACAACTTGTCGACTTTCCTTCGAGAATATATACAGCTTTGCAAAAGATATTAAATATCTGATAAGAGAGTATGTAACCTCCTCGAAGACTACTATACTAAAGATGTAGGACCTGAGGTTCGCTAAATTGTCGCTTGAGCGAATAGTAGCCTTAGCACTCTTTAGGGCCTGCTCCGAACGAAGTACATAGCTATTAATAATGAGCAAATGTTGATAACTAAAGGCGCTCTAGAGCAGTTCGTGTTATAAGCGAAGGAATGTCCTTATAATAATAACCTCCTATTATATAGTAGGCAGTTCTAGATTATTGCCTCCTGCATTAAAGAAGCTAGAAATACACTCTCTATTAGCCGAAAGACGATACTATATCTCTGTAGTCTCCTAAGGAAGATCATAGAAAAGGCAATTAGCTCGCTTCATATTTAGGCTATGTATATAGAGCTAGTCAACTTTAAACGAGTAGTAAGCTTTATAGACAGCATTGCTTAAGCTGCTACCTCACGCTGTATTATTAAGATAGAGGACATTAATAGAGCAGTCTCGAGGGCTGTAAATCGGTAGTGCAACCCCTAATGCATTGCCCTTCCTACAGAAAAGATAGTATCTACACTACCTTCTTTGCTAAAGTGCTAGGAACCTCTATACCCTAACTTGTAGAGAGGAGTGCAGGATTAGTAGTCCCTCTCTCTCGATAAGATGGTCGAGAAGTTCAAGGAGATAAAGCTGATAAAGATAGAGATCCTCAAGATGTTTGAGTCTCCTGATCTTATGTACCTCACCTCAATTCAAAGAGGGGATGTACTGATGCGATGCCTTCGTTTAGAGCTAAAGCCGAATCTACTAGTTGCTGATTATAATAGATACCTGCAAAGAACGCAAAGGGTGGTATTTCAGATGAACAATGCTATGCAGACTCCGCCTTAATAGCAGTATACTAGTAGGAGCGCAGAACAGCAGCCACCTCTTGAATATCACAGTTGTGGTAAGACTAGTTATACAGTAATGCGCTGCTAGCAGGTCGACAAGCTGGTATAGCAAGGATACATCTATTTTAGCTAGAATAACCGTATTTTGTTTAGGACTATAGCTAATCCTAGCCGAGAGGTGCCTAGATTGCCCCTGACTAACAGATATGATGCGCTGCTTAACATCCTTAGCTTAAGTACGGATTAGGTAGATACTACTGCGCAACCAACTATAGGACTATCAGGCAGAGCTATTACCCTATCGCATCCTTTTGATAGGGAAGAGGATTCTAATCAAGAAGTGTACTATAGCACTCGCGTTAAAGCTATCTGCGTACTACAAACTAGTAGGGGAAAAGGCAAGGTTGCTAAACTATCTTAGCGCGATTGTATTCTAATCATCTATGTAGATCGATCTAGATAGCACATTCCTAAGGTACAAGATTCATAAACGCAAGGCCGGACTCTCCCCCCTTAGGATATGAGGAGAACCCAGGACTCTATAGATGTCGATAAGGATCACCTGATAGGCATTCTGCCTATAAAGCCTGATAATACAAGGCAGGCTCCTTAAGCTTAGCGACTAGGCGATGTACTTAGCAAAGAGGATGCTACTCCTACAGAGATTCAGGTGATGAACTATATCTTGAATATGCCTGTTAGTATCCCTGTTCGAGATGCTATTAACTTAATGCCTAGGGTTCGCAAATTGTTTATATAGCCTCTTCGCTAAGAAACAGTAGAAGCACTAAAGGCTCTAGGACGAGGGAATGTCTTAGTGAACAGTTAGGATGCTGTAGGAAGTGATAGTAGCATTCTAGATGAGCGCCTTACTAGCGAAAATCTTTCTCGACCTATAGGTCGAGAAAGATTCTCTGCTACTAATGCAATGTCTATAGCCCTACTCACAACTAAGCAGCTTGACGAGCGCCTTAGGAACGTTAAGACGTACCGAGCGAAGTATCCTCGTATCTCTATACAGGTTGGAAGAGAAGCAGTATAGGCACTAGTCGACTCTAGGGCCGAAATCAATGTTATAAAGGAGAGCTTCGCACTGTGCGCAGGACTACTAATCAACTCGCTCCCTCCTATAATAAAGAGTAACAAATTGATCTTAGCAAATAGAACTAGTGACCCCTTTGTAGGAATAGCGGAGACTCGCATGTTTATTAGAGAGATAGGGACCTCTTTCTGGATACCCTTCCTTATTACTAAGGACTGTACAAGTGAAGTGATTCTTAGAGAACCCTTTGCACTACAGTCTTCTATAGCGACCTCTCGGACTCTATCTAGCTGCATTACTATCCTAATAACAATAGAGGACAGTACGTATACTTGTGAGATAAGGTCTATCAATAGGTACGAGAAGGAGCTTAGAGAAGATAACAGCTAGGGGGAAGGCGAGGTAGTGTAGTAACCAGCGCTATACCTAACCGAATGCTATCGCTAGACGATAACAATACCACGCATACTGATGTAGAATTTCCTTATAGCACTAATATGTGTCTTAATGAATGCTGTCGCGCTTCTATTCCCTTACTAACTAGCGCTAGGGAAACTCCGGATAATCTTTCCTGACTCATAGGTCGACATTGTTTAAAACTTCCTTATAAGCGCATTCGCGCATAGGCTATTACCAAAATACAAAAACACTTAAAAAATAACAAACAGACCTCAAAAACATGTGTAACAGAGCTAGTCGACCTTATACACGTCTTCTAGGCGTCGCTAGGAGAAGGCACTAGGCGATGCTTAAGAAGACGAGATGAATATAGCCTATATACTATTTCGCACTAATAGTAAGAAAGTAGAGCTATAGAGCTAAACATACTATACAAGAAGAAGGCGGATAAAATCAGGCCTTTAGATACTGCGCTTCTAGACAGAAGTATGCCTAATAGAAATCCGAATTAGAGGCAAGACCTCCTAGCAGAACAGCGCTGCGCTCTCAACCCTATTAGAGCACCTAGTCCTTACGACCACTTATTCGAACCGAGGTACTAGTAAGAACCACAAGGTTGCTATATCACTATAGTACGCTAGGAGAAGATAGTAATAGATAAAGACATTTAGCCCTAAGAGAAGGAGATGTTAAGAGAAATGATATACAATAGAGAGAAGGCCCTTATATAGGATTTCACAGAGATTAGTCGCTATGACAAATAGGTGGTACTACTATAAGTCATCCGCACAGTAGAATATAAGGCCTAGCAGGCGAAAAGTTTCCCTATGCTAAAGGGACTTTAGGATAAAGTAGTATCTATACTTTAGTAACGGATCGATGCTTCTATGCTAGAACGAAGCTATAGACCTTACTACAATCCTTAGTTCCTAGTACAGAAGAAGGATAAGAAGCACCGACTAATCAACTCTGCTACTAACATTAATGCTGTTACTATTAGAGACGCCATACTCCCTCCTAATATAGATGAATTCTCGGAGCACATTGCTAGACGACCTGTGTACACCCTGCTAGACTTCCTCTCTAGATACGATCAGATCACGCTCTATCTAGCGAGTAGGGACATAACTGCTATCTAAACTCCCCTTAGACTCCTTCAGCAAACGACTCTACTATAGGGAGCAACAAATTTAGTAGCTCAGTTCGTGCGAGCTATTATGCATATCCTACACCTACACCTAACAGAGAAGGCTAGTCCTTTTGTAGATGATATTATTGTGCATTCACCTCGGACAGGGAATCTCACTAAACTTGCACTACCTAGCATACGAAAGCATATGCTTCAACACCTATAATGGATTAATAGAGTGCTAGCTGACATTAAGCGATCTGGTTGCACTATATCTAGAGGAAAGTCACACTTCTGCGCTCCTGCCCTTAAAGTAGTAGGATACATTTGTGGCTAAGATAGGCGGAGACCTATAGATAGATATATGAAAGCAATCTAATAGTGGCCTACTTATAAGAATATCACTACATTACGAGGATTCCTTAGAGCCTGTACGTACTATCGGATCTAGATCGAGCACTTTAGCGACATTGCATCACCTTTGTTTGCCTTACTTAAGAAGGATGTAGAGTACTGTTAGGACATTGAACAAGCTTAGGCAATGCAATCTCTAAAGGATGCTCTAACATCTACACTAGCATTAATACCTCTAGATTACTCTCCTAATGCTAGCAAAGTGATCCTTACTGTAGATTCCTCTATAACTGGGTTTAGTAGAGTGTTGATATAACTTAATCAATAAGGGAAAAGGCATCTATACAGGTACGAGAGTAGACTCTAGACTTCTGCAGAGAAGAAGTACGATATTATAAAGCTTAAGTATCGTTCCCTCCTACATATGCTATGCAAATACAGACTATAGCTATACAGGATCCGATTCACTATAGAAACTAATACAAATACGCTAGTCGCCTAGCTTAACAGAACTATAATTGACTTGCCTAGAGCCTTAGTGACTCGTTAGCTTATATAGATAAGACTCTAGGATTTTGATGTATAGCACATACCTAGGAAACAGAACATCGTTGCTAATACATTGTCGCATATACTATAGGACAATAATACAGTCAATACACAACAAGATGACTTAGATGCTTTTGTCGACTACAAACTTAGCAGTATACAGATCAGCCCTACAGCTACTACACCAGAGAACGTTCTCCTTCCTGAATATAGCAAGAAGTCCTAGCGATATGCTCTTTAGCTTACCATACTTTAACAGCCTCTAGAACTCTCTATAAAGGAGTTTATTATATTCAAGAAGGAAGCCCTAAAACATCTCGTGTAGGGAAGGCACCTATTCAGAAGGCAGAACAAGAATGCTCCTCTAAGGCATATAGTAGATGACTTAGATAAATGAAGAGACATCATTCGTGAACTGCATAATAAAAGTAGCTATCGAGGGAGAGAAGGTACCTACTAAAGGATTACTGATCGATTCTACTAGGCTAGCCTATTTAAGGATATAGAAAAGCACATTAACACCTGTTTCTACTGCTAGACCTAAGCACATAATCGGTCAGACGAGGCTCTCTACCCTACCTAGTCCTCCTGTATAGGAGAGAAGTAGGCTATCGATATTGTTTATATGCTGCTGTATATAGGATACTCGTACCTTATACTAGGAAGGGAGGATCTGTCTAGATAGGTTAAAGGAAGAGCCCTTCGCAAGAATAACTTAAAGAATGTTTTAAAGTTTATATTTGAGGACATCATCTGTAGGCATAGAATGCTATTACGCTTAGTAAGCAACAGTGGTCTAGAGAACAAAGCACTTACTAATAAGCTTCTTGCTTAGTACAGAATCAAGCATACCTAGACATCAGCATATCACCCTTAGGCAAATAGTATGACAGAGAAAGGACATCAGCCTGTTGTGAATAGGCTGGCTAAGCACATAGCTACTATAGGAGCTAGGTGGATTAATACCTTACCTGCGATGTTATAGGCTGATCGAACAACTGTTAAGTCGACTACTAAAATGACTCCTGTTTAGGTCATCTATAGAGCTAAACACATACTTCCTATTAAGATCAACATTAGTTTATAGTAGACAATCGCTTAAAATGCTGTAAGATCTACTACGGATCTTCTCGCTACTCGCTATACTTAACTAGACAGGCAGGATAAAGCCCTAGAGGAAGTGTTGCTCTGTGTATATAGGTAGCGAGAGGCTAATAAGGAATCCTATAATAACTCGTATTACATTCGAACAGAGGAGTTCAAAGTAGGCGACCTTATGTTACTCTAGGACTCTCGCTAAGAGGTTAACAAATCTTCGGCCCTAAAACTTTATCCCTGCTAGCTTAGTCTATACTGTATACTAATAACAGTTTAGACATTTGGCAGTTATCGACTAGCTGAGCTAGATAGTACTAAACTGACTAGAACATTTATAGGAAAGCAGTTAAAGCTTCTAAAGTTACGAACTGAAGAAGACAGAGTAGCAGAAGAACCTCAGCAGTATCAATACTCTTAACGACAAGCAACTGATTAGAGAAGTCTGCCTTCGACTCGCATAAATTAGGCACATAATAGTCGCTATCCTATAGTCGAGATTCCTCGGCCTTACTCTGACTTAGCGAACATTCCGATAATCTGGGAGAATAGCGATGTCGATATGGACGACAGGAGTGTATCAGATGACTCCTTATAGGTTCCTAGCAACCTCCGATTTTGATTACCTGGCGTTTTTCTTAGGCAACTGGCGTTAGAACTTTCTCGACCCTTGGATTCCTGGACATTCCCTTCTTCTTTCTTTTTTTTTCTTTTTTCCTTTTCGAGACAGGTACATAGTTATTAGCAACTGGCGCTGGACTGGTATATATAGCGGATGTAAGAACCAGCCAGACCAGGCAAAGACAGGAGTAAAACAAACACAATACATTCGGAAGAGAATAAGGGACAAGGAACTGCCTTACTATGCTAAATACAACGATAACAGAACGGATGAGCGAGTACAGGGTTGCATCAGCTAAGAAATAGCTATAACAATCTTTCTCGACCTATAGGTCGACATTGATCGGAGACTCCTCAGCCTATAATAAACCTGTAGTAAACTAACGACGCGTGCTTCACACTTCACTCTAAGGTGTTTAGCACTCCTCAACTCAACAAGAAGCCCCTACTTTACAGGAACAGTGCTAAGAACTAGGAATGTCACGTGCTGCGAACACTATGGTTAGCAGGGGAGGTGTTTGATACCTCAGTTAATAGTAGTGAAGGATGGGTTTAGCAAAGTCACGTGAAAAGAAGGGATGCTTCCTCTGAATCCTTCACTTGCTAATCACAAGCCTTAAAAGGCGCATCTGATGGTCACGAGCCGACGCATTTAATAGTTACAGGCTTTTAGTTGTGATAAAGGAACTCCTTCACTTCAAAAGGAGGCGACTGTTGCTTACAGACTCACTGACAGGCCAATCACAAGCCTTAAAAGGCGTATTTGATGGTTACGAGCTACCTGTTTGATAGTTACGAGCCGACTATTCCTGTTTGCTACAAAAAAGGCGCTAACGCTATTTAGATGTCTGGGAAAACATATTAACCAGCTGCCCTCCTACACTAACGACTTCCTCTCTCTAACTGTACCAATAACCACCCTCTCCCCCCTACCTTTGTTCGCACTCACGACTCGACTCGATAACACAAAGGCATACCCTCTACCTTTCTCACTTAGCCGATTTTGCAGTTATTGGCTTCCTCCCTCAGCTACTATGGCATTACAAACCCCCTACACCCCTCGGAACCCTCCTCGGCGCACTATCATATAGCGACCTACGAACCTAGAAGCTACTAATACAGCAGCTAATAGCGTGTATGCTCTTGTTACTATAGGCAACATTTCTCATAATAAACTCCGCAACTTCTGCTCTAAGAGCACGAAGGTGACTTTAGAAGACCTCATTTCCTTCCTTAACAAGCAAATGCTAGCAGTTCGTAGAGCTATATAGTATAGCCTGCTCGAACTTGCTAATACGGCTTCTAGCGAGATTGCGGATCTTACCTCGCATTTCTACAACTACTACGACTGTGACACTGCATAGAAGAACAACAATCCTAGTAGCCGGGTCCTAAATAGCCTCCCTAAGGACTTTCCAGAATTCCACTAATTAGCAGAGCTTAGTAAGAGTACGCACAACTACAAGAAAGAGGCCTAGGATGGCATTCAGGCAGTATACCCTTTAATTGCGAGTAATCGCTCTATCAAGTTAATATGCACATCAGACAAGGCTACTCGTTCCCTTTAGGCAGTCTGTAGGCAGGTACGCGCTAATAAGAACACTCCTAGTAATATGATCAAGCGCTTGAACGTGGCCCTGCTAGACAGGCTTGATAGCGTTGGTCAGATACGCAACCAGGGAGTGTCAAGCAAGCGTATCCTTCTCACCTATGATTATAATAAGGCTGCTACCTATAGCACATTAAACAGTGTGAGCACTACCAACCTAGACTGATGTGCGCAGGAACATCTCTTGATTCGGAATAACGATAGAATCTATGCTGATCTAGAGTTTGCTATTCATGCCAGTCTATCCTAAGGAGTGGCTTCTCTAGGCATTTTCCTAAGCAGCAGGATTACTAGTAGTGTAGGACTCTGTGATTCTCCTTCTCCTTTCATCGGCAGCCTAAGCGACTTTGTTACCAACATGAGTATTTATGGCACACCATAGCCGCCTAAGAAGCAGAAACAGCGACTCGACATGATGGGGCCTACTAGCAGGCACTACAACACATCTACCTGTAGCAGTAGCAACCTCAAGTGCTTTGTAAAGGTACTACAGTTTATTATCGACTATATCAACAACCTTC
The DNA here is from genome assembly GCA_023634325.1 of Cladosporium cucumerinum. Classification (NCBI taxonomy): domain Eukaryota; kingdom Fungi; phylum Ascomycota; class Dothideomycetes; order Cladosporiales; family Cladosporiaceae; genus Cladosporium; species Cladosporium cucumerinum. The sequence goes on along the minus strand of JALDQA010000012.1, from coordinate 203,691 downwards.
TAATTTAGGCTAAGACTACTACAGAGCGCTATGCTATTCTGAAGCAGGTCTCTATAGTTAGTCGCCTTAGTGGATAGAACAACAAGAAGCTTTGCTAGAAGCACATACAGCGACTTAGAGCTGCTCTTAGTATGATAACCAATTCGGCGACCTGGGATGAACTCCTTACTCGAATTAAGACTATAATAGCTAGAAAGGACTCTGAGGGAGGCCTTAAGGCTCTTCAAACTAAGGACAGACATTTTAACTAGTGGTGTAAGGGATGCCGTCCTACTGTTAAGGGTGACACTCTAGGGGTATACTGCTTCTTCCTAAGGCATGTGCCTTTCCGTGCAGAGGTTTTTAATAGACCTTTCAGATTTATAGAGAGCTACGCTATCAAGATCGCTCTAGCTATAGGCATAACTAAGGATAACTACGAAAATAGATTGCAAGGCAGCTATAGGAGCCTCAAATCGAACAACATAATAGACTATCTGAAGCAATCTGGAATGCTTGCACTCATGCGTATAGAGTTCTATATGTACCACTAGCACTAGTGTGAGCAACGTATCGAGATAGGATAGTAATAAAACCAGTTTAGGAGCCTTACTCAATAAGTTGTTCGTCAGGATCCTGGGTACTAGTTGCTTAATGTGGTAGCTCGTAGCGACCACTTGTTTGCACTCATAACCAGCCCTTACTATATGAAGTATGCCATATAAGGATAGAGTACTAGGTTCCGCCACCTTGATCAGAACCTGCGTGCACTCGCTACTAAAGGCAAGGGCAAGGATCAGTGGCAGGGATCCCTCTCTCTAGATGACGAAGATAATAACAACTGCACTAAGCTTTGTACTAGCTTTAACAACATAGCAAAGATTAGGAGGTTCGCTAACCTCCTTAAGAAGAAGGATAAGCTAGGTAACAGGTTTGTCAAGCAAATAAACAATACTATTCTAGATGCTACTATGGTTAGCTTACTGAACGTTCGTTAGGCTCCTTACTCTTGTGTTATTACTCAGATTCGCCTTACTTTGCCTCTCCTTCTATATGGTTCTACTGCTCGTAGCACGAAGCTTCGCTATACTATCTATCTATGGTATATAGGCTTCCTAGCAGGCAAGGGTTCCGTAGAGGTACCTAAAGGCCCTACCTTCGATAAGCTCTGCATCGCTTATGCTACTAGCATTACTCCGCCTAAGACTCCCTTAGGATATCTATACAAATATAGCGAAGTTAGTACTCCCTTCCTAGCTTTTGTGCGAATTACGGATGTGAGTCTAGTCTACAATGCCTTAGTAGCTTAACGCCCCTAGGATAATAGAGCTGTTCGTTTAGAGATAGGTAATGTATTCTATAGATAGAAAGACTACACCTACAATAGTGACGACTTCTAGTCTATAGTCCGTGACTTTGTTATTCACTATAGAGTTCGCATTCTGGCTAAGATAGTTAGCACTAGTATGTTCGCTAGCGATAAACTGTTCGACAAGATGGTTAAGCTAGAGAAGATGTCCTACAGTTCTAAATCCTTCTTTAGGGCCTACCCTCAGTTCAACTCAGCGTAGAAAGTGATCACTCTTAGAGCTGATGCTATAGATGCTACTTACAATCATAACACTTGCCCTCAATCTGAGCTTTAGGATCTATACTAGATAAACGAAGAGAACCGTATATATGAGCTTAACAATTATGAGCTTCCCCTAGATAGAGAGAAGTACTTAACTAAGAAGGCTAAGCATCTCGATGTCTTTAAGAATGCTCGTAATAGTTTAGTATCACCTATCTAATCTGGTATTACTATTCGTACTTGCTCCTTATCTTCGTTAGCAAGTGATAGGCCTTTGTTATCTTTGTCTTCTTCTAACGATAATAACAACCTAGTATAAGGAACTCGAGGCTATAGCAGATCGATGCAGTCTTCAGGTTCTCGTCGCTCTTAATCTAGCAGTCCCTACTTCTCTGATGTATAGTCCCCTAGTAGTTCTGCTAGTAGCATATCTCCTAGTAGGTAGGAATAGGAACTTTGAAATAGGCGTAGCTAAAATCTTTCTCGACCTATAGGTCAAGAAAGGCTCTACTCGGAATTCTGGGATTGATGACTTTTGAATTTTTTATTTTCCTTTTTCTTTAACTTCTTTTAGTATTATAGGACGATGCTATAGTTAGTAGGAGAGGAAATGTCGTAGGGTATAACATCAGGATAGGAATTAGTACAAGTCTAGAGCATAAGGCTCTAGGTTCTTACATAAGCATTCTGTAGTCACGTGGTTAACACGTGACATAGTTTAAAGCGAAAGGTAGGAGTCAGCTATATTAGCTATTGACTGCCTAAAGGGCGAAGACTAGCAACACCTTGTTTTTCAGATACAGAGATGAGTTTTGTTTTTTAGAGATAAAATTAGAGTTACACGCATTGCGTATAGCAATAATGATAATCAGAGGTCACTAAAAACACAGTCTGCTCTCCCACTTGACTATTGTGACTCTAGTACTGTCGTGGTTGTTCTGAGGTTCAGTATACTACCTTGAATCTTTCTCGACCTATGGGTCGAGATTGTTTTTATGGATGTATGAACTTCAGGCTTCAAATTGACTTCTCGACCTACACAGCCACAGTACATGATCTTGAAATTAAAGCGCGAGAGGAATTCACACCAATAGGCCTAGCAGCAATTCAACATCTTTATAGATATAAAGTATTCTAAATTGCAGTAATTAAATAGGATGAGGATCGGGTTCTTAGAGCCCTTAAGTTCTAGGCGCCATTCTTCGAAACATCAGATAATTGTAAGCAATTCCTTATTATAAATCTCGTAATTATACTTAACAGAGGAGTATTTCTTTGAGAAAAAGGCAATAGGATAGAGGACATTCTCTTTATTGTACTACAAGAGAACTCTAGCAGAGACAAAGTTAGAAGTATCAGTTTTAATAACTACTTGTTTAGTTTAGTCGAACAGTTGTAAAGTCGGAGTAGAAGCAATACTGCTTTTTATTAACTAGAAGGCATCTTTACAAGATTAAGTCTAATTAAATAGAGCATTCTTTTTCGTAAGATTAATCAATAGAGTAACAATCTTTGAGTAGTTATAGATAAATCATTAGTAAAAGTTACAAAAGCCATTGAATTAGAGGACATTAGTAGCAGATCTTAGAGTCTTCTATTTAAGAATAGTCTTGACTTTCTTAGAGTCTATCTTGAATCTGTCTTAGCCTATAATTAGGCTAAGGAACTTCATTTCAGTTATAAAGAATTCGCATTTTGAGAGCTTAGTAAAGAGGCCTATAGATTAGAGTTATTCAAGTACTTTTTGGATATAGTTAATATATTCTTCTTTCGTTCTACTATAGATCAGGATATTGTTAAGGTATGCAGAACAGAACTGGTTGAGGTATTCGCAGAGCAAGTCGTTTATGAACCTCTGAAATATAGCAGAGGCGCCAGTTAGTCTAAATGGCATAACTAGCGATTCGAAGAGGCCAAAGTAGGTAAGGAAGGCTATAAGGTGTTCGTGGTCTTCCTTTATGCAGACATTGTTAAATGCCGAGATAATATCGATCTTTGTGAAGTACTTCATTCCTTCGAGGTTATTTAGCATCTCCTTAATCAATAGGAGCAGGTATCTATCTTTTGCTGAGATGTCATTCAGTGCGCAGTAATCTATACAAAGTTGGAGGCCTCTATCTGGTTTCTTAATAAAAAGGACTAGAGAAGTAATGTGCAAGGAGCTAGAGCGAATAAAACCCTTAGCTAAGTTTTTATTAAGCCAGGTATAGAGTGTTTGTAGCTCTTCTCGAGATATTGAATATATCCTTCTAAATGGTAATTTCTTATTAGATATAAGCTTGATCTTATGGTTGTAGCTTCGATGCAGTAGTAGCTTATTAGCCTTCTTTAGTAAGAAGACATCTACAAAGTCTTATAGTTCTGTAGGCAGCTAGATAGCAATCTCATTTCCCTCTTGCTTTAGGGCCTTATCAATGTCTTTAAGAGTGGCTATTGAGATCTGGTATCCTTGTCTAGCATATGCGTAATATGCACATAGGCTTATAGTAGCTATGTCTTAGTAGTTCAAATCTGGGATATACTTCTTTGGGATGTTATAGAGTCCTCGAAGTCGGGCAGGTATCAGTATCTAATTGCAGTTCTTCGTGTAATATAGATCATTAAATTCCTAGATGCTATTAGCCTAATTCGGCATTAGATTGTATTTCTTTAGTTATAGATGGCCTAGGATAATTAGATAATGTAGTAGTAGAGTGATATATAGGATCGCATCCTTATCTATATAAGTCCTATTCTTTAGTTCGCATCAGATATTGTGGCTGTGTAGGTCGAGAAGTCAATTTGAAGCCTGAAGTTCATACAGCCATAAAAAACAATCTCGACCTATAGGTCGAGAAAGATTTAAGACAGTATACTGAACCTTAGAACAACCATAACAGTACCAGAGTCACAATAGTCAAGTGGGAGAGCAGACTGTGTTTTTTGGTGACCTCTGATTGTCATTATTGCTATACGCAACGCATATAACTCCGATTTTATCTCTGAAAAACAAAACTCATATCTGTATCTAAAAAACAAGGTGTCGCTCCTCTTCGCCCTTTATGCAGTTAATAGCTAATATAGCTGTCTCCCACCTTTCGCTTTAAACTATGTCATATATTAACTATGTGACTGTAGAATGCTTATATAAGAATCTAGAGCCTTATGCTTAAGACTTGTACCAATTCCTATCCTAATGTCGTACCCTACGACATTTCCTCCCCTGCTAACTATAGCATCGTCCTATAATACCAAAAGAAGTCAAAGAAAAAGGAAAACAAGAATTCAAAAGTTATCAATCCTAGAATTCCGAGTAGAGCCTTTCTTAACCTATAGGTCGAGAAAGATCTTAGCTATACCTATTTTTAAAGTTCCTATTCCTACCTACTAGGAGACATACTACTAGCAGAACTGCTAAGGGACTGTATATTAGAGAAGTAGGGACTGCCAGATTAAGAGTAACGAGAACCTAAAGACTATATCGATCCGCTACAGCCTCGAGTTCCCTATACTAGGTTGTTATCATCATCGGAAGAAGACAAAGATAATAAAGGCCTATCACTTACTAACAAAGATAAGGAGCGAGTGCGAATAGTGATACCAGATTAGATAGGTAATACTAAACTATTACAAGCATTCTTAAAGATATCGAGATGCTTAGCCTTCTTAGTTAAGCACTTCTCTCTATCTAGGAGAAGCTTATAATTGTTAAGCTCATATATGTAGTTCTCTTCGTTCATCTGGTATAGATCCTAAAGCTCAGATTAAGGGCGAGTGTTACGATTATAAGTAGCATCTACAGTATTAGCTCTAAGAGTGATCACCTTCTGCGCTAAGTTAAACTGAGGGTAGGCCCTAAAGAAGGATTTAGAACCATAGGACATCTTCTCTAGCTCAACTATCTTGTCGAACAGTCTATTACTAGCGAATGTGCTAGTGCTAACCATTTTAGCCAGAATGCGAACTCTATAGTAAGTGATAAAGTCACGGACTATAGACTAGAAGTCGTCACTGTTATAGGTGCAGTCTTTCTATCTATAGAATACATTGCCTATCTCCAAATGAACAGCTCTATCATCCTAGGGGCATTAAGCCACTAAGGCATTGCAGACTAGACTTATATCTGTAATTCGCACAAAAGCTAGGAAGGGAGTGCTAACTTCGCCATATTTGTATAGGTATCCTAAGGGAGTCTTAGGCGGAGCAATGCTAGTAGTATAAGCGATGCAGAGCTTATCGAAGGTAGGGCCTTTAGGTACCTCTGCAGAACCCTTGCCTACTAGGAAGCTCATATACTATAGATAGATAGTATAGCGAAGCTTCGTACTACAAGCAGTAGAACTATGTAGAAGGAGAGGCGAAGTAAGGCGAATCTGAGCAGTAATACAAGGGTAAGGAGCCTAACGAACGTTTAGTGATCTAACTATAGTAGCATCTAGAATAGTGTTGTTTATTTGCTTAACAAATCCGTCACTTAGCTTATCCTTCTTCTTAAGGAGGTTAGCGAACCTCCTAATCTTTGCTATATTGTTAAAGCTAGTATAAAGCTTAGTGTAGTTATTATTGTCTTCATTATTGTTACGGGAGTCCTTGAGATGAAGTCCAAGGTCACGTGCAGGCGCTTAGCCTGCACCGCGCTTGGCAGCAGCCAGCGCGATATGTGCGACTCGCATGCTCGAGAGCAGCAGGAAAGCAACGATCAGTCTTGGTGCGAAAGCAGTACTTGCTTTGGTGTTCACTACGTTGCGAGATACCTCTTTTAAATATACTACTTGGTATTCCTTTAACAATTATCTAGAGAGAGAGATCCCTGCTACTGATCCTTGCTCTTACCTTTAGTAGCAAGTGTATACAGGTTCTGATCAAGGTGATAGAACCTAGTGCTCTATCCTTATATGGTGTACTTTATATAGTAAGGGCTGGTTATAAGTGCAAACAGGTGATCGCTACAAGCCACTACATTAAGCAACTAGTACCTAGGATCCTAATAGACAACTTGTTAAGCAAGGCTCCTAAATTGGTTTTATTGCTATCCTATCTCGATATGTTGCTTATACTAGTGCTAGTAGTACATATAGAACTCCACACGCATAAGTGCAAGCATTCCAGATTGCTTTAAGTAGTCTATTATATTGTTCGATTTGAGGCTCCTATAGCTGCTACGCAATCTGTTTTTATAGTTGTCCTGAGTTATACCTATAGCTAGGGCGATCTTGATAGCGTAGCTCTCTATAAATCTGAAAGGTCTATCAAAAACCTCTGCACGGAAAGGCACATGCCTTAGGAAGAAGCAGTATACCCCTAGAGTATCACTCTTAATAGTAGGACAGCATCCCTTACACTACTAGTTGAAATGTCTGTCCTTAGTTTAAAGAGCCTTAAGGCCTCCCTCAGAGTCCTTTCTAGCTATTATAGTCTTAATTCGAGTGAGGAGTTCATCCCAGGTCGCCGAATTGGTTATTATACTAAGAGCAGCTCTAAGTTGCTATATGTGCTTCTAGCAAAGCTTCTTATTGTTCTAACCACTAAGGCGACTAACTATAGAGACCTGCTTCAGAATAGTACAGTGCTCTGCAGTAGTCTTAGCCTGAATTAGAAGGTTGTTGATGTAGTCGATAATAAACTATAGTATCTTTGCAAAGCACTTAAGATCGCTACTACTATAGGTAGATGTGTTGCAGTGCCTGCTAGTAGGCCCTATTATATCGAGTCGCTGTTTACGCTTCTTAGGCAGCTGTAGTGTGCTATAAACACTCATATTGGCAACAAAGTCGCTTAGGCTGCTAATAGAAGGAGAAGGAGAATCATAGAATCCTATACTGCTAGTAATCCTGCTGCTTAGGAAAATGCCTAGAGAAGCCACTCCTTAAGATAGACTAGCATAAATAGCAAACTCTAGATCAGTATAGATACTATCGTTATTCCGAATCAAGAGATGTTCCTACGCGCGTCAGTCTAGGTTAGTAGTATTCACACTATTTAATATGCTATAGGTAGCAGCCTTGTTGTAATCATAGGTGAGAAGGATACGCTTGCTTGATACTCCCTAGTTGCGTATCTGACCAATGCTATTAAGCCTATCTAGCAGGGCTAGGTTTAAGCATTTGATCACATCACTAGGAGTGTTCTTATTAGCGCATACCTGCCTACAGACTGCCTAAAGGGAACGAGTAGCCTTATCTGATGTGCATATTGACTTAATAGAGCGATTGCTTATAACTAAAGGATATACTGCCTAAATGCCATCCTAGGCCTCTTTCTTGCAATTGCGCGTACTCTTGCCGAGCTCTGCTAATTAGTGGAATTCTAGAAAGTCCTTAGGGAGGCTGTTTAGGACCCAGCTACTAGGATTGTTATTCTTCTATGCAGTGTTGTAGTTGTAGTAGTTATAGAAATGCGAAGCAAGATCCGCAATCTCGCTTAAAGCTATATCAGCAAGTTCGAGCAGGCTATACTATATAGCTCTACGAACTGCTAGTATTTGCTTATTAAGAAAGGAAATGAGGTCTTCTAAAGTCACTTTTGTGCTCTTAGAACAGAAGTTGCAGAGTTTGTTATAAGAGATGTTGCCTATAGTAATAAGGGCATGCACGCTATCAGCTGCTGTATTAGTAGCTTCTAGGTTCGTAGGTCGCTATATGATAGCGCGCTAAGGAGGGTTCCGAGGGATGCAGGGGGTTTGCGATGCTATAGTGGCTAAAGGAGGAAGCCGATAACTGCAAAATCGGCCGAGTGAGAAAGGTAGAGGGTGTACCTTTGTGTTATCGAGTCGAGTCGTGAGTGCAAACAAAGGTAGGGGAGGGAGAGGGTGGTTGTTAGTACAGTTAGAGAGAAGAAGTCGTTAGTGTAGGAGGGCAGCTGGTTAATATGTTTTCCTAAACATCTAAACAGCGTTAGCGCCTTTTTTGTAGCAAATAGGAACAGTCGGCTCGTGACTATCAAACAATCGGCTCGTAACCCTTAAATGCGCCTTTTAAGGCTTATGATTGGCCTGTCAGTGAGTCTGTAAGCAACAGTTGCCTCCTTTGAAGTGAAGGAGTTCCTTCATTACAACTAAAGGCTCGTAACCATCAAATGCATCAGCTCGTAATTATCAAACGCGCCTTTTAAGGCTTGTGATTGGCCTGTTAGTAAGTCTGTAAGCAATAGTTGCCTCCTTTGAAGTGAAGGATTCAGAGGAAGCATCCCTTCTTTTCACATGACTTTGCTAACCCTATCCTTCACTACTATTAGCTGAGATATCAAACACCTCTCCTGCTAACTATAGTGTTCGCAGCATGTGACATTTCTAGTTCTCAGCACTATTCCAGTAAAGTTAGGGCTTCTTATTGAGTTAAGGAGTGCTGAACACCTTAGAGTGAAGTGTGAAGCACGCGTCATTAGTTTATCGCAGGTTTATTACAGGCTGAGGAGTCTCCGATCAATGTTGACCTATAGGTCGAGAAAGATTGTTATAGCCGTTTCTTAGCTGATATAACCCTACACTTGCTTATCCGTTCTGTTATCGTTACGTTTAGTATAGTAAGGCGGTTCCTTGTCCCCTATTCTCTTCCGAATACACTGTGTTCGTTTTACTCCTATCTTTGCCTATTCTGGCTAGTCCTTATATCCGCTACATATGCCAGTCTAGCACCAGTTGCTAATAACTATATACCTATCTCGAAAAGGGAAAAAAGAAAAAAAGAAAAGAAAAAGGGAATGTTTAGGAATCTAAGGAGGTTCTTAAGTACTACACAGGTTGGTGCTTAGAAAAAAATGAATGTCGATCTAAGGGTCGAGAAAGTTCTAATGCTAGTTGCCCAAGAAAAAACGCCAGGTAATCAAAATCGGAGGTTACTAGGAACCTATAAGGAGACATCTGATATACTCCTATTGTCTATATCGACATTGCTATTCTCCCAGATTATTGGAATGTTCGCTAAGTCAGAGTAAGGCCGAGGAATCTCGACTATAGGATGGCAACTATTATGTATCTAATTCATACGAGTCGAAGGCAGACTTCTCTGATCAGTTGCTTATTGTTAAGAGTATTGATGCTGCTAAGGTTCTTCTGCTACTCTGTCTTCTTTAGTTCGTAATTTTAGAAGCTTTAACTGCTTTCCTACAAATGTTCTAGTCAGTTTAGTACTATCTAGCTTAGCTAGTCGATAACTGCTAAATGTCTGAACTGTTGTTAGTATATAGTATAGGCTAAGCTAGCAGGGATAAAGTTTTAGGGCCGAAGATTTGTTAACCTCTTAGCGAGAGTCCTAGAGTAATATAAGGTTGCCTACTTTAAACTCCTCTGTCCGAATATAATGCGAGTCATTATAGGATTCCTTATTAGCCTCTCGCTACCTGTATACACAGAGCAACACTTCCTCTAGGGCTTTATCCTGCCTGTCTAGTTAAGCATAGCGAGCAGCGAGAAGATCCGCAGTAGATCTTATAGTATTTTAAGCGATCGTCTGCTATAAACTAATATCGATCTTAATAGGAAGTATGTGTTTAGCTCTATAGATGACCCGAACAGGAGTTATTCTAGTAGTCGACTTAATAGTTGTTCGATTAGCCTATAATATTACAGATAAGGCATTAATCCACCTAGCTCCTGTAGTAGCTATGTGCTTAGCTAGCCCATTTACAACAGGCTGATATCCTTTCTCTATTATGCTATTTGCCTAAGGGTGATATACTGATGTCTAAGTATGCTTGATTCTATACCGAGCAAGAAGCTTATCAGTAAGTGCTTTGTTCTCTAGACCACTATTGCTTACTAAGCGTAACAGCATTCTATACCTATAGATGATGTCCTCAAATATAAACTTTAAAATATTCTTTAAGTCATTCTCGCGAAGGGCTCTTCCTTTAACCTATCTAGACAGATCCTCCCTTCCTAGTATAAGGTACAAGTATCCTATATATAGCAATATACAAACGATATCGATAGCCTACTTCTCTCCTATACAGGAGGACTAGGTAGGGTAGAGAGCCTTATCTGACTGATTATGTGCTCGGGTCTAGCAAGTAAAGCAGGTGTTAATATACTTCTCTATATCCTTAAATAGGCTAGCCTAGTAGAATCGATTAGCAATCCTTTAGTAGGTACCTTCTCTTCCTTAATAGCCACTTTTATTATATAGTTCACGAATGATGTCTCTTCATTTATCTAAGTCATCTACTATATACCTTAGGAGAGCATTCTTGTTCTGCCTTCTAAATAGGTGCCTTCCCTGTACGAGATGTTTTAGGGCTTCCTTCTTGAATATAACAAACTCCTTTATAGAGAGTTCTAGAGGCTGCTAAAGTGTAGTGAGCTAAAGAGCATATCGCTAGGACTTCTCGCTATATTTAGGAAGGAGAATGTTCTCTAGTGTAGTAGCTATAGAGCTGATCTGTATACTACTAAGTTCGTAGTCGATAAAAGCATCTAAGTTATCTTATTGTATATTAACTGTATTATCGTCCTATAGTATGCGCGATAATATATTAGTAATAATATTCTGTTTCCTAAGTATGTACTGCATATCAAAATCCTAGAGTCTTATCTATACAAGCTAACGAGTTATTAAGGCTCTAAGCAAGTCAGTTATAGTTCTGTTAAGCTAGGCGACTAGTGTATTTATATCAGTTTCTATAGTGAATCGGATCCTGTATAGCTATAGTCTGTATTTGTATAGTATGTATAGGAGGGAATAACACTTAAGCTTCACAATATTATACTTCTTTTCTGTAGTAGTCTAGAGTCTACTCTTATACCTGTATAGATACCTTTTCCCTTATTGATTGAGTTGTATCAATACTCTACCAAACCTAGTTATAAAGGAATCTATAGCGAGGATCACTTTACTAGCATTAGGAGAGAAATCTAGAGGCATTAATACTAGTGCATATGTTAGAGCATCCTTCAGAGATTATATTGCCTAAGCCTGTTTAATGTCCTAGTAATACTCTACATCCTTCTTAAGTAAGGTAAACAAAGGTGATATAATATTACTAAAGTGCTCGATCCAGATCTGATAGTATGTATAAGCTCTAAGGAATCCTCGTAATATAGTGATGTTCTTATAAGCAGGCTACTATTAGATTGCTTTCACATATCTATCTATAGGTCTCCGCCTATCTTAGCCATAAATATACTTTACTACTTTAAGAGCAGGAGCGCAGAAGTGTGACTTTCCTCTAGATATAGTATAACCAGATCGGTTAATATCAGCTAGCACCCTATTAATCTATTATAGGTGTTAAAGCACATACTTTCGTACGCCAGGTAGTGCAAGTTTAGTGAGATTCCCTGTCCGAGGTGAATACACAATAATGTCATCTATAAAAGGACTGGCCTTCTCTGCTAGGTGTAGGTGTAGGATATGTATAATAGCTCATATAAACTAAGCTATTAAATTTGTTGCTCCCTATAGTAGAGTCGTTTGCTAAAGGAGTCTAAGGAGAGTTTAGATAGCAGTTATATCCCTGCTCGCTAGATAGAGCATAATCTGATCGTATCTAGAGAGGAAGTCTAGCAGGGTATATATAGGTTATTTAGCAATGTGCTCTAAGAATTTATCTACATTAGGAGAGAGTATAGCGTCTCTGATAGTAATAGTGTTAATGTTGGTAGCAGAGTTGATTAGATAGTACTTCTTATCCTTTTTCTGTACTAAGAACTAAGGATTATAACAAGGTCTGTAGCTTCGTTCTAATACAGAAGCATCAATCTATTGCTAAAATATAGATACTATTTTATCCTAAAGTCCCTTTAGTACAGAGAAACTTTTCGCCTACTAGGCCTTATATTCTATTATGCGGATGACTTATAGTAGTACTACCTATTTGTCGTAGCGACTAATCTCTATGAAATCTTATATAAGGGCCTTCTCCCTATTATATATTATTTCTTTTAACATCTCCTTCTCTTAGGGCTAAATGTCTTCATCTATCACTATCTTCTCCTAGTGCTCTATAGTGATACGACAATCTTGTAGTTCTTATTAGTACCTTAGTTCGAACAAGTAGTTATAAGGGCTAGGTGCTCTAATAAGGTTAAGAGCACAGCACTATTCTGCTAGGAGGTCTTGCCTCCAATTCGGATTTCTATTAGGTATACTCTCATCTAGAAGCGCAGTATCTAAAGGCCTGATTTTGTCTGCCTTCTTTTTGTATAGTGTGTTTAGCTCTATAGCTCTGCTTTCTTACTATTAGTGCGAAATGGTATATAGGCTATATTCATCTCGTCTCCTTAAGTATCGCCTAGTGCCTTCTCCTAGCGACGCCTAGAAGATGTGCATAAGGTCGACTAGCTCTATCGCACATGTTTTTAAGATCTGTTTGTCATTTTTTAAGTGTTTTTGTATTTTGGTAATAGCCTATACGCAAATGTGCTCATAAGGAAGTTTTAAACAATGTCGACCTATGGGTCGGGAAAGATTATCCGGAGTTTCCCTAGCATTAATTAGTAAGGGAAGGGAAGCATAGCAGTATTTATTAAGACATACATCAGCGCTATAAGGAAATCCTACATCAGTATGCATAGTATTGTCATTATCTAGCGATAGCATTCAGTTAGGTGTAATGCTGGTTACTACACTACCTCGCCTTCCCCCTAGCTGTTATCTTCTCTAAGCTCCTTCTCGTACCTATTAATAGACCTTATCTCGCAAGTACGCATACTGTCCTCTGTTATTATTAGAATAGTAATACAGCTAGATAGAGTCTAGGAGGTCGCTATAGAAGACTGTAGTACAAAGGGTTCTCTAAGAATCACTTCACTCGTATAGTCTTTAGTAATAAGGAAGGGCATCTAGAAAGAGGTCCCTATCTCTCTAATAAACATGCGAGTCTCTGCTATTCCTATAAAGGAGTCACTAGTTCTATTTACTAAGATCAATTTGTCGCTCTTTATTATAGGAGGGAGCGAGTTGATTAGCAGTCCTATATATAGTGCGAAGCTCTCCTTTATAATATTGATTTCGGCCCTAGAATCGACTAGTGCCTATACTGCTTCTCTTCCTACCTATATAGAGATACGAGGACACTTCGCTCAATACGTCTTAATATTCCTAAGGCGCTTATTAAGCTGCTTAGTCGTAAGTAGGGCTATAGACATCGCATTAGTAATAGAGAATCTTTCTCGACCTATGGGTCAAGAAAGATTTTCGCTAGTAAGGCGCTTATCTGGAATGCTACTATTGCTTCTTATAGTATCCTAACTGTTCACTAAGATATTCCCTTATCCTAGAGCCTTTAGTGCCTCTGCTATCTCTTAGCAAAGAAGCTATATAAACAATTTGCAAATCCTAGGTATTAAGTTGATAGCATCTCGAATAGGGATGCTAATAGGCATATTTAAGATATGGTTTATTACTCGAATCTCTGTAGGAGCAGCATCCTCTTTACTAAGTATATTGCCTAGTTGCTAGGCTCGAGGAGCCTATCTTGCATTTTTAGGCTTTATAGGTAGAGTGCCTATTAGGTAATCCTTATTGATATCTATAGAGTCCTAGGTTCTCCTTATATCCTAAGGAGGGAGAGTCTGGCCTTGCATTTGTGAATCTTGTACTTTAGGAATATACTGTCTAGATCGATCTGTATAGATAGTTAGAATGCGATCGCGCTAAGGTAGTTTAGCAACCTTGCCTTTTCCCCTACTAGTTTGTAGTACGCAGATAGCTTTAATGCAAGTGCTATAGTACACTTCTTAATCAGAATCCTCTTCCCTATTAAAAGGATACAACAGAGTAATAGCTCTACCTAATAGTCCTACAGTTAGTTGCGCAGTAGTATCTACCTAATTTGCACTTAAGCTAAGGATATCAAGCAAAGCATTATATCTATTAGTCAGGAGCAATCTAGGCACCTCTCGGCTAGGATTGGCTATAGTCCTAAACAAAATGCGGTTGTTCTAGCCAAAATAGATGTATCCTTGCTATACCAGCTTGTCGACCTGCTAGTAGCGCATCATTGTATAACCAGTCTTACTATAACTATGACATTTAAGAGGTAGCTACTGTTCTGCGCTCCTGCTGGCATACTGCTATTAAGGCAGAGTCTGTATAGTATTGTTCGTCTGAAATACCACCCTTTGCGTTCTTTATAGGTATCCATTATAATTAGCAATTGGTGGATTTGGCTTTAGCTCTAAATAAAGGCATCGTATTGTCGTGGGGTACGACATCAGGATGGGAATTGGTACAAGTCTGGAGCATAAGGCTCTGGGTTCTTGTATGAGCGTTCTGCGGTCACGTGGTTAACATATGACATAGTTCAAAGCGAAAGGTGGGAGACAGCTATATTAGCTGTTGACTGCCTGAAGGGCGAAGACTAGGGACACCTTGTTTTTCAGATATAGAGATGAGTTTTGTTTTTCAGAGATAAAATCGGAGTTACACACGTTGCATGTAGCAATAATGACAATCAGAGGTCACTAAAAACACAGTCTGCTCTCCCACTTAACTATTATGACTCTGGTACTGTCGTGGTTGTTCTGAGGTTTAGTATACTATCTTGAATCTTTCTCGACCCATAGGTCGAGATTGTTTCTTATAGCTGTATAAACTTTAGGCTTCAAATTGACTTCTCGACCTATACAGCCATATATTTAGTGCTGCTTCTGTGGACCGACCTTGCCTTCTAGAATAGTACGACTTAAACAATACAAAATAGAATAAGCAGAACGACATCAACTATAGATATAATACAGCGAGGGACGAGGCCAGAAAAGGGGGGCATCCCTTTAACCCTGACAGCAGGAGCTTTTGAAACCCCACAAATTTCAAGAGAGCTCTAACCAACATAGGTTACTATAGGAAAAGGCGACAAGAGCCTTAGCACCAGGAGCTACCAATAACAGCTCGAAAAGGAATCTGGATAGCGATCCAGATTTACCCCCTGTTTCAGATTATACAGATGATAGCTGTATAGATCCTAGCAGTCACAATCTTAATCAGTGTGACTTACCTATTTTAGCAGTTAGCTACTGAAAGAAAATGCCTCCGAGACAGGCATATAATAGCAGTGCAACAGTCCGTATTTCGAAAAACAACGAAGATACAGGGACAGAGACGACAATAATAGAGCCGACAAAAACATTCACGAGAACTAGTATATAGGAACAGCCTATACAACTAGCAGTTAAATACAGTGCGATACCTAAGGATTCAGAGAAGGCGTGTGCCTAAGACTAAGTCTACCTTTCTTTCTATTTGTTATTCTTGTCTTTTTATTATACTACAGGTAGGAGGAAGAGGACTGTCTGCAATTATAGCGGACTAGAACTTTCTTCCTTCTGCTCTATCTAAATTTATACTATAGGCTATAGAGGGTATTATATCTAATAGGATCCCTCTTAATCCGACTTAGCAAGCCTAAACAACTAAGTTACAGCCTTCCTAACGACATAGAGAGAGAACTCCTTCGACATCTTACTTATAGAGCTTTATAGCAATTCAGCTACTTCCTACTCTGAGGTCTCTTAAGTCTCTAACCTTCGATGGTTATAACTTGTCAACTTTCCTTCGAGAATATATACAGCTTTACAAAAGATATCAAGTATCTAATAAGAGAGCATGTAACCTCCTCGAAGACTACTATACTAAAGATATAGGACCTGAGGTTCGCCAAACTGTCGCCCGAGCGAATAGTAGCCTTAGCACTCTTTAGGGCCTGCTCCAAACGAAGTACGCAGCTATTAATAATGAGCGAATATTGACAACTAAAGGCGCTCTAGAGCAGTTCGTGTTGTAAGCGAAGGAATGTCCTTATAATAATGACCTCCTATCATATAATAGGCAGTTCCAGATTATTGCCTCCTGCATTAAAGAAGCTAGAAATATACTCTCTACTAGCTGAAAGACGATGCTATATCTCTATAGTCTCTCAAGGAAGATTATAGAAAAGGCAATTAGCTCGCTTCACATTTAGGCTATATATATAGAGCTAGTCAACTTTGAACAAGTAGTAAGCTTCGTAGACAGCATTACTCAAGCTGCTACCTTACGCTGTATTATTGAGATAGAGGACATTGATAGAGCAGTCTCGAGGGCTGTAAATCAGTAGCGCAACCCCTAATACATTGCCCTTCCTACAGAAAAGATAGTATCTGTACTGCCTTCTTTGCTAAAGCGCTAGGAACCTCTATACCCTGACTTATAGAGAGGAGTGCAGGATCAGCAGTCCCTCTCTCTTAATAAGATGGTCGAGAAGTTCAAGGAGATAAAGCTAACAAAGATAGAGATCCTTAAGATGTTTGAGTCTCCTGATCTCATATACCTCACCTCAATTCAAAGAGGGGATGTACTGATGCGATGCCTTTATTTAGAGCTAAAGCCGAATCTACCAGTTGCTAATTATAATAGATACCTGTAAAGAACGCAAAGGGTAGCATTTCAGATAAACAATGCTATACAGACTCTGCCTCAATAGCAGTATGCTAGTAGGAGCGCAGAACAGCAGCCACCTCTTAAATGTCACAGTTGTAGCAAGACTGGTTATATAGTAATGCGCTGCTAGCAGGTCGACAAGCTGGTATAGCAAGGATACATCCATTTTAGCTAGAACAACTGTATTTTGTTTGGGACTACAGCTAATCCTAGCCGAGAGGTGCCTAGATTGCCCCTGACTAATAGATATGATGCGCTGCTTAACATCCTTAGCTTAAGTGCGGATCAGGTAGATGCTACTGCGCAACCAACTGCAGGACTATCAGGTAGAGCTATTACCCTGTCGCATCCTTTTAATAGGGAAGAGGATTCTGATTAAGAAGTGTACTATAGCACTCGCGTTGAAGCCATCTGCGTACTATAAACTGGTAGGGGAAAAGGCAAGGTTGCTAAACTACCTTAGCACGATCGTATTCTAACTGTCCGTACAGATCAATCTAAACAGTATATTCCTAAGGTACAAGATTCACAAATACAAGGCTGGACTCTCCCTCCTTAGGATGTGAGAAGAACCTAGGACTCTATAGATGTCGATAAGGATCACCTAATAGGCGTTCTGCCTATAAAGCCTAATAATACAAGGCAAGCTCCTCGAGCTCAGCAACTAGGCGATATACTTAGCAAAGAGGATGCTACTCCTATAGAGATTCGGATGATAAACCATATCTTGAATATGCCTATTAGCATCCCTATTCGAGATACTATCAACTTGATACCTAGGATTCGCAAATTGTTTATATAGCCTCTTCGCTAAGAGACAGCAGAAGCACTAAAGGCTCTAGGACGAGGGAATGTCTTAGTAAACAGTTAGGATGCTATAGGAAGCGATAGTAGCATTCCAGATAAGCGCTTTACTAGCGAAAATCTTTCTCGACCTGTAGGTCGAGAAAGATTCTCTACTACTAATGCGATATCTGTAGCCCTACTCACGACTAAGCAGCTTAACGAGCGCCTTAGGAACGTTAAGACGTACTAAGCGAAGTGTCCTCGTATCTCTATATAGGTTAGAAGAGAAGCAGTATAGGCACTGGTCGACTCTAAGGCCGAAATCAATATTATGAAGGAGAGCTTTACACTGCGCATAGGACTGCTAATCAACTCGCTCCCTCCTATAATAAAGGGCGACAAATTGATCTTAGCAAATAGAACTAGTGACCCCTTTATAGGAATGGCGGAGACTCGCATGTTTATTAGAGAGATAGGGACCTCTTTCTAGATACCCTTCCTTATTACTAAGGACTATACGAGTGAAGTGATTCTTAGAGAACCCTTTGCACTACAGTCTTCTATAGCGACCTCTCGGACTCTATCTAGCTGCGTTACTATCCTAATAACAATAGAGGACAGTACGTATACTTGTGAGATAAGGTCTATCAATAGGTACGAGAAGGACCTTAGAGAAGATAACAGCTAGGGGGAAGGCGAGGTAGTGTAGTAACTAGTGCTACACCTAACCAAATGCTATCGCTAAACGATAACAATACTATGCATACTGACGTAGAATTTCCTTATAGCACTAATATGTGTCTTAATGAATACTGTCGCGCTTCTATTCCCTTACTAACTAGTGCTAGGGAAACTCCAGATAATCTTTCCTGACTCATAGGTCGATATTGTTTAAAACTTCCTTATAAGCGCATTCGCACACAGGCTATTACCAAAACACAAAAACACTTGAAAAATAACAAACAGACCTCAAAAACATGTATGATAGAGCTAGTCGACCTTATACACGTCTTCTAGGCATCACTAGGAGAAGGCACTAGGCGATGCTTAAGAAGACGAGATGAATACAGCCTATATACTATTTCGTACTAATAGCAAGAAAGCAGAGCTATAGAGCTAAACACACTATACAAGAAGAAGGCGGACAAAATCAGGCCTTTAGATACTATGCTTCTAGATAGAAGTATGCCTAACAGAAATCCGAATTAGAGGCAAGACCTCCTAGCAGAACAGTGCTGCGCTCTTAACCCTATTAGAGCACCTAGCCCTTATAACTACTTGTTCGAACTGAGGTACTAGTAAGAACTACGAGGTTGCTATATCACTATAGCATACTAGGAGAAGATAGTAATAGATAAAGACATTTAGCCCTAAGAGAAGGAGATGTTAAGAGAAATGATATACAACAGAGAGAAGGCCCTTATATAGGATTTCACAGAGATTAGTTGCTGTGACGAACAGGTGGTACTACTATAAGTCATCCGCACAGTAGAACACAAGGCCTAGTAGGCAAAAAGTTTCCCTATACCGAAGGGACTTCAGGATAAAGTAGTATCTATATTTTAGCAATAGATTGATGCTTCTGTGCTAGAACGAAGCTACAGACCTTACTACAATCCTTAATTCCTAATACAGAAGAAGGATAAGAAGCACTAACTAATCAACTCTGCTACCAACATTAACACTATTACTATTAGAGATGCTATGCTCCCTCCTAATGTAGATGAATTCTCGGAGCACGTTGCTAGACGACCTGTGTGCACCCTACTAGACTTCCTCTCTAGATACAATCAGATCACGCTCTATCTAGCGAGCAGGGATATAACTGCTATCTAAACTCCCTTTAGACTCCTTCGGCAAACGACTCTATTATAGGGAGCAACAAATTTAGTAGCTTAGTTCGTACGAGCTATTATGTATATCCTACACCTGCACTTAGCGGAGAAGGCTAGTCCTTTTGTAGATGACATTATTGTGCATTCACCTTAGATAGGGAATCTCACTGAACTTGCACTACCTGGCGTACAAAAGCATATACTTTAACACCTATAATGGATTGATAGAGTACTAGCTGATATTGAGCGATCTGGTTGCACTATATCTAGAGGAAAGTCACACTTCTGCGCTCCTACCCTTAAAGTAGTAGGATACATTTGTGGCTAAGATAGGTAGAGACCTACAGATAGATATGTGAAAGCAATCTAATAGTGGCCTACTTACAAGAATATTACTATGTTACGAGGATTCCTTAGAGCCTGTACGTACTATCAGATCTAGATCGAGCACTTTAGCGATATTACATTACCTTTGTTTGCCTTACTTAAGAAGGATGTGGAGTACTATTAGGACATTAAATAGGCTTAGGCAATATAATCTCTAAAGGATGCTCTAACATCTACACTAGTATTAATGCCTCTAGATTACTCTCCTAATGCTAGCAAAGTGATCCTTGCTATAGATTCCTTTATAACTAGGTTCAGTAGAGTATTAATGCAACTCAATTAATAAGGGAAAAGGCATCTATACAGGTACGAGAGTAGACTCTAGACTACTACAGAGAAGAAGTACGATATTATAAAGCTTGAGTGTCGTTCCCTCCTACACATACTACGCAAATGCAGACTATAGCTATATAGGATCCGATTCACTATAGAAACTGATACAAATACGCTAGTCGCCCAGCTTAACAGAACTATAACTGACTTGCCTAGAGCCTTAGTAACTCGTTAGCTTATATAGATAAGACTCTAGGATTTTGATGTGCAGTACATACCTAGGAAACAGAACGTCGTTGCTAATACATTGTTGCGCATACTATAGGACGATAATACAGTCAATATACGAAAAGATGACTTAGATGCTTTTGTTAACTACGAACTTAGCAGTATACAGATCAGCCCTATAGCTACTATACCAGAGAATATTCTCCTTCCTAAATATAGCGAAAAGTCCTAGCAATACGCTCTTTAGCTCACTACACTTTAACAGCCTCTAGAACTCTCTATAAAGGAGTTTGTTATATTTAAGAAGGAAGCCCTAAAACATCTCGTGTAGGGAAGGCACCTATTTAGAAGGCAGAATAAGAATGCTCCCCTAAGGCATATAGTAGATGACTTAGATAAACAAAGAGACATCATTCGTGAATTGCATAATAAAAGTGGCTATCGAGGGAGAGAAGGTACCTACTAAAGGATTGCTAATCGATTCTATTAAGCTGGCCTGTTTAAGGATATAGAAAAGCACATTAACACCTGTTTCTCCTACCAGACCCGAGCACATAATCGGTCAGATGAGGCTCTCTACCCTACCTAGTCCTCCTGTATAGGAGAGAAGTAGGCTATCGATATCGTTTGTATATTGCTATATATAGGATACTTGTACCTTATACTAGGAAGGGAGGATCTGTCTAGATAGGTTAAAGGAAGAGCCCTTCGCGAGAATGACTTAAAGAATATTTTAAAGTTTATATTTGAGGACATCATCTATAGGTATAGAATGCTGTTACGCTTAGTAAGCAATAGTGGTCTAGAGAACAAAGCACTTACTGATAAGCTTCTTGCTCGGTATAGAATCAAGCATACTTAGACATCAGTATATCACCCTTAGGCAAATAGCATAATAGAGAAAGGATATCAGCCTGTTGTAAATGGGCTAGCTAAGCACATAGCTACTACAGGAGCTAGGTGGATTAATGCCTTATCTGTAATATTATAGGCTAATCGAACAACTATTAAGTCGACTACTAGAATAACTCCTGTTCGGGTCATCTATAGAGCTAAACACATACTTCCTATTAAGATCGATATTAGTTTATAGCAGACGATCGCTTAAAATACTATAAGATCTACTGCGGATCTTCTCGCTGCTCGCTATGCTTAACTAGACAGGCAGGATAAAGCCCTAGAGGAAGTGTTGCTCTGTGTATACAGGTAGCGAGAGGCTAATAAGGAATCCTATGATGACTCGCATTGCATTCGAACAAAGGAGTTCAAAGTAGGCGACCTTATATTGCTCTAGGACTCTCGCTGAGAGGTTAACAAATCTTCGGCCCTAAAACTTCATCCCTGCTAGCTTGGTCTATACTGTATACTAATAACAGTTCAGATATTTAGCAATTATCGACTAGCTAAGCTAGATAGTACTAAACTGACTAGAACATTTGTAGGAAAGCAGTTAAAGCTTCTAAGGTTACGAACTAAAGAAGACAGAGTAGCAGAAGAACCTCAGCAGCATCAGTACTCTTAATGACAAGCAACTGATTAGAGAAGTCTGCTTTCGACTTATATGAATTAGGCACATAATAGTCGTTATCCTATAGTCGAGATTCCTCGGCCTCACTCTGACTTAGCGAACATTCTAATAATCTAGGAGAATAGCGATATCGATATAGACGACAGGAGTATGTCAGATGACTCCTTATAGGTTCCTAGCAATCTCCGATTTTGATTACCTGGCGTTTTTTCTTAGGCAACTGGCATTAGAACTTTCTCGACCCTTAGATCGACATTCATTCATTTTCTAAGCACCAGCCTGTGTAGTACTTAAGAACCTCCTTGGATTCCTAGATATTCCCTTCTTCTTTCTTTTTTTTTTTTTTTTCTTCTTTCCTTTTCGAGACAGGTACATAGTTATCAGCAATTAGCGCTAGACTAGCATATATGGCGGATGTAAGAACCAGCCAGACTAAGCAAAGACAGGAGTAAAACGAACACAGTGCATTCGGAAGAGAACAGGGGATAAGGAACTGCCTTACTATGCTAAATGTAATAATAACAGAACAGATAAGCGAGCACAGGGTTGTATCGGCTAAGAAACAGCTATAACAATCTTTCTCGACCTATAGGTCGACATTGATTGGAGACTCCTTAGCCTGCAATAAAACTGCAGTAAACTAATGACGCGTGCTTCACACTTTACTCTAAGGTGCTTAGTACTCCTTAACTCAACAAGAAGCCCCTATGTTATAGGAATAGCGCTAAGAACTAGAAACGTTATGTGCTGCGAACACTATAGTTAGCAGGAGAGGTGTTTGATGCCTCAGTTAATAATAGTGAAGGATGGGTTTAGCAAAGTCACATGAAAAGAAGGGATGCTTCCTCTAAATCCTTCACTTGTGAGGAAAGAACTCCTTCATTTGCGATAAAGGAACTCCTTCACTTCAAAGGAGGCGACTATTGCTTACGGACTCACTAACAGGCTAATCACAAGCCTTAAAAGGCGCATTTGATAGTCACGAGCCGACGCATTTGATGGTTACGAGCCTTCAGTTGTGATGAAGGAACTCCTTCACTTCAAAGGAGGCAACTGTTGCTTACAGACTCACTAACAGGCCAATCACAAGCCTTAAAAGGCGCATTTAATAGTCACGAGCCGACTGTTCCTGTTTGCTACAAAAAAGGCGCTAACGCTGTTTGGATGTCTGGGAAAACATATTAACCAGCTGCCCTCCTACACTGACGACTTCTTCTCTCTAACTATACCAACAACCATCCTCTCCCCCCTACTTTTGTTCGCACTCATAACTCGACTCGATAACACAAAGGCACACCCTCTACCTTTCTCACTCAGCTGATTTTGCGGTTATCGGCTTCCTCCCTTAGCCACTATAGCATTGCAAACCCCCCGCACCCCTCGGAACCCTCCTCGGCATGCTATCACACAGCGACCTACGAACCTAGAAGCTACCAATACAGCAGCTAATAGCGTGCATGCTCTTATTACTGTAGGCAACATTTCTTATAACAAATTCTGCAACTTCTGCTCTAAGAGCACGAAGGTGACTTTAGAAGACCTCATTTCCTTCCTCAACAAGCAAATGCTAGCAGTTCGTGGAGCTATATAGTATAGCCTGCTCGAACTTGCTGATATAGCTTTAAGCGAGATTGCGGATCTTGCCTCGCGTTTCTATGACTACTGCGACTATGACACTGCATAGAAGAACAACAATCCTAGTAGCCGGGTCCTAAACAGCCTCCCTAAGGACTTTCTAGAATTCTACTAATTAGCAGAGCTCGGCAAGAGTACGCGCAACTGCAAGAAAGAGGCCTAGGATGGCATTTAGGCAGTGTATCCTTTAATTGCGAGCAATCGCTCTATTAAGTCAATATGCACATTAGATAAGGCTACTCGTTCCCTTTAGGCAGTCTACAGGCAGGTACGCGCCAACAAGAACACTCTTAGTAATGTGATTAAGCGCTTGAACATGGCCCTGCTAGACAGGCTTAATAGCATTGGTCAGACACGCAACTAGGGAGTGTCAAGCAAGCGTATCCTTCTCACCTATAATTATAATAAGGCTGCTACCTATAGCACATTAAACAGTGTGAGCACTACTAACCTAGACTGATGTGCGCAGGAACATCTCTTGATTCGGAATGACAATAGTATCTATGCTGATCTAGAGTTTGCTATTTATGCCAGTCTATCTTAAGGAGTGGCTTCTCTAGGCATTTTCCTAAGCAGCAGGATTACTAGTAGTGTAGGACTCTGTGATTCTCCTTCTCCTTTCATCGGCAGCCTAAGCGACTTTGTTGCCAATATGAGTGTTTATGGCACACCACAGCCGCCTAAGAGGCGTAAACAGCGACTCGACATGATGGGGCCTACTAGCAGGCACTACAACACATCTACCTGTAGCAGTAGCAACCTCAAGTGCTTTGCAAAGGTACTACAGTTCATTATCGACTATATCAACAACCTTCTAATTCAGGCTAAGACTACTGCAGAGCGCTGTGCTATTCTGAATTAGGTCTCTATAGTTGGTCGCCTTAGTAGATAGAACAATAAGAAGCTTTGCTAGAAGCACATATAGCAACTTAGAGCTGCTCTTAGTATAATAACCAATTCGGCGACCTGGGATGAACTCCTCACTCGAATTAAGACTATAATAGCTAGAAAGGACTCTGAGGGAGGCCTTAAGGCTCTTTAAACTAAGGACAGACATTTCAACTAGTAGTGTAAGGGATGCTGTCCTACTATTAAGAGTGATACTCTAGGGGTATACTGCTTCTTCCTAAGGCATGTGCCTTTCTGTGCAGAGGTTTTTGATAGACCTTTCAGATTTATAGAGAGCTACGCTATCAAGATCGCCCTAGCTATAGGTATAACTCAGGACAACTATAAAAACAGATTGCGAGGCAGCTATAGGAGCCTTAAATCGAACAACATAATGGACTACCTAAAGCAATCTAGAATACTTGCACTTATGCGTGTGGAGTTCTATATGTACTACTAGCACTAGCATGAGCAACGTATCGAGATAGGATAGCAACGAAACCAGTTTAGGAGCCTTGCTCAATAAGTTGTTCGTTAGGATCCTGGGTACTAGTTGCTTAATGTGGTGGCTCGCAGCGACCACTTGTTTGCACTCATAACCAGCCCTTACTACGTGAAGTACGCCATACAAGGATAGAGCACTAGGTTCCGCCACCTTAATCAGAACCTGCGTACACTCGCTACTAAAGGCAATAGCAAGGATCAGTAGTAGGGATCCCTCTCTCTAGATAACAAAGATAACAATAACTGTACTGAGCTTTACACTAGCTTTAACAATATAGCAAAGATTAGGAGGTTCGCTAACCTCCTTAAGAAGAAGGGTAAGCTAGGTGACGGGTTTGTTAAGCAAATAAATAATACTATTCTGGATGCTACTATAGTTAGCTCACTGAATGTTCGTTAGGCTCCTTACCCTTGTGTTACTGCTCAGATTCGCCTCACTTCGCCTCTCCTTCTACATGGTTCTACTGCTTATAGCACAAAGCTTCGCTGTACTATCTATCTATAGTATATAGGCTTCCTAGCAGGCAAGGGTTCTGTAGAGGTACCTAAAGGCCCTACCTTCGATGAGCTCTACATCGCTTATACTACTAGCGTTGCTCCGCCTAAGACTCTCTTAGGATACCTATACAAATATGGCGAAGTTAGTACTCCCTTCTTAGCTTTTGTGCAAATCACGGATGTGAGTCCAGTCTGTGATGCCTTAGTGGCTTAACGCCCCTAGGATGATAGAGCTGTTCATTTGGAGATAGGTAACGTATTCTATAGATAGAAAGACTGCACCTATAACAGTAACGACTTCTAGTCTATAGTCCGTGACTTTGTCACTTACTATAGAGTTCGCATTCTAGCTAAGATAGTTAGTACTAGTACATTCGCTAGCGATAGACTATTCGACAAGATAGTTAAGCTAGAGAAGATGTCCTACAGTTCTAAATCCTTCTTTAGGGCCTACCCTTAGTTTAACTTAGCGCAGAAAGTGACTACTCTTAGAGCTGATACTGTAGATGCTACTTACAATCGTAATACTCGCCCTCAATCTGAGCTTCAGGATCTATACTAAATGAACGAAGAGAACTGCATATATGAGCTTGATAATTATGAGCTTCCCCTAGATAGAGAGAAGCGCTTAACTAAGAAGGCTAAGCGTCTTAATGTCTTTAAGAATGCTCGTAATGGTTTAGTGTCACCTGTCTAATCTGGTATCACTATTCGCACTCGCTCTTCATCTTTATTAGCAAATAATAGGCCTTTGTTATCTTTGTCTTCTTCCGATGATAACAACAACCTAGCATAGGGAACTTAGGGCTGTAGTGGATCGATATAGTCTTTAGGTTCTTATTGCTCTTAATCTAGCAGTCCCTACTTCTCTGATGTATAGTCCCTTAGCAGTTCTGCTAGTAGTATGTCTCCTAGCAGGTAGGAATAGGAACTTTAAGATAGGCATAGCTAAAATCTTTCTCGACCTATAGGTCAAGAAAGGCTCTACTCGGAATTCTGGGATTAATAACTTTTGAATTTTTGTTTTCCTTTTTTTCTTTAACTTCTTTTAGCATTATAGGACGATGCTATAGTTAGTAGGGGAGGAAATGTCGTAGGGTACGATATCAGGATAGGAATTAGTACAAGTCTAGAGCATAAGGCTCTAGGTTCTTGTATGAGCATTCTGCAGTTATGTGGTCAATACGTGACATAGTTTAAAGCGAAAGATGGGAGATAGCTATATTAGCTATTGACTGCCTAAAGGGCGAAGACTAGCGACACCTTGTTTTTCAGAGATAAAATCGGAGTTATATGCGTTGCGTGTAGCAACAATAACAATCAGAGGTCACCAAAAACACAGTCTGCTCTCCCACTTGACTATTGTGACTCTGGTGCTGTCGTGGTTGTTCTGAGGTTCAGTATACTACCTTGAATCTTTCTCGACCCATAGGTTGAGATTGTTTTTTATGGATGTATGAACTTCAGGCTTCAAATTGACTTCTCGACCTACACAGCCACACTATTTGCATGCAAGGCCTTAATACAACTTAGTCTCTATTAGTAGTTATGCAAAGGGATCCAATAGCTAAAAAGAATGGCTATTCAGCTTGGTCCTATGTGGAGGCTATAAATGAGGGACTCCTTCCTATCTATTATAGGAGCCTTAGATACATGCAGGATAATGCTAGTATCTATATAGCCGGATTAGTGGATCTTTGGTTAAGGGATCACTTCATCCCAATACTACCAGATCGGCCTCTATATAGCCCTGATCTTAACCCTATCAAACACCTTTAGGCAAGGCTAACAGAGATGATCTATGAAAAATATACTGAGCTAGATGGTATTCAAAGTAAGGCTGAACAGGAGAGGATACCTAAGGAGATATTACCTTTGTATTGGGAAGCCTTGAATCCATCTCTAATCGAAAGTCTGATAAACTCAATGCCTGTAAGGATTGAGGCATGTATCGCTGCTAATGGCTAGCAGACTAGATACTAAATAGACAGTGTTTTTATTAGGATCTAGGCTACAATATAATTCAAAAATTACACGAATCTGTCTAACTCTGGTGAAGTTATGTGAACATGAAGATGATAGTATTATCTTAGTTAGATGCCAAGGAATTCAAATTCCGTAAACTTATGGACTGTCGCTGTAGTATCCAAAACTTGACAAGTTTCGATTAGTAACTCATTATCTTTAATTGAACTGATCAAGGATCTCAAACACTATTCTTGATTGATAGCCTAAGGCCTTGATTGTCAAGTAGCTTGATTACTTGACTGATTGTGCCCACACCTGGTGCTTGTGCCACTCGACCACGTGTGTATCGATTCAGGTGCCTTAGACGGACTTGACGAACATGCGATATGTACGGCTTCGGTGTGGGGTCACATCGATTGCGTGCAATTGCTGTTAGAGAGGGATGTCCCACTTGAGCATTTGAACAAAGCCGCGACAATGGCGTGGCATGGAAGCTTGGGTGAGATCTTACATATGCTGGTCGCGAAAGGTGCCACAGTGAACCATTTCCCTACCTCCGTACGGACCGTACTGAGACATACCTTGCTGTGATATGCTTAAGACTGGTAACATGCGACGTTTGTGTCTGCAAGCGAACTCTTCACATTCTTGTCGCACTATGACTCTAGCAGATATCCAACTTCGCATTACCCTTGATGTTGAGCTTCATGTTCTGGCCGCAGGGACTCTCCCGAACTGTGTTGCTGTTGACCTCAATAGCCAACGAAATGTCCCTCGTGTTCGCAAACTCTGACCTGGCTGCGATCCTGACTTCTCCACCACCGTTGACCTTTCCACTCTCAATGGCGAGGTTGTAGCAATTCTCAATGAGGATAGCGTTGTTGCCATTGTTCGAGAGATCGATATTCTTGATCACAGCGCCGCCAGACTCGGAAACGCAGAAGATGCCACGTCCGCCACCACGGGAGACAACTTTGTCAATGTTGACGTTCGCAGGGTACGAGCCATCAGGGTAGCGACCGTTCTGGTTGGCGAAGCGCAGAGTAGCATAGCCATTACCAGTAGCAACGTTGGTGCCATCGACAAGGCCGACCTTGGCGTTTCGGGTGTTTTGGATGAGCAAGCCGCATTCGCCAACGTCTCTTGCAATGACTGAGTTGACGGTCAGACCGTCAATGTTCCAGGTCTCGACGGCGTGCGAGCCAGCCCCCGTGACGGTAATGGTGCCCATGACCACATTGGAGTTCGGCTTTCCATCGCGGTTGAAGCGGATACCCAGACCGTCCTGCAAGTTCATGTTGATGGTACCTAGGGTGAGGTCCTTGACTCCAGAGAATTCCATGCCGAAATATGGCGTGCCGGTCATTGTCAGAAAAGGGATGTTCACGCCGGTCTTGTCGATGGCGCGAATAGCTCCGCGGCCATTGTTGAAGCCAACGTCGATGGTGCCGCACACTTCGAAGGTCTGGCCATCGTTGAGGCTGATCGTGCTTGCACCGATCGAGCCAGAGGCCAGCACGGAGAGTCGCTGGCCAGACGCTACAGATGCGAGACCGGTATTGATGGCTTGGAGGTAGTCGGGACCGGAGTACAATTGCTGGGAGCCCTTGACAGCAGTGTATGCGCCACTCTTTCCGTTGACGATAACGGTAGGACTGCCCGAACCACACTGAGCGTCGACGACAGAAGCCAGTGCCAGCAGCGCTGGTGCAAGAATGGAAAGAAGTGTCATTATGGCAGCTGAGACAGGAGAGGTGGCAAAATCAAAGAGATGTTCGTAGCGTTACCTACAGCGAGGTTCTCACCGCTTTAAATCATCTAATCACGCATACATAGTTTCTCTAGCTCTGCCCTTCGCTGTAACACTGCATGCCTGACCATATTAGCAATGTCAATCGCTTCTTCTATTGAAACTCAATAGATAGCTCCAAGATTAACCTTCGCGTCACCGCGCAGGCTTAGCTGCTACGAAACGTGCAAGGTTGCACAAGATAGGTGGAAGTTGAGTGGAAGAGAGGCCCCTCGGTCAAACATACCCCGACGTCTTGGCACTTAACCCACAACGTGAGGCGGGCTTGGAGGCGGGGGATGTCGCCTTTTTGGACTTTCCTCTTTAATAGGGGGGCACGAGTGGATGGAGCCCCTGTAAGTCAAGCAAGTTTCCAATTGGCTCGTGAATATAGCTCGGCTGTGCACTGGAATTCCAAGCTGATCGCTCAATCCTTCTTCCCCACACCACAACTAAGTTCCGGGGTAAGTTAGCAAAACTGGCCTCTAACCAGTTCCGTTAGACGGTTCTCTAACTGGTTACATTGCTAACATCTTCTTAGATTTCATCAAGTAGTCAGCTATCCAACCAGTTTCAAAACACAATTCAACAACCAGTTAAACTTTATATTAGTAACTAGCTACATATCCAGTTGTGCAACTGATTACATACTGTAGGCTCCCACCGTATTGTCTTACGTGCGGGATTGTGATGCTGTTTAAGGTTCATACTATCGATATTAATGCAGTAGGTATAGCCACCTGGTTTTGTGATAGGATACTGTGGGAGAATAGCAACGAGTTCGACATCTTGAGTATATCTGTCCTTTGCCTTACCATCAACTGAAGGGATTGGCTGAGAGGGATCCTTAAAGCAAATGGGTTAGACAACTGGATCTGTAATAGGTCCCGAGGAGAATTACGATAGCCTCTTTAGTAGGCCCTTCCCCTTCAACTTCTGATAATTGAGCAGTAACAAGATATGCTAGCATTCCCTTAAAGTGCCAGAGTATCTCCGTTCCTACTACTGGCTGAAGTTGTGGTGCACCTTGAGGGATACCAAGCTCGGTCTCTGTAATTACAGTGAATGCAGTATCAGACATTGTAGCCAGTTATGTGACTGGTTATGTATCAAGTTATAGGGAGTGTAGCGAGAGGCTATCTCAGCTGATCACTTAGCGTGAAAGATAACTACAGCTGCTCGGCTTGGCATTTGCCACATTTTAGCGCGTGCCAAGACAATCAGCACAGCCTACCCGCTGCGCAGCCGAGCCGTGACCTGGTCTGAAACCGTCCTGCACTTTCCGACCAGGAGATGAGTTCAGGCAAGTTATTGTGGTGCATCTCGTGAAATCGATCGAATGACTGCGAATACCCGGCTTCTCAAGATCCTGACAGACTGCGCTGCATCGAAATCACAAACTAGAGATCCTTCCGAACGTATGCCACAGGTCCGGCATAAGCATGACGCCCCTTCACAGCGTAGTAAATGCCCGCAAAGACGATGACACCGCCGAACTACGTATTGTCAGTTACACGTTGTATGACAGTCATCAGATGATTGGTGCTTACGATAACGACGTTCCAATTGAACGATTCTGCAGTCAGTTCGTGCGGAGACTGAGGGAAGAAGTTCATGATGAAGCACAGAGTCATGAAGAGGACCGAAACGATGTTGATTGGTAGTCCCCATTTACCCAAGCTCCAGCGGCGTGGAAGTAGTGGCTCACCGCGCAGACGCTTGAGGATAATACAGCTAACCGAGACGATGTAAGAGCTGAGGAGCGCCCCGGTGCCGAGCGAGGTGATGATGTTCAACGCGACTTCGCTGCCCAGATTGATGAGGGAGAGAAGCATGCAGAAGACGTAGGTCGCAGTGATGGCATTCAACGGGATGTCGCGGCCGGGCTGAACGTGAGCGAGTGTGCTAGAGAAAGGTGTACCGCGGTCACGAGCCTGTGAAGATGTTAGGTATATTCTACATCGAAAGACTGCATGGCCAACTCACAAATGCCCAGAGCTGACGAGAAGATGTAGCAAAGTTTGTCACGCAGCCGAAAAGCAACATTATGATGAACAGCGCCACCATGACCGATGTTCCGGCCTTGGAATGGGTGGCATTATAGAAGACGTCGATGAAGGCGTATCCAGTGGACGAGTTCAAGGCAGTTTCAACATCTCCGATCATCATGCAGAAGGTCACAATCATGACGAATCCCATGGCGCCGTTGACGATAGCAGTCCAGACCATAGCCAGTGGAAGGCTGCGACTAGCATCTTGGAGTTCCTCGGCCATGTGAGTGGCAGCATCCGGTCCGACAAATGAGAACACCGGCGAGAGGATACCAACGAGACAACTTGCGCCTTGTGTGCTCCATCCTCCACCATTATTGAAAGTTGTGAAGACCTCGCTCGCTGGTGTTGTGTCCGCCAGAACCCACAAGACGATAAGGATGGCAAAGAACCCGGCGATGTGAATGACCACCACAATTCCCTCCAAAAGCGGTAGCTTTGAGGCCAAGAATGCGTTGAAGATGAAGCAGAAAGTGAGCACGGCGAAGATGATCAGAGTTCCGTGCCACGGCTGAGCTTCATAGCTTGGGTTGTTCAAGATCACCAGACCTTGGATGATGGTGCCGCAAAGATAGCCAATAGCAGTATTGCCGACTTGCCAGCCGAGGACACAGAGCCAGCCAACGAGGTAGGAAAGCTGCTTCTGCGTGCGAGGCGGGCTAAATTCAGAAACCCAGTCTATCCAGAAAATCTCAGAGTCAGTCCGTGTCCGTAACTGGTGCGGTCGCCTTGCAATTAGACTTACGATATTGTCCACCAGTCGTGGGAGCCATGCTCGCAATCTCAGCCATAGAGCAAATGGCCAAGAAGAACCCAGCGAATGCGCCGATGTAAACATATATCGCGCCTGCCGTTCCACCATTGAGCAGCGCGAAGGACGATGCTGTGAATTGCGCTTCCCAGGTGGCCATAAGGACCATCGTGAAGCCCCATATTGTAAGGAAGCGGAAGTTTCGCTAGCAACTTGTCAGTGCCGATTCACTTTGCAGGTGTTCAGCGAACCGACCTTGGTCTCTTGCGTCTTGCCCATACGCTGCATATCATACTGATCAGGACCAGTGCCTTTCTTCTCCGCAGATAGAGAGTTGTCGAAGGTATCTGCCTCAGGGGACAGCTGCATCGCAACTGGCTGCTTGTGATCTCCCATCATCGTTAGCAAGTACGGCCTCCGTGGAAGGATTGCGGTAGGTGACAAGTGCGACCGAGAGAAGATTGTATAATCATGGATTGGGCTTGCCAGCCTTGGAGATTTGCACACTTGCCACCTGCATGATACAAGCCAGGGATGCCAAACGATCTAAGGTAATACATAGTATAGTAGCAGCT
Source organism: Cladosporium cucumerinum (assembly GCA_023634325.1). Taxonomy (NCBI): domain Eukaryota; kingdom Fungi; phylum Ascomycota; class Dothideomycetes; order Cladosporiales; family Cladosporiaceae; genus Cladosporium; species Cladosporium cucumerinum. The sequence goes on along the minus strand of JALDQA010000012.1, from coordinate 171,111 downwards.
CAACATTGTGTGGATCCTTGCACATCCCTCCTGTTCCCTGGGCGTCTGGCCTCTTGCATACTGCCGGCACATAGGATGTACTGCACGATTCCCCGCCAGGGTGGCAAAATGACCCTGGTCCCGTCCAAGATAATACTCATAGAGCCACGAGGGGCGAGTGCCGTGTGGTCGTTTATGTTAGCGAAGAGCTAAGTACTGCCCCAAACGACGGCAGCGACTTCGATGTGAAGCACTATGCTTCCTTGTCCATGTTGGAATCAAACGGACCAAACGCTTCGGTTGCGAACCGACGGTCTACGTTGGTAGATTGAGCATCAACCCCAGCCGTGGGAAAATTGAGCAATCGCAATACTCGATGGCCGTGCGATGTGGTAGAAACCTTTTTTTCCATGTGGAGTGTCCAAGGCTTGTAACTTCCGAAGCTCCACGCGAGGACGAAACGGAGCCGGAGGATTTCGGCTGTTCCTTGCGAGGATGTTCGTTCGTCGTTAGAGCAGAGACCCGTGCCGGCCGCAATACGCTTGCGCCATGCAGCGCGAGCGCTAGGGACTAGTGTCAAAGCTGAGGCTTCACGTTGGCCATGATCACCGCGAAGGAAGGTGGCTATTGCGACGGCCTCTCAACTTCTGTCACTTCTTCACCCTGGCATGCGATCCTAGCCTAATATCTAGACCTGTGAGAGTGCTGCTCGCAAACGCGCAATCACGCTTATGCATTGGGCATGATTCAGGTGGGTGGAAGTGGGGCCGAGCGAGCGGATGATGAATATGTTATATGATAAAAACACCGACAGTTTCGTCGGTCATTCTCTAGCATCAAGCCGCCCAAAGTTAACGCGCCCTAGAGCTATGGCAATTCGCAGATGCACAGAGGCCGACGCCGATGAGGTAGCAGCGCTATGTGCAAGAAGTAAGGACCCTCCAACTGTAAGTGTGACAGGTGGTCGCTTACTGGAAAATTTGCAGCATGCTCTGACGACCCGCTATTTGGCGATCTGTTGCATCCTAAGAGGAAAGAGTACCCAGACGATTTCGTAGCATTCTTCCGGAGGAGGTTCCTTGGGACGCTTGCGATAACTTCGCATCACCACGTCGTCACGTACGATGTGATTGAAGGTCGAGAAACCCTCACGGGCTACGCAGAGTGGGCTCGCCGTCGCGCCGAAGACGAAGACCAGCAGGGTGTGCCCTCAAGACCAGGTGAGCACTGTCCGAGGGCATGATTTTGAATGATTTGTGCAATAACGGCCAGTAGATCATTACAATACGTCCATTAATCGCGCTGCCGACCCTGCATGCGCGGATATTTTTAAACGTTCAGCGCCTTTCACGCAGCATTTCTGGGCGGGAGCTCGTGCGGAACACTGGATGCTTGATCTTCTCTTGGTGGATCCAGCGCACCAGCGCAAAGGCCTTGGACGCAAACTGGTCTTTTACGGACTAGATCTTGCAGATGAAGAGGGCTTTTGTGCCAGCGAGGTTGCCTCTGCAGTTGGAGACAAACTATACGTATCCTGTGGCTTCGAAGCTGTAGGCAATATCGGAGATGGAGAGGGCAACCCTCTACGCGGCTTGCCAGGTGGTCGTGTAATGTTCCGTGAGCCTTCGCGTAGCTAGGCTATCCTTCCGCGATTGGGGTGCTTAGTGTCTGATACATGAAGTCCTCCGTCAAATGTGGTCTGGCGCTCATTCGGTCGATGTCCTGTCGGAACCGAAATCCCGGACGAACTGCAGGTTGATAGCGCGTAAGGGTCAAATCTCCAATGCCATAGTTGCTCATTTCCTTGGCCGATGACCCTCTTCAGATCTTCCAAGAGGGCTTCATGGCACTGGGAGACACCAGTTAGCCGTCAAAAAATATCCCAGCATTCATTAAATGTCTGTAGAAGTAGATTGAGCCGTCCGGGATTCGAGTTTGCTCGCACAAACACAGGGCATACTTGAAAGATTTTGCCGGCCAAGGGGACATCGGTTACGACACGTGCTGGTGGAGAAGTTCGATAGAGAGATCAGCATCCTGCAGGGTTCTGCAGGCGTGTGGTTCGCGCTCATTAGTCCCACATGAGTGATTCGGCGTCCCAAATTGCGAGAGTGGCAATTCAATGACAAGAGTCCCAACTCATGAGGCACCCGTTAGTGCCAGGCTCCGCTCTTCACTTTAAATCCTCAGGTACGCTGCATCGCTTGAAGCACAACCGAGGGTTCCAATGGGCTCAAGTCAATCAACTAAACGAACATTCAAGTATCCGGCATCAGGGATTAAGCACCAAGGCCGAGTGTGGAACGGGGTATGAAACCAGCCGGCTGTAGCATCGAAAACTTTCATTACCTACAGCTTTTCACCGGTGCACCTGTACGTCTCCATGTTCATCCGAGCCGCAGTACTCTTGAGAAGCCGCGAACGCCAACCCGCGCGCTGAGAGAGTCAAGTCGGCATTGAGAACATGCACCATATCCGACGGGCTACCGAGGGACCTAACTGGAACAGCTTTTCCCCCATAACACCGTATGACCATGCCGGTTACATCTGGATTGCGGCTTTGTTTGGCATGACGATGTCTTTGCTCGTAGCAGTGACCAGGATCTGGATCAAAAAGGATACCTTCGGCCTCGACGATACACTTTTTGTGGCTGCTACGGTAGGTTAGATTCCAGACTCGCATAGAACTAGTTCTGATCAGAGTAAAGATTGCAATGTTGGCCCATGTGGTCTGTCTGGTCGTTGGACTCAAAAATGGTCTTGGAACAAGCTCACCTTCCGCGACTCATGAAGACAGTCCTGGTAACTTGGAGACCGCTGGTTCTGCAACGCTCGCGGCACATATGCTCCTCGTCATCGCTCTTGCACTCGCCAAAGGCTCGACAATCATGTTCGTCCAGCGCATCCTTTCTCGAGACCTGCGTCGGCTGTATCGCGTTTGCTATGTACTTCTTGCGGTATTCGCCGCTTGGGCAATCGGCTCGATGGTCGCTCTGGGTGTGGATTGCGAAGGCACCGGCTATGTCGCAGAGAACATGGCAGCTGCGTGTGGACACCAGAGCATCAGATGGGCCATCATTGGTGCGCTGGACGCTCTCACAGAGCTGATGTTGATACTGATGCCCTCTGTCATGGTCTGGCCACTTCAGCTATCTCTCGGCTTGAAGGTACAGGTCGTTACTGCTTTCGCTTTCCGAGCCGGGTAAGTCGCGCTGCCCTGTCTTTCGCTAGACTGTCCAATGCTGATCAGGAATGCACAGAGTTGCTGGCTTTGCCATTGCGCATGCAATCTACAGCGCGAGAACTTCGACCAATCCGCATCCAGGCCTTGCTTTCGTGCCAGCACTCGCACTAGCAGAAGCCGAGCTGTGCTGGTCGCTCATCTCAGCCACGATACCCAACCTGAAATCGTTCATGCAGAGCTTCAACACCGGCTTCGGCCACAACGACTTTGGCTTTACCTCGAATCCCACCACGTCAGCATCAAGAAGGCGTCCGGGTGACAGTATTCCTCTGCAGTCACTCCCGAGCAACAAAGACGGACTGAGACCTGACCACTTCGCGTATGACGCGGAGGTGGTACGAGGACGTGACGATCGCAGCATCGACAGTGGGAACAGCCAGGAATTGATTATTCGAAAGACTGTCGAGCATGAGGTCACATTCGAAGGGGACAAGGCTGGTAGGAGAGGTGGGAGGAAGCATGAATGAAGCACGCGTATGAACCTGAGGTCGTTGTTGACGAAACTCTAAATACAGCTGCAGACGTCACCTCTCAGAACCCCTAGCGAGTTGATGGACACACACACCAAGACATCTCAGTCCACGTGATTTATACGTACAGATACATCCTGTACATATGCGTAACTCCACAGGGATCTAGGGCAAATGCGCAATCACAATCGACCGTACATCCAGATAGTAAAATGCCGGTCAGAGTCCAGAGCAGTACGGCAGTGGCGTATACCGTCGATATATGAACGGAGGATTTTACACCGTCGATTAAGCAGAAATACAGTCGTCAGAGCCTCTCCCATCGCCTGCAGAGATAGATCGAAAGGCCTGGAGAAGAGTTTCAAAAGGTTGGATCGAGCTGCGAATGAGGAATGGGCCCCTTAAAGAGACGTGCAAGATTCATCGCAAGGCGGAGCCAGGCAGGAATCCCAAGGCATTATTGCTCGTCAATTTTCATGATGAACACTCGCAGGGTCCTGCATTGCCATGGCATGGTTGTGGATCATACCTGGGATATTGTGGAATCTTGGAAAATACGCAGAGCGGCGTTGACTGGTAATCCTGGCGGGTTTCGGGAAAACATTTGGGCCAGATTTCGCGAACTTGGCCTCTAGAATGGTTACACGGTTTCGTTTTGGACACCTGATTGATGACACAGGGAGCGGGCACTGAAAATTTGTGCTTGCAGGTTTTCCATACGCGGCTCGATACTGGGCCCGCAGCCTGGAAGTTCCATCGCAATCCTTGCCTCTTTGAAAGCCAGAAGATATGAAAAGGTTCGACCTATGATTGTCCGATAACATACATCCAGTGCAAACTTCGAAGCAAGAACATCATACACCGATCGAAGCTCTTATCCATCACTCCACGATCTTGACACCTCCATCCCTTCCAACGAGATACAGTCCCTCCCATTCTTTGACCTCCTCATCGCTCTTTCCGCCCTTGGTCACTCTCAGAACACCGCTCACGTCTCTGGCCGCGCCGGTTCCCAGCTCACGCACGCTCAACACGCTCCGCGCACTATGCGCTTGCTGCACCGTGAACGCCGCGGATTCGTTCTCGATTGGCGAAGGCGTTGTGTTCGCATCTGACTGTGTCGCTGAAAGGAATGGGCCGTCGGCCGGCGTGGTGAGGAGGGCACTGTGGACTGCTGGGTGGGAGCGAAGGGTGAGGATGAGAGTTGAGAGGGCGGTGGAAGTCAGAGATGGTGTGGTTGTGAGGAGGAGGGATGGGTAATCTAGGATCAACAGAACTTTGGTGTCTGGGTTGCTTGCTTGCGCTTGAGTGAGGGCGGCTGTGAATTTCTTCTCGATGGAGGAAAGAGTGTTTGTGCTGGGAGAGAGGGAGTCGGCGAGCATGTCGACCATGTAGAAAGAGGGAGTGCGGGAAGTGTCGAGGCCCTACCTTTACGTATCAACGATCGGTCCGTGGGTCGTTTTGGGGTTCTACTATGTCTTCGTGAATTGAAGCTCTTTCATGTGTGTGGTCACCTACCGCTGCCCTTCGGAGCTCGTCCTTCCAAAAGGCGAGATCGCGCATCCAGCTCACGAGGACTACGGAGGTTGCGTCTGAGGCATCTTTGAGGGCCGAGATGGCGAAACGCGATGTGAGCCAATTGGCACTGCAGCCGAGAGTGTTGGTGAGGAGAGTGAGAGATTGTGCAGGCGGGAGGGCAAGGTATGGTTCCAGAGTGGAGGGTGTGCGGTTGCGATGTGACGAGGCCATGTTGATGGTGTAATACAAGATGTTGGTTGTATATGCCTTCTTGGGTTTCGGTGGCTGTGATGATGGGCTCAGCAATGGTCCGTGTGATATATGACTTTTGAAGTACTGTAGCGAATCTTTCTTTCAGCACGAGCACACGCACAGGGCTGAGGTCACGGCAGCGCCACGACTGTGGGGGTGGACACAGCGAACCCAAGAGTGGATTCTTTCAAATCGAGAGTGGATTCCAATCAAATCGATTAACGATTAGGGCATGCCAACTGCGGGCCTTGCTCGGCTTGAAGGCGAAGTGCGAGTGTTCGCGTTGACGGCACGTCGGTCAACAACTACGACTCCTGCTGCTTAGCGAAGACAAGGCTGGCAGACGAGGGTGCACGTGACGTGAGGGAAATAGTCGAATATAGCTCACTTGTAATCGCATATTGGCGGGTGTCGCAGTGCAGCAGCAGCACTCGGCTTTTGCTGCCAGTGCCAGTGCCAGTGCCAGTGCCAGTGCTAGTGCTAGTGCTAGTGCTAGTGCCAGTACCAGCGGGGAAACTTGCATGTGCTTGTGCGTGTGTGCGCTGCAGGAAGGCAGCCAGCATTTGCCTTGCGTGACTTCACCAGCCCAACCCACCCAGCATGCACCGCTAGCCCGCAGTCACCCTTACATTACCGCCATACACACATCCACACACATCCACACACATCCACACACATCCACACACATCCACACACATCCACACACACACACACCACCACGCCGCGAGCTACCTTGTCTTGGCTTGCATTGCCTTGCCTTGCCTTGCCTTGCCTTGCCTTGCCTTGTTTTGCTTTGCCTTACCCTCTCTACCATAGCGAGCCCGGTCAGGCGCCTCTGTTCACACCACCACCACCGCTACTGGAGCATACAGTCAACACCTCTGTCTGTTGCCTCCCTTCACCGCGTTCTCGTACCGCCTGGTGTGTGTGCACAAGAGGTCATGGCCCTGGCGAGCTCTACTTTCTCCTCCTAGACACTTCGAACCCCACTCCCTAATCGAGGCGAGCCCTCCCAGGCGCCTACCGCCTTCAAATCCAAATACAGCCATGCGTCCACTCCGTTTCCTCGCTACCCTCGTCTTCTGTTTCTCTGCCTTCTTCCTCCTGCTTTGTCTGGGTCCCTTGCGCCGAAATGCCCAGGGCAACGTCGAGGAGTCCCACATAGGCGCCTACTTCAACTGGCGCACACCTTCCTCGCTATTCCCACCATCCGCCATAATATCCCTAACCGACGACAATTCCACCTTCTTCCTGGCCCGACCTGCAGCGTTCGGCCCGTCATTACCTACCAAGAGCTTGAGCGGACAACTATGGGTAGGGTCAGGCTTTGGTGACGAGCACCTGGCCAAGAGCGGCGGAGAAGGCGAACTAGGCTGCAGCGATGTGCCTGGTTGGGAGAACGGGGACTACACAAATGCGTTGAAGAAATCTGCTAGCGAAGCCAAGGCTGCCGGCTCTACAAAACAAGGCTCCAAGAAGAACAAGCGAGACGAGGACATCGATGCTGAGCAGGGCATTTCCAAGGACGGAGAGTCTCTAGATGAAGATGACGGCACCGACGACCATCTTCACCACTCTATAATGGGCAACGATGCCGTGAAGCACCGTGGAAGCAGTTTTGGTGCAAACAAAAAGTCTACACATGCAGACATTCAATCACTACAAGAAGGCGCCGAGATTGCTGGCAAGGTCGTCTTGCTCAGTCGAGGAGGCTGTGGCTTCCTGGAGAAGACCAAATGGGTCCAGAGACGTGGTGGCGTTGCCCTCATCGTGGGTGACGATGTTCGTGGAGGACAGCTTGTCACCATGTATGCACGTGGTGATACCTCCAACGTCACTATTCCAGCGTTGTTCACATCGCACACGACAGCACATTTGCTTTCAAGTTTGATTCCATCCGGTGGCAATGTGGACGATCTCTTGCCCGAAGAAGCTGGAAGACTGGGTCTAGCGCTTGGTGGCAAGAGCGAAACTGCTGGTAAGAAGCATGCGGATGCAGAGAAGCCTGTCTTCACCACTACAAAGGCCGCTGCAAAGACAGCGGCAACACCGAAGCCGAAAAAGGCCGAGAAGAAAGACAAGCAGTCTTTACGCGAGCAACAGATTGACGAAGAAGCTGTCCCAGAAAAGAAAAGCGGTTTCTGGTCTTTCTCCAGTGGCCGTAGCGTCAACGGCAAGCATGAGGATAGTCGACGACCGCCAAGCAGCGGCAACATCGCTTGGGTCTTGCAGAAGGACTTTGATGAAGATGAAATCGCAGGTAAAGCCGCGACAGCATCAACTAAACCTGCCAAGCACGCGCCTACGAAGCAGCCTAGCCGTGACTCAAGTGATGGATTCGTTATCGGTGTGCAAGACTGGCGAGATGCAGGGCTTGTGGCTGAACAGAAGGAGCGACACCTCAAGCAGGCTGCTGGAGGCAAGGACTCGTCCTCAACCAAGCACGCCGCGCCGAAGAGCGTCAAATCGGTTCCTGAGAACGGACCCAAAGGTGGCAGCATCACTCCAGGTAGTGGCGAATACAATAAACCTGCACACGAACCCATTAGTATCGGCAAAGCCACGCAGCCCAAGGGCAAAGCTGGAAAGACAAGTCAGCAACCTGACAAGGATGGGCCTCGCGATGGCTGGTTCAGCCGCCTTTTCTCGGACTCCGAGCATGCAAGCGATGATCACGCGAAGCCCGTCGAGCATGAGAAGCCTGCTGTCAAGGAGGTGGTACCTGAAGCACGTCCAGCACTCGCGAAGAATATTCATCTTCCGCAGTCTCAACAGGATGAGCTTACTGATCATGACGGCCTCTGGATCACGCTCACCCCTACGTCCATGTCTTCATCTCCCTTCTTCGACACTCTTCTGGTATTGGTCGTGTCACCTCTTGTCACTCTGACTGTTGTCTACGCACTTTTGCTTCTCCGCTCCCGCATTCGTCGTCGCCGCTGGCGGGCTCCCAAGTCTGTCGTGGAGCGCCTTCCTGTGCGAACTTACCAGACCATACCAAGCACAAGCACGTCCTCCACCACATCGTCGATTTCGTCGCTAGCCTCAGTGACAACGCCCTTGCTTCCTTCGAATGCTCCACGACCAATTCGCCCTCGACCTCGATCACGAACAGCTTCTGAAGTCCCTGCCGGCAGCTCTTCGTTGCAAAGTCCCGATCAAATCGAAGAGAAGAAGTCAGCTGGTCTGGCTGAGTGGAGACGCCGGTATGGCGGGAAGCAGCGCGAATGTGTCGTTTGCTTGGAAGAATATGTCGATGGCGTCAGTCGCGTGATGAGCCTACCTTGCGGCCACGAGTTCCATGAAGCTTGCATGTAAGTCCTTTCCCTCCCGATCTTAACAATCTCTAGATGGAACCACAAGACTGACTCCCACATCCAGCACCCCATGGCTCACCACACGCCGCCGTACCTGCCCCATCTGCAAGAACGACATTGTTCGCTCGCTTGCTCACAGTGGCGGCAGCTCTTCCTCCGGCTCTCCCTCAACTTCAGCGCCCGCACCACCCGTGACTCAAGGCTTATTCCGAGATGAAGACGAAGAGGACGTCCAGGAGCAAGCCGCTCTTCTCACAAACGACGATCCAAGCGCAGCCGGTCCCGTTATCAGCAGGGACATGGAAGCCGAGGAGGACTTGGAGAGAGGGAGGGATCGTTGATAGATCGATTCGGCAAGGACGCCTTTTGTCCGGCTTCAGAACACATAGGCATTTCTTCCTCTGTGCAAACGACGCATAGCACGGCACGCGCTTTTATTTTCTTACTTGTTCTTATGTTGTTGGTGTTTTTTGGGGATCGGGATTTTAGGGATTGGGAATGAGTAGATAGGGGGTTTTGGGCAACAAGGGGATATTACGATACCACAGGAAGAACACCTAAAACTACTGGAATTTTTGCCACACACACACACACACATTCGCCCCAACGATGTATAGAAACTCGCGGTGCTGACATTTCGCCAGTGTCTCCGGTCTTCGTGGGCTCCGTGGACAGAAGACATCGAGTCCCTCCAAGTATAGCTTTTTGAGACCGAGGAGGCAAATCCCGCGTATGGAATCAGTGTTGCCGTTTGATAATGGATATAAGTGAAAGGGCTGCTGCAGGATCGTTTTCGGCGATGATTAGCTCGCTCAAGAGGATTGCCCATATAAGTATCTCGCCGCCAAGCCGATAGAAGGAGGGTCAGAGACGTCGAGGGGAAGAGTGAAGTCAGTAAGCTATTGATTGCTTCCCCAGTCTCTCGACTATAGCAAGCCCTCGACTTTACAATACCTAATACCCAACCTCCAAGAGTTACGTGATCGCAATGTCGAACAACAATCAGCAACAGCCAGCACATGACCAGCAAGCCCGCTGCCGCCACTATTGTGGTTTGTTGGCAACGTTGGCTTCACTGAGTCGTTGCACGTGGTAAGTAAGCAAACAGCAGCGAATACTTATTACGCCTCTGCCGTGATCCCAGTCTCTTCGATAGTCAACGCAGCGGGTTTCCTACTTTAACCGCTGCGAGAAGAACACTTCTTGTTGGTATAAATTCATGTCCTTTTTTGGTTTTTCCTTGCTTTCCTATGAACTCACATCTCTATACAAGTCAACCCATATTGAGAACACATGTCGAAACTCGCTCTCCAGCACAACATGCCCACTTCCCTCAGGTCTCTCGGTCTGGGCCTACTCCTCTGCAGCCCTGCCCTGGCACTGCTCCGCGATTGGCCCAACAGCACCAATTTACTCCTTGCTCCGCGTATAACGAACGCCTCTATTGCCACTACCGGGTGCGGTCGCAATGCCGCTTCTGGCAACGAAACATGCCCCCTCAACGTCTGCTGTAGTGAACACGGCAACTGCGGCACAACCATCGACTTCTGCAGCAAAGGCTGCCAGAACAACTGCGATCTTCCCCGACTCTCGACATGCTCTTCGAACAGCTCATCATCGCTTCGAACTGTGGGCTACTACGAGTCCTGGGCAAACACTCGCATATGCCAAAGCGTGTCGCCCAAAGACCTCAATATCACGGGCTTCACGCACATCAACTATGCGTTCCTGATGTTCGACCCGAGCACTTACGCCATCGCCGAGACAGCTGAGAGCGACGGTCCTCTCGCAACAGAGTTCACTGATCTCAAGACTGCCAATCCTGGCCTTCAGACCTGGATCGCCATCGGTGGGTGGAACTTCAACGAGCCTGGCCCGACGGCCACGGCCTTCTCGGATATGGTTGGTTGTAAAGAGAACCGCACCAAGTTCATCAACGAGATCACCGCATTCATGCAGACCTACGCTTTCGATGGTCTGGACATCGATTGGGAATACCCCTCCGCCAGTGACCGTGGCGGCACACCCGCCGACAAAGACAACCTCGTCTTATTCACGCAAGAGATCCGCACCGCCTTCGGCACAAAGTACGGTCTGTCCATCACACTCCCAGCGTCATACTTCTACATGAAGAACTTCGACCTCGCCGGCATGCAAGAGCACGTGGATTTCTTCAACATCATGACCTACGACATGCACGGCATCTGGGATAAAGACACTGTCGGAGCAGGCCCGTACATCCTCCCACACACGAATCTCACCGAGATCGATGGCGCGCTGGACCTCCTCTGGCGGAGCAAAGTGGCGCCTGAGAAGGTCAATTTGGGTTTGGCATGGTATGGCCGCTCGTTCACGCTGTCGGAGCCGAATTGTACGACTCCCAATGGCGTTTGCGAGTTCTCTGGGACTGGAATCGCGGGGCCTTGCTCTGATTCGAAGGGGACGCTGAATCTAAGGGAGATCCAGGATATTATCTCCGAGGCAAATCTGAGTCCCACTTTGGATGACAATGCGGGTGTTAAGTTCGTGGCGTACAGCGAGACTCAGTGGGTCAGCTTCGATGACGAGGAGACCATCAGGCTGAAGCAGAAGTTCGCCAACGAGCGATGTTTGGGCGGCACTATGGTATGGGCTATGGATCAGGCTGACCAGAAGAGTGCTTGCGGTTTGCCTGAAGCTGTGCGCCCGCCATCAGCTTTCAATGCTAGCACGTATAGTGCAAACAGCACCGCTCCAGCGAAATGTACTCTTTTGCCGGTCTCAGACAACAACAACACCACCTGCAGCTCGATCCTCGCCTCGACTAGCAGCAACTTCACTTCCGCGCAGCTGAAGGCTTGGAACCCGCAGGTCTCTTCCTGGGAGCCATTGTCAGTCGGCCAATCCATCTGCGTCTCTCCACCAGGAGGCTGGTATGTCCTTGCACCGCCACCTCTCGCAGCGGCGAATGGGACCACCTCTGGAGCGAACGCATCCAGTACTGCTAGCGGTGATGGCCCTTCGAAGACGCAAAGTGGCATTTCTCCTGACTGTAACTCGTTCGCCACAGCAGTCGAGGGCGATACGTGCATCACGTTCGCAGAGGCTCACGGAATCAAGCCAGAGCAGCTATATGAGTGGAACCCCGTCCTCGGAAGCAACGGTAAAGACTGCGCTACATCATTTCGGGCCCAAACCGACTACTGTGTCGGCGCAGGATCTAGTAGCGGGTCCATCTCTTCATCCACTGACACTGCAGTGTCTACAACAGCAGTGAGCAGTACCGTCTCTCCCACTTCAATCGCGGAACCGCCCACAGAGACCGAGACGCAAGCCGGTATCTCCCCTGCTTGCAACTCCTTCGGCACAGCTGTCGCCGGCGATACCTGCATCAACTTCGCGAAAACCCACGGCATCGAGCCTACGCAGCTATACGCATGGAATCCTGTTCTCGGCTCTGACGGTGCACATTGCGCCACATTGTTCTGGGCGAAGGAGAGCTATTGCATCGGTGTGGGTACAAACAGTGCGTCTGATCCTCCTGGAGTACCGCAGTCGCCGCAGTCAACAGATTCTTCCGATGTGAGCTCTGCTATATACACGGCCACTGCGCCTGGTGGCACAACCGTTATAGTCACCCCGGTCCCACCGAGCTCCATGGGCGATAGCTCGAAGGGCATATGCCGTTCGACTGTGACGTCGACTGTGACGCAGGCTGTTACTGAGACTGTTTTATGAGATGAGCTCTGCTGGTTCGGTGTCGTCTTAGGCGGCATAACAATTGGCTAGGGATGAATTATTTGCACTCGCGATCATGGAGCACGAATCGGGCGATGCTAATTTTGGATCTCTGTTATCTCTATGATTTTGGTTTTAGTTTGTGACCGAGTAGAATACTCGGCCCGTATGTAGATGTACATTGTATTCTTTTGCACAAGCTCATCTTGAACGTGCCAGGGTGTTCTTGTCCCACGGCTGTCCTAATGTGCTAGTAGCATAGGCAATGTGCACAATCTCTGAGAGCGCCGACCATTGAGATACTGTTTAGACTGCCTATCAATATCAGAAGTAAGCGTTCTAGTATCACAGGTGATAGGAGCTAGATAGCCTTGCTTGCTATTCAAGAGTCCGTACACAAAATAGAGCGCAAAAAGTTCAGTGTCCGTGCTTTCTCATACAAACACAGCTCGCCGCACTGCTCGCCATGCCGCTGAGAGACCAGTATGGAGTCTGAAGCTAGACCGCGAGCACGGCAATTCTTGATATACGTAATCAGAGCTAGCACAGATGGCTATACGTATACAGCAGCCCTACGAAACCCATGACTTGCGTATGCCACAGCCACATACGTGCACGAGGCCTACAGAATATTCTCGATGGCACTGCAAGTCTGCGCCTCAGCCCACGTAGGACAAGACACGCCCGTGAGTCGCGCGGCGCCGGGCAGACCTGACATGTGGCTGTATGTAGTTATACCCAAGCTGCCAGACAGGGCCAGACTAGATGCTTGTGTTCAAAACGACGAAGTGAGGTCCAGTCGAGACTCCATTTCTCCGAGGTACAGTAGTCTCGCCCACGCGAACGAACAAAGAGCGAATGAACACAAAGCAGCTGGCACGCATGACACAGGAATGCGGGATCGTCGTCCGAGCACTTTCCTCCTTGGCAAAGACATGCAAATCATGCAGGGTGGTGTCGATCGCGGGCGGTGACGAAAGCGGCTTTTGAGTCCCTTGAGGAAGGATCTGGAGAAGAAGCGAAACCTCTATTCTAGAGAGCAGAGGGAAAGAAACCTGGCACAGCTAGCAGAAGCAGACGACATCGCGTAAAGCCTCGACTCCATCCGCCTGGATGCGGGTCAAAGCGAAGACATACAGTAGGTCATCTCTCTGTTGACTGATTGCGGTCTCGCCCGCTGGCTGTGGTAGTAGCACACGTCTGAGCACACTCGGCACCGATTGGCTTTTACCCAACGGCCGGCAGACGTCATCTGCAAATCAAGCAGGACGACGCAGCTCGAGCTCGAGGCATCATCATCATCATCATCATCATCATACCTCCAACAAACCTCCCGAGCCTTTCTTCCTCCTGCTGCTACTTCTTCCCGCACCTATATGCTACATACCTGAAACGCCTGGCTGCTTGCAAACTCCTGCCACTTTTTTTTTGTTATTGTATCTTCTTACACGGAGGACCTGCATTGGCTACGAGCTGAGCTGATTGTGAGTGTGCACAACACCCCTGCTTGCAGTGGAATTCTCGTTACTAACTGTTTATTTTGCAGCGCTGTTTACCACCGCCTAGCAAGCACTTCACCACCACAACACCACAGCCATGGCCATCACTCGTATGTCATTGCACGTACTCGCATACTCAATCCGCTTTTCTAACAATCCTTCCCAGGCCCTGTCCTCGGCCTGATCGCATTGATCGTTCTTGCCGGCGGCATCGTGCTCCAGTTCTTCGTCATCCTGTCCGGAGCTGTCAACACGAGCCCAGTCGGAAACACCTACTTCCTCCAAACCACCACCAATGGCATCTCTGGTAGCAAGGAGTTCAGCAACCCTACCCGCTGGACTTTCCTCGCACTCTGCGGCGCAGATGGCAGCAAGAACGCGTTCTGCCGTCACACTCAGGCTGCCCTGCCCTTCGACCCTCCTCGCAACTTCGGCACCGAAAACAACATTCCCGAGCAGTTCATTGGCACCACCAAGTTCTTCTACCTGAGCAGATTCATGTTTGCCTTCTACATCATCGCCCTGTTCTTCGCCGTTGTCGCCTTCTTCACCAGCGCTCTCGCCCTGTGCTTTCGTCTCGGCGCCTACCTTACCGGCCTCAATGCAGCCATTGCCCTCTTTTTCCAGGCCCTCGCTGCATCTCTCATGACGTATGTTCTATTTTGTGCGTGCAATTGCCTTGCACAACCATCTAACATTTCACAGTGCCTGGACTGTCATCGGCCGCAACCACTTCCGCTCGGCCGGCCAGGAGGCCCGCATCGGCACCTACGCCTACGGCTTCACCTGGGGCGCCTTCGCATGCTTCCTCATCGCAACCGTCCTGTTCTGTGTTGGCGGCAGCGTTGGAAAGTCCGAGCCTAGCCGCAACACCAAGAAGTCATACTTTGGCCGCAAGAGGAGCACTCGCAGCCGTGGTAGCTTCATCGACAACGAGAGCCAGAGGCGCGTCAAGGACGAGTATGTCTCTCATAGACCCAGTCACATGTCAAACAATACTAACATCATCATCAGGTACGAGTAAACAACCCTAATGTCTAATACCGCGTAACCCGAAACGCAGAAGCGGAGAAAGAGAACGAAGTCTCGTAATGTCTTTTATTTTGGAAATCTCTATACAAACCAGGACGGGTGTGGGTAAGGAAGACTGCTTTCAAGAAAGCCAATGATGGGGACGATTTGGCGTCGCAATTTGCCTCGCCACACCGAAAACAGGCCAGGACTTTATATACCCAATGGGAACGGCGGCGAAAGGGTTGGTCTTGCTTTTTAACGTCGTGACGAGCGGAACCGGAGGGAAGGCGAACATTGTGATTTGTGTATAATTTAATGCGCTGCGTTTGGAAAGAATGTTTAATGTATCTACGTCTCTCTAACCCGGTCTCACTGTCATCACATCGCGTACATGAACATACTCAGGGCCGAAAGAGGCTCTCCATTTCCGACCAGACTGCAGGTTACTCACTTGCACAGACCTATAGTTCCAACATGTGTTTCAATGCACGTCTGTCATTCGCACCGTGTGGAGAATGTCTCATTGTTCAAACGTCGCTAATGTCTTGGATGCTAACGGCAACGTCTGGACATGGCTTGTCCTTGTCTTCGACGTTCGCATGGCAACCTGCGGCCGTTTGGTGAGACGCCACGCCGTCGTAGATTCAGTATCATAGTCTGTCTGTATTCTAGGCACGTTATTGGGCTCGTACCGATCTGAGCCTGTGTCGCATTGGCAGGCAGGTCATGGCAGGCTTGCGGCGCTTAGGGCTGGGTTGATTGAGATGGTAGGCATGGCAGATGAGCGAGTTTGAACTCGCGAACGGTTGGTCATACGGGCAAATGCGGGAAACGCCAACACGACTGGCAATGATGGAAAGGCTTGCTAGTGTTGGCAAGTCTCATTAGACTGATATCTTTTTTTTTCTTGGTTTTCGTACAATGTAATTGAGAAATCAATATCGTTGCGTTCAAGCTCTTGTTTGAGTGTTGACAAAAGACAAGATTGTCCGTTTAGGGTCAGGGTTGGGGTGGCAAGAAGCAATCAAGAATACCATAAAATGGGTCTGTCAGAGTGCGTCCGAGGTCAAGGCTATCGAGAACTTGTTTATAAAGCATACTTATATCGAGGCCAAGGTTGCGGTCTGCCAAGCTGGCCTCAAAGGACTGCACAGTTGGAAGGTCGTCGGTCAGCCCCCGAGACTTGTGGATCTAACGCCGCTTTTCATGGTTGCCTCCGCGTCTGTTCAAGCAGATGATCCTTGCGAAACTGCGTTTGCGGATCAGCTTGTCGAGGAAGTATGACCTAGGAGAGCCAGTCGACCATGTGAGGATTATGACATCTGTCTTCCGGAGGTCTTCCATCATGAGAGTGTACGAGTCAAGGATCGACTGCAGGGTTGCATCTGTGCTTTCGGATGCCTTTGACTCAGGACGCTGTCCGGTAACAATGTGCATGAGCGCTTTCGACAGACTCGCTGCTAATGAGTTCTGATGGACAATTCTAGGGGTCAAGCCCGAGCCTTTTGCACGGTTCTGCTGCTCGAGACCTCCACGGATGAAGCGTAGTAGCCTTGTGACCTGTAGGAACTCGAGTCCGAGACCGAAAAGGTTATCATCTCGTGTTATGCAGCTCCCTTGAAGGAGCTCTCTTGATATGATATCAACAAGTGATTGCGACAACGCATGTGCGTTGCTCAAGTCGAGCTCACACCTGGAGACAGCGCCTGCGTTTGCCGCCGAGTACAAGGCCTCTATATTGTCTTTGAGTGCATCGATGGTTGGAGCATGTCGTACCTCACCCTAGGACGAGCGCAGGAAAGTATCTGGAGGCTGAAGTACTTTGCTATGTGTCGGATGGATCTGAGCGTGTGCTGGAAGTCCTTTGTTCACACACAGCGCTCTTGAGACGAGCGAGGCTCGTGTCTTGTCGTCGATATGGCCAGGTGTGGCTGGCTCAATGAGAAGTGCATGTTGCTCCCTCGCAGTACCGATGATCAGCGCCGACTCGATATCGGGATCATTTTCAATCTTGGACTCCGCGCTCCTTGGGTTGAATTTCTCGCCATTCGACAGCACGATGATATCGTCTAGACGTCTACGATACTTCCAAAAGCCTGACTTGTGCGGATGCACTTCGTACAGATCTTTCATACCGTACTCCGCGAGTCCCGGAAACGTGCAGCAAGCACCCTGATGCTTCAAGAACTCGGGCCGACGCACAAACACGAGCTCGTGAAGCCCTTCCATGCGCTCACGGGACTCCAGGCCTAGGCGTGACTGGAAGTATAGGTATGGCCAGTCGTCTTCCGATTTGGAAAGAAGCTCGGCCAAGATTTGCGTCTCTGAAGACCCGAGCACTTGTAGAACCTTCAATTTAGTTTGCATCAAGTGGCCAGTCGACACAGGTAATGGGCCACCGCCATAAGTGACGCTTGACCATCAGGTCACCATCTCCAACACCGCTTCCTCCGCTGCTATTTCAATGAGTAAGGAAGGAGCCATAACGCCAGCGTGAACAAGACGGTGTTTCAGTACCAGATCCACTGTGCTGACTGAAGGAGGAGTCTCGGAAGATCCGAGTAAGAGTTCAGTTTGCTGGAAGATTGAGCAAGCGAAAAAATTCCAACCAGCGGCATGGAAATGTGGCAAGACAATGTACACACGCCGGTTAGCCCACTCTTTGGAGGCCTCATATCGCTCGCCGGCATCTGGCAGTAGCTACCGAGCGTCCACACCAGCAAGAGCACTGTATTTGATCGGCACTGGCTTGGGGTTTCCTGTCGACCCTGATGTGTGTAGCATTAAGCATGCTTGGCCAGCCACTTCGTTGTAGGTCTTGTTACAAGGAAAAGGATCGACGAGCTCCGGAGCCATGACTTACGAAATTGTTGGGAGCTCGAGAACGCGCATATCATCTCTATTGATCATGGCAGTCGCGAATTCGTCGGGCGATCTTTCCCGTGGGTATAGTACGATGCGACAGCTCGTGCTCTCCAACAGGGATTAAGGGCGATATGTACGGCCATCGAAACCTATACATGATAGGATTTGTCTGGTATGCCATATGGTCGGTTGTCACCGGGGTATCGGTCTATAGCGGTAGCATCTTGCTCAATGTGAGCCGCGCTTTTCAAGGCATTGGTTGTGCACTGCTAGTTCCCAATGCGCTCGCCATCGTGGGACGAACATATAGAACAAGCCCGAAGAAGAACATGATCTTGGCCCTGTTTGGAGCGGCAGCGCCTACCGGATGGGTCGTGGACGCCGTGGTCTCGTCCATTCTCGCACAGCTTGCATGGTGGCCATGGGCATACTTCGCTCTCGCCATCACTTGCATCTTCATGGTCATCGCCGCTTGGATGATCATTCCCCAAGATGACCTGCCGGCTGCCAGTTTGAAGGATTTCGATTTCCTTGGAGCTCTGTTGGGCGTATCTGGCCTAATTTTAACCAGCTTCGCCTGGAATCAGGCTGCGGTCGTGGGGTGGTCCACAGTGTACACACACGTGCTTCTCATCATGGGCACATTACTGCCGGCAGCATTTCGCAGTTGTCGAGATTAAGTTCTCCAAGAATCCTCTGGTGCCGCTTCGATGATTCAAGCAGGAAGCTACAATCAAGGTCTCGGCCTCGACGGAGAAGATCCATCTGACAGCAGTCACTTCACATACAACTACGGCAAGTCGTCCACGTGGAATGTGCTCTTTCCCGCTTATTCAGACGTCTTGCTAGATCTTGATACCTTCCCGCCCGAAGCATGGGAACTGCAATCGAAGTGGTATGAGTCTCAGATCCGCGAGCTGGGGCTTGCTTTCGCTGGACCTTCGACGAATCTGGATTATATTGGCACACCTTTACTGTGGGCGTTGCTTGATTGGAGTGAGTACCATTGTATGAGGATTTCCATGTCGTGAGACCTATATGCTGATCATTGCAGACATCGTCGCGGCCGGTGCTTCCTCCCCAGCTGTGCAGCAGGCTATCATCAACACGACGCATGCCTACCTGGCGAACGGGCTTAGCAACGTCCCTTTCGGGACCAAGTACATCGTCGAAGGGCCGGAGGTAGGGAAATGGATCGGGAACAGGGCGAGAAGCACAGTCGGGTCGAACTTTGCATTGCTGGCACTCAAGGATGGATATTGGGGAAAATCGAAGTGATGGGCCATGATAGTGTGACCGCACGTTTGTAGAACACATGATGCCATTGGAGGATCTTAGAGATCTTCAACGCAAAGCCTCACTCCAACCGATGCCATGAATCACGCTCTCTAAACAATACGTCAACACTACAGCCAACCTGCTGCCCCTCCCATCCTCCTCGCCCAACTCCCACCGTCGCACACCCAAATCACATCAAACTCCTCCCCCCATCAACCGGCAACTCCACCCCCGTAACAAACCCCGCCTCCTCGCTCGCCAACCAACAAACCGCATTCCCAACATCCTCCCCCGTCGCAAAACGCCCCAGCGGAATCCCACCCCTCAACCCCGCCCTCCCAACCTCACTGTCCTCGCCCCCAAGCACACTCGCCACCATCCCCGTGTCCGCCACGACCGGCAGCACCGCGTTGCACCGCACGTTGTCTTTGGCGAACTCGGCCGCGAGCCCGCGCGTGATGGTGCTGACGGCGCCTTTGGAGCCGGCGTACCAGACTAGATTGGGGCGTGGGCGGGGCGCGGAGATGGACGAGATATTGATGAAGACGCCGTGCCGCTGGGAGGCAAAGTGCGGGTGGACGGCGGCGGCGCTGTGGTAGAGGGGGAGGGTGTTGGTCTGCATTATGCGGTGGTATTCGGAGAGGGGGACGGAGGTTGAAGGCTGGGTGCGTGTTAGTTTTTGGGGGTGGCAAGAAGCTCGATGGAGGATGTTTCACATACAGCAGCCATGTGCACGACGCCTGCGTTATTGACAACGATATCCAGCCCGCCGAGGACCTGGGTGCACGTGGCGACTGCTTGCTGCCAGTCTTCGCTCTTCGTGACATCTCCCGTGAAGTTCACGGCTGCTTCTGAGCTATAAGCTTCGTTAAGAGCATTGGTGACTCGTTTGCCATTCTCAGGGTGGATCTCGAAGATGAGCACGCGAGCGCCTTCCGCGACGAATTTACGCGCGATGCCTTCGCCTAGACCCAGGCCGGCGCCAGTGATGATTGCGATTTTGTTTTCTAGACGGCCGGGGTGAGGCATGTCTGGAGATATGTAACTTCTAAAGATTTGGACACTGGTGAGTAGATATGTGGCGATTATGGACCGTAAATCTAAAAATGCACGGTGATTTCTCGTTGTAGATATCAGCCGAACGAGTCAATCCAGATGTTCAACTCACTAATGATATTACTATTGCAGTAGTGCTCTCCACGGACATATGTCCTGCGTGAGGTGAGGGGCGAGTGTATGTTTCGTGAGAGAAGCTCGGTCAGGCGCGAGACCCCGCAGAAGACAAGTGAGGAGTAGCTGTTGGCAAGTTCTCGGAAATGAACATTGCATCGCATCTCGTTTGATTCCGAATCTGTGATTGGTGGTATGTTGATTGTTTGTATGCGGCTGGTTTGAATGTATACTCCATGTAGCTCCAGTCATCTACAGGAAAAGCGTCTGTGCCTCGCATAAGAACATCCATTTTACCAAACATCCGTCCATAGAAAATCGCTCGCTCCTACCTGCACTCAGCATTTCCATGCCAAATCAGACCAATCTAGCAGAAATGTAGAACCGCACCCAATGCTTGCAGTTTAGAAAGGGCCACCCCGTCTGTCCAGCTCGCTCGAAGGGAATATAAAAGAAAAAGTTGACGCCGACGCCTTGTGATGAATTATACGACGTGATCTGTCGGGGGTATATGTTTGTGTCGATACAGCAAAAGAGAATTTGCAATCGTGGGTCGCATGCCGTGTGAAGTGCTGTAGCGTGTGCGAGCTTACATGACGGAGCATGAGGAGCTGTCTTTGTCGCCCTTGACGTTCTTGACCGTGAGAGCGACGCGCGCGGCTTCGGTGAACGCCTCGTTGACGCCGCGGTTCTTCATCGCTGAGCATTCTGCAATGTGTGTTAGCGACTCGATCTTCCAAATGTGCGAGCAACGCGCTGCTCGACAAGTGTGCCATGTGTGCCACAAACATACCCAAGTACCGTAACGCCTTCACCTTCTCTGCGACAGCGAGACCTTGCTTGTAATCGATCGTAGGCTTCTTGGGCTCGCGGCCATCTTCCCTGTCGTCCTTTTCTTGCTCTCTCAAATCACACTTGAGCGCAACCAGCACGAGCTTCACATCGGGGCAGTTCTCCGCAATCTCGCCGACCCATTTGCTTTCGACGTTTTCGAGGGAGTCGGGCGAGTCGACGCTGAAGCAAAGCATGATGGCATGGGTGTCATCGTAAGAGAGCGATCGTAAGCGGTCGAATTCCTCCTGGCCGGCGGTGTCCCAGAGCGAGAGTTCGACGTGGGTGTTGTCGATGAAGATGTCGTGGACGTAGTTCTCGAAGACTGTGGGTTCGCTGGAGGTGGAGATGTTAGTGTGTGAGGGCGACTTGAGATGCGACTGTCGCGTGCTTACTAGACTGTTGGGAAGTAGCCTCTGGTGAAGACGTTTAGCAGCGATGTCTTTCCGCAAGCGCCGTCGCCTCTGCGATCGGGTGTCAGCGGTGGTTCTCAGTGGTTGGCAGCCCATGCGCGAGGCAATGCGCATTGATGTAGACATACAGCAAGACGAGCTTCCTCTGCACGGTCTTGGAGCCTCCGCAGAGCGGCATGATGATGGCGACAGTAGCTCTTGTTACAAGGGTAGTTTGAGGTAGATTGGCGAGGGTCGGCAGAGCAGGTTGGCGGCGATGGATGGATGCGCTAGGAGATGGATGGACGGAGGGAATGTGTTGGTGGTGGGTTATAGGACCGGGGCGGTGGTGGTGGTGGTGGTGGCGGAGTTGTTGTTGATGGTGATGATGATGTTGTTGTTGTTGTTGTTGTTGATGATGCGCTCGGGGAGCAGTGGTCTGGTGGGTTGAGTTGGATGATGGCGTGGCCCCGACCTTTTGACTCGGCGGATATTACCTACGCCAGCGCGCCATCTCACCAACAACAAGGACAACATCCCTCGACTGCCTGTTTGGGCGTGGCTGGTACGCAAAAGCGGAGCACCGTGCCCGGGAGCTGCATCAAGCAATGACTTTTGTGGTTCTTCATTATTGCCACATGTAATGCAGCCTTCTTTACGTGTACCCCTCTCCACCTCTGCCGCCAACAAAACATAACATAGTGTCACTTCCAGGGACTCCCAATACCAAGCAGAAAAAACCCTTTGAAGAAGCCACAAAATTCACCGTCCCATGGCCAGACTGATTGCAATTCTGCCTTTGCCGCGCGCCAGCCGTTGTCGGTAACATGCCCGGCCGGCAGACAGCGGCGGATCAGCCACACTTGCGGTGCTAATCATAGTAGCGTACCAGCGATATCCCTGCGAGCGTGCGGAGGATAGCGCGGCGGTGTTAAGGAATGGCGTTTGTGGACTCTCGCTAGGTCGTGAGCTTGGGGTTAGAGCAATAGGCTTATGAGCAGTCTGTGGTGATGTAGGATTAGAACTCGCGTCGAGAATGGTCTCCTGCATCTCAATAGGGGTGATGTGTGGGCTATGAGATGAAATCGGTAACCTATTGGGACCGGTGTGTTGTCTCACGTATTCGTGTAAGCAAGTGTCCGTATCTGGTGCAACGGCTTCGCGGTCTGATGTGGTAAGCGATTTATGCACCAAGCAACCAAATCGCAGACCCGCGTTAGAGGGTAGGATAGCGATGTGTAGATACCACCATTTCAGTTATCTTCGATGGTTAATAACAGATGGTGCTCGATACCCCTCGGGTGGGTCTCATATAATTCTATCTAATTTCCGTACAGACAAGGGTTCGTGCGCAGTAGTCGTGAGCACCATAATGTTTTCGATCGCTAGGAAGATTGAGAAAAGACGTGTGCGAAAGCTCGTTTCGTGCGGTAGGTATATCAAAGTAATATTTAGTGAAACAAAATTTGACCAGGCCTCCAGAAGTACCAATTTTCAGTCATCGCTGCGACCTCCACGGCCACCCTGCAATCTCCTTCCGGTATCGACGCCTTCAGCTTCTTTTCGAATTCCGCCGATGAAGCTGGCCTTGTCAGATCTTTTGCGATCATCCTCTTCGCGCTGTTTCGCATCTCGAACCTCAAGATCCGCGAGCCGAGTCCTCCGGTCGCCTTCCAGTTCTGATGCATTTGATTGCATGGCTGCCAAACGTTTCTCACGTTCAGCTTGCTCTGCTGCCTCATCGCGTTTCGCCTCCTCTGGCGGGGAGCGGTAAGACTTTGGTCGATAATTTCCTCGCTCATAGGAAGGCGAACGCCGTCTCTGGTGCCGGCTGCTTTCATGATTTCTGGCATGGTATGGCGATCGAGACTTTGATCTTGACGAGCCTGAGCGTCTGGGGCTTGGATACGACTTACGGTGTTCTCTGTGCTCATCGTTGTGGCGACTCCTTCGTGGTGATCGTGACCTAGATGCGCTGCGATCCCTGTCCCGGCGTGATCTGTGCCTCCGCTCGTCGCGGTCCCGGTCGTCAGAACGTCGATGTGGCGACCTCGAACGAGAGTGTGACTTGTGTCTGTGGCGATGCGAGCGATGTCTGTGTGACCGTCTTTCCTCATCCTCGTCGCTGTGACGTCTGCGCTTACTCCTGTGGCCATCGTCGTCGTCTCTGTGGCGTCGGCTTCTGTGCTTGTGCCTGCTTTCCCTCTTGTCGCTTCCATCGTCCTTTCCAGCTGCCTGCAAGAGTATACGCTTCCTCGCGGGGTCGTTCATCATAGCCTCATACGCCGCCTGCTCCTGCTTCTTGATTGCCAGCATAGGATCGCTCGCGACCTTGGATGCGATGTCTCTGCTTGAGTTCGCATTCGAGTTGAGCGCCATGAATCCCTCCTCCCCAGCATCCTTCTTCAAAGCGTCCGCCTCAGATCTCTGCACCAAGCCATCAAGCTTTCTCTTTCCCAGCAGGTAGCCCTCCATCTCCTCGCTCACTCCGCCACCAGCGCCAGGCCCACCAGCACCTGGTCCATTGTACATCCAGTCTACGCGGTCTACTCGCTTCTTGCCACCGGCGGCCTCCTGTAATTTCTCCAGCTCCAGTAGCGCGCGTTCCTCTGCGCGCTCCTTCAAGACTTGGTCGGTCTTTTTGCGCTCTTCCAGTGCTTTGTTTTCCTCGGCCCAGACGCGCTTCTGGTTGGACATGAGCACGGGGTGCCATGACTTCTTCAGGTTGAGATCGCCACCCATTATTGCGGTTTTGTGGCGAGTTGTTTGGTGAGTTTGGTTTGTGGTGTTGCACTTGTAGAAGCGATGGCGAGTCTCAGAAAGTCGCGCGAGATCAACTTGGAGGCTCGCGCTTTCCATTGCCCCACGTTTACGGCTGGCTCAGTCCGCCTTCCCCGCTAGCGCGAATTTACCAGGGCGATTGCGACAACAATTGGCGGCCTAGAGGTGAGCTACCAACATCATTGGAGCATCATCATCACTTCAACACAAACACACGTCTTTTGCAACGAACGCCTCTACATCCGCGATCCGAACACATCACCGAGACTCCAATCACTCCTACACAGCGACACGACCCACGACCCACGACACCCCCACGACAACACCGCCACCATGTCGGACGACGATGACTTCATGCAAGCTTCAGATGACGAGAAGTATGATTTGTGCTTGAGATAGTTGCCGAGCCAATGACTGACTGAGTATAGCTACGACTTCGAGTACGAGGATGACGACGATGCCGAGGAGGGAGGAGATGTCGACGTGGAGAACAAATACTACAACGCGAAGCAGATGAAGGCCGAAGCACCCGAGGAAGCGATAGAGGAGTTCCTTGGGGTTCCTGCGCTTGAGGAGGAGAAAGGCGACTGGGGTTTCAAGGGTCTGAAGCAGGCGATTAAGCTCGAGTTCAGGCTCGGAAGATACGAGAAGGTCAGCGGCCGCGAACCAAGGACGGCGAGAGGACAAACACTCACATCCAAACCAGGCTGTCGAACACTACACCGAGCTCTTGACGTATGTCAAGTCAGCAGTCACCCGTAACTATTCCGAAAAGTCCATCAACAACATGCTCGACTTCATTGAGAAGAACGCGGCGGACGAGGCAGCAAACGAGTGCATGGAACAGTTCTACTCAAAAACACTGGAGTCCTTCCAGGCCACAAACAATGAGAGGCTCTGGCTCTCTACCAACACCAAACTCGCCAGACTATGGCTCGCACAGAAAGACTACGAACGACTCACCGAGAAAGTCCGCGAGCTGCACAAGGCATGCCAGCGTGAAGATGGCACAGACGATCCGAGCAAGGGCACATACTCGATGGAAGCATACGCACTCGAGATCCAGATGTATGCTGAGACACGTAACAACAAGCGTCTGAAGGTATTACAGATCCTCAAGTACTATTCCTGGATTGTGAACATGAACTAATACTCCGACAGGGCTTGTACCAGCGCGCACTGAAGGTGCGCTCGGCTGTGCCACATCCCAAGATCATGGGTATCATCCGCGAATGCGGCGGAAAGATGCACATGAGCGAAGGTATGCAAGGGACTCGATTTCTCCCGTTGTGGTACACGCGGCTAACCTCCTCGAACAGAGAACTGGAACGAAGCACAGAGCGACTTCTTCGAATCGTTCCGCAACTATGACGAGGCTGGCTCTCTCCAGCGTATCCAGGTGCTGAAGTACCTCGTGCTAACGACAATGCTCATGGGATCTGACATTAACCCGTTCGACTCACAAGAGACCAAGCCGTACAAGAATGATCCGCGTATTGCTGCGATGACCGAGCTTGTCGATGCCTACCAAAATGATCGTATGCATCAGTATGAAGTTGTCTTGACAAAGAATAAGGACCTGCTCGCGGACCCGTTCATTGCGGAGAACATCGACGAGGTCACTCGCAACATGCGTACCAAGGCAGTTGTCAAACTCGTCGCGCCTTACACGCGCTTCAAGCTTGAGTTCATTGCCAAGCGCCTCAACATTTCTACAGCTGAGGTTCAAGATATTGTAGGCTTCCTGATCATGGATGGACAACTACGTGGCAAGATCAACCAGGAAGCCGGGACCGTCGAGATCGAGAGTCGCACAGATACAGATCGGATGCACGCGGTTGGCGATTGGACGAGCGCGATCCGCTCACTGGCCTCTTTTGTACTCAACGAAAGCGAAGGTTTCAAGGCTGATGAAACGGGCAATTCACTGGGTGGCGCTCCGGCAGGGCTGTCCAGTGCACCGGAATTCGGCCATCAACAACGTGCCACTGGTGGTGGCAGGCGAAAGCCGAACCGTGGGAAATGAATGACTTGCAGCGACACGATACTCCAACGAAAGACGCGGTGGCTTGACGCCATCAGGCTGCAGTCCCGTCTGTTTACGGTAAAGTCGAAGAAGGACGAGGGACAGGCTGACGGAATGTTGTACAAAGGCTTCGCCCTCGCTCATATGTTTCCCCTGAGGACGCCCAACCAAAAGTGCGAAGCGTGAGACAGGGCGCACAAGTCAATTCCGCAGCGCTGGGAGACGGCAAGGCGATGCGCGTCGGACATCTTCGGCGACGTGCTTGCGCGACCCACCGCAGATTATGTAGCACAAGAAAGGCGAAGGGGCTTGTTGTCATACGAATGAAAGGTGCAGCAGCTGTTCGCTGGCTGACTAGGGGCGGGAGGGCAGCGCTTTGCCCTTGGTCGCCGCAGCGTCGTCGTCGCATTTTCGCTAGTCGATGACGCCGTGCGAGATAGGACGAGGAGGCTGTGTGTGTCTCCCGCCCTGTTCAGACGGCAGTGGAGCGAGCACCGAATGAAATGAAATGACAGCCTCACGATCAGCGCACGTCTGTGAGCCACTTTCCGTCCGTCGCCTCTGCGTCCCTTGGTCTTCGTGATCGAAGTTCGACAAGGAAAGGTGACGATGCTACCTCGAATCCCTGTCTATACCCAGCTCAGCAAAAAAGGGAAGGCGCTAAGGGCACGCCCCGGCCGCCCGGCCGCCCGCCCAATGTAATTCTCCCCCTCGCCTATCGCGCGCCCCCTCCCCCCCATGTCGGCGATTGGCAGATCTGTAGGAACCAAATCTTGCCCTTCTTGGTTGTGCTCCTCCTTGGTTGCTTTCGGCTGCTGGCTGCCAGAGTCCAAATCCCCACAAGTGCCCTTGGCGCCGCCCGGCTGTCTGCTCCCCAAAGCCCAGAATCCGTCGGGGAAGCAAGCACCCCTGCTTCCGCCCGCCCAATCACCTCGCTTGCACCTCACTCTAAGACGCGATGGGTCTCATATGTACTGTACTGTAGTCTGCCACCACGCATCCCACGTCGCCAAACCCCTTCAGCATTAGTAGAGCGTGAGCAGGCGCTGGGACCACCGTGCAAGCTGTACTACAACAACGTGCTAAGCGGGCCGGGCGAAGGCGCCACCCTCGTCGTTGTCGTCGTGTCTTGTTTTTCTGTCGCAAGCAAGCAAGCAAGCAAGCAAGCAAGCAAGCATGCATGCATGCATGCAGTGCCTTCGGGATTTCTTATCGCCCACGCCATCGGGTTCGAGCTTTTTTTTTCTTTTCTTTCTTTTTTCTTTTGGGTCCTGCCGCTAGGCTCTGCAGCTACATGTTCAGTAGTTGCCCTCTTCGTGCTTTGCACCCGGGGAGCATGGGTGCCCGGCTTCCTATTGGCAGCATGTGGCACGCTGACCTGCGTCTGCTTGCTGTATGTATGGAACTTGGGCTGGTTCGGGATCTCGGTAGGCGGTACAGTACATCGTAGATTGCATGAGTGTTAAGGTGATGGAGCGTGGGGGTTTACGATTTGCGATAGATCGTGTTTCGTCACCGTGGTTGGTTTTTTTTTTTGGATCACTTGCTCGCTTCCATCATCGTGGTCCATCCACCCAATCTCTGAGAGTTTCGGAACCGCAAATCTCTGGTCTAGATCTGCCAGCCTGACTCGCTATAGTCGCGTAGGATTCGGTTGGATCATCCCCCGACGGGGTTTTCGTTCGCGGGTGTCACTCTCCCGATATACAAAATCTACTACATACACTGCAGCTATTGCGCACACGTTGGCTAGCTAGCTAATAACAGGTTTATTATCACGCAAACGCCACCCTCGTCCCCCGTCCCATCCCTCGCTCCACCATCCGAACGTTTCTTTACAGAGCACGCACATGCGTTCGGAACAGAACTCCGCGGCCTTCCCGCCGGACTACTGTCTTTTCATTATTGCAGTGCTGCCCTTCCCTCTCCACCTTCTCATCACCTGCAGCCGTTTCTTCGCGCGCGTGGCGAAGATGCCGGGGCCTGTGGTTCCTGCTTGCCTCGCTGACTGACTTCTCCCCCCTTCGCTTGCGTCTCTGTTAAGGTCGTGCGTTTTCTGCTTTGCGGACTTTGACAGGCACCATGTGGGACTCCCGGAGCTCGTGACAGCTGCTGACTATGAATGGCGTGGGATTCCGGCGGCCCCAGCATTGAATGTCATGTCACACGGTGGGGCGCTGATTTTTCTGACTACATGTTACTACTGCTGTCTAACGACATCATATCAAGGCTAAAACGTCTATACGATGACGGCCCTTGTTCACCAAAAACCTGCATGCAGGCTGGCCTGGCTGGCTGGCCCACTTGGGGGGGGGGGCTTGCGATAGATCTCCTAAGGATTTCGATCGAGAGGGCCAGCAAAAGTCAGACATAAAGCCCTCGATTTCCGATGCATTGGCTGCAAGAGGCAAGAGCTTTCCTGCAAGAAACCAACGCAGCCGCCCCCGGTTCGATGAGACGATTGCTGGAGGGGTGGGGGTGGTTTTTTTTTGCACTACGCTGGCGTTGCTGTTGGTTTCGATTGGCAAATTGGAAGGGCCTTGCTAACTCTATACGCGATGGGGTTCTATTACTCTCTCCCTCCCCTCCCCTTCTTAATGTCCTCGCACAAGGGCGCGCCCGCTCGCGCCATCTCGTGGCACTCCGCAGCTAGGCGAGACATACAGACGTGAGGCTCGTTCTGCGATCGGCTCCCGTTGCATGCAGACGGTTGGGGGGTTCGCCACTTGGCGTTGCTAACGATGGCGTGGTGGTGCACTTCCTTCGATAGAAAGCATGTACAGTACGCAGCGCAGAAGACCCTTGTTCGAGAGAGGGATCCGCCTGACGGGATCCGTCAGCCAGCCAGCCAGCCAGCCAGCCAGCCAGCCAGCCAGCCCTGTGTCGTGACACGGCATCGGCGCACGCTTTCCCGTGAGCTGTGGGCGCGAGAGGCGGCGAATCATCGATGCTCGTGGGCGCGAGAGAGAGAGAGTGAGACGCTGGTGTGCTCATCGTCGAGCTGCCTGGCTAGACTTGCTCTGCTTGATTGCGTCCTGCACATTGCCGGGTGCGCCCAATATGGGCCTTGTGTAGCTCAGTCCCGATAGCAACTGTTGTGATCGTTCGCGAGTGCGCGGCGCTAGCCTGCGCATGAAGCGTGCACGAGTCGTGACGTTTTAAAGCTCGATCTTCCTCGTCACTTGCGTGCGTGAGATCTGAAGTCCTGAGGGTCCTGGGGACGGATATGGATGAGATCGTGGTCAGGGCACCGATTGCGAACTCCTACGGAAGTGGGGACACGGTGGGCCGGACGCACGCCTCATATGCTGGTACCTGGCATGAGGGTCTGGTCTAGTCATCGGTTCCCACGTCTCGGCCCTGGGCTTCCGGGGCTGGGATGAGTGTGGTTGTCACGATCCTGTGTGTGTGTGTGTGCGCGCGCGTACTCGCTACTGCTGCTGCAAATGTAAGGATGGTGATGGGTGGAGCGAGATC
Organism: Cladosporium cucumerinum; assembly: GCA_023634325.1. Taxonomy (NCBI): domain Eukaryota; kingdom Fungi; phylum Ascomycota; class Dothideomycetes; order Cladosporiales; family Cladosporiaceae; genus Cladosporium; species Cladosporium cucumerinum. Next base: position 141,281 of record JALDQA010000012.1, on the reverse strand, counting down.
GATGGTTACCTTGTATATCTGTGTCAAGACGCCCGCTCGCAGCTACGTGCATGACGGGCGACATTGGTCGTGCATGCAGCCTTGGGCTCGTCGATCCGGTTTCGTTGTGCTGCGGCAAGGTTCATGTTACCTACCCCACAGCGCAAGGGCGGGCGTGTCTGGCTGGTCTATTGCGTCTGCTACTGCCATCTCAAGCACGCGCCTGTTTCGTCTGCAAGGTCGTCTATGGGCGATCCGCCGCTCCGAATAGAGGCTACTGGCATCTGTGTCGTGCCGTGGGAGCGAGGCGCCAGGGGACCCGCGTGCAGGGCTCCTGGGTCCATCGGGGGCGTTTTGGGACTGTCGCCATCGCTCTTAATACCCGGCAGGGCAGCCTCTTGCTCATTGTGCTGCCAGATCTACCCTCGACGATCTGGCTTTTGCTCGCACCTTGTGCCGTCCTGTTGGTACTTCACCCGACATACCTTGCTGCTGCTCGTCCACTCTCGCAATCACTTTGCCTGTTCTTGTTCCGTTCGATTGATCGATTCAAATCGTTCGCCCAGTCTTCGCTCAGTCCTTTCAGCTCCTCCCAGACGCCTCTGGTTTGGCAGACGTGGTTGCTCAAACGTTCGCCTCCATCCCAGCTCCCGGATCCTGCAGTGCGGCATAGTGCAGCTCTTGCAGTACCAACACTAGCACCCAGCACCATCATCATCATCATCGCACAACCAGTTCACACTCCCTCGCTCACATCGCCGCCGCCCCTCTGTTCAGGCGTGTTCAGTGCCCATCCACGCTGCTGCGACGTAACGCACCGCACCTCGTGAGCGTCAGCGTCAGCAGCTGGCAGACAGACCAGGTAGCCGGGACTCGCGCCAGTGCATGCTGCGGCGAGCAGCGTCGACCAGTTGCATCGCCCAGATCGCATCGCATCACGTGGCTCGCCTCCCACCCAGTACTTGCCAGCTCAGAAGCAGCAGCAGCAGCACCGAAGCAAACAAAAGGCCAGCTTAAGCCGCCGCGCCCGTCTGCGTTAGCCTCTCTGCGAGTGCGAGAGTGCACGAGAGTTGAGCCTGCGAGAGACGAGACGTGACGAGAGAGTCAGTCTGAGCCTGCGAGCCGATCGATTAGCTCGTTTGTTTTATTCGTTGACCTTCACCCTCACCATCGCCATCCGTCGTCCATCGATCCATCCCTCGGCTTTGATCTGAGCCTGATCGCCCGCCGGCTGCTTGTAAGCGAGCGAGTAGACGCCCGCCCAGCACCCAGCGCCCAACATGATGCAGCCCGTCGTCGCATATTCGCCCTACCCAGGCCAGCACCCTCACCAGCGCCTTCACCACCTTCACCACCACCACCATCACGCTCCGCCGCCGCCGCCGCCGCAGCAGCAGCAAACCTACCCGCTCCATCACGATGTCTACGCGCCGCAGCCGCAGACTTATCACGCCCCACTGCTGCTTGCACCCGCATATCGCCCGCTGCAGATTCCGATGCAGCAGCAACAGCAACAGCAGCAGCAGCAGCAGCAGCAGCATCATCATCATCATCCTCAGCTTCAACATTCATCACCCGTCGTGGCGCAGGACCAGCAGCACCAGCTTGCTTTAGCGCAACAGCAGCAAGTCTCCACACCCGCCTTCCCATCCTCCCAAGCCAGCGCCCCGGACCCCGGACTTCATCTCCACCAACAACAGCAGCACCACCACCACAATAGCCTCCATTCCAACCACTCCCAACATCCCGTCGCCGCCGCTTACCCTCAACAGCAGCCGCGTCGCGACCGCTCGCAGCAGTCCAGCATGGCCTACCAACCTTCGGGAGAGGAGATGGCCGAGATGCAGCGTCTCAGTGCTGCCTACGAGAGCGAAGCCACGGTATGTCTCGACGCCTGTCCTCGTGCCGCGGCCCGTGTTTGCACCTTGACGTTGCAGCTCACCCACGATAAGCGATGCTGTCTGTACGATGAATGCTGATTGTTGTTGTTTCTTGTCGCAGGGACCTCTCGTCGGCCAACGTCAGCCGAGCTCTGCAATTACGCAAGAGTATGCCACCGCAGATGCGACGTACCAGACCAAGACCGCGGTATGTATCAACGTGTCAACACACAAGTATTCATGTCACTGATATTCAGTCGTAGGCACTGCCACAGAAATACTCACACTATCGCAAGGTTAGAGGAGATGGCAAGTGTGGCTGGCGTGGTAAGTCGAACTGCACTCGACCATCTTCACCGACCGACAATCTAACATGATCCCAGCTGTCGCATTCGGCTATCTTGAACGCCTACTTCACATCGGTGACAGCGGCAAGTTCTACGAGGAGGAAGCTCGTCTCCGATCGCTCTCCAACGTTCTCAACCAAGCTGGCTTCGAGCCCTACCTCTACGAAGACTTTGCCGACGAGCTCTTCGGCCTCATCAGAAGCATTGCGAATGCCATCAACGAAGGCAACGGTGATGAAGTTTTGATGAATGCTTTCAACGATGAGTCGACTCAGAACTATGTCATCACGCACTTCAAGGTGAGGATTGACATTGCTGCTTATCAACTTTCGACGGACATACTAACGCCCTCCACCAGACCCTCACCGCCGCGTGGATGAAGACGCACCCCGAGAACTACGCTGGCTACATGATCGGCCAGACTGTTGACCAGTACTGCAACGAGCACATCATGCCCATGGATGGTGAGATTGATCACCTCGGCCTCAGCGCGCTCAAAGATGTGATCTTGAGCCCTGCATCCCTTGCTTTGGAGGTCACCTACCTCGATCGCAGCGTTGGTGAAGAAGTCAACCTCCACCGCTTCGACCCAATCAGCGGATACACCGCATCTACTGTCAGACTTCTTTACAGGCCGTTCGTTCCCCACCCAATCTGCACCCCACGCTCCCTGCTAACCAAGGCTAGTGGCCACTACGATCTGCTATACAAGTACGAGGACGTACCTCTTCCAACCCCGCCGCCACCCCCTCCAGCACAGGAGTCTGTCGCGGCTTATCTGCAGCAGAATGCCCCGCATCCAGACTATGTCCCGATTGGCGACTTCAGCGATGCCACGGACAATCTCATGTTCATTCCTGGCATGTCGATCGCACCAACCCACGGATGGATGTCCGGTCCAAGCTACGGATCCGACTTCTTCACCACGCCCTTCGCCCCAGTTCAGTCTTGTGCTCAGACACTTCCAAGCCCTGTAGCACCGGCACCCCAGCCGCATATGCTACAACAGGCGCCCATCCAACCAGCTTACACGTCTGCTCCACAAGTCAGCCATGTGCTTCCGCCAACACAAATACCCACTGATCTTCCTATCCGTTCTTCTGGAGCCATGCCACATGCCGAGCATGTCATCGATTCACAGCCCGAACCTCAGTGCCAAACGGGTGGGATGTTCAGACCGTCAGTCTACAACAGCACTGTAGACGGCTACGCTGCATCCATACCGCAGATGCCACTGGTCACGCCTAGCTTTAAGAAGTAAGTCTCCTTGATGCAATTTTGATACAAGCTTCAGCTCGACTAACATCAACACAGCTCGCACTACAACCCGTCACACTTTCAGAATCCTGACTTCCAGCCCGAGCAATGGGTGCCCGACGACGAGTACGTGACCACAACCAACACGAAAGCTTCGTCGCGTAGCCGCAGGTCATCCGGATGATTCACCCTAACCACCAACGCTTTGTATCAATATCGCACTGTCCGACCCTCCCTCTCGACCACTCACCCTCTACGATTGGTTGCCTTCGACCCGTCGTCACACAGACGTAGCACCACAGGGACGGCAAACTGCATTGCCTCGCCTGCGCTTCTTCTCTCCTGCACGCTCCTTTTCACCAAACAAACAAACCCGCCCCGTCCCATGCATGCATTCATGCATGGAACCGGGCGGATAACGACGGCTTACGACCAAAGACTTATCCACCTCAGAGGTACCTAGAGCGTGCAGACTTAACAATTTTCTTGTATTCAATGCGAGCATATTTTAACCATAACATCAGCATGCGCCCTCTCGGTCAGCATTACTATAACTTGCAAATCTCGTGCTCGCTTGGGAATCTCAACTACCCTGGCGAGCCGGATTGCAGCGTTCAAACCGACCGAAGGCGCAACCCCATTTCGGTGTGTCATTTGGTATTAGACGGACGGGAAAGGACATGAGGTAGCTTGGAATAGTATTACCAGGGTCGGCCGAGGCTGCCACCTCCACATGGAGACACAAAAGCCGCGATTACTTGACATTTTTACCTCGTCAAGCTGCGTTATGTGGTCTCGGCGCCTGGCAGGAGAAGAATAACAGAAAATGTGGAGATATGTATTGGGCAACGGTGTTTTGTCCTAGAGGCTCTCTCGAATGAGGAGTCTCTTCCTGTAGTTGATTACTCTATCGGAGCTAGCTAGTATTGAGAGTTTGCTTTGCTAATCTCCTGGTTATATTCCTGTGAAGATTTCTTGGGGTGGTCTCTTGATCGTGGCGTTTGCCCGTCGTAGCTTGTAGTGTATTTGAAGATTGTTTTCTTTTGGTCAGGAGTGACGCATGCACACATTGATTAGGAGAGCCTTCAAATGTTCAATGGAAGACTCAGTGCTGTTGGTTTAAGTGATGACGAAGTTCCCCACAGCGGGGCAGAGAAGGGGCTTTGGACATTTGGAGGGATTTCAAGATGATGGCCTTTCGAGGTTGCCTAGAGTGAACACATCTTCTCTTCTGACAATTGCACCACGCTACACCTCGAATCCAACAACACTTTGTGCAAGTGCCTTTACGTGATCCAGAAACATCTCGTAAAACCACAACAAACCCCACCACGAAAGGCCAGCAGTGCCCAACCACACCCACGCCCACCACCCGCCCAGGATGAACAACATGACCGACATGCCCATAAACGTCCCCGTGGACGACCCCAACGCCGACACTGAGTGGAACGACATCCTGCGCGCCAAAGGCATCATCCCCGAGCGCGAGCCCTCCCCCACGCCCATGATCCAAGAAGCCCTCGAGCAAGCGCGCGCTCTCGCGCACGAAAACCGCCTCGAGGGCAAGGAACTCGACGAGCTGGACGAGCTGGAAGACGACGAAGACGAAGACTTCCTCGACTCCTACCGCCAGAAGCGCATGGAGCAGATCGCGCACTTGGTCAACGCGAGCGTGTACAACCAGGTTTATCCTGTGCAGAAGGCGGAGTGGAATAAGGAGGTTACGGAGGAGAGCAAGAAGGCGTGGGTGCTGGTGTTGTTGACGTCGAGTTCGGGGACGAATGTGGAGAGTAGGGTGTTGATTGAGGTGTGGAGGGAACTGGCGAGGCGGTTTGGGGAGATCAAGTTTTGTCAGATACAGGGCGATTTGTGTATTGAGGGATATCCGGATCGGAATTGCCCGACGGTGCTGGTGTATAAGGATGGGGATGTTAAGAAGCAGATTGTGACGCTGAAGGAGCTGCAGGGGGAGAGGACGAAGACGGATGGTGAGTTTGGAAGGTTTCTTTTTTTTTTTTTTGCGAAGGGAGGGTCTTCGGGGCGAGATTGAATGGTCATGCTGACATGTCGGATTGCAGATGTTGAGAAACTTCTTACTGGACTCGGTGCGATCAAGGTCGGCGACTCTCGCTTGACCAACAGGCACGTGGATGAATATGAGCCAAAGCAGAATGGTATCCGGCAGGGCAACCGCGCGACTGTCGACGATGATGATAGCGACTGGGATTGAGATACCTGGACTGGAACAGTTTAGATATCACACGGTTGGCCTTGGGGGCGCCAGACGTCCCTAGGATTGCAGAGCTCAGTGCAGTCCCCGTGCTGTGGAGGCAGCGATATGTTCGACCACCTTCGGTGAATAGCTACAGACCCAGGCTCCTGCGGCTCGATCGAGAATGACGATACGCAAGTCACATTTTGAGGAGCCGAATCTGGAACAGCTTGCACAAAATAGCTACGAGCACCAAATTATAAATCTCGAGAAAAATGAAATCATAACTAGATGAACACTACGTCAAGAGCCTCGAGGACTCGGTACAATTCGAGCGGTATGAAGTATCGACGACGAAAAGTCTTGTGAGTAATCTTCTGTTTCTAGATTTGTATGTTGAAGAAATCTCTAGTCTAAAATCGCTTTGGGTATCTTTCCGTTGAAATAACAAAATACAATCCTCAATCGTTCGTTCAGTCATCCGTACATTAGTCCTTACACTGTCACAGGCTTCGCCATGACCATGGGATCGCCACTCTCTTCCAGACCAGGCGTAATGAGCTGCTCGCGGAGCCCATCAAGACCGTTGCCACCCTCGTTCAGGCTGTCAAGAACGTCCATACCCGAAAAGCCTTCCTCGACGACCCACTTCTGCGGCGTCTTCTCCAAGACTTCGCAAGCCAGGCCTACGACTAGCAATCCGGGTGGTCGGCTGCCTTCTTCTTCCACCGCTGCTGTGACGTATTCTAGTGTGGTGCGGATGACACGCTGGTCGGGGCAGGAGGCGCGCTCGATGACGGCGCAGGGCGTGCTGGCTGGCCAGGAAGCGGGTTTGTGTGCTGTTAGACTGTCGCGGAGGGCTTCGAGTCTGTGCAGCGCCATGAGGAAGACGACGGTTTGGTTGGGGAGGTAGTTTGGAGGTGTTGGCGCGGCGCCTTTGCGTCCAGTACCAGTGCATACGAGTACTTGGTCGCTGACGGAGCGGTGGGTGACGGGAATCTTGGCGAAGAGAGGAGCGCTGAGCGAACTCGTGATGCCTGGAAGCACGGTGGCGATGTAGCCGTGTTCGCGGAAGAAATCGAACTCTTCAGCGCCGCGGCCGTAGAGGTATGGGTCGCCTTGCTTCAAGCGGAGGACGGTCTTGCCCTGCTTCAATGCTCGGAGGCCCATTTCGAGGAATTCTTGTTGCGCGGCGTCTGCGTTGCCGGGGAACTTGCGAGAGATCTCGACGGGTGTGCGGCGGGGAACGAGTTCTAGGACACCGGCGGGGACGAGTTTGTCGGACAGGATCAGGTCGGCGCTGCGGATGGCCTTGAGGGTTGCGGTGGTGAGCAGATCGGGGTGGCCAGGGCCTGAGCCGGCCAGAATGATGCGACCGGTCTGGCGACGGGCATCTAGTGCTGCAGGATCGAGTAAAGGCTTGCCATCCGAGGTTGTTGTGGCGAAGTCTTGCCTGTATGATTGCATAAGATTATCGATATCCTCGTCTCTGATCGCCGCCAGTCTCCGTAGTGGCCAGTACTCGCATATTTGTGAGAGCCATCTCATGCGTCTGGTCTTTGCTGCTTCTGCGTCGGTCGGGGTGACGAGTTTGTTAAACTGTGCTGTCTGACCGCCGTCTTCTTCCTCGTGTTCCAGCTCTGCCGCATGGTCTTCCTCCCAGATGCGTCTTCGTACAGTGCCCAGGCGCTCGATAGCAGGGCCGAGATCGGCTGGCAATGCAGATGCAATCTCCCTGCGCACTCTCGACGCAAGCATGCATCCTTTCCCTGACGTTGTGACACCAATCTGTAGAGGTCCAGATGTGTGTGTAGATAACAAGGTAAATGTGCACAATGCCGGCGCATCTACAACATTTACAGGAATGCGCAGACGTCGACACAGCGTCGAGATCTTGGTGACCAGCGCTGTCCTTCCTCCTGTCGTCACAAACACAGCATCGACGAACCCATTCACCTCTTCACGACCCAACGTCTTCAAATGCTCTTCTGTAATCTCTTCCTGTATCCATTGGATCTTGCTCTCTTCCATGCGCTTTGTGAGGCCGTAGTGGATTTCTCCGTTGTCTGGCGCGACGATGATAGGCGTTGCGCCGACTTGGAGAGATTTGTTGCAGCGGGCTCCGGCGGTCGAGTTGCAACCAATAATCAGGTGGACGTGGGAGGTCGAGTCCACGGCCGTGAGCAGGGCGGGAGTCATGCTGGTGGCTGCAGTATGGATGTGTGTAGGAGCCGAATGGGTTAAGGCGATTAGCCAGGGGTGTAGCTTGACAGTATGATCTCGATAGGAATGTCAACAGAAAAGAAGGATGTTGTGGTAGAATATACGTACAGTATTAAATTAGTCGATTTGTAGACAAGGAGAAGCACGTTACTTTCTTTCTTTCCCTCCCTTCCTCCCTCCCCCCCCCCACTAAATCGCGATTGCGTTATCGTCAGACGCCGATTGCGCTCGCCGAACCGCGGAGATGAGGATGTGAAAGAATTGCTCGAGTGGTGATTGGCTGCCCTTCTTTGAATTGCTTTCTCCGGTACATACTTACTGTGTGACGGCAACATTTTGAGATAACGATAATAATAATAATAATAATAATAATAATAATAATAATAATAATAATAATAATAATAATAATAATAATAATAATAATAATAATAATAATAATAATAATAATAATAATAATAATAATAATAATAATAATAATAATAATAATAATAATAATAATAATAATAATAATAATAATAATAATATGAAAGGCCTGTCTTGTTTTGATTTCGCCCGAAGCTGTATCTCTCCAAAAGGAGCCTTGTACGGGACTACGCAAATAACCTGATATTGAACGCGCGAACACTATCAAGACAACTCCACGAGAATGACTCGGCTAACCTCCTGCATGGCACAAAGATTCACCTCGAGGCTATCAATGACATAGTCTGGATAGAATTGATGCATTCATACCGTTTTCTGCAAGTATATCTACCAGTCATCTTGTTGGCCTTCCTTATCGGGTACACCATTCGCCACCACTCCCCTTCTACAACAGCAATGCCGAGTAAACTCTCTCCTCATCAGGTAGCTTCTGCACTACTTGCGGAGAAAGATCTCGACGTGCTCTCACTTAGCCTACTACAATCTCTATGGGCAGGATACGGCCAGATATGTCGAGTGGCAGCGTCGCCAAAGCCAGCGTCAGCCAACGTACAGCGACCCAGCGCGGACGGCTCAACACCGAAAGACTCCGTCATGTCAACGCCAAAAGACACTCACTCATATATCTTGAAGTTAATCTCGCCTCCCTCGTCAAAGCGTAATGACGAAGGCCACATCAGGAAGATCCTCAGTTACCAGACAGAACAGTACTTCTACACCCAGCTTGCGCCACAACTACCCGCTTCCATCCCCGTCGCGAAATGTTTGGCGAGCATCAACGAGCAGCGCCCAGATGGCGGCTCGACGACGGCTATGATCCTGAGTGATCTGGCTGAAGACTTTCCTGTAGCTGGCGAGAAGCGGGCAGCTTTGTCTCACAAACAGGCCTCGTCTGCCCTCGACTGGCTTTCAAATTTCCATGGTTTCTGGTGGTCTCGTGTCGAGGAGCTTGACAGCAGCAAGCTCGTACTCCCCCCTCTCGAGCAAGCCAAGCGTGAAACTCCATCTAGCAGTTCCGTCTGGCTCAACGGCGGATATACATACCTCGCCACCCGCCAATCTGAATACCAAAACCTAGTTCACGACTCCGACTCGGAATGGAGCGAAGCCTTGACACGTCCCGTCGGTAACCACAATCAATCCATCGCAGAGTTGGTAGCTGATTTCCTCGCGCCATCGGCAACAACCAAGACGCCAATCGACCGCTACCAAACCCTCATCCACGGCGACGTCAAATCTGAGAACCTCTTCACCAACGCCCCAGGAGACCATGTCGCTTTCTACGACTTCCAGTACGTCGGCCTCGGGCTCGGCGTCTGCGATCTGGCCAAATTCTTCACTTGCTCTGTGCCGCTTGTCATGTTTGGATTGTCTGAAGAAGTGCCGGACGTGCTCGCAATGGACGAAGGCGAGAAAGTGCTGCTGGAGAAGTACTGGAGCAATTTGCAGAAGGTTGGAGGAGTACGAGAGTATGAGTGGGAGCTTTTCGTGAGGCATTGGGAGACTGCGCTGGTGGATTGGCTGAGGTTCCAGGCGAGCTGGGGGTTTTGGGGAAATACGGAGTGGCTTGAGGCGCGCGTCAGGAGTATCTTGCAGGATGAAGGGTGGCGGGAGTTTTTGATGGAGGCGACTGCTGCATCGTAGATGAATTCCACGTGAAGTTGGACCAGAAGCGCACTCTAGATCAAGAAGATATTGCCGACACGTGTAATATGAACAGTGACTGTGAAGCACTTGTGGTGATACGAAAAACATGGCTCATGTATAAAGATATATCTCTATCATGTATAAAGTGCGCCACAAGGCACGATGCTTTTATATGGCCTTCCGCTGATAAGGGTATCATAACTCTCTTTGTTCCATGCCTCCTCTTCTTCTTTTTAACTTCTCTTTAAGTTTCCCAATCGCAAGCAGTTGAATTCACTAAGCTTGCTGCTGCTGGTGGTGATGCTGCTGGTGTTCCTCTTCCAACATGTGCTCGGGCACATTTTGCGTCTTCGAAATACGACGACCACCAGTCTTCTCCCTCTCCGCGGAGAGTGACTTGGCGAACTTGCTGCGATCTCTGATCTGCGGTCCCCACCAGTAGAAGACGTAAATTGGGATCACGATCAAGCACGACAGCGCGCCGAGGATCGTCGACGCGTTGTTCACGGCCGGGTTGGGGAAGTTTCCGATGTTGTGGTAAAGTGGCGCGGCGTACATGGCGGAGATACCAGCGAAGAAATCACGCGCCCACGCATTGCCGCCTGTTGCAGAAGCAGAGTACACGCCGTACGACGCGACCATGTAGTCGACGGAGGAGTAGTAGATGGTGTAGTTGGCAATGCCGATGAAGGTCGAGAAGATCATCGGCACGATCCAGTGCGTGACCTGCGGGCCCTGCGTCGTCCAGGCGAAGCAGAATAAGCCGATGGGCTCGAGCGGCGCTGTCCACAAGAGCCATTTGAGGCGACGCTCCGGGATCATAGAGTTGCGGCCATTCTTTTTGCGGTGGTGCTCGTCGCGCCAGAACCACGGGTAGTAGGAGAAGTAGGCGATGAAGTAGGCCAGGTTGATGGGGATGAAGGCCCACGCTATGGCCAGGATGCCGAAGTCCCACTGCTCGTACACGGGCTTGAAGCTCTCGAGGAAGGTGAAGATGAGGGCGTCGGAGAAACCGGAGAGGAGAGATAGGCACAGCACGATGGGCTCGGTGACCAGCATGATCCAGGGGCGCATCCAGATGGTGCCGAATTCTTTCAAGGAGATGCGCGGGGTTTTCAGCTCGTTGGGGCCGTAGATGTTGGGGTCTTCGCCGGTCTTGCGCCTGCGCTTGGCCTCTTTGTCGAGGATGATTGTTGCGCGGGATTCGGGCATGAAGAAGTGGATGGCTTGGGCGCCGCCGTTGAACATGAGCTGGATCCAGAAGTTCCAGCGCCAGTGGAGGACTGTGTGTGTTTGTTAGTGAGAGTATTTGGCGAATGTCGCTTTTGTGTGATACGTACATCGTTCAATGGGGCCACCAATGACACCACCGATACTTGTGCCAATGCAAGACGACAAGACGATGAAAGCAAGAGGGAACTGTTGGTCCTCAGGCTCGTAGAGATCGGCAATCAGACCGAGTGTAACACTGCCGCCGGCGGTGGAAAGACCACACTAAACGCGAGTCAGTGATTGAACGGCTCAAGCAGTAAGAAGCTCACATACCAGCGCGCGGCTAGCAAGGATGCTGCCAAAGTTGTTGGCAAGTGCTGCCGGAAGGATAAAGATGTTGATTAGGGACTCCGAAAGCTGGAGGATAGGCCAACGACCAAACTCCTCACTCCAGGGCGCCCACAGCTCGCAACCGAAGGAGTAGAACAGCAGGTAGATCATCTGACCTGTGCGGGCCTTCTGCTCTGTGATACCAAACTCTTCCACAAGCGGTGCGACCGCATTGGGGTAGACCGAAGTGTTGTAGTTCATGGCGATTTGAATGATCGCAACGGAGCACAAGTACATCCATTTCTTCCATGTCGGCCAGTTGTAGGCCAGGATTTCGTAGGCATCGTCTTCGGTCAACTCGCGCTTGCCGTCAGCGCGAACCTTTTCGTTGTTGTCGTTGTTCTCGTTAGGCGGAGTGACAGTCTTGCCATCTGACTTGTCGTCAAAGTCATTGATATTCTCGTGGGCCTCCGACGACCCGAGAACCTGCTGATCGTTGGCCATCTTGGTAGACTGGATCAAAAGAAAGACGGATGCTGGAGAAGAGGAGAACACGCGTGGAGATACAACATGGTAGTTATTGATCTAACGGCCAGGTCCACAACATGACGTCGGGGAGATGGGATGTGGGCGCACGAGCGGACCGCATCTTCTTCGCTTCAACACGGCGTATACGATGGATATCATTCGACACACGCGCCCATACGGACTTTTGTTGGGTCCCATCCGAAGAAATGGAGTCTGCCGAGCCTGACCGGCCGAGCGCCCAGCAAACTGCTGGCTCGTGAAAGGCGTGCCCTCTGGCCGTTGATGGGAGGCGCGAACTCCGGGGGTCTTGCGAAGCCTCTGAGAAGATCGTTCAGTAACTTCAGCATCGACGGCAGAGTCTCGCAGAAGTTCATCAGCGCGACCCCACTTGGCCCGATTTGCCAAGCATGTGGGTCCTCACGCACAAGGCTCCGACCAAGAGAGCCAAAGACATCGCTTGCTAAGTTTAAGCAGTGGCACTAGGACCAACTCGGCAGTGCGTTCGACATCACTGATCGACGATGATGTATGTCGAGTCAACCCTTCAAGAGAGGAGGATCTCACCGGCTGTGGACCAAACACAACTTCACGCACAACAGTGTTGGTAATGCAAAAGCCAGAAATGCATGTTAAAAACTGTCTGGGGCTCCAGATACTGTTCACTCGGGGCAAGGCTGGGGTTTAATCGGTCCTTCGATGATCATCAGAAGGAACCGACTCTCTCCACCTTCACCTCGTCGACCGAAGCGATGAAGTTTAGGATGTTCTTAAGCGCCCTCGCGCCCTGTCCCCGCGAGCTGTGATTCTGGTCGATGGCAACATCTTCCGATCTCTCTCTCCATCTTATAGCGGGTCAAGGTGGTGTTGGCATCCCATACCAAGACGCGATCTTCTACGTGTGACCTTAGTCGCATGACTTGATTGAACGACACAGAGGTTCGGCTCTCGCGCGTTGGAAAGCTATGAGATTCAACGTTGCAGCATCATCCGTCTTGTGTCACTGCGGCGATCTGTAAAACAGTCTTTCGCCTCAACAATCTTAAGGCCCGGACCGACCCTTGGCCTGACAGATCACGGTTACCGTTGTCGGGTGGCGTGAACTACTTACATCATCCAGCGACAACCCGGTCATCCGTGGCGACGAGCCATCTCCATCTTCAGAAAATTAGCATTCAGCATGCAGGGAAAATTATCACCGAGTTTAGACAGAACGATACGTATAGCCAGTGACGGCATAGCAATTCCAGACAAAAGGCGATCCTCTCCTCTAACGCCAGCCTCTCAACGGCCACACCGCGGCGGTTCTCGGATCAATTCGCAAGAGTGACGGATGATACTCCGTTCTTGCCTGCATCTTATCACCGTTATGATGTGCTCATTGGGATTTTAAAAAGGTACCAGGGTCTTGGCTCTCGAGGCTTTTGCGGTGATATCGATGTGAGAAAATCGGGCCAGCTGGAGCGCTGATGTCATCGAAGCCCACGCAGATGCGCGCGCGCTTCGCACGCGAAAGAGGTCTCGTGTCTTGTGTTATGGAGACTTGGAGAAACTCCGCATCATATTCTCCGTTGTAATAATTGTCTCCACAAGAGAACTTCGGAGTGGAGGCAGATGATGACGGAGTGCGTGGATGATCGTTTCCGTCCTCCGGGTGGAGAGATGCCCCTTTGACTCTTTCTAGCAAACATCACCTTGACCACTAACGGAAGCGATTTGGATTTTGCAAGGCCAGGTCGCTTTCGACAGTTGATTCACACTCGTTTGCAGGTCTACTGTAAGGCACATGTCTGGAGAATTCTGGGTGTCAGGAGAAGCCCGAGGATCATGTTTCGGCTAAGACAGCCCTCGTCAAAGTACCTACGACGATGGAAATCCAAAGACGCAGGTTACAAGACTGGGGCGTTTCCGTATGAGGAGACTAACTGAACTTCATTCGACTTGCTCATTATCCGACGGTCCTGCCAACAGTATGCTCAGCACTTCTCGATACCGAGAATGTGGACGTTGGCGACATGCGCACGCTTCACTCCAAGATTGAAGAGGTGCAAACGTAGGATCGGTCGTGCAAGTCTCCATGCACTCGCTCGAGTTTGACATCTGAGCGGCCTTTTCTGCAGACTGGGCGAGCCAGTTCCGAAACCGCACATTGTCACGACCAATCCTCTATCTTTCTTATATGCCTTGCTGACAACCCTCGACAGACTGCCGAGAGCTATGCTTCACAGCGCTATGGTAGTTCAACGCTCTGGCTGTCGACACTCCATCAGCATTCATCAGCCAATTTCATTGTCGAGGCATAGCTGCCGATATTTGGATGACGATGGGTAAGCTTAGGTTCCAGCTGAAGAGGCTTAGATGCCCCGTGAAACATTGTGCTACAAATCTGACGAATGGCGAGCACTTGCAAACGATCAGCCCGGGCTCGTGAATTTTGATCGGAAAATTTGAGAACTACACAACTATGCTGAGGTAGCAGTACAGGTTGCACCGAGCCGCCTAAGAGGCATGGCCTGCAGCAACCCGTGTTAGGAATTCCTGAGGCTCCACTCATGGTTGTCACGTGGCGTGATTCTCAGCTTTGGTCAGGCGCTGCGGCGTAATGCAGAGGCATAGCCTGCAGCTACTTACCTATAACACTTGTCTGCCTCCGAGATTCTTTCTGTCTTCCATCACCGACCATATTGCGTCCTGTCGACGGGCCTTGCGGCTTGCCGACAGCCGTCCACTCGTTTTTACCAGCTTTAGATTCTTTGCTCTTTCGCGCGGAGACTCTGTCTTTGCGCAACTCCCGTCGTTGCACTTTGTTCTGACCACTGTAAAATATAACAACGGAAATAAAGAGCGGAATGCGTTTGTAAACCCCTTCTGGGTTGAACACGATTTAATCCCCTACATCAAACCCTACCGGCAATATCGTTCTGCATTTCTCACTACAGAAATCATAGCATTCGTCTCTGAACGTCTACTACCTACGGTCGTCAAGCATCTCACTCCCGGAGTCCGCCAGTCACCAGCGCCGAACATTTATCAGGAGGTCGAAAACCCCAATACGCGTGCCGGCTATGCCTCCGGCGGCCGTGTGCCCTCGCGGAGCGAGTGCCGTGCAGCTCAATGAACATTGCAGCTCAATGAACATGCTTCATCTATTATCTATTAGGCTATCTATATGCCCTATATCTACGCCAATATGACTACTGAATACCACCAAGTTGAGGCTCGCATTGAGCATGCAGTCACCTACCAATCCGAGCTGACTCAGCCGCTGCTAATCACTGTTCTGGCTACTGAGTTCTAAGTATCCTACTAACGCCTTCGTAGGCGCCTTTAGGGCTCTGAGAGTCGTTCAACATGCAGTCCTACGAATATGAGACCTAGCAGTGATCAAGAAGAAGTACTACTTACGTACCTACGTCGCTGTGAGCGACTTAGAGTCTATGCGCGCGTGCGAGCAATCACGATTAGTGCTAACTCGGTGCTCCGCTGCTGTTATAAGGGTGCGGAGCTAGCACCAACAGTAACTGCAAACTAGACCTCACGCTTCCTTAAGCGACATCCGACGTTTGTAAAGAGAAGGCAGGTACCTTAGGAGGCTGTATGTGCAGCTGTATACGATCTTGAGGACATAGAGAGCTAGTTTACACGACTTGGTACACTGCTCGATAAATACAGCATCCAGCTTAAGTATTGTTGGAATATAAACGAAATTGGCTTTAGAATAGGGATCGGCAAAGGCCACTATATCCTTATAGAACACTCTAAACAAGTATACAGCTTGCTAATAGCTAGTAACTATAAGAGCCTTATAGTAGTAGAAGCAATTAGCGCAGCTAGCTATACAGCTCCTATAATACTTATAATTGTAGCTAAAACTCATTAAGCTTCTTGGTTTAAAAGCCTATACGACGATACACTTATAGGAGTCGCAGATATTAGCTATATTAACAATGAGCTTATGCTTGTATAGATTACGCACTTCAAGAGGTACTCAGCTTATTACTAATATGGCTCATAGTAGCTCCTACTGCTCGATAGTTATGGCTCGCACTATATACTTGAGTTTATTATATACTGCGAAGAACACTGCATTATCCCTTTTAGCTTACCCTCGCATTTAATGCACTTCCTACAGCCTCTTGATGTTATAGTCTTTTAGCTATATAAGCATTAGCATACAGAAGCTGTTAATCGATCTGTACAGCTCGGATGTAGCAATTATAATAAGCTCGAGGTCTTTAGTAACTTTGAGTAGTTTAGGAGGCAAGTTCTCTCACTATTAACGATCAAATCAGCATTTAAGAAGACTAGAATCTAGCCATATAATCCGACTCCAATTCTTAATTACATGCGTACATACATTGTAGTGATTAGGCAGCAACAAATACTAATGCTACTGCTTGTGCAGTTATTAGGGCTAGCAATACCTCGAACCATAAGAACACTCAATCGTCGCTTCTAAACTATATTAGATAATAAGACTCTTAACCAAGTATTACGCACGCGGTTAGAGCTAATCTTACATGGTGCAGCGATTCAGGCTCTTAAAGGAGCTGAAGCAATCGATAAGCTATAATACACTATAGTAGCATAAGCAGCTAGTAGGGCTTAGAGCCTATAAAAGCGAACTCAGCTTTAACGTGGTAGTGTTCTTATAGCTATAAGTACATGTAAGATAGTACGCACGCATAAGGATAATAAGATTAAGAAGGCTCGTAATCTTATCTGCTGTGCAGATAAGGCTGAATATAGGTGTTACGGGAGAGCAACGCATACGCAGAGACTCAATGTAGTATTCAATAAGTTCGATACAGGAGTAAGAGGGTTCTAAGGCGGAAGCTGATGAAAAGGACAGTGGCTTCCAATTCGGAGCACAGGCTACGCCTGCACTGTACTCCCTAAGGGCTCGCCCTTCACATTACCCCCCCTCCTCCTTATTCCCTATCTATAGGGCTTTACGCATCTCCCCTCAGACACCACTTGTTACTATATTGCTTGCAGTTTTCGTGATATAGTAGAAGTGAAGTGAAGTCGAATATCGTTATATGACATCTTCTCTCTCACTCGAATGAATAACTCTTTTTGCGGATTCTAAGCATAATGTATTAGATTTAGCAAAGTCGTTAATAGATTCTTTCTTTTTATATTCATATGAACCCTCACTCGACATAGATTGTTAGCTAGTGAATCGAAAGTGAATGTCCTTATTACAGGTTCCGCTTAAAAACTAGTATGTCCTGTGTGGTTTTTAATAGAAGCTGCATCTTTCGTTCTTTAGAAGTATCACTTCCTTGTCACTTCTCATTCTTGCTAAATGCAGTGCGCTATTACCTATAGATAGGAGCTTCCTACTACTATAATATAAGTATTTACTTCTGCTCTCTTTTCCTCCTTTTCTTCTATCACACAAATTAATCATTATAGTAAGTTGTACCTCACTCTATTCCCCTAGCACTCCTCTAGAAAACTGACAGCCTCCTTCGAAAAGCTAATAGGTTCTATAGAGAATTAACTTAGTCCTAAAGCAGGACTGCATCTACTGCATCTATTATGCTTCCTATAGCTAAGACTGCGAAAACAATTATAATAAGGTAAGTCGCAGTTTCTGAGCTCTTTTTAGCGGAAAACTGATATTTCTAGCTAGCTTCTTAGAAGGCTCTTACTAAAACTGCTCCTAAGAAGAGAGCCTGTCTTGCTTGTACTGAGGCTAAGACTACCTATGTCGAACTGTGGGTTATTTTACTTAGCCTCTGTCTAAAAACCCTTGCTAATCATTGTTTTTAGTCTAGAGATAGCCTATATTGCCTATATTGCTTAGACTTGTTCTACTGATGCTGGCTCGTGAGTAGCAGTCCCTGCGCCTTTATCATTAGAAGCCTAACTTCTCTTAGCACTAATGCCCTAGCCTTCCTTAAGAAGACTCTGAAGGCCTATAAGCAGCTCTAGCCCTTAGCTAAGGCTGGTATGCTAGCTAGATAATATATCGTGCCTTCTATTTGTTCTTCCTTACTAACTATTAGAAAACAGTCACTTCCTTCCTACTATTAATAACACTATAGCTAATGCTCTTATGACTAGTAACTAGAGGCGAGTTATTCTCAGATTCTGTTGCATTTTTATTGCTAACTATCCTTTTAGTTATAGAACTGCTAGTGCTTTAAGGATAGGAGGTCGTTGCGCTAAAGGAGCTATTAAAAGCTCTAAGAAGTTACGCTGTATAGCTGCTGTCCCTAATAAAGAAGATAAGGATAAGGATCAGTTCGACTCTGCTAAGGAATAAGTAGCAGGCTCTATAGGATTTCCTATAGGAAAAGCTAATTTTGATAAGAAATGTAATCATACTATAAAATGATTTCTCACTTCAGTTTAACTCTTTTAGTATCTATAGTGAATATAGCAGGATCTGTATATAATTGTACTATATTAAAGTTAATTAGTCCCTTTATAGCTAGTTAGAGCAATCTTTCTCTTAGTTCCTTTTGTATTGTCTTTGCTCCTCCTTTATGCTTATTTTTATAACAAGATTCAATCTCGTCCTATAATATCTTAGCTAGGATCTATATCTTTTATTCTAACTTGTCCTCTATTTTTAATAATCAGGATTCTATTATTTTCTTTATAGGATCCCCTTTTTCTCTTCTTATTCTATAGCTTTTCTTTTACTACCTCTTATTCCTATATAAGACCTGCTATTTTCTTTATAGATCCCTCCTTTTCCTCCTTCTTTGCTCCTCCTTGTCCCCTTTCTCTACATTCTATACTATTCTTAAAGGTAACTCTTCGATTTGAGCTAGAGACTGTTAGTAGCTATCTTCTCCTATCTAGATCTCGGGCTATTGTGCTTGTAGGGGTCACTGTACTTTTCCTTAAAAGCATCTATTATAGTATTGTCTAAAAGTTTATCTATAGGTTCCTATATTAGTTCCTAGTATCTAGCCTATTTTATAAGGACTTCTCTTCGCTAGATTCGTCCTCTTCTCTTTATTCTTGCATATAGGATTTCTTTAACAAAGTATTCTTTATGCGATTCTACTAATATTAGTTCTAGCTGTTTATTATCGGATCCCTAGCTAGGTAGTGGGTCCTAGCTTACTAGCCTTAGGAGATCTGGATAGAAGACAGGATGAATGTTCTTTAATATACCTGATAAGCGAATAGATACTAGTGAAATAACCTTAGCAACTGTATACTTTGCATACTTAGCATCTAAGCTCCTCTTCAGCCTAGTTATGTAGTAGTTATGCAGGTCTAGCCATACCTTATCTCCTTTCTAGTAGATCAGTGCTAGTATACGAGTCTTATTTGTGCTTTCCTCTTGCTTTTGTGCAGAAGCTGCTATACTTGTTTAGCAAAGGTTATTAATCTCCTTCAGTTTCTTAATAAAATTTGATGCCCTCTTAGTTGCAATGAGAGTCGACAATTCTCTAGACTCTAGTTTTAGTGCCATAGGAGATATAGATTCGTAGCTATAAGTTGCAAAGAAGGGGCTTGTCCTAAGTCCTGCTTAGTATCTACTATTAAGTATGAGTTGCACTATAGGAAGCCATTCCGACTAATCGGATTGTTCTTAGTTAATATAATTGTATAGGTAAGCTTAGACTTCCTGATTCATAATGCTCTAGGCCTCTATCTGTTTGTAGGTAGTAAGCAGAACTTAGCCTCTGAGTTACTCCTAGAAGTCAGCAGAGCTCCTTTTAGAAGGTACTAGTCTAATTAGTTCCTTAGTCGCTTGTGATCGCTCTAGGTATTCTATAGTGTTTAACCTAGCATTCTATGAACTTTCGCGCGCAATTCTCAGCTTTTATGCTAGGCATTGCTTCTAGAACTACCTATTTGCTTAGTCTGTCTTTGATTACCTAAAGGTACTGGTTACCTTCGGAGTCTGGTAGGTCAGTAATGAAGTCTATAGAGATTTCCTAGAAGAATCGATCAGGAACCAGGAGTGGGCGTAGGAGGCTGTGTTTATATTCCCTCCAAACCTTATTCCTTCTGCAATAGTTACAGTTCCTTAGGAATTAGCAGACATATCGGGATTAGAGAGGCTAGTAGAAGTCGTGTACTAGTATCGAAGAGGTAGCATCCCATCCTGGATAACTATAAACCAACGAATTATAGACGGACTATATAAGTTTTGTTCTTAATATATCATTTTCGCGGATGCTAGATTCTATGCTATTGTACTCGGCATCTATTGCTGCTAGAACTCCTAGCACTTATAATTTCCCTCTATAGCAGAGGTAGCCTCTATCGTCAATTACACAGTCTCCTGCTTAAACTTTTATCTTAATGTCGCTTAGTAGACTATAGGCGCTATCCCGTATCATATGGTATATAGTATTATATATTATGTCCTTTTCTGCTATAACTTTCTAAAGGCTATTAAGTTCGTAGTCCTAAAAGGGACCTCTAGCATCCTGCTCGTTCTGCGCAGATTCTAAGTCAAATTGCATAGTAAGGAGCTAGACTGACAAAGTGGCTACTTCCATCTCCTTCTTCCCTCTAGCCTCTGGCCAGTTTAGAGCAAAATCCGGATTTAGGAACCTTCGAAATCGGGAGAGCTTATTATCTTCCCCTAGCGTATCTTGTTCTTAGCAGGATAGGGCATCTAATAGGATTGCTTCAGTCCCTAGGCAGTACACTAGGGAGAATTAGAACTTCGAGAGGACTTTATACTAATGGATCTGGCGCTCTAATAGTTGCTGTTTCACTATGAAATACTCGAGATTCTTATAATCTGTCCAAATTGTGAAGGAACTGCATACTTTAAGCTCGGGTTCCTAAAACTTTAGGCAGCAAATTATAGCTAGTATTTCCTTGTTGTAAATGTTGTAGTTGATTTCTGCTTTATTTAGTTTCTAGCTGAAAAACCCCATAGATTAATAGATTCTATTCTTTTCTTATATAAGTATACCTCCTAGCACGAACCTACTACAATCAGTCTTAAGGAATGTAGGTAATGCTAGATCCTAGTGAGAAAGCACTAGTGCCCGACAGTACTAGTCTCGTAATGCTTCAAATGCCTTTTCTTCCTTCTCTCCCCAGGTGAACAGTACTCCTTTGCTAGTAAGTGATGTCAATAGTATAGCAATCTTCGAATAGTTCAGGATAAATACTTAGTAGTTAGCGAATCCTAAGAAGCACTAAACTTCTTTCTAGGTCTTTAGAGCCTTCTAGTTTTGGACAGCCTCTACCTTCTCTTCGTCTAGACCTATACCCTTTCTATCGGTATAGATAATGAACCCTAGGTACTTAATTCTCTTCTGAGCGAACTCGCTCTTCTTCGGGTTAAGGAAGAGGCCTCTGTCCTAAAGGGCCTAAAGTATAGTATATACCTTATAGAAATGGTCTTCTCTAGTTCCGTCCGAATAGATAATAACATCATCTATATATGCAGAGGCAAAGTCGTCGAGGTATTTCTGTAACAAAATATTAATATAGTATTAGAATGTGGCTAGAGCCCCTAAGAGACTGAATAGATAGACTAGCTATTCGAAAGAGCTAAATCTCGTATAGAATACAGTCTTGTTTTTGTAGCCTATAGCCATTCTGATTTTGTTGAAAGTAGCGACTATATCAATCTTCGTTAAGTACTTAGCTCCTATTAGATTTCTTAAGGTTTCTGGGATTAGTAGTAAGGGGTAGCAGTCCTGCTTACTAATTGCATTTAATATATGGTAATCACAGCAGAATTGTAGTCCTCCTCTAGGTTTCTAAACAAAAAGGACAGGTGCTGCTGCTTCTAAGTTAGACAGCCGGATATAACCTTTCTTAAGGAGGTCATCTAGCGATTTATGCAGGACTAGCAGTTCCTCTTTTGACATCCTATATAGCAGGCCCTAGGGTAGAGTTAGCAGGGATCTATCTAGGAGTTCGTAGAGGTTAATGCAGTAGTCGATACTAGGCTAGTGAGGTGGTAACTTGTCCGCTTCTCGTTAACAAAATAGTAGTGCCATATTGCGAACTTCTAGAGGGAGTTTATTCCAGAGTTCCTCAATAGAAGGGTACTCCTTTATCTGGAGGGCCTTCTCGATGTCTGAGGCTCTAGCTGCAGCTAGTATTGTTAAATCTCTATAGTCCTGTCGATCCTTATAGTTACGACCTTCTTTAATCCACTTCTGCACTCTTCTATAGTAGAATCGTTATTCTTCTAGCGCAGTTTGCACCTTATTGTGTGCTTTCTATAGGTTTCCTAAGATAAGTAGGAAGGTAAGTCTTAGTACTATATATGTATAGACTTTCTAGTAGAATCTAGCAATTCTCATATAGAATGCGACTACTCCTTCAATCTTAGAGCTCTTTATGAACAAGGATGCTCCTTTGACTTCTCTTACTTTGCGACTCACAAAACAGAGTTTAAGACCTTTTATAAGGTCTCTATTGATTGTAGTATAATATTAACAGCCTTTGTCGATTAGAGCAGAAGTTCCTAGGTTATTTTGAAGGGTTATATTAGTATATACTAGGTTTCTATTTATTCTGCTCTGTACCTTACTCTAATCTTGTGTTAATAACTTCTTCTCTCTTAGCTCCTATCTTCGAGTAGGGGCTACTCTTTTCCTAACTCAAAATGAGTAGGTTCCTCTATTTCGTCGTCGTCTTCTAGCAGTAGTATAATAGAGCTAATATGGATGCCTATAGGTCGCACTGCTATAGCATATAGGCATTCCTAGATACAGTATCTGTTGCCTCTGCAATAGAAGCAGAGCCTTCTCTCCTTATGCCTCTCGCGCTTAGTAGAGTCGACCTATTTCGCTCTTTGCTTACTAGGCGACGGCTTACTGTCTCTGCGGAGTTATCGATAGTCTCTTAAGGCTTGTATAGGAGCTATGATAGTATCTCTATCTGCATCTATCCTAGCTACTACAGTAGGGCGATGCGAGTGCGCAGAGACTGTTATAATAGGCTGAGTATCCTTATTCTTCTCTTTCGACTATCGCTTATTAGCAGCCTTAAACTGATCCATAGTTTCGAAGTTAGTTATGATCCTCTCTACCTTCTTAGAGAAGGCATAGTAATCCATTATTTTTGCTATAGCAGCTGTGTAGACCCTCGCTGTATTAGAGAATGTATTCTTTAGGTATCCAATCTTCGTAATGTTGTTCTAACTGTCTCTGTTTGCACTCAGCAGGAGTCTATCGAATTCTAGTTAGTATTTATACTAAGGTTGTCCTACTACATGTCGCAAGTGGATAAGCTGCTCTAGGGCCTTTGCCTATTTATTAGAGTCTGCGAAAACTTCTTCGAGTTGTGCAAAGAATACTTCAGTTTCCTTCCCCTTTATAGAATATCCTTTCTCCCAGAAATAATGCATGCGACCTCGCTCCCTTGTTAGAAGGGTGTTGTAGATGGTGTCCTAGTAGTACTCTTCGGGGAGTATCAGTTTCATTGCAGAGCGCACCTTGAATAAGCTCTTTATTCTTAATAGGTGTCGTAGGGTACGACATCAGGATGGGATTTGGTACAAGTCTTAAGCATAAGGCTCTGGGTTCTTGCATGAGCATTCTGCGGTCACGTAGTTAATACGTGACATAGTTCAAAGCGAAAGGTGGGAGATAGCTACATTAGCTATCGACTGCCTGAAGGGCGAAGACCAGCGATACCTTGTTTTTTAGACACAGAGATGAGTTTTGTTTTTTAGAGATAAAATCGGAGTTATACGCTTTGCGTATAGTAACAATAACAATCAGAGGTCACTAAAAACACAGTCTGCTCTCCCACTTGACTATTATAACTCTAGTACTGTTGTGGTTGTTCTGAGGTTCAGCATACTACCTTGAATCTTTCTCGACCTATAGGTCGAGATTGTTTTTATGGATGTATGAACTTCAGGCTTCAAATTGACTTCTTGACCTACACAGCCATATATTTAGTGCTGCTTCTATAGATCGACCTTGCCTTCTAGAACAGTACGACTTAAACAATACAATATGGAATAAGCAGAACGATATCAACTACAGATACAATATAGCGAGGGACGAGGCCAGAAAAAGGGGAGCATCCCTTTGACCCTAATAGCAGGAGCTTTTGAAACCCCACAAATTTTAAGGGAGCTCTAACTGATATAGGTTACTATAGGAAAAGGCAATAAGAGCCTTAGCACCAGGAGCTACCGATAACAGCTCGAAAAGGAATCTGGATAGCGATCCAGATTTACCCCCTGTTTCAGATTATACAGATGATAGCTGCATAGATCCTAGCAGTCACAATCTTAATCAGTGTGACTTACCTATTTTAGCAGTCAGCTACTAGAAGAAAATGCCTCTAAGACAGGCATATAACAGCAGCATAATAGTCCGTATTTCGAGGAAGAGGATAGAGACAGAGACGACGATAGTACCGATAAAAATATTCACGAAAACTAGCATATAGGAATAGCCTATATAACCAGTAGTTAAATACAGTACGATACCTAAGGATTTAGAGAAGGCATATGCCTAAGACTAAGTCTACCTTTCTTTCTGTTTGTTATTCTTGTCTTTTTATTATATTATAGGTAGGAGGAAGAGGACTGTCTATAATTATAGCGGACTAGGACTTTCTTCCTTCTGCTCTATCTAAATTTATACTATAGGCTATAGAGGGTATTACACCTAACAGGATCCCTCTCGACCTAACTTAGCAAGCCTAAACAACTAAGTCACAGCCTTCCTAACAATATAGAGATAGAACTCCTTCGACATCTTACTTATAGAGCTTTATAGCAATTTAGCTACTTCCTACTCTAAGGTCTCTTATGTCTCTAACCTTCGATGGCTATAACTTATCGACTTTCCTTCGAGAATATATACAGCTTTGCAAAAGATACTAAGTATCTGATAAGAGAGCATGTAACCTCCTCGAAGACTACTATACTAAAGATATAGGACCTGAGGTTCGCTAAATTGTCGCCTAAGCGAATAGTAGCCTTAGCACTCTTTAGGGCCTGCTCCGAACGAAGTATACAGCTATTAATAATGAGCGAGTGTTGATAACTAAAGGCGCTCTAGAGCAGTTCGTGTTATAAGCGAAGGAACGTCCTTATAATAATAACCTCCTATTATATAGTAGGCAGTTCTAGATCATTACCTCCTACATCAAAGAAGCTAGAAACATACTCTCTACTAGCTAAAAGACGATGCTGTATCTCTATAGTCTCCTAAGGAAGATCATAGAAAAGGCAATTAGCTCGCTTCACATTCAGGCTATGCATATAGAGCTAGTCAACTTTGAATAAGTAGTAAGCTTCGTAGACAGTATTGCTTAAGCTGCTACCTTACGCTGTATTATTAAGATAGAGGATATTGATAGAGCAGTCTCGAGGGCTATAAATCGATAGCGTAACCCCTAACGCATTACCCTTCCTGCAGAAAAGATAGCATCTATACTGCCTTCCTTACTAAAGCGCTAGGAACCTCTATACTCTGACTTACAGAGAGGAGTATAGGATCAGCAGTTCCTCTCTCTCGATAAGATAGTCGAGAAGTTTAAGGAGATAAAGCTAACAAAGATAGAGATCCTTAAGATGTTTGAATCTCCTGATCTCATGTACCTCACCTCAATTTAAAGAGGGGATGTACTAATGCGATGCCTTCGTTTAGAGCTAAAGCCGAATCTACCAATTACTGATTATAATAGATACCTACAAAGAATGCAAAGGGTAGCATTTTAGACGAACAATGCTATACAGACTCCGCCTCAACAGCAGTATGCTAGTAGGAGCGCAGAACAGCAGCCACCTCTTGAATGTTATAGTTATAGTAAGACTAGTCATACAGTGACGCGCTGCTAGCAGGTCGATAAGCTAGTATAGCAAGGATACATCCATTTTGGCTAGAACAACCGCATTTTGTTTGGGACTGTAGCCAATCCTAGCCGAGAGGTGCCTAGATTGCCCCCGACTAACAGATATAATGCATTGCTTAACATCCTTAGCTTAAGTGCGGATCAGGTAGATGCTACTGCGCAACTAACTACAGGATTATCAAGCAGAGCTATTACTCTATCGCATCCTTTTGATAGTGAAGAGGATTCTGATCAAGAAGTGTACTATAGCACTCGCATTAAAGCCATCCACGCACTATAAACTGGTAGGGGAAAAGGCAAGGTTACTAAACTACCTCAGCGCGATCGCATTCTAATTATCCATACAAATCGATCTAGATAGTATATTCCTAAAGTACAAGATTCGCAAATATAAGGCTAGACTCTCCCTCCTTAGGATGTGAGGAGAACCTAGGACTCTATAGATATCGATAAGGATCACCTAACAGGCATTCCGCCTATAAAGCCTGATAATACAAGGCAGGCTCCTTAAGCTTAGCGACTAGGCGACATACTTAGCAAAGAGGATACTGCTCCTACAGAGATTCGGGTGATAAACCATATCTTGAATATACCTATTAGCATCCCTATTCGAGATACTATCAACTTGATGCCTAGGGTTCGCAAATTGTTTATGCAGCCTCTTCGCTAAGAGATAGCAGAAGCACTAAAGGCTCTAGGACGAGGGAATGTCTTAGTAAATAGTTAGGATGCTATAGGAAGCGACAGTAGTATTCCAGATAAGCGCCTTATTAGCGAAAATCTTTCTCGACCTATAGGTCGAGAAAGATTCTCTGCTACTAATACAATGTCTGTAGCCCTACTTACAACTAAGCAGCTCGACGAGCGCCTTAGGAACATTAAGACGTACCGAGCGAAGTGTCCTCATATCTCTATACGGGTTAGAAGAGAAGTAGTATAGGCACTAGTCGACTCTAGGGCCGAAATCAATGTTATGAAGGAGAGCTTTGTACTGCGCATAGGACTACTAATCAACTCGCTCCCTCCTATAATAAAGGGCGACAAATTGATCTCAGCAAATAGAACTAGTAACCCCTTTATAGGAATAGCAGAGACTCGCATATTTATTAGAGAGATAGGGACCTCTTTCTAGATGCCCTTCCTTATTACTAAGGACTATATAAGTGAAGTGATTCTTAGAGAACCCTTTACACTACAGTCTTCTATAGCGACCTCTCAGACTCTATCTAGCTGCGTTACTATCCTGATAATAATAGAGGACGGTATGCATACTTGCGAGATAAGGTCTATTAATAGGTACAAGAAGGAGCTTAGAGAAGATAACGGCTAGGAGGAAGGCGAGGTAGTATAGTAACTAGTGCTGCACCTGACCGAATGCTATTACTAGACGATAATAACACTACGCATACTGATATGGAATTTCCTTGTAGCGCTGATGTATGTCTTAATGAATGCTGCTGCGCTTCCTATCCCTTACTAACTAATACTAGGGAAACTCCGGATAATCTTTCCCGACCCATAGGTCGACATTATTCAAAACTTCCTTATAAACGCATTCGCGCATAGGCTATTACTAAAACACAAAAACACTTAAAAAATGACAAACAGACCTTAAAAACATGTGCGATAGAGCTAGTCGACCTTATGCACATCTTCTAGGTATCGCTAGGAGAAGGCACTAGGCGATACTTAAGAAGACGAGATGAATACAGCCTATATACTATTTCGCACTAATAGCAAGAAAGCAGAGCTATAGAGCTAAACACACTATACAAGAAGAAGGCGGATAAAATCAGGCCTTTAGATACTACACTTCTAGATAGAAGTATGCCTAACGGAAATCCGAATTAGAAGCAAGACCTCCTAGCAGAACAGCGCTGCGCTCTTAACCCTATTAGAGCACCTAGCCCTTACGACCACTTATTCGAACCGAGATACTAGTAAGAACTATAAGGTTATTATATCACTATAGAGCACTAGGAGAAGATAGTAATAGATAAAGACATTTAGCTCTAAGAGAAGGAGATATTAAAAGAAATGATATACAATAGGGAGAAGGCCCTTATATAGGATTTCACAGAGATTAGTCGCTATAACAAATAGGTGGTACTATTATAGGTCATCTATATAGTAGAATACAAGGCCTAGTAGGCGAAAAGTTTCCTTATACTAAAGGGACTTCGGGATAAAGTAGTATCTATACTTTAGCAGCAGATCGACACTTCTGTGCTAGAACGAAGCTATAGACCTTACTATAATCCTTAGTTCCTAGTATAGAAGAAGGATAAGAAGTACTGTCTAATCAACTCTGCTATTAACATTAATGCTATTACTATCAGAGATGCTATGCTCCCTCCTAATGTAGATGAATTCTTAGAGCACATTACTAGACGACCTGTGTGCATCCTGCTAGACTTCCTCTCTAGATACGATTAGATCATGCTCTATCTAGCAAGCAGGGACATAACTGCTATCCAAACTCCCTTTAGACTCCTTTAGCAAACGACTCTACTATAGGGAGCAACAAATTTAGTAGCTCAGTTCATACGAGCTATTATGTATATCCTACACCTGCACCTAGCAGAGAAGGCTAGTCCTTTTGTAGATGATATTATTGTGTATTCACTACGGATAGGGAATCTCACTGAACTTGTACTACCTAGCGTACGAAAGTATGTGCTCTAATACCTACAATAGATTGATAGGGTACTAGCTGATATTGAGCGATCTGGTTACACTATATCTAGAGGAAAGTCACACTTCTGCGCTCCTGCCCTCAAAATAATAGAGTACATTTATGGCTAAGATAGGCAGAGACCTATAGATAGATATGTGAAAGCAATTTAATAATAGCCTACTTATAAGAATATTACTACGTTACAAGGATTCCTCGGAGCCTGTATATACTATTAGATCTGGATCGAGCATTTTAGCGACATTGCATCACCTTTGTTTGCCTTGCTTAAGAAGGATGTAGAGTACTGCTAGGATATTAAACAGGCTCAGGCAATACAATCTCTAAAGGATGCTCTAACATCTACACTAGCATTAATGCCTCTAAATTACTCTCCTAATGCTAGCAGAGTGATCCTTACTATAGATTCCTCTGTAACTGGGTTCGGTAGAGTATTAATGCAACTTAATTAATAAGGGAAAAGGCATCTATACAGATACGAGAATAGATTCTAAACTGCTGTAGAGAAGAAGTACGACATTATAAAGCTTGAGTATCGTTCCCTCCTGTATATACTATGCAAATGCAGACTGTAGCTATACGGGATCCGATTCACTATAGAAATTGATACAAATACGCTAGTCGCCCAGCTTAATAGAACTGCAACTGACTTGCCTAAAGCCTTAGTGACTTATTAGCTTGTATAGATAAGACTCTGGGATTTTGATGTATAGCACATACCTGGTAAACAGAACATTATTGCTGATGCATTGTTACGCATACTATAGGACGATAATATAGTTAATACATAACAAGATGACTTAGATGCTTTTGTCGACTACGAGCTTAGCAGCATATAGATCAGCCCTGCAGCTACTATACTAGAGAATGTTCTCCTTCCTAAATATAGCGAGAAGTCCTAGCGATACGCTCTTTAGCTTACTATACTTTAGCAGCCTCTAGAACTCTCTATAAAGGAGTTTGTTATATTTAAGAAGGAAGCCCTAAAACATCTCGTGCAGGGAAGGCACCTATTTAGAAGGCAGAACAAGAATGCTCCTCTAAGGCGTGTAGTAGATGACTTAGATAAACGAAGAGACATTATTCGTAAACTGTATAATAAAAGTAGCTATCGAGGGAGAGAAGGCACCTACTAAAGGATTGCTGATCGATTCTACTAGGCTAGCCTATTTAAGGATATAGAGAAGTACATTAATACCTGCTTCGCCTACCAGACCCGAGCACATAATCGGTCAGACGAGGCTCTCTACCCTACCTAGTCCTCTTGTATAGGAGAGAAGTGGGCTATCGATATTGTTCATATACTGCTATATATAGGATACTTATACCTTATACTAGGAAGGGAGGATCTGTCTAAATAGGTTAAAGGAAGAGCCCTTCGCGAGAATGACTTAAAGAACGTTTCAAAGTTCATATTTAAGGACATCATCTGTAGGTATAGAATACTGTTACACTTAGTAAGCGATAGTGGTCCAGAGAATAAAGCACTTACTAATAAGCTTCTTACTCAGTATGGAATCAAGCATACCTAGATGTCAGCGTATCACCCTTAGGCAAATAGCATAATAGAGAAAGGACATCAGCCTGTTGTGAATAGGCTGGCTAAGTATATAGCTACTATAGGAGCTAGGTGGATTAATGCCTTACCTGCGATATTATAGGCTGATCGAATAACTATTAAGTCGACTACTAGAATAACTCCTATTCGAGTTATCTATAGAGCTGAATACATACTTCCTATTAAGATCGATATTAGTTTATAGCAGATGATCGCTTAGAATGCTGTGAGATCTACTATAGATCTTCTCGCTGCTCGCTATACTTAACTAGACAGGCGGGATAAAGCCCTAGAGGAAGTGCTACTCTGTATATGCAGGCAGCGAGAGGCTAATAAGGAATCCTATAATAACTCGCATCGTATTCGGATAGAGGAGTTCAAAGTAGGCGACCTTGTGTTGCTCTAGGACTCTCGCTAAGAAGTTAACAAATCTTCGGCCCTAAAACTTTATCCCTGCTAGCTTAGCCTATATTGTATATTAATAACAGTTCAGACATTTAGCAGTTATCGACTGGCTGAGCTAGATAGTACTAAACTAACTAGAACATTTGTAGGAAAGCAGTTAAAGCTTCTAAAGTTACGAACTAAAGAAGTCAGAGTAGCAGAAGAACCTCAGCAGTATTAATACTCTCAATGACAAGCAACTAATTAGAGAAGTCTGCCTTCGACTCGTATGAAATAGGCACATAATAGTCGCTATCCTACAGTCGAGATTCCTTAGCCTTATTCTGACTTAGCAAACATTCCGATAATCTGGGAGAATAGCGATGTCAATATGGACAACAGGAGTATGTCAGATGTCTCCTTATAGGTTCCTAGTAATCTCCGATTTTGATTACCTAGCGTTTTTCTTAGGCAATTAGCATTAGAACTTTCTCGACCCTTAGGTCGATATTCATTTTTTAAGCACCAATCTGTGTGGTACTTAAGAACATCTTTGGATTCCTAGACATTCCTTCTTTCTTTTCTTTTTTTCTTTTATCCCTTTTCGAGACAGGTACACAGTTATAGGCAACTAGCGCTAGACTGACATATGTGGTAGGTATAAGGACTAGCCAGAACAGGCAAAGACAGATATAAAACGGACACAGCGCATCCGGAAGAGAATAGGGGATAAGGAACTGCCTTACTATACTAAACGTAACGATAACAGAACAGGCGAGCGAGCGCAGGGTTGTATCGACTAAGAAACAGTTAGGACAATCTTTCTCGACCTATAGGTCGACATTGATCGGAGACTCCTTAGCCTATAATAAACCTGCGATAAACCAACGACGCGTGCTTTACACTTCACTCTAAGGTATTTAGCACTCCTTAACTCAATAAGAAGCCCCTACTTCATAGGAACAGTGCTAAGAACTAGAAACGTTACATGCTGCGAATACTATAGTTAGTAGGGGAGGTGTTTGATACCTCAGTTAATAGTAGCGAAGGATAGGTTTAGCAAAAGTCATGTAAAAAGAAGGGATGCTTCCTCTGAATCCTTCACTTGTAATGAAGGAACTCCTTCACTTCAAATGAGGCGACTGTTGCTTACAGACTCACTATTAGGCCAATTACAAGCCTTAAAAAGGCGCACTAATAGTCACGAGCCGACTGTTTGATAGTCACGAGCCGACTGTTCCTGTTTGCTACAAAAAAGGCGCTAACGCTGTTTAGATGTTTAGGAAAACATATTAACCAGCTGCCCTCCTACACTGACGACTTCCTCTCTCTAACCGTACTAACAACCACCCTCTCCCCTCCTACCTTTGTTCGCACTCACAACTCGACTCGATAACACAAAGGCACACCCTCTACCTTTCTCACTCGGCCGATTTTGCGGTTATCAGCTTCCTCCCTTAGCCACTATAGCATCGCAAACCCCCTGCACCCCTCAGAACCCTCCTCGGCGCGCTATCACATAGCGACCTACGAACCTAGAAGCTACTAATACAGCAGCTAATAGCGTGCATGCTCTTATTACTGTAGGCAATATTTCTTATAACAAATTCTGCAACTTCTGCTCTAAGAGCACGAAGGTGACTTTAGAAGACCTCATTTCCTTCCTCAACAAGCAAACGCTAGCAGTTTGTGGAGCTATACAGTATAGCCTGCTCGAACTTGCTGATACAGCTTTAAGCGAGATTGCAGATCTTGCCTCGCGTTTCTACGACTACTGCGACTACAATACTGCATAGAAGAATAACAATCCTAGTAGCCGGGTCCTAAACAGCCTCCCTAAGGACTTTCTAGAATTCCACTAATTAATAGAGCTCGGCAAGAGTATATACAACTGCAAGAAAGAGGCCTAGGATGGCATTTAGGCAGTATACCCTTCTGTTACGAGCAATCGCTCTATCAAGTTAATATGCACATCAGACAAGGCTACTCGTTCCCTTTAGGCAGTCTGTAGGTAGGTATACGCCAACAAGAACACTCCTAGTGATGTGATTGAATGCTTGAACCTAGCCCTACTAGACAGGCTTAATAGCATTGGTCAGATACGTAACTAGGGAGTGTCGAATAAGCATATCCTTCTCACCTATGATTATAATAAGGCTGCTACCTATAGCATATTGAATAGTATGAATACTACCAATCTAGACTGATGCGCGTAGGAACATCACTTGATTCAAAATAACGATAGTATCTATGCTAATCCAGA
Organism: Cladosporium cucumerinum; assembly: GCA_023634325.1. Classification (NCBI taxonomy): domain Eukaryota; kingdom Fungi; phylum Ascomycota; class Dothideomycetes; order Cladosporiales; family Cladosporiaceae; genus Cladosporium; species Cladosporium cucumerinum. Next base: position 108,567 of record JALDQA010000012.1, on the reverse strand, counting down.
GTTTGCTGTTTATTCCAGTCCATCTTAAGGAGTGGCTTCTCTAGGCATTTTCCTAAGCAGCAGGATTGCTAGAGGTGTAGGACTCTGTGATTCTCCTTCTCCTTCTATTAGCAGCCTGAGCGACTTTGTTGCCAATATGAGCGTTCACAGCATACTACAGCTGCCTAAGAAGCATAAACAGCAACTTGATATGATAGGGCCTACTAGCAGATACTACAATATATCTACCTATAGCAGTAGCGACCTTAAGTGCTTTGCGAAGGTACTACAGTTTATTATTAACTATATCAACAGCCTTCTAATTCAGGCTAAGACTACTACAGAGTGCTATGCTATTCTGAAGCAGATCTCTGTAGTTAGTCGCCTTAGTAGTCAGAATAACAAGAAGCTTTGCTAGAAGCATATATAGCGACTTAGAGCTGCTCTTAGTATAATAACCAATTCAGCGACCTGGGATGAACTCCTCACTCGAATTAAGACTATAATAGCTAGAAAGGACTCTAAGGGAGGCCTTAAGGCTCTTCAAACCAAGGACAGACATTTTAACTAATAGCGTAAGGGATGCCATCCTGCTATTAAGGGTGATACTCTAGGAGTATACTGCTTCTTCCTAAGGCGTGTACCTTTCTGTGCAGAGGTTTTTAATAGACCTTTTAGATTTATAGAGAGCTACGCTATCAAGATCGCCCTAGCTATAGGCATGACTTAGGACAACTATAAAAACAGATTGCGAGGTAGCTATAGGAGCCTCAAATCGAATAATATAATAGACTACCTAAAGCAATCTAGAATGCTTGCACTTATGTATGCAGAGTTCTATATGTACTACTAGCACTAGCGTGAGCAACGTATCGAGATAGGATAGCAACGAAATCAATTTGGGAGCCTTGCTTAACAAGTTGTCTATCAGGATCCTGGGTACTAGTTGCTTAATGTGGTGGCTCGTAGCGACTACCTGTTTGCACTTATAACTAGCCCTTACTATATGAAGTATGCCATATAAGGACAGAGCACTAGGTTCCGTCACCTTGATTAGAACCTGTATATACTCGCTGCTAAAGGTAAGGGCAAGGATTAGTAGTAGGGATCTCTCTCTCTAAATGACGAAGATAACAACAACTGTACTGAGCTTTATACTAGCTTTAACAACATAGCAAAGATTAGGAGGTTCGCTAACCTCCTTAAGAAGAAGGGTAAGCTGGGTAACAGGTTTATTAAGCAAATAAACAACACTATTCTGGATGCTACTATAGTTGGCTCACTAAACATTCGTTAGGCTCCTCACCCTTGTGTTACTGCTCAGATTTGCCTTACTTCGCCTCTCCTTCTATATAGTTCTACTGCTCGTGGCACGAAGCTTTGCTATACTATCTATCTATGGTATGTAGGCTTCTTAGCAGGTAAGGATTCTGCAGAGGTACCTAAAGGTCCTACCTTCGATGAGCTCCGCATCGCTTATACTACTGGCGTTGCTCCGCCTAAGACCCCCTTAGGATACCTATACAAATATGGCGAAGTTAGTACTCCCTTCTTAGCTTTTGTGCGAATTACGGATATAAGTCCAGTCTGCGATGCCTTAGTAGCTTAATGCCCCTGGGATAATAGAGCTATTCGTTTAGAGATAGGCAATGTATTCTATAGATAGAAAGACTATACCTATAATAGTAACAACTTCTAGTCTATAGTCCGTGACTTTATCACTTACTATAGAGTTCGCATTCTAGCTAAGATAGTTAGTACTAGCACATTTACTAGCAATAGACTGTTCGACAAGATGGTTGAGCTAGAGAAGATGTCCTATAGTTCTAAATCCTTCTTTAGGGCCTACCCTCAGTTTAACTTAGTGCAGAAGGTGATTACTCTTAGAGCTGATGCTGTAGATGCTACTTACAATTATAATACTCGCCCTTAATCTAAGCTTCAGGATTTATACTAGATGAACGAAGAGAACTATATATATGAGCTTGATAATTATAAGCTTCCCCTAGATAGAGAGAAGTGCTTAACTAAGAAGGCTAAGTATCTTAATATCTTTAAGAATGCTCGTGATGGTTTAGTATCACTTATCTAATCTGGTATCACTATTCGCACTCGCTCCTTATCGTTGTCTGCAAGTGATAGGCCTTTGTTATCTTTGTCTTCTTCTGATGATGATAACAACTTAGCGTAGGGAACTTAGGGCTATAGCGGATCGATATAGTCTTCAGATTCTCGTCGCTCTTAATCTAGCAGTCCCTACTTCTCTGATGTATAATCCCCTAGCAGTTCTGCTAGTAGTATGTCTCCTAGCAAGTAGGAATAGGAACTTTAATATAGGCGTGGCTAAGATCTTTCTTGACCTATAAGTCAAGAAAGGCTCTGCTCGGAAAATTCTAGGATTGAGGGCTTTGAATTCTTGTTTTTCCTTTTTCTTTGACTTCTTTTGGCACCATAGGACGATGCTATAGTTAGTAGGGGAGGAAATGTTATAGGGTACGACATCAGGATAGGATTTGATATAAGTCTTGAGCATAAGGCTCTAGGTTCTTGCATAAGCGTTCTGTAGTCACATAGTCAATATGTGATATAGTTCAAAGCGAAAGGTGGGAGATAGCTATATTAGCTATCGACTGCCTGAAGGGCGAAGACCAGCGACACCTTGTTTTTCAGATACGGAGATGAGTTTTGTTTTTCAGAGATAAAATCGGAGTTATACGCTTTTGCATATAGTAATAATAACAATCAGAGGTCACTAAAAACACAGTCTGCTCTCCCACTTGACTATTGTGACTCTAGTACTGTTGTGGTTATTCTGAGGTTCAGTATACTGTCTTGAATCTTTCTCGACCCATAGGTCGAGATTGTTTTTCATAGCTGTATGAACTTCAGGCTTCAAATTGACTTCTCGACCTACACAGCCACAGTAGATATAACTAATGCTTCGCGAGCTGCTTATAACTAAGTCTTCTAGCCCTTGTTATCTGGTGGCTAAGTCTTAATGCTCTAAGCAGCCTCAGCCTTAGACTCAGCCTGCTTGCTACACTCTCTCTAAGCTATATGGTGCACTACTTCGAGCTCATTTTCCTCATCTTCTTTAGTAGTGCCTTCCTCTGCCTTCTCCCTTAAAAGCTGCTCTTGTTGATAATGCTTAGCCTGTTCGACCTCCTTAGTAGTACGCACATCGTCTTCCTCCTTAGCCTATACCTATAAGGCAGTCTTGTAGTCCTACTCTTCTTATTGCTTATAGGTATAGGACAGTCCTAAGTCGAAGATGCCTTTACGCGTCTTTAAAAGCCTCTTAGGCTATGACTCTAGGTGCATAAGTTCTTGTAGCAACTAGTTAAGGACTTCTTCGGACTTAGCAATATAGAAGTAGATAGCCTTGTGCTTAGTCTATAGCCAGCTCCTATATAGCGACTTTAAGGCAAATTTGGCCTTAGCAGCATTACAGATCTTCCTCTAGACCTGATTAGGACTATGCTAGTACTAGAGGTGTACTTGGTTGACCTTCATAGCATCAAGCGTAATGCCGAATGCGTGCTAGACCTGGTGCTCGATGATGTACATTTCGATAAGGCTTTGATTAATGCCTTGCTTGCCTAGGTCGCTAATAGTAGCCTTGCTAGGCTTTTTTTGTAGGTAGGTATCGATTTTATCCGAGATATCTTTATAAGTCGTCTCTTTAGAGTCTATATGGACTTCGTCCTTACTAACTACACTTAGATAGAAGGAAAACCAGAGCACTACAAATAGGACATCCCTAAACTTCGGCTTTAGCAGAGGTAGTATATAATCGTAAGCATCTATATTAGTAATGACTAAGGCGCCACAAGACATATTACTGCTGAGGTTGAGTCTGGAGAGCTTGTTCTGCAGGCTCTTAGTAGTGCTAGGACTGCTAAGGCTACTAGTATCGCTAGCTAGGCACTTTATACGAACATTAGTGATCTCGACCTTATTGTTAGCAGCCTCTGCATTCTTTAAGCTCTCTCGATGTCTAGCGATTGCTAGCTTTAAGAACATCTGCTCTGCACTTAAGAAGCTCTTATCGATGTCGTCTATGCCATCGAGCTTAGATATGCCCTTAACCTACTAGTCAGGCTTGAGATTAGTCTATCTATAGTAGAAGCAGTTGCTGTCTTCTTTAATGCTGTTTAAGAGGTCTATAATAGTCTTCCTTCTAGCTTGCTACTATACTGTATTGCTAGACCTGACTTTGCTACTATTATCCTTATATAGCTTCCCAACCTATAGTGCCTTTAGATGCAAGTTGATGCTATAAAGCTCTGCCTTTTGCATAATGCGATTATAGTGCTGCCTAAACTCCGTTTCAGACTACCTAAAGAAGGTTCAGATGAAGGGAACAGATGCGCCTTTGAGCGCAGCCTTTATATTTTCCTGAGTCCATTTTTTGAGATCGCTAGCTATAGGCTCCTCCTTCACTAGCATTGCTTTTGATCACAGCAGAGCGTGCAATTCGTCGGATATCGTTTGTAGTAGTAGCAGGTGTTATAAGGGTATATATTAAGGGATATGGTTGTGTATCTAGCGCATGCAGTAGTAGTAGCAGTAAACAAACAACTTCGAAAATTGAGCTTAGCAGAGGCAGCAGTGTACAGATATTTGCTCTTTAAGACTCGGCATTAAGACTGAATGCTGAGTCTTAGGTCAGTAGCAGAAGTTTGCTATAGGTAGCTAGAACTAGAGCATTAAGACTTAGCCTAAGAGTAAGTCCTTGCCACAATCAGTGACTGGCCAGATAATGCGCGCTCTACCTGCCTGTGATTAGTTGATGTTCAACATCTCTGCCTTCACAGAACGTAGCCTACACCTTAATAGTCGAATCAGTATATCAGGCCTCGAAGGCGGACTACCTTTGCTGCTTTACCCACTTCTTTCGCAATATAGCAGCATTCGGTAATGTGTTATGCACTAGCTTTTAAAGACAGACTGCGTTCGCTGCTCTGCCTATTCCTACTACAATATACTGCATAATGCTGCGAATAACAACTTTAAGGAAGTAGCTATAATGGCCTAAACACTAGCAACTACAGTTGATATGGTTTAGGGCATCGAACTGCTCCTATAAGGTTGTTATAGGCGTCTTTTGCGGCATTGCGCAGCATGTTATAATAGGAATAGGCAGAGCAGTAAAAGCTCTGAAAGGCTGGATGAACTAATGACGAGTTAGTATACAATTCACTAGAACTACTATAAAGGGGTTATCTATTGTTGTATCGACATGATGGTTATTGCTATATGTCGAGGGGTGGCACAGAGAGGCAAAGGCGAGTATCTGACTAGAGATTATTGTTATTTCGCATTTAAGCTAGAACAGCTAAGCAATATACCAGCTTGTAAAGGTCTGGACTGTCATTAGAGCTATTAAAGGGCATCTATCTTATGTTCATTAGTACAAGGATAGATATGAGGTCAAATATTTGCTAAGGAAGGAATATCTACCTGCTTATATTATACTGCGAAGTCGGGATATAAACTAGGGTCAAAGATAACTAATCTCTTTAAGAGTCGTACTATCACTAATTGCTCTACTATAGTTGTAGATGACAATAGAACCAAAGCCTACTATAAACTATAGAAGCTATAGACAAGGGATACATCGATATAATGTGCAAAATCTAATCTGACTGATGCAGAGGACAATATCTAGAGTAGGCTATACTTACTAACTAAAAGGGCATATAGAGAGTTCTATAGCATAATAGAACTCTAGCTAGATGCTAGAGACTAGATCAGCTACACTTTCACAACTCTAATATAGAGAGCTATAGTGCAGAAGGAGCTTTCGACTTACCTCACTTATAATATCGAGGTGCGCATTAAGTTCCTAAGGACTGCAGAGGCCCTTAGCTCTAGGGTACTGGTATACTGTATCTATGCCAACTTCAGGCGACAAGTGCACTTGAGAGAGTATAATATGCTATGCACAAGGATATCGCTAGTCTAAACTCTTATCTAATCTCTGTTAGCTATAGAAGGTCGCTACAGATATTATACTGCTTCCTAAGTATTGCGATCAAGTAGTACGCTACTAGGGAGGGACTTTAGCCAGTTTATACTGTCTATTGCTCGGCCTAGGGAGGCAGTGATAGCGCTCTGTCGATTATGCGAGCTCGCACTGACTTAGCTAGGTATTCAGGCTATAGAAGGGATATCTGTCGACGAATTAGAATTTGAATGCTTTGTCAACATATTAGAAGTAGAATATGCATTTGTGTATAGTATTGATAGGCTTGAGTGGTAGAACAATATAGGGGATAAAGAGGTAGGCATGATGGTTGTTAATAATACATACTAATAGAAGATAGTAGTCGCATATAGCCTATAACACCTATAGAGTATATAGTTTATAATCATATAGGACAATAGTGGATAAAAGGAGAAGAGAGGGAATATTGAAGAGATTAAAAGGGTCAAGAACGGATTGCCTTATGGCTTTAAAAGCGATGTTGTTAGCAATTGTGCTTAAGGCATATGACTTAAGGTGACATGCAGTATGCTAGCGAAGCAAGCATACGTATAGCTCATTAGGCAGCTGTTCTGAGACTGAAGCTGAGTCTTAGTACTGATTCTGAGGCTGGACTGATAAAGTGAGTCTTCACGTGCTATATCTACACTAAATTCTGAGACTAAAGCTGAGTCTTAGCGCTAATTCTGAGGCTGGACTGACGAAGTGAGTTTTTATGTGCTATATCTATGCTGAATTCTGAGACTAAAGCTAAGTCTTAGCGCTTATTCTGAGGCTAGACCGACGAAGTGAGTTTTTATGTGCTATATCTATGCCGAATTCTGAGACTGAAGCTGAGTCTTAGCGCTGATGCTGAGGCTGGGTGGGCATATTGAAGATTTACATGCTTTAGTGGGTGAGGCATATAGCCTTTTGCCTGTTAACTGCTAAGATGATGCTATTACGACTGTTACTGCTGTTATCTAAGGCAAACACACACTATTCTATCGCATCACATCTATAATAACATCCTATAAGCCGCCTACTAGTAAGTTATCGTGTGTTACAACTCCCTTTAGCCTGGTATACTGACTCTTATACCTAAGACTACTTCTGCAGACCAATAATGAGCGACTCTCCCTTGCCTACTATGCCACTATATAACCATATCATATGCAGTAATGCCAGCTACCTAATCCTCTTCCCCATCCAGACTCCTCCCTCAATCTGCGCACGCAACCTTATAGGGAGGAGAAGATCATCAACTATATTAAGCCGAAATATGGCTAGGACAGAGGAAGCACTCGAGCTCCTTCACTACTTTTCTAATGAGCTCAGTAATGATAGTGCTATTCTTATAGGAGATGAGGTAAGATATGCTAATGTTCGCGCATTAATACAATACTAACTAAATCCAGCTTAGAGGAATGATTGTCCTAGCGACAGGCGACTATAAGGGCTTAAATATAGGCTTTATCGTATAGGACAACATCTATAATAGCAAGGACGAAATGCAAGCCTATTTGCTACATACTACTATGTTCCTCGATAGACAGAGTACTTGTGTCATCTACTAGTACATCGACAGCTATAACTGCTGTATGCTCGTCGATAAGAGCATACAGAATACTGTCCTATACTAGCTCTACTATTATGAACTCCCTAGCCACCTGCTCTACTCTAATGATGCTCATTTTACAGAGCGAACTGATGCTATCAAGCGCGACTCCGAGCAGAAGTTCAGGCGCATCTGCAGAGGCGAGCTAAAGATAGAGTACACTATAGATATATTAACTGGCGTAACCTTGAGCCTTAAGTAGTGAGTTCGAGGCTAGAGTCTTCGAACAGGTTTAAGGCCTATTGCTAGTAGGAGAGATAGGCCTTATATCTGTTCTGTCATGTATAAGGGGGCTAGCAATTGCCAGATTAGTTGAGATAATACCTTGTATCAATTGATTTACACACTACAAAAAGAGTGAGGTCTTCTTATTTTGCAAGTTCTCCTGATCTACTGCTATTCATTCTTCTGTATCCTAGGGTTAGCAGCAGCTACTAGTGTCACTGATTGATTACAGTTTAATGGTTGCAATAACTCTATAGTGATTGTGCCTATTAATTACGCGAGGGTTTAAAATACAATATAGGACTACTATGCAGATCTCGATAATTTGGCATCTTGTAACGTCGATATATATGCGCATATATGCGCGCAGCTATTTATAATCAGTAGTAAATAAGCCGATGCATATACAGTGTCTGAAATATAAATTATAATACAATCGGGGCTCTATAGCAGTAGATATTTAGGGAATGGTATTATAAAAGGGCACTCCAACCCTTGACTTGAGTCTCAAGCTAGGACTGAGCCTCCTCGAGCAGGGCGCGCTAGCAGTAGAAGCAGAGAAAGTCACTAATCTAGCAGAGGATTGAGTCTCGACCTAAGACTTAGCATCCTCCTATTAGCTGAGCCGGCACCTAAAGCAGAGAATAGAGCTAGAGAAGCGGAGAGCTGAGTCTCGGCTTGAGACTTAGTGTCCTCTTGCTTAGTGTACAGTAGTATTAAAGTAGCAGGAAATTGACATATTTGTAGCTACAATATGAGCACTATATACATTATTTGGTACTAAGGAGCTTATACATGATACTTATAGCTGCTGCATACCTTCAATAAGATACTAGGGTGATATAGGGATAGCACAGCCGAGATGTCGGTGATAGAGTAAAGCAGCTGCCTATGCCCTCCCTGTATACGACCAGGTATAGCGCAGAGAATACCACCTTTGCACTTATATTATCCCTATAACGACTATAGGAGTATTACAAAAAATTGGTATAATGCTACTATACTATAAAGGAGGGCGCATAAAAGATATTAGCTATTTTGAAGATGCTATAACAGAGTAATGCACGACTATTGTTATCGCCAGAACCTGGCTTCCTAAGTGGTAAGCAAGAGCAGCTTAGTAGGCGAAGCTATGCTGTTCTTAGGAGTCGCCCGTCGTCGCGTGCTGTGATGTGCATTCTATTGCATTAACAAACAGTAATGAACCTATAATATTTGTATCTATCACTAGCAGAGTATTAAACACAGGTCCGAATAGCATATAGTTGTAAATCGATTAATTAGCGACTGCTTAAGCGAACAACCTAAGATAGTTTGAAGATGAGCCAAAGGAGGTACATCGCTACTAGCAGAGCATCATTCGACGATAATAGCGATAGGTCAGGTAGCGATAGAGATAGTGACAGGTATACAGAGCTATCATCTGGTGCTTTATACTTTTTAGTAAGCCCTCTCGTCACTATGAGGATAGCCCTACCATACTTACAATCCTGTAGGGCTCATCTCCTCGTCATAGCAGGTCTAGAGTGCCTAACTCTCAGACTAGTGCCTAGAAGCAATGCTACGCAATTGCGCCTCGCATAAGTAGCATACCTATGTCATCACAATGCGAACAGATGCCTGCTACAGAGTAGAAAGACATCCTATAGATAGAGGTAGCAACCTATACAGCTACACAATGATGTCTGATTACAACAGCATTATTAGGGAGCAGAGGATATGCATCTGCATACCCTACTGCATATAACAAGCTATAGGTCGATGCTATAATGAAACGGTTATAGGCAGTAGTAAGGGAAGACCAAATAAGGATGGATAAACGCATCAGCCTCACTATTCCTAAGGAGCTAACAAAGGAGCTTGCGAAGAAGGTAAAGACTGCTGTGCTTAATGTGATATTAGCTAATTACACTAGCTCTACAAGGCACTAAGATTCTATAAGAACAAAACCAACAATGCAATCAAAGTAGCAATCAAAGGCGAAGCAGATGTACGATTCGAAGATATAGAGGTATAGCAATACTAGGCGATAGACCAGCTGTATAACTCTACATTCGAGTTGAAGGGACTAGGACTACAGGTAGGCAGCCCTCGAGCATTAGTTGCTAAAACTAATATATGCTAGTCGTCTCGTTAGCAGGGTAAGATGATTATTAAGGCGATCCGCTAGGCATTCTTCAGGAAAGACATAGCAACTGCTATCAGTATGAATGCAGATACCTCCGAACTGTTCATAGATGTGAATGCATTCATACTAATCAGTATATACGCAAGCGTCTATTACTTCCTAGATGGCTGGTTGAGAGGTTCTAAAGGAACAAACAATATTAGCGAACTAACATACTACGCAGTAGAGCCTAGTGACATCGAAGCGATATTTGTGCATAAGATACAACTATTCGAGCAATAGAGCATTAAGAGGTAGAAGAGACTTCTAGAGATCATTACGAAGTAAGTCTTTAAGGGTTTGGACGATGTACTAGATAACTCGATATAAGGATTAGACACTAACCTAAGTATCTTTGCTAATACATTAGATAGGCTAGAGTTAGATGATGATAATACGCTAGAAGATGCTGCACAGCTTCAACTACTGTTTAGCAGCCTATTAATAAGCAAATAGCCCTAGGAGGATATATAGTCTATAAGGGCTCTATGCGGACTCGGCTCCCCTCCCCAGTCGAACGACTCTGCGATTAGCACGCCTGATAGAAGGCATGATCGTATATCTGAGTCCTAGCATAAGTCTCAGAGTCAGACCAGCTAAGCGATTATCGATAATGCGGATAGGCCAGACCTATAGGTGAGGGACAGCCAAGTGCAGCATGCTAAGACTTAGGCTGAGACTGTTAATAGCGAAAGAGTAGTAAGCTATAACGATCTACCAGCTGATCTGCTACCAACTACTATCCAATCTAAGGTCCGACTAGTTACTAACAAGTCTCGTAAGCGATATCAGACTAAGCCTAAGACTTAGCGAAGCAGCATACCTACTAAAAAAGGCAGAACCAAAGCAGCTGCTCGCAAAAAGCAGCCAGAAGACATTACTATACGCCAATGCGCCACCTAAGCAACTCGAACTGAGTCTCAGCTTGAGTCTCAATCCCTATTACCACTGGCCGAGGATAATGCTACAGGCGAAGGTTCCAGCTAAGGTGGCTTACCAACTGCTCTGCTACTACATCGATATAGTGCTAACGCTATTGTATAGATTCGGACCTGTCTCAAATCGACAATGCTGCCTTAAAAGCCTTAGAACTAAAGCAAGTGCTCCTCTACAAAAGCGACCTAAAGGGCGATACTACTTAGGCAGCAATTAAAGAGAAGGTTGCTTTAGCAGTTAGGTATATAGAAGGCGGGTATCTATAGTAGGCGCAGGTCTGGGCGGAGAGTAGTATAGAGCTAAAAGAGCGTATTTTTGACGAGGATATATTTAAGGGATTAGTTGCGGATGTTACTACTACAAATACAAAGAAGGGGGACAAGATGTATGCAGAGCTTATACCAGCGACTATAAGCATTACGCAGTATCTCATACTATATAAGAAGGAGTGATAATATAGGCATTGTAGTAGTAGTATAAATGCCAGATGTTATTTATGCTGTATAACTGTTATAACCAATGTAACCTACGAAGCAGATACTAGTACTAACTGCTCTACACTCTCCCTATGTCCTATAATTAGTATGTTCCTTAAAGATCGTACCTATGATATTTACTACACATTATTCATCAAATATCAAAAAGCGAGGTTATTTGCGAGTGCTATTCTACATAATGTAACTCTCGTAGCTAGCTAATTCGAGTTTCTTGAAGTAGATATAATTATCAACGATAGCAAGAATGCTGAATATCGCGAGATTCCTGTTTTAGTGTATAGCGGTGAGTCGCTCTAGTGCGCTCGGTTATATGAGCTGAGTAGCTCGGGGACATGCGAGCTGGCTGAGACTCAGTGTGGGACTGAGCAGGCTGATACGCTCGAGCCATACAGCCGAACTTTTTTCGTGACGTTAGCTATATCCTTTTTAATAGCTATTTTAAGGAGGATTAAGTACTAAGTAGTAAAGGATAATTCTCTAATAAGGATCTTATTATACTTAGCTATTTAGATTCTTATTAGGGCTTAGTAAGATATAATAGTAGTAGTAATAACATAATTGAATTGAATAATTTAAATACTATTCTTTAGTACTAGGCTTATAATCTATTAAGTATATAGGTATAAAGTATATATAAATAATTACTTGTCCTAATGCTAATAGTTAGGATAGAATAGCCTATATACATCAATATCGCTATATACCTTATTATAACTATAAATTATAAAGTATAATAAGTACTCGTCCGAGCTTAGTGCGGAGAAGTACAAAGACGCAATATATATTAATATGTATCTTTCCCTCCGTGTGTGATCACTTAACCTGATCGAAACCGCAGTCTTGGAACGCAGAGAGATATCAGCTTCTGAGATCCTTTAACGAGCACTACACCGTGCATGCGGAATCTAGTCCGCCATTATATTCACTCATAGTAAGTGTTACATTTTCCAGACCACGTGCACAATCTCACTTCATTACTACATGCGCACAGTCGCGCAGTACCAGAAAGAACACTCCACCTACATTGCTCATCAGTGCCGATCCCGCTCGAGACTCGCCGTGAGCGGCCACCTATAGGGGCTGATGGCCTGGATAAACCGTGGACAACTTGACTCGGATATACTCACACCCACGAATCATCAACAGCCGGGGTTACACCGTGTCACACAGCAATTCCATATACGTAGACTTGGTATTACATCGGGCCTTGGCGATGCATCTACTTAGATTATAGTGTGCTCGGCCTTTGTGTTACTCCACCTTCACCTATAATCTGAAACGTTGTGTCTGCAGCCCACCAATCAGAACAGATCCCGTTGATAACATAGAATGTCTCGAACAACAGACAGGCATTGCGGAGAGAGAATTCTCCGCCACATGGCCAGTGTCGGTCAGGTAACTACGGTGAAGATGAGAAGACAGGGAACGCTTGCTTCCGTGCCCAATCTAGACCAAGCGTCAAGCGTATACACATTGGATCGATCAACCCAGCTCGAGGGGGGGGGAAAGCATGGGATCAGCAAAGATATATAAATATGGCCATCCTACGATGAATTCCTCTCGGTCATAATCACCAACAAGATCTTTCAACACACAAAAGAAACCAGATAACATGAAGTACACCGCTGGTCTTCTCACCTCTCTGGTGTCGTTCTCCGCCGCCCAGACTCTCAACATCCCTACCCGCTCTGGATCGATTGTCTCGCTCGCTGCGCCTTCTACAATTTCTGGCTCTGTCGACTTCGGCAACAAGGAGTTCGATCGCGGCCGCGACTGCGACACCGATGCCGACACTGGCAGTGATAGCGCTGTTTTCGTCCTCAACGATGGTGCGACGATTTCCAACGTAATTATCGGTTCCAGGCAATTGGAGGGCGTCCACTGCAAGGGCGCATGCACGCTGAGGAACGTCTGGTTCCGTGATGTCTGCGAAGGTAAGCAGTCCTCTTGAGCTCCATGCAGCCAACATGCAATGAATGCTAACGTTCTCAACTATGTAGATGCTGTCTCAGCTCTTGGAAACGGCAACGTCCTCTGGCAAGGTGGCGGGGCCGCCTCTGCCAGCGACAAGGTCGTCCAGCACAACGGCCGCGGAACCGTGACCATCAAGGACACCACTTTCGTTAACGTCGGCAAGGTCTACCGCAGCTGCGGCGACTGCACTAACAACGGCGGCCCGCGCAATATCGTGATCAGCAACGTCAAGGTCAATGGCGTTTCCTCCGACCTTGTCGGCATCAACTCCAACTACGGCGACACGGCTACTATCAGCGGCTCTTGCGGTGTTTCCAAGAAGGTCTGCCAGGAATACGAGGGCGTGAGCAAGGGCAACGGATCGTCGGGCAAGGTCTCGACCACCGCTAATTGCAAGGGAGAACAAGGAACGCTCGCAAAGTTGCCCACTTGTTAAATCAAGTAGAACCGTTGATATCTGGCGCGGACATACGATGAGGCGATGTGAGAATTGCGCGGGGAGTCGTGCGGACACGGAAACTGTTTGAAGAGCACGAGCGAAAGCCATAAACCATTTGCGGAACCACGCTCGAGCCCAGAGAACCCGGGACGGGCTTGAAATTCTGCCTGCTCGTACATAAAATTTGTCGTATTCATTTCTCTTGAAGCCACAGCCGCTTGTGCGAGATGGAAATAATATGCATTCTACGATTTTGGCGCTCCCCACCGACCTACAGTTGCCTTGTGGTGCACTACTCCGGATTGGAGGCGTGATTTGACGTTGTTGATTAGCGCTAACTTAAAGTAACTTTTCAGACATGCCAGCATATAACCAAGTGCGAAACACCTGGGAATTGCTAAGAAAAAGGAGGGGCCGGCTTCTCCGCTTTGTATAAGTTAGGGTTTCTCATACAAATTATAGGAGCCGACCCCTCATCCTTTCCCTCAACCACATTAACGTTACTATAGCTACCGGATTAGGCAATTTTCGCACTGTGTTATTGTATTTGTGAAGGTAGCAGTTGTGACTCTGTATAAAGATTAAGGTCTTAGAGTCGTAAGGATTTTAGAACTGTCGACTCCTTTTTGCACTCCCAGTAGGCGTAACGTTATCCACCTAGAAGCGGGACATAAAATCCGCTCTTTTCCGTTCATTTCGATCTACAACTAGCTACGATAATGCAATCACTCTCGCTCTCGTATATACTATTCTCGATACCTTCCTCTTCCTCGTCCTCGATCTCGGGAGTTATATCCCTTATTATTCGTCTCTTTTTCGACTTTCCCTTCAACGCCTCTACTTCCACTTCCTCGACGAGTTCAAGGATGTCCTTCGTATTAAAGACGAACTTTCCTTTTATTGCTATATACTTCCCTTCCTTACATTCTTTATGTACTTGTAAGAGCTCCCTAGCTTCAATAAGCTCTTTCTGTAGGAGAGCGACCTTAGAGGTTGTCCTTTCGAACACTACTCCTACTTGCTTAATATACTGTTTTATAGGAGTCTCGAGAGTAGAAGAATGAACAATCGAGTTAACTAGCGATATTGCTTTTTATAGCTCTATACCCTCTGGCAGTAAACTATCTAGTAGTGAGCAGTCTAGGTCATTTAGGGTTGTAATAAGCAGCAGGGTTACTTGGAGAGTAGGAGTAGGCATTTAGAGAGTCGAGAGGATAGTAATAGGGCTTAGCAGGTAGATACTAGATGCCTAAAATGATAATTTGATACTTCGAGGTATAAAGGCTCGACTCCTAGCTGTTATATAGGCCTCTGTCTACTCGACTCAGAGTATATAGCGAGTATCTAAGCAGAAGAGTTTTTCGATCTCAGTTAATAAAGCCTACTCAAGAGGGCTGAATATGCTGATATTGAGGGGTTATAGGATATGAGAAGTATGTAGTAGTTGTATAACAAGGTTAATAGTCTTATCGATACAAAAAGCAATAAACCTCGCTATAAGGTGAGATCTGTGTCTGTCGAGAAGTAATAGCCTCTGTTTTCTATTGTTTTAATGCATTTCAGGCTCGAATAAAGTAGTTAACTACTCATATGTGTGATTATTGGATGTCCACCTGCTAGTAGACATCGAGAACTTCTAGTTTTTAGGCATAGAGGCTGGTATTTATGCAGTATTTGTATATTTCGCCTTAAAAATAAGAAGCAGACGTAATACAATTCCTAAAGCTCTAATACACTCGATTGCTATTATCTACTCTTGCCTTCTGCTTATCTTCTTAAACGCCCTAGTATCTCCTCCTCTTAAGTACTTTCGAAGGTAAAGTAGTACCTAGGGCAAAGCCAGTCTCGTCGATATTAAACCCTAACTCTAGTCTCATAGATACAGCAGATTCAGCACTATTGCCTAGAGTAAAGCCGAACAGCAGAGTCTATAGCCCTATTGCTATTCATTGTTTACTAGTTGGTGTATAATAATCTTACACAGTAGAACAGCTAGTACAATGCTGCTGTACAAGCAATAAAGCTCTATAGTGCTATCGACGAGTTTATTAACTATAACCTCAGTGATTATAATGTAGCACAAGCGAGGTATGTAGGGAGTTGCTTGCTTATAGGGAGATCTCTAAAAAAAGCCTTTACTCCTTAACAACATCTTATCTATAGATGACTAGCACATTATTACTAGGTACGTAGCGCTCCTATAGCTCCTAAAGCAAGCTACAATGCTGCTCTAAGGCCATATCAACACTACTGCAATAGGTAATAAGCTAGTGAAAAGTGCTATCTGGTAGGTGCTCCCTATATTCGAAACTATAATAGCTGCTTTCGAGGAAGCAAGGCAATAACATTTACCTAAGGAGACACTTCGGAGCTAATACTGTCGTGGGGTACGACATCAGGATGGGATTTGGTACAAGTCTTGAGTATGAGGCTCTGGGTTCTTACATGAGCGTTCTGCGGTCACGTGTTCAACACGTGACATGGTTCAAAGCGAAAGGTGGGAGATGGCTACATTAGCTATCGACTACCTGAAGGGCGAAGACCAGCGACACCTTGTTTTTCATCAGACACAGAGATGAGTTTTGTTTTTCAGAGATAAAATCGGAGTTACACGCTTTTGCGTGTAGCAACAATGACAATCAGAGGTCACCAAAAACACAGTCTGCTCTCCTACTTGACTATTGTGACTCTGGTACTATTATGGTTGTTCTGAGGTCTAGTATACTGTCTTGAATCTTTCTCGACCCATAGGTCGAGATTGTTTCTTATAGCTGTATAAACTTTAGGCTTCAAATTGACTTCTCGACCTATACAGCCATATATTTAGTGCTGCTTCTGTGGACCGACCTTGCCTTCTAGAATAGTACGACTTAAACAATACAAAATAGAATAAGCAGAATGATATTAACCACAGATACAATATTGCGAGGGACGAGGCCAGGAAAGGCTAGGGCATCCCTTTGACCCTGACAGCAGGAGCTTTTTAAAACCCCACAAATTTTAAGGGAGCCCTAACCAACATGAGTTATTACAGGAAAAGGCAACAAGAGCCTTAGCACTAGGAGCTACCAATAACAGCTCGAAAAGGAATCTGAATAGCAATCCAGATTTACCTCCTATTTCAGGTTATGCAGATGATAGCTGTATAGATCCCAGCAGTCACAATCTTAATCAGTGTGACTTACCTATTTTAGCAGTTAGCTACTAGAAGAAAATACCTCCGAGATAGGCATATAACAGCAGCGCAACAGTCCGTATTTCGAGGAAGAGCTAAGAGACGACAACAGAGCCGATAAAAACATTCACGAAAACCAGTATATAGGAACAGCCTATACAACTAGCAGTCAAATACAGTGCGATATCTGAGGATTCAGAGAAGGCGTGTGCCTAAGACTAAGTCTACCTTTCTTTCTGTTTGTTATTCTTGTCTTTTTATTATACTATAGGTAGGAGGAAGAGGACTATCTGCAATTATAGCGGATTAGGACTTTCTTCCTTCTGCTCTATCTAGATTTATACTATAGGCTATAGAGAGTATAACACCTAACAGGATCCCTCTCGACCCGACTTAGCAAGCCTAAACAACTGAGTCACAGCCTTCCTAACGATATAGAGATAGAACTCCTTCGACATCTTACTTGCAGAGCTTTATAGCTATTTAGCTACTTCCGGCTCCAAGGTCTCTTAAGTCTCTAACCTTTAATAGCTATAACTTGTCGACTTTCCTTCGAGAATATACACAGCTTTGCAAAAGATACCAAGTATCTGATAAGAGAGCGTATAACCTCCTCGAAGACTACTATACTAAAGATGTAGGATCTAAGGTTCGCCAAATTGTTGCTCGAGCGAATAGTAGCCTTAGCACTCTTTAGAGCCTGCTCCGAACGAAGTACGCAGCTATTGATAATAAGCGAATGTTGATAACTAAAGGCGCTCTAGAGCAGTTCGTGTTATAAGCGAAGGAACATCCTTATAACGATGACCTCCTATCATATAGCAGGCAGTTCTAGATCATTACCTCCTATATTGAAGAAGCTAGAAACACACTCTCTACTAGCTAAAAGACGATGCTGTATCTACGTAGTCTCCTAAGGAAGATCATAGAAAAGGCAATCAGCTCGCTTCACATTTAGGCTATATATATAGAGCTGGTCAACTTTGAATAAGTAGTAAGCTTTATAGATAGCATTGCTTAAGCCGCTATATTACGCTATATTATTAAGATAGAGGATATTAATAGAGTAGTCTCGAGGGCTATAAATCGATAGTGCAACCCCTAATACATTGCCCTTCCTACAGAAAAGATGGCATCTGCACTGCCTTCCCTGCTAAAGTGCTAGGAACCTCTATACCCTGACTTATAGAGAGGAGTGCAGGATTAGCAGTCCCTCTCTCTTGATAAGATGGTCGAGAAGTTCAAAGAGATAAAGCTAACAAAGATAGAGATCCTCAAGATGTTTGAGTCTCCTGATCTTATGTACCTCACCTCAATTCAAAGAGGGGATGTACTGATATAATGCCTTCGTTTAGAGCTAAAGCCGAATCCACCAATTGCTAATTATAATAGATACCTACAAAGAACGCAAAGGGTGGCATTTCAGACGAACAATGCTATGCAGACTCTGCCTTAGCAGCAGTATACCAGCAGGAGCGCAGAACAGCAGCTACCTCTTGAATATTATAGTTGTAGCAAGACTAGTTATACAGTGACGCGCTGCTAGCAGGTCGACAAGCTGGTATAGCACGGATACATCCATTTTGGCCAGAACAACCGCATTTTGTTTAGGACTGTAGCTAATCCTAGCCGAGAGGTGCCTAGATTGCCTCCAACTAACAGATATGATACTTTGCTTAACATCCTTAGCTTAAGTGCGGATTAGGTAGATGCTATTGCGTAACCAACTGCAGGACTATTAGGCAGAGCTATTACTCTGTTGCATCCTTTTGATAGGGAAGAGGATTCTGATCAAGAAGTGTACTATAGCACTCGCATTAAAGTCATTCGCGCACTACAAACTGGTAGGAGAAAAGGTAAGGTTGCTAAACTACCTCAGCGCGATTATATTCTAACTATCCATACAGATCAATCTAGACAGTACATTCCTAAAGTACAAGATTCACAAATGTAAGGCCGGACTCTCCCTCCTTAGGATATAAGGAGAACCTAGGATTCTATAGATATCGATGAGGATCACCTAACAGGTATTCTGCCTATAAAGCCTAATAATACAAGACAGGCTCCTCGAGCCTAGCGACTAGGCAATGTACTTAGCAAAGAGGATGCTGCTCCTACAGAGATTCGGGTGATAAACCATATCTTGAATATGCCTATCAGCATCCCTATTCAAGATGCTATCAACTTGATGCCTAAGGTTCGCAAATTATTTATATAGCCTCTTTGCTAAGAGACAGCAGAGGCACTAAAAGCTCTAGGACAGGGGAATGTCTTAGTAAACAGTTAGGATACTGTGGGAAGCGACAGTAGCATTCTAGATGAGCGCCTTACTAGCGAAAATCTTTCTCGACCTATAGGTCGAGAAAGATTCTCTGCCACTAATGCGATATCTATAGCCCTACTCACGACTAAGCAACTTGACAAGCGCCTTAGGAACATTAAGACGTACTAAGTAAAGTGTCCTCGTATCTCTATATGGATTGGGAAAGAAGCAGTATAGGCACTGGTCGACTCTAGGGCCGAAATCAATGTTATAAAGGAGAGCTTCGCATTGCGTATAACGTCAGTGTACGGGATATCGGACAGTATGGGATATCGGACAAAATTTAGGGTCTATTCTTCTGTATTACTTACAACTCTTCAAATAGCCCTACAATTTAAGATCTATTCATATCATAATAATTCTATATATATATACTTTCTATATATACAATGTTAAGATGTATTAGAAAGGTTAAGGTCTATTTACGAGTGATCTACTTTTACCTATTGCTTCGAGAGATTTTAAGCTTTACTAGAAATATAAGGTTTATTAGATAAAGAATACTATATTTATCCATTTTGAGCTAAAATATAGGTAACATTATCTCTATAGTATCCTATAATAACTCTATTATACTTCATACTTTTAGGAATCAGCTATAATCTAGCTTATCAGTAGCCTTAACTCTAACCCTAAGGTATACTCTCTACGTATTTCCTAGTACACTCTACGTAGATCTGAGAATATAGCTAAAAAGTCGGCTTTTTTCGACCTTATCTGTAGATTTATTATAATACTAACCTAGGATAGCGTATAAGTGAGATACTATAAGATACTCTATAAGTAGAAGATTCTATATATAGAATCTTAGAAAAATCGTAAATAAACCCTGCTCTCTAGCTCTATTATCATAAAAGTCTAGAAGTCAAGCTCTATAGATAAGTAAAAGTAAAAGAAGTAATCAAGCTTAGTAACCTTTCTAGGAATTTCTATAATATAGATATATAAGAAAGTAATATCTAGATACTTATAATAGTCTAATAGGAATTCTAGTTTTAGCATTATTTAAAGAGTCAATAGCTATAGAAAAAAGTGGACCCTAAATTTTGTCCGAACTCCCCTACTGTCCGATCTCCCCTACAGTGACGTTAGGACTGCTAATCAATTCGCTCCCTCCTATAATAAAGAGTGACAAATTGATCTTAGCAAATAGAACTAGTGACCCCTTTATAGGAATAGCAGAGACTCGCATGTTTATTAGAGAGATAGAGACCTCTTTCTAGACGCCCTTCCTTATTACTAAGGACTGTACAAGTGAAGTGATTCTTAGAGAACCCTTTGTACTGCAGTCTTCTATAGCGACCTCTCGGACTCTATCTAGTCGCATTACTATTCTAATAACAATAGAGGACAGTATATATACTTATAAGATAAGGTCTATTAAAAGGTATAAGAAGGAGCTTAGAGAAGATAACAGCTAGGAGGAAGGCAAGGTAGTATAGTAACTAGCGCTACATCTAACTGAATGCTATCGCTAGACAATAACAATACTATGTATGCTAATACGGAATTTCCTTGTAGTGCTAATATACATCTTGATGAATGCTGCTATGCTTCCCTTCCCTTACTAACTAATGCTAGGGAAACTCCAGATAATCTTTCCCGACCTATAGGTCGACATTATTCAAAACTCCCTTATAAGCGCATTCGCACATAGGCTATTACCAAAACACAAAAACACTTAGAAAATAACAAACAGACCTTAAAAACATGTGCTACAGAGTTAGTCGACCTTATACACATCTTCTAGATGTCGCTAGGAGAAGGCCCTAGATGATACTTAAGGAGACGAGATGAATACAGCCTATATACCATTTCGCACTAACAGTAAGAAAGCAGAGCTATAGAGCTAAACACACTATACAAAAAGAAGGCAGACAAAATTAGGCCTTTAGATACTGCGCTTCTAGATAGGAGCATGCCTAATGGAAATCCAAATTAAAGGGAAGACCTTCTAGCAGAACAGCACTGCGCTCTCAATCCTATTAGAGCACCTAGCCCTTACGACCACTTATTTGAACCGAAGTACTAGTAAGAACCATAAGGTTATTATATCACTATAGAGCACTAGGAGAAGATAGTAATAGATAAAGACATTTAGCCCTAGGAGAGGGAGATGTTAAAAGAAATGATATATAATAGGGAGAAGGCCCTTATATAGGATTTTACAGAGATTAGTTACTATGACGAATAGGTAGTACTACTATAGGTCATCTGTATAGTAGAACACAAGGCCTAGTAGGCGAAAAGTTTCTCTATACTAAAGGGACTTCAGGATGAAGTAGTATCTATACTTTAGTAACAGATCGATGCTTCTATACTAGAACGAAGCTATAGGCCTTACTACAATCCTTAGTTTCTGGTATAGAAGAAGGATAAGAAGCACTAACTGATCAACTCTGCTACCAACATTAATGCTGTTACTATTAGAGACACTATGCTCTCTCCTAATATAAATGAATTCTCAGAGCATGTTGCTAGACGACCTGTATACACCTTGCTAGACTTCCTCTCTAGATACAATCAGATCATGCTCTATTTAGCGAGCAGGGACATAACTACTATCTAAACTCCTCTTAGACTCCTTCAGCAAACAATTCTACTATAGGGAGTAACAAATTCAGTAGCTCAGTTCGTGCGAGCTATTATGCATATCCTATACCTACACTTAATAGAGAAGGCTAGCCCTTTTGTAGATGATATTATTGTGCATTCACCTCGGATAGGGAATCTCACTAAACTTGTACTACCTGGCGTACGAAAGTATATGCTTTAATACCTGTAATAGATTGATAGGGTGCTAGCTGATATTAAGCGATCTGGTTATACTATATCTAGAGGAAAGTCACACTTCTGCGCTCCTGCCCTTAAAGTAGTAGAGTACATTTGTGGCTAAGATAGGCAGAGACCTACAGATAGATATGTGAAAGCAATCTAATAGTAGCTAGCTTATAAGAACATCACTATATTACAAGGATTCCTTAGAGCCTATACGTATTATCAGATCTGGATTAAGCACTTTAGCGACATTGCATCACTTTTGTTTGCCCTACTTAAGAAGGATGTAGAGTACTGCTAGGATATTAAGTAGGCTTAGGCAATGCAATCTCTAAAGGATGCTCTAATATCTGTACTAGCATTAATATCTCTAGATTACTCTCCTAATACTAGCAAAGTGATCCTTGCTATAGATTCCTCTATAACTAGATTCGATAGAGTTTTGATATAACTCAATTAATAAGGAAAAAGGCATCTATACAGGTACGAGAGTAGACTCTAGACTGCTGCAGAGAAGAAGTACAACATTATAAAGCTTGAATGTCGTTCCCTCCTATATATACTATGCAGATGCAGACTATAGCTATATAGGATCCGATTCACTATAGAAACTGATGCAAATACGCTAGTCGCCCAGCTTAACAGAACTACAACTGACTTGCCTAGAGCCTTAGTGACTTATTAGCTTGTATAGATAAGACTCTGGGATTTTGATATACAGTATATACTTAGAAAACAGAATGTTATTACTAATGCATTATTGCATATACTATAGGACAATAATATAGTCAATACATGATAAGATGACTTAGATGCTTTTGTCAACTATGAACTTAGCAGTATGCAGATCAGCCCTATAGCTACTACACTAAAGAATGTTCTCCTTCCTGAATATAGCAAGAAGTCCTAATGATACGCTCTTTAGCTCACTATACTTCAGCAGCCTCCAGAACTCTCTATAAAGGAGTTTGTTATATTTAAGAAGGAAGCCCTAAAACATCTCGTACAGGGAAGGCATCTATTTAGAAAGCAGAACAAGAATGCTTCCCTAAGGCTTATAGTAGATGACTTAGACAAATGAAGAGATATCATTCGTAAACTGCATAATAAAAGTAGCTATCGAGAGAGAGAAGGTACCTATTAAAGGATTGCTAATCGATTCTACTAAGCTAGCCTATTTAAGGATATAGAAAAGTATATTAATACATGCTTCGCCTATCAGACCTAAGCACATAATCGGTCAGACGAGGCTCTCTACTCAACCTGGTCCTCCTACATAGGAGAGAAGTAGGCTATTAATATCATTTATATGCTACTATACATAGGATACTTGTACTTTGTACTAGGAAGGGAGGATCTGTCTAAATAGGTTGAAGAAAGAGCCCTTCGCGAGAATGACTTAAAGAATATTTCAAAGTTCATATTTAAGGACATCATCTATAGGCATGGAATGCTGTTACGCTTAGTAAGCGATAGTGGTCTAGAGAACAAAGCACTTACTGATAAGCTTCTTGCTTAGTACGGAATCAAGCATACCTAGACATCAGCGTATCACCCTCAGGCAAATAGTATAATAGAGAAAGGACATTAGCCTATTGTGAATGGGCTGGCTAAGCACATAGCTACTATAGGAGCTAGGTGGATTGACGCCTTACCTACAATGTTATAGGCTGATTAAACAACTGTTAAATCAACTACTAGAATGACTCCTATTCGGATCATCTATAGAGCTAAGCACATACTTCCTATTAAGATCGATATTAGTTTATAGCAGATGATCGCTTAGAATGCTGTGAGATCTACTAAGGATCTTCTCGCTGCTCGCTATACTTAACTAGACAGGCAGGACGAAGCCCTAGAGGAAGTACTGCTCTATGTATACAGGCAGCGAGAGGCTAATAAGGAATCCTATAATAACTCGCATCGTATTCGGACAGAGGAGTTTAAAGTAGGCAACCTTGTGTTGCTCTAGGACTCTCGCTAAGAAGTTAACAAATCTTCGGCCCTAAAACTTTATTCCTACTAGCTTAGCCTATACTATATATTAACAACAGTTCAAACATTTAGCAGTTATCAACTGGCTGAGCTAGATAGTGCCAAACTAACTAGAACATTTGTAGGAAAGCAGTTAAAGCTTCTGAATTTACGAACTGAAGAAGACATAGTAGCAGAAGAACCTCAGCAGTATCAATACTCTTAATGATAAGCAACTGATCAGAGAAGTCTGCCTTTGACTCGCATGAATTAGACACATAATAGTCGCTATCCTATAGTCGAGATTCCTTAGCCTCACTCTGACTTAGCGAATATTCCGATAATCTAGGAGAATAGCGATGTCGATATAGACAACAGGAGTGTGTCAGATGTCTCCTTATAGGTTCCTAGTAACCTCCGATTTTGATTACCTAGCGTTTTTCTTAGGCAACTAGCATTAGAACTTTCTCGACCCTTAGATCGACATTTATTTTTTAAGCATCAACCTGCAGTCATTTCTGCCTATAGTAGTACTTAAGAACATCTTTAGCTTCCTAAACATTCCTTCTTTCTTTTCTTTTTTTCCTTTTATCCCTTTTCGAGACAGGTACACAGTTAACGTCACTGTAGGGGAGTTGGGCCAGTAGGGGATTTGGGCCAAAATTCAGGGTTCACTTTTCTCTATTGTTAATAACTCTCTAAATAATGCTAAAATAAGAATTTCTATTAGACTATTATAAATACATAGATATCAGCTCTTTATATATATAATATTAAGATATATAAAAAAAGGTTAAGGTCTATTTATAAGTAATCTACTTTTACCTAATACTTAGAAGGATTCAAGCTTTACTAGTAAAAGAGGGTTTATTAAGTAAAGGATACTATCTCTATCTATTTTGAGCTAAGATATAGATAATATTATACTTGTATTATCTTATAATAACCCTATTATACTTTATTCTTTTAGAATCAAGCTATGATATAGCTTAGAAGTAACCTCAACCCTAACCCTAAGGGGTTTTTTCCCTACGCATTTCTTCGTATACCCTACGTAGATCTAGGAATTTAGCTACAAAGTCGGCTTTTTCAGACATTATTAGTAGATTTATAATAGCCCTAACCTATGATAGAGTTTTAAATAAACACTATAAGATACTCTATATCTAGATGATTCCATACATAAGATCTTAGATAAATCCTATATGTATCCCGCTCTCTAGCTCTTTTACTATAAAAGTCTAGAAGTTAATGTTTATTAATAGCTAAAAGTAAAGTAGATAATTAAGTGTACTAAGCCTTCTAAAAATTTCTAAAAGTTAGATATATAAAGAGCTAATATCTATATATTGATAATAGTCTAATAGAAATTCTTATTTTAGCATTATTTAGAGAGTTATTAACAATAGAGAAAAGTGAACCCTGAATTTTGGCCCAAATCCCCTACTGGCCCAACTCCCCTACAGTGACGTTATAGGCAACTGGCGCTAGACTAGCATATGTGGCGGATGTAAGGACCAGCCAGAATAGGCAAAGATAGGAGTAAAATAAACACAGCGCATTCGGAAGAGAATAGGGGATAAGGAACCGCCTTACTATACTGAATGCAATAATAACAGAATGGACGAGCAGGCGCAGGGTTACATCGACTAAGAAATGATTATAACAATCTTTCTCGACCTATAGGTCGATATTGATTAGAGACTCCTCAGCCTGCAATAAACCTGCGATAAACCAATAACGCGTGCTTCACACTTCACTCTAAGGTGCTCAGCACTCCTTAACTCAATAAGAAGCCTCTATAGAAGCCCTAGCGCAGAACTACTTGCTATTGCACAGCCCCTACTTTATAGGAATAGCGCTAAGAACAGGAAACATCACATGCTGCGAACACTATAGTTACTAGGGGAGGTGTTTGATACCTCAGTTAATAGTAGTGAAGGATAGGTTTAGCAAAGTCATGTGAAAAGAAGGGATGCTTCCTCTGAATCCTTCACTTATAATAAAGGAACTCCTTCACTTTAAAGGAGGCGACTATTGCTTATAGACTCACCAACAGGCCAATCACAAGCCTTAAAAGGCGCATCAATAGTTATGAGCCAACTATTTCTATTTGCTACAAAAAAAGGCACTAACGCTGTTTGGATGTTTGGGAAAACATATTAATCAGCTGCCCTCCTACACTAACGACTTCTTCTTCTAACTATACCAACAATCACCCTCTCTCTCCTACCTTTGCTCACACTCACGACTCGACTCGATAACACAAAACGCACACCCTCTACCTTTCTCACTCGGCCGATTCTGCAGTTATCGGCTTCCTCCCTTAGCCACTATGGCATTACAAACCTCCTGCACCCCTCGGAATCCTCCTCAGCGCGCTATCACATAGCGACCTATGAATCTGGAAGCTACTAATGCAGCAGCTAATAGCATGTATGCCCTTATTGCTGTAGGCAATATCTCTTATAACAAACTCTGCAACTTCTATTCTAAGAGCACGAAGGTGACTTTGGAAGACCTCGTTTCCTTCCTTAACAAGCAAATGCCAGTAGTCTGCAGAGCTATGTAGTATAGCCTACTCGAACTTGCTAATATAGCTTCGAGCGAAATTGCGGATCTTGCCTTACACTTCTATAACTACTACAACTACAACACTGCATAGAAGAACAACAATTCTAGCAGCCGAGTCCTAAACAGCCTCCCTAAGGACTTTCCAGAATTCCACTAATTAACAGAGCTCGGCAAGAGTATATGCAACTGCAAGAAAGAGGCCTAGGATGGCATTTAGGCAGTATACCCTTCTGTTACGATCAATCGCTCTATCAAGTCAACATGCACATCAGACAAGCCTACTTGTTCCCTCTAGGCAGTCTGTAGGCAGGTATGCGCTAACAAGAACACTCCTGGTGATATGATTAAACACTTGAACCTAGCCCTGCTAGACAGGCTTAATAGCATTGGTCAGATACGTAACTAGGGAGTGTCGAATAAGCATATCCTTCTCACCTATGATTATAATAAGGCTGCTACCTATAGCATATTGAATAGTATGAATACTACCAATCTAGACTGATGCGCGTAGGAACATCACTTGATTCAAAATAACGATAGTATCTATGCTAATCCAGAGTTTGCTGTTTATTCCAGTCCATCTTAAGGAGTGGCTTCTCTAGGCATTTTCCTAAGCAGCAGGATTGCTAGAGGTGTAGGACTCTGTGATTCTCCTTCTCCTTCTATTAGCAGCCTGAGCGACTTTGTTGCCAATATGAGCGTTCACAGCATACTACAGCTGCCTAAGAAGCATAAACAGCAACTTGATATGATAGGGCCTACTAGCAGATACTACAATATATCTACCTATAGCAGTAGCGACCTTAAGTGCTTTGCGAAGGTACTACAGTTTATTATTAACTATATCAACAGCCTTCTAATTCAGGCTAAGACTACTACAGAGTGCTATGCTATTCTGAAGCAGATCTCTGTAGTTAGTCGCCTTAGTAGTCAGAATAACAAGAAGCTTTGCTAGAAGCACATATAGCGACTTAGAGCTGCTCTTGGTATAATGACCAATTCGGCGACCTAGAATGAACTCCTTACTCGAATTGAGACTATAATAGCTGGAAAGGACTCTGAGGGAGGCCTTGAGGCCCTTCAAACCAAGGATAGATATTTTAACTAGTAGTGTAAGGAATGCTATCCTGCTATTAAGGGTGATACTCTAGGAGTATACTGCTTCTTCCTAAGGTATGTGCCTTTTCGTGCAGAGGTTTTTAATAGACCTTTCAGATTTATAGAGACTTATGCTATTAAGATCGCCCTAGCTATAGGTATAACTTAGGACAACTACAAAAATGGATTACGAGGCAGCTATAGTAGCCTCAAATCGAACAACATAATAGACTACTTGAAGCAATCTAGAATGCTTATACTCATACGTACAGAGTTCTATATATACTACTAGCACCAGCATAAGCAATATATCGAGATAGGATAGCAACGAAACCAGTTTAGGAGCCTTACTCAATAAGTTGTCTGTCAGGATCCTAAGTACTAGTTGCTTAATGTAGTGGCTTATAGCGACCACCTGTTTACACTCACAACCAGCCCTTACTATATGAAGTACGCTACATAAGGACAGAGCACTAGGTTCTATCACCTTGATCAGAACCTGTATACACTCACTACTAAAGGCAAAGGCAAAGATCAGTAGCAGGGATCTCTCTCTCTAGATAACGAAGACAATAACAACTATACTGAGCTTTATACTGGCTTTAACAATATAGCAAAGATTAGGAGATTTGCTAATCTCCTTAAGAAGAAGGGTAAGCTGAGTAATAAGTTTGTTAAGCAAATAAACAGCACTATTCTAGATGCTACTATGGTTAGCTCACTGAATGTTCATTAGGCTCCTCACCCTTGTATTACTGCTCAGATTCGCCTCACTTCGCCTCTCCTTCTATATGGTTCTACTGCTTATGGCACGAAGCTGCACTATACTATCTATCTATAGTACATAGGCTTCCTAGTAGGCAAGGATTCTGTAGAGGTACCTAAAGGTCCTATCTTTAATAAGCTCCGCATCGCTTATGCTACTAGTATTGCTCTACCTAAGACCCCTTTAGGATACTTATACAAATATGGCGAAGTCAGTACTCTCTTCTTAGCTTTTGTGCAAATCAAAGATATAAGTCTAGTCTATAATGCCTTAGTAGCCTAATGCCCCTAGGATGATAGAGCTATTCATTTGGAGATAGGCAATGTATTCTACAGATAGAAAGACTATACCTATAATAGCAACAACTTCTAGTCTACAGTCTGTTACTTTGTTATTCACTGCAGAGTTTGTATTCTGGCCAAGATGATTAGTACTAGCACATTCGCTAGCAATAGACTGTTCGACAGGATGGTTAAGCTAGAGAAGATGTCCTACAGTTCTAAATCATTCTTTAGGGCCTACCCTTAGTTTAACTCAGCGCAGAAGGTGACTGCTCTTAGGGCTGATGCTATAGATGCTACTTACAATTGTAATACTCGCTCTTAATCTGAGCTTTAGGATCTATATTAGATAAATAAAGAGAACTACATACATAAGCTTAATAATTATGAACTTCCCCTAGATAGAGAGAAGCACTCTACTAAGAAGGCTAAGCATCTCGATATCTTTAAGAATGCCTGTAATGATTCAGTATCACCTATCCAATCTGGTATTACTATTCGCACTCGTTCCTTATCATCATCTATAAGTGATAGGCCTTTGTTATCTTTGTTATCCTCTGATGATGACAACAATCTAGCACAGGGAACTCAGGGCTGTAGCGGATCGATACAGTCTTTAGGTTCTTATTGCTCTTAATCTGGCAGTCCCTACTTCTCTAATATACAATCCCCTAGTAGTTCTGCTGATGGTATATCTCCTAGCAGGTAGGAACTTTAATATAGGTGTGGCTAAGATCTTTCTCGACCTATAGGTCAGGAAAGGCTCTGCTCGAAATTCTGGGATTAATGACTTTGATTTCTTGTTTTTCTTTTTTTCTTTGACTTCTTTTGGCATTATAGGACGATGCTATAGTTAGCAGAAGAGGAAATGTTGTAGGGTACGACATTAGGATGGGTTTTGGTATAGGTCTTAAGCATAAGGCTCTAGGTTCTTATATGAGCATTCTATAGTTATGTGGTTAATACATAACAGGATTTAAAGCGAAAGGTAGGAGATAGCTATATTAGCTATCGATTGCCTAAAGGGCGAAGACTAGCAACACCTTGTTTTTCAGACATAGAGATGAGTTTTGTTTTTCAGAGATAAAATCAGAGTTATATGCTTCGCGTATAGCAATAATGATAATCAGAAGTCACCAAAAACACAGTCTGCTCTCCCACTTGACTATTGCGACTCTGGTACTGTTGTGGTTGTTCTGAAGTTCAATATACTGCCTTAAATCTTTCTCGACCCATAGGTCAAGATTGTTTTTCATGGCTGTATGAACTTTAGGCTTCATATTGACTTCTCGACCTACACAGCCACACTACTACTAAGTATTTATCCTGAACTATTCGAAGATTGCTATACTATTAATATTGCTTACTAGCAAAGAAGTACTATTCTCCTAGAGAGAGAAGGAAGAAGAAGCATTTAAAGCATTATAAGACAAGTATTATTAGGCACTAGTACTTTCTTACTAGGATCTAATACTACCTATATTCCTTAAGAATGATTATAGCAGATTCGCACTAGGAGATATACTTATATACGAAAATAATAGAATCTGTTAACCTATTGGTTTTTTAGCTAGAAACTATATAAAGCAGGAATCAACTATAATATCTATAATAAGGAAATACTAGCTATGATTTGCTACCTAAAGTTCTAGGAATTCGAGCTTAAAGTATATAGTTCCTTTATAATTTAGATAGATTGTAAGAATCTTAAGTATTTTATAATGAAAAGGCGGCTATTAGAATACTAGATCTATTAGTACAAAGTCCTCTTAAAGTTCTAGTTCTCTCTAGTATACTGCCTAGGGACTAAAGCGATCCTACTAAATGCCTTATCCTACTAGGAATAAGACATACTAGGAGAAGACGACAAGCTCTCCCAATTTTAAAGGTTCTTAAATCTAGATTTTGCTCTAAACTAGCTAGAGGCTAGAGGGAAGAAGAGGGTAGAAGTAGCTACTTCATTAGTCTAGCTCCTTACTACAGAATTTAACTTAGAAGCCATATAGAATAAGTAGGATACTAGAGGTCCCTTCTAGGACTATAAACTTAATGGCCTTGAGAAAGTTATAGCAGAAAAGGACACAATGTATAATACTATATACTATGCAATACAGGATAGTGCCTATAGTCTATTAAGCAATATTAAGGTAAAAGTTCAAATGAGACACTATATAATTAATAACAGAGGCTACATCTGCTATAGAGGGAAATTATAGGTGCTAGGAGTTGTAGCAGTAATAGATGCTAAGTATAATAGCACAGAATCTAGTATCTGCGAAAATGACACATTAAGAACGAAACTTATATAGTCTATTTATAATTTGTCAATTTACAGTTACTTAGAATAGGATGCCACCTCTTCGATACTAGTATGCAACTTCTACTATTGTTACGGGAGTATTCTCTCGTAGCTATATATACTAGAATTCTAGTCTTAGTAGAAGCTAAGGCTAGAAACCCTATCCCTTTAGCCGAGTAGGCTTCGGATTTGATTGAGTGTTTGTATTACTGTAACAACTAGCCTCTCTAATCCTGATATATCTACTAATTCCTAAGGAACTATGACTATTATAAAAGGAACAAGGTTTAGAGAGAATATAAACACAGCCTCCTACGCCTACTTCTAGTTCCTAATCGATTCTTCTAGGAAATCTCTATAGACTTTATAACTGATCTACTAAATTCTAAAGGTAACTACTACCTCTAGGTAATTTAAAGATAGGCTAAGCAAATAGGTAGTTCTAGAAGCAATGCCTAGCATAAAAGCTAAGGATTGTATATGAAAGTTTATAGACTGGTAGATCAAATACTACAGGATACTAAGAGCAATTATAAGCAATCGAGGAACTAACTAGACTAGTACCTTTTAGAAGGAGCTCTACTAACTTTTGGGAGTAACTTAGAGGCTAAGTTCTGCTTACTATCTACAAATAGACAGAGGCCTAAAGTATATAAAATAGGAAGTTTAAACTTACTTATGCAATCATATTAACTAAGAATAATCCAATTAGTCAGACTAGCTTCCTATAGTACAACTTGCACTTAATAGTAGATATCAATGGGACTTAGGATAAGCCTATTCTTTATAACTTATAGCTATAAATCTATATCTCCTATAGCATTAGAACTGGACTCTAGAGAATTATCGACTCTTACTATAACTAAGAGGGCATTAAATTTGATTAAGAAACTGAAGGAGATTAATAACTTTTGCTAAACAAGTATAGCAGCTGCTACACAAAAGTAAGAGGAAAGTGCGAATAGGACCTATATACTAGTACTGATTTACTAAAAAGGAGATAAGGTATAGCTGGATCTGCATAACTACTATATGACTAGGCTAAAGAGGAGCTTAGATACTAAGCATATAAAGTATATAGTGTCGTGGGGTACGACATCAGGATGGGAGTTGGTACAAGTCTGGAGCATAAGGCTCTGGGTTCTTGCATGAGCGTTCTGCGGTCACGTGGTTAACACGTGACATAGTTCAAAGCGAAAGGTGGGAGACAGCTATATTAGCTATTGACTGCCTGAAGGGCGAAGACGAGCGATACCTTGTTTTTCAGATACAGAGATGAGTTTTGTTTTTTAGAGATAAAATCGGAGTTACATGCGTTGCGTGTAGCAACAATAACAATCAGAGGTCACCAAAAACACAGTCTGCTCTCTCACTTGACTATTGTGACTCTGGTACTATTGTGGTTGTTCTGAGGTTCAGTATACTACCTTGAATCTTTCTCGACCCATAGGTCGAGATTGTTTTTATAGATGTATGAACTTCAGGCTTCAAATTGACTTCTCGACCTATATAGCCACATATTTGGTGCTGCTTCTGTGGATCGACCTTGCCTTCTAGAATAGTACGACTTGAACAATACAATATGGAATAAGCAGAACGACATCAACTATAGATACAATATAGCGAGGGACGAGGCCAGAAAAGGGGAGCATCCCTTTAACCCTGATAGCAGGAGCTTTTGAAACCCCACAAATTTTAAGAGAGCTCTAACCAATATAGGTTACTATAGGAAAAGGCGATAAGAGCCTTAGCACTAGGAGCTACCAATAACAGCTCGAAAAGGAATCTGGATAGCGATCCAGATTTACCCCCTATTTCAGATTATACAGATGATAGCTGTATAGATCCCAGCAGTCACAATCTTAATCAGTGTGACTTACCTATTTTAGCAGTTAGCTACTAGAAGAAAATGCCTCCGAGACAGGCATATAATAGTAGTACAATAGTCCGTATTTCGAAAAAGAACGAAGACACAGAGACAGAGACGACGACAATAGAGCTGACAAAAACATTCACGAGAACCAGTATATAGGAACAGCCTATATAACTAGCAGTCAAATATAGTACGATACCTGAGGATTCAGAGAAGGTGTGTGCCTAAGACTAAGTCCACCTTTCTTTCTGTTTGTTATTCTTGTCTTTTTATTATATTATAGGTAGGAGGAAGAGGACTATCTGCAATCATAGCGGACTAGGACTTTCTTCCTTCTGCTCTATCTAGATTTATGCTATAGGCTATAGAGAGTATTATACTTAATAGGATCCCTCTCGACCCGACTCAGCAAGCCTAAACAACTGAGTCACAGCCTTCCTAACGACATAGAGAGAGAACTCCTTCGATATCTTACTTATAGAGTTTTATAGCAATTCAGCTACTTCCTGCTCTGAGGTCTCTTAAGTCTCTAACCTTCGATAGTTATAACTTGTCGACTTTCCTTCGAGAATATATACGGCTTTGCAAAAGATATTAAGTATCTGATAAAAGAGCGTGTGACCTCCTTAAAGACTACTGTACTAAAGATATAGGATCTGAGATTCGCCAAATTGTCGCCCGAGCGAATAGTAGCCTTAGCACTCTTTAGGGCCTGCTCTGAACGAAGTACGTAGCTATTAATAATGAGCGAATATTGACAACTAAAGGCGCTCTAGAGCAGTTCGTATTATAAGCGAAGGAACGTCCTTATAATAATAACCTCCTATTATATAGCAGGTAGTTCTAGATCATTGCCTCCTACATTAAAGAAGCTAGAAACACACTCTCTACTAGCCAAAAGACGATACTATATCTCTATAGTCTCCTAAGGAAGATCATAGAAAAGGCAATTAGCTCGCTTCACATTTAGGCTATACATATAGAGCTAGTTAACTTTGAACGAGTAGTAAGCTTCATAGACAGCATTGCTTAAGCTGCTACCTTACGCTGTATTATTAGGATAGAGGACATTAATAGAGCAGTCTCGAGGGCTATAAATCGATAGCGCAATCCCTAATGTATTACCCTTCCTACAGAAAAGATAGTATCTGTACTACCTTCCTTACTAAAGCGCTAGGAACCTCTGTACCCTAACTTGCAGAGAGGAGTATAGGATCAGCAGTCCCTCTCTCTCGATAAGATGGTCGAGAAGTTCAAGGAGATAAAGCTAACAAAGATAGAGATCCTCAAGATGTTTGAGTCTCCTGATCTCACGTACCTCACCTCAATTTAAAGAGGGGATGTACTAATGCGATGCCTTCATTTAGAGCTAAAGCTGAATCTACCAGTTGCTGATTATAATAGATACCTGCAAAGAACGCAAAGGGTGGCATTTCAGACGAACAATGCTATACAGACTCCGCCTTAATAGTAGTATGCTAGCAGGAGCGCAGAACAGCAGCTACCTCTTAAATGTCACAGTTATAGCAAGACTGGTTATACAGTAACGCACTGCTAGCAGGTCGACAAGCTGGTATAGTAAGGATACATCTATTTTGGCTAGAACAACCGTATTTTGTTTAGGACTATAGCCAATCCTAGCCGAGAGGTGCCTAGATTGCTCCCGACTAACAGATATGATGCGCTGCTTAACATTCTTAGCTTAAGTGTAGATTAAGTAGATACTACTGCGTAACTAACTATAGGACTATCAGGCAGAGCTATTACCCTGTCGTATCCTTTTGATAGGGAAGAGGATTCTGATCAAGAAGTGTACTATAGCACTCGCATTAAAGCTATCCGCGCACTACAAACTAGTAGGGGAAAAGGCGAGGTTGCTAAACTACCTTAGCGCGATCGCATTCTAACTGTCTATGCAGATCGATCTAGATAGTATATTCCTAAGGTACAAGATTCACAAATGCAAGGCTGGACTCTCTCTCCTTAGGATGTGAGGAGAACCCAGGACTCTATAGATATCGATAAGGATCACCTAATAGGTGTTCCGCCTATAAAGCCTAATAATGTAAGGTAGGCTCCTCGAGCTTAGCGACTAGGCGACGTACTTAGCAAAGAGGATGCTACTCCTGCAGAGATTCAGGTGATGGACCATATCTTGAATATACCTGTTAGCATCCCTGTTCGAGATGCTATCAACTTAATGCCTAGAGTTCGCAAATTGTTTATACAGCCTCTTCGCTAAGAGACAGCAGAAGCACTAAAGGCTTTAGGATAAGGGAATATCTCAGTGAATAGTTAGGATACTGTAGGAAGCGATAGTAGCATTCCAGATGAGCGCCTTACTAGCGAAAATCTTTCTCGACCTATAGGTCGAGAAAGATTCTCTACTACTAATACGATATCTGTAGCTCTACTCACGACTAAGCAGCTTGATAAGCGCCTTAGGAACATTAAGACGTACTAAGCGAAGTGTCCTTATATCTCTATACAGATTAGAAGAGAAGCAGTATAGGCACTAGTCGACTCTAGGGCCGAAATCAATGTTATAAAAGAGAGCTTTGCACTGCGCGCAGGACTACTAATCAACTCGCTCCCTCCTATAATAAAGGGCGACAAATTGATCTCAGCAAATAGAACTAGTGACTCCTTTGTGGGAATAGCAGAGACTTATATGTTTATTAGAGAGATAGGGACCTCTTTCTAGACACCCTTCCTTATTACTAAGGACTGTATAAGTGAAGTGATTCTTAGAGAACCCTTTGTACTGCAGTCTTCTATAGCGACCTCTCGGACTCTATCTGGCTGCGTTACTATCCTAATAATAACAGAGGACAGTATGCGTACTTGCGAGATAAGGTCTATTAATAGGTACGAGAAGGAGCTTAGAGAAGATAACAGCTAGGGGGAAGGCGAGGTAGTGCAGTAACCAGTGCTACACCTAACCGAACGCTATTGCTAGATGATAACAATACTATGCATACTGATATGGAATTTCCTTGTAGTGCTAATGTGTGTCTTGATAAATGCTGTCGCGCTTCTATTCCCTTACTGACTAGCGCTAAGGAAACTCCGGATAATCTTTCCTGACCTATAGGTCGATATTATTCAAAACTTCCTTATAAGCACATTCGCGCACAGGCTATTACCAAAACACAAAAACACTTAAAAAATGATAAACAGACCTCAAAAACATGTGTAATAGAGCTAGTCGACCTTGTGTATGTCTTCTAGGCATTGCTAGGAGAAGGCACTAGGCGATGCTTAAGAAGACGAGATGAATACAGCCTATATACTATTTCGCACTAATAGTAAGAAAGCAGAGCTATAGAGCTAAACACACTATACAAGAAGAAGGCGGACAAAATCAGGCCTTTAGATACTGCGCTTCTAGATAGAAGCATGCCTAACGGAAATCCGAATTAGAGGCAAGACCTCCTAGTAGAACAGCGCTACGCTCTTAACCCTATCAGAGCACCTAGCCCTTATAACTACTTGTTCGAACTGAGGTACTAGTAAGAACCACGAGGTTGCTATATCACTATAGAGCACTAGGAGAAGATAGTAATAGATAAAGACATTTAGCTCTAAGAGAAGGAGATGTTAAGAGAAATGATATATAACAGAGAGAAGGCCCTTATATAGGATTTTACAGAGATTAGTTGCTATGACGAATAGATGGTACTACTATAAGTTATCCGCACAGTAGAATATAAGGCCTAGCAGGTGAAAAGTTTCCTTATATTAAAGGGACTTCGGGATAAAGTAGTATCTATGCTTTAGCAATAGATCGACGCTTCTATACTAGAACGAAGCTATAGACCTTACTACAATCCTTAGTTCCTAGTACAGAAGAAGGATAAGAAGCACTAACTGATCAACTCTGCTACCAACATTAATGCTGTTACTATTAGAGACGCTATACTCCCTCCTAATATAGATGAATTCTCGGAGCACGTTGCTGGACGACCTGTGTACACCCTGCTAGACTTCCTCTCTAGATACGATCAGATCACGCTCTATCTAGCGAGCAGGGACATAACTGCTATCTAAACTCCCCTTAGACTCCTTCGGCAAACGACTCTACTATAGGGAGTAATAAATTTAGTAGCTTAGTTCATACGAGCTATTATGCATATCCTACACCTGCACCTAACAGAGAAGGCTAGTCCTTTTATAGATGACATTATTGTGTATTCACCTCGGACAGGGAATCTCACTAAACTTGCACTACCTAGCGTACGAAAGCATATGCTTTAACACCTGCAATAGATTGATAGAGTGCTAGCTGACATTGAGCGATCTAGTTACACTGTATCTAGAGGAAAGTCACACTTCTGCGCTCCTGCCCTTAAAGTAGTAGAGTACATTTGTAGCTAAGATAGGCAGAGACCTATAGATAGATATGTGAAAGCAATCTAATAGTAGCTTGCTTATAAGAATATCACTGCATTATGAGGATTCCTTAGAGCCTATATGTACTATTGGATCTGGATCGAGCACTTTAGCGACATTGTATCACCTTTGTTTGCCTTACTTAAGAAGGATGTAGAGTACTGTTAGGACATTAAACAGGCTTAGGCAATGCAATCTCTGAAGGATGCTCTAATATCTGTACTAGCTTTAATGCCTCTGAATTACTCTCCTAATGCTAGCAAAGTGATCCTTGCTATAGATTCCTCTATAACTGGGTTCAGTAGAGTGTTAATGCAACTCAATCAACAAGGGAAAAAGCATCTATACAGGTACGAGAGTGGACTCTAGACTGCTACAGAGAAGAAGTACGACATTGTGAAGCTTGAGTATTGTTCCCTCCTATATATGCTACGCAAATACAGACTGTGGCTATATAGGATCCGATTCACTATAGAAACTGATGCAAATATGCTAGTCGCCTAGCTTAACAGAACTGCAACTGACTTGCCTAGAGCCTTAGTGACTTATTAGCTTATATAGATAAGACTCTAGGATTTTAATATGCAGCACATACCTAGGAAATAGAATATCGTTACTAATGCATTGTCGCGCATACTATAGGACGATAATACAGTTAATGCATAATAAGATGACTTAGACGCTTTTATCGACTACGAACTTAGCAGTATGCAGATCAGCCCTATAGCTACTATACCAGAGAACGTTCTCCTTCCTAAATATAGTGAGAAGTCCTAGCGATACGCTCTTTAGCTCACTACACTTTAACAGCCTCTAGAACTCTCTATAAAGGAGTTTGTTACATTCAAGAAGGAAGCCCTAAAACATCTCGTGTAGGGAAGGCACCTATTTAGAAGGCAGAACAAGAATGCTCCCCTAAGGCATATAGTAAATGACTTAGATAAACGAAGAGACATCATTCGTGAACTGCATAATGAAAGTGGCTATCGAGGGAAAGAAGGTACCTACTAAAGGATTGCTAATCGATTCTACTAGGCTAGCCTGTTTAAGGATGTAGAAAAGCACATTAACACCTGTTTCTCCTACTAGACCTGAGCACATAATCAGTTAGACGAGGCTCTCTACCCTACCTAGTCCTCCTGTATAGGAGAGAAGTAGGCTATCGATATCATTTATATGCTGCTGTGTATAGGATACTCGTACCTTGTACTAGGAAGGGAGGATCTGTCTAAATAGGTTAAAGGAAGAGCCCTTCGCGAGAATGACTTAAAGAACATTTTAAAGTTTATATTTGAGGATATCATCTGTAGGCATAGAATACTATTATACTTAGTAAGCGATAGTGGTCTAGAGAACAAAGCACTTACTAATAAGCTTCTTGCTCGGTACGGAATCAAGCATACCTAGACATCAGCATATCACCCTTAGGCAAATAGCATAATAGAGAAAGGACATCAGCCTGTTATGAATAGGCTGGCTAAGCACATAGCTACTATAGGAGCTAGGTGGATTGACGCCTTACCTGTAATGTTGTAGGCTGATCGAATAACTATCAAGTCGACTACTAGAATGACTCCTATTCGAGTTATCTATAGAGCTGAATACATACTTCCTATTAAGATTGACGTTAGTTTATGGCAGACAATCGCTTAGAAAGCTGTAAGATCTACTACAGATCTTCTCGCTACTTGCTATGCTTAACTAAATAGGCGGGATAAAGCCCTAGAGGAAGTGCTGCTCTATGTACGCAGGCAGCGAGAGGCTAATAAGGAATCCTATAATGACTCATATCGTATTCGAACAGAGAAGTTCAAAGTAGGCGACCTTGTGTTGCTCTAGGACTCTCGCTAAGAGGTTAACAAATCTTCGGCCCTAAAACTTCATCCCTACTGGCTTGGTCTATACTGTATACTAATAACAGTTCAGACATTTAGCAGTTATCGACTGGCTGAGCTAGATGGTACTAAACTGACTAGAACATTTGTAGGAAAGCAATTAAAGCTTCTAAAGTTACGAACTAAAGAAGACAGAGTAGCAGAAGAACCTCAGTAGCATCAATACTCTCAACGACAAGTAACTAATCAGAGAAGTCTGTCTTTGACTTGCATGAATTAGGTATATAATAGTCGCCATCCTATAGTCGAGATTCCTCGGCCTCACTCTGACTTAGCGAACATTCTAATAATCTGGGAGAATAGCAATATCGATATGGATAATGGGAGTGTGTTAGATAACTCCTTATAGGTTCCTAGTA
Source organism: Cladosporium cucumerinum (assembly GCA_023634325.1). Taxonomy (NCBI): domain Eukaryota; kingdom Fungi; phylum Ascomycota; class Dothideomycetes; order Cladosporiales; family Cladosporiaceae; genus Cladosporium; species Cladosporium cucumerinum. The sequence continues at coordinate 68,977 of JALDQA010000012.1, read as the reverse complement.
ACCTCTGATTTTGATTACCTAGCGTTTTTCTTAGGCAACTAGTGTTAGAACTTTCTCGACCCTTAGATCGACATTTATTTATTTTTTAAGCACTAGCCTGTATAGTACTTAAGAACCTCCTTAGATTCCTAGATATTCCCTTCTTCTTTCTTTTTTTTTCTTTTTTCCTTTTCGAGACAGGTATATAGTTATTAGCAACTAGCGCTAGACTAGCATATGTAGCGGATATAAGAACTAGCTAGACTAGGCAAAGATAGGAGTAAAACGAACACAGTGCATTCGGAAGAGAACAGGGGATAAGGAACTACCTTACTGTGCTAAACGCAACGATAACAGAATGGATAAGCGAGCACAGGGTTGTATCGGCTAAGAAACGGCTATAACAATCTTTCTCGACTTATAGGTCGATATTGATTGGAGACTCCTTAGCCTGCAATAAACCTGTAGTAAACTAACGACACGTGCTTCACACTTCACTCCAAGGTGTTTAGCACTCCTCAACTCAACAAGAAGCCCCTACTTTACAGGAACAGTACTGAGAACTAGAAACGTCATATACTACGAACACTATAGTTAGCAGGGGAGGTGTTTGATACCTCAGTTAATAATAGTGAAGGATGGGTTTAGCAAAGTCACGTGAAAAGAAGGGATGCTTCCTCTAAATCCTTCACTTGCTAATTACAAGCCTTAAAAGGCGCATCTAATAGTCACGAGCCGACGCATTTGATGGTTACAGGCCTTCAGTTGTGATAAAGGAACTCCTTCACTTCAAAAGGAGGCGACTGTTGCTTACAGACTCACTAACAGGCCAATCACAAGCCTTAAAAGGCGCATTTGATAGTCAAGAGCTGACTGTTTGATAGTCACGAGCCGACTGTTCCTGTTTGCTACAAAAAAAAGGCGCTAATGCTGTTTAAATGTCTAGGAAAACATATTAACTAGCTGCCCTCCTACACTGACGACTTCCTCTCTCTAACCATACTAACAACCACCCTCTCCCTCCTACCTTTGTTCGCACTTACAACTCGACTCGATAACACAAAGGCACACCCTCTACCTTTCTCACTCGGCCGATTTTGCGGTTATCAGCTTCCTCCCTTAGCCACTATAGCATCGCAAACCCCCTGCACCCCTCAGAACCCTCCTCGGCGCGCTATCACATAGCGACCTACGAACCTAGAAGCTACTAATGCAGCAGCTGATAGCGTGCATACTCTTGTTACTGTAGGCAACATCTCTTATAACAAATTCTGCAACTTCTGCTCTAAGAGCACGAAGGTGACTTTAGAAGACCTCATTTCCTTCCTCAACAAGCAAACGCTAGCAGTTCATAGAGCTATATAGTATAGCCTGCTCGAACTTGCTAATACAGCTTTAAGCGAGATTGCGGATCTTGCCTCGCGTTTCTATGACTACTGCGACTATAACACTACATAGAAGAACAACAATCCTAGTAGCTAGGTCCTAAACAGCCTCCCTAAGGACTTTCTAGAATTCCACTAATTAGCAGAGCTCGGCAAGAGTACGCGCAACTGCAAGAAAGAGGCCTAGGATAGCATTTAGGCAGTGTACCCTTTAATTACGAGCAATCGCTCTATTAAGTTAATATACACATCAGACAAGGCTACTCGTTCCCTTTGGGCAGTCTATAGGCAGGTACGCGCCAATAAGAACACTCCTGGTGATGTGATTAAGCACTTGAACCTAGCCCTGCTAGACAGGCTTAATAGCGTTAGTCAGACATACAACTAGGGAGTGTCGAGCAAGCGTATCCTTCTCACCTATGATTATAACAAGGCTGCTACCTATAGCACATTAAACAGTGTGAGCACTACCAACCTAGACCGACGCGTGTAGGAACATCTCTTAATTCGGAATGACGATAGTATCTATGCTGATCTAGAGTTTGCTATTTATGCCAGTCTGTCTTAAGGAGTGGCTTCTCTAGGCATTTTCCTAAGCAGTAGGATTGCTAGTAGTATAGGACTCCGTGATTCTCCTTCTCCTTCTATCAGCAGCCTAAGCGACTTTGTTGCCAACATAAGTGTTCATAGTACACCACAGCCGCCTAAGAAGCGTAAACAGCGACTCGATATGATAGGGCCTACTAGCAGGTACTGCAACACATCTACCTATAGCAGTGGCGACCTTAAGTGCTTTACAAAGGTACCACAGTTCATTATCGACTATATTAACAACCTTCTAATTCAGGCTAAGACTACTGCAGAGCGCTGTGCTATTCTAAAGCAGGTCTCTATAGTTAGTCGCCTTAGTAGACAGAACAATAAGAAGCTTTACTAGAAGCACATATAGCGACTTAGAGCTGCTCTTAGTATAATAACCAATTCGGCGACCTGGGATGAACTCCTTACTCGAATTGAGACTATAATAGCTAGAAAGGACTCTGAGGGAGGCCTTAAGGCTCTTCAAACCAAGGACAGACATTTCAACTAGTAGCGTAAGGGATGCTGTCCTGCTATTAAGGATGACACTCTAGGGATATACTGCTTCTTCCTAAGGCGTGTGCCTTTCTGTGCAGAGGTTTTTAATAGACCTTTCAGATTCACAGAGAGCTATATTATCAAGATCGCTCTAGCTATAGGCATAACTAAGGACAACTATAAAAATAGATTACGAGGCAGCTATAAGAGCCTCAAATCGAACAACATAATGGACTACCTAAAGCAATCTGGAATGCTTGCACTTATGCGTGTGGAGTTCTATATATACCACTAGCACTAGCGTGAGCAACGTATTGAGATAGGATAGCAACGAAACCAGTTTAGGAGCCTTACTTAATAAGTTGTTCGTTAGGATCCTAGGTACTAGTTGCTTAATGTGGTAGCTTGCAGCGACTACTTGTTTGCACTCACAACTAGCCCTTACTATATGAAGTACGCCACACAAGGACAGAGCACTAGGTTCCGCTACCTTGATCAGAACCTGCGTGCACTCGCTACTAAAGGCAAGGGCAAGGATCAGTAGTAGGGATCCCTCTCTCTAAATGACGAAGACAACAACAACTGCACTAAGCTTTACACTGGCTTTAATAATATAGCAAAGATTAGGAGGTTCGCTAATCTCCTTAAGAAGAAGGATAAGCTGAGTAACAGGTTTGTTAAGCAAATGAATAACACTATTCTAGATGCTACTATAGTTAGCTCACTAAACGTTCGTTAGGCTCCTCACCCTTATGTTACTGCTCAGATTCGCCTCACTTCGCCTCTCCTTCTATATAGTTCTACTGCTCGTAGCACGAAGCTTTGCTATGCTATCTATCTATAGTATATAGGCTTCCTAGCAGGCAAGGGTTCTATAGAGGTATCTAAAGGCCCTACCTTCGATGAGCTCTACATCGCTCATACTACTAGCATTGCTCCGCCTAAGACTCCCTTAGGATACCTATACAAATATGGCGAAATCAGTACTCCCTTCCTAGCTTTTGTGCAAATCATGGATATGAGTCTAGTCTGTAATGCCTTAGTGGCTCAATGCTCCTAGGATGATAGAGCTATTCGTTTAGAGATAGGCAATGTATTCTATAGATAGAAAGACTGCACCTATAACAGTAACGACTTCTAGTCTACAGTCCGTGACTTTGTTACTTACTGTAGAGTTCGCATTCTAGCTAAGATAGTTAGTACTAGCATATTCGCTAGCAATAGACTATTCGACAAGATGATTAAGCTAGAGAAGATGTCCTACAGTTCTAAATCCTTCTTTAGGGCCTACCCTCAGTTTAACTTAGCGCAGAAGGTAATCACTCTTAGAGCTGATGCTATAAATATTACTTATAATCGCAATACTCGCCCTCAATCTGAGCTTCAGGATCTATACTAGATAAACGAAGAGAACTGCATATATGAGCTTAATAATTATGAGCTTCCCCTAGATAGAGAGAAGCGCTCAACCAAGAAGGCTAAGCATCTCGATATCTTTAAGAATACTTGTGATGGTTTAGTATCACCTGTCTAATCTGGTATTACTATTCGCACTCGCTCCTTATCTTCGTTAGCAAGTGACAGGCCTTTATTATCTTTATCTTCTTCTAACGATGACGACAACCTAGTGTAGGGAACTCGGGGCTGTAGCAGATCAATGTAGTCTTCAGGCTCTCGTCGCTCTTAATCTAGCAGTCCCTACTTCTCTGATGTATAGTCCCCTAGCAGTTCTACTAGTAGTATGTCTCCTAGCAGGTGGGAATAGGAACTTTGAAATAGGCGTGGCTAAAATCTTTCTCGACCTATAGGTTAAGAAAGGCTCTACTCGGAATTCTGGGATTGATAACTTTTGAATTTTTGTTTTCCTTTTTCTTTAACTTCTTTTGGCATTATAGGACAATACTATGGTTAGCAGGGGAGGAAATGTCGTGGGGTACGACATTAGGATGGGAGTTGGTATAAGTCTGGAGCATAAGGCTCTAGGTTCTTGTATAAGCGTTCTATGGTCACATAGTTAATACGTGACATAGTTCAAAGCGAAAGGTGGGAGACAGCTATATTAGTTGTTAACTGCCTAAAGGGCGAAGACGAGCGACACCTTGTTTTTCAGATACAGAGATGAGTTTTGTTTTTCAGAGATAAAATCGGAGTTACATGCGTTGCGTGTAGCAATAATAACAATTAGAGGTCACCAAAAACACAGTCTACTCTCCCACTTGACTATTGTGACTCTAGTACTGTCGTGGTTGTTCTGAGGTTCAGTATACTACCTTGAATCTTTCTCGACCCATGGGTCGAGATTGTTTTTATGGATGTATGAACTTCAGGCTTCAAATTGACTTCTCGACCTACACAGCCACAATAGTAGCTAAGGTTATTTCCCTAATATCTGTTTGCTTATCAGGCATACTAAAGAACATTTACTCTATCTTCTACCTAGATCTCACAAGGCTAGCAAGTTAGGACCTACTATCTAGCTAGGAATCTAATAATAAATAACTAGAACTAGTTCTAGTAGAATTTTATAAAGAATACTTTATTAAAGAAATTCTATATACGAGAACAAAGAAAAAAGGATAAGGCTAATAAAGAGAAGTCCTTATAAAATAGGCTAGATACTAGGAATCAATATAGGAACCTATAGATGAACTTTTAGACAATACTATAATAGATACTTTCGAGAAAAAAGTATAGCGACTTCTATAAGCATAATAGCTCGAGATCTAGGTAGGAGAAGACAGCTACTAATAGTTCCTAGCTGAAATCGAAGAGTCATCTTTAGGAATAGTGCAGAATGCAGGAGAAGAGAATAGAAGGGAGCAAAGAAGGAGGGAAAGAGGGATCTGTAAAGAAAATAGCAGGTCCTATAGAGGAATAAGAGGCAACAAAAGAAAGCTAGGGAATAGGAAAAGAAAGAAAAGAGAAAGAAAAGAAAAAGCGGATCCTATAAAAGAAATAATAGAACTCTAATTGTTAAGAACTAAGGTCGAGTTAGAGTAAAAGATGCAGATCCGAGCTAGAACATTATAGGACAAGTTTAAATCTTGTTACATAAATGAGTATAAGGAGGGAATAAGGATAACACAACTAGGACTAAGGGAAAGATTCCCCTAACTAACTATAAAGGGGCTAATTAACTTTAATATAGTACTATTATATGCAGATCCTGTCATATTTAGTATAGATACTAAAAGAGTTAAACTAAAGTGAAAAATCATTTTATTATATAGTTATATTTCTTATCAAAATAGGCTCTTCCGATAGGAAATCTTATAGAGCCTGCTACTTATTCCTTAATAGAGCTAAACTAATCCTTACCTTCTTTATTAGAGTTAGCAGCTATATAGCAAGACTTCTTAGAGCTTTTAATAGCTCCTATAGTGCGATAATTACCTATCCTTAAAGCCTAAGTAGTTCTATAACTAAGGAAGCAGTTAGTGATAGAAATACAATAGAATCCGGAAATAACTTACTTCTGGTTACTAGTTATAAGAGTATTAGCTATAGTGTTATTAATAGTAAGGAGAAAATGACTGTTTTTCGATAGTTAGTAATAAAAAAACAAGCAGAAGCTGCAATATATTACTCTATAAGCATTCCAGCCTTAGTCAAGGGCTAGAGCTGCTTATAGGCCTTAAGGACAGCCTTAAGTATAGCAAGGGCATTAGTGCTAAGAGAAAAAGTTAGGCTTCTAACAACAAAAGGACAGAGACAGCTACTTACGCGCTAGCATCCGAAGAATAGGTCTAAGCAGTATAGGCAACATAGGCCATCTCAGGACTGAAAAGAATAGTTAGTAGGGCCTTTTGAATAGAAACCGAGTAAAATAACCTACAGTTCGGCACAGGTGGTCTTAGCCTTAGCACAAGCAAAACAAGCCCTCTTCTTAGGGGTAACCTTTTTGGGGTCTCCATAGGATACTGGCTGAAAAATTTGTTCTCACATTCTTGGCTGTAGCTAGCGCAGTGGATGCAGTGGAGACAGCCCTGCTGCAGGGCCTAGTTAGTTCTCTACAGAATCAATAGGGTTTTTGAAGGAACCTACTAGATTTTCAGAGGAAGGAATAGGGAATTAGGTAGGGCGCTTACTATAATGATTAAAGGATAGTATGGTAGGAGAAAGGAAGAAAAGGAGGCAGAAGCAAATACTTATGTTATAGTAATAGGGAGCTCCTGTTCATAGTGATAGTACACTATGTACAGTAGGAGCAAAAGTGATTAAGGAAGTAAAGCCTCTAAGGAGCAAAAGAAGCAACTTCTATTAGAAACTATATAGGACATACTAGTTTCTAAGCAGAAGCTATAATAAGGTCGCTCACTTTCGACTCACCTAACGTCATCCACCCTGAAGTCGGACACACCCGGAAGTCGGACACTCCTACGCGTTACTTTCGCGCTCTTTACAGATTTTTATGCGATACTCTTCCCTTCTCTCTTAATATGCCTACCTATTCCGAAGAGACGCTTATTACTGCCCTAGCAGCATACTGTAATAACGAATATACTTCAGTTCGGAAGTGTGCTTACGCGTTTAGTATCCCTACTTCTCTACTCTCCGATCGACTCTCAGCTCGAACTTCTTACTTTAAATCGCACGAATTATAACAAATACTCTCGACTGCTGAAGAGAAGGTTCTCTTAAAGGCTATTACTCGACTCTCGAAGTCAGGTTACCTAATTACTCTCTTATTAATATAGGAGCTTGCTAAAGAAATTCGCCTTTTCTACTTCCGCTTAAGCTCGACTCCGACTTCTTACCCTCCTATAAGCATATAGTGGATCAATAGGTTCTAAAAACGATATTCTAAGCTAAAGATAGTCTACTCTCGATCCCTAGATACGAGCTGCTTTAAAGGAGTAACTTATCTAATCGTAAATGCCTACTTTAATGCTCTTACTGACCTTTTCCTCGAGAATTCCTATCCTTCTAATGCGATTTTTAATATCGATGAGACCAGATTCGCTCTTAGTACTACTTTACCTTCTAAAGTACTTATAAGAGGAGGAGATACTAAGGCGTTTAAGAAAATAAGCAGAAGGCAAGAGTGAATAATAGCAATCAAGTATATTAGAGCCTCGAGGGTCACCTTACCTCTGCTTCTTCTCTTTAAGGCAAAATACACGAATAGCATATAGATACCAGCCTCTACGCCCGAAAACTGGAAGTTCTCGATGTCTACTAGCGGATAGACCTCTAATAATTATGCATATAAGTAGTTAAGTACTTTATTCGAGCCCAAAATGCGCTAAAATAACGGAAAATAGAGGCTATTACTTCTCGATAGATACAGATCTCACCTTATAGTGAGGTTTATTGCCTTTTATATGAATAAGAGTATCGACCTTATAGTACTACTGCTATATACTTCGCATATCCTATAGCCTCTTGATATTAGTGTATTAAGCCCTCTTAAGTAGGCTTTATCAACTAAAATTGAAAAGCTCTTCTGCTTAGATACTTAATATATATCCCGAATAGAGTGGACAGAAGCCTATATAACAGCTCGGGCTAAGGCCTTTACAACTAGGAATGTCGAATCGTTGTTTTAGGCGGCTAGTATCTATCCGCTTAGCCCGATTACTATCCTCTCGACTCTCCGAATGCCTACACCTACCCCCTAAGTGACTCTGCTGCCTATTACGACTCCGAACGACCTAGACTGCTCCCTACTAGATAGTTCGCTGCTAGCAGGTATAGAGCTATAGGAGGCGATGTCGCTAGTTAACTCGATCGTTGTTCTTCTACTCTCGAGACTCCTATAAAGCGATATATCGAGCGATCAGGGTCGGCTCTCGAACGGACGACTTCAGAGAATGCACTTTTACGTAAGGAGAATGCGGAGTATAAAGAGCTACTACAGGTATATAAGGAATATAAGAAATAGAAGCGCGTAGCAGTTAAGGGGAAGTTTGTCTTTAATACAAAGGAAATCCTCGAACTTGTTAAGGAAACGGAAGTAGAGGTGTCGAAGGGAAAGTCGAAAAAGAGGCAAATAATAAAGGCTACAACTCCCAAAATTGAGAGCAAGGAAGAGGAAGTTATCAGAGAGAATATAATGGATAGCGAGAGCGATTATATTATTATAGCTAGTAGTAGATCGAAATCTAATAAGAGAAGCTGAAATTCTGTCCGACTTCCGGGTGTGTCCGACTTCAGGGTGGATGACGTTACTAATAAACTATATCACATAAAGGTTTATATAAACATAAAAATGAGGACTCTATTAACGACTTCACTAGTTCTAAGCCATAGTAGTTAGGATCTATAGAAAGATTCCTTTATTTGAATAAAGAGGATAATGTTATATAATAATGTCTAACTTCACTTTATTCCTATAAGCTTATAGAACTATTAATAAGGCAGTAACGTATAGGTGCTAAGGGAAAATAAGCAAAGACCTATAGATAAAGAATAGAGGAGAGGATAATAATATGAAGGGCGAGCCTTTAAAGAGTATAGCGCAGGCATAGCCTATACTCTAAGCTAGAAGCTGTGGCTCTTTTATCGGCTTCCACATTAGAATCCTCTTACTCCTGTATCGAACTTATTGAATACTACATTGAGCCTCTGCGTATGCGTCGCTCTCCCGTAACATCTACTATACGCTACCTACAACCCTGATAGTTGTACTTATTTCTGAACACTCTACGATATCTATTATTACCAATCCCTACTATAAGATCCTAATCCTATAACTGATAAAGATAATAAGGATAACTTTATAGACCTACTAGTATATTATATATATAGTAAGGCCTAAAAGGTAATATAAGAGTAAAAAAATAGTTTTAGATTGCACTTAGTAGATAAGTTTAGAGTACAGTTTACTTCTCACAAATTTTAGCTATGTTACTTAAATTTATGCTTTATAATCTTAATTTTATATATACCAAGTGTTACTCTTTTAATCCTATAAGATAGATATAGCTACTACTCTATTTATACGTGATTATTAATTTAGAGTATGCATAAAAAATACTAACCACTGTGAAGCACTTACTAATACTAGTGGCTAGCCGAGTATCTAATTTCGGTATTAGAATTTGAGGTTTGTCCGTCTCGTAAGGATGGTCCGCCGTCGCTGGCGGTAGTCAGAACAAGAGATGAGCTAACGTTAATAGCGCTCTCGTTATCGTCGAAACACCGCTCCAGGTCATGCCCAAGTTCCAGTTCTGCAGTGTGGTACACGATCTATCCAACTTGGTCTGCCCGAGTTTGTCTGAGATACAACCTTTGGAATCCTCCATGGTATTCATCCGCTTCAGAATGGAACATCATCCTCAGAATAGTGAGTTCCCGGTCCAGCCATACCCTCACAGCATATACCGTCATCGTACGGCTATTCGTCCCTTGTGGCCTCTTCTGTCTGTATCCGCTCCTCAATCTTTACCGCCAGCCGCACTTTACAGGCCTCTGCCACCTATCTCCGCATAGATGTCACTTACTCCTTTCGCGAATGTTGCGCTCATCATGATCAGGGTATATTGCATGTGCATCTGTGATGTCCAGGTCTTTCGCTGGAGTGCACACAGCCGTTGCATCCAGGTGTGTTAATTGTGCCTCATCTGGATGCGTTGCTCAAATACCAGCCTTCGTTCACAGTGATTCGGCACTCATTCTGTAGTCAGTATAGGCAATCCGCAGTAGCGAAACAGATACAGCTACCAGCAGGAAGATGAAGTTGAACATCGCACTACCAATGACGTACGAGGAAGGGTGTTGCATCCCGCCTCTCTTCCTTCATGCACCAAATCTCCTTGGGCCAAACTGGTCCACCCATGGAAGCGAAACGAAAGTCACAGAGACTCGCTCGTGGAAAAAAATGGCAGCCACGTTACTGGTTGACAAAACGACGTGTCAAGCTGGAGGTAAGACGATCAGCCGGAACTCCAACGCTTTCTCGTAGCTTGTTTCAAGTCCGCCAGTACAGCTGGTCTGAGCGGCGGACTATGTCCGGGCATATAGTCAGTTTTGATACTTCAGGCTCAGCCTTCAAAGGCTAGAGAAAATGTGCGCATAGCTCCGTGGGAGCGGAGACGCATGAATCGTGGAGGTGAGCCGTTCTAGATCGCAGCTGAGCGCGACCTATGGATGTCACGCTTGTCGAGGAAGAGAATTATTTCTCCGATACATCAGTGCAGCGCTGGAACTTCTCAATTTGATCATCAAAGCAGCCATTAATTACGCCTGCAATCACTCTACTCGTGAGAGTGATACACTACCAGCTCCGACTTAGTGAAGACCTTCCCCTCTAACAAACCGTAGACCCCCGATCTGCTAGCATACTCCCCCAGCCCATCGCGCACGTCATTCAACGTCTCCATAAAACCGGCCTCGTACGTCCTGTCCCGGAACTCGAAAGCTAAGATATGCTGATTCGCATCCCATTTCGGGATCGTTATGTCCCTCCCCTCGCCCAAGTAGTCGATCTTGATCGGCCAAGGACATCAGTCTGGCGCTGTCTCACGCCGGAAAAATGCAACCTCCCGCCACTCTGAGTCGTAGATAAAAAAATTTGGCGAGTCCGCTATCTCCAACGAGACCTTTAAATTGCCAGCATCTTGCGGTGTGCATGATGCAGGATCAGTGGTGATGAAACCAGAAGGACTATCCCGAACACTCTTGAGTGTGCAGGGCGGAGGGATCAACGAAGCCAACTCTAAACTTGCCGACAACAGCGAGGCCGAAATCCTGTTTGCGCGAGCCGCAGAGACCGTTGGACATGGTGTTGGAATCGTGGCCATCATAGTCGAATGTGTAGGACGGATCGTATGCGCTCTACCAGGAATGCTTGATCTTTATGGGTTTACCAGGAAATTGGTGAATGTCGTAAGGTGCGCCACAGGTTTGTCCTGGCTAGGATCATATTCACCAAGCATCTTGCGGTTCCAATCAAAGAGCTTCCAGCCAGGTCCACCGGAGCATCCAGACATCCCTCCAGCGGTGCCAGCTGACACGCATAACGTCATTGTCCTAGAAGCGGAACAGACCGAGAAGCGGAACACAAAATTCGCTTTATCACTTTCGATTCGATCTACTACTAGCTACAATAATACAATCGCTTTCGCTTCCGCTTATATTCTCTTTGATATCTTCCTCTTCCTTGCTTTCGATTTCGGGAGTCGTAGCTCTCGTCGTTCGTCTCTTTTTCGCCTTTCTCTTCGATGCCTCTGCTTCTACTTCTTCGACGAGTTCGAGGATTTCCTTCGTATTAAAGACGAACTTCCCTTTTATTGCTATACGCTTCTCCTTCTTACGTTCCTTATGTATCTGTAATAGTTCCCTAAACTCGGCATTCTCTTTCTGTAAAAGAGCGACCTTAGAGGTCGTCCTTTCGAAGGCTATTCCTAATCGCTCGATATATCGCTTTATAGGAGTCTTAAGAGTAGAAGAACGAACGATCGAGTTAACTAGCGACATCGCCTCCCTTAACTCTGTACCCTCTAGCAGTGAACTATCTAGTAGGGAGCAGTCTAGATCGTTCAGAGTTATAATAGGCGGCGGGGTTACCTAGAGGGTAGGCATAGGCATTCGGAGAGTCGAGAGGATAGTAATCGGGCTAAGCAGGTAGATACTAGAGGCCCAGAACGACGATTCGATACTCTGAGGTATAAAGGCTCGATTCCTAGCTGTTATATAGACTTCTATCCACTCGATCTAGAGTATTCATTAGGTATCTAAACAGAAGAGTTTCTCGATTTCGGCTAATAAAGCCCGCTTTAAAGGGCTAAATACGCTAACATTAAGAGGTTATAAGATATACGAAGTATATAGCAGTAGTACTACGAGGTCGATACTCTTATCGAGGCAAAAGGCGATAAACCTCGCTATAAGGTAAGATCTGTGTCCATCGAGAAGTAATAGCCTCTATTTTCTATCGTTTCGGCGCATTTCAGGCTCAAATAAAGTAGTTAACTACTCGTATGCATAATTATCGGACGTCTACCTGCTAGTTAATATTGAGAACTTCCAGTTTTCGGGCGTAGAGGCTAGTATCTATACAGTATTTGTATATTTCGCCTTAAAGATAAGAAGCAGAGGTAGAGCGACTCCTAAAGCTCCAATACACTCAATCGCTGTTATCTACTCTTGCCTTCTACTTATTTTCTTAAATGCCTTAGTATCCCCTCTCCTTATAAGTACTTTCGAAGGTAAAGTAGTACTGAGGGCGAAGCTGGTCTCATCGATGTTAAAGATCGCGTCGGAAGAGTAGAGATTCTTGAGGAAAAGGTTAGTAAGGGCATCGAAGTAGGCATTTATAATCGAATAAGTAACTCCTTCGAAGCGGCTCGTATATAGAGATTGAGAGTAGACTGCCTTTAACTCCGGATATCGTTTTCGGAACTTATCTAGCCACCTTTTACCTAAAGGAGGATAAGACATCGGAGTCGAGCTTAGGCGGAAGTAGGAAAGTCGGATTTCTTTAGTGAGGTCTCTAGTTGATAGAAGGATAATAGGGCAGCCCCTATTCGATAGTCGAGTAATCGTCTTTAAAAGAATCCCCTCTTCAGTAGTCAAGAGTATCTTTTGCGATTCATGCGATTTAGAGCGAGAAGTTCGAGTAGAAAGGCGTTTCGATAGTGTCGTAAGCAGGATATTAAACGCGTATGCGCACTTCCGTATCGAGGTATACTCGCTATTACAGTAGGCCGTAATAGCGGTAGTAAGGTCTTCTTCAGAATAGGTAGGCATATATTATAAGAAAGAGAGAGCGTCGCGTAAAATTGAGAAAATAACGCGAAACTAGCGCGCGGGTCTGTTCCGCTTCTAGGTCTGTTCCGCTTCTAGGACAATGACGTTATGCTGCTAGACGAGAATGACATGTGGTAGTTGCCCTCCGCCTGGCGAACACAAAGGCCCTCAGGAACTGCTTCCGATTCTGATCCTGGCTCCATTCGGTTTCGTAAGAGGCAAATCGCGCTTGTTTGGCAGAATATCGTCAGTGCAGCAGCCAGGGCAGCTATACTTGGGGGGAGCATGGTGACGTTGAGGTTGGTATGAGGACTTGTGCCTTTACGACTGCTGTGAAGACCACTTTGGTATTTTGAGATCTTAAGAACTGGACAATATAAGTACCGCCGAATGTTGCTGTGTCGATGGTGACCTTTGAAGCGACCACTCGCCTTGATGAATGTCACTTATCATGGCGAGCGTCGTTGACGATTGTATTGATAGCTTCAACCATGCTCTTCTCCTGGATGATATATGTTATACGAGCTGAAAGACACTCTGCAGTTGAGTTCCAAAAGCAGCAGAATTTGTAGTAGCAGCATTCTTGAGAAGAGTGGTCTCAATATTGGCAGACTCGCTTGTGCCGCTTGGCAATAATCAGATTTACGATACTCAGCTCTGGGCTCATATTCGTATACGCTGGCCTGTATACTTGATAGAAAGGACGTGCCAGAGTTGCATCGGGGCGGAATGCCAACTGCCGTGGCTGGGACATTGGCATCTTGACACTGCGGAGGACGCACGAAAAATTGAGGATGTGTGTGGCCGGCCAGAGCAACATCGGAGGATGGCCGGAGCGTTCTGCCGCACACATGACTCGATGAGTGCTTGTTTCAACGTGGAGACGACGATCAGAGGTGCGGAAAGGCGGATGTCGGGGCACTCAGCCCTATTCCATCATGATCTCTTTGCCGTGTTCCTGATGTGCGCGGCCGTGATAACCTTCTGTGATGACCTTCGTTCTTTATCTTCCGGACTCTCCTACATAGATTGGTTCAGGTGTGTTACGTCTTCGCCTTCAGGGCTGAGACTCATGGCGACAGAAACTGCCACGTGCGGGCTGAAACGCACGTGTCAGCTGGCTTCTGGAATCTCCTACAACCTTAAAAGTCCTGACATCCTAAACCACTTTTCGGGTGAGCGCACACCAATGTTCCATCGTGGTTGTTCGGTCCAGAGTCGGGTGCTCTCTCCCGTCACAGTATGGGATGAAGATGACCGCAGACGACAAGTGTGGATGACCGCGGACGACGAGTGTAGATGACCGTGGACGACTAGTGTATAGAGCAAGTATTGCAGTTCGAGCAGTTGCAATGTGACAGCTGGTAAGCCGCCGCACCATCTTGGGCGGCAGTGACGGTAAACTCGATCCAGCGTTGCGCTCAAAGTTGAAAACAAACGATCGGCCACATTCTTACCATCAACGAGGATGCATGCGTCTCATGACATTCGAGCCCGGCCATCGCCCTCGCTTAGGCTGTCGACATTGTGATACTCAAGTTATTCAACCACGCCGTCTGTCGCACGATCTGTCAAAGTTCGATAGCGTCACCTCCACCAACTCCAGCCGTTTGTGGCATGAGACGATGGATTCAAAGGAAACACTGGTCAAAATTCAACATGTCACACCTCGAGAGCCGTATGAGAGGCGACCGTTGCCGTCGATTTATATAGGTATTTGGAAGCAGTTTCAGCAGGTCCATCTTCATTCGTTGTTTCTTTCCTCTCTATTGCTATTTTTCAAGATGGTTGCATTCTTGAACCTCGTCATCGCGCTGGTCGCGACAGCTATTGCTGTTGAGGCAGCGCCCATTGACAACACCATCGAGAAGAGAGCTGGCGGTTGCTCATCCTATGTCATCATCAACACTCGCGGTACTGGTGAAATGCAAGGCCAGTCTGCCGGCTTCCGCACGATGAACAGGAACATCATGGCCAAGAAGTCAGGCGGCAGCATCTACAACACAGTCTACTCTGCCGGCGTGACGCAAATGTCGGGTAGAGGCACCGCCGATATTGTCCGAAAGGTCTCTTCAACACTGTCATCGAACCCCAACACATGCTTCATCCTCCAGGGCTATTCGCAGGGTGCTGCGGCTACAACGAATGCCTTGCCTAAGCTGACCGGCAAGAACTTCGACGCTGTCAAGGGTGTCTTCCTTATCGGCAACCCAATGCACCGGAAGGGCAAGGCTTGCAACGTTGACACAAAAGGCGGCAAGAGTACTCTCGACGTCAACGGCATGTCGGCTACTCTTGGCGGCATCCCAGACAACTGGATTTCCAAGACTATGGACGTCTGCAACCATGTAAGTCTCTTGTGTCCTTTGCTCTTGAGAAGCAGTCGAAAAGACAACCGTCCCAAGAGAACAAATCTGATCAATGAGCCAGGGCGATGGTGTCTGCGACACTAAACATGGCTTCGGCATCAACATGCAACATCTGGCTTATCCCGCCTCGAGCACCACTCAATCCATGGGTACTGAATTCATGCTCAAGCAGCTCAACGGCGCCAGCTCTTCAACTGGTGGTGCTGCAGCCGACTGCACTGGTGCAGCCCCTGCTAGCAAGTCTAAACGCCAATTCGGTGGCCTCGGCAGTCTGGGCGGCGGTGGCGGTTCCTCAAGATTTGGCAAGCTGAAAGGCATGTTCGGAGGCGGTGCCAGCCCTGAGGCCAGTGAATCTACTGAAGCCAGTGGCAGCACCGAGGGAAGTGCCGCTGCCTGTAGCACACCAGCCAGCGGCGGTATAGCTAGCGGTACCGGTGATACCGGCGCTGATGGTGGTGCTGATACAAGTGCCGATGCTGGCGGTGGTTCGAGATTCGACAAACTCAAGGGTATGTTCGGCGGTGGAGCTGGTGGTTCCTCTGGCGGCTTGGGCGGTCTCAGTGCTCTCCGTGGTGGTTCAGGCGGTGGCATGGGTGGTCTCAGCAAACTCCGCGGCATGGGTGGTATGGGAGGTCTCGGCAGGCTCCGCAAGATGGGTGGTATGGGAGGTTTCGGCAGGCTCCGCAAGATGGGTGGCGCATAGATCTCCATGCTGGTCATGGATGTCGATGTCGAACCGGATCTGGCCTGTTCCCCGATTCGCAATGAGTTACGGAATGTTGAGGTTACAGCTTCTCGATGATTGCCCAAGCGGCTAGACGCGTTACTTGAGATTTCTGATTTCCATATAGTCACATGTACACATGTAAAGTCGCACTCCCTGGCGGTGTGCTACTTGATACTACGACTCGTATGTATGCCGCAATGAGCCAAGTGCCACATGATCGGTGGATCGATTGTCGTTCTAGACACAGACAGACGGCGGTTTGCATGAAATTTTTATCAATGGCCTCAGCTTGAGCGGCTATATGATGTTATGAAGACTTGCCGCACCGAGAAATGCTATGATGCGGTGGGCGGATTGAAGATTTTGCCTGCGAACGAAGTCAGTCTTAGTTCCACATTCACAAGTAGACATATCCATACCTGGGTTCATAATCCAATGCGGATCCAGACTGCTCTTTAGCTTCTGCATCACTCCAATAGTATCAATCCCCAGCTCTTTAACAAGACTCTCCTTCTTCCCAATACCGATACCATGCTCACCCGTACAAGTGCCCTCCATCTCCAGCGCCCTCTCCACCATACGGTACACACACGCCTCAACCTTCTTCCTCTGCTCCGGATCCTTGGCATTATACATGATCGACTCGTGGAAATTGCCGTCTCCGATATGTCCCAAAACAGAAGCAAAAAGTCCAAGCTCATCCATCTCCTTCTTGCTGATCTCCACAATCTCAGTCAAGCGCGACATCGGCACCGCGACATCCGTCGACCACACCTCCTCATCCCCCTTGCGAAGCGCAAGCATACTCCACAAACTCTCCTTGCGCGCGGACCACAGTGCCTTTTGCTCCTCTGCGTCCACCGTGAACTCGAACTCCGCGCCGTGATGCACCTTCGAAATCTGCCGGACTTGCTCGACGTGCTCGGCGACAGCGCCAGGTGTACCGCTGAACTTGAAGAACAGCGTCGGGGTCTCGGTCCACTTCTTCTTGGTAGCGCCAGCGCGGTTGACGACATTCATCTGCACCTCGTCCATGATCTCCATGGCTGCGACGGGGATGCCGCTGCGCATGACTTTGGCACTCGTAGCAGCGCAGTCGCGGATTGAAGGGAAACTACACACTGCGACGGATGTTTGCTGCGGAATGACAGCGAGTTTGAGGGTGATCTCAGTGACGACACCCAACGTGCCCTCGCTACCAACGAAGAGACTGGTGAGATTGTAGCCCGCAGAAGTCTTGCGAGGTCGTCTGCGAGTCTTGATCACAGTGCCATCAGCCAGAACGACAGTGAGATTGATGACCCAGTCGCGCATAGTGCCATAGCGGACCGCATTAGTGCCAGAGCAACCCGTGCCAACCATACCACCGATCATAGCAGTAGGGCCGGGATCAACAGGGAAGAAGAGTCCAGAGTCTTTGATTTTCTCATTCAGGCTCATCCAGCCGACGGCCGGCTGCACAGTGACATCCATATCATCAGGTCGCAGAGCAATAATTTTATCCATGTGAGCGAAGTCGACCGAAATACCACCATGAGGCGCGGAGAAGTTAGCCTCCAGCGAAGAACC
Source organism: Cladosporium cucumerinum (assembly GCA_023634325.1). Classification (NCBI taxonomy): domain Eukaryota; kingdom Fungi; phylum Ascomycota; class Dothideomycetes; order Cladosporiales; family Cladosporiaceae; genus Cladosporium; species Cladosporium cucumerinum. Next base: position 51,179 of record JALDQA010000012.1, on the reverse strand, counting down.
GCCGGAGTAAGGAATCATCGGGATGCGGATGGCGGTGCAGCATTTGGCAATCTCAGAGACTTCGGCGGTGTTCTTGGGGTACGCGACAGCGACCGGAAGTGTATCGATATTGATACTGCTCCACTCGGAGTACCCGTGGTTATGAAGGACTTCATCATCCGTGCTGACTGCGTCCTCTCCCAGCTTAGCACGGAGCTCAGCAATTGCTTTTTCAAGAGCGGGCTTGGTGGCGTACGCGGGAGTGACAGCCAGAGTCGGTGTCGCTTTCTTTGACTGGAAGAACGAAGAAGTATCGTTGATGCCGTAGAGATATGCCAGGCTGCCCGTGAACGCCGAGAAGAGTATTAGATGTCCGGTGCTCCAAGAGGATCGTGGGGGTTGGGCGGTCTTAGTCGAAGTGGTCGACTGCCAGCGCGTGGCGCATTTGAATGGGGTGGCAATGCATCTCCAAGTAGGGGCAAGCCCCCGCGCCGCCGAGAAAGCTCTCTGCCTCGAAGCCATGATAAGGAATGCCAGAGGATCGTACTCTGCGATGCAAAAGATGCGTGATACGCAGTCAATCTAAATATCGGACGAAAGCCAGTCCGAAGCTGCTTGCCTGTCAAGAAACCCTGCACAACCACGTTGCCAATGCCAATCCTTCTCACCTCCCAATCGTTCGAGACAGAATACAAAGCTTGAAAACTTTATAATAGAGCAACAATTAACAAAAGAAGGAATGATTTCTAATCGGCAAAAGGACACCTGCAGCAAGCAGTAATCTCGCGAGGTCGGCGATAGGAAGTGGTCCACCCAAATTCGGCTGTCCAATGACAATCTCCAGCTCGGCAAACCGGTTAATGGCGCCATACCAGCACGCAAGAGTAGGTGGGCATCAATGGCCAAAGATCCTCAAGAGTGGACGTGAAGGTTGCAGTTCGATATGCGGTGTCAATTAGACGGTCCAAAAATGCCATAGACTGTATGTATGATATGCTCATTCTCATAAGTTTATCATCAAAGTCGTATATCCAAACCCGCTTTGCGCCAGTGCTGAACGTGCGTCGTGTGTGTGTATGCAACCTTCCCAAAGACAAACTCCAAAAAAGAAAAAAGAGCGCAAGATTCACATCGCCCACGCTGCCCATCTATGCGTGACACGCCTCAAAACTTCTCCATCAAATTCTTCCTCACCGTCCACATCCTACCCCTCTTTCCCCAAATATACACGGGAATCGTCGTAAGTAAACAAGCCAACTGAATCCCACCAATGCAATTGAACACAAGCTTGCTGCCATCTTTCTCCAACCAACGATTGAAAAACAAACTCCAGACCAAACCATGCAAAATATTCTTGCTGACGTTGAGCGTGACGAGCGCCTCGCCGGCGTACTGGCGGTACGAGTCGACGGCAAAGGTGATACTCGTAGTCGAGCCGAGCGAGCAGCCGAATGAAATGATGCCGAAGAAGACGGTCGGGACGATCCAATTGTTGCGTTCTTCCACGCTCCAGCCGAAACCCATGAGGCCTGCGACGGTGGAGATGGCGATGGGGATTGCCATCACGAGGCGGAATTCAGGCTCGTAGACACCACCGTTCCGGCGCGCCATGAAGCGGACGATGAGATCGGAGACTTTGCCGGCGATGGCGGTTCCGATGATGCCGCCAATGAAAGGGCTAATGTACACCAGGCCGACCTGGAGAGGTGTGAAATTGTAGCTGTCGCGGTCTTCGAAGATGTGGCCAACGCATTCTGAAAGGACAATGAGCCAACCGATGGACATTGCGTATATCAACGCACTCCAGAGGATACTTGGGTATGCGAAGAGAAGGAATGGCCTCACGGCAACGCGCCACCACTTGTCGCTGCTGAGTCTGCCATTCCATAAGCTAAGCTGTTGCCTAAGCGATCTTGCCGGGCCTGCTGATAATGATCGAGTGTAAGTGCGCCCAGCAGGCGAGGCGGATCGTTGAGAGTGCCGTTCGACGTCGTCATGATGCGAGGCGGCAAATGATTTGACGGAAGGTGCTTGCGGTGACTGTGGTGTGATCGATTCGCCCGCCACTGTATCGATAGTTGGGGCGTTTGCGTTGGGGTTTGTTACGACTGGCGATGCACTGTCCGTGTTGCGAGGAGCATCATCTTTCGTACCGGCCGGTGTCATGCCTTGGGTAGTCTGGGCTACATTGCCCTCTCCATTACGAGCTTGCAGGGACTCCTCCGACGTGCTTGAAAGGTCATCTTCCGGTCCGAAGTGAGCATGCTTCTTCGCAGGTTTCTCCGTCAGCCCCGCATCTGCGACATCGTCGATTACATCAACAGATTTCTCTGCCGGTGCACGAGAACGGAAGATGTTCAAATTGCTCATAGAGCGAGTCTTTCGATTATGGGGAACTGGCGCTCTGTCCCAGAAAGTCTCTGGGACAAACAAGAACAGTAGAAGGGAGCAGAACCCAACGACAATCGCCACAATCCAAAAGACCCAACGCCAACCCATATTCGCAATAATCGCAGCGCTGACCAATGGTACCAAATTCTTGCCTCCCAAGAGCAACAGCGTATAGATGCCAAGGCGGTATGCTTTCTCGTGGAGGAAATAGATTTCAGCGATCGATGCGCTGGGCAAACATTCGACCGAAGAGACCGCGAAACCTTGGAAAATGCGGGCGATGAGCAAGGAAATGTAGTTGGGGCTGACCGCACACCAGACGCTGGTGACGATGAAGCAGATGCTAGCAGCAAAATATACAGGTCGTTTCCCGTAGAGTATTGCAGTGGGTGACAAGACGATGGAACCCAGACCGAGGCCCATCATGTAGAGTCCAGTCGTCAAAGCCACATCAGGAACAGTAACATCCAGATCTTGGCTGACTTGGTTGAATCCAGCTGCCAGAATTGGAGTCATGCCGCCACCAATCATACAGTAAAGGCCGAGTGATAATAGAGCAAGGTCTCGCCTGAGTACCGGCCAGTTGAGCGGATCGTTCGCCGAGTCGGTCGGTTGAGGCTCCAACACGAACTTTCCATCCTTCGTGTACTTCACATCTTCTGCGGTCGAGGGTCTCCGACGTGCTGTAGCACTCGCGGCAGATGACCGCCGCTGGGAGGGCAGAGATGAGGCAGACGTGCGTGCTGGTGTCATCTGCATACCCAGAGGCTCGTTGTAGTTGCTGACCTTCGACAGCAACAACACTGAACCTGGCACCTCGTCCGTCTCTTTATCGTTCAGCACACCCAGACTCCATTTCTCCGGTTTTGAGCGATCGCCGTCGCTAGGTGCTGTCGACGCAGATGTCGACCCATCTTTGGGCTTTCGTCCAAACATGGCTCTGCGATTCAATGGTGTATTCGCTCTCGTTGTCTCTTCAGCTGCACATGCGAGTACAGCCAACCGCGGTGTATATGTATCTGTGTATGATCGTATCTAACGAGAGCCAATGCCGAAGATATATGTCGAAGTTGGTCTAGTCGACGTACTGATAAGAGGTACGCCTGCGTACGACTGGTTGAGAAAAGGTAAGGCGCAACACCGTCCGGCCGAAGGTATATCAGTATACAAGCGAGGGTTTGCAACGGCGCCGGCGCCTATACTTAATAAGGGAGCGGTATGGCGAGCTTAGGGTTGGGCGGTCACGAAGCCATGGATGGCCTCGCGACGGTGGTGGACGAGGGTCAGGTGTCAGGTGCCGCGGTGCAGCAGCAGTAGTATAGAGTACGGGTAGTATTACTCGTGGGCAGGGCGGTGCTGATACCGGGGTTGGCGCGGGATGGGCGAGGACCAGCCTAGTAGTGTGTGTCTGGTGTGTGCTGTCCTTCCACGGCAAGAGCCAGGCTGTTCACTTGGTAGGCAAGAATAATGATTGCTTATCCGGGCTCAGTCAGGAAAGATGCACGTGTATGCGGAGAATGCGTAATGAGCGGCGGCAGTGCAGGGTTTAACTTAGTAGAGCGAGGGCATCATGCGGCGTGCGCGTGCAGACTGAGTCGAATCGCGTAGTCCGGGGATCTGCTGTGGAGTTTGCGTGGGAGGGAGAAACAAGCGACATAGCCGTGGGAGAGAGGCAGGCAGGCAGGCAGGCAGGCAGGCAGGCAGGCAGGTCTGAGGCAGGCAGGCAGGCAGGCAGGCAGGCAGGCAGGCAAACAGGCAGGCAGGCAGGCAGGCAGGCAAACAGGCAGGCAGGCAGGCAGGCAGGCAAACAGGCAGGCAGGCAACTTAGCAACGGCCGACCAGGCAGGCAGGCAGGCAGGCAGGCAAACAGGCAGGCAGGCAAACAGGCAGGCAGGCAACTTAGCAACGGCCGACCATTTTCCTTGTATCCTGTCACACCCGCCCTCTAACTTCTGCCTCAAGGCTTGAAAGACTCTCGGAAGAAGTGAATCTCCTCTTCTCATCCTATGGTTCAGCCTTGCTAAGATTACATCGCCGGCGTTTTACCTTGTCCCCCTGGCGTCATTGTTCTTCTGGGCGGTGAACAAGAGCAATGCACTCCTCCCTCGGTCTCACTACGTCTCACCACCCAAGCTCATGTCCCATCAGACTCAGACCACTCGCCTGTGACCGCCCACGCTGCACCCTGTAAGTCATTGTCATGCGGCTCAACTTCTTATCCTAGCTACTTGTTCACATGAGCGGTCGTCTCGTATCAGCCCTCCTTCCTGCATGTATGCACGGGCATGTCGATCTCTTCCATTCCTTCCTTCCACCCTTTGCTGCATCTTCACGTCGTCGCGCATACAGCGCTTGAGCGGTCACATCATCGAGCATGAACCTCTGGGTACCTTAGCAGCTACAGGGGTGGGAGATCACGTGCAAGACATTTCCAGCATGAACTAACTCATCGACATCGTTCCGATAATGTCCCTTGTGCATCTTACCACCGCAAACCACATGTTGCTATGCATTCTCAGTGTTGGCTTCTGAGGTTCTCGCCATGTGAGACAACACTTCTTGACAGACCGGACCCTTCGCCGATCGCCTTCCAGCCCATACTAGACTCTGAACTCACAAAGATTTTCCAAGATGTATCATAGCAGATTGCTCGCTTTGTACTGTCCGCTTATGCGATGTTATCACGTCGATTGCTAAACCATCAGTTTGACTAGAATCGATTATTGGTCATCCATGGAGAAAAGAGGCTTGATACTTCAATACCAAGAGCAATAATCAGAAGCATATCACGAACTTATGGCTCGGCGTCATAGGCCAAGAGAGTTGGCAGCCGGATCTTCAGAAGTCTCCGCGTGATGTTATCGCAAAGACGACACTCTTTTTACAAGAATGCCAATGCCAGGTTATTCCAGCATGACTATGGCCAACCTGTTCGTGCGCCTTGGTTATATCCGTACAGGGTAGTAGTTACTCATTGCATCCACATTTCTGCTTGGTGCTCTGCAACACCAGCAGAAAGGCCCATTCGAGTGGCGTAGACGTGTGATCAATAATCGCTGCAGGCATCACAGTTGTACAACGGTACATGTGTGTGCGTAGCGCCACGACGCGCCGATGATACGAAGCCACGTGAAGTCAACCGACTTCAGACATGCGTGTGCGGTACCAGCTGGACATGCAGTGCATACATGCATTTCTAATACAAGAACTTCGGAATACTTTCTCGCTTCCTCAAACACACTTCCACGCCTCGGGCTTCTTGTAGTTCTCCGGATCAACGCAAGTGTTCCTAGCCGGATACTTGCAGTGGTTGCGCTCAAAGTCCACCCCCAAGCTCGTCGTGTCCTGCGCAAAGAAAAAGTTAGCAATTCCGCATCGCAAATAGCAAGAGAAACCCCAGAACATTGCCACTTACATTAACATACTTATACCCTGTCACCGTCTCCGGGGCATTGCCGTTCTCTACCCAGTCCACGATGCGCAGCAGCACATTGTTCTGCGGCGTCTGCTCCGCCCCCTTCACCACGGCAGCATTCTGCCCGATCCCCCACGCGCCAACACCACCCGAGCAGTGATTCATGCCGCTGACGCGGAAGAAGCGGTAGAACTCGTCCAGCTCGCTGGAGCGCAATTGCATGGTATTCGAGACGTGGTTGTAGTACCTCGGGCTGTTATCCGAAGTGATGATGGCGTCGGTCAGACCGTGGTAGTGCAAGAGCTTGCCGCCCTTCTTCTGGAAGCCCGAGAGGTCGCCGTTCCAGGTCTCGATATTGAAGGGATTGAGCTTGTGGGCTTTCATGGTGTCTTCCAGCGTCAGGTCCGCAGCGGACCAGGTCGGGTCGTTGTAGAGGGCGTAGCGGTACCAGTCTTGGGTGTAGGCGAAAGGCTTGCCGTTGTAGTAGATGAAGCTGGCTTGGATCTCGGCGCCGTAGTTCATCCTGGGGTAGATGATACTGCCGTTGACACCGTACCAGTCGGTGAAGAGAGTGCGGACAGTTTGCACTTGGGCGGAAGTCAGACAGCTGGTGCTGTTGGTGCCATTGCTGCGCGAGCATTGGAGGTTCTCTGGACGATACGCGCAGAGGTCGTTGTCCTCGATGATCCCATCCTCCACTCCATCGAGACCATCACACTGCGCCAGGACATCCTCATGAACAAGCGCCCAGTGCTGCGGCGTCAAGAAAGTCGGCGCAGTCGGCGGCCCAGTAACAAACAGTCCACGTCCCGACCACGAACTAAGATTGTTGAAAGCCAGCGCCGGCGCGCCCGCAACAATGCCATCGAAATCTCCAGGGAAATCATGCGCCTCCTTGAAACCCTGCCTGCCACCGGTCGAACAGCCCAGGTAGTAGCTCTTGGTGTAATCCTTCTGATAGTAAGCCTTGGTCAAGTCCTTGCCGACCACAACACCCGTGTGCACAGAGCGATACGCGAAATCCTCCACCACATCCGCATTGTTGAGGAAAGGCTCTCCGCTCGTGCCATTGTGGCCATTGTTCGCGCCGACCGACGCAAAACCATACGAAGCCGTGTACGCCAGCCCGTCGTACTGAATGCACCCGCTCAACCCGCCATTGCCCGTCGACAAGAAGCGACCCGTCCAATTCGAAGGCAACCACGCCTCGAGCGTGATCTCAGAGCGATTGCTGGTCGCCACATTCGCCGCGATACGGCAGAGATCCACCGGCACCAGCTGCGCAGTGTTGCCGCAGGACGCCGCGCCCGTGCCCTGCTGCGGCAAAGTGAGGTTCGTTCCAGCCGGGACAAACTGCGCCAGATTGACCGTGACGTGCGGCGCATTGAAGGAGCTTCCCAACGCTTCACACGCAGCCTTCGGATTCGAGTGATAAGCCTGTTGCGCCAGGCCAGTCGCAAAGACTCCCGAGAGCAAAAGCGAAGACAATCGCATCTTGCCCTGTTGAATCATGGTTTGCCTAATCGAGAAGATTCAATCAATCAATCAATCCAAGACGCTCTTTCTCTCGGAGCATAATCAACAAAGAGCGGAAACGAGTAACGAGTCAAGAGACAAAAGCAATCAATCGACCTTTCGCGGAGGCGTCCTGAAGATTTGGTACGATGAAAGATGGTGGTGGAATCGCGGGGAGAAGAGGAGGAGGACTGGGGCCTGACCTGACTTGCCCAACCTGACCATCGATGTCACTCCAATAATCCATGGCCGTTCTCGGTAATTGAATATGCCGCTTCCAGCGCTCTATGCTCCTCAGGAACTGCCTTCCGAGGTAAAGTAGATGTTACCGATTGATTGGTCGTCAGGGCAGGAAACGCTGCCCAGAAAATGCTTCGGCATAGAATCGGTTTGCAGTTGCCGATGGTGCAATTGTGGAGGTGGAGGTGGAGGCAGGTGTGGAGAAACACCACGGTTCCTCCTACAAAAACGACAATGGTAGGGCAAGGCGTACACAAAACAAGGTTTATAGTTTCATCCAGATAGGCTTGATTGCTTCCTGACACGCGATTTGGAAGAGTGATGCAGGAGTACATGCCCATACCACTATGTCCATTGGCACCTGGACTGACATCATCGGAGTAGAGGCTGATCATGGCCATACAGGGGTTGCACACAGCTTGGTAGAAACCACATCACATGTGAAACAAGACAGTCATGTTTTAATGCTCATTGCTATGGTACATTGTATACTCACGCATTATAGTTGTCGGCTAAAACATCTTCCTAGAGTTCGTCCCATTGGCATCTAGTGAGCCTTCACGTTCTTAGAGCTCTTCTCCGCAGCCGGCTGGATACGAGCCATCATTTCCTCCTTCGTGATCAGGTGGTCAATACGCTCGAGCAAACCAAGCAAGCTCTTCATGTTCCCGCTCCACTCATTCAGCACCTCGTCCGCATCACGCTTCTTCTCGAAGCTGACAAGCTGTGCGGGGCGGTCAATGCGGGCGAAGATGGTCTTGTTGACGACCAGGTCGGAGATGTACTTCTCGGTCTCTTGAGGCGGCAGGTCGAGAAGTCGTGTCAGGCGTGAGAAGTGGATGCGAGTGTAGTACTTGGCAATGACACGGACATTGTGCTCGATCACACGCTTGCGAAGATCGAGCCAACGCTGGTGGGCCTTGAGGTCTTTCTGGTTCTCCTTGACGTCGAAGATGTCGGTGTTGCACAGGCCGGAGCCGTAATTTGATTCGATTGAGGGCCAGCGCATAAGCTCGGCGAGGGTGAAGAGCTTGAGGAGGGAGTGCTCTGAAGGGCAGGTCTCCTCAACGCGAGAATCTTGTGCAATGCGGTGCAGAAGGTCGGACTGCTCGTTGTCATAAGGTGCTAGGAGAACAAAGTAGACGACGCGCTGGAGGGTGGCCTTGAGGAGCTCTGGGTTCTCCTCGACGGCCTCGGTGTCCAGCACTTGTCTGTAGTTCTTGCAAGCTTCGAGATACTTGTCGTCGTGCTTGGCGAGGGTGATTTGCTGCTCGTAGTAGCGCAGCTTGAGATCTGTCACGTCGTCGTCCACGGGCTCGTTTTCGCCGATTGCGCCGTCGGAGCGCAGACGCTCCTTCTCCTCCTTCTCCTTGCGCGCCTTCTCCACTTCCTCTGCTGTCTTTTTGGGCTTGCGCGCGAAGTACCTTGTGCTGATCTTTCTGCTGAGAATGCCAGCCTGTGTCCAATCACCCTTCTCAATGCAGAGCGACACCTGCTCCAAGATGAACTCCGTCTTTTCCCTGCGGTGCATAGATCCGAAAGTCTCGACCTGCAACTCACACAGAGTGTCGGTCGCTGCTGCGATGTCGCCTTGCTCGTGCTTGATGTTCGAAAGGATGCGGGTGACTCTTGCGCGCTCGACTTCGACGAAGATCTGGGGAATTATTAGTACAGGTGTTTCCGTTGATGCCAGCGAACATTTTCAAGCCATACCTTGCCCTCTGTGACTGTCCTCAAGGTCTCAATGACGCTCAGCTTGACATCAAGACTGGGTGCATCGTCCAGGAAGCCCATGACAACCTGCACCATCTTTGTGATGGCCTGCTTGAGCTGACCATGCTTCTTGCTCAACACTTGCACCTGCTCATTCAAGAGTGACCAGTCACCGCTGTCCTTACAGATTGTGACGATAGCGACAATCACTCGCGAGGTTGAGGCCAAGTCGGAAGACTGGCGGGTCTGCTTCTCCAGCACCAGGAGCTTCTCAACAGCAGCCTGGACCTGACCATTCTGCGCCTGCTTCTGTGCCTCTGGGAGGGCAGCGTCAACCTCCTTGGTGAAGTCCTTGTCGGCCTTGATGATCTCGCCCGACATGGCGGCGGCGGCGGTGTTGTTTGGTTGATATGTGCTTGGCGGTGTTGAGGGTGTATGCAGCTTTGGAAATGGAGGTGCGGTGTGTGGCGACAGCTGGGTGGCGCTGTAGTGTTGTTTGGAGGATGAGTTTTGGTTGTGTGATGATGATGATGATGATGCGGCTCTGGTGTCTCGTGGAGCTGTTCAGTCAACACGCACGCTCAGGCATCGCTGACGTGCCTCTCGCACTTTCCCCGGTCAAAAGTCGAAGTGAAGCAAGCATAGATACATGCTCTCTCTTGCCGTCCTTCCCTTGCGCCAAACACTCACCACTTCACTTTTGATGAAAAGGCATTTGTGTGCAAATATTATCACGTGACTTGTCATGTTACGTATTGATATGTCCCTCCCAGAGTGTTATTTGTATATGTACACGCGGCGTCGTTGACGACTCTTCACATCCCCCTAGGGATGTTTGGGGCGTGCGAACCGGCTTAGGTAACTGCGTTGAGATTCATGAATAACCATTCATATAGATACTGATATGACTCTCTGGCGACCATTGATGTCAGTGATAAGTCATTGGAATCTTATGATGCTGTTGGATAAATTTTATACTTGAAACCTTAGCTTTGATAACTGACAGATTGTTAAATATCCTCGGTTCCGGCATCCTCATCCCGTTCAGCCGCTATAACAATTCGTCAATCAACTTCTGTCATGCTGTTTATTCCATCACTAAAACATGAGAGATCCACACAACTCTGGCGAGCGCCTAACAGAGGCCAGTCATACTGAAAACGGCATTTCGCCACATACGGACAAACCTCGACCGACGGATGAGCAGCCCTCCCGTTTAGACGCGAAAACATGGCTTGTGGAGCGCTTCAACTGGACCTGGTTCACATGCACGCAATCAACAGGCGGTCTTGCGATAATCTTGGCTGAGTGTCCCAAACAATTTGATGGCCTACATACCATTGGTGCTGTCGTCTTCGTTCTGAACATTGTACTCTGGCTCACATTTACCGCCTTGACCATCACCCGCTGGGTATTGAAGCCAGCAAAATTCCGAGCCAGCTTCACACAACCTCCAGAATGCTTCTTCTACGGATCATGGTGGCTCACAATCGCAACTATCATCATTGGCATGCAATTGTTCGGAGTGCCCCATAGCGGACCATGGTTGATCACGATCATCCGAGTCTGCTTCTGGATCTACGCCTCATGTACCCTGCTCTCATCCGTGGTCGTCTTCGTCGTCATGAGCAAGCACTCCCTTCTGGCCAACCCAGGCGCAAACCCTGCAATCCTGCTCACAAGCTTCCACGCCATGCTGACAGGTACTATCGCTGCCGCAGTCGTTGGAGAGCAGCCACCAGAACATCGTCTGGCCATAATGATCGCGGGTATCGGGTACCAAGGCTACGGCTGGATCATGTCCACAATCTACCTGTCATTCATCTTCAGCTCTGTACTCCAAAACGGCTTTCCCGCCGCCAACAGCACAAGACCTGGATTCTTCATGCTAGTCGGCACCGCAGGCTACACCATTGTGGTTTTGATCGGAAACGCCCGTGGCGCTCCAATTGACCATGGATATTTTTCGACACATCCAATGGCAGCAGAGATTCTCCTCGTCATGGCAACATGGACAGGAGTCTTCCTCTGGGTCTTCACTTTCTGGTGCTTTGCCATAATCACCGTCAGCACTGTATCAGACATGGTCCAACGAGATGAGAGTAGAAAATGGAGCCTCAGCATGAAGTTCCATAACACGTGGTGGGCGTTCATCTTCCCCAATGTCGGCTTCACACTGTCGACCATTTATCTTGGGCGGGAATTTGAGAGCGAGGCTGTTTTGTGGGTGGCGACTGCCATGGTGATATTACTAGTCATCTTCTGGCTATTTGACATGGTCACATTCTTCAAAGCGATCATATACTCGATGATGTGGGACTCGAGGGTCAAGCTGAGCTGATAGACACCCGATAGAAGTACCTTATGTTCTTGACTACCTGTTCTGCATATTTATACACTACGAAAAGCTTTGCAGCTCCGCAAATACTGCAATTGACCTTCCGTAAAACCAACTTCTGGTCGTCAAATCATGCCTGTACTTGACAGTGTGCCATACACATCTTGAGTCTCCAATTGAAGTTTAGTCTCTATACCCACAGCCGAACGATCCCCCCTAGGTCGTTGATATTGTAGGCCGCAGCAAGTCATTTCAGTGGCACTAACCAATTCAGGTCAAGCCTTATCCGTTTCAAGAAATGAACATGATCCACGACCCCTCGGAGTCGTTGGGAAGTCCTTGGAACGATCTCATGTTTTAACCTCAACACTAACCCTTGAATCGCAGATGTTTGTACAAACGCACACATGCAATCAATGATGGATACTTCTGCAACCTCTAGTGGAACTGTAATCTTACAGGATCATGACTATGCTACAGAGGATGTCCCATAGATTGTGTCTGGGACCCAGAAAATGTGATCTATCAGACTGAAAGTCCACTCGCTCCCACTCGTCATGCTGATACGAACAAAGCCTATACAAGCACGCAATATATTGAGAGTACTTTTCAAAGTTCATCGAGATAGGCGTTGGAATCGTTGTATTTCATATATTGGTTATCATATCATTTAAGCTTCTCTGCAAGATCGACCCCACTCACAAGTCGACTGTGCTTGAACAGCCCTCGGCCATTGCCCGTCCATACATAACGACACCACTTGACATCATAGCAAGGCACCTCACTCTCACGCCGTGCGTCGGTTCGAAGTGCTCATGAGCGTGATCTTCTTCCCCTTCTTCCCCTTCTTGCCCTTGCCGCCGCCGTCGGCATCGCCGCCACTCTGCATGCTCAGCTGCGCTGCCTGCGCGACAAGCTCATCCTCCTCCCGCATCATTTCCTTCTCCCAGCCTTGCAACCAGCCATCGCTGGGCCCGAACTCGGAGTCCGCAGGTAGATTGGAATACTCATCACCCAGACGTACAGCTGCAGTGCCCCAGACAGTGCGCTGCGCGTTGGGCGATGTGCCTGGTGAGGCGAGAGAAGCGAAAGCCGAGTTTGTGCGGTGTGGCAATGGCGGCGACGAGCCATGTTCGTTGCCTGACGAGTCTGTCGTGGAGCCGCCCGGTGTAGGAAGGTTATCGGCTGAGAACAGATCGTTGGGAATAGAGGGGCGCTTGTTGCGACGGAGAGCTGAGATCTCCCTCTCCGATACTTTCTCGATGCGGACGCGATCCTTCTCCTCTCGCGCTTCCTTCTCCGAGTGGCGCTTTCGGCGGCGTTCGATCTGCGTGGCAAAGTCTTTGAGAACCTCTGGGCTTACAGTGTCGGTCCAGTCGCATTCCAGGAAGCCCACTTCGCAGCCATAGGGCAGGTGGCCAAGGTATTTGACCCTGCGACGCAATTCATCGTCGACCACATGGCCGCTGCTTACTTTCTCGACACGAGGCAGAATGCTGGATGGGAAGTTCTTGTACGAACCAAACGCAGCTTGCAGGATACGGATATCCAGTGGTGACAGATAGTAATGTTGAAGGCCATGATAAAAGAGATATTCACTTGGTGGTGGCTTCTCATAATGTTTTTGTCGCATCTCTGCGATGGTTTTGGGAACGTAGTTTGCGTTCGTGGGGTGATTGTTGGACGCTTGGGCGGCAGCATTATTGGCTGTGGTGTCGCCGTTCGCCAATGTGTTGTCTTGAGCGTGCTTCGAGAGGTACATATCCGGTACACCTTCGTCGCTTTCGTTGAATTGTACCGGAGCTCTTTCAGGCTTTGGCTCTGGCTTCTTGGCCTGCTCGGGAAGATTTCCGATGCCTTTAATCTTCTCTTTAGATTCGCGAATCAGACGTTTGGCTCGGCCGGTCCATTCGGCATCCTCGCCAAACATGAGTTCGTCCTCTTTCTCCAGCTGGTCGATAGCCGCCAGGGCATCGTCATACTGCTGGTTCATGTAGTCCTCACTGCCCTTCATGAGATGTGCGTAGTCCATGACCTCTGTTGCAAGGTGCCACGGGATATGCTCGCCTTTGAACACCACCTCGCCGCTTTCACGAGGCATGGCGAGAGTGCTCCCAGGCTTCCTTGTGACTAGGCGCAAGACAACATCACCACCTTCACGGGGCGCATCGCCTTCCTGGCCTTCATAGAAACGTGCAGGTCGCGTCTCGGAGACGTAGATGCGATCCCAGCAGATAGGGCATTTCTGCCATCGCGCTCGTTTCTCAGGCGGAGCACCAGCGTCTTCGGAGTGCATGTATCGGATCAGACAGGGTGCGCAGAAGATGTGCCCGCACTTGGCCATGCGTGGTGCAGTTGGCTCGCCCAAGCAGATTGGGCATGAAGCGGCCTGGCTCTTTGAAGATACAATGACTTGCAGGACATTATCCCATTCCAGATGAATGTCCGCGTCCTCGGACTGAGCGCGATAATCTCCACGCGGATCGACAATGAAGCGGTAGTTCGCGTGAATGTACCTTGGGCTGTGTCAGTACAGTAATTCCATATGCTTGCGCGTTCCTGTCTCCCACAACTCACCTCGCCTTATCCGTAGCATGATACCCACTTCCCAAGCCCCAAGTAGGGTTTCTCCTTTCTCCTCTCCTTCCACCATGTCGGAACTGATGCGTATGAGACTGCGGCCTGGGTGGCAGGGCGAAGTTCATCAAGTGCGTAATGCTCTGCTGTCCGCGGCGACCATTTGGATTCTGCATACTGGCCATTTCTGCCTCTGCATCCTCATCCACAAGTCGGTAGGAGGCCTTGCTCTTCGCCTTGTGCTTCAGCTTTAACGCCTGAGCGTTGCGCGGAGCGGCGTTGCGAGTCGAAGAGTTGGCGCGGATGCCGCCGTTGGTGTTTGTGAAGAAAGCCTGGGTGGTGGAAATGGAGGGAGTAGTCGAAGAGGCGCCGGGAATCTGCTTCGGGTGCGAGGCAGTCTTGGAAAGAGCGGTCAGCTGAGACGACATTGCCGTCGACGCTATATGAGGAGGAGCGTCCCAGTCGTCTGGTCGAAGAAGATGGGGTTGGTGAGAGGCTGCGCAGGCGTGTGCAGGTGCCGGGGGTTGACAGTGCCGAGCAAGGGCGTGTAGATGACGCAGTGGGTGGGTAGCGGTGTGGTGGCGGTGATGGTGGCGATAGACCTCCACAAGGGAGTCTGGTGGGAGGTGGGAGGAGTAGGAGTAGGAGGAGGAGGAGGAGGAGGAAGAGGAGGAGAAGGAGCCAGAGGGCGAGAGGTCGGCGGGCAGAGGGTTATGATGGATGCGTCACTACATGGGTCCAGTCTGAAGCAGCGCAGTAGTTCAAGCGCGGGGAGGGGAGAGAGCAAGACAAAGCCTACCCAAATGGAAGATCGAGTGCCAAACACTCCTCCAAGCACGTGTATTAGCTTCCGATGTCCGGCCCTTCCTATGTATATTATATAATGGGACATTGTTGTGACTACTAACTTCTGCCTTGTCATCGAGATACAAAACCATCCTCCACAGGCATGGTGACAGACATTAACAGCACTCTTTTGGGTAACGTCATAGAGGCATCTGTTGCTCCGGAGGTCCATATTTCCGATCTCTCTGGAAGGTATCTTCAATCTCACTTCGTCAGAAATCACATGTAGCCCATACACCTCTCATGCTACTTTCCACTGCAAAACGAACCATCAGATCGTTCTCCAATATGCCTTCACAAATCGACAGCGCCGTCGCCTCAGTACTCAAGATCGATCCAAGCAATGCGACCCTCGCCGGTGCAGGTGGTGGTGGGTGTTCGTCAGCTTCGGCCTCGAAGATAAAGGCGGCCATGCCGGATGGCTCCGAGAAGTAAGTATTGCCGTGCTCGTTTGACATGAGATATGCAATGTTTCCTGGCAGCAACCCTGACTTCAATACATGCCCATGCTTTTAATCTTGATTATGCATGTCGTGTTGCCAGAAAATGATTGACATACTCGGTTCAACAGATCACCATCATCTAACACCAACATATTCCAGGCAATTCTTCATCAAGATGGGACCAAATGACGCCATGTTCGCAGGAGAACATGCTTCCCTCAGAGCCCTTCACGATGCCGTCCCGAGCATCTGCCCACAATCGTACGGACACGGTTTCCTAGCAGACGGATCAGGAAAGTCTTTCTTGGCAACCGACTTCCTCGAGATCACATCCGGCGGCCGTGGCAAAGCAGCTGGCGACTCACTGGCCAGGAAGCTGGCAAAACTACACGCTACGCCCGCCCCAGTACCGCCTGGCTACGACAAGCCTATGTTTGGATTCCCCGCACCTACATGTTGTGGTGACACCCAGCAACCCAACAACTACAATGCAAGCTGGGCGGACTTTTACGCGGAGAATCGGTTGAGGTTTATCGAGAGATCATCACGAAAATCAAACGGCAAAGATGAAGAACTTATGACACTCGTCGATCGTTTGTGCAATGAGGTTGTGCCTAGACTGATTGGCGACGATCACCTTAATGGTGGCAAGGGAGTACAGCCCGTGGTTGTCCATGGCGATTTGTGGAGTGGTAACGCCTCCGTCGGCAAGCTGCCCGGGATGAGTGAAGCCGAAGAAGTCACGTACGACAGCAGTGCGTGCTATGCGCATTCAGAGTACGAGCTGGGCGATATGAAGATGTACGATGTATTGAAAATGGTATTCATGGCTTTGCTGCTGACAACGTGTAGGTTTGGCGGCTTTGGTGGGGACTTCCTGAAAGAATACCACAGCATTTGCCCAAAGACCGAACCGGCCGAAGAATACGATGATAGAGTTATGCTATATGAGCTATATCATCACTTGAACCATCACGCCATGTACGTATATTGATACTTTATGCGATTTTAGCCATGTTACTAACTTGCTCAGGTTCGGCGGCCATTACCGCTATGGAACCGTCTGTATGATCAAGACGCTCTTGAAAAAGTATGGTGGCCAGACGAAAGAAGAGCTTTGAGAATTAATAATGGAGGGTCCTTTCATGATTTCTACGATAGTGTAAGAATATATCAAAAGTGATATGTCTGCCTTGCAGAAGTCTACGTATGGCTCCTTCCGGCCTGAAGTCTAGGTGTGTCTCTGTATGAAAGGCATGAAAGCTGCCGATGATGTTCCAAGTGTTCGTGTAAGCTTAGCTTCTTGCTTGAACGACTGTCTGCGACGAAATGAACCTACCAATGCTGTCTGGTGAGGACGAGGTACACTTGTTGTGCTTGGTATTGAGAATTCACACGCACATATATGAACCTTTCCTCCATGCAGGGTCGAGGTGCGGGCGGGATGGCGTGCTCGCTGTTTGTGGCAAAGGCGACGACGGCAACATTTAATAATCTTGCAATTGCCTGTGGGTCTCTCCGCTAGCTTCGTACTCTATTGATTCATCTGTAGGCTTTCTTGTCGATTTCGCCATCATGTCAATCATACCAAACATCGACATCTTCTTCAGAGCTCTCTTGGCACGACTCACCGACGACTTCGGCTGAGTGATAGCCGATTTCGGATCTGCCTTTCACGGCCACTCTGCTCTATTAAAGAACAACGACACCCCCACCTTGCCAACCTGCCTCCCATACGCCCGGACATTGCGTACTCGAGCTGCCCTCCCTATACAGAAACTTAACTGGAGCCCTGGACGACTCTGCGACTCTGCGACTACCTTCCGGCATAGCTATCGCGGCGCTATCACCACTACGCTTACAGCCGGTGCAGCTCGATTAAACCGGCGCCCACCTGGTCGGTCCCTATCTCTGCTGCCTCTCCAGGATCACCGCGTATCTGTCTCTCCCAATTCGCGACAGAGTACCCAGGCGTCCTGCACGTGGCTCGTGTCCGAGCTCTCATCCCAACTCCCGCCGCTGCTCCTTGTCCTTGCCCGGGTCCGCTACACGAGGCATCGTTCGTTGGCCCTCCATGTTGGCCCGGCCCTCACATGCTGCTGCCAAACGCACTAGCGACGCGACTTCAAGGCATGTTGCGCGGCATTCGCGATTACTGCTGTCAACACCTCGCTTCTACTGCGGGGTGACCAGCAGGAGCTGCGTACAAGATGCTTCGCTCAGTACCGCAGTGCTGACCAGGCGAGCACTTGCTACTGTCAATGCTCCGTCGACATCAGCTTTTTCAAGACGGTTTTCCACTCTACCCGTCAATTCGCCAAAACTTGGACCGAAAGGCACAGCAGGCACTTCTCGTAACGCAACCACAATGGCTAGCCCCACCGAATTCTACCAGGCGGTTGTTATCGGAGGCGGTCCCGCTGGTATCACTGTAGTTGGAAATTTGCTCGAGCAAAAGGTTGAGCCCATCCTGTGGGTTGACAACGCTTTCGAAGGTGGTCGCATCAACCGCTGCTATAGAGAAGTGCCTTCCAACACCAAAGTTGCACTCTTCATCGAATATGCAACTGCTCTTGCTCCGTTCAGAAAGATCGTGAGCAACACTCCATCAAGATCGCGTTGGGAAGAACCGAGCGAAAGTGATGGAGTTGCCGTGTCTGGAAAGCCTGATAAGCTCCAAGCTCTTCGCAGCTTGGATCCTGTGAAAGGCTGCCAGCTCAGCCATGCGGCGGACATGCTGCTCATGTTGACCGAGGGACTTTCAAAGACTGCTGGAGTATTCGCTCGCCAGGTGCGAGTGACAGATGCTACCCTCGACGAGTCTGCTCAGAAGTGGACTGTGAACTTGGCAAATGCGGCGAACTCTTCGGCAAGCACCACGCCAGTAGTCACCGACCGCCTCATCATGTGTACTGGATCATCACCAAACAACTCGCCTTCGCCAGTGGACATTCCCAGCCTGCATATTCTCGACCTGGACTGCGCCCTTTCTCCAACCCTGCTGTCGACTACACTTTCACCGCTTGGTCCTACCTCGATCGCAGTAGTGGGCGCCTCTCACTCCGCCATCCTCGTCCTCATGAACCTATATAAACTCGCTAGCACCAGCAAGCCAGATCTGCGCATCACCTGGCTGACTCGCCACAAGCTGCGTTACGCCGAACAGCGTGACGGCTGGATCTTTCGTGACAATACGGGTCTCAAAGGTGAAGCTGCCGAGTGGGCGCGCAATAACCTCGAGCCCGACACAATGCCCAACAGCGATGTGTCCAAGTATATCACCAAGGTCGCCTACGAAGCTGGCGCCGAGAAAGAGACGTATGAGCAACACCTTCAAGGGATCGACTTCTACGTGCAGGCCATCGGTTACAGCCGCGACCCCATCCCCACCTTGAAGACCAGCGAGGGCCGAACAATTGAGCCAGTCTTCGACCATGAGAACGGTCACTTCAAGTACGCTGGCAGCAGCGAAGGCAAGCTACAAAAGCTGCCCGGTCTTTTCGGCGCTGGTATCGCATGGCCAGCCCGAGTCGTGGATCCCGAGGGCAACGTGGAGTACGCTGTTGGGTTCTTCAAGTTCATGAAGCACATCAAGAAAGTCGTCGGCACGTGGATTTGATTGACTGGCGATTCTGGCCGATATATATGATAGATTTCGATTTTGAGCTTAGCATAAGGTGTAAATACAGGTACTGTTTCAGTCTATATCTCTTTGAACAAGCAAATCATTCAGGCAGGTCGCATACGACTGAGATTCGGACGTTGACACTAGTGGATAAATGTCAAAGAATTGTTCGAGTATCCAGGCATCAATGCATGATGAACATACACGATGAACATACACATATAGTCTGACCAGAATAGATATTTCACTCCAGGGTATCAAGAACCCACTTGGGAGGACGCGCTGAAGGATCTCAATGTTTGGAAATCTACATGTCTGCGGTCATCAAGGCACTTTGACGCCCAGTCCGCCGCGATGAGGCTAAGCGGGTACTAGTTGCTCAGCTCGCGGGGCGAGGTGCATGAATGGCAGTGGCACGGCTGAACTACAAGAGCGCTCTATAAATACAGTTCCCTTGTCGACTTTTGAGCATCAAAGCATACTTCTCAGGACATGTTCGAGGTCTCAGTATTATGATCATCACATCGCTTGGCTGGCTATTGTCGGTCACACTTGATCGCTTAGCTGCATGTCATCGGCGACACTTGCAAATCGAGAGCTCAGATCTGATCCATTACTGAGCTTAGAAACTCTGATCTTCGCTCCCTGTTCAAGCCGAATCTGATCGACGGACACGTACAAGGCCACTGGCTTTGTATTTGAGTTCGAGCTGAACGACTTTTTTGAAAAAAGGATCCTGCCACCGCTCTCGGAGTAGCAGCGGCGGTGGTGCAGTTCATAGAATTTGGCCTTAAGGCTCTAGCTCTGTGCAAAGAGATCCGAGATAGCGAGACCGATATGACTGTGCTACACGCCGAGCTCCAGCAGTCAAGCAAACAGCTCAGGACCATACAACGCGGAGTCACCCTGGACGTGTTCCTGCGAGGCACATCGCGATCCATCAAGCAATGCAGCTCCTCAGCTGCAAAGGAACTGCAAGACCTGCTGTCAGAGACCCGAGCAACCGCACAGACGAAGCGCTTTGGAGCAGCGGGGACTGCATTCCGCGCTATGAAAGACCAGAAGAAGATCGAGAAGGTTCAAAACATGCTTGAGAAATGCCAGGCGAGACATTTTCCCACATCCCCCCAGACGGGATCGACGGTAGAGCGCGGGCCGACGCAGGCCGCGCTTTAACGCCTGAAGTCTAGCCTAATTAGGACGCTTCTGCCCACCTCCGTATGACTCCTCGAATTCCTAGATCTCTTCATTGTCTGAGCTTGCTCAGACTATACTACTACAAAAAATTACAAGGCCCGAGCGTCAGCTCGGGCTCTGATTGGTGCATGAAAGATGTCATCATCACGTGACCGCTGAGTGTCACCATCACATGAATAGCCTACGCACAATACACGTACCACATCTGAATTCCGACTCCTTATGGCCAGTGCTGCAGGAGCCAGAATTCAGATGTGGTACCATAACCTCAATTCTGACTCCCTCCCTAATTCTATACCAGGAGCTGGAATTACTATAACGTCACTGATCCTGAAGTCGGACAGACCCGGAAGTCGGACACCTCTGCGCGTAACTTTCGCACTACAGTACACTCTTGTTATAACGATAGGCACAGTGCAGAGATTCTTCATCGTTATATCGAGATTATTGTTATATTAAGAGGCCCTCGGATGTTCCCGTAACACCAAAAATTGACTGAATGTTAGCCTGTTTAAGACCTTCAAGATGCCTCTGTTTCACCACCTTCTCGTACCTCTCCATCCACCTAATATAATCTGGATTGCAATTGTTAGATTGCATCTCACCAAGCTTAATACTTTGTAAGAGGTGTAGCACCTGTTGTGGTGTTACTTGAGGCAATATCTCTTCTGCTTCATCATCTGACTCCTGCTCATCTACAGGACTGCAAAGAGCGATAATATGGTTATCTAGATCCACAGAGGTATCTGCAATTACCTCCTCAGGTAGATTGAGTAGTGAGTTAACATCCATTATCTGGCGTATGCGGTCAGATTGCTGAAGTCGAAGTAGATGCTGGCGGAGCTCGTTCGTTGCTTCTTCATCCTCAATTGGTGTAGTACTTGGTGTAAGATTAATCCTTGAATGAGACCAGCAATTGGTGATTGTCTTTGCTGTAACTTCATCCCATGCACGAATGCACCACTGTACTGCCTTAAGGATGTTCATAGTTTGAAGAGGGCTCTTGCTGATGTCATGCTGCTCAAGCATAAAGGCAATCCAGTACTTGCGGTACCTTGCTTTGAACGAGGCAATAATGCCTTGGTTAAGCCGTGCCTACGCTTAAAGTTACTAAGCCAGCCGTCACTGAAAGAGGGCTCTTGTTGGCCTAGGTACTGCGGTAATTGGTGCCAGAACTGACGCGCCTTTGCCTTAAGGGTGTCACCACTTATGGTTATAGTAGGCGATGCCTCAGAGGCAAAGAACCACTGCGAGAGTGCTTGTTCAAGTGTAGGGTAAGCCTGTAGGCGTTGCCTCTTGTTTGCTGCTTGTAAAGGCGTAATTTGCTGGTTAAGGTGCTTATACCGCTCGCTCAGCACCTCACTGACTGTTCCTTGGCAAATAGGCTTCCCAAATGACTCCTCAAACCACTTGCAAAGGGCCTTTTGTGAGAGCGTAGGTAGCTCTGCATGCTGCTTGCGTAGCGCGGCCTTCTTATCCATGGAGAAGGCAATCCTCTTTTTGGCTGGCATCTCAAGATATAACGATACCTACACTAAGAGTAGGAGCAAAATAACAATATTATTGAGCGGCGCGATTTATTGTTATTTTGGTGTGAAAACAGGTGGGGATTGCTAAGAGCATCGTTATATCAAGATTATCATTATAACGGACATCGTTATATCAAGATTATCATTATAACGGACATCGTTATAACAAGAGTGTACTGTATTATCTATTTTCTATGCGATAATCTTCTCTTCTCTCTTATTATGCCTACCTATTCTGAAGAAACCCTTACGAATGCTATAACGGCTTATCGTAATAGCAAATATACTTCGATCCGAAAGTGTGCTTATGCATTTAATATCCTGGCCTCTACCCTCTCTGATCGACTCTTGACTCGAACTTCTCGTTCTAGATTGCACGAATTACAAAAGATACTCTCGACTGCTGAAGAGAGGACCCTCTTAAAGACGATTACTCGACTCTCTAATTCGGGGTACCCTATTACCCTTCTATTAATGAGAGATCTTGCTAAAGAAATCCGCCTTTCTTACTTCTGCTTAAGCTCGACTCCGACTTCTTACCCTCCTCTAGGTAAAAGATAGCTTAATAAGTTCTGAAAATGATACTCCGAGCTAAAGATGGTCTACTCTCGATCCCTAGATGCAAGCTGATCTAAGAGAGTTAACTACCTGGTCGTAAATGCCTACTTTAGTGCTCTTACTGACCTTTTCCTCGAGAACTCCTACTCCCTTAATGCAATTTTTAACATCGACGAGACCAGCTTTGCCCTTAGTATTACTTTACCTTCTAAAGTACTTATAAGAGGAAGAGATACTAAGGCGTTTAAGAAGATAAGCGGAAGGCAAGAGTGGATAATAGCAATTAAGTGTATCAGAGCCTTAGGAGTTGCATTACCTCCGCTTCTTATCTTTAAGGCAAGATATACGAATAGTGCATAGATACTAGCCTCTACGCCTAAAAACTAGAAGTTCTCGACATCTACTAGCAGATAGACCTCTAATAATTATGCATATAAGTAGTTAAGTACCTTATTCGAGCCCGAAATGTGCTAAAATGATAGAAAATAGAGGCTATTACTTCTTAACAGATACGGATCTCACCTTATAGCGAGGTTTATTGCCTTTTGTATCGATAAGAGTATCAACCTTGTAGTACTACTGCTACATACTTCGTATATCCTATAGCCTCTCGATATTAGCATATTTAGCCCTTTTAAGCAGGCTTTATCGACTGAAATTGAAAAGCTCTTCTGCTTAGATACTCGACATATATCCCAAATAGAGTGGATAGAAGCCTATATAATAGCTTAGGCTAAGGCCTTTACGACTAGGAATATCGAATCGTCATTTCGGGCAGCTAGTATCTACCTGCTTAGCCCAATTACTATCCTCTCGACTCTCCGAATGCCTATACCTACCCCCTGGGTAACCCCACTGCTAATTACGACTCCGAACGACCTAGACTGCTCCCTACTAGATAGTTCGCTGCTAGTGAGTACAGAGCTATAGGAGGCGATGTCGCTAGTTAACTCGATCATTCGTTCTTCTACTCTCGAGACTCCTATAAAGCGATATATCGAGCGATCGGAGTCACCTCTTAAACGGGCGACTTCAGAGAATGCACTTTTACGTAAGGAGAATGCAGAGTATAAAGAGCTACTATAGGTATATAAGGAATATAAGAAAGGGAAGCGCATAGCAGTTAAAGGGAAGTTCGTCCTTAATATAAAGGAAATCCTCGAACTCATTAAGGAAGCAGAAGTAGAGATGTCGAAGAGAAAGTCGAAAAAGAGGCGAACAATAAAGGCTACGACTCCCGAAATCGAGAGCGAGGAAGAGGAAGATATCAGAGAGAATATAACAGATAGCGAGAGCGATTGTATTATTGTAGCTAGTAGTAGATCGAAATCTAATAAGAGAAGCTGAAATTCTGTCCGACTTCCGGGTGTGTCCGACTTCAGGGTGGATGACATTACAGGAGTCTCAAGAGTAGAAGAACGAATGATTGTATTGACTAGCGACATCGCCTCCTATAGCTCCATACCCTCTGGCAGCGAACTGTCTAGTAGGGAGCAGTCTAGGTCATTCGGGGTAGTAATTAGCAGTGGGGTTACCCAGGGGGTAGGTATAGGCATTCGGAGAGTCGAGAGGATAGTAATTGGGCTAAGCAGGTAGATACTAGCTGCCCGAAATGACGATTCGATATTCCTAGTCGTAAAGGCCTTAGCCTAAGCTATTATATAGGCTTCTATCCACTCTATTTGGGATATATGTCGAGTATCTAAGCAGAAGAGCTTTTCAATTTCAGTCGATAAAGCCTGCTTAAAAGGGCTAAATATGCTAATATCGAGAGGCTATAGGATATACGAAGTATGTAGCAGTAGTACTACAAGGTTGATACTCTTATCGATACAAAAGGCAATAAACCTCGCTATAAGGTGAGATCCGTATCTGTTAAGAAGTAATAGCCTCTATTTTCTATCATTTTAGCACATTTCGGGCTCGAATAAGGTACTTAACTACTTATATGCATAATTATTAGAGGTCTATCTGCTAGTAGATGTCGAGAACTTCTAGTTTTTAGGCGTAGAGGCTAGTATCTATGCACTATTCGTATATCTTGCCTTAAAGATAAGAAGCGGAGGTAATGCAACTCCTAAGGCTCTGATACACTTAATTGCTATTATCCACTCTTGCCTTCCGCTTATCTTCTTAAACGCCTTAGTATCTCTTCCTCTTATAAGTACTTTAGAAGGTAAAGTAATACTAAGGGCAAAGCTGGTCTCGTCGATGTTAAAAATTGCATTAAGGGAGTAGGAGTTCTCGAGGAAAAGGTCAGTAAGAGCACTAAAGTAGGCATTTACGACCAGGTAGTTAACTCTCTTAGATCAGCTTGCATCTAGGGATCGAGAGTAGACCATCTTTAGCTCGGAGTATCATTTTCAGAACTTATTAAGCTATCTTTTACCTAGAGGAGGGTAAGAAGTCGGAGTCGAGCTTAAGCAGAAGTAAGAAAGGCGGATTTCTTTAGCAAGATCTCTCATTAATAGAAGGGTAATAGGGTACCCCGAATTAGAGAGTCGAGTAATCGTCTTTAAGAGGGTCCTCTCTTCAGCAGTCGAGAGTATCTTTTGTAATTCGTGCAATCTAGAACGAGAAGTTCGAGTCAAGAGTCGATCAGAGAGGGTAGAGGCCAGGATATTAAATGCATAAGCACACTTTCGGATCGAAGTATATTTGCTATTACGATAAGCCGTTATAGCATTCGTAAGGGTTTCTTCAGAATAGGTAGGCATATTAAGAGAGAAGGGAAGAGTATCGCGTAAAAATCTGTAAAGAGCGCGAAAGTAATGCGCGGGAGTGTCCGACTTCCGGGTGTGTCCGACTTCAGGGTGGATGACGTTAAAGCAGTATATTGAGCGATCAGGATTAGCTCTTGAAAGGACAACCTCTAAGGTTGCTTTATCATGGAAAGAGAATACCGAGTTTAGGGAACTACTAAGAGTATGTAAGGAACATAAGAAAGGGAAGCGCATAGCAATCAAGGGAAAGTTCGTCTTTAATATAAAGGAAATCCTCGAACTCATTAAGGAAGCAGAAGTAGAAGTGTCGAAGGGAAAGTCGAAAAAGAGACAAACGATGAGGGCTATAACTCCCGAAATCGAGGACAAGGAAGAAGAAGGTATCGAGGAGAGTATATATGAGAGCGAGAGTGATTGTATCATCGTAGCGAGTAGTAGATTCAATTCAAGGTAAGGAGTCGTAAATTCTGTCCGACTTCCGGGTCTGTCCGACTTCAGGGTCAATGACGTTATGGGCTATTGAAGGTTTCCAATCTATTGCTACTTCATAAGAGGTTTTGAAGTCGAGTCCTTTGATTGATGACTTGTTGAATAGGTATGCAGCTGTTGTAATTAATTCTAGCCACAATCCTTCAAGCAAATTTCCTTTGATTGCTAGACTCTGAGCAATCATTATAACGTCAGTGTACGGGATATCGGCCAGTACTAGATATCGGCCAAAATTCAGGGTCCACTTTTCTCTATTGTTAATAACTCTCTAAATAATGCTGAAATTAGAATTTCTATTAGACTATTATAGATATATAGATATCAGCTCTTTATATATATAATATTAAGATATATAAAAAAGGTTAAGGTCTATTTATAAGTAATCTACTTTTATCTATTACTTAGAGAGATTTAAGCTTCACTAGTGAAAGAGGGTTTATTGAGTAAAGAATACTATCTCTATCTATTTTGAGCTAAGATATAGATAATATTATACTTGTGTTACCTTATAATAACTCTATTATACTTTATTCTTTTAGAATTAAGCTATGATATAGCTTATAAGTAACCTTAACCCTAGCCCTAAGGCTTTTTTTCCTACGTATTTCTTAGTATACTCTACGTAGATCTAGGAATTTAGCTACAAAGTCGGCTTTTTCGGACATTATTAGTAGATTTATGTTAGCCCTAACCTATAATAGAGTTTTAAATAAACACTATAAGATACTCTATATCTAGAAGATTATATGCATAAGATCTTAGATAAATCCTGTATGTATCCCGCTCTCTAGCTCTTTTATTATAAAAGTCTAGAAGTTAAGGTTTATCAATAGCTAAAAGTAAAATAGATAATTAAGTGTACTAAGCCTTCTAGAAATTTCTAAAAGTTAGATATATAAAGAGCTAGTATCTATATATCTATAATAGTCTAACAGAAATTCTAATTTCAGCATTATTTAGAGAGTTATTAACAATAGAGAAAAGTGGACCCTGAATTTTGGCCGATATCTAGTACTGGCCGATATCCCGTACACTGTGTTACGGGAGAGCGACGCATACGCAGAGGCTCAATGTAGTATTCAACAAGTTCGATACAGGAGTAAGAGGGTTCTAAGGCGGAAGCTGATAAAAGGACAGCAGCTTCCAATTCGGAGCACAGGCCACGCCTGCACTATACTCCCTAAGGGCTCGCCCTTCACATTACTCCCCCTCCTCCCCATTCTCTATCCGTAGGGCCTCACGCATTTCCCCTCAGACACTACTCATTACTGCATCGTCTGCGGTTTTCGTGATATAGCTAAAGTGAAGTGAAGTTGAATGTCGTCATGTGATATCTTCTCTCTCACTCGAATAAACAACTCTTCTCGCGGATTCTAAGCATAATGCATCAGATTTAGCAAAGTTGTCGATAGATTCTTCCTTTTTACATTTACATGAACCTTCACTTGATGTGGTTTGTCAGCTAGTGAATCGAAAGTGAACATCCTTATTGCAGATTCCGCTTAAAAACTGGTATGTCCTATGTGGTTTCTAATAGAAGCTGCATCTTTCGTTCTTTAGAAGCCTCACTTCCTCGTCACCTCTCATTCTTGCTGAATGCAGTGCGCTGTCGCCTGTGGATAGGAGCTCCCTGCCACTATAACATAAGTATTTGCTTCTGCCCCCTTTTCTCCTTTTCTTCTACCACACAAATCGATCATTATAGTAAGTCGCACCCTGTTACGGGAGTCCTTAGGATGAAGTCTAAGGTCACGTGCAGGGCACAGCCTGTACTGCGCTTAGCAGCAGCCAGCGCGATATGTGCGACTCGCATGCTGGATAGCAGCGAGGAAGCAACGATTAGTCTTTGTACGAAAGCAGTGCTTACTTTGGTATTCACTACGTTGCGAGATACCTCTTTTAAATATACTACTTGGTATTCCTTTAACAATTCTGATCGTTCTTCTACCTTTGCAGCCTATTAAACATCATAGACGTAACTAATGAGCATGTTGAATGCGCGCCAGATGCAAGCGACCCAGAAGCAACTCCTATCGACTCTGACCTGCAAGATGCAGACCTAGAGCTACAGGAGGAGGTCAATAAGGAGGCTGCAGAGGTAGTGCAGGCAGTACGCGTGCGCTGCAGATACGACATGCTATAGCAAGAGCTAGAGATTGCAGCAATAGAGCAATAGCTAGATGTATTATACAGGGCGCGTAATATAGGCTACACTCCTATTGCTAGTGCTAATAGCGATATTGGATACGAGAACAATAGCGAAGCAAGGAGTATTACAGGTAGCGCATTCGGGAACCCTATAGCACACAGAGGGACTTCAAGCAGACTGCGTTTAAAGGAGCCAGATACTTTTAAGGGGAAGACCTTAAAAGAGGCTAGGGACTTCATCCGATCTCTTAAGCTTGTCTTTGCTCTTGCTCCTAAGGCTTATAGCTCGGAGCATAAGAAGATCCTGTATAGTGTTATATTCCTTGCAGGTAAGCTGCATAAGACATAGCATCAGAACTATAGCCTCTAGGAGTTGGATAGCTATAGTTAGGAGGATTTTAGGTCCTTTGTGCTTAATGCAGTCGAGGATCCTGTGAATTACAGCCTTAGTATAACTGTAGTATACGAGAATGCAAGGCAGGGCGATGGACAGACTGTATAAGCTTTTGCTATAGAGTTAGCTACCTTAGAGGAATAGATAGATACATATATGCCTATGCAGCAGACTCGCCATCTCCTCGCCAAGCTGAAGCCTGTATTACGCATAGCTATCATTACGTACTATGAGGTAGTAAAGAGAAGGGAAGACCTAGTCTCCCTTGCTATTAGATTAGAGTCCGCTAGATGCATAGAGGGCTCTCAGGTCTCTCTAGCGACTACTAAGCGAGATGCTAGAACCCTGTCAAACTGGAATATAAAAAGGTACAAAACCTCTGAAGGGCATAGCAGTGTGCCAAAAGTGGGTAGCCCTATATATGCGCCTAGCAGGCAAGGTGTAGGCAGCTCGAATCTGGCAGGAATTTAGTGCTATAACTGCTATGAGTATAAACACTACTCCTCTGATTGCAAGAAAGAAAAGAGAGACTACAGACAGTTAGTTCGTAAGGTTAGTGCAAGTGCTCCAAAGGCGAAGAATGCGCCTAAGGCAATAGAGAAGCTGCATAAATGACTCGCCAGCATTAAGCAAGTCCGCCAAGAATCAGTAAAGCAATCAGGTTACTTGTAGCCAGCAAAGCTCCTACAAGGAACAGCAGAGGCGCATAGGAAATGCACCCCTGTTCGATGCTTGCTTGATAATATAGCAGATGTCAATGTGATCTCTCAGATTACTGCCTTATAATGTAACCTAGTCAGGATAGATGCTCCTATCCCTACAATAGAAGGATTTAGAGGAGAGAAGGGCTATTACTATAGTGCCTATAAGCTTTACCTGCGAATTGCAGACTCTATAGGTGTAGAGCGCATAATGGAAGATGTATTCTTTGCTGTGGACCTTAGTAGCTCAGACGTGCTACTAGGGCAGCCATAGAGGCATAAGTATAGAGTCATTATAGACAGCTGTAATGACTACTAGTAGTTCTCAGAGTTAGGGGAACTCTCTGTAGCACATGTGAGAAATGCATACGCATTCTAATAAGACTTTAAGAAGGCTGCAGTTGTATATACTATAAGTCTGAAGAAGATCGAGGATCTTCCTAAACTCCTAGAGGAAATTCGGGATTTCTGTGATGTTATCACTAGCGACAGTGTTATAGATCGGCTACTCCCTAAAGGCATAGATCATGCGATTGAGCTCAAGCCAAGAGAATGCCCTCTATTCAGGCCTCTATATAACCTCTTAGTGAAAGAGCTAGCAGCTCTATAGGAGTACTTAGAGCAAGCCTTAAAGAATAGGTGGATCAAGCGAAGCATAAGTGAAGCAGGTGCACTAATCCTATTTGTTCTAAAGAAGGATAGCTCTCTTCGCCTCTATATGGATTATTGTAGATTAAATACAATTACAAAGAAGAACAGGCACCCCCTGCCTCTTATAAGCAAGATGCTTAATAGGCTAGAGTATGCAATAGTATTCTCAGCTCTTGACTTAAAGGATGCGTACTACTGCATTCCTATTAAGCGAGGCAATAAGTAGAAGACTGCATTTCGTATACAGTATAGATACCTCGAGTACAATATTATGCCTTTTGGTCTGACTAATGCTCCTACAATGTTTTAGGCATATATTAACTGCACCCTAGCTGGCTTAGTAGATGTTTGCTGCATAGTATACCTAGATGATATCCTAGTATATAGCAATATACATAAGGAACATGTGCAAGACCTACGCGCAGTGCTAGAGAGGCTCTAAAAGTTTACTCTCTATGCAAGCTAGAAGAAGTGTAAATTCTTTACAGACCAGGTAGCATTCCTGGGCTATACTATAAGTACTATAGGCATCTTAATAGATAGAAGCAGGATAGCTATAGTCGAAGACTAGCTAATTCTAGCTACTTTTAGAGAAGTATAGGTCTTCCTTGGTTTTGCGAACTTCTATAGGAGGTTTATTAAGCAATACTTGAAGATAGTAGCTCCTCTAACTGCACTGTCTAAGGGTGCTAAGAATAGCAAGAAGGCAGGGCCTCTCGTGTAGATAGAATACAAGGAGTATGCATTTTGTGCAGTAAAGGCTGCTTTTATAGAAGCCCTTGTGCTTCGCTATTACGATCCAGCTATAGAGCTAAGGATAGAGACAGATGCATCTGCATATGCAATCTCTATAATACTATCTTAGAAGCTTTATACAGGCGAAGAGCATGTAGGTTAGTATCTAATTGCCTTCTAGTTAAGAAAGTTAATCCCTATAGAGTATAATTACGAGATGCATAATAGAGAACTCCTTACGATTGTAGAGGGCTTTAAGCAGTACTGCTACTACTTCGAAGGCGCAGTGTATGCAGTTTAGGTGCTTATTGACCATAATAATCTGAGGGGCTTCATGAGGGTTAAGCAGCTAAATGGTAGGTAAGCTAGGTAGGCTACCTTCCTTGCCTCCTTCGACTTTATGATCGAACACTGGGCTGGCAAGACGAACCCAGCAGACGCACCTTCGAGACGCCCTAACTATGCATGCGATAAGCATGCGCCTAGCCACCTTCTCCCTACATTGCAGAACAAACTAGTAGTGTGGAGTTCAGACTCTGACCTTGCCCTATTGATTAGCAGAGTCAGAGCCCAAGAAGAGCACTTGCTTGGTGTAAGCGCATCGCCTAAGTATCAAGAGTGTCCTGCAATAGTGCGTGCAGTAGTGAATACTACTGCAAGATTTGAGGATCCCTTTCAGGACCCTATAGCAGATCTAGTAAGTATTATCCGAATGCTATAGGCTAAGGATGAGATATTAGACTTGCTGCAGAAGCGCAGTAGTGATATAGGAGAGGAAGATGCATAGTGCAAGGAAGGCGACTTGTAGTACTATCGAGATGTATTGTATATGCCTCTTAATAGTGCTACGCATACAGAACTCCTGCAGATCTATTATGACAATAAACTGGCTGGCTATTTTAGTAGGAACAAGACTGAGGAGCTCCTATGCTGGAAGTACTAGTGGCTAAGCCTTAGTAAGGATGTGGCGCAAAGAGTGGCCTCTTGCAATACATATTAAGTTATGAAATTAAGATGCTATTGGCCCTATAGCGATGCGCAAGCATTAAGCATGCCAGGCCGACCTTAAGAGGAAATCACGCTTGATTTCATCACAGACCTTCCCCCTAGGAAGCTAAATAGCCAAGTGGTTGACTCAATCCTAGTGATTATGAATAGATATATGAAGATAAACATCTTTATCCCTACTACTAAGCATTGTGACAGTGTAGAGCTTGTAAGGCTCTTGATAGATATAGTCGTGCGAAGATACAGAGTTCTAAGGGGTATCCTATCTAATAGAGGCTCTCTATTTACTAGTTAGTACTAGAGCGACTTCATATATGAAGTGTATATGAAATACAGGCTAACTATAGCCTTCTATCCATAGACTGATGGCTAGACAGAGAGAATGAACCAGACCTTAGAATAATATTTAAGGTGTTATTGCTCAGAGTCATAGGATACATAGCCTGAACTTTTAGCATATACGAAATTCGCAGTGAATAATAGCATCCACTATACAATATGCATAAGCCCCTTCGGATTGTTATATAGGTGGAACCCGGAAATCCGAGGTCTGCCAATTCGAGACGAATTGCATGAAGAGAGGGTGCTAGTAGCAATAGAGCATACGAGACAGATGCGTAATGCGCATACTATGCTTACAGCCTGCTAATAAGAAGCCTAAGAGTTGTAGATCAAATACTAGCAGAAGCGACAGAAGCATATAGAGTTTAAGGTTAGAGATCGAGTGCTTCTCTCTACAAGGAACCTGAAGCTGCTAGGAGCAAAGAAGAAGCTAAGTGCGCACTTTGTAGGTCCATTCTAAGTGCAGGATCTAGTCGGCTCGCAAGCATACTACTTAGCGCTCCTGACTTTATACAAGATTCACAATGTCTTCTATGTATTACTACTAGAGCTATAGAATTAGTGCGCAAGCGAGAAACCTGCAACACCTATACTGCTTGCTATAGTAGCAGATGAGTAGGAAGCCTCTGTAATCAAGGGAGCAGAGAGAAGGAGAGGCAAGCAGCATTACTTGATATAGTAGAAGGACTAGTCTGAAGAGTATACCAGCTAGGAGCCTAAAGAGTATTGCACAGGAGCAGAAGCCCTGATTGATGCATACAAAGAGCAGAGGATATACAAGAGAAGAGCACAGAAGTCGTGAGAAGAGACTTATGCTAAAGCGCAGCAGATTGTCATTTTGGAGTGGCACTCCTGTAGAGATGCGCCAGAGTATCTTAAAGGGCGTAAGGCCTATGTATGCGGAACAGATGCTCTATGCTACTCACTTATCTCCTTATCCTCCCCCTCCTCCTCATTATCCTCCTCCTCCTTCGCAGGAGTATCAGGCCCGAGGACCTGGTCGATGGTGTGGAGCTCCTCCTCTATAATAGCGCAGTCGCGCAGGAACTACATATGCAGTTAGCAGGTAGCTCTCCTAGAAATCAGAGCCAGAAATGTACTCATAGCCTTATTAACCTCTACTAGAGCCAGGATGCTATATCTAATGCTCTACAGCTTAGCTAGGACTATAGAGTCACTACTGCTAGTATTAGAGCTGCTAGCGCAATGCTTGCAGCTAGCAATGCAGTCGCCCTCAGTCTTGGTGCAATTGTGGTTAAGGGTCTTGAGCCTAGTAATGAGCTCATTGGTGAGATTGCAGGCACGAGCCTTGCGCTCATTGATCTCATCCTGGTCATCTATAGCACACATAGCAGTTACATAGGCAGCGCGAGCAGTCTTGACCTTCTAGAGCAGCTCAAAGAGAGGCTGCTCTACAGCAATACAGTAGTGCTTGCTAGTCCTGCACCTGGTGCACTTCCTGCCTAGGGCTCTAAGGACTATGTCACACTAGTACACTTCGCAAGAGCTTAGTATGCTTCTTGGAGGTGCTAGGGGTGCAGCACTCACTATTAAGGTTGTCATTCAGGTACAGGATGCACCTATTGCAGATAGCAATGGCAGGCTTGCCAACCTTGCTAGGGGTAACTGTGGCTATAGCGAGGGTGCTATAGTAGGAGGGCAGTAAATAGGTAAGAGTGAAGTTGATGAAGAGGGCTTGCAAGCAAGAGGTGTGGGTATTGCAGTGAAGAGGTAAAGAAGATGCGAGGAGCAGGCGAAATTCTTAATTTACCTAAGGGTAAAGAGTTTTTCTGTTTGTTGCTACACAAACGCTATATCAACACAGTGCATTACTATGCAGAACAGGCGCATGCGAGTCGCATGCTATCCTCTAGGGAGGTGAATCCTCCACATATGAAGTTACTGAACTTTAAGGCTATACGAAATGACTTTTAAGGATATACCTAGAAGGCCTATCACGAAGAGGAGAGATAGTTGTTACAGGAGTCCTTAGGATGAAGTCTAAGGTCACGTGTAGGGCACAGCCTATACTGCGCTTAGTAGCAGCTAGCGCGATATGTGCGACTCGCATGCTAGACAGCAGCAAGGAAGCAACGATCGGTCTTTGTACGAAAGCAGTGCTTGCTTTGGTGTTCACTACGTTGCGAGATACCTCTTTTAAATATACTACTTGGTATTCCTTTAACACACCCCCTCCCTATTCCTCTAGCACTCCTCTAGAAAACCAATAGACTCCTTCGAAAAGCCAATAGGTTCTGTAGAGAACTAACTAAGTCCTAAAGCAGGACTGTATCTACTGCATCTACTACACTTCCTATAGCTAAGACTGCGAAAACAATTACAATAAGGTAAGTTGCAGTTCTCGAGCTTTTTTTAGCAGAAAACTAATGTTTCTAGCCAGCCTCTTAGAGGGACTCTACTAAAACTGCTCCTAAGAAGAGAGCCTGTCTCGCTTGTGCTGAGGCCAAGACCACCTGTATTGAACTGTGGGTTATTTCACTCGGCCTCTATCCAAAACCTACTGCTAATCATTGTTTTCAGTCCAGAGATAGCCCATATTGCCTATGCTGCTTAGACTCGTTCCACTGATGCTAGCTCATGAGTAGCAGTCCCTATACCTTTATCATTAGAAGCCTAACTTCTCTTAGCACTAATGCTCTTGCCTTCCTCAAGAAGACTCTGAAGGCCCATAAGCAGCTCCAGCCCTTGGCTAAGGCTGGCATACTGGCTAGGTAATATATTGTGCCTTTTGTTTGTTCTCCCTTGCTAACTATTAGAAAATAGTCACTTCCTTCCTACTATCAACAATACTGTGGCTAATGCTCTTGTGACTAGTAACCAGAGGCGAGTTATTCTCGGATTCTATTGCATTTTTATTACTAACTGTCCTTTTAGTTACAGAACTGCTAGTGCTTTAAGGATAGGAGATCATCGCGCTAGAGAAGCTATCAAAAGCTCTAAGAAGTCTCGCTGTGTAGCTACTGACTCTGATAAAGAAGATAAGGATGAGAGTCAGTTCGACTCTACTGAGGAATAAGTAGCAGGCTCTGTAGAGTTTCCTGCAGGAAAAGCCAATTTTGACAAGAAATGCAATTATATAATGAAATGATTTCTTACTTCAGTTTGGCTCTTTTAGTATCTGTGCTGAATGTGGCAGGATCTGCATATAATCGTGCTATATTAAAGTTAATTAGTCCCTTTATAGCTAGTTAGAGCAATCTTTCCCTCAGTTCCCCTTATGTTATCTTTGCTCCTTCTTTATACTCATTTTCACAATAAGATTTAATCTCATTCTATAATATTCTAGCTAGGATCTGCATCTTTTATCCTGACTTATTCTCTATTCTCGACAGTTAGGATTCCATTATTTTCTTTATAGGATCCCCTTTTTCTCTTTTCGTTCTATAGCTTTTCTTTTGCTGCTTCTTGTTCTTATATAGGACTTGCTATTTTCTTTACAGATCCCTCCTTTTCCTCCTTCTTTGCTCTCCTCCTATCCCCTTTCCTTACATTCTGTGCTATTTTCAAAAGTGACTCTTCGATTTGAGCTAGGGACTGTTGATAGCTATCTTCTCCTACCTAGATCTCGGGCCATTATGCTTGTAAGGGTCGCTGTACTTTTCCTCGAAAGCATTTATTATAGTATTATCTAAAAGTTCATCTGCAGATTCCTATGTTGGTTCCTAGTATCTAGCCTATTTTATAAGGACTTCTCTTTACTGGATTCGTCCTCTTCTCTTTATTCTTATGCATAGGATCTCTTTAACAAAGTATTCTTTATGCGACTCTACTAGTATTAGTTCTAGCTATTTGTTATCGGATTCCTGGCTAGATAGTAAGTCCTGGCTTGCTAGTCTTAGGAGATCTAGGTGGAAGATGGGATGAATGTTCTTTAGTATACCTAACAAGCGAATAGATACTAGTGAAATAACCTCAGTAACTGTATACTTTGTATGCTTAGCATCTAAGCTCCTCTTTAGCCTAGTTATGTAGTAGTTACGCAGGTCTAGCCACACCTTATCTCCTTTCTAGTAGATTAGCGCTAGTATATAGGTCTTATTTGCGCTTTCCTCTTATTTTTGTGCAGCAGCTGCCATACTTATTTAGCAAAGGTTATTGATCTCTTTCAGTTTCTTAACAAAATTTGATACTCTCTTAGTCGTAGTGAGAGTCGATAATTCTCTGGACTCTGGTTTTAGTGCCATAGGAGATATAGATTCGTAGCTATGAGTTACAAAGAATGGGCTTGTCCCGAGTCCTGCTTAGTATCTACTATTAATTGCAAGTTGTACTGCAGGAAGCCATTCCGACCAATTAGATTATTCTTAGTTAATATAATTGTATAGGTAAGCTTAGACTTCCTAGTTCATATGCTCTAGGCCTCTATCTGTTTATAGGTAGTAAGCGGAACTTAGCCTCTGAGTTACTCCTAGAAGTCGGCAGAGCTCCTTCTAGAAGGTACTAGTCTAATTAGTTCCTTAGTCACTTGTGATCGCTCTCGGTATTCTGTGGTATTTGACCTAGCATTCTATGAACTTTCGCGCGCAATTCTCAGCTTTTATGCTAGGCATCGCTTCTAGAACTACCCATTTGCTCAGTCTGTCTTTAATTACCCAAAGGTACCAATTACCTTTAGAGTCTAGTAGGTCAGTAATAAAGTCTATAGAGATTTCCTAGAAGAATCGATCAGGAATCGGGAGTGGGCATAGGAGGCCGTGTTTATGTTCCCTCTAAACCTTATTCCTTCCGCAATAGTTATAGTTCCTTAGAAATTAGCAGACATATTAGGATTAGAGAGGCTAGTAGAAGTCGCATGCTAGTATCGAAGAGGTGGCATCTTGTCTAGGGTGACTATAAACCGATAAATCATAGACAGACTATATAAGTTTTGTTCTTAATATGTCATTTTCGCAGATGCTGGATTCCGTGCTATTGTACTCAGCATCTGTTGCTACTAGAACTCCTAGCACCCATAATTTCCCTCTATAGCAGAGATAGCCTCTATCGTCAATTGCACAGTCTCCTGCTTGAACTTTCATCCTAATATCGCTTAGTAGACTATAGGCGCTGTCCTATATTGCATGATATACAGTATTATATATTGTGTCCTTTTCTGCTGTGACTTGCTAAAGGCTATTGAGTTCATACTCCTAGAAGGGACCTCTAGTATCCTGCTCATTCTGCGCAGATTCTAAGTCAAATTACGTAGTAAGGAGCTGGACTGACAAAGTAGCTACTTCCACTCCCTTCTCTCCTCTAGCCTCTAGCTAGTTTGGGGCGAAATCCGAGTTTAGGAACCTTCGAAATTGGGAGAGCTTGTTATCTTCCCTCAGCGTGTCTTGTTCTTAGTGGGATAGGGCATCTAGTAGGATTGCTTCAATCCTTAAGCAGTACACTAGAGAGAACTAGAACTTCAAGAGGACTTTATATTAATAGATCTAGCGCTCTGATAATTGCTATTTCACTATAAAATACTTAAGATTCTTATGATCTATCCAAATTGTGAAGGAATTATACGCTTTAAGCTCGAGTTCCTAGAACTTTAGGCAGCAAATCATAGCTAGCATTTCCTTGTTATGAATGTTATAGTTGATTTCTGCTTTATTCAGTTTCTAGCTGAAAAACCTAATAGGTTAACAGATTCTGTTCTTTTCTTATATAAGTGCACCTCCTAGCGCGAACCTGCTATAATTAGTCTTAAGGAATGTAGGTAATGCTAGATCCTAGTGAGAAAGCACTAGTGCCTAATAATACTAGTCTTATAATGCTTCAAATGCTTTTTCTTCCTTCTCTCTCTAGGTGAACAGTACTCCTTTGCTAGTGAGCAACATCAATGGCGCAGCAATCTTCAAATAGTTTAGGATAAACACTTAGTAGTAGTTAGCGAATCCTAAGAAGCGCCAAATCTCTTTCTGGGTCTTTAGGGCCTTCTAGTTTCGGACGGCCTCCACCTTCTCTTTATCTAGACCTATGCCCTTTCTATTAGCATAGACAATGAACTCTAGGTACTTAATTCTCTTCTGAGCGAACTCGCTCTTCTTTAGGTTAAGGAAGAGGCCTCTATCCTAAAGGGCTTAGAATATAGTGCGTATCTTATAGAAATAGTCTTCTCTAGTTCCGTCCGAATAGATAATAACATCATCTATATATACAGAAGCAAAGTCGTCGAGGTATTTCTGTAACAAAGTGTTGATATAGTATTAGAATGTGGCTAGAGCCCCTAAGAGACTAAATAGACAGACTAGCTATTTAAAAGAGCTGAATCTTATATAGAATGCTGTCTTGTTTTCGTGGCCTGGAGCCATTCTGATTTTGTTAAAAGCAGCAACTACATCAATCTTTGTTAAGTACTTAGCTCCTATTAGGTTTCTTAAGGTTTCTGGGATTAGTAGCAGGGGGTAGCAGTCCTGCTTGCTGATTGCATTTAATACACAGTAATCACAGCAGAATCATAGTCCTCCTCTAGGTTTCTAAACAAAAAGGACGAGTGCTGCTGCCTCTGAGTTAGATGGCTGGATATAACCTTTCCTAAGGAGGTCATCTAGCGATTTATGCAGAACCAGTAGTTCTTCTTTTGACATCCTATATAGCAGGCCCTAGAGTAGAGTTAGTAGGGATCTATCTGAGAGTTCGCAGAGGTCAATGCAGTAGTCGATATCAGGCTAGTAAGGTGGTAACTTGTCTGCTTCCTATTGACAAAATAGCAGTGCCATATCGCAAACTTCTAGAGAGAATTTATTCTAGAGTTCCTTAATAGAAGGGTACTCCTTTATCTAGAGGGCCTTCTCGATGTCCAAGGCTATAGCTGCAGCTAGCATTATTAAATCTCTGCAGTCCTATCGATCCTTATGATTACAACTTTCTTTGATCCACTTCTGTACTCTTCTATAGTAGAATCGTTGTTCTTCTAGTGCAGTTTATACCTTATTATGCGCTTTCTATAGGTTTCTTAAGATAAGTAGGAAGGTAAGTTCTGGTACTATATATATATAGACTTTCTAGCAGAATCTAGCAATTCTTATATAGAATGCGACCACTCCTTCGATCTTAGAGCTCTTTATGAACGAGGATGCTCCTTTGACTTCTCTTACTTTGCGACTTATAAAATAGAGTCTGAGACCTTTTATAAGGTCTCTGTTAATTATAGTATAACATTAATAGCCTTTATCGATTAGAGCGGAAGTTCTGAGGTTATTTTGAAGGATTATATTGGTATATACCAGATTTCTATTCATTCTGCTCTACACCTTACTCTAATCTTGTGTCAATAACTTCTTCCCTCTTAGCTCCTATCTTCGAGTAGGAGCTACTCTTTTCCCGACTCAAAATGAGTAGGTTCCTCTATTTCATTATCGTCTTCTAGCAGTAGTGCAATAGAGCTAACATAGATGCCTATAGGTCGCACTACTGTAGCATATAGGCATTCCTAGATGCAGTGTCTGTCGCCTCTGCAATAGAAGCAGAGCCTTCTCTCCTTATGCCTCTTGCACTCAGCAGAGTCGACCTATTTCGCCCTTTGCTTACTGGATGACAGCTTACAGTCTCTACAGAGTCGTCGATAGTCTCCTGAGGCTTGTATAGGAGCTATGATAGTATCTCTATCTGCATCTATCCTAGCTACTACAGTAGGGCGATATGAGTGTGCAGAGACTGTTATAATAGGCTAGGTATCCTTGTTCTTCTCTTTCGACTATCGCTTATTAGTAGCCTTAAACTGATCTGTAGTTTCGAGGTTAGTTATGATCCTCTCTATCTCCTTAGAGAAGGCATAGTAATCCATTGTTTTTGCCATAGCAGCCATATAGACTCTTGCTGCATTAGAGAATGTATTCTTTAGGTATCCAATCTTCGTAATGTCGTTCTAACTGTCTCTATCTGCGCTTAGTAGGAGTCTGTCGAATTTTAGCTGGTATTCGTGCTAAGGTTGTCCTACTATGTATCGCAAGTGGGTGAGCTACTTTAGAGCCTTTACCTGTTTATTAGAATCTGCGAAAACTTCTTCGAGTTGCGCAAAGAATGCTTCAGTTTCCTTCTTCTTTATAGAGTATCCTTTCTTCTAGAAATGATGCATACGACCTTGCTCTCTTACTAGAAGGGTGTTGTAAATGGTATCCTAGTAATACTCTTCAGAGAGCGTTAGTTTTATTGCGGAGCGCACCTTGAATGAGCTCCTTATTCTTGATAGGCAATCCCTAAATATCTCTGCATAACCATCCTAGGAGGGCAGCTTCTATTCTCTAGGGCCTGTTGCTTCTTTAGCAGGTCGCAGGGCTGAGTTTGTAGTCAGTGTCTCAATAAGAGTCTGCATAAGAGAGCTTATTGAGGTTTTTTCTGTTCGGTTCGTAAGGGGAACTGTGTATTGATATAAGGATTCTGCGAGCTAGGCCATCTCTGCTTGATGCTATACTTCCTCTTCTTGTCTCAGCTGCTCTGCTTGTTGATAAGCAGTTTCAGCTTGCTGAAGCGTAGCAAGCATTATAGCCATATCGGCTTCTATACATCCTTAGCAAGTATACATCTCTTGTAAGATACTCTGTAGGTCCTCGTTCTTGTTGCCTGACTATAACGATCCGGTATCCGGAGTATAATTACCAGACTGTAGTAGATTCATTGGATCGAACTTAATATTACAGGAGAGCGATGCATATGCAGAAGCTCAATGTAGTATTCAACAAGTTCGATACAGGAGTAAGAGGGTTCTAAGGCGGAAGCCGATAAAAGGACAGCAGCTTCCAATTCGGAGCACAGGCCACGCCTGCACTGTACTCCCTAAGGGCTCGCCCTTCACACACTGACGTTAATCAGTCCTCTTACTCACTCTGCAGAGTCCTATATAGGAATATATAGAGCTATGGGATGATAGCTGACTATATCATCTTGTAATTGCATTTGGAAGATGAATCTCATTATTGCTATATTATTATCAAATGAAAGGACAACAATTTAATATCTCAGTTTCTGTACAAAGCATCGAAGTTCCTAGTAATATTCAATTAGAGCAAGTTGATTTGCTAAAGCCATTATCCAGATGAAATGCATCTTAGTTGCTTTATTATAGGAGTGTAGCATATACTTATTGCTATTGAATGCTTGATTGAATTCAAGGATATTGACTGCAATGTAGGAGAATAGGGCAGGGAAACTCTGTTTGATCCTTATGCAGTGTGAAATAATCCTATGTGCTTTTGATTATGCGCATATTTCACATTCTGCTGTCAATAGGGCTTTTGTTCCAGATTGAAGTATCACTCTCTCAAGTGCTGATTCTAAGTGAGATATTCTTTTTCTACCTATATGCTCAAAAATTGAATATTATTATTCTGCACTTAAGTTTCTAGGATACAGTGCCTTTTTGCTTGATTGAGCTGCAAAGGACTTGTAGCAGCCATCTGATTATCATTTTTGATATAGAACTTCACTTATTGAGAGTGGATCTCCTTTTGAGTTAATTGGCCAGCATGTGATATCTTTCTTCTCACCCTTCTATTCATAACGTCACTGTACTGGAAGCGGATCAGTACTAGAAGCGGATCACTACGCAGGCAGGACATATTCTACGCAGTACGTGATCCAAACATCGCGCATCAGTATGAGATATACCCAGAGTGATCCGCTTCTAGTACTGATCCGCTTCCGGTACAGTGACGTTATTTGAAGATGAGGTATAATAATTCTTCTTTTCTAATAATCTTTGTAAGAGCATTATCTGCTTTGTTTCTCCAAAAGTCAATTTTACTATTAAGATATAGTCCTATCTTCCTTATTTGAGTATCTGAGACAATATTCATATGAAAGCCTAGAATATAGAGGATATTTTTCATATGAAGATTCATCTCATCTCTAACGTCATCGTAGGGGAAGCGGGTCGGTAGGGGAAACGGGTCACTCCCGCGCGCTAGTTTCGCGTTAATATCAGATTTTTACGCGATACTCCTCTCTAATCCTTTATTATGCCTACCTATTCTGAGGAAGACCTTCTTAGCGCTATATCAGCATACTGTAACAGTAAATATACCTCGATTCGGATATGTGTATATGCATTTAATATCCTGCATACTATGCTTACTTCCTAGCTTACAACTCGAACTTCATGCTCTAAATCGCACGAATTATAACAAATACTCTCGACTACTGAAGAGGAGACTCTCCTAAAGGCTGTTATATAGCTCGAAAAGTCGGATTGCCTAATTACTCTTATATTAATGTAAGAGCTTGCTAAAGAAATCCGCCTTTCCTGCTTCTGCCTAAGCTCGATTCTAACTTCCTATCCTCCTATAAGTATATAGTGGATCGATAGGTTCTAGAAATGATATCCCGAACTAAAGACAGTCTACTCTCGATCCTTAGATGCGAGTCGCTTTGAGGGAGTTATTTATCTAATTATAAATGCCTACTTCGATGCCCTTATCAACCTTTTCCTTAAGAACTCCTACCCTTCTAATACGATCTTTAATATCGATGAGACTGGCTTCGCCCTTAATACTACCTTATCTTCGAAAGTACTTATAAGAAGAGGGGATAATAAGGCGTTTAAGAGAATAAGTAGAAGGCAAGAGTGGATAACAGCGATCGAGTGCATCAGAGCTTCAGGGATCGCTTTACCTCTGCTTCTTATCTTTAAGGCGAAATATATAAATATAGCATAGATACCAGCTTCTATGCCTGAGAAGTAGAGGTTCTCGATATCTACTAGCAGGTGGACATCTGATAATTATGCCTATAAGTAGTTAACTACTTTATTCGAGCCTGAAATGCGCTAAAACAATAGAAAACAGAGGCTATTACTTCTCGACAGACACAGATCTCACCTTATAGCGAGGTTTATCGCCTTTTGCCTTAATAAGGATATCGATCTTGTAGTACTACTGCTATATACTTCGCATATCTTATAGCCTCTCGATATCAGTATATTTAGCCCTCTAAAGCGGGCTTTATTAGTCGAAATCGAGAAACTCTTCTGCTTAGATACCTAACGAATACCTCGAATCGAGTGAACAAAGGCTTATATAATAGCTCATACTAAGGCCTTTATAACTAGGAATGTCGAATCATCGTTTCGGGTGTCTAGTATCTACCTGCTTAGTCTGATTACTATCCCCTCAATTCTCCGAATGCCTATACCTAACCCCTAAGTAACCCTACTGCTAATTACGACTCCGAACAACCTAGACTGCTCCCTACTAGATAGTTCGCTGCTAGCAGGTATAGAGTTATAAGAGGCGACTTCGCTAGTTAACTCGATTGTTCGTTCTTCTACTCTCAAGACTCCTATAAAGCAGTATATCGAGCGAGCAGGAGTAGCTTTCGAAAGGACGACTTCGGAGAATACTCTTTTATGGAAAGAGCTTACTAAGGCTAGGGAGCTACTACAGGTACATAAGGAATGTAAGAAGGAGAAGCGCATCGTAGTTAAGGGTAAATTTGTCTTTAATACAAAGGAAATCCTCGAACTCGTCGAAGAAGTAGAAGCAGAGGCGTCGAAGAGAAAGTCGAAAAAGAAACAAATAACAAGGGCTACGACTCCCGAAATCGAGGACGAGGAAGAGGAAGGTATCGATGAGAATATATATGAGAGCGAGAGTGATTGTATTATCGTAGCGAGTAGTTGATCGAAATCTAAGTAAAGAAGCTAAAATTGCGACCCGCTTCCCCTACGATGACGTTATTCACATTAAGGAGAGTGATGCAAAGATCTCCCTTGACTGCAGCTGTGATCTCAGTATCTCCTACTTTGATTTTGGTATTATTGGATACTAATATTAGCTTGAAATTGCCAATTTGGATGTTATTAATAATATGACTATTAGATCCTCTATCTAGAAGCAGCTCATCCTTAAGTAACAATATTCGAGCAGTATTAGATCTTATAATAGTTCTATTAGATATAATTATATCAATTTCTCTAATTTGTTGTTTTAGTTTTGTTATTACCAATTGATTCATTTCCGAATGAATCTTTTTAGCAAATAGATCTCTAAATTTCTCATCTTGTATTGCACAAAAGCAGCTATTCTTCTTTAGATAATTCTCGTAATTTTAGAAATACTTCTGCTAATCTGGAGTTATCTCACTCTGATTTGATTATTTGCAATGATTCACAATTTTGCATACCTTTAGATTTGAGCATTGCTTATATTCTGGTTTTCCAGTGATATTTCTGCATCCTTTTAGTCTCTCTCCTTTGTTGTAGAGAATCTTACTCTCATAAATTGCATTTGATGCTATAATTTCTATATAATTTGATCTGAGTTTCATTTTTGCTGATTATCTTTGTATGAAGAGTCTGCATTCCTCAATAACTTTTTGGAGTATTGATTTTGAGGAGATATTGCATTCTTGAGTAAGATCAACCTTCTCTTCAAATATTCAGCAAAAGTTATTCTTCAAATAGATCATTTGAGGATGATTGATCCTCCTCATTCTCTTTTTCAGAT
This sequence comes from Cladosporium cucumerinum, assembly GCA_023634325.1. Taxonomy (NCBI): domain Eukaryota; kingdom Fungi; phylum Ascomycota; class Dothideomycetes; order Cladosporiales; family Cladosporiaceae; genus Cladosporium; species Cladosporium cucumerinum. The sequence goes on along the minus strand of JALDQA010000012.1, from coordinate 7,188 downwards.
CAATCCATTTTATAAAGAATGACTCTATATCTTCAGATTTAGGTCCTTGCATCAGCTTCTTATGCTCTCTTGCAAGAAGAGCTAATTGAACCAATCCAAAAATGTCGAATCCAACGCGTACGCATTGGATTCAGCCCGCATACAAATTTCGTTAGGGTTACGCCAGCAGAGGGCCCATTGGATTCAGGCCCGTTGGATTCATTTGGAGTAACACCAATTTCGCCCAAATTTTGATATGTTGTAGTACACATCAATGTAAGTAAGTTTTGTGTTGCAAGCACCGCCATAAGTTGTATAATCGTCGAGTTATCGTCGTCGGAATCGAGGTAAACACAGTCGTAGAATGCAGGGATCAGACGAGCGTACCAATGAGAAGTGTCACACCACCCGAGGCGCAGCAGTGGAGATTAGTATTGTTACAAACAAACAATTTTCCCAAGGACAGGATGAAAAATGTGAAAATATATATGTTAGAGAGAAGGGCGTCAAGTGAGAGCGCAAAAAATCGTCACCCATTCGTTTCATACCCGCAATCAGCAAGGCGACACCAAACAGTCGAACCGTACATACACCGCGCCCGGAACGAAAGAAATGGCAAGCAGCCATTTTCAGCATTTGACCGAGTGGGAGGTAGTCGTATGCAAGGAATGTCGATATGCGGTATGGCCGAGGCAAGTAGTGGGTCATTTAACAAATAGGCAACATAGGATGCCCAGAAAGCAAGCCGTAGGGATTTCGGACGAGATCGAGCAATGGCATGGTATCGCACAATTTTCCGGCGAATTTAAAATACCCGAATATGTCGAAGAAGCCGTGGAAGGTTTGCCCGTGTACACGGACGGTGTAAAATGCGAGTTGGATGAAGGGCAATGTGCGTACGTTTGCCGCAACATGGATGTCATCAAAGAACATTGGCGGAAGACGCATGGACATTCGGTCGGTCAAAAGCGAGGCGGGTCAGGCATGTTGAAGAAAGAAGACATCGACCGTCAAATATTGCAGAATTGCCGACAGGTACAATGCCAGCGATTTTTCGTACAAAAAGAGCATTCGCAATATTTCGAGGTACGATCCAGCGAAGAGCGAAGGGAAGGAAGCATCAGACAAAGTAAGGAAGAAGATGTTTGGTCGCAGGCGTGGGAGCAGGCATCGCAGCATTACGACAAGATCCGATCAGACGAAACGATACGGCCGGGCCAGACAGACGAGGTCAATCCGTGGTTGAGACGGACAGGATGGATCCCGTATTTAGAGGGTTGCGACCGCAAAGACATTTTACGATGTTTAAGAGAACCCACCGTCGATGAAGAGATAGCCGAAGGCGAAAACGAAGCGAACGATAATGAGCGAGCAGCAGCAGCGATTTGGGAGGCGATAGGCGAGTTGGCGTCGGCCAGCCAGGACGCGGTATCCCGCAGCGGAGTCATGTTACGGTTCGAGGCGATCCGTACGGAAGCGCACCAGAACGTTTACCGTCCGTTGGAACCATACCAAAATCGGGACGAGATCAGGAGGCAAGGTCGATATTGGCAGCAGATCGTGACGTTTTTCGTACGCACGAGACGAGTCCATTCGTGGAAGAGCCCGTCGTACAAGTTCAACCGTAGGCAGGACCGGGCGTTTGCGCAGATGATGGCAGTTGCAAGATCGACGGTGAAAGAAGCAGATGAATCGAGTGACACCGAGAGCGACAGTACGAACACCGATAGCGAAGCAGAAGGTGAGGAGGGGAAACCAGCGATGACCGAGATACAGCAGGCGTGTTTGTCGTTTTGCATCGAGTTATTGAACCAGACGATTCACAATCGCGAGTACGACATGGCGTTGGTTTGCGGGTTGGCAGCGTTGGGTGTCAACCCGAGCGGTCGAGGGTTTCGAGGTGCCGATACGTATCCATCGATTTTGTCGGCGGTGACCAAGGTAGCCCATTTCATGATCGTGCAGCAAGCCGAACGATTAACGCAGCCAACAACAGGCGAGTGCGATGAGTTCAGCCCGGGTCGCAGCCCGTGTGAGTTCGAAGACAGCGGGTACGAGAGTGAAGGGACGCAAACCGATAGAGGCGAAGGCAGACGGAAAGTTGGTAAGAGCAGTTTTGAATGGGTACGGAAGATGATGGACGGATTTATGGTACGAGGGTGCGGTAGCCCGATGCAGTGGATGTTGGATTTACGGGGTTATGGGATGAAGATCGATTTCAACACGACATCGGCAGGTCACGTCAATTGGCGAGACGGCGACACGTTAGAGTACAAAGCGGTGAAGTTCAACATGGCGGAGTTTCGTGGCATGGTCGGGGGATTGCACCAAGCCACCCGTCGAGCATTATTAGAAGATTTGATGTTCGCGACCGATGAAGGAGGCATCCCGGCCGTGCCATGGCAGCATTTGTACGACGACCCAAGCAACGACGAGGCAGGTTGGAGTTTCATCCGCGATCAACGGTCCCGGTTGCCGGTCGACGGGCAGAGTTGGTTGCACGAGAGAATCGGAAGTCGGCCGGATTTACGCCAGCGGTTCGTTCGAGCAGGGACGGCGAGTGGGATCGATCGTGAACGGATGCGGAATTGGTTACGGCAGGTTGCAGCATTCCGCGGCAAGTTGTTAGTATTGATGCACATGACGGGAGGCCAGCCGGCGCGTGGCCCGGAGATATTGAGCGTCCGGCACCGTAATACCGTTCAAGGTGGCCATCGCAATTTGTTCATCGAAGACGGGATGGTAGTGTTTGTGACCAGATACCATAAAGGTTACGAGGTCAAAGGTGACGTCAAGATCATCCATCGATATTTGCCGCGAGAGGTGGGCGAGTTGGTGGTGTGGTATTTGTGGTTGGTTTTGCCGTTCGTCCAGCGGATGCAAGCGATGGTGTGGCAGCAGGAAACAATATCCGATCATTTGTGGCCGGCGGACGCCGATGGTCGAAAATGGACGACGGAACGCATGAAGCACGAGTTACAGCGGGTGAGCGAGGCAGGTTTAGGGCAGTCGATCAACGTAGCAGGATACCGCCAGATCGCCATTGCGATCAGCCGGCGATGGATTCGTAAGGGGGTGGAGAGTACAACAGACGAGCAGCACGACGACGGCGATTGGTTGCAGGACGACGCGTCAGGTGAGATAGCGGACGAGCAGGCAACGCATTCCCCACACGTCGCCGGAGCCGTATACGCAAGAGATGCGCAGGAGTTGGCAGGTGCGACAGCAAGCCGAAGACAGCAATTTCGAGCAATCAGTGTGGATTGGCACCGTTTTTTGGGGTTCCAGTCGACCGAGCAGGCGAAGAAAGAAGGATTAAAGCGTAAGCGTTGCCCGTTCGAGGACGAAGCCGAAGAAGCAAGGACGGAACGACAAGTAGCATTACGGCGCATGGATGCCGTAGCCGAATTACAGTGGATGATGCGTAAGAAAGTGACGATGCGTAGCGTACAGGGCGACGCAATGCATGCGATCCAGCAAGGCGAGAGCCCGATCGTCGTCGTTATGCCGACGGGATCGGGCAAGAGCGTGTTGTTTATGTTACCGGCGTTCGTACAAGTAGGAGGGGTGACAATCGTGGTCGTGCCGTTGAAAGCGTTGCGTGCAGATATGGTGGTTCGGTGCCGCGAGGTGAACATCCGTTGCGCGGTGTGGGAACACGGACATGCGGTAGACGGGGCATCGATCGTGTTGGTGACACCAGAGAAGGCAGTGTCGCCGGCATTTGGTACGTTCATCAGTCGCGTGAGACAGACGCAACGATTGGATCGAGTCGTTATCGATGAGTGCCATGTCATTTTGAACGACCGATGGGATTTCCGACAAGAGTTGCAACAATTGGGCAAATTGGCGTTCGCAGAGACGCAGATGTTGTTATTGACGGCGACATTGCCGCCGACCGAAGAGCAGACGTTGTTCGATAGGATGTACTGGCGCCGAGCGGAAGTGCGATTGATACGTGCGTCGACGGTGCGGAAAAATATCGAGTATAGCGTTGTCGACGGACCAGCAGAAATGTCAAAACGGATAGAGTGTTTGGCCGGGTTAGTGGCGAGCACGCTACGGGACGAGACCCAGCCGGATGGTAAGGTGGTCGTGATGTGTGAGAGCAAGCCCGAGATCAGTGCGATCGTCGAAGCCGGATTATTCCCATGCGAGCCGTTTCACGCAGACATGACAGAGGAGAGGAAGGAAGAGGTGTTGGAGGAGTTCCGGACAGGGCAGATCCAGGTGGTCGTTGCGAGTGGGTCGTTCAATATGGGGATCGACATCGCAGGCATTCGGTTGATCGTGCATATGGACGAGCCGCGCAATATGAGGGATTACGGTCAAGGTAGCGGGAGGGCGGGAAGGGATGGATTAATGAGCCGTGCGATCATCATCCGAGGTGGTTTAGGATTAGGAGACGACAGGGTGAAGCGGTACGTCGATCGCGAGCGCCGACAGTGTAGAAGGATCGACATCGACGGATATTTGGACGGCGATCGCACACGGCAGCGTTGCAGAGCAGACGAGTCGTGGTGCGATTGGTGTCAAGAACAGGGGAAAAGTCAGCGACCGGGATCGTATGAAGCGGTGCAAGCAGTAGTAGAGGCAGGGGCAATAGATGAGGAAGAGAGACGTATCAGGAGGGAGGTGGCAGAGCAGGCACGACAAAGATCAGTGCCGCAGGCCCGGCGCATTGGGCAAGTGCAAAGGCAAGCGACATGGCATGAGGAATTGTTGCAGCGATTAGAAAGATGGAAAGGGATTTGTGTGATGTGTCGAAGCCGAAATCAGACGAGTACACATAGCATCAGTCGATGCAGGCAAGAACACAGTCAGCAGGCAGAGGAGGAGCGTCGTAAGATGCAGAGATGGATCAGGTACGCGGCGAACGTGGTTTGTTACAAGTGCGGCGTACCGAAGGTCGTATGTCAGCGATGGAGCGCAGACGGACGAGTGCCAGCAGGAGAGCACACGGATTGCCAGTATTTCGGAGTATTGATAGGGGTCGTGGTTGGCATTAAGCATGGATACCCAGGAGTATGGGAAGAATGGCAGAGGCGAATGGTGCGACGCGGAGCAAACATCGAGCAAGTAGAAGGGACGATAAAGGTTTTAGGATCGGAGGCGGTAGGACGGGAGGGTGGTAGCGAGTTAGTACATGCATTCATATGGTTAACAGGTAGGGTAGAGGAGGGATAATGATAGTATAGAGATTATGCAAACAACAAGAAGACAGGTAGGTAGTAAAGTTATCGAGTGTCAGTATTAGGATCGAGATAACAGAAACAAAAGAAATCAGGGAAACCGATTTAGGTCGGATTCAACGCATTAGTATAACGTTAAACAATATTAAGTAATAGGAGGCAAGAAAGATATAGATTAAGAATTAATTAATCGAATTGAAAGCGAGTATAGATTTATAGTTTAGTAAGTTAGTAAACAGGTATATATAAGGTATAGAATAGTAGAAGTAAGATTAGGAATAAAAGGAGAGTAAAGCAGAAGATAATATAATAATCGTATTAAAGATAGATAATTAAATAGATAATTAAATAGATAATTAAATAGATATAAGGAAAGATATATTAAGAATTATTAAAGGTATATAAAAAGAAAAGTATAAGAGAAGGAGATAGAAATATAGTAAAGAGATTATAGGCGTATTAAAGATTTAGATAATATTTAGAATTTAGTAAAGAAGATAAATAGATTAGAGTTTATATTATATAGTAAGAGTAAAATAGTAATAGGATTAAGATATTATAGTATAGAGTTAGGAAAGTTTTATATAGATATAATATAGAATAAAATTTATAAGAGTTAGATTTAGTTAGAGTATTTTAGAAAGAAAGAGAAGATTAAAATATAAGAATTTAGTAGTAGTAATAAAAAGGAAGGTAGAGAGAAAAGTAGAGAGAGATAGAAAGAGAAGTAGAAAAAGAAAGATAGAGAGAAAAGTAGAGAGAGATAGAGAGAGAAGTAAAAGAAGATTAAAGTTAGAATTTAGATAGTATATTAAGATTTTTAAAATAGATAAAAAGATTAGAAAATAGAAGGTATAGAATATAATAGAAGAGTAAGGAGTAATAGATATAGAATAGAGTTAAAAAGAAAAGAAAAAAAAAGAGATTAGAGGTTAAGGATAGTAGAAAATAATTGATAAAAAGAAGAAGAAAGGAAAAAGGATATATATAAAAGAGTAAATTAGGAGTAAAGATAGTAAAGGTAATAATATAAAAAAAGAAAAAAGAGTAGTTAGATTAAAAATAAATAGATAGAAGATAAAGAAGATAGATAGGAGAATAGAGATAGAGAGAAAAGAGAATAAGGATTTATAGAAAGTAAGAAGAGTAGAAGGATAGAGGTATTAAAGTTAATAAGATAGTTAAAGATTAGAAAGAAAAATAAGAAATATAGGATTAAAAAGGAAGTATTAATAATAGAGAGAAAGAAAGATAGGAATTAGAAAGTAAGTAGATAAAGATAGTAAGATTAGGAAGAATAGGATGATAAGAGTAATATTAAGTAAAAAAGAAGAAAAAATAGAATAAGAAGAGAATTAATAGAAGAGAATAGATAATAGTAGAATTAGATAAGATAATAAAGGTAATAGTAGAAAGAAAGATATAATTTAAGATAATAGAGAGAAAGAGAGAGATATAGAATAGTAATAGTAGAAGGAAATATAGGAGAAAGAAAGAAATAAGAGAAGAAGAGATAGTTAGATATTAGATAGAAGATAGAGGATTAAGATAGAGGATTAAGATAGAGGATTAAGATAGAGGATTAAGATAGAGATAAGAAAAAGAAAGAGGATTAAGATAGAGGATTAAGATAGAGATAAGAAAAAGAAAGAGGATTAAGATAGAGGATTAAGATAGAGATAAGAAAAAGAAAGAGGATTAAGATAGAGGATTAAGATAGAGATAAGAAAAAGAAAGAATTTAGGAGAGAGGAAAGAAAGATTAGAAGAGATAGATAGTAGATTTAATTTTAAGAATATAAGAGAAGAGAGTAGGATTAAAGAGTAAGGATAGTTATATAGAGGAGTAGAATTTTAGAGAGATAAGTAGTAGAAAGAGGAAAAGAAAAAGAGAAGAAAGAATTAAAAAAGAAAGGAGAATTAAAGAGTAGTAAGGATAAAGAAAAGAAAGGGAATAAGAGAAAAAGAAGGAAGGAGAAGATATATAAGAGAGATAGGTTTAGGGTTAGGGTTAGGGT